>CM060904.1:901123095-903523095 GCA_030737815.1 Allium fistulosum | reverse complement strand
ACATATAAAATGTTGTCTGAATAACAAGCGTGTACATAGAGATTTCACGGGCTATTCAGACAACAGATGATAGATTTCACGGGCTATTCACACAACAGATGTTTTTTCTATGTGTTGTGTGAAAAAGTAGAACAACAGGAAATCTACCTTATGTTGTGTGATCATTATTGTCTGATTCACTTTGTGGCATAGTGCAAGTATAAGAAGATTATCTCTATACAATCCAAGTTGTATTAAATTTAGAAAAAATAGATCTTTTATACTTGCCTCATTTTCGACATTTCGACCTTATCTATTCCTCACCCAGGAAAGGGGCCACATGAGCCAGGGCACTGGTTGCTTTTGAACATCCCTTAGTTTAAGCACCTCACATCTAGATCTCACGAATAGAAAAATTGCTCATCAACTTTTAGAGCTAAGATTAAATCACTTGATTTTAACAGCTTTTCTTTAAATCATTTATTTAAACTCTTTTAAAATAAATTATAAAACCTTTAAATCATCTTTAAAATACTTAATAATTTATTTGAAAACATTTATAAAAGATTTGGGAAAGAATACATAAGTTTAAAGCCATATTTCAAAAGTTATTACAAGTGCTGCAAAAAGTGCTGTGAATAGTTTTACGAATAATGTTTTAAAAGCTTATTTGATCAAAACAACTTTTCTATCATTTCGAAATTCATTTTTAAAACTCAAATCTCTTTTAAAACATTTTAACATATTTACAAAATTTATTCCATATTATTAAAGAATTAAAATATCATTTTTAAAGAATTGGTCATTTTGGTTTCCGAACTGCCAAACCATGACTATTTTGAAAACTTAATTTGCTCATATTTCAAAATCTACTAAATGCAATCTTGATTTTTTTTTTCTTTTGTTTGAAAATTATGATTATATAGTTTAGAAAATTCTTATTACAAAGAATTCTGACTCTGAATCCATCGTATAAATGGATTTAACTTTCTACGGCGCGAAATTGCGAACTGCCGTTACACGATGCGTCTATTTTTGACTCAATTTTTATAACTTGTCAAAACTTCATCAAATTTCATTTTAGTGTTTATTAGACATTTATAAATCATTTTAAATCATTTCAAAGGGGTTCAATGATTTCATATCATTTGTATAACTTGATTCGGAAAGTGATTTCATTGTGTAATATCGACGTGCATTTAAAGTGACTTGTTTACACAATTAAACAACTATATTAAAAAAACAACCAAACTTGATGATCAAAGCATAGTAAACATCCATAGCAATCATATCACATCATCATTGTCCTATATATTTTGTGTGTGCGTGTACTGCAGCCCACAGAATTGGCATTTTAAATTGATATTTCAATTTCTTAAATTGTTTGTGTGTTCAATTCAATATATTTTGAATTGTACTTTGATTTGGTTTGATTTGATCATTTTGTTGTTGTCTAATTATCTATTAATAATTAGATTATGAGTTTCTAATTATTTATTTAATAATTAGATTTTGTTGATAATTACTGATTAGGCAATTTTGGGGTTTTCATATTATCTGCATTGATAACCTTTTTACTTATCTTTGTTGATGATTTGAATTTGCTGATATATTGTTTAACACTGCTTAGTGTTATATCTACCGTTATCTGATTTCCTTGTTAAAGGCTTGGATAGACGAGATTTCTGTGACTGTCGTCTATTTGGTTATTTATTATTATTGCTTCTGTGCATTAATAACTGAGTTTGAATTAGACTGACCCGTGTATTATTTTCTTTTGAATTTAATACTCGGGTCAGACCGAGTTATTTCAGGTTGTTGATATCTTGCTTTGGGTTGCTGCTTGAGCTATGAAGTCTCTTCATATCTTTTGGAGTAGTCGTTGTCCTAGTCTAGGTTGATATGTATTCATGTATATTAACCGATAATGTACTTGTATATATAACTTTCAGAGTCGACAGTTGTAGTTGTATCATATGTATTGTGTCAAATGTATTGTAACTGACATCAGTTAGATATATATATATATGAGACTTTTATTATCTGTGTTCCGCATTTAGCTTATCTGTGTTACTATTATATATATTGTCCTAAACTATTATGAACCATCGTAGTTCGTTTTATACTGGAATTGGGTATGTCGATGGGAGTAAATAAATAAGAGATGAAAAAAAAATATCACTCCTATCGAGGTAACCAATACTAGTGTAAGGCCCAACTACGGGTGGCCGCTCCTATTCAGCCTTATTCTTCGTAATAACGGACAGTATTTCTTTTAATACTCTTTGTTATTGTGAGCATGGAGGTGGGGCGTCACAGTTGGTATCAAAGCTTGGGGTTTATCGACATAATATAAAACATAACTTAGATAGAACATGTGTTACAACTATTTGTCGATGTTTTTAGTTGTGCTTTGAGTCAAAACTAAAGTTTTGAAGTTTTGATGAAATTTTTAAATCTTTATTTAAAAATAATAGTGAAACTGTGTTTTGATGATTGAGTAATTTGTGTTCTGCTTATCAAAGTACGCAGCGGAAACAGTGAGACTGTCTTCGCTGAATACAGCTGATAACCTTTTTGATTTAAAAATCAAAATATGAAATTGAAATAAATTTCATTTGCTGTTTACATAGCTGGGTTTATTTTGTTTTTTTGAAAATTTTGAATCCGATTTGAGGATTCGAAGCGATGGCAGTTATGTGATTTTTGTTGAGATTTTTGTTGTTTTGAATTATCTTCATTGAAGATACATTCGAATAATTTCTTTGTTCATTTCGTAGTGTACGTGCAGATTTGAGTTGCATGTTACTACATTAATTTTACGTTGAACCGGTGTTTGGTTTGAACATATTTAGTTGCCGTTATTTTTACAACGGGATTTTTACACTGGTGCTAAATTTTTGAAGCACGGTGTTTTGTTAACATTTTAATGAATGAAAATTCACTGGTATTACATTTTGATGTGAATTATTTTGATGAGATTTTGACGTATAAAAATTACTGTCGCTTTGACTTCAGTAACCGTCAAATTTTAAAGTGGATTTTCAAGCGGTTATTCCGCAATGCTGATTTGATACCCGTTTTTACGGTGTTTTGAGAAGTGCGATTTCCTTATCGAAATTGCTACAGATGATGTTGTTTTAATCACGTGTTCTGAAAATTGTTTTAAAAATTTTACAGTTTGCGCTTTCAAAAGAATGAGGAAGCGATTTAAACGCTTCAGCAAAATTGAGGACTATGAACCCTCACTTTTACTGTTTCTCTTAATTCCGTACTTGTCCGTTTGAGAACGTAAAATGTTATTTATTTAAAATACAAAATTTTACAGTTTGCACTTTCAAAAGAATGAGGAAGCGATTTAAACGCTTCAGCAAAATTAAGGACTATGAACCCTTACTTTTACTGATTCGCTTAATTCCGGACTTGTCCGTTTGAGATTGTAAAATGTTATTTTTACAAAATACACAATTTTGCACTTTCAAGGAAACGATGAAGAGAATCAAACGATTTAGTAAAACACGTGGTATGGGACATGTGCGTTTGCTATTTCGGTTCATTCCGGACTCGTTAATTGAAACATCTGCTGTTTGATGATTCTGATGATTTTGTGTGCTTTCGAGCCACTATGTTGGACCTTCGGGTCATCTGCTGGACCTTCGGGTCATTTGTTGGGCTTTCAGGCCACTCTGCTGGACCTTCGGGTCATTTATTGGGCTTTCGGGCCACTCTAAGGACCTTCGGGTCAAATACCAGTACTAGACCTTCGGGTCATCTGATGGGCGCCAACATTTTATAGTACTTGGTAGGCTTCGGCCATTTGTTGATGCACGTGCGGCGTAGCTAAAAACCCGCCATCTGATGGGATCGATCCACCTTTTATGTTTATTTTCTAGAGTATCTTAATTGATTTCTAGATATTTGTTGTTTCTAATTATCTGCAGGTAATTAGATATTTGCTGTTATGAGATTTAATTATCGTATCGATAATTAGATATTTGTTGTTTCTGATTATCGTTTTTGATAATCGGATATTTGTTGTTTCTGATTATCGTTTTTGATAATCGGATATTTGTTGTTTCTGATTATCGTTTTTGATAATTAGATATTTGATGTTTTCTGATTATCGTTTTTGATAATTAGATATTTGTTGAGATTTCTGATTATCGTTTTTGATAATCGGATAATTGTTGATTTGATGTTTTCTGATTATCATTTGTGATAATCGGATATTTGATTTGTGTTTTCTGATTATCGTTTTTGATAATCGAATATTTGTTGTTTCTGATTATCGTTTTTGATAATTAGATATTTGTTGATTTCTGATTATCGTTTTTGATAATTAGATATTTGATGATTTCTGATTATCGTTTTTGATAATTAGATATTTGATGTTTTCTGATTATCGTTTTTGATAATTAGATATTTGTTGATTTGAGATTTCTGATTATCGTTTTAGATAATTAGATATTTGTTGATTTGAGATTTCTGATTATCGTTTTTGATAATCGGATAATTGTTGATTTGATGTTTTCTAATTATCGTTTGTGATAATCGGATATTTGTTGATTTGTGTTTTCTGATTATCGTTTTTGATAATTAGATATTTGATGTTTTCTGATTATCGTTTTTGATAATCGGATATTTGTTGTTTCTGATTATCGTTTTTGATAATCGGATATTTGTTGTTTCTGATTATCATTTTTGATAATTAAATATTTGTTGATTTCTGATTATCGTTTTTGATAATTAGATATTAGATGATTTCTGATTATCGTTTTTGATAATTAGATATTTGATGTTTTCTGATTATCGTTTTTGATAATTAGATATTTGTTGATTTGAGATTTCTGATTATCGTTTTAGATAATTAGGTATTTGTTGATTTGAGATTTCTGATTATCGTTTTTGATAATTAGATATTTGATGTTTTCTGATTATCGTTTTTGATAATTGGATATTTGCTAGTTTTGCTGATTATGAGATTTTCTAGTCTCTAATTGATTCTAGATTATGTTGATTATATTGAATTGCCGTTTCCTATCTATCTCTGTTGATAGTTAGAGTTTGCTGATTATGAAGTTCGTGTTTTCTAGTTATTTGTTGGATAACTAGATATTTGCAGTTTTGCGATTTGTGATTTGTGTTTTCTAATTATCTTTGTTGATAATTAGATTTTGCTGTTTTCTAATTATTGTGTCGATAATTAGATATTGCTGTTTTGTGATTTCTGTATTCTAATCATCTAATTGAAAATTAGATATCGCTGATAATTGTATTTATTCAGTTTTGCTGTTTTCTGATTATCTAATGATAATTAGATTTGTGTTGAGAATTTGTGAATTTCTTTTATGAAATTAAAAGATTTCTTTGGCGTTTGTATTCCCAACTTTATTTTTCTAGCTTAACCAGATTATGTTAGAAAAATAATTGTTATTGACGACTTTAATTATGAAAATTGCAGGACGCAATTTTTATAAGGAGGGGAGTCTGTAGCAACCCGGAGTTTTATAACAATTAATTATCGTCAAATGATGATTATATTGGTTGTTAATTATTATTGGAATTTTAATCGATTGGTATTCTTTTGAAAATTTATTAGGAGTTAAGCGGGCTTTAAAATGCAATCTGGTCCACATTTTCGTTTGTTGGATGCCGTGATAGAGTGATACCGTTCCCCTTTTTTTCATTTCTCATTCGAAAACCCTAAAACAACGAATGAAAGAAAATGGTGGCTCTCATTTTCGTTCGTTCCTCTTCCTTCAGGAATTAGGGCTTTTGATTTTTCGAAGGCGCCGACTTCGATTTGCTCGATCGAAGGAAGGATTTCGTTGCTTGCTCGTCGAATCAAAAGGTGAGTGATTTCTTCACTCACATCTAATTCGAATTGTTTCGTGGATACCACGGCTTCGATTTTGCTGTTCGATTTTTGTGATTCGTTCATCGCATCTGCATACGTGACTTTGACATTGACCTTGTTGATGATATTGTTTGGATTATTCCTCTGCAAAAATATTTCTTCTTTTTTTTTACTTCGGCCTTGTCACTTGCTTCGACTTGTGAATTATTTGATTCTCTTAATATCATGGCTTTGGGTTTTTGATATTCGAACTTAACATTGTTTATAATTTTGGGTTGTGGTCATCCTGCTTTGCTTGATTTTGTTCACTGTTTCATTGCCCCTGATTTTTACACTAAAATGCATATTGAGTTGTTTGATGCATCACTTGTTGTTGTCCTGTTGCCAGACCTTTGTTGCCTCTGTTCATTGTGATTTTCTTGAGTCTGATTTCAAGACTTGTTTGCAGTCTTCTGTCATATGCATGTTGTATCATTGAGTCTGTACATTCATTGTATGTAGTCTGCACTTTTGCCTTTTGATCTCATGTAGCATTTTCTGTTGTCTGGTGGCATTTGGTCTTGATGTTGTACTTGTTTAAGTGCACTTGAATATGTACAGTTGTGACTGCACTTGACCCTCTGTAGTCGTGGCATTCATACTGTACTGCACTGATGGTTGCATATGTATGCACTGTGTATTGTGTCACGGTGATCATTTATTGTATACTGATCTTCATGTATTTGCAATTGTTGAGCCACTGGTTTGAGTTTTATTCATGCAGTCCTTTGTGTTTGATCTATAAGTTGTTTTGAGTTCAGAGCTTGTAAGTTCCACTGCACTTGTATCATTTGCTTGTCCCTAGTATATGTGACTTGGTTGCATTGTTCAGTTGTTAGATCACCTTGCTGTTCCATGACTTCGGCATTTTAACTTGACTACTGTACCATTGTTGTTTCACTAGCACGAGCTAGTTGAGTCTGCTTGGAGCTTTTATTTTATGCTCATGTCATCTGTGCTCAGTATATTACTATGTTGAAGTCACTGTTGCGTTGCTTCGAGTCAGCTTCCATTGGTGGCTTCACTTTGGTATAGTTTCATTTGTACTTGAGTCTGAACCTGGTTTGTAGCCAAAATTGATTGCATTGGCGTGTTGAGGTGTCTGCATATATAGGGTCTTGTATCACTTAATGGCATTGGTTTTTTATGATCTCTTTGTATTGCTGTTGACTTTGGGTTTGTAGTATATATGAACTTGGTTCATATGTAAGCTGAGCACTGAGAATTGCTTCGAGTCAGTGTACTCGAGTGTGATCTGTGCATTTTTGTCATGTTTGTAGCCACTGGTTCATTTTCATTGATTTGTGTTGATTTGTTGTTTTGAATACTACAGCTTCATTGTAGCTGTCTTGACCATTTGAGGCAATTGGCATTTTGTTTCATGTGTTCATTGAGGAGTTTAGGTTGCATGTGTCCTTTATACTTGGTGTTTTCATGATGCTTAGCACTTGTGTGCTGCTCGTTGCAAGTGCTTCTTGCTAATGCATGTTGAGTTTCGCACTCTTCTGTACCTGTATTATGCTTTCTTGCTTGTTGTTCAAGCTAGTTCATTTATGTTGTAATTGGAATCTTTGAATTGCTTGTATATGTATACAAGTGATCACTACTTGAAGTCTGATCTTCATGTAGCTTAGTTGCTTTCCTCCGATTCATTTCATGGTGTACCACTGCCTTGTGCACTTGGTCATTCGAGTGGAGTACTGTACATTTGAGTTTTGTTCATGAGTCGATTTTGACCTGTTCTGTTGTCACTGTGTAGTTGCTGTGCATTGTGCGTATCACTGCACTGTTTCATTTCACTGTTGCATGATTATATGCATTTCTTTGAACTGTTAACCTTTGAGTTGTAATTTCTGATTCATTTTGTTTGTAGTTGTGTTGAGTCACGATAGTCATGACTTGACCTCTGCAGTTTCGATTTGCTGTTAGCGTTTGGTGTTGTGATGATTTTATATACTGTAGTGGCGAGGCAGTGCACGCGTGCGTGTACTGCAGCCACACAGAATTGGCATTTTAAATTGATATTTCAATTTCTTAAATTGTTTGTGTGTTCAATTCAATATATTTTGAATTGTACTTTGATTTGGTTTGATTTGATCATTTTGTTGTTGTCTAATTATCTATTGATAATTAGATTATGAGTTTCTAATTATTTATTTAATAATTAGATTTTGTTGATAATTGCTGATTAGGCAATTTTGGGGTTTTCATATTATCTGCATTGATAACCTTTTTAAATATCTTTGTTGATGATTTGAATTTGCTGATATGTTGTTTAACACTATTTAGTGTTATATCTACCGTTATCTGATTTCCTTGTTAAAGGGTTGGATAGACGAGATTTCTGTGACTGTCGTCTATTTGGTTATTTATTATTATTACTTCTGTGCATTAATAACTGAGTTTGAATTAGACTGACCCGTGTATTATTTTCTTTTGAATTTAATACTCGGGTCAGACCGAGTTATTTCAGGTTGTTGATATCTTGCTTTGGGTTGCTGCTTGAGCTATAAAGTCTCTTCATATCTTTTGGAGTAGTCGTTGTCCTAGTCTAGGTTGATATGTATTCATGTATATTAACCGATAATGTACTTGTATATATAACTTTCAGAGTCGACAGTTGTAGTTGTATCATATGTATTGTGTCAAATGTATTGTAACTGACATCAGTTATATATATATGAGACTTTTATTATCTGTGTTCCGCATTTAGCTTATCTGTGTTATTATTATATATATTGTCCTAAACTATTATGAACCATCGTAGTTCGTTTTATACTGGAATTCGGTATGTCGATGGGAGTAAATAAATAAGAGATGAAAAAAAAATACCACTCCTATCGAGGTAACCAATACTAGTGTAAGGCCCAACTACGGGTGGCCGCTCCTATCCAGCCTTATTCTTCGTAATAACGGACAATATTTCTTTTAATACTCTTTGTTATTGTGAGCATAGAGGTGGGGCGTCACAGTATGTCTGCGCACTGGTAAGTTGAAGGTATATGATTGACTTGTAGATTTCCTCTTTGAACTTGTTCACGAACAAAATATAGGTCAATTTCGATATGTTTTGTTCGTGCGTGCAAAATTGGATTTGCTGCCATGTACACAGTGCTTTGATTATCACACCATAATATTGGTTTGGCTGTTATGTTGATTTGTAGTTCTTTTAGTGGAGATTGTAGCCAAATTATCTCTGCTGTAGCACTTGCAACACTTCTATATTCTGCCTCTGTGCTTGATCTTGATACAGTAGTCTGTTTCTTTGAGCACCATGACACTGGGTTGTCTCCAATATAAATGTAGTATCCTGTTACAGATTTTCTATCATCAATGTCCATAGCCCAGTCTGCGTCTGCATATGTTGTGATGTTTAAGTTGTTGCATGCTCTTAACATTAGTCCAAAATCTGCAGTCCCTTTAAGATATCTGAGAATCCTTTTTACTGCCTTCCAGTGCTCATCATGTGGTTCCTGCATAAATTGAGAAACTTTGTTAGCACTGAATGATATATCTGGTTTAGTAATAGTAGTGTATTGTAGTGCTCCACAATACTTCTGTATTGTTTAATATTTAATATGGATTCTCCCTTGTTTTTGGACAATTGTTGATTGCTGATCATAGGAGTGGGTTGTGATTTTTCCTCATGCATCATTGATTTGATAAGTATCTCTCTAATATAATTTTACTGACTTAGCAGTATCTCTGTGTCTGATTTTCTGTTAACTTCAATGCCCAGAAAGTAATTAAGATTGCCAAGATTTTTGATGGAAAATTGCTTGTTAAGATATTGTATGATGCTTGTGATTTCTGATGTATCATCACCTGTTATGATCATGTCATCAACATATATTAGAATGTAACTAATATGATTATTATAACTTTTGACAAATAGAGAGTTATCGGATTTGGTAGACTGATAGCCTAGAGAAGTTAGTGTAGTCTTCAGTCTAAGAAACCAAACTCTTGGTGCTTGTTTCAAGCCATATATGGCCTTGTTCAACTTGCAAACTTGATGATCATCCTGTCTATATCCCTGTGGTTGTTCCATGTAGATTTCTTCTTGTAGAATGCCATTTAGGAAAGCATTGTTAACATCTAGTTGCCTTATGTCCCAATTTTTTCTAAAGGCAATTGTGAGCACAACTCTGATGGTTGTTGGCTTTACCACAGGTGAGAATGTCTCACTGAAGTCAAATCCATACTGTTGAGTATATCCTTTGACAACTAGTCTTGCCTTGTATTTGGACACTGTTCCATCTGGATTTTTCTTCAGTTTATAGGTCCATTTGCATCCTATTATATTTTTGTTTGTTGGGGGATGCACAAGATTCCATGTTTTATTCTTCATTAGTGCTTGATATTCTTCATTCATTGATGTCTTCCAGTTTTCATCTTTGTATGCTTGCTCGAATGACTCGGGCTCTTCAACATTTGTTGTTGTTGTATAGATTTTTGGCTTGAATATCCCTCTTTTGGATCTTGTAATCATATGATGACCTGTTCTGGTTGGTAATTCAATATCTGTTGATGTTGAGTTATCATCTTCACTAGTGTTGTCCAGAGATTGTTCTTGAACTCTGTCTGTACTGACTCTTTGACTTTGGTTACTTGATGTAGTGGATGACTGTATAGGTATTTCAGGCTGTTCTTCTAATCCATGACCTGGTTCAGGCAACACTGTGTGTTGTGGTTCAGAAGCACCTGCCTCCTTGAAATTCCATGTCTCAGAATACACAGGTATATTTGAGATAGATGTTCTAGGATTATATATTTTCTGAGTAGTTTTTATACTTGCAGAGGCAAAAGGAAATATCTTTTCATTGAACACTACATGTCTACTAATGAATATCTTTCCTGAGTTGTCCAAACATTTGTAACCTTTCTGTTTGATTGCATAACCTAGAAATGTACGGGGATGAGATCTGAAATCCAATTTATATCTATTATATGGTCTTAGATAGGGAAAACACAGGCACCCAAAAGTTCTCATAATATCATAATTGGGTTTAATTCCCATGAGTTTTTCAACTGGACTCACTCCATTTAGTACATTAGTTGGAAGTCTAGTGATCAAATACACTAAAGTACTAAATGAGTCAGGCTAGAACTTCAGGGGTAGAGAAGCCTGAGCAAGTAAAGTTAAACATGTTTCTACTATGTGTTTGTGTTTTCTCTCGACTAGACCATTTTGTTCAAAGGTATATGGACATGTGGTTCTATGTATTATACCTCTGTTTAAGAAAAATTTGTTAAGTGACTCGTATTCACTACCACCATCACTTTGGACTACTTTAACTCTATGACTAGTTTGCCTTTCAGCTTGAGTAATAAAATGTATGACAGCATTATAAGTTTCTGCAGTTAGTCACAGTGAACCTGTACAACCCATTCACTACATCACCCTGCAAAAGTTTTTCACCTGTTAGTATGTCTTTAACTAAACAGTATTTAGGATAGAATTCAAAGTATACATTATTATCATGTGCAAATTGAGAAACACTCATAAGATTTTTCTTAATTCTTGGTACTCTTAATAGATTATTGAGATATAATTGCCTTTCATATTTGATGTAGGCATTACCAATATGAGTGATCCCAATAGGCTTACCATCTCCTATAAATATTGACTATTTACCTCTGTACTCCTTGTTGCCAAGGTTTAAGTTGTCAAGGTTATTTGTCAAATGATTAGTTGCACCTGAATCTGGATACCATGCTTCATCTTGTATATGTTCTGATCTTGCTGTTTCATCTTGATGTTGATTCATGTTGCCACTGCACTATTTATTAGATTCTTGCTGAGCTTGTGCGATGTTTGCACTGTAGGTGCCATTTCTTTGAATGTTTGAGTTTTGTCCTGGAACATAGTTAGCATTGAATCTGAAATAACATTTTGGTGCAGTGTGACCAATTCTCTCATAGATCTGACACTTTGGTTTGTTGTTGTTACTCCATCTCCCCCTGCCTCTGCTTCTGACAGTGGTGTTTCCCCTTTGATACTGCTGATTATTATGATTTTGATTCCTATTCTTATTTTTGTTTGAGGCAAAGTTGATAGACATGTCATTGTCTATTGGTTTCTTGAAATCCAATCTTCCTTCATGTGCAAGGAGGATGGAACTAACATACTCAATAGATGGTAGAGTTTCTTGAGAGGATATCACTGCTACTACAGATTCATACTCATCACCTAGACCAGTTAGGATAGTTAAAACTTGCTCTGTATTTGAAACTTTGTGTCCTACAACCTCAAGCATGTCACATATGTTCTTGACCTTTCCCAGATAATCCCTCATTGTTTGACTTTCTTTTCTGACATTTTGTAACTGTCTTTTGTAATGCATTACTCTGGCTGCAGATTGAGTGTTGAAAATTCTTTTTACTACTAACCAGATTTCATTAGTAGTTCTGCAACCAATTACTTGAGGCAGTAATTTAACATTTATTAATGAAAGTAACCAAGAACTTATAAGACTGTCTTGCCTTTGATACTTAACATATTCTCCATTGCTTATTGTTTTGTCTTGTGAATCAGTGATGAATTTGGGAGGAACAGGAGTGGTGCCAAGAATAAATCCTTCCAAACCATATCCTCTTGCTGCAGTTTCAACTTGAACTTTCCAGAGAAGATAATTGTCTTCTTCAAGTTGAGCAGTGATGAGTTGAATCTGAGGACTAATTGTGGCTTTCAGGAGATTTTCTACTGCAGCAGTAGCTTGTTGTGGTGGATTGGATGAATTATCAGAAGTTTCTGAATTATCATCAGCCATGATGGAGTTTCTTGAATCAAGAAATACTTGAGAAGTCTGAAATCAAATAGAGTGATCAAGAACTTGTTTCTGCAGAATTCAGGTATGTTGCAACTGGGTTTAAATGATGATGTCTACTCTGATAAACCAGTGGTATGGCACTTGCCTCCTTTCTGTTTTGATGGGTTCCTTGAATTCTCGACTGATTTTCGATTTCCTTTTTTCTTCAAATTAAGATCTGATCAATGAGAAAGACTGAGTGCAGCCAGATTTTACTAGGCGAGGCACTAGTTTTTGGAGACAGATCTTATGCTGCCCAAGTGATGATAATGTTTCTGATGGGTAGTTAATCTCCAAATGATGAGATTTCTCTGATGGAGATTAGTATCTTCTTCTTCTCTTTTCTTTGAGAGTTTTGGGGCAGTTTTGCCTTGATCTTGCTCTGATACCAAGATAGAATTTGAGAAGAGTTCAGATATGAAAAATAGAGATAAATCTTTATTTACTGTTCTCGAGTACAATTTCTGTAGCTTGTATCAGGCTTTTATATACAACTCTTTACATAAATGGGCTTGGGCTTTTGGGTTTCGGTTACTTCTATTACAACCCGTATTAGCCTATTGTATTGAGATAAAATACTACGGTGAGAAGCTATATGGTCTTTATTTGCATGGTAAATAGTTTACATGCTTAAACTATTATTAATATTGAATTGTAAATGGTGTAAACTTCTCTGTTTCTCTCTAAAAAAATTCTGATATATATAGAAGAGGCGACAATGGTGATTACAATATAATTTGTTTTTTACTTATGCTAAAATATCTAGGCAGACTCTTAATACCGACTTCAAAATGCAAAGCAAACAGCTTTCTATGGGTACTGAAAAATTATTGGATAAAAATGCAGTTTTATAAATTAGAAGAAATTCCATAAATTTAGAATGGGCAATTCATGTTTATTTTTCATATGTTTTTATGCATAGCTCATTGATGTAGCCATATTGACCTTTTTTTTCTTTCTTTTCTTTCTTTTCTTTGAACTTTGTTTAAAATTTACTGTTCTATATAGGTAAAGAATACATACTATCAAAACGGTGAGAAGGGTAGACTCATGAAGAACATAATAAGTTTCTAGAAGTCATAAGAATCTAAGGCAACATTGTAAAACTTGAAATTATATGTAATAAAGTTTTCTTCCAACACTACCTTATATTCCATGTGTAACAACCCGTATTATTTGATAATTAAAAATAATAAATTTAATAAGTTTTTTGGAATTTAATATTGGGAGGAATTAAAAATTTATGATTTACAAAATGGAAAATAATGTTGATTGGATGCGATTGACAACTATTAATGAAATTTCAATTAATGGTAATAATAAAGGTAAATAAGGATTATTAGAATGTAATTTTATAATGTTGATTTAATGTAATTGATAACCATTTTAATGTAACCTAAATAAATGGAAATAATTGTAAGGTTAGTTTGGTTATAATTGTAAATAAGGAAATAAATTAAATGTTGTAATTAATGGTGAGATTTTACGTAATTAATTGAAATTGGTTAATATAGAATATGAAACCAGTGATGCGGTAAGTAGTTATAATCTTGTTTGTAAACAATAAATCTATAAATATGGTTAAATTACTTAAAAGTAACAATTGTTTATTTATCATCTCATTTTTTTATGATTGGAATTAATTTGAAAATCAATGAAATTTAATGTAATTAAATAATGCAGTTAACATGAGTTAAGATGATAACTGTAGAATATGAATGTAAATTAATGTTAATTATATTCATAAGGAAATAGTTGATTCAATAATAAGAATGTAAATTGAAATAAAAGAATTTAATTGAAATTAAAATATAATTTACTGAAATTTTATTGCAGTTGTATTTGAACGTTGCAATTAGTGTAATATTTAAATATTGAATTTGACATGGAAAATTTAATTTAAAAGATTTTAGATTTATATGTAATCAAGAATGATGGAAATTGTTAACTTTTAAATTTGAATTTAAAAGTGATTAAATCAATTTGATAATAATTTATTTAATTAACGTGAAAATTAGTCATTTCGACCACTGTCTCGGATTTCAACGAAACTAGTTTCATTGGATCCGTAACGGTGAATTATTATAGGATTCAAGTTTCGTAGCGATCGGACTTATCGTTTGATCGTGCGAGCTCGAAACGCGTAGAAATCAATTTAATGAATTCAATTAAAATAATCTAATTTTGAAAGCTAACTTCTGGATACAATAGAATTAGGGTTTGAGACTTGTTCCATTGAGTTCAGAAAAATCGAAAACCTCACTTTCGATATATAGAATATCATGGTTTCGTTCAAGGTTGAAAATGAGCTTTTCGGACCTGTGCGACCATTTGGGCCCAATTGAATTGCATGATATGAATATATGCTTATCCTAGCCCATTCTATTATCTCAAACCCTAGCCGCCTCCTATCTCTGTTCTATTTTTTTGTACGTACAATTCTAACTCTTCTGTCCTTCTCAATGGCAAACATTCCCTAACCTTACTTTCAATTTCAAAATCAACTGAAAAATCAAACACTTCAAAATATATCAAATTATATATCGTTTTGAAGATCTCAATGAATCAAGTCAACGCATGGTGTTCGTTTTTCATAACAGTGCACGGATCAATCAGAAATCGCGGTCAAAGGTGCTAAATCGTGAAACCCTCAGCACCAATTTGGGTCTTTTTGATTTGGGCATTAATCGGAGAAATTGGAATACGGGTATTGAAGAGATCGCTGTATGGAGTCGATTGGTGGTGGTTAGAGGTCGTGTAGTGGCCGGGGGTGGTCGAAATTTTGGATTTAGGGCTCGGAAACCCTAAGACTAAGGCCGGCGGCGGTGGCGATTGGGGACGGCCGAGGCGAGGTCGAGAGGTCCTTCGGGTGTGGCTTGGCGGGGGGAACACGATGGAGGTGGCGGCGTGGCGAACGATGGTCGGAGGCGTGCGTATTCGATGGTCAAGGGGGGTAAATTTTGGCTTGTTGGGTTCGGTGGTCACGGCTTTGAGCGGAGAGGAGGTGATGATGTGTTTTATTATTTTATTATTTTATTTATTTTATAATATAAATTGTATAACTTCTAACCTTAATATCTTTTGCATACGAGCTCGTATTCACGTGCGGTTTTCTCCATTGCGATCGTATCAAAATTCTGGACGATATGAAATTGGTTTGGTTAGATTCTGAGACGGTTGGATTTTGAGCCTACGTTTAGATTTTTAATCGATTGAAATCAAAGGTGAGTGGTTTAACCAACTCACAAATACTAAACTGTCTTATGTTAGTTAAATTAAATTTATGATGCGATTAGGAATTTATTGATTGATGTTTGGTATTTTAAATTGTAATTTAAATTTAATTTGAATTTATATTGAATTTAACTGCCATTTAAATTAATATGGAATTTAAATTCGTAGTTAAATACCTGATAATGATAACCAGTTAATTATTGTGATTTATTGGTTGATTTGAATGGTGATCGTGATGGATGCTTATTTTTTGATATTTTTGGATGATTGGATGTATATTTATTTATATGTTGTTATCACACTACAAGTTCCCTTAGTTTACTGTTAGAGAAAAAAATGGCTATGGGTTGAAATGATACATACTCGAATGACCTTATAGATTATGGAAAAATCGTTATGGGTTAAAATGATAAACCCGAGCGATTTTATGGATTTGCAAAAAAAATGTGATTCGGGATACTGGTTAGAATGGTATATATCTGGAAATTTAAATTATTGCGGGTTGAAATGATATATATCTGTATCGTTTGACCAAAGGGTAGAAAATTATATGCAAACGACGTTGGTCGATTTTTAAATTATTTTCTAAAATTATAAAGTATGTTTGATTTAATAAATTTGATTTTTAAATTTAACTTGATGATTTATTTAAAACTTATATTTGGAAAATAATTTTTTTTTATAGGCCTTGGAGTTTTAAATTATAAGCTAATATATGGTTTTAAATGTAAAATTTAGATTTTAACTTATGATTTTATTTAGTTTTAAGTATATAATTTAATTAATTTAAATTTAATTTAATAAGATATTTAATATAGTTTTAAAACATATATTTTAAAATTTAATTTAATATAATTAATTTAGATATTACTTAATATAATTAATTTAGATTTAATTTAATAAAGTTAATTTAGTTTTAATTTAATATATTAAATACAGATTTTTATACAATAACTTTAATAAACAAAAATTTAATTTAATAAAATAAGATTCAATTTCATAAAATATATAACATAGCTTTAAAGTTTTATTTAAAAATTTAATTTAATATAATTAATATAGATTTTATAACAACTTTAATAAATAAAATAAGGAAAGAGGAAATAGGATTAAATTGTACATTTAATCAAATTTAATGAAATAAAATCCGATAAGATTATTAAATCTATTTGTTTATGGAATTTTCAAAGATATGATTTTGAAATTGACATAATTTAAATTTGATGGAAATTGTAGTTAAATGTTCAAAACTAAGATATAATTGAAGTTAAATAGTTTGGTACTGATTTAATTTGTAACTTGGGATTTTATTGAAATGTTTTATATAAAATGACCATGTCTGAAATAAGCGTTTGGTTGTTAAAGAGACCGGGATCGGATATTGTCATATTCTCTGCCAATACCGAAAACTACTTTAACAACTGTGCACGTGGTGGAGAATCTAGAATGAAGTAGGATGGTTTGGCGAACGCTACTGGAATGAAGTAAGAGAACGATGATAGATAGTCTTGACTTTCGGGTCATAATTAAAATGACTAAAACAGGAGCTATACCGGGCCAAGTGGGGTCGCTCCCCCTATCGGGCACATTTCTTCGAAACCATATATATTACTTTGTGATTGATTGGTGGCCACCCGCGATTATGGGAGTATGTCTCGAGATGGGAGGTAGTAGCTGCTATGCGTTACCACCAGTCCGGGAGTGCAAAACGGTAGAATCCTATCCTAGGCATTGCCTCGCGTACCTTGTCATATTTATCCTGATCGAGCCCATTACGACTTTGATTTGTATCGTACCTATGGAGTGCTCACTGAGTAAACCACCGGTTTGGTGGAGCTTACAATATCTGTATAAACTACGGTATTTATATAAAAATGTGTTAAGGGGGATATGGGTAACGCCTTAACGCTATTTTAATACTTTACTTTACTATAGACATATTATAATAGAATATTGTATTATATATGTAGATAGTTTAACGGATCCTTAGGAGATGGAATCCCGAACATCTCTTAAGTTATTGCACGCATGTTAGACACTGGATAGGGGATGTAAAATCCCGTAAACATCTCTGAAGCCGTTACACTCATATTCACTTATTTTGATTTAACTTACATAAGGTCTTTTAGTTCTAACTCGAGTGTTTTATCTTTTCATTACTGTAACGACCCGCCTTTCTTAGCCCAGAAAGACGCATCATTAATAAGAAAGAAAGGGATAGAAGAAGAAAAGGAAAGAAGAAAGAACACAACACATCAGAAATCTCACAGCGGAACGAAAAATATATTATATCACATAAGATATTACATAGTATCATATACATCAGAGTACACAATTTATACATCACAGAATAGACAGTTATAAACTTCTGTCTATTATACAACACAAGTACATCAGTACTATACAGACTAATACAAACACAGCGGAAACTCTATATATCTACACGCTGAAGCCTCCTGCTCCTCAGCTCCTCCAGTATTCGTCAAGATTAACCTGAATCCCTCGACTACTCAATACAATATTGAGTACCCAAGAGTTTAATAAAACAGAAAATAAACACTTGGGTCAGACATGGGTCTGGTGTGAGTAAACGGTTAGATTGCTTAACTTTGAAAACCTTTGAAAACAAAAGTATCACGTAAGACTTTCCACAAATAAACATGGGTAAGTTTTTACCTTACGCTAACTAAAACATTTGATAGGAAATCTGATTGTATTATAATAGGGTCTAGGGTTTTCAAATAAATATGAAATAGCCGAAATTGTTACATTCATTAAATTCCAGCATACATAGGTATACAATCAAGTCTGTTATCACTTATTGGAGTTTGGATTTCCATACAATGGCAGGGCTACTGGGGTACCGCCCGTCACAGTACGTGGCCTAGATCACCGTACCGAGGAGTACGCCCGCTCCCCTGCAACACAAAGCCGGAACCATCCCTTACTGGATAATCCCGAACAAGACAACCCCGTAGTTGGCTGCAGTTCCAACTACCCACTAAGCCGAAATATAGAAAGGGACCTCTAGACAGGGATCTATCTTGCTCTCAGTGGGCGCTACCCACGAAGCCTTGCTGCACCTCCCCTGTTTTAGCCATTCCCGGTTGATGAGGCTTGAGGTTACGATTACCTTTAATCAGAACATATCACTTAGAATGCTCATCGTCCGCCTGACGATGTGTTGAAAGCATTCAATCCATACAAGTTCGTTCCGGGTTCGAACGAAACCGAAGGCATTATCTCGTTACACTCGTTTTGGAATCACCCTCAGAGTTAACGACAATAACCCTTGCACTCTGAATCTTCATCTTCACTTGGGATTCACGACCTATCGTTAATTTGGATCGATGTGGTATTCGGTCTCCAGACCTGGAATACCGGTATACGGAAACCCGATCCCGGTCTCATCGAAATCCAAAACGTATCTTTTAAGGCCAAGTTGTTTAAAGGTTTAAACAATTTGATTCAATTCAATACTTGAATTCACACAGCATTTAACATAGATAAATATCACACATTTATCACAGATATATCCAATATCATATCACAGCATATCATCCAATAGGTATCAACCAATCAAATATTCTACAAAACAATCATATATAAGCAACCATTATTAATCCATATTATAATTAATTTAATTATCTTAAATTAAATTAATTACTTAAGAATTAATCATCTAACCTTGCTTAATCAATCATTAATTAATTACAAACCTTTAATTAATTAATTACTTATTAAATATTAATCACCCTTGATTAATTATTTATTAATTGCATAAAGTAATTATCCTTTAATCAATTTCACAAATTAATTATTCTTAACCATTAACAGTAATTAACCATTAATTACTTTTATTAATTGCATTGATTAATTATTCTTAATTAATTACCATTAATTAATTAATTATCCTTAATTAATTACTTTAATTAATTAAACTTTAATTAATCATTTCTATTAATCCACCTTAATTAATCATATACAGTAATTATCATCCTATGATTACTTACCTTAATTAATTAACTTCTTAATTAATTTCTTTAATCCTTTAATTAATTACCAAATAATTAATCCTTAATTACTTTTTGTAAAGTAATTATACTTCCATTACTTCCCATTAAGTACTTTCCTTTAATTGATTATATCCTGTAATTATACATTAATTACTTTATTAATTAATTAATTATAATCAATTACTTTAATCCTTAATTAATTACAATTAATTAGTTATCACTGATTAATTAATCTTAATTAATCAATTCTTAATTACATCATTAATTATAAACTAATGATCCATAATTATATCTTTAATTATTCTATTAATTACATTAAGTAATTAACCTTAATTAAACCACAATTTATTAATCACCTTTGATTAATCTAATCCAGTAATTAACTTCCCTTAATCACTTTTATTAATTAATTACTTTTTAATTAATTACCTTAACAAATAATTAATTACTTTATTAATTAACCTTAATCCTTCAATTAAATAAATTATTTAATTAATAACACTAGGTAATTAACCTTAATCACTTCTTATTTAATCACCTTCATAAAATAATTATCCTCTAATTACTTTATTAAATAACTACCTTTACTTAATTACATTTAGTAATTATTCCTTAATTACTTCATCAAGTAATTATACTAAATTAATTATTAAATGATTATCTCTAATTAATCATTAATTAATTAATTAATTATTAATTTAACTTAATCATTTAAATTTAATTAAATGATTCTTAACTTACTATATTAAAGGTTCTTAATTAAGAAACTATTATCTTAATTAAATTAATTATTTACCAATAACACTTGATAATTAAAATAATTTAATTATCTAAATTTCCTTTTCAAATTTAACTATCTTTAATTAAATCAACATTCTAAATACTTAAGAAAATTCTTATTTTAATTGATTACTAAATCTTAACCATTAAACCTTACTTAAATTAAAATATAAGATTTAGAAATCAATAAATCATTAAACACATTTTAACTTAAACCATTAAATCTTTAAAACTTTTCCAAAGTTATTGAATTAACTTTTAATACTAAATCATTTTGAAAAACTATCTTTAATCCTTTTAGAAATTATCTATTTTAAACTTATTTAAAATTTGTTAAAACATTTATTAGAAATCAATTTATTTTACAAGTAAAAACTTGTTTAACTAAGTTTTTAAAATTCAGAAATCAAACTTCTTTATCTTAAACAATTACCGTTCCACTATCTTAAACCAACTCACCACCAACCCGAGAAAATCTCGTGGGAAACTCGAAGCGAACGCGAGACGAATCCTCGTTACCACATCCTTCGAGTAAAATCTGATAATTCCCGAACGAACCCCCGAGAACAAGCTTTCTTCCCCAAAATCAAATTGCCAGATGCACACGAACAAGCTCGTGTACGTGCACACACACGCTGGACGTTGATGATCTCCGTTCTGGTCTCCGGCAAGTCAATATCAACCTCGTCTTCACGTACGACCACCCAGATGTTCTCGATTCGAACGAGAATCGTTTTCGACCTTTCGAACCCATCAGTTCAAAACCACCATCACCAGAAAAACCATCCTCCACGGCAACCAAAGCTTCGAAACTCCTCGCCGTCTTAACCCCAGCTCCGCCTCACTGCCCCAAGCCTCCAGAACCATATGCGATCAACTCCGTTTGTCCATCGGTGCCGCGAAACCCATATGACCATCACGAGAAAAGCAGGGTCTTAAACCCTAACTTGACCAATTTCAGCCACCACGATCATCAATAAAATACCAAACTATTTTTCTGATGATTGCCATTGTCCCATTCACCTTCATGCTCACCCTCGATGGCCAACTCGTCGTCGTTCGCCATGAATCGACCAAAATGCCCAAAACAGAAAATCCCAAAATCCTCTTCAATTACCAATCTAAAAATCTTGATATATACACTAAAATTCATGGTTTCCACTCACGAATTCAAACATGTAATTCAAACTCAAATTCGATTTAATAAATTTTTGACCCAAATTGAAAATTTACAGTAAACTCAAAATTTCAGAGTCAATTATTCACTTTTAAATCCTGTAATTATTTTTAGTTGATAGATTATTTGATTGTAAACAACTCCTATTTATAAATCATTAACCAATTCACAATCAACTTCAAGTTATTGATTTTATTATGAAATGAATACTGCTATTATCACACAGAGATCATGAAAACTTCACAGGCATTCAAATGTAACTATACAGGCATGCATACAGACATTTCAAACACTAATATACAAACATGCATTCATTACAACATTTCAGATGATAAATCATCACATAAACAAAACATAGATCTGTTTTTAAAATAATATTTACTCACCTGGAATTATAAAACAGAGAAGAGAATAGAAACTGCTTCCAGGCTTATTCCAGACTTTATTATTTGATTTTAAACTTTCTTTTCTTTTGCTTGTTGAATTTGAATCTTGCTGTTTGATTAATTCCTCTGATTGCATGTCTTCAGATTCAATTGAAGATTTGAAGCTGCTTATTGAATTGCCTCCATTTTCTCTTGATTTGCATTTGAATTCCAGATTTTATTTTGCTTCTTTGCATTTGATTCCCAGTTTTTCTTTTTCTTTAAATTTTGATTTCCAGACTTTTATTTGATTTAGATTCGAATTTAGTTTTTTTAGTAGAGAAAAGAATAGTTCAGCTGATAGTAAAAATCTTTCTTCTTTAAATTTTGATTTATTTATTTTAATTATTAAGAAGAATATTGACATTTGTCCTTCTTAAGAGTTAATTTGCTTACACCTATACATTTAAATTTACAAATGTCTCTAAACTACCTTTATATGCTTACAAGTGTAAATCTTGTTTTTAATTAATTTATTTAAGTCATTTATATATATTTAAGAAATATTTACATGTATATAAAAATGTATTTATCTTTTTATAAATAAGCTTCTAGATTTTAATAAATATACAAATGTGAAAAACAATTATAAAAATAACTTATGCTTTAATCAAATACATATAACATATTTATAAATGCTTGAGAACTTATTTTAACTCTATATATATTTTTACAAACCTATTTTGACTTATATTTGAATTTTAAAAAGAAAAGAATATTAAAAACAAATGAACTTCTTAATTTAAATCTTATTTAAAACTTAAACTAAAATATATATTTATAATAAATAAGAAATTATTCTTGTTAATTAAATCTCAATTATCATTTCTAAAAGTATTATGTTAAATATAATTTCCAAATTACAAACTATGTATATATTTAAAGTTTGAAAACACCTTTATTAAATTCAAGTCATTACCTTTCCATTTCAATATACAAATATATATATATATATATATATATATTCTAAATGGGAAATATTTTAACATTAGTTTAGATAATTACTATATTGAATTTCATAACATAACTCCAAAACACAATATATATATATTCATACATATTATAAATTTGAAAACATAGTTTTATTAAATTAAAGACTCCCTATTTATAATATATATACCTATATATATACATTATAAATATAAACACTTATATTAGATTTAGAAAGATAAATCTTCCCAATTTTAAATTGTTAGAAAAGATATTAATACATATTGCCAATTAAAATATTATTAGCCTTTTAAAATGAATAAACTTGTCAATTTATAAAATAAAATCATCAAATCAATTTAATTATTAATAAAGATTATTAAATTGATATTGCCAAATTTCCGGGATATCACATTCTTCCCCCCTTAAAATAATTTCGTCCCCGAAATTTAAAAGCAAAGATAATTTAATAACCCAGCAAAAGTTTTTAATTTTAAACAGCAATCACACAATCAATCATACACTATCAATCATAGCAACCATTTAATCTAATCAAACAATTTTAACTATCCAGAAAAAATTCTAGATAGAATTTCCTCGAGTTTCCCCAAGTGTATATATATACCGGGATACTCGCTCTACAAACAATCAAAATTACTAAGCTATAAAGCTTCTACTCATCTAGATCTACAGAACTAAACAAGATATCAGACTACAGACGAGTCTGACTCAACAACCAAATCCTCCAGAACTGCTGGTTCCACAACCAGAGATAGATCAAATACGTACTCTCTCAGAGATACGTGAAACAAAATGAATTCCAGTTATCCAAACTGACAATTCAATCCAGTAGATCAAAGCACTTATCCAAATCAGCATACAGAAGAGATCCAAAATAACTCGGAGCTGACTTCCCAGACTTACCCAATCTTATAGTTCCCTTTTATCAGAGAAACTTCAACAACAACGAAGTCTCCAACTTCGAATTCAAAATTCCTCCGTCTCTTATCCACAAAAATCTTCAGACGATCCTGGGCTGTCTACAGATCCTTCCTGATCAGCTTAACCCTTGCTGATGCTTCTTGAAATAATCTAGACCAACATCAAACCAATTTCCGGATCCTACTCAACAAAATGGTTTCCAAAAATACGCCAAAATCCAGAACACAACTCTACTCCACAATCATTAGAGCACTTCGAACTACTTCTCCTATCTGAAATAGCCAAACAGTTGCACTTGACAACCTTACCTCCAAATCCTGAAAAATCCTTCATACTTAGAGATACACTTGAATTTCCTATAGAAATCCTCTTCTCCAAGAAAATTACAACTCCCGGTTGCTTCCACTCTAGAATAGCTGCTATCTTGCTTCCGCTGCACAACTCTGATCTTGAATAGATGAGAATGCTGTCAAAGAAACTCGAGCACAAACTTGATCATCCACAGTTCACCATACCATAAAATCTTAGTGAACCACTCCACTTGGTCAAAACATCCCAGAAGAATTCCCTCCAGAAAATTAGGACTGATCAATCCCTCTCCAAAAATCCTAAGCTGCTTCACCAAATTCTTCTCTAGAAGACATCCTTCTACTAAGCTGAACTTCCGGTAACTCCACTAATCAAGTTGATACGGAATCTCAATCTCCAATAACCCATGAGAACACTCGAACAATCGCAAGTCTCTTTTGCGATCAACTCGACCTAACTTCCACAGATACTGTTCTCTCTTCACAAATTAGAACAGCTCATACTTAACTATCCAATTCATCGAAGAAATGGATCCACTCTGCTGCTTTTGGATTCCTCCTCTAGAAAAACTTCTCAGCTAGAAAACTTCCTGCCAACACAGAACACTTCCGAGTTGCACCGCTGACACTGACGCCAAAGACTTCCTAATCCAAAACTCTTCGAGAAACTCGGACCTCAAATCAAACATAAACACCCCGCTGGACCCAGCCACAACACCGAAGCAGATATACTTCCTAAAACTTGCTCCAAAAGAAACATCTTCGGAAACATCCATAGTCACTGCGTCTCACCACACAGCTACTTCTTCCACAAGTTACCAAGATATCATCATTCGCTTTTGCTCATCCAATTTCAAAGATAAACTCCGAACCTTAACAGGTTTCCTTCAGAGATCGATGAAATCCTTCACACCACAACAAAGCTCACTCGAGACGATATTAGGTCTACAGTCTCGACAAATACACTTCCAAACTCAACACTCAGACTCTAACTATTTGTAATTGTGTTACACACACTACCACCTTATCTACCTTTATAACTCATATTGGAAAACCCGAACAGGTAACCCAATAAATAGGTAGAATAAATATATATATAGTTATATAAAAATTACAAATACGCGCTCTCAAGATAGACACCACTCCAGAGCCTAGGTATTCACTCAACCTACCGCTCTGATACCAAATGTAACGACCCGCCTTTCTTAGCCCAGAAAGACGCATCATTAATAAGAAAGAAAGGGATAGAAGAAGAAAAGGAAAGAAGAAAGAACACAACACATCAGAAATCTCACAGCGGAACGAAAAATATATTATATCACATAAGATATTACATAGTATCATATACATCAGAGTACACAATTTATACATCACAGAATAGACAGTTATAAACTTCTGTCTATTATACAACACAAGTACATCAGTACTATACAGACTAATACAAACACAGCGGAAACTCTATATATCTACACGCTGAAGCCTCCTGCTCCTCAGCTCCTCCAGTATTCGTCAAGATTAACCTGAATCCCTCGACTACTCAATACAATATTGAGTACCCAAGAGTTTAATAAAACAGAAAATAAACACTTGGGTCAGACATGGGTCTGGTGTGAGTAAACGGTTAGATTGCTTAACTTTGAAAACCTTTGAAAACAAAAGTATCACGTAAGACTTCCCACAAATAAACATGGGTAAGTTTTTACCTTACGCTAACTAAAACATTTGATAGGAAATCTGATTGTATTATAATAGGGTCTAGGGTTTTCAAATAAATATGAAATAGCCGAAATTGTTACATTCATTAAATTTCAGCATACATAGGTATACAATCAAGTCTGTTATCACTTATTGGAGTTTGGATTTCCATACAATGGCAGGGCTACTGGGGTACCGCCCGTCACAGTACGTGGCCTAGATCACCGTACCGAGGAGTACGCCCGCTCCCCTGCAACACAAAGCCGGAACCATCCCTTACTGGATAATCCCGAACAAGACAACCCCGTAGTTGGCTGCAGTTCCAACTACCCACTAAGCCGAAATATAGAAAGGGACCTCTAGACAGGGATCTATCTTGCTCTCAGTGGGCGCTACCCACGAAGCCTTGCTGCACCTCCCCTGTTTTAGCCATTCCCGGTTGATGAGGCTTGAGGTTACGATTACCTTTAATCAGAACATATCACTTAGAATGCTCATCGTCCGCCTGACGATGTGTTGAAAGCATTCAATCCATACAAGTTCGTTCCGGGTTCGAACGAAACCGAAGGCATTATCTCGTTACACTCGTTTTGGAATCACCCTCAGAGTTAACGACAATAACCCTTGCACTCTGAATCTTCATCTTCACTTGGGATTCACGACCTATCGTTAATTTGGATCGATGTGGTATTCGGTCTCCAGACCTGGAATACCGGTATACGGAAACCCGATCCCGGTCTCATCGAAATCCAAAACGTATCTTTTAAGGCCAAGTTGTTTAAAGGTTTAAACAATTTGATTCAATTCAATACTTGAATTCACACAGCATTTAACATAGATAAATATCACACATTTATCACAGATATATCCAATATCATATCACAGCATATCATCCAATAGGTATCAACCAATCAGATATTCTACAAAACAATCATATATAAGCAACCATTATTAATCCATATTATAATTAATTTAATTATCTTAAATTAAATTAATTACTTAAGAATTAATCATCTAACCTTGCTTAATCAATCATTAATTAATTACAAACCTTTAATTAATTAATTACTTATTAAATATTAATCACCCTTGATTAATTATTTATTAATTACATAAAGTAATTATCCTTTAATCAATTTCACAAATTAATTATTCTTAACCATTAACAGTAATTAACCATTAATTACTTTTATTAATTGCATTGATTAATTATTCTTAATTAATTACCATTAATTAATTAATTATCCTTAATTAATTACTTTAATTAATTAAACTTTAATTAATCATTTCTATTAATCCACCTTAATTAATCATATACAGTAATTATCATCCTATGATTACTTACCTTAATTAATTAACTTCTTAATTAATTTCTTTAATCCTTTAATTAATTACCAAATAATTAATCCTTAATTACTTTTTGTAAAGTAATTATACTTCCATTACTTCCCATTAAGTACTTTCCTTTAATTGATTATATCCTGTAATTATACATTAATTACTTTATTAATTAATTAATTATAATCAATTACTTTAATCCTTAATTAATTACAATTAATTAGTTATCACTGATTAATTAATCTTAATTAATCAATTCTTAATTACATCATTAATTATAAACTAATGATCCATAATTATATCTTTATTTATTCTATTAATTACATTAAGTAATTAACCTTAATTAAACCACAATTTATTAATCACCTTTGATTAATCTAATCCAGTAATTAACTTCCCTTAATCACTTTTATTAATTAATTACTTTTTAATTAATTACCTTAACAAATAATTAATTACTTTATTAATTAACCTTAATCCTTCAATTAAATAAATTATTTAATTAATAACACTAGGTAATTAACCTTAATCACTTCTTATTTAATCACCTTCATAAAATAATTATCCTCTAATTACTTTATTAAATAACTACCTTTACTTAATTACATTTAGTAATTATTCCTTAATTACTTCAACAAGTAATTATACTAAATTAATTATTAAATGATTATCTCTAATTAATCATTAATTAATTAATTAATTATTAATTTAACTTAATCATTTAAATTTAATTAAATGATTCTTAACTTACTATATTAAAGGTTCTTAATTAAGAAACTATTATCTTAATTAAATTAATTATTTACCAATAACACTTGATAATTAAAATAATTTAATTATCTAAATTTCCTTTTCAAATTTAACTATCTTTAATTAAATCAACATTCTAAATACTTAAGAAAATTCTTATTTTAATTGATTACTAAATCTTAACCATTAAACCTTACTTAAATTAAAATATAAGATTTAGAAATCAATAAATCATTAAACACATTTTAACTTAAACCATTAAATCTTTAAAACTTTTCCAAAGTTATTGAATTAACTTTTAATACTAAATCATTTTGAAAAACTATCTTTAATCCTTTTAGAAATTATCTATTTTAAACTTATTTAAAATTTGTTAAAACATTTATTAGAAATCAATTTATTTTACAAGTAAAAACTTGTTTAACTAAGTTTTTAAAATTCAGAAATCAAACTTCTTTATCTTAAACAATTACTGTTCCACTATCTTAAACCAACTCACCACCAACCCGAGAAAATCTCGTGGGAAACTCGAAGCGAACGCGAGACGAATCCTCGTTACCACATCCTTCGAGTAAAATCTGATAATTCCCGAACGAACCCCCGAGAACAAGCTTTCTTCCCCAAAATCAAATTGCCAGATGCACACGAACAAGCTCGTGTACGTGCACACACACGCTGGACGTTGATGATCTCCGTTCTGGTCTCCGGCAAGTCAATATCAACCTCGTCTTCACGTACGACCACCCAGATGTTCTCGATTCGAACGAGAATCGTTTTCGACCTTTCGAACCCATCAGTTCAAAACCACCATCACCAGAAAAACCATCCTCCACGGCAACCAAAGCTTCGAAACTCCTCGTCGTCTTAACCCCAGCTCCGCCTCACTGCCCCAAGCCTCCAGAACCATATGCGATCAACTCCGTTTGTCCATCGGTGCCGCGAAACCCATATGACCATCACGAGAAAAGCAGGGTCTTAAACCCTAACTTGACCAATTTCAGCCACCACGATCATCAATAAAATACCAAACTATTTTTCTGATGATTGCCATTGTCCCATTCACCTTCATGCTCACCCTCGATGGACAACTCGTCGTCGTTCGCCATGAATCGACCAAAATGCCCAAAACAGAAAATCCCAAAATCCTCTTCAATTACCAATCTAAAAATCTTGATATATACACTAAAATTCATGGTTTCCACTCACGAATTCAAACATGTAATTCAAACTCAAATTCGATTTAATAAATTTTTGACCCAAATTGAAAATTTACAGTAAACTCAAAATTTCAGAGTCAATTATTCACTTTTAAATCCTGTAATTATTTTTAGTTGATAGATTATTTGATTGTAAACAACTCCTATTTATAAATCATTAACCAATTCACAATCAACTTCAAGTTATTGATTTTATTATGAAATGAATACTGCTATTATCACACAGAGATCATGAAAACTTCACAGGCATTCAAATGTAACTATACAGGCATGCATACAGACATTTCAAACACTAATATACAAACATGCATTCATTACAACATTTCAGATGATAAATCATCACATAAACAAAACATAGATCTGTTTTTAAAATAATATTTACTCACCTGGAATTATAAAACAGAGAAGAGAATAGAAACTGCTTCCAGGCTTATTCCAGACTTTATTATTTGATTTTAAACTTTCTTTTCTTTTGCTTGTTGAATTTGAATCTTGCTGTTTGATTAATTCCTCTGATTGCATGTCTTCAGATTCAATTGAAGATTTGAAGCTGCTTATTGAATTGCCTCCATTTTCTCTTGATTTGCATTTGAATTCCAGATTTTATTTTGCTTCTTTGCATTTGATTCCCAGTTTTTCTTTTTCTTTAAATTTTGATTTCCAGACTTTTATTTGATTTAGATTCGAATTTAGTTTTTTTAGTAGAGAAAAGAATAGTTCAGCTGATAGTAAAAATCTTTCTTCTTTAAATTTTGATTTATTTATTTTAATTATTAAGAAGAATATTGACATTTGTCCTTCTTAAGAGTTAATTTGCTTACACCTATACATTTAAATTTACAAATGTCTCTAAACTACCTTTATATGCTTACAAGTGTAAATCTTGTTTTTAATTAATTTATTTAAGTCATTTATATATATTTAAGAAATATTTACATGTATATAAAAATGTATTTATCTTTTTATAAATAAGCTTCTAGATTTTAATAAATATACAAATGTGAAAAACAATTATAAAAATAACTTATGCTTTAATCAAATACATATAACATATTTATAAATGCTTGAGAACTTATTTTAACTCTATATATATTTTTACAAACCTATTTTGACTTATATTTGAATTTTAAAAAGAAAAGAATATTAAAAACAAATGAACTTCTTAATTTAAATCTTATTTAAAACTTAAACTAAAATATATATTTATAATAAATAAGAAATTATTCTTGTTAATTAAATCTCAATTATCATTTCTAAAAGTATTATGTTAAATATAATTTCCAAATTACAAACTATGTATATATTTAAAGTTTGAAAACACCTTTATTAAATTCAAGTCATTACCTTTCCATTTCAATATACAAATATATATATATATATATATATATATATATTCTAAATGGGAAATATTTTAACATTAGTTTAGATAATTACTATATTGAATTTCATAACATAACTCCAAAACACAATATATATATATTCATACATATTATAAATTTGAAAACATAGTTTTATTAAATTAAAGACTCCCTATTTATAATATATATACCTATATATATACATTATAAATATAAACACTTATATTAGATTTAGAAAGATAAATCTTCCCAATTTTAAATTGTTAGAAAAGATATTAATACATATTGCCAATTAAAATATTATTAGCCTTTTAAAATGAATAAACTTGTCAATTTATAAAATAAAATCATCAAATCAATTTAATTATTAATAAAGATTATTAAATTGATATTGCCAAATTTCCGGGATATCACAATTACGCTCGGGTCAGACTCAGTATTTCAGCACATTGAAGACTATCTTTCTGGAGGACGAAGACGAAGATTTAATATATTATTACTATTTATTATATTTATTCCACAGCATCATGTTATTCCGCTGCATTTTCCTATTATACATGTTGTATGTATAACTCTAATTTGTATTGTAAAGTGCAATCAAATGTATTTGTAAAATAGCTTCGTGAACTGTTTATTTGATTATTATATTTTGTCATTCCGCTGTGAGATTCTGTGTTTTGTTTTTCTTTCCTTTCTCTTATTTTTTTATTTACCCCATTAACAATCCTCCCTTTTGAATGGTTTGAGTTGACATGTGTGGTTTATTGTCGATTTAAACCGTCCAAAAAGGTGGGTCGTTACACCATGTATATTTTTATTGTTATACCTATAGGCACAAAGATAACAACCATTCAAATTTTTAGTCAAGCTCCATAGTTCTTCACAAAGATGTGAAAATTCCATATTATTATCATTTATATCCTATCTGGTTTTACATAAAGTAAATTTTCTCAATTTAGTATTCATTTTTTTCTACTCACATTTTTATTCTTTATTATCATATTTGTTTTTATGTATTAATCAATCACGCATGTTTCCACTACTTTAATGGAAACAAGAGATATCTAAATTGCATTACAAGTATAATATATGATTATCTAGGATACAACCATGGTTGTCATAGACTCACTGAGTCTAGAAAAAATACATCCATGGCATATAAAATCTTACGAGGATAGAGATCAAAATCATTATGTATTGGGCATGTTAACAATCTTGTACGAATATGCACTGTCCATAACTATTAAGTCTTGGATATCCGTAAAGACAAACTGTTCTTTTGGGCCAAATTTATAAAAACTAAGAAAAGATATAAATACTTTCTTTTCATGATTTATTTATTAAATATTGTAATCTGAATAAACAATGATATCATATTTTTTGAATGATTAAATAACATCCATGGCATACAAAATCTTATGAGGATAGAGATCAAATCATTATGTATTGGGTATGCTAACAATCTAATTTTATTCAATTCCAGTCAGTACAGTATATAATATTTTGGTTATTTTTTAAAATTTTCTGATTTGAAACTGTTATTACATTTCACTCAGTAAAAAAAATTGGATTTGTTATTTTTTTTCTTTCAACTATTGTACAAAGTATATATCAGTATATTCAAAGATTTAAACTTTTTAGATTCTAACCCTTTTCCATTTATAATTTTCTAATTTTTATAAACCCTTTTAAATCTTATACAATTCCATTCAATAAATTTTATATTTTTATCTATTTATATTATTCTTTTGATTCTCTTGGTTAACAAATTACCAATGTTTCCCATATGGATACCTATCCATTATCAATATGTTTGTGTTTCCTACCTACTAATATATTATTTAATATTTATATGTCTGCTTTCTAATATTATATTAATCAATGTTAGCTCTATACTCAAATGGATTTGGCTAGAAATGTTCTTCATCTTATAATACTGAATCCATACCAATGCAATTGGATCATCAAAGTTCGGGTGACAAATAAAGGCAATTTGAGATCCTATAAAATTAAAGGAGAAGGTTATGTGTTTAGTATAGAACTCACTGATGAAGATGTAAAAAAATTTATCTTAACACTTTCAATAATATTTTATCCAGTTGTACAACCATTAAGTTATTATTATAATGCTTGTTTTCTTCAAATTAATAGGGTACCCAAATTCAAACTACATTGTTTAATAAAGTTGTAGACAAGTATTATAATATATTTGAGTATGGAAAAGTTTATTATATTTCTAAAGGAACTCTTAGGCCTGCAAAAAAAGAATTCAGTACTATAACAAAAGAATATGATATGACTATAAATGAGTACCCATTAGTCGAAAGGAAATTAAGATAATGCAGACTCTTGTATACCTGAGATCGTATACAACTTGGTAAAGATTAACCAACTTCAAAAATATCTTACGCGAGAGGAAGTTGTAGGTAATGCATCCACATTAGTAATTTTTTATAAATCATTGTATGTTCGCTTAACATAATTACCTTTTAGATGTAACTATTGCAGATGATTCGTAAGTAAACATACTATACTAACTTTTTTTTAATCGAAATATTTATGCTGGGATTTAAATTACAGAACCAAAACAGTTAATGTGACGTTATGGGAAGAACTGGCTATGGAAGTATGTTCAAGCTGCTAAAAATGGTTAATGAAGCTCTTATAGTAGCCATTAAATATGTAAAAGTTGGAGATTTTCAAGGTAAAAAACGTTTAATTTTTTTCATCTTTACCATGTTATCCTTTTTTAAGATTATTTATTGTTACTACAGGTTTATCTTTTTCAACATTGAGTAAAATCAATTTAGTTATAAACCCGAAAATACCGAAGCTAAAAAGCTTAGAATTTGGTACGATCATAAAGGAAAAAATGCAAACATAACATCTATTAATTATGACAGGGTTATGATTTCTCGTTTAACAAACAATCAACGTTCGGTCATGATAAGGTTAGTCCTTGACATTTCAAATTATATCATACATTAATAATTTCATATCAATTGGTTATTTACTTCTTTTTTTACATGCATAATCTACATTCTTCAATGTATTTTCATACATAACTTACATTAAGAGTAAAAAATTATGGTATCGAGCCTGTAAGAATTGTAACAAATAGGTAATTGAAGCTGCAGGATCGGGCTATTAGTGTGAAGCATGCCAACAGAATGAAAGTACTTGTATTTTGAGCTAAAAATTATAGTTAAGTACTTATGGTAACTGTTAATGTATGTAATAATATGTTTGTGTAATGCAGATATATTATGGTGATGAAGATTACCGAAACATCCACTAAAGCTTGGATTATTGTTTTCAATGAACCAGCAGAGGAAATCATAGGTTGAACTGCCGATGGCCTTTATAAGATTAAGAATAAGGAAGGTCAAGGTATATACCCAAAAAATTAAAGGATTTGTTATGGGTTTCTCGTGTTTTTAGGATTGGTGCTGTCCAAATTGAGTACATGAATGAAAACTTACAAAAGATCGTTGTAATGTCTCAATCGGTCATTGATTATTTGGCTGAATCAAGCTTTTTGTTGGAAGAAATATTAACAATGACAGAGTCCAAAGTTTAGATTTTTTTTTATTTTTTTATTTTGGCAATGTTAGTTTTTTAATAACAATGGTACTTTAGGTGATTTATTTAAATAATGTAGTTCAGTAATACGTGATTTATTTATTACATCTATTCTTGCATTTTTCCACCTTCTTAAATTAAATATTGACAAATATGATGATATGTTTTAAGCTAATATTTGTTTGATTTGTCCTTTTATTTTTCAAATCAAATAATGATTTAGAGCTACAAAAAAGCTCAAAATTAAGAGTAGATTGATCCTTCTTGATATAATATGTATGCAAGTGCATGTGAGTGATTCATATTAATACATTGATGGTAGATCCTTTGTATCAAGCTGGCTTACATGTACAATCCTTAATATAACTTGATTTATACCTTTCCAATAACTTTCGTTTTTTATAAACAACGCAGTTCAATTTTCATCAAATTTATAATTAACAAAAAAAAAATTCTTTGATATTATACAACATAACGGTCAGTTTTCCCTACCATTGTACAGTTCTACAGGTTAAGTGGAATTCAAGAGAAGGCATGCATGCTTGTACGCTGAAGATGGTTCCCATACAAATTTTGGCCTTTTATCTTCGGGCCTTTTAGAATTACTACACAGGCTCAAAAAAGCAATCCCAGATTTAGGGTAAAACGGCTAGTTGATGGTAAATTCCTATTATACGCAAATAAATTTTGAGATTTAAAATGGCAAAGCCGATATTTAGGGTGGAGCGACACACAAATCAGAGCAATAGTTTTTGCAATTTTGAATTGAAATGAACCTATGTTGTAAGATCACGCTATAAGCGCGAATAGAAAATGTGGTTTGTGGTCAGATCTGGCAATTTTGAGGTCGAATCTTTAAGTGCGAAGCAGATTGGTTTTAAAGATTTGTGAATCTCTAGGTTCAACAATGACGTTGAGCAGCGGTGACTAGATCTGAGAGTTAGATTCGACATCAGAATTAAGTGATAACAGTTAGAGCATTCCTAACACTTGGGGGTGGGTTGCGTCGATTCCATTGAGTCAAACGAAAACCTACCCCCAACACGGGTGGAGAAAGCACAAGTGTGATTTCCCTTTGCCAGCTGAGGGATTGGCTGTCGATTACAATCCACAGCCACTAGATTGAAATCCACGCGAGTTGTGGATTGCAATCCACAGCGTACACTTAGCCGCTAAAATTTAGCCGACTAAGTGTATAGGGGTAACCGGCTATAAATAAGCCGGTTGCCCCATTTCATTCCCATCCTCTCCTCTCCACTTCCTCCAACAACCACCATTCTCTTCTTCTCTTCCTCCAGCCGCCACTGTTGTTTCCTGCATTAAAAAACAAAATTTCTAGAAAATTATAAAAATGAGAAGAGCTTTGAGGAGAATTTGAAGAAGCAGCAATCGCAGCGGTGGAAATGTTCCACCAGCCGTGGAAAATGTCCCTGCCGAAGAAAGCGTAGACGTACCGACGACGAGTACTGGAGGTCGACGAAGCACATTGGTTAGACGTGTGGGTAGAAATACAGAAAATACGGTTCTGGATCCCCACATCAACCAAAATTTCAGACCTGATAAGGATTTGATCAATTTCCGTATACTCCCAGATGACGAAGTACACATCAGCACGTGTGTTGAAAATTCTGTAAGTTATCTACCTTCAAATTATTTTTAGTTAAAATAGTACAATAAAAATTGAATATGCAAACCATTTTAAATTGGGCTCGTCGTGAGCGCACCTGTGGCTCTTGGGTTAGTGTAATCCGCCGTTATAAAATAATCTGATCTTATGATGCCGACGGCATTCATGCTTTACTTCGAGATATAGGATTTGGAAAAAAAAATTGTACGGTATTTACATAATTACTGTTTATTTATTTAATACTTTTTAGCGCTTTCAATAGTCGTAAATTGCTTTAATAGGTGTCGATAATCTTATAAATTCGGATGTTCGGTTATGTGGTGCTTTAGCCGCCTGTTGGTGGAAGACCACTCATACATTTCACCTTAGTTTTAGAGAGTTGAGTTTTACCCCATTAGACTTTACTATGCTTACCGGTTTAGGCATTGGAAGGGGGTGACCTTACTATATGACGAGGAGTACCGGCACTTTCACCGTTTATCCAGTGTACTTCCACATCTTGACGTACATGATGGACTATCATTCGGATTGCAAATTAGATGCTCTTACATTAGACAAGCAATCGGTGAATTGATACATGTTGGTAGCATAGAGAACCATTTGAAGATTGCTCGACTGTTTATTCTGTACATGATGAGGAGCTTATTCTTTACAAATGCATCCAACACGTTGCCGGCCGGATATGTTGCAGCTGTAGCGGAGATTCATTTGATATTCCAATCGCACATGATTAGGGGACTCCGATGTTAGCGTATTTGTATCGCTCTTTGGATCATCAGTGCGTCGTTAGGGGTGGATCCACATCCATTACAGGTTTTTGGGAGCTTTTACATACTGGTACTTTTAGTACTTTCGCAACATGACTTATCCGATGTTGGACTCCACATTACCCCTTTTCTTTCCCCGAGTTAGAGCATGGGCCTGAGAGAACCGCATAATGGTGCAAAGAGGGGAGGCACGTCATATATTTGTTGTAGCCCGAAATCAGATCGAGTTACGGACCACACGAGATAGTTTTGTTTGGCATCCTTATGACGGTTTGCCTATTATGACCAACCCTATCGTAGTGCACGCTGCATTCCTATCTGCTAGACGTTTTCCATTGGTATCATCCACATCTAGCTTAAGATGCAATTGGTTTCTCGGTGAGCGTAGTAGGAGACAAACGTTAGATGGTGATTTTGTTCCTGACGATCCACATCCGGATACACCTTTTTTGAAGGTGTATGACAGCGCTGCTTTATAGGAGTATGCAGGGGAGTGGTAGTCCGCTAATTACTTCATCATCATGAATTTAGATTATGCATCATTTTGGCATCGGTTTTACACTCCACCGCATACGGCTACTTTTGTTTATGCTGCATCCGTTGATTTGGTAGGGCCTTCAGGCATCCGAAGTGGTGTTGTCCCTCTTGTTTTACAGGACCTTACACAGAGTACTCAGGTATATCATGCTCCACAGCCATCCTAGATAGGAGATTATGGTTGGACAGTCGGTATTCCGACAATGTTGGGAGTTGATAGATATGTTAATATTCCTCGGCCAGAGATTTCGCAGTATCCAGATCCAGCTGCATTTTCATATGAGGATTCATTTCAGATGCAGAAGGGACTCCGCTATGTCATGTACGTCGAGCATCGACGGAGCATAGATGAGTTGACTGCTCGTATTAACGAGCTTACTACAACTGATGAGCAGCGATATCATCCTACACGTAGAGTAGATGATGATGATGATGATGATGATGGTGATGCAGTCCATCTTTTTGATGATGAGTACCAGTTTGATGAGCCATAGTGGTTGTATGCACTATTACTATTTGTATGTCATATCAATGTGTGTATAAGTGTATTATCACTGTACAGTATTTCCTAGCAGAGTTTGCATCAATGTATTTTCACTGGTTTGTAAGTACTAGCATTGTTTGTATCAGTGTATTTACTATCATTATTTTGTGTTTACTAGAATTGTTTGTATCGTTGTATTATCATTGTTTTGTGTTTACTATCATTGTTCTGTATTACTAGCATTGTTTATATCAGTGTATTACTAGTAATATTATGATTATTTGTGTTTACTATCATTGTTTCGTGTTTCCAATTTTTTATGACAATGTGTACATCACTATGTGAATGAACAAACACAGTTGTGTTTGTTTATATCCATGTTTGTGGATGCTTGCCACGTGGTTGATTAGAAGGCACTTGATTCACGAGACGCGGATCATAAACTTTCTATTTAAACCAAAGTTTTGTATTGAAAATTCACAACATCTTCAATTATTCCCAACATCGTCAATAATCTTCAATGGCAACTGAAAGCTGGACTCCCGATGATTATTTAGTACTAATCAAATCGTATAAAGAAACCAACCGTAGACACATAGAAGGAGTTGGAGCAAGATTTTTGGGTAACTCTAAACATCACTTTTAACAGTCATCCTGATTGTAGATTAATTCAAAGGATTTTGGAACTCGAAGCACTTTTGTCACGTTTACTAGGGCTTGTCGAAGATATAGAATCATTATAAAAAACAGTGAAGGAAGAAGATCTATTTCAGTTAACACAAGCTATGTTTGATTCTCGTTATTTGTGGGAGTATCACGTTGATTTTGTTGGACATGCTGCATATAATCTCTGGGTTGGATATATTAGACAATTTGAATGACATTTGGGTTAGTTAAGTAGGTTTGTTAAGTTAATTACCTTCAACTAGTTCTTTTCACCATCAGTAAGTTATATGTACTTTCAAATTCAAGTAAAGTTTGTGTTTTCAAAATCTACTATGCACTTAGCATAATGACAACATTTAACCCATGGAAAACATTAACAACAAGACTTAACTTACGAAAATAACAAATAATATACGTAGACAACTTCATAGAACATAAAAAAGACAACAAATAGTAAAACACGACAAGATAATGGAAAACGAACAAGACAAGAAACAAGACAACTGATGATTAAAAAAACTGCCTTCGACCACCTGATAAGTTAATTTAACCCAGCGTCCTTTGAACCATCTGAATTTGGTTTTCGAGTTCGTTAGCATACACAACTGCACGATGAGGAAGAGAATCGTCAATCCATTGCCAAAGTCCACAACCATCATGAGAATTACGGCATCTGTAGTGCCGTCGACCGATGTCGATTTTGTTACTTACAATAGCATACAGAATAGAAACCATACGGTTACAGTAAATCTCCCGAGAATTAACCTCTTGATGTGTGCGAGAAACTTGGTGTCGTATTTCATTCCTTCGTTCTCTTATTTCGTTAAGGCTACGCCGCTCTTCTCTTTGACGTCTACCATTTTTCAGCTGCATGCGCTCTTGCACTTCCATCTCATGCTCTCTTACATCGTCATTGTGTCTTTCCTCCATTTCAATATACCACTCGGTTGGTGGTTGAGGGGAGGATGTATTCGGTAGGCTATTGTGTAGTAACGGACCTCCGTATGAGTACGAGGAGGGCAAAAGAAATATGACTGTAATCGACCATTTTCTATGCGACTGCTACGATAATAATGAAGAGAAGTATGACAATCAAAACGATATTTATATAGCATAATACATTGCCGGTGTAAAGCAGTGAAACATGGTTATAGTGCCAATTTGACCCAACATTGTTGTCATTCTCACTCCACATCCATCAGCTTTAATCTGTGTAAAGCAATACATAGTGTCTACATTTACCTAACCTCCTAACATCCATTAGCTTCAATCAACATCAATCAGCTTTAATCAATATGACCAGTGGGTCCACTTGCTTTAATTCTATTTCAAACAAGACCTAACCTCCTGATGTCCATCAGCTTTAATCAATATGACCAGTGGGTCCATTAGCTTTAATTCTGTTTCAAACAAGACCCGGCCTCCTAACATCCATCAGTTTTAATCAACATCAATCAGCTTTAATCAATATGACCAGTGGGTCCATAGCTCTAATTCTGTTTCAGACAAGACCCGACCTCCTGACATTCATCGGCTTTAATCAACATCAATCATTAATGCGTATAAAATAGTGTGTTGTGGCTACAGTGGTTGATGTGACCCAAAACATTACCATTCTTTAATCCATATGAACGGATCCTATGGCATTCCATTATCCATTAAACATCAATAGCCTATAAATAGAAGTAAGGATGTCGAATAACAACTCATTCAAACTTCCAAACTAATCACCACCATTCTTCAACCTATATTAAATGAGTTCTTTAAAAAGTTTGTGGTGCTTCTCATCCTCATCTTCGTCATCTTCCGATGATTTTATTGAACATTGTATTTCTCAACAAAGAATGTTTGCTGCTGAAACGAGGGATTTAATGACCCATGAAATTGCTGAAAGCTCTTCGTCATCCCAAAGAGGTAGCGTTGTTGGAAGAAAAGACATGCGTTATAGACGTGAATATGCTGGCGATCATACTCAATTGATCAAGGATTATTTTACTGCAAACCCCATGTACGGGGACGTGGATTTTAGACGAAGATTCTACATGTCGAAGAATATCTTTAATTGGTCTCGACAAATTAACCGAAACAAACATTTTTTCACCCACGGAAGAAATGGAATCAACGAACTTGGAATTTCTCCACTGCAAAAGATTACGGCTGCACTTCACATGATATCATATGGAACTTCTGGTGATTCGCAAGATGACAAAGTGCAGATTGGAGACTCAACGGCAATATTATGTACGAAAGAATTTTGCAAAACCGTTGTTTGTATGTCTAGTGAAGAATATCTTCGATCCCCTACCCCTCAAGACATTGACAGATTGCTAGCAAAGGGATCTCAACATGGATTTCCAGGTATGTTAGGTAGCTTAGATTGTATGCATTGGAGGTGAAAAAACTGTCCAGTTGCATTGCAAAAAGGCAACTCTAGTCTTGAAATTGTTTCTTCGTTCGATTTGTATATATGGCATGCTTTTTTTGGAGCACTAGGTTCACTGAATGATGTTAACGTTCTACGACAGCCATATTTATTTAATGACTTATGTAATGATATATCATCTCCATGCAATTACAGAATAAGAGACAAAGATCATTCCATGGGTTATTATCAGGTAAATGGAAGCTATCCAAAATGGAAAACGCTTGTGCAAGCTTACAAAAGATCAAATAACGCAAAAAAAGCCAGGTTCACCAAACAACAAGAGAGTTTGAGGAAAGATGTCGAATGAGCATTTAGAGTGCTTCAAGGTAGGTTTAATATATTAAGAAAAGAGGTATACTACCACGATCCGGTGGTATTATCTGATATCATATACTGCTATATAATTTTACATAATATGATTGTCGAAAAAGAATGTGGTGGGTATGAGCTTCAACTGAGAAACTATCTAGACATTGCTATAGCATTTCAGAAAAAAGCTTTTAAGGAGCCAAATACTTTTGTCGAATACTTGCAAAGAATACAAGACATTCGAGATCCGCAAGCTCGTCTTGATCTAAGAGAAGAACTAGTGAAACACTACTGGAAACATATAAGAAACCACTAGTAGAAGTGATATTTAGATGGTGCTTGTGTTTCACTTATCTATTGTAATAAGTTGTTGTTGAGGTTTTGTACTAATGTTTGTGTTTGAATTTGTTATATCTACTGTACTAAGTTGTTGTTGACGCGTTAATAGTAATAACAACATCAAGAATGTCAAGTCAAGATGAGCTTGAAACTATAACAATAGCAATAGCAACAAAATTGACAGCAATAGCATTACCAATAACTCCAACTAATACAGCGACAATCACATTAACAACAACACTAACAATGATACTACAACCAACACTTACGAGATCAAATAATAGATGCAATGCTAAGATACATTATAGGAAACTAGTTTCCTGCAACCCCCCTTGACGTCTATGGTACTCATCAAGTTGTTTCTTCATATACATCCTTTGCACTGGATTGAGTTCGTTCAAGTTGCAAGTTAAAAGAGCCATAGAATCAGCTCTTTGTTGTCGAGCTAATTCTTATTTTCTTAACTCTAGCTTGTCATTTTTTAACTTTTTTTTCATCGTGAAGTCGTTATTTTTCCATTGCCCTTTCAAGTCTCTTTGTTTCTTTTGTTTCCAGGTATAATTTATTTGCATCTTCAACAGCCTCCATACGCTCTTCAGTATGTTCATAATTTGCGCTGTAATCGGGGGCGGATATTTTTCTTACCCTTGAACCTTCAGGGCATCCTACCACCTGTACTAATTGTTAAGGGGGTGTCTTCCTATGGATCAGAACTACCAGGGCTAGATTCATCACTCATCTTTCTAAGAAGAAAGCGCATTACTGAATGTTCTTGTCGCACTTGACTTCATTTTTCCTCTTTTGCGAGTATGTCGTAGCAATGGTGCAAGTTGAATGGTTGATTATTATGTTCTGACATATACACTGCATTTTCTTGATTGAGCTGTAAATGATGAAGTACTATAAGAAGAATATAACATAATAACTGATAATTTGAACTACAAATTTAAAATCATTACCAGGTCCATATGGTTTGCCCCACTTTGTTGTCTTGAATGCAGGCCGGCAATTATTTCTTTTCGACGTTGACAACCGGCAATTATTCTTTTCCAAGACTACTTCAAAGAATCAACCATTCATGGAAGATTATTTGGACTTCAAAGATTGAACATATTGCGTACAGAATTCCAAAAAGAAATTTCACTTTGGCTCGTACCTTTCTTATTGTCTCTAGAACATTCAACCCAACAGAATGCTAATTCAGCTTGCTCGTCCGGCGACCATTTAACTATTTTTGCAGCTTTCGGTTCGGCATTTGCAGATTCAGTACTGTTGATTCTCGTTGTTTGATTTCCCCAAGTTTGAGCAGAAGACAAATTAGAATTCCTAAAAACATCTTCTTCTTCGGCTATTTCATTGCCATCGAATTTGGTTCCTTGGTTTTCATATCTGTTGTCTCTAAATTAATTATTGAGATTCCTTGATAGATGTTGTGAATGATAAGGCAATACTGACCATTGTTGGCTATTGGAAGATACGTAGTTTTGATCATAGTTATTATTTTGTTGAAACGAACTATTCTGCGAATAATTCGCATTTGAGAATTTTGGTAATGGTTCGAACCTTGTTGAGAATAAAAGAAATTTTGATTTTGTTTTGGCTGATACGAATTTAGAGCTTGTTGAGAATGAAATTGATTTGGATCGCGTTGAGAATATACATATTCTGATTGAATTAAGTCGTATTTTGATTATCTGATCTTAGTTGAGATAGAAATTTAGGAGATGAAGATTTTTGAGATTTTCCTTTTGAATTTTTCGACATTACTGAGATTGTTTAAAGAAAATGGATTGTTGAGAGTAAGAAATATAACTTAAATGGTGTGAATAAAATTTTTAAATTGATAAGTTATATAGTTGGGGATGGAGAGGAATAGGCAACGACCATTTCTGCCACTTAGTCGGCTATGTTATAGTCGGCTAAGTCCCAACTGTCAACATTATGACCATTTGGACTAAGCCGGCTAAGTGGAAACGGTCATATGGTTGACCGTTGCCTTAGCCGGCTAAGAAGCAATCCAGAAGAGCTCAACTAACCCCCTGTTGGGGGTCGGTTGCTTCCCAAACGACACTCGATTGGGAATGTTCTTACTATAAATGCTAGTTTGGTAAATGGTGTTGAATAGTTATTTTAACTGGAGAGACAAATTAACATTTGGAGCAACTGCTGCGAAAATATGATAACGAGTATCGAAAAAAAATACACAATGACAAAAATGTGAGGAATGCGGATTACGGATCTTAAGGCTAGGAATAACACTAGAGGGGGGGTGAATAGTGTTTTTAAGAAATTACTAAATCTTTTTGAGTTTATGTTAATTTGAACACAAATGTATGCAATATTCAGACACAGATATAATCACAGAAACAAACACAGATGCAGAAATAAAGTAAATGCAGTAAAGGAAAGAACACACCAGATTTTATACTGGTTCGGGGTTACCCTACATCCAGTCCCGCACAACTAAGTATGGATTTCCTTTCAAAAGCAATTCAACAATTACAACCCTCGGTTACAAGGCTACGAGATACACCCTCCAGAATCACAATCCTCTGGGTAGAGATACTTGATTTCCGGGGCAACAAGTTCACCCAATTGATTTCCAAGGCTACAATCACACCTTTTCTCGCTTGATTGATTTCCAAGGCTACAATCACACCTTTTCTCGCTAGATAGATTAAAAAGAAGCCTATAACTCTGAATAGCACTTGGATCTTGTTGAGATAGTGATAGAGAATCAAACCAGAGATAATCTAGTTAGATTCAATGTTGATTTCGGCAGAGTAATGATAGGATTTTGAATAAGAAAATGTGGAAGGAGAAGAGAAGTGAAAAACCAGAAAATCTGATATAAAATTCGTTGAAACCAACCCCTATTTATAGAAGAACAACAGTCATGTCCATTCGTGAAAGGTTATGGCGAATAGACACTTCTTTTGAAATTCAAATTTTTGAATCTAACTAACACTATGTCGACATGGGGTACTAGGGCATGTCGACATCCCAAAGGAAATTTTGATGTTTTGTTTTTCTTTGAAAATAACCGTTATCTTATATTAAAACTATTTTAAACTTTATAAATATACTTGACTATAGATAAAATACATAAATGAATATAAAGAATAATATATATAACATTTTACTATAATTTTATATTTAAATCAAAGTATAAATATATTATAATTAAAAGACAGTTTAAAACAACTGAAGTTTAAAAACACGAATATTTAAGGCTAAAACATCTTTTTGAAAATCATTTGAAAAGATAATTTCTAAGGCTAAAACATTTTGAAAAACAATTTTGAAAATCATTCTGAAGTAGTTTTGAAAATCATTTTGAAGTAGTTTTGCAAGCTTCTTCCTGCAGAATATCTCATCATGTCAAGACTCGAGAACTTGTACAAAACCAGGATGTTCGTGGGTTTGTAAGCCACTTGTCGTAGGTTTGTAAGCTACTTGTCATGGGTTTGTAAGCCACTAAAAAGGTAGAAATGGGTTCCATCCCAAAAGAAAAATGGAGTGAAGATTTCAGTGCTATTGTGAAGTTTTAACATAATTCTAGACTCAATACTTATCTTGAAATCTTGAACTCTTAATAATCTTGATACTCATGAGTCTTCAATCTTGATATCTTGAATCTATATACTGTACAGTCTTCATTCTTTGTACCTACATGGTTAAATCCTGCATATACATATATATCTAAACTATAATGTTAGTATTTATATTTTATAATCTTATTCTAAGGTTGTTGTCATCAAAACCATCATCTCAAGGACTAACAATCTCCCCCTTTTTGATGATGACAACCTTTGTTTATAAAATATTACTTCTATCCTATTGACTCCCCCTAAATCTAATAACTCCCCTTAATCTATGCCTAACTCTCTTATTTTATATTTCTCCCCCCTTTGTCATCAACAAAAACAGACTCTAAACTATATAACTCCCCCTCATTCTTGTATTGAAGTACCTGCATTAATAAACTATATAATAGATTATATATAAGAAATAACTATACTTATAGACATGATATTCCAACAATGATTATAAATATATTAATGTATATTTATACAATCATCAAACCACACCAATGTATAAATCAAGTCAATCAAAACAATCAATTTCAATCAAAATAATCAATTCAAACAAAGTAATAAAGCAAACAAATTAAACGTTACGGGGAACTTCCACCCATCCTTCTTCTCCGAAAATAGGGTCTTCTTTGATGGCATCCCAATTTTCATTGTCATTTGTGAGAGACAGGAGGATGCACTTCGTTATCATCCTTGTGCAGGGAAGAAATCATCCATCGAATTGCATCGAAATGTCTTTCTTGCTCCTTGATCATCTGCATTTGGCTCAACTCTAAGTGTCGCTGGTTACGAAGAATGAACGAGAGAATATTCTTGAATGAATTAAGAGTTTCTTCAAGATTCTCGGATAAGTTATGAATTGGATTAGCCATTTTTGAAATTGTGAGAAGAATGAGAGATAGAATAGATAAGAAATAATATTCAGTAATGAATTCTGGAAGAAATGGGTATTTATAGGTGTAGAAATTCGTTTGAAATGAATAGACATATGGTAGTTATTCAAATTTCAAATTCAAAATGAAGTGTCATTTCTGACCAGTATATGTCGACATGGTCAAGAGGGGTATGTCGACATACGACAGTGAAATTTGATGGTAATTTTGATTTTGTGAATAATTGTGTGTATATATATATATATTTATATAATATACTAACATTTATTTAAGAGATAAGATAAGCTAGATAACCCGTTGATTCTCAACAATAATCTTTTGGTTTTTGAGAAGGGTTTTGTTGGAAGGATTGGAGGGATATTCAATACTTTCTAGGGATGTTTCTCCTTCTTCTTCTTCTTATATTTCCATTTCATCCCTTTCTTCTTCTTCCTCTTCCATTTCTTCATGAGCCAAATGCTCTTCCTTTTCGGCAAGAGTTTCATAAGGTTGAAAAACATATGGGATTTTCATGAGAGAAATGTTTGAGATATTAAAAACTTTTCTTGAAATAAATTCTTCTCCTTTGAAATTTACTCCAAAATAGTTGAAAATCCGAGTAAGGTAAATTCCATGATATAAAGTGTTTTCTTCCATTTCAAAATTTTTAGGACGAAGTTCATCCAAAATAACTTGCGCTCAATTGATATCATAATATTCGAAAATAGCAAAAAGTGCTTTGCACACTTTTGAAGTAGGATTGTTAAAATTTCTCGATCTTGGGGTCAAAGTATGTTGTAAAAGAAGATTGACAATTCTTGCTTTAGAATGAAAGTTTCGGTTTTTAAATTCAAAGTTTTCATCTCCTTCAAAAATATGATGAAATGTCTCACGATCATGTTCATCGATTTGAAAACTAGAAAGATCTATTCCCGTGCTTTTGCAATTGAGAATGGTACCCAAAAGATCACAATTCAAAACAATTCTAGTGCCTTTGACATTACTCCAAATTTCATTATCATTTCCTTCATAAAATTCTCGATTGAGATTTGCATAGAAAATTTTAACAAGATTTGGGTAACAAACAAAATCATTTTGAGAAGAATCAACAAGACTAAGAATTTGATTGTTTGCAAAAAGAGTATCAATTTCATAAGAAGCAAAATCTTGAAAAATAGCAAACTTTCCGGGATGGACTTTTCCATGGTTGGCATAATTGATGTATGCTTTTATTGCCTCCGGATTATTGAGGAGTTTCTCTTTTAAGTTTCTGGAAAGTCTCATGGTGGAGGGGTTGCTTGAAGAAGCCATTAAAGTAGAGAGTAGAGAGCTTGAAGTTTTGAAGAAAGAGTTTGAATTTGAAAATGAAAGTGAAAAGTTGTGATAAAAGATAGTGACTAAATAGATTTTTGAAAGGCATGTTCTATGGTCAAAAGATTCCTTTTCAGAGTATTGAATGAAGTGAAAAGATGGAGGGAAATTCAACCGTTTGAATTCAAATTTTGAATTTCAAAATTTGTACCCATGTCGACATCATGGTAGGGACCATGTCGACATGTGCCTGTGAATTTCTATGATTTATTTTTCCTAAGTATTCTAATATATATACTTATTATTTTAATATCTATATATATATATGGAATATTATTAGAATTATAGTATATTCCAGAAAATATTATTATATTATTAAAAAATAATAATAATAAAATTATAATAAAAAATAAATTTAAAAATCAATCAACACACCAATTCAAAATCAATCAATCAAGCAATCAATCATCTAATTCTAAGCATGTTATTTCAATCAATTGTATTGTAAATGTGTACCTTTTTCTGAGTCCGTTTCCTTGAATTTGTTGAAGTCGTGAACTGCCGTGAAACACAAATTTGAGTTATTTGTCTTCTGATCATCATCGCTTGAGGATGAGTCTGAGTCATCTAGAGTAGCAGTAAATGCATGCTTCCGTTTCTTTACTGAATCACTGTTTATAGGAGGATTCTGCCTTTCTGGATACAGACAGTCTCTTTTGATATGGCCTAGTTCATCACAGTTGAAACATTTGACAGTGTTTGGCACTACATTCTGATTTCTAGAATTCTTATAGTTGTTTCTCTTGAGATTATTCATCTTTCTGTATTTCAGAAATTTCCGAAAATTCCTGATCATAAATGCTATCTCTTCATCATTATCACTGTTTGAGTCTGATCCGTTGGTTAATGCATTGAATGCCATTGATTTCTTTTCAGATGCTTTGCTTTCTCTTCTCCCGATCATTTGAACTTCAAACGACATTAGATTTCCAATCAATTCTTCTATCTTTAAAGTACTGATGTCATTTGCCTCTTCAATTGCAAATGTCTTTTGATCCCATTCTAGAGTGAGAGAATTTAAAAATTTTCTGACTTGATCTTCTTCCGAAAATTCCTTTCCCAAGGATATTAAAGAATGCACAATATCTTGAAATCTACTATACATATCTAAAATATACTCATTAGTATTCATTTTAAATAACTGAAACTGATTTGTGAGCATGGAAATTTTGGTATGTTTAACTTTGCTTGTTCCTTCGTGAGTTACTTGCAAAGTTTTCCAAATTTCATATGCAGACTTACAAACTGACACTCTATTAAATTCATTTCTTTCAAGTGAAAAAAACAGAATATTCATTGCTTTAGAATTATTTTGTGCAACAGTCTTTTGCTCAGTGGTCCACTGTGCAAAATTAGTTGTGGGTTCAGAATATTCAGTTTGTGTGATATTCCAAGTATCTAATCCTACAGATTGTAAATATATTTTCATCCTACATGCCCAATATGCATAGTTACTGCCATTAAAAAGTGGTGGTCTGGCAGTAGACTGACCTTCTACAAATGAACTAGTGACAGGAATACTAGAGTTAATAACAGTACCAGTGTTGGTAGCCATTTTGAAAACTTTTCAAAAATCAGATTATGAAACTTTTGAAAACCTTGCTCTGATACCAAATGTGATGAATGCGGATTACGGATCTTAAAGCTAGGAATAACACTAAAGGAGGGTGAATAGTGTTTTTAAGAAATTACTAAATCTTTTTAAGTTTATGTTAAATTGAACACAAATGTATGCAATATTCAGACACAGATATAATCACAGAAACAAACACAGATACAGAAATAAAGTAAATGCAGTAAAGGAAAGAACACACCGGATTTTATACTGGTTCGGGGTTACCCTACATCCAGTCTCGCACAACTAAGTATGGATTTCATTTCAAAAGCAATTCAATAATTACAACCCTCTGTTTCAAGGCTACGAGGTACACCCTCCAGAATCACAATCCTTTGGATAGAGATACTTGATTTCCGGGGCAACAAGTTCACTCAATTGATTTCCAAGGCTACAATCACACATTTTCTCGCTTGATTGATTTCCAAGGCTACAATCACACCTTTTCTCACTAGATAGATTACAAAGAAGCCTATAACTCTGAATAGCACTTGGATCTTGTTGAGATAGTGATAGAGAATCAAACCAGAGATAATCTAGTTAGATTCAATGTTGATTTCGGCAGAGTAATGATAGGATTTTGAATAAGAAAATATGGAAGAAGAAGAGAAGTGAAAAACCATAAAATCTGATATAAAATTCATTGAAACCAACCCCTATTTATAGAAGAACAACAGTCATGTCCATTCGTGAAAGGTTATGGCGAATAGACACTTCTTTTGAAATTCAAATTTTTGAATCTAACTGACACTATGTCGACATGGGGTACTAGGGCATGTCGACATCCCAAAGGAAATTTTGATGTTTTGTTTTTCTTTGAAAATAACCTTTAACTTATATTAAAACTATTTTAAACTTTATAAATATACTTGACTATAGATAAAATACATAGATGAATATAAAGAATAATATATATATCATTTTACTATAATTTTATATTTAAATCAAAGTATAAATATATTATAATTAAAAAACAGTTTAAAACAACCGAAGTTTAAAAACACGAATATTTAAGGCTAAAACATCTTTTTGAAAATCATTTGAAAAGATAATTTTTAAGGCTAAAATATTTTGAAAAACAATTTTGAAAATCATTCTGAAGTAGTTTTGAAAATCATTTTGAAGTAGTTTTGCAAGCTTCTTCCTGTAGAATATCTCATCATGTCAGGACTCGAGAACTTGTACAAAACCAGGATGTTCGTGGGTTTGTAAGCCACTTGTCGTAGGTTTGTAATCTACTTGTCGTGGGTTTGTAAGCCACTAAAAAGGTAGAAATGGGTTCCATCCCAAAAGAAAAATGGAGTGAAGATTTCAGTGCTATTGTGAAGTTTTAACATAATTCTAGACTCAATACTTATCTTGAAATTTTGAACTCTTGATAATCTTGATACTCATGAGTCTTCAATCTTGATATCTTGAATCTCTATACTGTACAGTCTTCATTCTTTGTACCTGCATGGTTAAATTCTGCATATACATATATATCTAAACTATAATGTTAGTATTTATATTTTATAATCTTATTCTAAGGTTGTTGTCATCAAAACCATCATCTCAAGGACTAAAAAAAATACCCTCTCATCCATTTTACCAGTAAAAATATCTACTATAATGATAGGTTAATTTGTAATATTTAAAATGTGATATCTTTCAGTAGACATATCAGATTTCAATTTCGTTTTCACCATTATATCAAAAAATTTATTATCTTTCTATTAAGATCTATATGTGATGTTTTGACGAATTTTTTTTTAAATTTTTATGGTGGCAAATATTTGCCTGCCTGGCAAATATTTGACGGTCTGACAAATATTTGCCATTGTAAAAAAACATCCCACCATTTCTATTATGCATGAGAAATTTAAAGGTGAAGTGGGTATTGAGCAAGCTGCTGGGAAGTTTTTCTTTTAATTCATAATGGCAAATTTTTGCCATTGTAAATAAAAAGGAAACCCCCCCCCCAACAGCTTGCTCAATACCCACTCCACCTTTAAATTTCTCATGCATGTCCACAGTAGCTAAAGCTGGAGTAGATACTTAACAATGGTGGAGTGGGTATTGAGCAAGCTGTTGGGAGATTTTCTTTTTATTTACAGTGGCAAATATTTGCCAGCCCATCAAATATTTTCCATTGTAAATAAAATATAAAAAACTCTCCAACAGCTTGCTCAATACCCACTCCACCTTTAAATTTCTCATGCATGTCCACAATAGCCAAAGGTGGAGTGGATACTGAACAAGATGAGTGGGTATTGAGCAAGCTGCTGAGAGTTTTCTTTTTATCTAAAATGACAAATATTTGTCAGCCCGGCAAATATTTGCCACCGTAAAAATAAAAATAAAAATTCATCAAAACATATCACAATTGAATCTTAATAGAAAGATAATAAAATTTGTGATTCAATGGTGAAAACGAAATTGAAATCCAATACATCTGTTGAAAGATATCACGTTTTAAATAATTATTAATTAACTAAGAGATTTTTTACTGAGAGAATTAAATTTGGACAGGTGAAAAAGGCAGAGGTAAAACTGAAAACATTGGGGAGAACTAAGTAAAACAGGAGGTGTATGTGTTTTTTTTGAAGGAATGGGGGAACTCGGCATTTTTGTGAGTTTAAATAGAATTAGTAAACTTTGATGGTAGTTTGTAAAAAAAATTATGCTCTTTGGATATTATAGTTTTAATCTAATACTAGTATAACCGTAAAATGGTGGAGGAACCGATCATTAGATTTTATAATTTCAAAAAATAACATTTATTGCAATTTCATTGTTTTTAATTAACCATAAAAAAACTTGACAAAAGATATTTACGTTTTATGTATGTGTGTGTGTATAAACATAAGCACACAGATACACACATGCGCACGTACGCACACATATATATCTAATACTAGTATAACCGTACAATAGTGGAGGAATCGACCGTTAGATTTACAATTCCAAAAAATAACATTTGTTGCAATTTCGTTGTTTTTAATTAACTACATAAAAACTTGACAAAAAGATATTTACGTTACACACACATATGTAAGTAGTGCTCGATCCACAGCACCCCTATTTTACTGCATCCCTATTTTGTTGCACCTCTGTAGCCTCTTGATTTCCACCGCACAACCCAAATTAAATAATATGGCTAGTGGAAAGAGACTCATTGTTTAATTCGGGCTGTGTAGTGGAAATCAGAGGGCTTTAGAGGTAATGCACTGTCTGGGGTGTTATTGAATGGAGCTATATATATAATGTGTGTCTGCGTGCATAAGCACAAAGAATGAATATATTATAGAGCTGACAGAATATATTGTCAAATGATGAGAAAACAAATGAAAATAGGCACATTATTTGGAAGAAAGGGAAGAAAACATAGAAAGGAGAAACAAAAAAGTATATCATTAGGACATCACGTTATTTGATCATCCAAGTCTCTGGTAAAACAAATCTCTCTATTGCTCATGATTGCCATTTGTAATTAACCGCAAAATCAACTTCATGATTGTCATTTGTAATTAACCACAACACATTTCATTGGCTTAATTAATTTCATTCCTCTTCAAACATCTTTTATTTTATAGATATTATCGAATTTCATAACAGCAACCAACTTCAACGCAAATAATAATAAATAATAAATAACTATTTTGGTTAACTAAACCAATAAAATAAGCTTTTGTAATTTATAGTGTGATTAAAAATGGAGAGAGGGTGAAGAAAGAAATAATAGTAGCCAATACTGTTGGAACATAAAGAAATTATAATAATTTACACAGATATTATTGCATGTTTAGCATATTTGTTTTTTGTTTCTGCATATACCAACAAACATATAGTTTATTTAAGAAAATATATCTGTTAAAGCTGTGCGTGTATTATACACTAAATGTATTAAAGTATATTATATTGACAGTTTAATGAAATTAGTCCTTTTGTCATCACTCCGTCGTCTGGATTTAAATTGCTCGAAACCTCCTCGAACATCGGGTCTATTATCCCGCCTTTTGGCAAAGCCGAGATACCAAGGAATTGATCAAAAAACCTAGAGTCGCTCGTTATGGACATCTAGTGCGCACAGGTCTACCCTGGATATCGATGAATTTTGTCCGAGACTAGATTGAGCCATAATTGATAAGACATGACTAGAAAAGTAAAGAGGGACAACGTTCCAAGTTTCAAGTCAATCCGAGTTCGTATGCTCAAGTTATGGCCAAAGCAATTTGAAGGGAAAAGCTCCGTCTTCGTATCCATCATCGAACTCTGGTTCGAATCAATCACGTTTGTATCGATCAGAGGTCCAGCGACTTCGTATCTATCAGCGTCTCCTTATTCAAACCCATTGGCATCACCCTACTTCGTATCCATCGGCAGATAGTCTATTTCGCATCCATCAACTGAGGCAACAGTCACTGCTTCGTATCCACCATGGAAGCCTCTCTTCGAATCCATCTAGACAGAGCATTTCGTAACCATCGATCATCATTGGTTCGTATCCATCGATGCAGCTGCTGTTCGAATCCATAAGCAAGGTCTTATTCGAATCCATCAAGTCAACAAGCCTGGGTGACGTGTCATCCCTCGGTACGAACAAGGCGAGATTCATAGAGTCGATACAGTCAACTCGGAGTAAGGACCAGATCGAGGCGAAGGGTGCGTGCCACGTCGTCAGAGAACCACGTGGGAAGATCGATTCGAATGTATCGATTCGAAATGATGTGTTCGAACCAAACAGCCATCGAGAAATTCCACTTCATATCGACTATATCTCATGATCCACTGATCCAAATTCAATGAAATTTTCACAGGAGCTTGCATACACACTAAGGGATGTCTCTGCCAAATTTCAGCTCGATTGGACATCATCTGGATCGATACGAAATGGATTCGTATCTATCGCAGATCGAGGCAAAACTTTCGGGAAACGGTCGCGTGGGCCCCCTCACGTGCCAGAACGAGTCTCCCGAAGTTTGAATGAAATCTCAGCCTCCTACGCCTATAAATAGCACCCCAGAGCCTACGGAAGAAGGATCTTTTGATTCTCAAGCGCCCAGACTCTACCGGATCGAGATTTGCATCTTATTCTTACTGTTGAATTCGAATTCCAATCTATAATTCGCTGTTGTTCGTTGTAATCACTTGTAATCATTGAAAGAGAATCAATAAAATCATCAAAACTTCATAGTGGACGTAGGCAACACGTCGAACCACTCTAAATTGCTTGTCTGTGTATTTACGTTTTTGTTTATTGGAGTTTTTGTTAGATAATCTTCATTTTCAATTTATTTTCTTCATTTTTATCTCTTCAAAAACTTCCGAAGAGTGTTGTGCCCATTTTTGGTACAAACACTTTGGTGCTTTCACTGAGAAAAACCAGTTTTTTCTCCTGCTCCTTGGATCTACCATCGACACCGGATTGCATAAATCCAAGAGGAAGATCCAGATCTCTAATCCGGAATCCTTCCATCCTATTCAGATTTGTGTAAAGTCTAGGAGAGGACTCCACCACTCAAGATGGTTAGCACAAGAACTGCCTCTACAGCTGCTGATCAAGAAGGTCGGGATAGACAGAATCCTACATAGCAGCCGCCATCCAATCAAGACAACACTGCTCACTCAGATCCGTCAGGACCAGTCACCAGACAAGAGTTCCAAGTGTTGCTCCAAGAACTGACTCAAAGTCGGCAACAATTGACTGATCAGTTGCGCGCTAACGCTAAATTGACCAACCAATTAAACCGTCGAAGGTGCAGGAGGACCAGGAGGGATGATGTTTCCCCTTTGTCCACTGAAAGTTCCGCCTCATCTGACTATCACCGCAGATCTACCCGTCCCCGATTAGACAGGAGTCACACACAAGCTACCAGATATCAACCTGCCTTGACCGTTGGACAATTGAGAGTTGGGCCGTCAACCAGCTTCCAGACCGGGCCCTCATCACGAGGAGGTGTTGTTCCACAGTATACCACGGACAATCGCACTGCAACCGCCGCGGTAGAAACAAGGGCTGATACACGAAATCTGTCAAATCCGAACAATCAGCAACGTGGGCGTACTCCTGAGCCATACGTCCCGGAAGATGCCGAGCCAAGGAGGCGAGACATGGACCGTCGACAGCGTCCGGTCCAAACTCGCACTATGGAACCCGACCACACCTTAGCTCAACATGCACAGAATGTGCAGATGCCGGATATTTCAACCATGATACGCCAGATGATTCGCGAAAGTCAAGGGCTTACCAATGACGATTGGGGAATCTCTCGTAGTCATACCCCTTTTACAGACGAGATATTATACGCTGACCCCCCTCGACGATTCAGAATGCCAACTCTCCCAATGTACGAAGGAAGTTCCGACCCCAATCAACATATTTTGAAATATGAGTGGTCAATGAGCGCTGCAAGGGCTGATGATGCAGTGAAGTGCCGAAGTTTTCCTATCTCTCTAGGGGGAATCGCAACAATGTGGTTTACAAGGTTACCATCTAGATTTATCTCTTCGTTCGATCAACTAGCTAAGAAATTTGTCGAACAGTTTCGTATGCATGTTGCTAGACCTAAAGACGTTAACACCCTGTCTAGTGTCACTCAAGCTCATGAAGAGACACTCAGGCGTTATTTAGAGAGATTCCATGCAGCATGTGTGGAGATTAGTAATCCCAACGATAACTCGATCTTGATGGCGTTAACCAAAGGGATCGATCCCGATTCTGAGTTTGGAAATTGGTTAGCTGGGAAACCACCCGCATCGTTGGACCGTTTCTACTCCAAAGCCGCTCAATTCTTACGGCATGAGGACGCGAAACAGTCCAGGAAGCAGGACGATGTGAGGCCCAGTAGTGAGGGAATACAAAGTAACGTAGCAGTTAAGCAGTCCGGTGAGAGTTGCGGAAAAGTTCAGTTGAATATACAGAACAAACAAACCCAGCCGAGAGGCAACAATGGTCAGGATAAGAAAAGAGATCATAACCGAGGCCCACGACGTAGGGCTCCAATGTTTGATAATTACACGCCGTTGAATACGTCATTGGAAAACGTGTACCTACAAACTTGCAACACTGTGCAATATAAGAAGCCTGCTCCGAAACCCTCGTCGGAGAGGCAGGTTCAAACAGGGAAGTTTTGTAGATTCCACGAGAGTTACGGCCACAATACCAATGAGTATCGACATTTGCAGGACCTCATCGAGAAGTTGATCAGGGAGAGAAAGTTAGATCAGTTTGTGCGGGCTCCGCAGTCTGGTGGTGCGGGCCCTTCAAATCAAAATCGTGTGCAAAATCAAGAAAGACAGGAAGAACCCGCTCGTACGGGCGGAAGGCTAGTTATAAACACGATAAGTGGTGGTCCCCACCCAGCAGACAGAAGCTGGAGGGAAATGGAGTCGTATGCTAGCTCTATCAGGCATGCGGACTTCGAATGCTGCAGTAATTGTGAAGATGGGGCTCCGGCCAAACAACATAAAACAATGTCTGATGATATCGTGTTTAGAAACCGAGATGCTGATAAGGTCGAAGCCCCCACAATCGACCCACTGGTCATATCTGCCCAGGTAGGTCCTGCTTGGATGAAGAGGATCCTGGTTGACAGTGGGAGCTCCGTAAATATCTTACTTAAATGCGCTTATGATTTAAAGAAAATGGAAGCGAAGGACTTAAAACCCTGCCAATCTCGAGTCCACGGCTTCAACGGAAGTGCTACAATACCCACTGGAGTGACGGAACTACCAGTGGAGTTGGGAGTTGGAGAGCGTCGGAGAGTCCGGATGTTGCAGTTTGTCGTTTTGGATATTGACTCACCTTATAATGCATTTTTGGGCCGACCGGCCCTTGCTGAGTTCAGGGCAGCCATTGCCCCATGGTGCTTGACTCTGAAGTTCCCCACCAATCACGGGGTCGGAGTCATTCAAGGAGATCAGGCAGTGGGGAGGGCCTGCTATGTTGCTGAACTACGCGGAGTACAGCGAAAAGAGAAAGGAAAGGGCGTAGAGGAATCTCTCTGCGTCCGTTTTGTTGATGATTGACAATTGATGCCTGAGCCCCGGCCCGGGCACCACAACCGATTCCATAAAGAGCTTGACCCTCGAGACAATGAAGATAAAGACGAATCTAAAGAGAATCAAGCTTTCCCGGCCGAACTGACTGTGGATGTTCCAATCAGTGAGGGTGATGATTCGAGGATGCTAAAAGTTGGGTCTCAATTGGGCCAACAGACACAACAGGAATTGGTTGAATTTCTCCAGGCGAATCTCGACGTTTTCGCCTGGACACATTCTGATATGTGCGGGATCTCACCGGACATAGCAAGTCACTCCCTGAATATTGATCCGCGGTATGTCCCGGTCAAATAGAAAAGGCATGGTATGGATCCAGAGAGATCTGCCGCCCTTTAGGAGGAAGTTGATAAGTTACGATCGAATGGGTTCATCTGAGATGCTTTGTATCCAGAATGGGTGTCCAATCCCGTACTGGTTCGAAAATCAAATGGGAAATGGAGAACTTGCATTGACTACTCAGACTTAAACAAGGCTTGTCCAAAGGATAGTTTTCCGCTTCCTCGAATTGACCAGCTCGTAGATTCAACAGCTGGGCATGAATTACTATCTTTTATGGATGCTTATTCTGGCTACAATCAAATACCCATGCATTTGTCTGATCAAGAACATACAAGTTTCGTGACCGATTAGGGACTCTACTGCTACAGAGTCATGCCCTTTGGTCTAAAAAACGCCGGAGCAACATACCAATGCTTGGTCAACAGGATGTTTGCCGACCAGATCGGGAAGACCATGGAGGTTTACGTGGATGACATGCTAGTAAAATCTCGATTCTCCATAGATCACGTCAGAGATTTAGATTCGATGTTCTGCATCCTTTGGGAATATAGGATAAAGCTCAATCCATTAAAGTGTCACTTCGGTGTCGCCTCTGGAAAGTTCCTCGGGTTCATCGTTAACGCTCGAGGGATAGAAGAAAATCCCGAAAAGATCTGGGCAATAAGGAACCTGCAAACCCCAAGAACCATAAAACAAGTACAGAGTCTCAACGGGAAGTAGCAGCATTGAGCGGGTTCATTTCAAAGTCCACCGATAAATGCATTCCTTTCTTTGATCTGATCCGGAAAGGAAAGAGAAACTTTGAATAGACCATGGAGTGTGAAGATGCATTCCGATCGCTGGTTCAACATCTTTCCACACCACCGATCTTGTCAAAACCAGTTGACCACGAGCAATTGTACCTTTATCTGGGAGTATCAGAGCATGCAATCAGTGCTGCTTTAGTTTGGGAAGAAGACCGAGTGCAGAAACCGGTTTACTATGTTAGTAAACGGCTAACAAGAGCTGAAAGAAATTACCCAAGACTAGAGAAACTGGCTTATTGCCTGGTCATTGCCTCAAGAAAACTTCGCCCTTATTTCCAAGCTCATCCCCTTACTGTGTACACCGATCAGCCGTTACGACAGGTCCTCACGCGGCCTGAAACGTCTAGTAGGCTACTCAAGTGTAACATTGAACTGAGTCAATTTGATATTACTTATGCTCCACGAAGAACCATTCAAGGACAAGTCCTAACGGATTTTATAGTCGAATTTACTGTTTCAAATGATCTGTCTGAAACCACTATACCTCCTAACTGCATTTGGAAGCTGCACACCGATGGTGCATCGAACGATCAGTGTTCAGGTGCCGGAACAGTACTTGAAACTCCCGAAGGCCGATCCATATGCTACGCTCTGAGGTTCGAATTTCGCGCAACCAATAATGAAGCCGAATACGAAGCTTTGCTTGCCGGGTTAAAACTTGCTTGTGATCTGAAGATTGTTGCTGTGGAGATCTAGTGCGATTCCTAGTTGGTTGTATATCAAGTTCGGGGTGAATATTAGGCCAAGGATCGACGACTAGCTGCCTATCTAGCCTGAGTTCAAGAAGCACTAAGTCAATTCGATTACTATGCTATTTACCATATACCTCGTGAGCATAATCAGAAGGCTGACTCATTAGCAAAGCTGGCAAGTACAGGTGAAGCACAGCAGATGGGCCTTGTCCCCGTCGAAACTTTGTCCTCCCCAAGCATTGATCAAGTAGAGATGAATTTTGTGTTTGAAACCGCTCCCAGTAGAGAATCGTGGATGACCCCGTACCGAAATTACATCGAGAATGGGACGTTACCTGAGCATAGAAATGAGAAAAGACAAATTCTACGAAAAGCTTCACGGTTCATCATTCAGAACGGAGTCATGTATAGAAGAGGGTATTCTGTTCCTCTCCTCCGATGTATCGCGCACGATGAAATCAAACGAGTGTTACATGACGTACACGAAGGAGAATGTGGCGATCACATCGGTGGGCAAACTCTCGCTAAGAAGATACTCCGATACGGATACTACTGGCCGACTGTGAACCGAGATGCATCGAACTATGCCAGAAAATGCGATAGGTGCTAGAAACACGCTCGAATTCCAAGAGCCCCACCTACCGAGATAACCCAAATGGTCAGTCCCTGGCCATTTGCAATGTGGGGCATCGATATCATCGGCACGCTACCTCTGGCCAAAGGTGGGGCAAGATATGCCATCGTTGTAGTTGATTACTTCACCAAGTGGGCTGAAGCTGAACCCCTCGCAACCATTACGACAAAGAAAGTAATCAATTTTGTAGTTCGCAACATTATCTGCCGATTTGGACTCCCGCATACCGTCATCACCGATAACGGAGCCCAATTCAGTAGTGCGGAATTCAAGAATTTCTGTCAACGGTTTCATATCCATAAAAAATTCTCGGCAGTTGCACATCCTCAGGCAAACGATCAGGTCGAAGCTGTCAATAAAGTCATAAAATCCATTCTAAAGAAACGACTGGAAAAGGCCGGGGGCAAATGGGTTGATGAACTTCCTATGGCCTTATGGGCCTATCGAACGACCCACAAGACCGCGACCGGGCACACCCCGTTTTCCCTATCATATGGTTCAGAAGCCGTTATTCCAGTCGAGATGGAAGTGTTTTCCCATCGCGTGACTTACTATGACCCGAAAACAAATGCTATATTGCTTGCTGAATCTTTGGATCTACTAGATGAGAAGCGGGAAGAGGCTGATTTGAGAGCAGCCGCACATCGAAGTCGAGTCGCCCGATTGTACAATGCCAAAGTTCGACCTCGAACCTTTGAACTCGGCGATCTCGTTCTCAAGAGAATCTATCCGGTCCCTTCACACATGAAACCAAATTGGGAAGGACCATATGTGATTACACAAAGACTTGGAGATGGCACATTCAAGTTATCGACCGTTGACGGTCTTGCTTTGCCAAGGGCCTAGAACAGCGAGAGTCTCCGTTGCTATTACACCTGACAGGCCTTATTTGTTTCATTCTGTTTTTTCCATTTACAGTTTGTTTCCGCATTTTTAAATTTGAATTCTGTACTAAGGCAACTAACTTTGCCGCATTTTCTTACTTCAGCAATAAAATGCCATCTCTTCGAGCCAGAGCAGTGATTCATTGAATACAATGTACGACATCACAATGCACGGAGAGTTAAATTCCATCATGCAATGGGATTTATTCAAATAGAGAGTGGTTGTGGTACGACCAGCCACTCGCTAAGCGAAACCCGAGCTCGGGGGTAAGTCATTACACCAATGATAAATAGGATTGATACACGACAATCCTATAACTAATTCCAAACTCCCAGAGTGTGAGCTGGAATATAGACATCAAACAAATGCGGTCTCGAGGAGGGCGGATCCGTCCACCTAACGACCTCGACCCTATTACGACTAAATACAGTTCCGAAGAGGGTGGACCTATCCACCTAACGACTTCGGCTGTACCTTAAACAAGCTCGAGGAGGATGGACCCGTCTATCTAACGACCTCGCTTGTCGACTCAGGGTGGATGCGAATCAACCATCCACGATCCTGATTAATCCACCGTTCCCAGAGTGCGAACACAATCCAAGTGCCCAAACAAACGTGACTGACCGTTTGTCGACCAACTCCATGCTCCCAGAGTGCGAGGCGGAGTATAAATTTTAAAATATAGCGTCGAGGAGAGTGAATCCATTCACCTAACAACTTCGACCATAACTTAACCAAGCTCGAGAGGGATGGACCCGTCCGTCTAACGATCTCGCTTGGTAACTCAGGATGGATATGATCTAACCATCCATGACCCTGATACGCCTTTCGAACTCCCGGAGTGTGAGTCGGAATGTGAATGCTAACTCCAATTTCCCAGAGTATGGGTTGGAGTATTAACGTCGACCCTAAGTTCCCAGAGTGTGAACGACCGCTCACAAGATGACTTGTGTCCCCAGAGCGTGGACTAATGCTTGAAAGCTTTCGATGGCTGTGACTGACTGCAATAATGCAAGTGCAAACCCCCAGAGTGCGGATGTAACGATTTATAAAGAAACAAGCGTAGTTCGACCGCTCACTTATTGCGATCACAAGCTGATCTTTACAACTTAACCCCGGAACTGGGGGCAGATACAAGTGTTAATCACTACCCGAAACGAGTAATGCAAGTACACAGAACTGAGGTTCAAACACTGCAACGTTTAAGCATAAAAGGAATGAAAGTTGAAACAAGAAGACAAAACTTTATTTCAACTAATCAAGAGCGATGGCTATATATACTAGCCCTTCCAAAAAATTCCTACTAGCGGGGGCCGAACCCGCATCTATACACGGCCTATGAAAGAAAAAAGATGACAAAATTCCTAACTGCAAAAGGAAACATGTGCCTAAAAAGTCTATCTACTCTTTCTTTTTCCTTGGCTTCTTCTTCAACGAGGAACTACTAGAGCCACTAGTGATCTTCCGTTTTGAGCCCTTTTCTTTGAGCAAGCTATCCTCAGACGGGAGCATGATATTGACATCCTCCTTCGAACTGGAGTCTAAGGGAATGCTTCCCGCAGGAGGAGTTGGAGGAACGGGATCTATAGCCGGAAGCGGGACTGACGTACTGGTATCGACAAGCGTGTCCCCAGGAGATATCATCTTAAGTCGTGTAGGGCCATGCGCCACTGCTCCGCCCTCTGAGCTGCCACCATGTGTCGCTGCCTCCATCTCAGCATCAATATCAACCAGTATGTTTGCTTCTCGAAGGGCTCGGGCTTCACTGTGTGCAATGGTGATCTGTGTCGAAGTATCGGAAGTAGATGAAAATCCGCCCAGGACGAATGGTAAGTCCGCAAAGGGGTCACTTTGTCGACCAAGAAGCTCGTTCACCATCTATTCGTCAAAAGAGATTGAGCTCCCCTGCGTTACTTCGGCAGGCACAACCGCCGCAACAGAGGTCGCCTCAGAGATAATCGCTTCCTGCGCTTGGCATGATTCCTGGATTGCAGGAAGCGTTGTCAGTACAACTTCGGTCACTGAGCAGAGAAAAGAAGTATTTGTTAGTATACACTTCTATACAAGTTCTTCAGTCTGAATGTACAAGAGATTAGTGCAGAGTACCTTCCTCAGTTTGGCTCAAAGTCGGCTGAACGACTTCAGAATGGTGCTCCCTTATAGGAGGTAGATGTGGTTGATCCGGGTCATAAGCTGGTATAGGCTGAGAGTCGATCATCGAAGTCGGCTCAGGCTGAGGCGGCATAACAATCTCGGAACTCGTAATATGATGCTCCACACCAGAGCCTTCTCTGACTTCCCGAGGCTGAGTACCAAGCCTCTCATTTTCATGAGAAATCATGGAGTCGTGAAGAACCTTCTTTTCGTCATCATTAAGTATACGGTTCTCCAGCTCAAATTCGTCAAAGGCTTCATCAGGATGCCCCAATTTCTCCTCCTCAATCAGCAGATTCCAGGCATTATAGAGATGTGATGGATAATCATCGAGCCAAGTCAGATCTCTATGCCTTAACACGTGGGCGTTGTAAGTGACAAGGAGCTCCTCTACCTCAGCCTCAACCCTGCCTTCCGCCAGTCGGACCTTCTCATCAACCCCGGCTTCGACCTCGCGGACTTTTTCCATAGCCGCATCCCTCTCCTTCTGAAGCACCACCGCCTGGTCACAGGCTTCTTGCGCGGAGACATTGGTCGCATCCTTCTCCCTCGCAAGTTCGGAGAACTTAGATTTAAGCTTATTGAGCTCTTTGAGGGCTGCGTCTCTCTCAGCAGTGATGGTGGTGTTCCTATGACCCATGTCTTCCATCGAAGTGTAGTGCTCTTGTTTCATTCTATTCATGGCCGAGTTTGCATCATCAGTCTTTTTGAGAGCTTCTGTTTCAGACTTACGGGAATACTCGGCCTCGGCATTGAGCACTTGAATAATTCGGTCCTTCTGACCCAACTCTTTTTCCAGCTTTTCAATAGTGGCGGCCCGATCAAATGCCACTTTTGATGCTTTTCTCGCGGCTCTCGCCCACTCTTTATACTGAAAGAATATGTCCGCAACATAATCGTGAATGGTATTTTCGGCCGTTGGCGGAATTCTCTTCAAGTGTGAGGGAAAGACGTAACCGTCAAAGCAATTGTCGGAGAATTCCTTCCTCATTTGTGCGAGTTTGGCTGCTCCTTCCCCGGTCGGATCAATCACGACTGATGTAGTAGTCAAAGAGGTGGCTATTTCGGTTCCACGTGGAGGGTCGGATCTAGGAACATAAGAGGGCGACTTGTGCCGTGAAGTTTCAGAAGGACGTGTAACTATAATTGGGGGTGGTATAGAGATCCTAGGAGGAGGAGAGCAAGATCGAGACCGACGTACATATCCCCTGTCTTTGTCAGACTGTTCCTGACTGGAATGCCCCGGTTCATAATCTCTATCTCCCTCTCTCCTGCGTGGTTCATAATGTGATGAAGGTCGACGTATGCTGCGCAAATTACCAAGCATTGAGCTTCGACCAGACATCGTACCTGCAAAGTAAAATAAGGGAGATTAGTAACGATTTATGGTATGCGGTTTGCGGTCAAAGATTGTGTAGTGCCGTGAAGAGTGTATGGATGTGTAACCCCCCAAACCAACCAGAAGTGTCGACCACACTGGTAGAAAGAGACTCGCTAACATCAAGAGTATGTTGCGGTTCATCCAATGCGACATCATGCTATGTGGACGCGAGGTCCGGAATTGGGAGGTCAGCGAGCCCTTCGAAGGGATTTTCCGCCTGCAGGGGGGATGCCTTCGAGATTCTAACTCTAGAAAGGGGTCGGTTTGTGACCACAGACTTCCGCCTCACAGATTTAGATTGTTTAAAAGCAACTGCCTTGACTTTTCTCTTTTCTTCAGAATCCGGGGTCACATCAGCAGGCCCGACCAATGGTTCTTCATCGGTGTGAGTTCTTTCGGAATCAGCCTCCTCGATCATAACGACTCTGGGCTTCTTCCGTTTGACTTTTTCTCTTGAGACAGTCCTTAATGCGCCATCAAGCATTATACTTTGTCTTCGCCCGATCAACCCGAGAATTCTGAGATTCCGGTCCATCAACAGCAGTTCGATATTCCTCTCTTCACTTGGAATTTCGTGGAAAACCTGGAATATCTCTTTATAATAACCACCTTCGGGTCTCTGGATTATTGCTAAAAAAGAAAAAGAAATGTGAGTTCGATTTTGTTCATAATCGCCTTATCAATTACTTGGGAAATTGATAACACTCATGTCTGAATAACCATCGCCTGGCAAATCCTGGAGGACATCGAACGTAGAACCACTCCGTCTTGAAGTAGCTCAGTCTAGTCCAAGACCCTATGACCACTTGGCAATTTCTTACAGACTCTAGGAATGTGAAAGATGGACTGTCAGTTCGACTTTTGAAGTTGAAAAAATATCTTATATTGGTCATGCGAGGAGGTCGATAGAGGTACTCCATAAATGCAATGAACAAGCTATTGAGCGAAGCATATCCATTCAGGTGTAGCTGAGATGGGGCGATCCCCAAATAAGCCAACACTTCTCTTATGTATTCATTGAACGGAGGAAGTGTCCCGGCTGCGCACGCATGGCGATTAAATGCAGTATATCCCTCCGGGGGATTATGTGGTCTGTCATTTGGCCCCGGCAATAATACGTCGTCCATCGACAGACCATGCCTTAGGCATATTCTCCCTAGCATATCTTCAGAAATATTGGACGGAACGGAGTCAGATGGACTATTAATGAAGGATGCATCAGGCAATTCGTCCGGGGCCGGACCGATGACTTCGGCCTCAATCTCTAGTATTTCAAGTCCGGGAGGAATTACACTTTGAGTTTCCTGTGACTGCAAGCTTGGACCTTCCATAGCTGACTAACTCACGAGAAATCATCATTAGATGCAAAAAGCCCGTGTGATTCCCCCGTGTAAAGTGTGTGTTGTGCAGTGTAGTGCTGTGCATTACTTAAAAGAATTCTGCAGGGTTAAAGAAAATTTGCAAACGACAAAGATAATCGGAATCCAGTCGGAATGACCGTCATCGCTGACCGTCATCCTCAAACCATCCCGATGTTGGCAATCGATTCAAGTTAAAGTTCGTTATCACAGTGTTAGGTTATAATTCCATCGACGAGCTTCGATAGGCAGTCAGATATGCAGCTAACAGTCAAGTTCAGATATGCAAGAATGAAGCTCGTCGGAGTTATGCTGTTAAGAGTTCACAATTTCGTGTCCATCAAGAGAAGAGTTCGAATCGATCATGGGAGGCTTGTTCGAATCCATCAGGATACGAGTTCGTATCGATCCCGGGGGAACGCTTCGAATCGATAGCCAAGGTGCAAGTTCGTATCGATCAGAAAAGGAAACTTCGAATCGATCCTTGGTTGTCAAGTTCGTATCGGTCAGGAAGGTCTCGGCTTCACATCGATCACGTTCAAGTCAGTGCTTTTCGTATCGAACACAAAAATACACTTCGCATCGATCTGAAGCTGAGAACTTCGAGACGACCGTTTATTTAATTTTCATATCGATCATTTCATATCGATACGATCCACCACCATCGCAATCAGTACGAACTGTATCACCTCCCACAAGGAATCTCCAGGGATCGATGCAAAATCCAAAGAGAGCGTGCTATGGCCTGCATCGACTCGAATGCAAGCCTCCAGATCGATCCATTTTTTGTTTTTCCACTCTTTCTTCTCCAATCCACAGGAGCATTGCCATGGTCATTTACAACCGAGCTTTGGTCCAGATCTGGTTTTACCAATTGCCAGAATCGATGATTGATAAAGATGGAGTGGATCTGAGATACCTTCGTTGTTTGGATTCGTGGTTAATTACCTAAGTTGAAGTTAAAATTCGAAGGTTTGGAAGTATGAATCTGGTCGATTCGAAAGCAGTATGCAGTTCTTCTTCTTTCTCGAAGGATGCGGATCGATGCGAAAGTAGCAAATAATGGATGTGACAGTAAAAAGTAAAAAAGTGAAAAATGGCGAAGTCCTAGGTATTTATATGGAGCCTAGGGTGAAACCGGGTCGATTCGCCTCCCAGTCCACGTGACCGGTCGACCAACGAGTCGAGTCGAACCCCTTGTTTGTATCCATCGGAACAAATTTCCCATCGATTCGAAACGGACAGTGAGCACATCGACTCGAAGCCCCTGTTCGCATCAACAAGTTCACAACTCCATCCACTGCATGTCGATACGAACGGCGATTTCGTATCCATCATATCTTAAACATTAGCATCGATACGAATGACACAACAAAGACATATTGGAGTTACTAACCATCGATACGAACGAGCATTTCGTTGGTTCCAAATCCTCCATTTATCGATGCGAAGTCAGCCTTTCAACCTTCTATATCAATTCAGGAGAGGATCGATACGAAGGAACTTCTTAAAACGACTGACGGTCGTTGTTGTAATTCAAACTTCTACATCGATTCAGGAGAGAATCGATACGAAATTCGATAACAAACTAAACTGGCAACGACTCGTGAACACGCAACGTTAACGAGAGTCAACTAATCATTATTACACAGCAGTCAATTACAACAATACAGAGTACAACTTTCAACAAGAAATACGATAATTGTTCGGAGAGAAACTGCAACTTTTCAAAGCACGTCATGTTTCCACAAGACGTACTTTGGGGGGGCAAATGTTATCCCGCCTTTTGGCAAAGCCGAGATACCAAGGAATTGATCAAAAAACCTAGAGTCGCTCGTTATGGACATCTAGTGCACACAGGTCTACCCTGGATATCGATGAATTTTGTCCGAGACCAGATTGAGCCATAATTAATAAGACATGACTAGAAAAGTAAAGAGGGACAACGTTCCAAGTTTCAAGTCAATCCGAGTTCGTATGCTCAAGTTATGGCCAAAGCAATTTGAAGGGAAAAGCTCCGTCTTCGTATCCATCATCGAACTCTGGTTCGAATCGATCATGTTCGTATCGATCAGAGGTCCAGCGACTTCGTATCCATCAGCGTCTCCTTATTCAAACCCATTGGCATCACCCTATGTGACGACCGCCCATGACCCCTGCACCGAACCTAGAGATAGTGCGCTGTAAAGTGTGCCAGGCGACCATGGACGATTGCCAGGGTAAATTTAAACAACAGAATCTATCGTATTACTCACAGCGCATGGACAAAATACAATAGAATATATACATAGTGAAGCTTCACAGAATAGAATCTCATCAATAAAACTTCATAATAGTTGAATACAAACATCTGAATAGTCAATACATCAAGCCTCACTACATAACACTCAGAGAATATACAAACAGCGGAACATCCAGTACATATAGTAAGAAGATAATATGCAAGCCTCCAGCTCGTCTTCGACATCAGCATCGTGGAAAGTAAGAACAACACCTGTCACCTGCTACCTAGTCTACCCGTCCCAAAATGGACGAACAGCCCAAGGCAATAAGAGTTAAAACATAAAGCCTTGAGTCAGACAACAGTCTTAGTGAGCGGTAAATTAACTAACAACATACCAAGAGAGCATAAAGGAAAAGGAATAGGAATACAACCCTCCCACTCCACCTCTTTCTACAGTGATAGCCCCCAGACACACACTAAGTAGAAGCAAACATAGCAGAGCATACAATTTAAAGTAAAGCAATTATCACTCGAGTCAAGGGCGATGCTTTCCAAGTACAAACCCCCAAGGCCTAAACCAAGATCAGATAAGCACCAAGAAAATACCGCTCTTAAGACCGAGTGATGATACAACCAAACATCCATGACTCTGGCTATCACTGTTATCATTGCTTCGATATCATCGTTAATTGAATGACCGGCTCATTCTTTCATCCGTCCGTCAAAGGCTAATGGAAACCCCGATTCTAGACATAACTCCGCACGTCATCGTAACCCGTGCCTAGGACTATCGAATCTGCCCACAGTACTTGACTACCAATCAGTAGCCTTCAGGGACTATCGAATCTGCCCAACGTACTCTTGCTTTGAGCATGCTAGAACCTTCAACAACGATGAGATCTCAGCCTTCTAGTCATCCTCCTCGACGACTATTTCCATACTAGCTCAAGCGCCTCTCGAGCAACCCATTATCCTTAAACTCGAACCATTTCACCGAGTTATCAATCTGCTTGGAATGATCCCGTCTGGATTAGACCAAGACTATCTCATATCATGCTTCGCCTCATCATCATAGCAAAGCTTCATCTCAACATCATCATCAAATCTATCCATATGAGCTTCATGATCCGCTACATATGCCACAAGCAGCTTTTCCAATTCAAGAGCCTTTCCCTTAGCTTTTGAATCATCTTCGGTCTAAATCAAATCATAAATCATCTAATTCATAGCAATCAATCAAGTCAAACATTAATCCAAGTAATCAAGCATTCAAATATGATCTAAATAGACAATTATAACAATAATGGCAATTTCGTAATTAAAGAGTCAAAAGTCCAACAAGCATGAAATCATGAGCAATGTCTCTATAATCTTGATGAATGAACTTGCATAGGTTAACATGTAGTAAAATGGATGCCAAATCATTATGAACAATGGATCTATATGGATCTATACTTAGGATTAGGAAAATGCATGGAAATCACTACTTTAACTCAAAATCAAGCCAACGATCTGATATACTCCTTTGGATCCGTGTGAGAGATAATCACCACTCACCAAATCACCTAAACACTTCAAAAGAAACCCACTTCAGATCTGGACAGCGAAGGATCCAACTCGATCTATCACAAATCCGCCTCAAACGATGAAATCTCTCTTCGATGGATGAAGATCTTCAATCTAAGCTCTTGGATCTTCGATTTGAATAGAAGGAATCACTAGATTAGAGTGGAGGAAAGAAGTGAAGAAGTGTAGAAGTCGAGCTCTCAAAATGGCAGCACTTCGTCGCTTCGAAATCCGGATCCCAAAAAGTGAAGAAGTACCCACCTATTTATAGGCTGTTTCTTAAGTCGTCGCCGACCTAACCCTTCCGACCTACGACCTAACAGTCCTCCGACCTAAAAACAATGCGCGACTTACGACTTAGCAACTCAACACCTCCTACGACTTAACAGCTTTGCCGACCTAAAAACCCACACGACTTAACAGCTTTGCCGACCTAAAAACCCACACGACTTAACAGCTTTGCTGACCTAAAAACCCACACGACTTAACAGGGTTGCGGCTTAACTTATATGCGCGACTTAACAGGGTCTCCGACCTAACGCAGGCGCGACCTAACTCATGCGCGACTTAACACAGACACGACCTATACGACTTAACTGAGACGCGACCTAACTCCTCAGTCTTCTACGACTTAACCTCCTTAGGTCGCTCACTGCTACCCCAGCTTCCTTAGGTCGTCGCCGACCTACAAATCCTTAAGTCGCTAACTCGCCCAAACTCTTAAGTCGTTAGCCCGCTTATCCCCCTAGGTTGTTAACTCCCCTAGGTCGGTCACTTACTTAAGTCTGCCTATTCTTGAGTCGCCAACTCCTTAGGTCACCCATTTCCTAAGTCGGTCATTACCTTAAGTCGTTCACTCAACCTAAGCCACCACACGACCTAACTTCTAAACGACTTAAGCTACAACATGGCTTAACTTCTAGACAACTGTTTTACGATGTTTCGATCCGTAAAAATACGGGTCGTTACATTCTCTCCCCCTTAGGAATTTCGCCCCCAAAATTCCAAACAAACAGAGCAATCAGAGACTATTCTACATGCCTACCATCCATAGCAATCAACAAACCATGCATCCAATTCTAGCTTAGCATGCAGAATTCTAAAACTTAGAACAAGTTACAATGTCGTTAGATGACATGACACCTTAGGGCCAAACATTGAAGAGTTCAGGATGAGCTGCTTTCATCCTCTCTTCCACCTCCCATGTACAGTCGTTATCATCATCACTCCATTGTATCTTGAGCAACTTAACTACCTTCCTCCTAAGCTGTTTCGTGTCGGTTTCCACAACGCGAAACGGCTTACGAGGTCTCTTATCGACTGGATCATCTTCGAAATCTTCACAGCTATCAGCAGAAACCATATTCGAGTCGTGCACAAACTTCCGTAGATACGATACATGAAAAACATTGTGTACACCCGACATCTTCTCTGGTAACTCCAATCTGTAGGCGAGCTTTCCAATTCGCTCGATGATCGGGAATGGTCCAACAAATCTCGGAGTCAATTTTCCTTTCTTCCCGAATCGAATAACATTCTTCAGTGGAGAAATCTTCACAAAAACCATATCACCTACGTCAAATTCCAAATCCTTACGACGCTTATCGGCATAACTCTTCTGACGGTCTTGGGCTGCCTTCATTCGTTGCCGAATGATCTCTATGCAACTGAAGTCTGTCGAATCATCTCTGGCCCAAGTATCAGCTTTTCTCCAATCTCTAACCAACATATCGAAGACTTACACGGTCTTCCATACAATGCCTCATACGGTGCCATACCAATGCTTGACTGGTAACTGTTGTTATATGCAAATTCCACCAAATGAAGGTGATCTTCCCATGATCCTCCGAAATCTAAAACACAAGCTCTGAGGAGATCTTCCAAAACTCGGTTGACTCTCTCGGTCTGACCATCTGTTTGAGGGTGATAAGCTGTACTCAAACACAACTCAGTTCCCAAAACTTCCTGGAAGCTCTTCCAAAATCCACTAGTGAACAACGGGTCTCGATCGCTCACTATACTCTTCGGAATACCATGGAATCGAACTATCCACTTAACATATAACTCAGCCAACTTTGATGCAGTCCTAGTCGATCGAACAGGAATGAATCTTGCACTCTTAGTCAGACGATCTATGATGACCCAAATCCCTTCATTTCCCATTCTTGTTCTAGGTAGACCATCAATAAAATCCATCGATATTTGCTCCCACTTCCATGTAGGAACTTCCAATGGCTGAAGCAATCCACTTGGCTTCTTCTGTTCGGCTTTTACCAACTGGCAGTTTATACACTTGGAAATAAAATTTCCAACATCCTTCTTCATACCTTCCCAGTAATAGGTTCTCTTCATATCCCGATACATCTTATTTCCACCTGGATGAATTGTCAGCTTCGAGTGATGACTTTCCTTCAGAACTTCATCTCTCAATTCATTTATATCGGGAACAACTAGTCGTCCTTGCTTCCGAAGCCAACCCTCTCGATCGACCTCGAAACTTTTATCCTTTTCTCGGTCTAATCCAGATTCCAAATCACGGATGATCTTGACAAGCTTATCGTCTCGCTTTTGGCCCTCGCCAATTCTTTCCACAAGAGTAGGTCTTATCGATAAGTTTGCCAACATCTCAGGTTCCAATCCACATCTGGGCCTGAAGTCAAATCCAGCTAGATACTCGAGATTCTTCCATTCAGAAAACATGGCTCCCAATCCTGCATGTCTTCGACTTAACGCATCTGCCACTGCGTTACCCTTTCCGGGGTATAAGCTATACCAAAATCATATGACGCTAAAAACTCTAGCCATCGTTGCTGCTGAAGATTCAAATCCTTTTGGGAGAAAAGATACTTCAACGACTTATGATCTGTAAACAACTCGAATCGAACTCCCAATAGATAATGTCTCCACATCTTCAGAGCAAATACAATCACCGCTAACTCCAAATCATGAGTCGGGTAATTCCTTTCATGCGGCTTCAGTTGTCGACTGGCATACGCAACAACTTTATCCCTCTGCATCAGCACTGCTCCAAGTCCACTACCACATGCGTCGGTGTAAACCACCATCTCATCATTCCCACTTGGAATAGTCAAAACAGGAGCACTTGTCAATCTCTCTTTCAGGATTCTGAAAGCTTGCTCACACTTATCATCCCATCTGAACACTTGGTTCTTTTTCATCAATCCTGTTAACGGTGCAGCTACCTTGGAGAAGTCTTTGATAAACCGTCGATAATATCCTGCTAATCCAAGAAAACTTCTCACATCAGATGCATTCTTAGGTCTAACCCAATCCTGGATTGCTGCCACCTTAGCGGGATCAACCGCTATTCCATTTCCAGAGATAACATGGCCTAAGAACCTCACTTCACTCTTCCAGAAGTGACACTTCAAAAACTTAGCCTTCAGCTGATGTTTCCGTAAGATTTCCAAAACAATACGCAAGTGCGTCTTGTGCTCTTCTTCAGTTCTGGAATAAATCAGAATATCATCTATAAACACTAGCACGAACTTACTCCACTGATCTCTGAACACTCTATTCATAAGATCCACAAAATATGCTGGCGCATTAGTCAATCCAAACGGCATTACCAGCCACTCAAAGAAACCGGATGGTGTCCTAAAAGCAGTCTTCGGCACACTATCCTTAGCCACTCTTAACTGGTGAAATCCCGTTGCCAAATCCATCTGAGAAAACACCTTAGCTTCGTGAAGCTGATCAAACAAGTCATCTATTCTCGGCAATGGATACTTGTTCTTCTTAGTCACCTTATTCAGCTCACGATAATCCACACACAACCTCAACGATCCATCCGCTTTGGTTGCAAACACAACTGGTGCACCCCATTCGGACACACTACGCTGAATGAATCCTTTATGTAAAAGATTATCAACCTGCACCTTCAACTCCTGCTGTTCCCTAGGCGCCATCCTCCTAAGAGGCATCACAACAGGTCTGGCTCCATCTACAAGATCTATACGAAACTCGATCTCTCTATGCGGCAGTAACCCTTTGACCTCGTCAAAGACATCCTCAAATCCATTAGCGATTGGCACAGATGACAGCCCATCCCGTGGAACAACCAGCGAATACATGAAGCTCGTGAAGACGCCTTCTTCATGCTTACATCGTATCACAATCTTTCGCCCCTCCACATTCTCGACTGTCACCTCCAACCTATCACAATCAACCTTTGCCGCATATCTCCTAAGCCAGTCCATACCCAAAATAATTCTGAACCCCGCAAAGTTCAGAACAAAGCAATCACAAACAAAAGAGCAATCATGACTCGATACAATCAGACCACGGCATAGCATACACAAACAAGACGAACCCCCAACTGGATTAGTCACAACCAATGGCCTATCAACAATATCCGGTTCTAAACCCAACTGGCCTACAAGTTCGTTACAAACAAACGAATGCGACGCCCCAGTATCAAATAGAACTCTAACTGGAACACCACATATGGAAAGAGTACCTTGAACCACCACACTCTTTCCTTTCTCTTCAACAGTAGGAGCTTTCGAAGACGATGGAATAGCTCCCAAAGCATATGCTTGCACAATCTGCTTGTCCTTCCGCGGTTCTGGACAATTCTTCCTGATATGCCCCGGCTTGTCACAGTTGTGACACTTCATCGGTACCTTCGGATTCTTGCAATCTCTAGAGAAATGGCTCTTCTGCTGACAATTGTAGCAGGTCACTTCGCCCTTCGGCTTCTTCTGGCCATCCTTACCCTTCTGCTGCTGCTGCTTCCTCTTCTTATTTCCACCTTGCTGGGGTTTAGACTCTTCCTTGGCCACAGCAACAACAGATCCTTACTTGGGAAACAGATTCTCATGCCTGAGAGCTTTCTCCACAAGCTTCTCAAATGGATCGTCCAAATGATCCACTAACTGCCTCCCAAGATAACTGTCCAAGCCTGTCACAAACTTCTCATTCTTCTGATATGCAGATTCAATATACGACCGGGCATACTTGGACAAAGCTTCAAACTCAGAAACATACTCAAGAACTGGTCTTCCACCTTGCTTGAGCTCCACAAACTTCTTGAACAGAACAGACTTCTGAGCTGTAGAAATGAACTTAGCTTCAAATCTGACTTGGAATTGCTCCCAAGTAATCTCTTCCTCCGGAGTATCAATGGTGATAGAGTTCCACCAATCAGAAGCTCTCCCTTGAAGCTGTCTTGATGCAAGTTTCCTTTTAGTTGCATCATCGATTCCCAAATCACCAAAGATCCTTCTACAAGCATCTATCCACCTCTGGACTTCAATGGTTGATTCTGTCCCCAAGAAAACCTTCCCTCCAAGAGCAGTAAAGTTCTTACACAACTTAGCAAAATCTACCGGCTTTGGAGTTTGAACTTGAACTCCAACATCCACCAATGGCCCCGGAGCTGGCATCCTTCTCATGATCGAAGTCATCATAGCTTCGAACATAGCAGCATAATCAGCAGCCCCTTCTGTAGCACGGCCTTCCCTAGCAGCTGGTCTCCCTCTTCGACTCATCCTTAATATCTATAAAAAGGAATGATTAGCACACCTTGAGAAACAACTGCATAAATGACTCAAACTCTACTAAGCTACTATATTATATATAGTAATCATCCATCAAAATACAATTACGTCTCTCATACGTAGTTACGTCAGCGAGCGTTGGGTAAAATCGATTAACCAAAGCTCTAATACCAAATGTGACGACCGCCCATGACCCCTGCACCGAACCTAGAGATAGTGCGCTGTAAAGTGTGCCAGGCGACCATGGACGATTGCCAGGGTAAATTTAAACAACAGAATCTATCGTATTACTCACAGCGCATGGACAAAATACAATAGAATATATACATAGTGAAGCTTCACAGAATAGAATCTCATCAATAAAACTTCATAATAGTTGAATACAAACATCTGAATAGTCAATACATCAAGCCTCACTACATAACACTCAGAGAATATACAAACAGCGGAACATCCAGTACATATAGTAAGAAGATAATATGCAAGCCTCCAGCTCGTCTTCGACATCAGCATCGTGGAAAGCAAGAACAGCACCTGTCACCTGCTACCTAGTCTGCCCGTCCCAAAATGGACGAACAGCCCAAGGCAATAAGAGTTAAAACATAAAGCCTTGAGTCAGACAACAGTCTTAGTGAGCGGTAAATTAACTAACAACATACCAAGAGAGCATAAAGGAAAAGGAATAGGAATACAACCCTCCCACTCCACCTCTTTCTACAGTGATAGCCCCCAGACACACACTAAGTAGAAGCAAAACATAGCAGAACATACAATTTAAAGTAAAGCAATTATCACTCGAGTCAAGGGCGATGCTTTCCAAGTACAAACCCCCAAGGCCTAAACCAAGATTAGATAAGCACCCAGAAAATACCACTCTTGAGACCGAGTGATGATACAACCAAACATCCATGACTCTGGCTATCACTGTTATCATTGCTTCGATATCATCGTTAATTGAATGACCGGCTCATTCTTTCATCCGTCCGTCAAGGGCTAATGGAAACCCCGGTTCTAGACATAACTCTGCACGTCATCGTGACCCGTGCCTAGGACTATCGAATCTGCCCACAGTACTTGACTACCAATCAGTAGCCTTCAGGGACTATCGAATCTGCCCAACGTACTCTTGCTTTGAGCATGCTAGAACCTTCAACAACGATGAGATCTTAGCCTTCTAGTCATCCTCCTCGACGACTATTTCCATACTAGCTCAAGCGCCTCTCGAGCAACTCATTATCCTTAAACTCGAACCATTTCACCGAGTTATCAATCTGCTTGGAATGATCCCGTCTGGATTAGACCAAGACTATCTCATATCATTCTTCGCCTCATCATCATCATAGCAAAGCTTCATCTCAACATCATCATCAAATCTATCCATATGAGCTTCATCATCCGCTACATATGCCACAAGCAGCTTTTCCAATTCAATAGCCTTTCCCTTAGATTTTGAATCATCTTCGGTCTAAATCAAATCATAAATCATCTAATTCATAGCAATCAATCAAGTCAAACATTAATCCAAGTAATCAAGCATTCAAATATGATCTAAATAGACAATTATAACAATAATGGCAATTTCGTAATTAAAGAGTCAAAAGTCCAACAAGCATGAAATCATGAGCAATGTCTCTATAATCTTGATGAATGAACTTGCATAGGTTAACATGTAGTAAAATGGATGCCAAATCATTATGAACAATGGATCTATATGGATCTATACTTAGGATTAGGAAAATGCATGGAAATCACTACTTTAACTCAAAATCAAGCCAACGATCCGATATACTCCTTTGGATCCGTGTGAGAGATAATCACCACTTACCAAATCACCTAAACACTTCAAAAGAAACCCACTTCAGATCTGGACAGCGAAGGATCCAACTCGATCTATCACAAATCCGCCTCAAACGATGAAATCTCTCTTCGATGGATGAAGATCTTCAATCTAAGCTCTTGGATCTTCGATTTGGATAGAAGGAATCACTAGATTAGAGTGGAGGAAAGAAGTGAAGAAGTGTAGAAGTCGAGCTCTCAAAATGGCAGCACTTCGTCGCTTCGAAATCCGGATCCCAAAAAGTGAAGAAGTACCCGCCTATTTATAGGCTGTTTCTTAAGTCGTCGCCGACCTAACCCTTCCGACCTACGACCTAACAGTCCTCCGACCTAAAAACAATGCGCGACTTACGACTTAGCAACTCAACACCTCCTACGACTTAACAGCTTTGCCGACCTAAAAACCCACACGACTTAACAGCTTTGCCGACCTAAAAACCCACACGACTTAACAGCTTTGCTGACCTAAAAACCCACACGACTTAACAGGGTTGCGGCTTAACTTATATGCGCGACTTAACAGGGTCTCCGACCTAACGCAGGCGCGACCTAACTCATGCGCGACTTAACACAGACACGACCTATACGACTTAACTGAGACGCGACCTAACTCCTCAGTCTTCTACGACTTAACCTCCTTAGGTCGCTCACTGCTACCCCAGCTTCCTTAGGTCGTCGCCGACCTACAAATCCTTAAGTCGCTAACTCGCCCAAACTCTTAAGTCGTTAGCCCGCTTATCCCCCTAGGTTGTTAACTCCCCTAGGTCGGTCACTTACTTAAGTCTGCCTATTCTTGAGTCGCCAACTCCTTAGGTCACCCATTTCCTAAGTCGGTCATTACCTTAAGTCGTTCACTCAACCTAAGCCACCACACGACCTAACTTCTAAACGACTTAAGCTACAACATGGCTTAACTTCTAGACAACTGTTTTACGATGTTTCGATCCGTAAAAATACGGGTCGTTACACCCTACTTCGTATCCATCGGCAGATAGTCTATTTCGCATCCATCAACTGAGGCAACAGTCACTGCTTCGTATCCACCATGGAAGCCTCTCTTCGAATCCATCTGGACAGAGCATTTCGTAACCATCGATCATCATTGGTTCGTATCCATCGATGTAGCTGCTGTTCGAATCCATAAGCAAGGTCTTATTCGAATCCATCAAGTCAACAAGCCTGGGTGACGTGTCATCCCTCGATACGAACAAGGCGAGATTCATGGAGTCGATACGGTCAACTCGGAGTAAGGACCGGATCGAGGCGAAGAGTGTGTGCCACATCGTCAGAGAACCACGTGGGAAGATCGATTCGAATGTATCGATTCGAAATGATGGGTTCGAACCAAACAGCCATCGAGAAATTCCACTTTGTATCGACTATATCTCATGATCCACTGATCCAAATTCAATGAAATTTTCATAGGAGCTTGAATACACACTAAGGAATGTCTTTGCCAAATTTCAGCTCGATTGGACATCATCTGGATCGATACGAAATGGATTCGTATCGATCGCAGATCGAGGAAAAACTTTCTGGAAACGGTCGTGTAGGCCCCCTCACGTGCCAAAACGAGTCTCCCGAAGTTTGAACGAAATCTCAGCCTCCTACGCCTATAAATATCACCCCAGAGCCTACGGAAGAAGGATCTTTTGATTCTCAAGCGCCCAGACTCTACCGGATCGAGATTTGCATCTTATTCTTACTGTTGAATTCGAATTCCAAGCTGTAATTCGTTGTTGTTCGCTGTAATCACTTGTAATCATTGAAAGAGAATTAATAAAATCATCAAAACTTCATAGTGGACGTAGGCAACACGCCGAACCACTCTAAATTGCTTGTCTGCGTATTTACGTTTTTGTTTATTGGAGTTTTTGTTAGATAATCTTCATTTTCAATTTATTTTCTTCATTTTTATCTCTTCAAAAACTTCTGAAGAGTGTTGTGCCCATTTTTGGTACAAACAGGGTCCGGTTTCATAATCTTGCAAAAAATAAATGTCAACCATTCCATTGTAATTGCTGAATGAGAATGCAACAAAAAATTCTAATTAGAATATTATGTGAAATATTTATATTTCATAGCTCTTGCTTGTATGTGCAGTGCATAAACATCATTATACGTGCAAAGAACTAGTGCACACTCTTGCTCAAGTTGCTCCACCAATTCTTCAACAGGGGAGTTTTCATCATGAATTCTCAATAATATTAAGAGCATGAAATCGAGACGTAAGATCAATAACCAATCGAAGCTCTGCAAATAATGAGCACATGAATGAAATCAAAATAAACGTGAGAACCAAAGATGCTTGCATCAACACTGAATTAACATACAGATTGAGACAGGCATCATCAACATTGAGTTTACAGGCAAAGATTACATGTTCGTCATTAAGAGGATAGGCCCTAAATCTGATACAAGTCAAATTTAACAATCCAAAACTTGTAAACATACCTTCAACAGTGGAGGGATTCTGATACGCACAACACTACACCAGCAGCACATGAAGACAATGCAACCACTAATACAAGGCCAACGAGAATGATACAACGTCCTAGAAGGTTCCTGGGATTGAAGCAGTGCAAATATAAAAATGCTGACAGTTACAAGCAAATAGGAGTGTTGACAATTGGTTAGAGAAGAGACAAATTGCATAACCAATTCTGTTATTATTTTTATTTGCTGCCAAAAGTTGTTTTAAATTGAGTGGTCCATTGTCTGGACACGTAGGAAGTCGTTAGAGAATCACCTATATATGTACACAAATTTGGATAGAATGGACAGGCAGAAAATTATTACCTCTCTTCTCCTTCATTTTAGTGCTCTCCTTTTCTCTGTTAACTTCTATTTCTTCCTACTCTGCTCTGTCTCTAACCAGTGCCATATCAGATTCAGTCATCAGACCCATGTTTGGCATAGAAACATAGATTTTCTGTGCCATTCTAGTGCTTTCAATGTATTTTAGAATTCTGGCATTAGTTCTGAGTTTTGACATAGAAAATACTTTTGCCCATTCTTCTATTCTGCTATAATTAATTGAACTTTTTACTGCATTTTAGAATTCAAGCATCAGTGCACTATTAGAGCGACATAAATACGTGTTAGACCTGGCACTGCATGGTCTGACTGTCAAAGTTGTAGTATAAGTGTTTTATGTTGTCAAATACTCCACCTAAGCTCTACTAGCTTCCGAAGTTTAGTTCTATTTTTAGCTTGACATCCATATGCCTTGTAGTATTATAGCTTCAGTGTTGCTCCACCTACGGCAGCTAAGAAAACATGTTCTATGTTCAAGTAGTTGACCATGGTAAAATACATGTGCTTTCCACATTGTATCACATGAGTAGCATACAATGTTCAGTTAGAACAAAGTAGTTTGAATATTGCCCTGCATATGCAGCGTCATACAATAATGAAAAACATTTAACACTAACTTTTAATCAAACAATTATGTTATAGGTAAACCGCTAAAGAACAAATTAACACTGAATTCATATATTTGGTAGTACCAGAAGAGCATAGAACGGTCTTTATCCAGCGCACAAGTTACTAGGCTCATAGCACGAAGCAATCTACTGATTCATCAAATATAAGTTTGAAATAACACCAATTTACCTATTAAGTTCTACTGTCATTGCAACTTGCAAGTACCATCGCAACCTAGCTTTTATATAGTTTTAACAATACTTAGAAGTTAGTATCAAAGCTGATAAAAAGATAACAAGTTTGTACAGTTACTGACTTATGATTTATTTCTACAGTTAATAATGGTTGCTTGAGTTTCAAGCAGAGTTGAATCACAATAAGTGAATAATAGGTTTTGAAATTTGGTACGTGATTATTTCTAATATCTTATCCCAAATGAAAATCAATTTCTTCCCCAGTATACAATAAACACAATAAATATCAAATTCCAATCAAAAAATAAGCACCTGTTAATATCGAAATCAATCACGTCGAACCTAAAAGTGGCATTCCCATCAGGACTCCTCCTGCCATCCCTATCTGGATGCGTCCTTAGCTGATATTAGGGTTAGCTCCAGCATGCGGCATGGCATGATTGATTAGATTAAAAATTGGGTAATTGGGTATTAAGGCTTGAATTGAAAGAGTGTAAAGAAGCGAAACTGAAATAGAATAATTTGTGAAAGCGTATATGAAGGCAGGAGACAATGATGAGACTGTTATTATATGTGAAGCAGATAAAATAACGAGAGCGGGGTAATTTTGAGGTTAAACAACAAGGAGAACGCGAACGGAGGAAGAAGAGAGAAAATTGGAGAAGAATATGGAAGAAGAACGTGGTTGTTATTTTGGCTTCAGACTATTTTTTTGGATCTAAGTAGGGCAATATGTTGTAATTTGTGTGTAATTTCTGTAAAATGGGCTTTGTATTTTGTAAAAAATATAACTCCAGAAATCTAAAATGGGCAATGAACTCCAGAAAAAGTATGCCTTTTTTGCAATAATATTAGGTCTATTGGCATAGTAATTTTTAATGGTAATGAACTTATTGTGCACCATCATATACATATGCAAATAATCTGCCTAGTCGTTACGACCAAGGGAGAAAAAAAAATGGGATACTAACATCAATAGATATTACATATAAAAAATATAAAGAAGTAATTTACATTGAAATAAAGGCAACTCGAAACTCAAACAATACAAGCTTCACTTTTATTAGTACATGTCTGTATACTCATCATACTGCAACTGCTGCTGGCCTCTTGCTAGTCTTAATGCCTTTTATTGCTGTAAAAATAAACAAATACTTATTAATGATTAAGAGGGAAAATATACAGATAATGTATAAAGCATTCAATATATAAGTGGAAGGAGATAACGACAAAGAGCAAAAATCAACATGCCTTCTGCGTAATCCTTAGCTCCAAAGACTGCAGAACCAGCAACAAGGGCATTTGCTCCAGCCTCAATAACCTGCCAAATTGTTTTCAAGTTGTTTGGTGATTGTAATTTTACGATGTAGAAGCTTTTACATGCATACTAGTGACATGAAAATTGATATCCAGTATGGTAGAAGGTTAATTCACTTGGTTGTCACTGCTTTGATTATAAAAAACTTAGGTATGTTTGACTTGAAAGTAAGTTTCTGTTTTCTATTTTAAATGTGTATTTCAAATGGTGTGCTAGAGAAAAATGAGTTGAAAAATCTCAATCATTGCAACAAAGGGAATAAAGGGAATGTCGAAGATAGTTTTTATATCCCAAACGGCGGGAAAAAATGTCATTCGATTTTATATGTTAAAACCATTTTTCATATAACCGTTTTTCACCGTTTTCTCATCTACCGTGCATTTTAAAAATACATGTTGAAAACAAAAATAACAAAACTTATTTTCAACCAAACGGACATTTAGAATTTAAATGTCATTTCAAATTCAAATCACAGTTAGAAGAAATCATTTGAATATATTGGTATGTATGTTTGAGTTTACATTCAAAAATCATTATTTCAGAAACAAAATAAAGATGGAAATCAACATGAAATTAAATTCTAGATTCAATATGTACGTTAAAAAGGATAGATGATTTCGCATATTTAATGTTAACTATCATGTGATATTTACACAGGAAAATTTATAGTATACAGTTACATATACATAAAATGTGAACCCTTTGCTTCTATGAGTCACGATTTAAATCTATATACTTCAGGATTTATGATTCCGACACCATTTTGAAGACCTTGATTCCCACTACACGGATCAAGGGGTATTCACTTGCTACAGGAACTGAAGAATTCAAAAACAATTCCGACAACACAACCATAGTATTCAGTCATTTGTGAAATGTGTAATGAAAAGCAATTTTACATTAAATGTCTGACTAAAACATTGACCATGTTAAGGGGTGCATTTTTTAAAACTCTTTCTGGTTTAGTGAATGTGCTCTTGATTTTTGGTCTTTCAAGTTTGTTTCAATCTTGCATTGTGATCAACATACATAGCATTGTCTAACAAATGCACTTTCATGAAATTCTAGATGTCTTTACTAGGGTTATTATGATAATAATAACCGTTACCAATACGGGAAAACCGTTACCGTACCAATATTATTGGTAAACCAACAATGACTACCGATACTTTATCATTACCGCTGTTAAAATGGCCGTTGGTACACAAATAAACTAATAAATCATTGATTGATAATGGTAAATTTAACAATAAATAAAGACATTAAAAAAATATTGCATTAAGATTTTGATAATGATGAAATTGTAATTATTTTGTTACATATTCAAAACCCCATCAATGATTATATCAACATTTTGACTTATTTTATTTGATATAGAAAAGTTTACTGATTCATCAAAATTATTTACAATGGTATGGCATAATAACATTGCTAATCTTAGATTTTGAAGTTCAAAAAACTTTAAAAAAAAAGGGAACTTTATCATATATTTATCCATGGTTAGGATTAATTAAAAGAGTGGAAAAACAAAATTAATATAACTGATAAAATTACCGTTATCACTGGTTTTGACATTTCTTTGCAGCTAAATTTACCGTTAACAATGGTAAATTTACATTTAGTGTATCAATGGCACAGGCATACGATGCAGGCTAATGTCTTTAATCGACACAAGAAGACATAGGCAATTAACACAAATATAAAATCATTTATTTGGTTGTTACTCATACTTAAGAAGATAAAGGTCTTGAGTTTTATAATTTAAACATCTTTGACCCGGAACATTTTGCAAATCAGTTAAAAGGTAAAGCACCTTATAGGCATTTGCAGGTCCTACTCCACCATCAACTTCAATCCATGGATTCACACCCTGTATAATGAGACAATGTAAAATCTCTATATACATGTCCAAGAACTATTAGTTATATAAACATATGTTACCTTCTCTGCACATATTCTTCTCAAATCTGATATTTTCTGGACTTGGCTTTCAATAAAACTTTGACCACCAAAACCAGGGTTAACTGACATAATCAGAACCAAATCCACAGCTGTGCAAATAGAACAATAAATCCTGGTCAGATGGTACTTAAAACATTAACTCTAAATTATAACTACAAATATTTGTATAACCTTAGGTATGTCTTTCATCTTGAAAAAGTTCAATAATAATGTTTCCTCCCATTACTGAAAATGTCAATTACAGCATATGATAGACAAATCTTCTCATAGTGATATTCACATTGATCAATAACATGTCGTGAGACTTTAATGGTCATATATTCATGTTACAATGCACCCTAAAAAGTACATTAGTAATGCGGATGATTTTAAACAATGTTGCATCGAATGATTACATTCCAAAACAAAACAAAAACAAAAACAAAAAAAAACAAAAACAAAACAAAACAAAAAAAGGGAAAAAAGAAAGTTACCATCAAGGACATATTCTATAGCTGTTAATGGGGTTCCTGGATTCAAGACAACTCCAGCTTTTGCACCCAGACTTTTTATCTGATGATGCAAGAAACAGCTTTATATACTTAACAGACAATTCAACATAAAAGCAACAAATTGATAATGGAGGGTATAAATTTGCAAAATTCAGCATATAATATAGTACCTGGTTGATTGTTCGATGCAAATGGATGGTAGCAGCATTTTCACAATGCACACTAACAATATCTGCACCTGCCTTTATGAAATCAGGAACTCTTTGTTCTGGCTCTACAATCATCTGCAATGCAATTATTGAGTAATGATTACTTACAATATGGCATTTTAATCATGCAGTAGGGTCGGGACGTATGTAAAAACTGAAAAGTGTATAATATTATGACATACCAAATGCACATCTAATGGAAGATCGGTTACTGGGCGCAAGGCATCAACTATAAGAGGTCCTATCGTGATATTTGGCACAAAACGACCGTCCATCACATCAACATGAATCCAGTCACATCCTGCAACTTCTACTGCCTTTACCTAAATATGTAGCATATCACCATAATCTCATGTTATGCAATATATATACACATCTCACTTCATAAACTCATCTTATGGTTCTTTTCTTTCTTTCTAAACAAATAAAATAATAATAATAATAGCAGCAGCAGCAGCAGCAGCGCCACCGCAGCCACTGTCACCACTACTACCACAACAACAACAACTACTACTACTACTAACAACAACAATAATAAAAATAATATCAACAACAACAACAAAAATAATAATAATAAGTTGAGATGCAGGCAAAACCAATCACTGCTTGTGAGTTTAACAGTGTTCTCATAAATTTGTTGGAAATCTCACATGATTTAATCATTTATCACATGTATCCACAATTTAATTTCATGGAAAACATGCACACATATGTGGAAGTTTTCTGGTTCAAAATTTAAAGAACACCGAGTCTTTTACTATTGTAATCCGACCTCCACTTTTTTATCTGATGATGTCACATGATCAACATCATAGAATGGGTACTTATTCTTTTTTTCTTCTCCATCTTCTTCTTCTTCCTTTATTATTATTATTATTATTATTATTGAAAAATGATAACAATAGTTCATTATTTTACATTGTAAAATTTAGGTTTACAATATTAATGTACCGGTTCCTCTGGTCGATTGATTAGGGATACGATGCAAGACTCATTTTCACAAAGCAATGCAAACAGAATTTTTCCGGGGAGATTTATAGAGTATAACACACACACACATATAATTTTTTTCTTTATTTTATTTATTATTATTTGTTTAATTGTTTTACTTTATTTTATTATTATTATCATGATTTTTAAATTTACTTTTAAATTGACTTTGTCATTTAGTTTTCGGTTTCATCTCTAGCCGACACCAACTTGTTTGGGAACAATGGCTTAGTAGTTGTTGTTGTTGCTACTTTTGCAATGAGTTACACACACGTATATATACACACATATGTATGTATGTACACACATATACACATATATATATATATGTATGTACACACACATATATAGTGTACATATATACATAGATATATGTGTGTCTCTGGGTGTGTAGACACATACACACAACCAATATATTGCTCTGGTCTCTATCTATCTATTAGGGTTTATTTTCCATAAGAAGTCAAGATCATGAAATTCTGGTTAGTTTTAAGTGTGTTTCTTTATAATCAGACTATCATTTTCATTGAATGTTTTTATAATGTAACAATAATGCACTATGAACTTCAATAAATATTAAAAATTTGGAATATTTATTAGATATAATGAATACAAAACACTTATAGTGCTACGTGCTTAATGTTTCTATTCATCATTAAGCACTATTTTAAGTGCAAAACCGGATGACCTCTCGTCTAATTTTGGAAAGTATGAAGACTTATGGCCAACTTATTTATGCTGTGGTGTTCATACTTTTGATGGAAAGTATAACTACTTAAAGGTATTTCAGTAGTGTTAAAATAATTGTAAAAATTATAAGTTTGATGAAATTTAATTGTAAAACATGAAATGAGTCACAAAAAACCTTTATTTATTTTTCACTTAACTTACTAAGGTCGTGCTTGTTTTTCTTAAGAAGTTCTTGATGCCACTTCTGAAATATTATTCAGAACTTTGATTATTGTTTGTTTTTTATAACTCTTCTGATTTGAACTACTAATTCAGAAATAAGTGTTCAACATTTTCTTTGATTATTAGTTCTGAAAACTGAATAATAATTTGTTCCATTTAAACCCTCATTAACATTTACAAACTATAATAAAATCAAATTTAAAAATTTTCAATTTATATAAAATCCAAACTTTTGAAATTTTCAAATTTGAGTGTATAAGTGTTCTAAATTTCAGTTTTTAGAATTTAGTAATTGGGAAATTAATTTTTATCTTAAAATCCAAAGTTGAAAAATTTTGAAAATAAATTATTAAACTAAAAGTTTGGAAAATTTAAACATTAAATTTAAAAATATTACTTTTGAAAATTACAACTTTGGACACTAGGAATTCCATAATTAATAATCTAAAAATTTTAATCTTTCAAAATAAATATTGTTGAACCTTTCTAGTATTCAAATTTCTCTTACTTCAAGCTATTTGTAATTTAAAATATTAAAATTTACAACTTCTATTCTAAAAAAAATAGATAAATAAATTTCAAATTTTAATATTTCAAATTCCTCCTTTTTATAATCATTATTTGAAAGACCAATTGATAAAGAGGACTACGTTTGTCAAAAGAAACATATTTCTTAATTCTAATCAGAAGTTTTAATTTAAGATGCAAACAAATAAGGGTGCAATCGCAAACAAATTGAATTAGAGACTAGAGCTTAGAGGTTAGATATTAGAGCGTTAGCGGACAAATTTTCTATTAGAGATTGGTTAAAAATTGGATAGGATGTAAAAAAATTAAGTCCTAGGATAACCAATATAACAATTTTTAAGTCCGACGTATCGAATATAAGTCGGACTTAAAAATTAAGTTCTAGAAAAACTTTGGAAATCGAATCGTTGAATCGCCTCTTCCTCGGCCGCTGACTTAGTTTTGACGTAAGAAACCGATGCTGCTTTTCCCCCAGCTAACCGCTTGTCCGCGAATGCACCCTAAGTAAGTGATTATTAAGCCTTCAACATTTAACAATCAGCATTTAGAATTCAACAATCAACATCCAGAATTCAGTATTGTAAACATAAGCAGCCTAACTTAGTGTTGCGTTTAAATCAAAAAATAAGTTGTTGTCAAACACTTCCACTTCAAATAATAAATAAGTCAAAATTTCTAATTGTAACCCATTGTTAAACACCCCTGACCACTCTTTCTCTCATACATTTCATTGTCTAGTTTTTGTGCATAATTTCATTACAGATCAAACGTCCAATAAAAATAGAGAATTGCAAATTATTTTCATTGATTGTTAACACTCAACAACAACAAAAATTAGAACTTTCTAGGTCATAAACACTTTTTTATTCACTTTCCAAATCTTGAAGAAGTTCAATATACAAAACAAACTCTTTAGGAACACTACTTCAGCTCTGAACTCAATTTTATTTGTAAATGTAAATTAGGACCAAAACAGGTATGTAATCCATACCAACTAAATCAATTAGAAATCAGTAACACTACCTGCTCTCCCAATTTAGCAAAATTAGCCGAAAGAATTGAAGGTGAAACAATAATATCGCTCTTCGAAAATCTATCAACTCTCGATGCCTTCACCACGGAAAATCTCCTCCTGAAATCAAATCGAGTAAACAAAATAACACATCGCGATCAAATGGTTCAAAAAAAGAAGTCAGAAAACATGTTCGATAAAATGGTGACCTTGATGTATTGTTGCTCTTTGGAGGAGAGAAGAGGCATAGCTTTTGAAGCGAAGACGAAGAAGCTGTTGTTGAAGAAATCATTTTTTATTTTATTTTTACTGAATTTATTTTTGTTTTCTGTCACGGAATTTGATTTTATATATTTAGGGACTTTAGGGGGAAAATTAAGCAGACAACGCTTGTGGATGACACATTATTCTTGGCCGCAGCCTTGTGTGTCTGTTATCTGAAACTGAAAGTAGATTGAGGTTGAGATATTCCTATGATTAAAATGAATATAAATCCTTGTTTTCTTCCCTTTTTTTTATTGGGTAAAATGCCCAATTCCCAAGTTTACAACATTTGTGTATACTGGAGTTTACATCAATACATCAAATTAGGATTGAAAACCCTAGCCGACGTAGCTTGTTTCTTTCTTATTTTTCTTCTATCTCTAATGATAGATGAGAACATTAAACGTTGCGATTATGTTCTCATGCTTCTTCTATTTTGGGTACGCCGCTCTCCCTTTGTTTCCAATACAATAAGCAATCATAGCTTATTTTCCTCATGTACCATTTGCTTAAAATTCCACTTCGATTTGGTGCTAAATTAGTAGATCCAAACAGCCGATGCTCGCCGTTTAGATTTGCACGGTCATTGCTGATGTTGCAAGTGAGATTCTGCAAGTTGCCCGCAACCCTTATTCCTTCGATGTTTTCCACCGTTGCGTTATCAGAGTGTCGTGCCTCTTATACGAAGACTAAACTCTGAATTGCTTAGCAGTTGATGCTTGTTATGCTTATGGCTTAGCAGAAAGGCCTCCATTTTCTCACTGCCGTCGACATTATTACATAGCTCGAAAAAGAATTTTATACCTCATATGTTTTTTGCTATTCTTCTATGTTTAGTTATTAGAATGATGTTGCTATCCTTTTCAATGATGATCCATCTGTATTGCTTGTTTATCTTATTTTTATATGTAATATGTAGTTGCATTCTTTCCATATGGGCAAGGTGGTTGTTGTGACTAGTATAAATGCATAATATGTTTTAATTGATCGAGATTTAAACCGTCTGCATAATTTATCCACTTTATCTCTGATGGATGCTGTAACATCCCACCATTTTGTACGCTTAAGCAGACACACGTGCCAACTTAAACCATACAGAAGGGCGGATTGTTATGGGGTAAATAAGAAAAAAAAGTGAAGAAATAAAAGAAACAAAATAGAATCTTGCAGCGGAACGATAAAATATAATAATCAAATAACAGTTCATGAAGCTGTTTTACAAAACATTTGATTATACTTATACAATACATATCGGAGTTACACATACCAGAGAATGATAATAAATGCAGCGGAATACAATGGTATAGTGTAATATAATAAATAGTAGTAATAAAATCTTCGTCTTCGTCCTTCAGAAATAGGGCCTTCAAATCCTGAAATGCTCAGGCTGACCCGAGCGAATTGAATAGACAAAACACTCGAGTCAGAACTAAAAGATCTTATGTAAGTTAAATCAATGAAATAAATATGAGTGTAAACGGCGTCAGAGATGTTTACGGGGTTTGACATCTCCTATCCAGTGTCTAACGTGAGTGCAGTAACTTAAGAAATGTTCGGGATTCACACCTTTTAAGGATCCGTTAAACTATCTACTATGTAGTAATATTTGCTATTATAATAATGTCTAATCAATAAAGTATAATCATATAGAAAATAGCGTTAAGGGGATGAAGAACCTTAACGCGGTCGGATCTTAAAATCATAATCGTAGTAAAGCTCGATATGGTAGGTGACACAGCACAACTAGGCAATGTCAGGGTAGATATACCAATTACGCACACGGACTGATGGAGCGGATAGCAGCCACTACCGTCCACCTCGAACAACACTCTCAAATCGAAGGGTGGCCACCAAAAATCACAAAGTAATAGAATAGAATCGAAGAAATGCGTCCGATAAGAGGTGCTACCTCACTGGTCCGAGATCGCTCCTGTTTTAGCCACCTTATGCCAACTCACGGGAGTTGGGTCCACGTATATACCTTAGGATCGTCGCCACCATCCTACTTCATTCTGGAAACTCCACCGCGTACACAGTTGTCAAAGTGGTTTTCGGTATCGACAGAGAGTATGTCCATATCTGATCCCGGTCTCTTTAACAACCAATCGTTATTATAACACCGTGGTCATTTACAAATATATATACTTTTAAAAACACAATCACTGCCCTTTCAAAACATATCCTTTACTACAAAATAGTATATACTTTAAAACCAAAATATTTTTGCCATTTCAAAACATATCCTTTACTTCAAAATAGTATATACTTTAAACCAAAATATTATTACTATTTCAAACCCAAATTATCAATGTATTATTTCCATTTCAAAACCCAATTCAATAATATATCATTTCCATTTCCAAAACAATTCAATAATCTCCTTTAAATAAAACCAAATTTCCAATCACTAATCTTTCTCAAATTTAGATAACTTGAAATATTCTTTTAAATCATCTTAAACCCAAACCACATTTTGAAGTCATATTTCGAAATTTTCAATTTCAATAGGTTTCAAATCCATATATTCACAGATAATTCTTAAATAAATTCTATTTCAAGTAAATTCATTTTCCAAACCATATTACTTTCAAAGTTATAACAATTTCGAAAACCAATACTTTGAAAACAATAATACCTTAATTTCAATAAAACATTTCAATTTTGATATATTTCAAGACTTTAAATATTCTAAAATTCCCAACCAAATCTGATAATCTTATATATAACTTAATTCAATTTACTATTATTTAGTTTAGAAATATTTATTTAATAAATTCAATATCACTTAAATAAAGCTCAAACTTGAAATATTCGTAAATCAAACTTAAAACATCATCAAATTTTACTTAGCTTAAATTTTAGAATTTAACCATATATAAAAATATATTTATATAATATCAAAATTAGTATATATATAAACCCTTATTTTCCAAAATCCATAGAAAATCACTTTAAAATATTTTATATATAGACCACAGTGCCTGTATATAATTTTTCTATCATATGGTCAAGTGATGCAGATATTTATCATTTCAATCCGTAATTTTAAAGATAAAAGTTTACGGTTATATATCATTTCAAACCGCAATCCCGAATGGAATGAAATTGCATAATAACTTGCAGTTTATATAAAATATAGCATCCATTCATCCAAATATCAATAAACAACCATTTATTACAATCATCATCCAATTTAAACAAAACATCAATATAAAGCATATATAAAATATAACAGGCATCAACGAATAGTTTATATTCAATAAAAATTAATAACTATTCAACTGACAGTTTATATGCAATAATAATAAATTTAACTGGCAAATTATATGCAATAATAAAATTAAATAACAATTTAATTTAACCAAATGATATCTAACCGAGATGATGATTAAATATATGCCCAAACAATCATAGATAAATTTTAAATCACATCAAAATTTAATTTAACAAACATAAGAAATCTTAGAAGTTGTGAGTGGGTTAAAACACTCACCTTTTGAATTTAAATTGAATTTATATTCAATTTAAACCCAAAAATTTGATCGTCTCAGAATTCGTCCAAACCAGCGTCATCAAGTCCGAAATTTCAATACGATCCTAACAAAAAAACCGCGCGTAAAACGGAGTTCGTATGAGAAAGTTATTGCGAAAATTGTGATGGAATTTCAAAAAAAATAAAAATAAAAGAGAGAACACAATTAACCTTCATGCCACGTCATCCCTTCAACTACCACAATCAAAGTACGCGCACGCAGTAAGAGCGGAAACCAAATCACGCTCAACGTCTCCCTTTGACCAACCATTGACCGCGTTTTGCCGCCAATCCGACCGTCAATTCGCCACCAAACTTCGCCGATGAACAACGCGCTGGCCTCTCTACAAAACCCAGAAAGGATTTTCCGATCAGACGCACCAGTCAAAAACGCCCAATTCAATTTTGACCGTGATTTCGGGTCAAACGATGCATCGAATTGAAAAACGAATTACACCATTGAATTACGCTCGTCGAGAGCTTCAACATATATTAATTTGAGATTTTTCTGAGGACTTTGAATTTTTGACTTTGATTTTGAAATGGTTTAGCGGGGATATTTATAGAGAAGGTTGAAAATAGAATAGATGGATAAAACAGGTGTACGCGCTAACGCCAAAGTGGCCCAAAAAGCCCGTCCTGACCCCGGAACGAAATTGGGTAAACCCATATATCAAAATAGGTGTTTTAAAATATTTTAAATTCAATGGAAAAGGTTTCAGGTTTAAATTCCGTCGTATGAAGAAGTTATGCTAAAAACAATATTTTCCAAATTGATTTCAATTGCATAAATTTCAAGGCGTTTCGAGTTCGTACGATCAAACGCCTAGTCCGATCGCTACGAAACTTGAAACACTATTATAATTCATCGTTACGGATCCGATGAAACTGGTTTCGTCGAAATCCGAGTCAGTGGCGAAAATGGCTATTTTTCCATTTAGTTAATAAATTTAAAATAAATTAATTAAATCAAATTTCCTATTTAAATTCTGAAATTGACAATCTTTAACACTTCTATTTTCTTAATCATTCACAATGATTTTAAACAAATTTAGATGTCAAATTAAATGTTAATACATTAACGATTTTAGCGTAAATTACAGTTTTGTTAAATTTAGAAATTATAAATTAAATTTCAATAATTTCTTTGAATTAAATTTTTTTATTCATATTATTCAAATTCATTATTACAAACAGAAGAAATAAATGTTGGAATCAAAATCCATTATATTAACATTCCCAATTTTCATCTAAATTCTCATTTATGTAATGTTTTAATATTATATCCCACTTATTTGCAATTAATCCACTTATTAAATTTCAAATTATGAATATATTAATAAATCTTGGTTTTCACTCCTTAAATCAACAAATCTTCATATTATATCGAAATAAACATTTATTATATCTTATATAATTAACCATCTTCAAATGACAAATCAAATCTACCCTAACTGCACAAATCAGGACAATTAATGGCAATTGATTTCACATTAAATGTTATAAATTATAAATTGAAATCTAAATAAATTCGTTTATTGATTTAAAATCTTGCTATCTAATAAATTGACATTGTATGGGTATAATTAACAATGAATTATATTACACATCATTAATGTACTAATTTATTTATTCCCCATTTAACGTGCTACTTAATCTCCTTTGATTGCAAACTGATTTCCAAATTTTATGCAACATACTAAAGAAATAAATACATATCTTAATTGATTCGTTTTTCCCATTCATTATAAGTTAATGCACACATACAAATTAAGATCCTAAATCCCATTAATCCTTCCATCTTGGTTCCATTCCTTTTCACATCAACTATCACTTTATGAATAAAATTGGTATTCCATTTAATCCATTAATCATTATCTTTAATTATTGCAATTCATTATCTAATATAAGCCTTGAATCTATTTCCTAATTTTCAAATTTCAATAAATTAAACCTTACAATTGTTTACAAATAAAAATGGGGATTGTACTACATATATTATTTATTGTCTTGCATTACTTTACTTGTATTTAACTTATTGCCCAAATACAACAATTTATTTCTTAAAATAAATTTACACTTTTATTACTTTACATTCACACTTTTGTTACTATATTAATAATCACCAAGTAACGTTTATTATCAAAACAACATTAATTAAAATTTCTTATCTACATTGATTTGCATATGCTTTTCCATTAATCGCGTATTACTTCATACGTTACTATAACATTGAATTCATTAGATTATCACAAATTTCGTCATGGCATTAGTATATACAATATTCCCATTACTTCAATGCATCATAATTTCTCTTTTTATATGATTAAGTACTTAGCTAAAATTTCAAATGTTGCATTTTCTTTCTATATTTACTTCAATATGAGTTAGAAAATTTTTCTTTCTTCCTAAATTAAATTACAAAATCAAATTAAATGGTCTAAATTTACGGGTCGTTACAGATGCAGTTTGCTCTGATTTGCTCTCATTTTCTTCTTTGCTTTAGCCCATAAATAGTTTGAGTAACCGGAATCAAAAAACAAGTGTTCATTAGTTTCATCATTGGTATCACATGATAAGCATTTTGTACTTTCTAATGGTTGCCATTTATTGATTTTATCTTTGGTTGGTAGTCAATCTTTAATTGCAAAAGTATGAAAGGGAAAAAAATAACATTTTAGGACAATATATTTTTCTCCGTATGCATTTGTGCCATTCTAGTTCTAATAGACTACCTCTTATATAGTTCCAAACTTTTTTGAAGGAAAATTTGTTATTTTTACTTAACATCTAATGCCAGCTATCATTTTCATATTGATGATCTATTTTTCAAGATTTTAATACTTTTTTCATACATACAAGTGGCAAAATTTAGTTATGGATGTCATTCATAAATTTTAATAATTTCTGCTACACTTGCATTGCATATCCAAAGATAACTAAATTATCTCATCTATAAATCTCAACCAGTGATTGACTATTCAACCATGGATTAAACCGTAAAATTGTATTTTTCTACATTTTTGAATTTCTTGATAACAAGTTTTTTTTTCAATACCTTTGGCATTTAGAATGTGTTCCCATGCACTTGAAAAGGAGGTGTTTGGTTTTATATTCCAAATAAATTATTTCTTAAAATATTTGTTTTTCATCCATTTAACCCAAAGTGAATTGGCACTCATATATCTCCAAAATAGCTTTATATGGCATGTTTCATTAATGTTCACAATTGGATTTTATTAAAGGGAGAAATATCACTGATGGTGTGGCAGTTGTTCAAGAATATTAATTACTGTTGTAAGAATAACATAACTTGTGCGATTTTAAAACTTGATTTTGCTAAAGCTTTTGATTCAGTAGATTGGGATTTTCTTGTAGATATTTTTCATGCAAGAGGTTTTAGTCATAGATGGACCTATTGGATTTTGAACTTGCTTAGAACCGGAAACTCTAGTATTATGGTTAATGGTATATTAGGTAATAGAATTCAATCTAAGAGAGGTTTAAGGCAAGGGGATCCCTTATCGCCCTTATTATTTAACTTAACTGCTGATGTTTTTGCTAAAATTATTAAAAGAACAGTGGATAATGGATCTCTTGGACGTGTAGGCAATGAAATTTCGCGTAATGGTTTATCGATTCTTCAATTCGCTGATGATACCTTACTTTTTTCTTTCCATCTTCCAAGACACATCATTACCCTTAAGTTTATCCTTTACGGTTTTGAACTTTTATCTGGTTTAAGAATAAATTTTGACAAAAGTTCCGTGTTAGTTTTAAATGATTTTGATAAAGTTGGAAACTTAGTTGCTAATACTCTTAATTGCAAAACTATGAACTTTCCTTTTGATTACCTTGGTTTTGTGATTAGACCCACCAAACTCAAACATGATGACTGGATTATTATCATTGATAAAATTAAAAATAAGATTTCTAACTGGAATGAAAGATTTCTATCTAGAGCAGGTAGACTAGTTTTAATAAATTCGGTTTTATCAACTCTTCCGATCTATTGGATGTCCTTGCATTTGTTCCCGGATTGGGTTATTGATATAATTGATAAGATTAGAAGAGATTTCTTATGGAGTGGAGAAAACTCTAATAATAATATTAAATGTCTAGTAAATTGGGAAACCGTCTGTAAGGCCAAGAAGGAAGGTGGTTTAGGTGTTATTAATTTGCGTAATATGAATTTGTCTCTGTTAGGTAAATGGCTTTGGAAGTTTAAAGATATAAATGATAACGCTATTTGGAAAGAGATCATTTCTAAATATTACTATAATGGAAATAGCAATTTATATCAAATTGCTTCTCCAGCCACTCAAAATATATCTAACTTTTGGAAAAACATTTTAAAATGTAATGAGATATTTAATTTAGGAATAAATACAATTTTTCACTCTGGTAATCGTACTTCGTTTTGGCATGACCGTTGGATTTCGATCTTGCCTCTTAAGATAGAATTTAAGGATCTGTATGAAATTTGTAACTTTAAGTATGCTTTGATCAATGAAGTTTATTCTCCAGAAAATGATCCTCCTTGGAATTTCAGTTTTAACAGAATTTTAGTTGATTCAACTTTTAGACAACTTTCTTTGCTTTATGCCAGATTAAATCTATATAATATTGATAATGATAATGATTTTATTAGTTGGGAATGGGATAAAAGTAAGAAATATACTTCTAATTCTTTCTACAGATTCATTAATTTTTCGGGTACAATAAATAACTCATTTAAATATATGTGGAAATCTAATGCTCCTCCCAAATCCAAAATTCACATGTGGTTAATTCTTCATGGAAAACTTAATACAATAGAATTTTTAAAAAGAAAAAATATTCAAAATGATAATAAATGTTATTTTTGTAATCTGTATCTTGAGGACATTAATCATATATACTATAATTGTATGGATTCTAATTACATTTTAATTAATACTCTTAAAATTTTTAACTTTAATATAACAACAAAAATTTCGGATTGTGAATTTTACTAGAATAATTACAAATTCAAGTTCAAAAAGAATATTAGATTTTTACTAGACACTTTATTCATTATAATTAGTTGGTTTATTTGGTTTGAAAGAAATCAAAGAATTTTCAATAATAATAATTGTCATTTTAACAAATTGATTTTTACAATTTCTTCATTTTGTTTTAATTGGATCTCTAACCCCAAATATAAATTAGCTAAAAATATCCTTTTCAAAAGGTATCTCAACAAGGTTAATCATAATATTAATTTTTTTAAACACAACAATATTTTTTTAACATTAATAATAGTATTATTAATATTTTCTCTAGTTTGGATGATGATTTCACTTCTAATCATAACTTACTTATGATTAAAGGTTCATAAGATTGATCCGTCTCAATTTTTGTACTAGTCTCTGTTTGTTATTGGCTTTTAAGTATTTAATTTATACTGTTATTGTTCACTTAGTCTTATTTAGGATTTTATTTCCTTCCTTATTATTACATATATATGTATATTTATTATATAAATATACATATATATATGTATCATTCTAATTATTTCTGTAGTCATTTTTCAGTTACAGGTATGGGAGATAGGATATCAGGTTCATTTTGCAGGTTTTTATATCTTCAGATTGCTGGACACCAGATGGTAGAGAGGTCAGCAGAGCAGAGTATCTTCATCCAGGATTTCTAGCTGTTTCTCCTCAGATTTAGGATTCTGCTATCTTCATTATGGAGTACTTTTTTCAGGAGGATATATTTTTCAGTCCGGTACCCCTTTCTCTTAATCAAAGGCTTCAGAGCGGTTTCTCTTTTCAGCAGATCCACCTTAGAGCAGATGCTTATTCACCTCTACTAATTCAGATGCTTGGAGCTTCCTTATCAGTCTGGGACGTTATCCAGTAGTTTTTGATTTTTTTTTCTTCTAGTTTTTTAGGTACTTCTAACACCTTAATATCGGGCGGTGGCCATGTCGGAGCTCGATATCAGGGTGTGATGGGTGGTGGCCTTGCCGGAACTCATCTGAGGAGTACCAGAGATTTTATATATATGTATTTGGTTTTTTGTTACCTGTCAGGCATGTTGGCAGCACTTTATATTTGTGATATATATATATATATATATATATTAGCATGTGTGCTCTCCTCTATTCGTAGAGGATCACACATTTTTCTCAAAAAAACAAAATCAGATGCGCTAAGCAAAACTTAAATATGAGAGAACCACTACTTCTGGAGTGTAGTATTACAATATAATATCTCTTTTGGAGATGAATTATTATCACTACTTCTGGAGTTTTATATGATGTTCCTTTAGGGGAAATAGTATAAGGAATTGCAATTTAACAAAAATAAATTTTCTATAAAATCTCTTTTGTGATGTTGGATTTTGCAATATAAATATAAATAAAACTCTAAAACATCTCTTCAAGAGATTAATATATATACACACACATCCATAAACATAAATAGTATGGCATATGGGTTATCTCTTCTGGAGAATATTAAAATGTATTTCTTCAACTAAATAGCTAAGCAGATACAAATTTTTTATTATCAAAACTTCATGTTTTTACCAGATAGCGTGATTAGTAAAAATCAGATCTATAATTAAATACATCAATGAGAAAGCAATAGAGAGAATAATTAAATTAAAGCTGCACATATTGAAATTAAATTAGATTTTTCATTGCATAGGACTTATAAATTGACCATGTATACTTTTACATAATTGGAAGTGTATACAATGGAGGAAAACATTTTAAACTAACTACAACATATAAACTGAAATGGAATAGCGGAAATATAAATTGAAACATCATTTGAATTCATACTTTATAAATAATGAGCATCCCTTTTCAAGGCTAAGCTAATAATAAATTTTAATCGGGGGATGTTCGAAATGTCACATGGCATAATATATTCTGGATACTTGGTCAATATAATACGTAAATGTAAAGATGTAAGTAAGATATAACCCATTTGGAGATTTTTGAAATCTCTCGAACGCACCATCATTATCTCATATGATAATTTATTTATCTCTTTTAACTCCTTCAAGAAGTTCAATCTTATCATTACACACAATTTCAATAGAGCTTCGGGCTTCTAATTCATAAATTATTTCAAGTTCATTGATTGACGAACTTTAGGTTCTCGTAATGCATATATATGTATCAAGTTCATTAATTTATAATGAACTTTTGGTTACAAACTTCTAGTTTATTTTGGCCAATTAAAAAAACATTGATAAGATTTCAAGTTCATAGACTTTTTTTTCATAATTCAGGACCTCGGGTTTTGGACTTATACAACTTCTGGTTCAGAAAGAATTTCTTTGCACAACTTCAGGTTGTTCAAACTTATTTCTTCCAATACATCAGACATTACTTGCCAAAATAAGTACATCAAATGATAAATAAAGTAATTTAATTTATTGCCATAAAAATCACATTTAATGCATTTATAAAAATAAATGCAATTAACCGTTATGTGATCTAAAATATAAATTATTGTCACAACAAAATGTATTTCTTTACAAATAATCAATTGAACAAACGCTAATTAAGCAACAAAACTTTATCTCAGATCTAGGTGTAATGTTACTCAATAATAAAATCAAATGAACACCTTAAAAATAACTATAATCATAGAACTAAGATTTTATTCTCTTACATAAATGATTCTAAATTTTGTAGATCTATCCATGACATTCATAAACATAAAAATAGCTATATATCTCATATCTAATTTATTACTCGCATAAAAAATCCATGATTCTTAATATCGAAACAAACAAGTGAATCTTCAAATTAGCGCAAAGTATTTTCGAAATTTAGGGAATTAATATTATTTCCCAAAAATTAAAGCATTTCAGAATTTTATTTCATTACAAAAACCATATACAGATCATTTAGATCTTGCTTTGTACATCGAAATTACCTTTTGGTATAGGAAAAAAAACTTTAGTACCAGACCAAATCCAAAATTATCACAGAAAAAAATCTTTCATACATAGATCAAGTAGATCTGGAATTTGAGTAAGATATTGCAAGAATTTAATGACTTATAAAGAAAGTTGATTCAAAACTTACTCAAATACATATTTAAAAAACCAAAAATTCATAATAAAATCAAAGATGAGTAAATATAATACTACTTGTTAGAAATTTTGAAACAATTCAAATTGAATTATCTATCAAGTACAAATTTTGAAAGAATAAAGAAAATTGATTTCAATTAGAAAAGATGTAAAAATAAGTAATCTAAGAAGTCATACCTGATTTTAGTGATGAAATAAGAGAAAAAATTGAATATACATGAAAAAGAATAGATCTGATGATTAAAATATGTAGATCTCAAAGGTATATCATTTGAGCATGATATTAAAATCTACAGGAGATCTGAAAACCAAAACTAAATTAAAAAAAAATCTACATGAAAAAATGGATCTGATCTTCTAGATTACCATAACTCTATACCTACAATTTTTGTTCAGAGATCATGTTGATAATGTGTTATAAACTATGTAGAGATGAGAAGCCATTAAAGAAAAAGAGAGGAGAGACTTTATTCATCAGAGATTGGTACATTCATTTCCATTACTATGCTCCATAATATATAGGCTTTGGAGCTTGGGATTGAACTTATTCCACGACGTAGGACTAAACAAAAAACACAAAAAGCATTATATCACATTTTTAGCATATTCCCTCTTATAATTTACATATATTATAACATTTCTAACTTTTTTCCATGATTTATATGTTTTATATATTTGCATGTACGATATTTATTTTGGGTCTACTTAGAATTTTATAATCTTCTTATACAAAGGACATGCACGCATGTTGTTTATACTTTGTTTTATGTTATTTTGAATGTACTTTATAGTATGTTTTTTTGAAAGGACAAAGAATATACTTTTACAATCTTTTGGGTCTACTTGGACTTATAAGGGCTATCATAGCCGAGGCTGATGCTGGTGGTTCCCTTGCATTAGTTACTCCTAATTTTGGTTCAGCATAATATGGTTCTAATGTGTTTGAGATGCAAGTTTCAAATGAAAAGGCTGGAGTGATTATTGGAAAAGGTAGTGACACTATCAAAGCTCTGCAATATAAGTCTCGGGCTTATATTTAGTTGATACCACGACATCTTCCTAATGGTGATTCATTCAAGGAAAGAATAGTACGAATAACTAGGAATAAAATGCAAATTGAGAAAAACAGCTGATCAGAGATGTCATTAGTCAGGTATATGGAATGAACTTTAATTGTTTTTGCAATCATAAGTACATGCAATCATGTCTTGTTTATTGATTTTGAAGCATGCATCTGCTATGTTAAACATACGTTCATTTATATTAGGTTACTGTCTTAATTGCTTCATCTAGCTTTGAAATGTTCTATTGGGCTTTAAACATAAAATTTATCTTGAGTAGCTTGTAAGAATCTCAGTTGACTCAAAAGTGCAGAACTTCCTTGGTCTATGCGGTTTACCAAACAAGATCAGTTGAACATTCATGTTAATTGTTTCATATCTTTTGTACACACATGCATTAAAGTGGGTTTTACTAATATATATATATATATATACACACACACACACACACTCACTAAGTTTATAATAATAATAATGATGATAATATAATTAAGTTAACTAAGTCTTAATAATAATATTATTATTAAATTAACCTAAGTTAACCAAGTTAATAAAAATTAACTAAGTTTTGTTAAAAGTAAACAAGTTTTATAAAATAAACTAAGCTTAAGTTAACTAAATTATATAAATAATAATAATATAACTAACTTAACAAAGTTTTATTAATAATAATGATGATGAATTAACTAAGTTGTTATCCCGCCCTTTTGTCAAGGCCGTGACACCAAGAACTTGACAAGAAACCAAGGACAATCCGTCCCGAAGATCGGTTATACACAGTCTACTATGGATACTAGCCAATTTTGTTCGAGTCCTGATCGAGCTACAATTAACATGGTACGATAAGCAAAGCTATGTCAGCCAATGTTCCAAATTTCAGGTTAATCGGAATTCGTATGCTCAAGATATGGATCGATCAAAATCAAGGAAGTCAACCTCATTCGGATCGATGGTGTTCATATCCATGATAGGCCAACCACCTTCGTATCCATCAATCCAAAAGCATCTATTTCGTGTCCATCCCTCGAGTTACTTCAATTCGTATCCATCAAGCAGAAGCGGCCTGGTTCGTATCGATCACTCAGTTGATCGATATGCAGGAGAGAGTCAACGATCAATACGAGAGAAGTCATAGCAGATCGATACGAAAAGTACAATCAAGGATCGATACGAAGAAACAAGTGCGCGTCGATACAAACTGGAATGAAGATCATCGATACGAAGTGGCTATGGAGGATCAATATGAAATCAACATCCTTCAATCAATACGAAGAGCATAAGTTCGTATCGATACGAACTGGAACAAAAGTTATCGGTACGAATGAAGTCACATGGGATCGATACAAAGAAACGTGGTCAAAAGGAGGAAACGGTCGCTCGTCATGAAAAGTGGATCGCTCCTAGACTATCGCTCCACGTCACCCTGATCGATGCGCATAGCATCGATACGAACAGCTATCGATACGAGTTGATCGATACAAACTCAACAGCCTAACGCAAAATCAAACTTGGATCGATCATAACTCAAAATCTACAAGTCCAAATGCTACCAAAATTTCACAAGAGATTATTTATCACCTCAAGAATGTCTATGATCGATCTCAGCCCAAAAGGAGATAATTTTTATCGATACGAATGGAGTAGGGATCGATCCCAAATGACCCTAGGTCAATCAAGTGGGCCCACCCACGTGGGAGAAGAGGTATTCCGAGATCTAAGTCAGATATTTTCAGCCTACGCCTATAAATAGCAACCCTATGCCTCTAGAAAATGGATTTTTTTAGATTCTGCTACGCCGATACTATGCCAAAGACCCGTTGTAAATCGAGTGCTTGAGTATTCTCTGTTGTAATCAGTTAGTAGACATTAATAAAAAGCAAACTTTCCAAAGTGGATGTAGGCTACAACGCCGAACCACTATAAATTCATGTGTTCTTGCATTTCTGTTTGTCTGTTTTGGCATGTTTGTTTGATTAGCCTCTTTTTACATTTATATTCTTCATTCTAATCTCTTTAAACACGTCCGAAGAGTGTTGTGCCCAATTTTGGTACAAATACTTTGGTGCTTTCACTGAGAGAACCCAGTTTTTCTCCTGCTCATCGGATCTACTGCCGTCGTTGGATTGCAAAATCTAAGGAGGAGATCTAGATCTGATATCTAGTAGTTCGTTCCATCCTATTCAGATTGCATCAGATCTAGGAAGGAGCTACGCCAACTATGGTTAATACAAGGACTGCTTCAACTGCTGCTAACCCAGAAGGACGGGATAGGCAGAACCCTATGCAGCTGCTTGCTATAGGTCAGACTTCTGCTCAACCTTCGGATCCACAAGGCCCGGTCACCAGGGAGGAGTTCCGGATCCTTATACAAAAGCTTACCCAAAGCCGTCAGGAGCTCACCCAGCAGATCTGTGCCAACACGGAGCTAGCCAACCAACTGAATGAGGAGAGACAAAGGAGATCTAGAAGGATTCGAGCTTCCTATTCGTCCACCGAAAGCTCGGCTTCTTCTGATTTCAACCATAGATCTGCACGTCCATGGCTGGATGGATACTACGCGCAAGCCTCCGGGCATCAGCGTGTTCTGAATCTCGGACAAGCTGGAGCTAATCCCTCTACGGGGCACCAGGATAGACCCTCCTCCCAAGGAGGGGCACCTCCTTATCACACTACTGATAGTCATGCAGCCGCCGCTGCCATAGACTTAGATGCTGAGATTCAGAACCGAGCAGATCCGACCCTTCGTCAACACAATCATGCTCCTGAACCTTATGTACACCGAAGATCTGGAGCCAAGAAGGCGAGGCACGGACCGTCGACCTTGCCTGGACTGTCCTCGCAACGTGGAACCCGACCACACCTTGGCCTAGAAGGTCCAAATGCCAGACATTCCAACCATGATCCGTCAAATGATCCGCAAAAGTGAAGGCCTCAACAATGACGATTAGGGAATCTCCCGGAGTCATACGCCATTCACGAACGACATCCTTTATGTTGAGCCACCTCGTCGATTCAGAATGCCTACCCTGCCTATGTATGAAGGAAGTTCAGATCCTAATCAGCACATATTAAAGTACGAATGGCTAATGAATGCCGCACGAGTTGACGATGCAGTTAAGTGCAGGAGTTTCCCTATATTGTTGGGAGGTATTGCAACGATGTGGTTTACTAGTTTACCCCCCCCCCAGATCTATCTCCAGTTTTGATCAGTTGGCTACAAAGTTCGTCGAACAATTATGCATTCATGTCACAAGGCCAAAAGACATCAACACCTTGTCCAACGTTACCCAAGCTCTGGGAGAGACACTTAGACGTTATTTGGAAAGGTTTCATGCTGCCTGTGCTGAGGTCAGCAACCCGAATGACAATTCTATCTTAATTGCACCGACTAAAGGAATCGATCTCGATTCCAAATTTGGCAGTTGGTTGGCTGGGAAACCCACCGCGTCGTTGGATCGTTTCTATGCTAAGGCGGCCCAGTTCTTGAGGAGAGAAGACGCTAGGTGATCTAGGAAGCAGGACGATGCGGGGCCCAGTGGTGAAGGCGTTCAAAGTAATGTTGCTATGAAACAGACCGGTGAGAACTCCGGCAACATGCAATTGAATATAAAGAACAAGCAGAGCCAGCAAAAAGGAAATGGAGGTCAGGGTAAGAAGCGAGATCAAAATCATGGACCACGACGCAGCGCTCCCATGTTTGACCAATATACCCCATTGAATACATCCCTGGAGAATTTTTATTTGCAAACCTGTAATACTGGACAGTATAAGAAACCAGCTCCGAAACAGTCTTCCGAAAAGCAAATTCAAACTGGAAAATTCTATAGGTTCCACGATTGCTATGGTCACAATACCAATGAGTGTTGCCATTTACAAGACATCATTGAGAAGTTAATCAGAGAGAGAAAGTTGGAACAATTTGTTCGGGCACCGCAGGCTGGAGGCGCGGGCCCATCAAACCAGAATCAATCAGGCTGGACCGAAAGAACCCGCGCCTACTGGCGGAAGATTGGTTATTAATACAGTTAGTGGTGGTCCTCATCCAGCTGATCGGAGCTGGAAGGAAATGGAGTCGTATGCCAGTTCGATTAGGCATGCGGACTTCGAATGTTGCAGTAATGTAGATGATGAGGCTCCAGTGAAACGACAAAAGACGATGACAGATGACATCGTTTTTCGAAACAAAGATGCTGATAGAGTTGAAGCCCCTACTATCGATCCACTAGTTATATCAGCTCAAATAGGTCCTGCTTGGATGAAGAGGATCTTAGTGAATAGTGGAAGCTCCGTAAATATCCTTTTCAAACTAGCTTATGACTAGATGAGAATGGAAGCTAAGGACTTAAAGCTGTGTCAGTCTCGCATACATGGCGTTAATGGGAGTGCAACGATACACGCTGGGATGGTGGAGTTGCCAGTTGAGTTGGGAATCGGGGATCGCCGGAGAGTTCGGATGTTACAGTTCGTTGTGTTAGACATTAATTCTCCATATAATGCTTTCTTGGGTCGACCGACCCTAGCAGAATTCAGGGCAGCCATTGCCCCATGGTGCTACTCTAAAGTTCCACACTGATAACGGGGTTGGAGTTGTCCAAGGAGATCAGGCGGTTGGACGCGCCTGTTTTGTTACTGAGCTGCGGGAGGTGCAGCGTAAAGAGAAGGGAAAGGACTTAGAGGAATCTCTTTACGTCCGTTTCACTGAAAATTGACAGCTAACGCCTGGGCCTAGGCCCGAGCACCACAACCAGTTCCTGAAAGATCTTGATCCGCGAGATAATGATAATAGAGAGGAAGTCAAAAACAGTCAGGGTTCCCCGGCAGAGTTGACGATCGATGTTCCGATCGATGATGATGATGACTCCAGAATGATAAAGGTCGGATCTCAGCTAAGCCAACAGATAAGAGAGGAACTGGATGAATTTCTCCGAGCAAACCTTGATGTGTTTGCTTGGACGCACTCATACATGTGTGGGATCTCGTTGGACATCATGAACCATGCATTGAATATTGACCCGCGGCATATTCCGGTCAAACAAAAAAGGCGCGGTATGGATCCAGAGAGATCTGCCGCCCTAAAGGAAGAGGTAGGTAAACTCAAGTCGAACTGGTTTATTCGAGATGCATTATACCCGGAGTGGGTATCCAACCCAGTGCTTGTCAGGAAATCCAACGGGAAATGGAGAACTTGTGTGGACTACTCGAATTTGAATAAAGACTGCCCTAAAGACAGTTTTCCACTTCCCGGAATTGATCAACTTGTAGATTCAACGGCCGGACACGAACTCTTATCTTTCATGGACGCATATTCCGGCTACAATCAAATACCGATGCACCTACCTAATCAGGAGCATACCAGCTTTATCATAGATCTAGGACTCTATTGCTATAAAGTGATGTCGTTCAGACTCAAGAACGCTGGGGCAACTTACCAAAGGCTTGTAAATCGAATGTTCGCTAACCAGATCGGGAAAACCATGGAGGTGTACATGGACGATATGCTTGTAAATTCACGGCTGTCCATCAATCGCGTCAAAGACTGGGAAATGATGTTCAACTTCCTCCAACAGTACCGAATGAAGCTCAACCCATTGAAGTGTCATTTCGGAGTCGCATCTGGAAAGTTCCTTGGATTCATTGTCAATGCTCGAGGAATTGAAACCAATCCTGAGAAGATCTGGGCGATTTGGAATCTCGAGGCTCCCAGAACTATAAAGCAAGTACAAAGCCTCAACGGGAAGGTGGCAGCCTTGAGCAGATTTATCTCCAAATCCACGGACAAATGCATTCCCTTCTTCGATCTGATCAGGAAAGGAAAGCGGAACTTTGAATGGACAGAGGAATGTGAAGGCGCATTCCAAGCACTGGTTCAACATCTGGCGACGCTGCCTATTCTGTCAAAGCCGATCAATCATGAGCGACTATATATCTATCTGGCGGTTTCAACGAACACAATCAGTGCTGAATTGATTCGGGAGGAGGATCGGATACAGCGACCGATCTATTATGTCAGCAAACGATTAACTAGGGTGGAAAGAAACTACCCGAAACTGGAAAAGCTGGCTTATTGCTTCGTCATAGCCTTGAGAAAGCTCTTTCCTTACTTCCAGGCTTATCCGATCACAGTCTACACCGACCAGTCGTTACGACAGGTCCTTATGCGGCCTGAGACGTCTGGTAGGTTGCTCAAGTAGAATATCAAGCCGAGTCAGTTTGACATCGTTTATACACCGAGGCAAATGATTCAAGGACAAGTTCTGGCAGACTTCATAGATGATTTTACTATACCAGAGGACTTGCCCGAGACCAGTGAATCTCCCAAGTACATATGGAAGCTATACAAATGGTGCATCAAACGATCGTTGCTCAGGCACCGGAGTGGTACTTGAAACTCCAGAGGGTCGATCCATATGCTATGCCTTAAAGTTTGATTTCCACGCAACTAACAACAAGGCCGAATACGAAGCTTTACTCGCCGGACTCAGACTTGCCAGAGACTTGATAATTATCGCTGTGGAGATTTACTGCAACTCGCAATTGGTCATATGTCAAGTTCGGGGAGAATACCAAGCTAGAGACTGGAGGTTGGCTGCTTATCTCAGGTTCAGGAAGTGTTGAATCAGTTCGACTATTATGCCATCTACTGCATACCCATAGAGCACAATCAGAAAGCCGATTCATTAGCAAATCTGGCCAGCACCGGTGAAGCATAGCAGATGGGACTCATCCCCGTTGAAACACTACCACTCAGAGTATCGATCAAGTGGAAACAGACTGGGTGCATGAGACAATGCCAGAGAAGGAGTCATGGATGACCCCATTTAGAAACTATCTCGAACACGGAGCTTTGCCCGAGCGTAAAAGTGAGAAAAGGCAAGTTCTCCGGAAAGCTCGCGATTCATTATCCAGAATGGAGTCATGTACAGGAGGGGATACTCTATTCCTTTACTCCGGTGTATCGCCCACGATGAAATCAAACGAGTGTTGCATGATGTGCACGAAGGAGAATGCGACGATCACACTGGAGGGCAAGCCCTTGCCAAGAAGATACTCTGATACATGTATTATTGGCCGATTGTGAATCGAGAGGCATCGGACTATGCCAAGAGATGTGACAAATGCCAGAAACATGCTCGAATTCCAAGAGCCCCTCCTACCGAAATTACTCAGATGGTCAGTCTATGGTCGTTCGCCACATGGGGCATTGATATAATTAGGTCTTTACCTCTGGCTAAAGGTGGTGCGAAGTACGCCATCGCTGCGGTTGACTACTTTACCAAATGGGCGGAAGCCGATCCCCTTGCCACAATCACGACGAAAAAAGTAATCAAATTTGTAGTACGCAACATCATCTATCGTTTTGGCCTCCCGCATACAATCATCACCGACAACAGAGCCCAATTCGATAGTGTCGAGTTCAATAATTACTGTCAACGTTTCCACATCCAAAAGAAATTCTCGATGGTTGCTCACCCTCAATCAAATGGATAGGTCGAAGCTGTTAATAAAGTTATTAAGTCCATTCAGAAGAAACGACTGGAGAAGGTTAGAGGTAGATGGGTCGATGAACTTCCCATGGTCCTATGGGCATATCGAACCACCCACAAGTCTACGACCGGCCACACTCCATTTTCACTTTCCTACGGCTCTGAGGCCGTTATTCCAGTGGAATTGGAAGTGCCTTCTCATCGTGTGACATATTATGATCCGAAGGCGAACGCCATATTACTTGCTGAATCTCTGGATTTATTGGATAAGAAGCGTGAAGGGCTGATTTGAGGGCAGCCGTGCACCGAAGTCGAGTCGCCCGATTATACAATGCTAAGGTCCGACCCAGAACCTTTGAACTTGGCTATCTCATACTCAAGAGAATCTATCCGGTCCCTTCACATATGAAACCAATATGGGAAGGACCATATGTTATCAAGCGGAAACTTGGAGACGACACATTCAAATTATCAACTGTTGATGGTCTCACTTTGCCGAGAGCTTGGAATAGCGAAAGTCTCCGTCGCTACTACATATAACAGGCTTTATTTATTCATTTAGTCTGCTTTTCATTTGAAATTTGTTTATGCATTTCGAAATTTGAACTTGTAATAAGGAAACTGAATTTGCCGTACTTTTTTATTTCAGCAATAAAATGCAAACTCGTCAAGCCAGAGTGGCGATTCTTGAAATGCATCATGCGACCATCACAATGCACGGAGAGCTAAGTTCCATCATATGGTGGGACTTATTTAAATAGGGAGTGAATGTGATACGACCGATCACTCGCTGAGTAAAACCCTAAGCTCGAAGGCAAGCAACCACACTAAAGCCAAAAAGGATTGATACACGACAATCCTCTAACAAACTCTGGTTCCCAGAGTACGTGCCGGAGTATAAACTTCATATCCGAAACATGGACTCGAGGAGGGTGGATCCGACCACCCACGACTTCGCCCATGTACAATCTAAACCCGAGGAGGATGGATCCGTTCATCCACGACATCGCCTTCCACTTTTGCAAACTCGAGGAGGATGGATCCGTCCATCTACGACTTCGCTTGTCTACTTAGGGTGGATGTGATCCGACCATCCACAACCCTGATCAATTCATCGTTCCTAAAGTGCGAACGAGATCCAAATACTTAAACAGATGTGATCGACCGTCTATTAACTAACTCAAGATTCCCAGAGTGTGAACTGGAGTATAAACATCGAAATGGGTGTGACTGACCACCTATCGGCTAACTCTGGTCCCCAAAACGCGGGCCGGAGTATAAACACCAACCAGGTGTGACTGACCAACCATCGACCAACTCTAAGTCCCCAGAGTATAAAACACCAAAAGGGTGTGACTGACCACCCACAAATCAACCAAAGTTCCCGGAGTGTGGACATAATTCTAAGTATTAAATGGGAGTGACCGACCGCCCATAAAATAATTTTATCCCCGGAGCGCAAACATAACTTCAAACATTAAGCAGGCATAACCGACCGCCAGCACTCAAGCTCAATCCCTAGAGTGCGGATGCAAGTACTTATCGATGAACGAATGTGATCGACCGCTCAAATTCATCTCACTTTAACTTTGTTCTGACTTAGTTAAATAGAGGTCAACAAAGGCAAAAGGTGTTCGCCGACCGACTACTTCAATTTTCCTTGAAACTGGGTGCATAACTCAAGTACCAGCCACTGACCGTGTAACGACCCAGAATTTCTGATATTTGAAATTCGAATATTTAATTGATTTTGAATATTAATAAGTGGAATTAATAAGTCGAATAATTTATTTTTCGAATAACTGGATTTAATTGGGTAATTAAATCGATAAATTTATGTTTGAAATTCCAGAAATAATTGAAATCTGGATTTAATGTGATTAAAAATGATTTATAAAGTTATATTAAATCATATTGAAGTTATAGTGATGTTATAGAACTTTTAAAATTGAATTAAGAGTTAATCAGTGAAAATTTGAATATTTTAATATTTAATCGACTAGTGAAATTAGCCATTTTTGGGACAGTCTTAGAATTGGATGAAACTAGTTCCATTGGATCCGTAATAGTTTGTTATTATCGGATTTCAAATTTTGAAGCAATCGGAGTTGTCGTTTAACCGTGGCAGCTCGAAACGCATCGAAATTGTTTTAATATTTATTTGGCGAGTTAAAATAGTCATTTTTCAAAAAGTCTCGGATTTCAACAAAACTAGTTTCATCGGATCCGTAATATGATATTATTGTATGGTTTCAAATTTCGTGTCAATCGGATGTACCGTTTGTCCGGGGCAAGCCAAAACGCATCGAAATCGGTTTAAATCGGTTTAATTTAAATCTGATCGTTTAATTCCGTAACTCGCACATATGACTGAATTAGCCTCCGAAACACGTTCCATTGTGTTCGTAACGCAGTGTAAACCCTAGAAACGCCTGCCGGCACGCTTCGTTTGGAGTTCGGAAATTTCGGGATGAACAGTGTCGCGTATTTTTCTATAAAATGGCCTAACTATTTCATTTTGCCAAAACCCTAATTCTCTTCAGCCCTAGCCGCCATTATACTTTCTATGGCCAGAAATTTGTGTTCTTTCTCCCTCCAGATCTCTCAATCCGTTGACAATTACAAGAAACTTCCAACATGAAAAGTGTAGAGCACATCCTCTTCTATCAATCCAACGGTGGAGATCGGGAATGGAGTTTTGGATCGACGGCAAATCAAGCTTGAAGGGCCGGCTGTTGTTCACGTTTTTCGAGGTCAGGTCAAGGCCGAGCTCGATGCTATTCACGGTGGAGGTGGAGTTCGCGTAGGCCTTCGATTTGGTGGTGGAGTGATGATGTTTCGAGCGTTGTAGAGGGGTGCGAAATTTGATGAAGTGGACGGCTTCATGGGTTTTTGGTACGTGAATTTTCACGTGAGGAAGAAGAGGGAGGAAGAGGAAGTGCGGTCCAGATCTGGTGATAGCAAGATGTGCGGCCAGGATGGATCGTAGGGTTTTGAAATTAAAATATAAAAAGTTGAAATTAATTTATATTTAAATTCGTGTAACTTTAAACAGTGATAACTTTTTCATACGAGGTCCGTTTTGGACGAAACCAGTTGCATTGGAATCGTATTGTCGAGCACTACGCAATTAAGCTAGATTGGAAGTAATTGGATTCAGTGAAAATTTCGGGTGAAATTAAACGCACGTTTAATTTTATTCGAAATAAAACGCTGGAACGGGATTGAAATCAAGGTGAGAACTCCTCACTCAATCGAATGTAGTGTTTCGATTTAAATTTTAAATAGTTGAGATTTAAAATTGTTGATAGTGTTAATTGTGATGATTGAATGATGATTGCTATTTATTGTGATAAATAGACATTATACGCCGTTATTAAGCGGAGGTTATTTATTAAAAACATATACCGCGATAATTTTACATTGAAGTGGAATTGGTATTATTTATGTATATAGCAATATATATATATTGGAATATGTATATATTGGAGTTGATTTCCCGCATTGTATAGCGGATGAGACCCTATTGCGCCGCATAATGGCGGATAATATTTATAAATCCCATATACCGCGATAATTTCACATTGATGTGAAATTGGTATTGTGCTAACATCTTTGGATGCAGGGAAACAGGTTGGAGGGATCCGACTGGATTCCTCACCGTAGTGATTTATTTACAGATATTATTATATATTCTGTTGTCATATTGATATATGATGTTTGGATGTCGTGATTGATGATTGGTGCTGTTGCATCATCGAATCCATTTTTGAAGTTTAAAAATAATAATTTTGATTTTTAAGGGATTTTTAAAGTGATTTTTGAAAATATGGAGTTAATGATTTTTATGAATCAGAGTGATGAAATTATAAAGGAGTTTTAAAGACGTTTTAAAACGATGTTATAAATGGATTTATAAAAGGATAGAATCTACGATTTGGGGAAGTTATAAAATGAATGAATTTGTAAATAGAGAATTATAAGTAGTTTGCTTATAATTTGGATTTTGGCTTGTGAATGGAATTTATAAATGTTGGTTTATAAATCTGAAATTTGACTTATTTTGATAAGTGAATTATTATAGCTTATTAAAGGAAGTATATTCACGATTTTGGACAGTGAATATATTATTAAATAAAATGGATATGTTTTGGAGAAGTGATATTACGAAATGAAGTAATTGTTTAAAAGATGTTTCAAAACGTGTTAAGTATCAAAAACATAGATTTCAACATTTATTGTTGAAATAGACGTTTCGAGGAATAAGGAAATGGTGGACTATAACACTGTTGTTATAGTAAATGGTTTCCAAATGGAAATGTTTTATATAGTATTGGGATTTATATATCTATCTAAATTTTGAATCCTTATACTAGTGATTTTGAGTTGTCGTAAGGATGTTTTACGTAGCATTCGTTTTGACTCAAATAAAATTTGTGAAAGAGAATGATTTCCTTAAAGAATGAAATATATACTTAATTTTGATTTAAGTATATTGAATATTTTCAAATGTTGAAAATAAATGGATTTGTTAATTACCTATTATTAAATAGGTATGGAAATGTTTTTCCAATATGAAGTGAAATATTTTGAGATTTTATCTTCAAAGATAAATTGAAATGTGGAAATTGATTTGAAATTGTTTTCAAATTGTTGAAGTGTGGAAATTATATATCTTGTAAAGATATTTTTGAAAGATAAATTATTTGGAAAATTATTTGGAATCTGATGATGTTGCGCATCTTTATTGATAGTTAAATAACCGACTATCAATAATTACCTTGAAAGGATATTTGTTGTGATTTGATTGAAATTGAATGCCACACTTATTTTTGAATAAGCGCTCACTATTCGGGTTAGCCGGGAAAGGACCTTTGTGTCGTATAACCCATTCCAAATTTGTGATATGACGATATGGATCGTATTGAAGACCGGTGTTGAAGACCGGGTATTTGTAAAAACGATAGGATGATCTATCGATTGTCTCTGCACCATTAGCTACAGTATAGAGATTTCCTTTGTGATGGGAAGTTTTATCGGGATTGTGAATACCCGGATTGCAAGGGCTTCTTTTGAAGTGCCTTCGGTTCTGTTCGAACCCGGAACAGACTTGTATGGTTACATGTTTGACATTACATTTTGAGATGTAAAGCTGATTTCTTTCAAATACATTTCTGTTGGTGGCGGAGAATTTATTCTCTTAGCTTAACACCCTTCTTTGAGACGTACGAGCCCAGAGGTTATGTAGTTGAAATTTATCAGCGATATATTCCCAATTTGGTAATGTGGCATGCTGAGTGTTGCTGTGAAATGATCATTGTTTGATCATTTGTGACATGATCATTTGTTTGATCATTTATCTTTGTGATCATTACTTTGATCATTTGTTTGACCCAAAGCATAGCTTTTGTATAAAGCGTAGCTTTGTGGACGAGACTTCGTCAGGGCCTTAACAACCCGGAAATGGTCGAAACAGGAATGTTGCGGAAAGGTTATGAGGGTCGCGCCCTTTAGGGTATGTCATTTCCTTCTGGAAAGGGGTGGTATCATGGTATGGAGCCCAAATACTTACTCATGTGGACACACTTTATTTATTATGTGTGATGATGTTACCGAGCGCTCGGATAAAGGTCCCAAAGGACCGGGGGATGGCATATTCGTGAGTTACCTAGTTACAGGGGTAACCTGGCCTTGTTGGCAGAGAGCAGTTTGTCTCTCGGAGCGTCCAGCCAGAGGCGTTTCCTACGTGGCATAGGAAGTTCCTTAGCCTGACCATTTGTTGGAAAATCCAAAGAAACAATACGAACCCTTTACGATTGAAATTATATAACCTGTCTCCTCAGGAGGCAGCTATAGCAGGCATAATATAATGGTACCTATGCTGGCTAAGATTAATATTGTATTTTCGAAAGAAATTTACATTATGCACTAGTAATAATATCAAAAATGATTTGTTTTGCGTAGTAAGCATTTTTGACTATCATAAGAAGAAATCTCCTCCAAGTCTGCGATTGCATTGTGTGTGTCGTGGGAGGTCTTATGGTAGTTTCATTTTCCAAAAGCATTGCGGGTTTCAATGTTAAAATTCCATTGTTGTTTGTTTTTAAAGATAAACTGTTTTAGTTCTCACACCAGTCACCATGACTGACCTGGAGTTTATTGTTTCCTTCCTAAACTCTGGGTGCCCATCATTTTCCACACGGGCAGTCTAGAGTTAGGTTATCAGATCATTCTGGATTCAGGAGATGCTATGGAGCTCAAGTGGCGAGCTGGATGGCGAGACGTATCATCTATACTATGTATTATTCCGCTGTGTATTCTGTATGTGGACAAGTTCATATAACTGTCCAGTGTTGTATTGTTGTTGTAAACTCTGATGATGATGTAATGTATAAAATGATATAGTTCTTTGTTTTAAAGATTATTCATTTATCAATTATATGTTGTTCCGCTGCGAATGTGAGATTCTGATATTGTCTCTGTTTCTGTTGTTTCTTCTTTCTTTTTCTTCTATTTTCTTCTACCTCTTCTTTTTCTCCATAACAATTCGGTTTTCCGGCATTCGATTGCTCGGCAGTTGATACAGTGAATGTATTAATGTCGATTTTCGAATGACGAAAAATCGCAGTCGTTACAGACCGAGACAGTGTAACATCGAAATTCGACTCGATGTTTGGTTATAACCTAAAGCCATGACTTCGGGACTTAACGACCAAACTCAAGTTCGACTCAAAAACTAAAAGCCTCACGAGTACATTGAATGGAAATTTGAGTGCTGAAACACCTAAGTAAATAAACACAGAGCTATGTTGAAAACAAAAGGAGATTTTATTTCCGCTATTCCTTGGAAAAAGGACAAGTACAAAATCTTATTCCCAGAGTTCTTATAAGCAGGGGCCAAACCCGCATCTATATATGGCCTGCAAAAAGCAAAATGAAATCCTATCCTACCTATCTACCAAAAAGAGGGAATAAGAAGACATGTCTACTCCTTCGACTTCTTCTTCTTCTTCTTCCTCGGCGTCGACCCACTAGAGCTGCCGCTTGGATGCCTCTTCGAGCTTTTTCCTTTTGCTGGTTGGTCTTCGGTCGGGGGGATTACAGAGGCCTCTTCCTCCGAACTCACGGGGATCAGTATACTTTCTGAATGCGGAGCCGGAGGAATGGTGGTACTTTCAATGTGAAAGGACGAAGGGGGCATGCCAGTGTCGACGATTGTGCCACTAGGAGAAATCATACGCATAGGGACCAGACCAGGGCCCGCCATGCCACCTCCGATGCAACTAGCCAGCGCGGATCTTTCCATTTCAGCATTAATCTCTACCATTATAGCCTCATCCCGATCCACTCGAGTGCCCACCGGAATGCTGCTAGTCGAGCCTAAGGAGCTAGCCAAATACACATCTTCACTTATAAAGAAAGGCAAATCAGTGATTGGGTTTCTTTGGTGGCCGAGGAGTTCTTCCATCATTTGCTCGTCGAAAATGAAACTACTCTCGTGAACTTCCCCGGTTGATGTAGCGGTCGTTGTGGTCGTTGCCTCCATCATAATGGCCTTCAGCTCATGATGTAATTCTTGGGTTGTAGGAGGAACGGCTGGCACAGCGTCTATAACTGAATAAAGATAAGAGAAGATATTAGTTAAATCTTCCGACAACGCTCTTGCATTTAAGCGAATGGACAGAGTGTTCAGAGTACCTTCCTCAGATTGGCTCACGTGCTGAGCCGACGCTCATTCAGAAGCATGTTCAAGTACCGGGGATATGTGCGGCATGTCAGGGTCATACGCCGGAATAGCCGGAGGATCAACTGCAGAAGCAAGCTCGGGTTGAGTCGTTGTAGGCATTTCAGAGCTTTCTTCATGGTGCTCAACTCCGGACCCCTCTCCAACATCCGAGTATTTAGCGGTTAGTTTCTCCTTTACAAAAGTGACAATGGCATCGTGAAAAACTTTTCTCTCATCCTCGGTTAATATCTGGTTCTCTAACTCGAAGTCGTCAATAGATGTAGAGTTGCGGTCTGCTTTCTCATCTTCTACCAAGTGGCAACAAGCATTATACAGATGTAGCGGGTAGTCATCGAGCCAGCCTAGGTTGCGATGTTTTAAGACATTGACATTATAAGTGACCAGGAGGTCTTCGATATCACCTTCCAACCTGGTCTCTGCCGCTCTAACCTCAGTCTCAATTTTTATCCTCAGTTTCTTGGACCTTTAGCTTGACCGCATTCCGCTCATCCCTGAGTACCACAACCTGCTCACATGCCTCTTGGGCAGCTCTATTAGCGTCGTTTTTTTCTTTGACGACTTCAACAAATTTGGCTTTTAGCTCCTCAAGCGCTTTTAGCGTCGCATCTCTTTCAGCCATGATTGTGGTGGTCCGGTGCACCATTTCCTCGACCAAGGCTAAATGTGTTCGCCTCATCTCCTTCATCTTCTGGGTTGCCTCGTCGGCTCTTTTATTAGCCTCCATTTTCGATTTCTCGAAGACTCGTTTTCATTGTTGAGCACCTGAATTATGCGGTCCTTCTGAGCGAGATCGGTTTCTAGTTTCTCGATTGTCTTCGCCCGCTCAAAGGCCACCGCTGATACTTTCTCTGAGTTCTTCATCCATTCTCGATATTGACCATAAACATCATATATCTAATCATGCATCGTCTGTTCTGCCTCATTGGGAATTCGCTTTAAGTGAGGAGGAAATATGAAGCCGTCGAAGCAGACATTTAGGAAATCCTTTTTCAACTTATCGATTATAATCGCTCCCTCCCCGGTGGGTTCTGTAGCAACTTGTTCAGTGGTAATGAAGGTCTCGGTCTCGATCCTCTGACGATGTTCGTCGGGCTTTGAAGTTTGAAGAGGTGGTACTTGACGTGAAGATTCCGAGGGCTGTTTACCAGAACCAGAAGGTTTGGAAGGAATTCTAGGTGGTGGAGAGCGAGACCGTGAGCAGCGCCTATAATCCCTTTCTCTCTCCCTTTCACGGCGCTCATGCTCCTGACTAGAATGACGACGGTCGTAGTCTCTGTCAGACTCACGCTTGTGAGACTCAGAGTAAGAACCAGAAGAACGGCGCGCAGAGCAGAGACTGCCAAGCATCGAGCCTTGCCTTACCATTGTGTTTGTGAAATGAAAAGAAAATTGGAATTAGTTATCCCCTGAAACTGGAGAACGTGTGATGATAAGTTGTGCGGTGTCGTGTGTGTGTGTGAATGTGCAAACCCCGAAACCAACCGATTGTGGCGGCTCCGCTTACAGGAGTCGGCTCCCCTACATCTAAAGCACTCCAACCTGCCTCGGTTTCCAACCCAAAGTCTTAAAGTGAAGTTAAATCGTCTGGGATTGGGACATCCGCCAATCCTTTCAATGAGCTCTCCATTTGCAGAGGAGGAATCTCCCGACTAGTAGCGGGCAAAGACACCACGACGGTTTTGCGCCTTAGAGATTTGCGGGCAACAGTCTTGACTTTTCTTTTTCCCGATGCTTGAGGGTCCTACGAAGGCATAGCCATGGGCTCGTCTCTAGCTGGCGAACTCTCATCGTCGCCTTGTTCGGTTATAACAATTTCGAGAGCTCTCCTTCTTATTTGCCTCGCCGAAGCCGTCCTAAGAACTCCTGCTTGTCTGATGCTCTGATCTCTATCAGTCAACCCCACGGCAATCAGATTTTCGTCTGTGACTGCTTCATTGATTTCTCTTTGCACGACGGGCACCTCTTGAAGAACCCTTACTATTTTTTTAAACCGAGCTCCTTCAAGTCGCGGAATTGAAGCTGTATAAGAAGCAGAGTGTTAGACTCAGCACCGATTAATATCATCATGTTAATCAACATAGAAGTTGAAGCACTTACATCTGACTAGCCACCTCCTGGCAAATCTCGGTGGACACTGGATGAAAAACCATTCGGTTTTAAAGTAACTCAACTTGCTCCAAGCTCCAAGCACAACTTGACAATTCCTAACTGCTTCTAGGAAAGTGAAAGAGGGGTTGTCCCTGCGACTTTTTATGTTGAATAAGTATCTGATTTCTTCTACGGTCGGAGGAAAAAAGAGGTGTTCCATAAAGATAACGAATAAGCTATTGAGCAAGGCATACCCATTCGGGTGCAACTGGGACGGAGCAATCCTCAAGAAAAGTAACACTTCCTGGATAAACTGATTGAAGGGAGGAAGTGTCCCGACCACACACATGAATCTATTATAAGCTGTGTACCCCTCCGGGAGGTTGTGAGCTCTATCATCCGGCCCCAGTAATAGGACATAATTTAGCGGCAACCTATGTCTTAGGAAAATCCTGCCTAACATACCTTCGGAGATATTAGAGTGGATGGAATCCTGTGGGTTCGTAATAAAAATTGCTCCTGGTAGCTCATTCGGAGCAGGGCTAACTTCTTCAGCTGCGATAGCCGGCATTTCAATTATGAGAAGAGGCGGACTCTGAACATCCTACGACTGAGAATTTTCGGGTTCCATAGCTATTGAACTCAATAAAAATTATCGTTAGACGATAATAAACCCGTGTTCCCCCAGTGTGAAGTGAATGATCGTGTTGTGCAGTGCTACAAAATGCTTTAAATTTCTGCAAGTTTAAAAGATGTTCAAACGACAAGAAAAGATGTTCAAACGACAAGAAAAGATGTTCAAACGACAAGGCTTCGAGATTCAACCAGAGTGACCGTCACAACTGGGCCATCCGGACTTTGAAGAGTGATCCGAGTTAGAGTTCGTCAAATTTATCAAGTTACAGTTCCATCGACGAGCTTCGAGGGGTAGTCAGATATGCAGTTACACAGTTATGTCCAATTATGCAAAGCTGAAGCTCACCGGAGTCAAATGTTCAATTATGCAAGATTTCATATCCATTAAGTTTGAACTTGGATCGATCACCAGAAGTGCACTTCGTATCGATGGTGGAAGACAACATCTCGTATCGATTGCCAGAAGGTCAATTCGTATCGACATAGAACCCTCAACTTCGTGTCGATCAAAAACATCATCTTCATATCGATTGCCAGATCCAAGTCTTCGTATCGATCACTCTGGATCGATATGAACTCCCATCATCAGTCGATACGAAGCTACTTGCTTCATCAATACGAAGATCCATTATGCCTGGATCGATACGAACTCATTCTCCATCCACAATCGATACGAGTACGTCCTTCATCCACCATCGATACGAGTAATTCCTTCGTATCCCTCTACACTTCTTCTTCTCCAAACAACATAAATGCCATTCCAACCTTCCTCGACCTTGCTCCGGTCTAACTCCGACCTCGACACCACCGGAATCGACCACGAATGTGAATGGATTGGCAGTCGAACTCGAATCTCATCATTTTAATGTGGATTTATGGGTTGATTACCTAGTTAAAGCAGTTAGTTCGAGGGATTAGCAAGTTGTGTTGATTTGAGAATGAAGGCGGTTTCTACTTCTTAGGTTTTCTATCGATACAAAGGCAAGAGTAAAATGAAAGCAAGTGGATTTTTTCTAAGTCCAAAATGTATTTATATGAGTATGAAACCAAGGGAAAGAAACAATTAATCTCCCAGTGCTAAAAACCGGTAGGAACGGTCGCCAACCTCATCAATACGAAGAGTTGCCTTCGTATCCATTCACCCAGATCGATCTGGGATATGGCTGTTCGTATCCATCAGCAATTGACCTCATTTGTCATCGACACGAATGCCGCTGCCAAGTCATGTTTGGTTCGATCAAATCCATCCATTGATACGAAATGCATATCCCAACTCTTTAAATCGATCCAGGAGAGGATCGATATGAAGAAAGGACTAAAATCGACCGTCAAACGTTGTTACAACTCGAATTTCACATCGATTCAAGAGAGGATCGATACGAAACTCGATCCAAACAAAAACTAAAAGACTTGACAACGACCAGTGAACGTGCAAATGTGAACAGGAGTCAAGTTAACATACATGCATGTATGATGGACTAATATTCAATTTTCAAAATTCACAGGAATTGAATGCTCACCCGATTACAATTATGACAGTGAACGACAAATTGCTAGCACTCGACACTCGGTTACAACAGAACACTGCATGATCATTAGCAGTTAGCAGTTCAGCATTTATATTGCTAGAAATCAATCAAAAGTTACATCTTTCGACGAAAAGACGAAAACTATTCAGCGAATCTGATAGGGCTTTTTAGGACAAAGATTGCAGATTTTCAAAGCACGTCATGTTCACACAAGGCGTACTTTGGAAGGAAAATGTTATCCCGCCTTTTTGGCAAGGCCGTGACACCAAGAACTTGACTAGAAACCAAGGACAATCCGTCATGAAGATCGGTTATACACATGTCTACTATTTATACTGGTTGATATTTTCTTAGTCCGGATCGAGCTACAATTAACATGGTACGACAAGCAAAGCTATGACAGCCAACGTTCCAAATTTAAGGTCAATCGGAGTTTGTATGCTCAAGATATGGATCGATAAAAATCAAGGAAGTCAACCTCATTCGGATCCATGGTGTTCATATCCATGATAGGCCAACCACCTTCGTATCCATCAACCCAGAAGCATCTATTTCGTGTCCATCCCTTGAGTTACTTCAGTTCGTATCCATCAAGCAGAAGCGGCCTGGTTCGTATCGTTCACTCGCTTGATCGATACGTAGGAGAGAGTCAACGATCGATACGAGAGGAGTCATGGCAGATCGATACAAAAAGTATAATCAAGGATCGATATGAAGAAATAAGTGTGCATCGATACAAACTGGAATGAAGATCGTCGATATGAAGCAGCTATGGAGGATCGATACGAAATCAACATCCTTCAATCGATATGAAGAGCATAAGTTCGTATCGATACAAACTGGAATGAAAGTTATCGATACGAATGAAGTTACATGGGATCGATACAAAGAAACGTGGTCAAAAGGAGGAAATAGTCGCTCGGCATGAAAAGTGGATCGCTCCTAGACTATCACTCCACGTCACCCTGATCGATGGGCATAGCATCGATACGAGTTGATCAATACGAACTCAACAGCGTAATGCAAAATCAAACTTGGATCGAACATAACTTAAAATCTACAAGTCCAAATGCTACCAAATTATTACATGAGCTTATTTATCATCTCAAGAATGTCTATAATCGATCTCAGCCCCAAAGGAGCTATTTTTTATCGATACGAATGGAGTAGGGATCGATCCCAAATGACCCCTGATCGATCAAGTGGGCCCACCTACATGGGAGAAGAGGTATTCCGAGATCTAAGTCAGATATTTTCAGCCTATGCCTATAAATAGCAGCCCTATGCCTCTAGAAAATGGATTTTTTTGGATTCTGCTAGGCCGATACTCTGCCCGAGACCCATTGTAACTCAAGTGCTTGAGTATTCTATGTTGTAATCAGTTAGTAGACACAATAAAACAGCAAACTTTTCCAAAGTGGACGTAAGCTACAACACCGAACTGCTATAAATTCTTGTGTTCCTGCATTTCTGTTTGTCTGTTTTGGCGTGTTTGTTAGATTAGCCTCTTTTTACATTTATATTCTTCATTCTAATCTCTTCAAACACGTCCGAAGAGTGTTGTGCCCAATTTTGGTACAAACATAAGTTTATAAAAATTAACTAAGTTTATAATAGTAATAATTTAATTAAGTTAACTGAATTTAAATAATAATAATAATTCATTAATTAATTAATTAAGTTAACCAAGTTAAGAAAAATTAACTAAGTTTTGTTAAAATTAAACAAGTTTATAAAATTAACTAAGTTTAAGTTAACTAAATTTTATAAATAATAAGGGGTTTTAGGCTCAAGGAAAAAGTTGAAGAAAAATTTATTTTAGGATCAAGAAGTTTGCTTTTTAGGCTGAAGGACACTTTTTAGTGTAAATCATAGAATGATAGTTGTAACTATCATTTTCTGTTTACACTAAAAAGTATCCTTCAGACTAAAAAACAAACTTGTTGTCCCTAAGACTAAATATTTTTGCAACTTCTTCCCTGTGTCTATTTTCTTGTAATAATAATATAACTAATTTAACAAAGTTGTATAAATAATGATGACGATGATGATGAATAAACTAAGTTTATAATAATACTAATGATAATAATATAGTTAAATTAACTGAGTTTTAATAATAATAATAATAAATTAACGAAGTTAACCAAGTTAATGAAAAGTAATTAAGTTTTGTAAGAATTAAATAAGTTTTATAAAATTAACTAAGTTTAAGTTAACTAAATTTTATAAATAATAATAATAATGTAACTAATTTAACAAAGTTTTGTAAATAATGATGATGATGATGATTAACTAAGTTTATAATAATAATAACATAATTAAGTTAACTGAGTTTTAATAATAATAATAATAATAGTAATAGTAATAATAATAATAATAAATTAACTACGTTAACCAAGGTAGTAAAAATTAACTAAGTTTTGTTAAAATTAAACAAATTTTACAAAGTTAACTAAGTTTAAGTTAATTAAATTTTAGAAATAATAATAATATAACAAATTTAACAAAGTTTTATAAATAATGATGACGACGACGATGATGATGAATTACCAAGTTTATAAAAATTAACCAAGTTTATAATATTAATAATAATAATAATATATTTGAGTTAATTAAGTTTTAATAATAATAATAATAATAATTAACCAAATTAACCAAGTTGATAAAAACTAACTAAGTTTTGTTAAAATTAAACAAGTTTATAAAATTTATCGTTTATAATAATGTTCTAATTTGTTGTTGGGAATGTTGCAGAGAATCATTTTGCTGGATGGATTCCAAATCAATTCCAGGGAATAAGAAATCTTGAGTACAAGTTTGTCGGTCTTTTTAAAAGTTCCATGGTAAATATGTATCAATTATGTTGCCTTATTTTGTAAGTGATATTCATATCAATATTTTAACTATGCAGATTTTTTAATTAGTGGTTGTTTCAGCCATAAGTTAGTTACAAGCCAACAACTGAAATATATGACTTCCATGCTTTTTTTCTCATTATGCACAATAGGTTTAAAGCAAAGTAAATTGCAATATTACTTCTTTGTTCACTTTCAGTTGCAATAATGGCCAACATCTCTGCTTCTACAGTCATAGTTGTTATCCTCAATGGAAGGAGTTGCAAGATCTCAACTTCACCTGCTCTTGTTATTTATCATTTTCATTCCTTTGCATAACAGAAAACATTGTTTATTATGATTTGTAATTCGATTATGGATTTTATGTAAACGTGGTTATTTTGTTTAAAATATTTTGTATTGAGGTGTTTGTGTATCGTATTGCATTATGCGATTAACGTGTTTTCGATTGTTTGAATGTGATAATTATATGAGTGATTGTTGGTTTCAAACTGAAGCATGTTTATTATTACAATACATAATATATGTATATATGTATATGTGTGTGTATTTATATATATATATATATATATATATATATATATATGTATCTGTGTGTGTATTATGAACAAAATGAAGTGGAAACTAAACGAGCCCTTACAACAAGGGAAGCCTATATAAAAAATCAACAATTTTAATGATTATTGTAACGACCCATATTTTAACTACTTTAAATTATGGAATTTGGTATAATTATTGAGTAAAAATGGTTAAAAATAATTTTTTTTAATGATTTATTAATATAATTACTGAATATGAACTTGAATAAATTTTGAGATAAACTAATTTCGAAGATTAGGCGATAACGAGTATTGAAATGAAATTCTATACATTGACTGGGATTATAATCAATAGCTGAAGTTGAATATTAATTGTGAATTATTTTGATAGAAATAAAATGATATTGATAGCTAAAATTTATTTGGAACTTAATGATTTATTTATATTGATTTATAAGATAATTAACTTATTTAAATTTAATATTGGAAATTATTTGAATAATTGAATTCTGATGCTAATGTGAATGAGAATGATTCGAAAGTTGATCTAAATTTTATTTAAACAAGAATGAAGATCGTTCACTTTTAAAATTGGATTTAAAAGTGAATAAATAGAAATTGGAAATTTTATATTATAATCGACACGTTAAAATAACGATCTAGGCCATAGTCTCGGAATTCGTCGAAGCCAGTTCCATTGGATCCGTAATAGTGTATTATTATTGGATTTTAAATTTCGTAGTGATTGGATTTACCGTTTAGTTGTACGGGATAGAAACGCGTTGAATATAATATCGAAAATTTAATATAATAATTGGGTCCAAATAGCTATTTTCTCCATACGATCGAATTGTGACTTGAAACTTGTTCCATTGCGTTCGGAATATGGGTATAACATTACGAACGACTAGCGGCACACCTCGATTGGATTCGAAAATTTGTAGCTAGATATTTTTGAAATTTAAATAATATATATTGACTTGACCATCCTTTCACCTCAACCCACAAAACATTCACTCAGCCGTTTACATATTTCCATCAGCCACCCTAGTGCCTACTCCTTCTTTTATATGCTCTCTCTTCTTCTTTATTTAAACACACAGTAGAGTAAACGAAAAAGAGAAAAAAGAAAAAATGGAAAGATGGAAACTTTGAAAATTTAATCCTCTTGAAATACAAATCGAAAAATTATGAAACCAGTTTCTAAAAATCTTGTTTTGCATGGTCTTCGATCTGATATGATAATTGAGAGGTGCCGCATCTATTTTTTGAGCTTGACAGTGATAGTCGTAGGTTCTAGGCGAGCTAGGGCTTGGGATATTTGTTGATTTGATCGACGATGTGGAGATTCGAGGTTAGAATCGAGTTCGTAGTGGTGAAGAGCTCACGTGGGCGAGCTTTGACGAGGTGTGGTGCCAAATTAGGTCGCACGACCTGTAGCGGTCACGTTCAAGTTGGCCATGTCGTGAGTGAAGGGGACAGACCGGAGGTTGATCGAGTGTATTAAGCGGGTCGATTTCGAGACGAGATTTCCATTGGCGAAGTGGGTTTGTCGAACGGTGGCCTCTAGTCCCGTGTCTGTTGTTTTCGTGCACGACCTGATGATGCCGGGCATGCATAAGAAGGAGCGGAGCAGCATTTGGGGGAGAAGCACTGTAAGTAGTGGGCCGAGCTTTTTTTTTGTTCGTGGGCTAGGTAATGAAAATTAAATTTGAAATTCGATAATATAAATTGTTTTAATAAATTCAAATTCTTATAAAATTCATATCTCAATCGTTTTAGGTCCAAATCCAACGCGGTCAGTTGTGTTGGATTCGTATTGACGAATTCTTCGATATTTAATTGTATTAGGAAGATTTGGAGCTTCTAGAATTTTTAGATAAATTTGAACGCCATCCGAATTTAGTCATTATCAGAAACGAAAGAAACAACAAAAATAAGAGGTGAGTGTTTTATAACGCTCACAACGTACTAAAATATTTTTATGCTAGTTAAATTCGAAATCATGAAGTGATATAAATTTATTGATCGTTGTTTGATAAATTTGATTGTCATTCGAATTAACTGTTAAAAATTAAAATTGATGGTCAAATTTGAAATTGGAATTTAATTGCCAGTAAAATACCTGATATTGATAACTATGGAATTGTTGTGAATTATTGGCTAATTGGATGTTGATTGTGATGGATGCTATTGATTGACTGTTTGGATGATTTGGGCATTTATTTATTTTGATATATCCTGCTATCATCATGTATATTATTTGCAGTATATAAAACTGTAAATTGAAATATTTCGAATAAATTAAGAAATATGTTGAAATGATATATACCTACGACACTGTGATTTGGGTTGAAATGATATGTATCCATCCTTGAAATTAAATTGAAACAACTGACCACTTGGTCATAGGATAGAAAATTATATACAAACACCGGATTGGTTAAATTAAATGATTTTAAAAATTTTGATTTGAAATTTATTTAAATATTTGATTTTAAGAAAATGAAAATTGAATTTATGGAAACCAAACTATTTCGAAATTGAGCTTGGAATTGAATTATATTTGAGGATTTGGATTTCAAATTGGGTATTGAAAGTAAATTGATTTAAGTGTTTTGAATCGATGTTTTGAAAATCAAACTCAGAATTGATAAAAATCGAAATGGTTCAAAATTTGAAATTGAAATTATTTTAAAATTGCAACCGAAATTAATTTGAAAATTGGAATTGAAATTAATTTGAAATTGACATCGAAATTAATTTGAATCGAAGTAAAATTCGACTTGAAATTGGAATTGAATCGATTAAATCAAAATGGAAATTTAAAAGTGATTTGAATTTGAAAATTTGGAAATTGAATCAGTTTGACTTTGAAACTATTTACAAATAAATTATTTTGATATAAACTATTCAAATCTATCTTTTTAAATGTTCAAATTATTTTGGATTTTCCAAACTATTTTGCTATATAAACCATTTTAATACTTAAACAATTTTTAACTATTTTAACCATTTAAACTATCTTTAACTATTTTAATTATTTAAACTATTTAAAAACTATTCAAAGTATTTTTCAAAAATTCAAACTGGTCAAAGGTGGAATGTTTATTTTTAAATCATGGATTTAAATACGAATTGGGTTAAATTGAATTTATAACCCAAATGGAAATTCAAAGCAATTTTGCATTGGAACTGAAATCGAGATATTAAGGCGAAATGAATTTGAATTGAAATAGTATATTTTGAGTAAATATGATGATTTCGAAATGGATTTGATTTTAAGGTGAATATGATATTTTGATATCAAGTATGAACTGTTTCCGAAATGTAAAAGTACCAACCGGTGTGTAAAACGACGTTTGGTTGTTAAAGAGACCGGGGCCGGTTATGGGCATACTCTATGTCGATACCCAAACCACTTTAACAACCGTGTACGTGGAGTGATGATCTAGAATGAAGTGGTTGGATTTGGCGTACGTTTGCTGGATTTGAAGAAAGAGAACGATGATGGATTAGCCTGGCACTTGTGCCAATTTAAAATGACTAAAACAGGGGTCATACCGGCCAAGTGAGCTAGCTACCCCGAGCGGACGCACTTCTTCATATTACTATCATTTACACTATGATTGATGGGTGCGCACCCTCGGATTTTTGGGAGTGTTGGACGCGGTGAGCGATCATGGCTATGATGCGTTATCACCAGTCTAGAAGGGTAAACTAGTAGTATCCTACCTTGGGCATTGCCTCATGTGCCTTGTCATACTTTTATCCTTATACGAGAGCCATACGATTTTGGTTTAGTATTGTCATATCACGTCGCATCCCTGACTACCAACGTGCTACTAGCGGTGTCAAATGCATATTGTACGCCAATGCTTAAAAACGCGTTAAGGGGGATTAATGTAAAGCCTTAACGCTAAGAAAAATATTTATTTTATTGATTAGACATTACATAGATAGCGTATTCTACTACATATAATTATTTTGATGGATCCTTAAGAGATAGAAAATCTAGTAACATCTCTTGAGTTATTGCACGCACGCTGTACACTGGATAGGAGATGTGAAATCCCGTAAACATCTCTGATGCTATTTGTAACGACCCAGAATTTTGGTCGTTTAATTTTGAACATTTAATTTATTTTAAATGTTGAATTTGAATTATTAATTGATTTTGAATATGAAAGAATTAGTGAAGTAGTTCAACATTTCAAATATAGCAATTAATTGGATTTGATGAATAGTAATTTAATAATTGAAAATTGGGTAAATATGGGAATCTGGAGTTAGATGTGAATATGGATGATTCCTAATGGTTTTAAACTCTATTTGGATTAGAGTGATGATATCGGACTTTTGGATGGGATTAAAAGTCGATAAATTTAAGGTTTGAAATTTATATATTAATTTAATGGTGAAATTATTATATATATAGTAATAATGTAAATAATTGAATCTTGATTTAATATAAATTAGAATGATTTTTAATATGAATATAAATTCTATTTGAATTATAATTGAGTTAGTAAAATTTTAAAATTTGAGGTTTCAAGCAGTTTTGTCAATTTTGGAAAATCGCTCGATTTAATCGACGAGTTAAAATAGCCTTCCGGGGCACAGTCTCGGAATTTGACGAAACTAGTTTCATTGAATCCATAATAGTGTATTATTATTGGATTTCAAATTTCGTAACATTTGGAGTTACCGTTTGGTCGTACGGGATAGAAACACGTTGGAATTAATATCGAAAATTTAATATTTTAATTCGATTCAAAAAGATATCTTCCACATATGATCGAATTAGGCCCCGAAACACGTTCCATTGTATTCGAAATATGGGTAAAACATTATAAACGCCAGGCGGCACATTTCGTTTGGAGTTCGTTTGAAAAAGCACGTTAAAATTGGAAATAATATTAAAATAATGTTATATACGTGTATATATACACACTGAACAGTAGCCCTAACCCTAGAAATAGTGTAGCCCCCACTCCTTTACTTTAATGGCCGAAACACTCCTTCATTCTCCCTCATTTATCTCTCCATCCACGCAATATTTTCCAAAACTTTCTAAACGAAAGTTGTAGAGCTCTTCGAGGCAAGCACATCCAACAGTGGATCTGAGCTACAACGAATCAAGGAAGCGGCAAATCGGCGGTGAAGGCTAGTCGTTCGTACAAGTTTTTCTAAAAATAGGGAGGGCTGAGTTTAATATCCTTCTGGCCGAAGGTGGAGTTCGCCTAGGGCTTCGTAACGATGGTCGCCGATCATCATATCGATCACCATGGTGGGGGCAGCAATCGAGTTTGTTTTGCGAGTGATTAGTTATCCTACCTGTAGCGTGCGTGTTTTGAGAAGAAAGAGGTAGCGGCTCTGATTTCATCAACCTGTGATCAACGGCCCAGATATTATTTAGGTTTTAAAAAAAGAATTTTAATTATATAAATTTACATTGAAACTTATAAAATGCATATCTTCTCCATACGAGGTCGGAATCGGATGAAACAAGCGGCGATGGGATCGCGGCGACGAGCACTACGCGCTGGAACAGAATTAGAGGCGATTGGAGCAAGTTAAAATTTTATGTTAAATCGAACGTGTTCGATCTAATTTAAAATTTGACGTTTGGCGAATTAAAACTCAGGGTGAGTTAATCTCACTCAAATTTTGGGCTGCTGGTATTAATTTTAAATAGTTAAAATTAATTGATGTTTGATTGGTTGAATTGATAAATTATTGTCAGTTGAATGTGATATTATATATAGTAGTATATATATACTGGAGTGATTGATATTCCCGCATATATATAGCGGATGAGACCCTATTCTCCCCGCATAATAGCGGATGACCCTATATACCGTGATATTCCGCCTCGAAGCGAAATTGGTATTTTTATGTTATGCTAACATCTGTGGATGCAGGGAAATAGGTTGGAGGCATCCAACTGGATTCCTCAAAAATGTTGTATTTAATTTCATATATAGTGATATATGTTTGTTGGAATGATCTGTGATAGATTACTGTGGGATTTATATTGATTGGATGCTAGGGTTGTTTTGGCCTTGATTTTCGGTATTTTAAAATACCAATAATATATGGTTTGAATTTGAAAAGAAAATTGAAAGGGAATTTTTGAAGTAAAATGTTATAAATAATTTTGGGTTAATCAATTGGATAAAATAAATGGTTTTGAAATTTGTACTTGACTAAATTGGGATATTGTGATTAGAATTTTGGAATAAAAGTATGTAAAAAGGATTTTTAAATAATAAATGCTTAAGTGGTACTGGTTTAAATACAAAGGGTTTAAAATCGAGATTTTTAATAGATCGGAAGAATATAAGTGAAATTGGGAATAAGTATAAAATTGATTATACTGGAACTCAAGTAGGATTTCCAAATCTACGGAATGGAATTGGGAATCGAGAAATTGGGCTTGTTTTGAAAAGAGGATTTTAATTTTCAACTGGGTGGTTTTAAAAGTGTTAAAAATATTCTAGAAAATTAGTTATTAATTTATTTAAAACATATTTAATTATTAATTAGTTACTTTATAATGATTATTAAAGACTTATTATTATTTAAGAACTAATCGACATTTTTGTTTTTAAAAGATAATTATTAAATATTAACATGGTTTTGAATAATAACTTTTATTTATGTAGATTTTCCTAGATTAAACATGGAATCTTATTTTAGAACTTATAAGCATTATTTTAAGAAATTTTTAAATTACGTTTCGGGAAGTAATGGTATACTCGCGTGGCGTAATCGGAGGTAGTGAGTGCCTGCAGTTAAGTCTTGGATTTCTCTAGGATAGAGACATAACCATTGAGCTGTGAATCCATGGTTTGATACCGCAGTGGTACTTTCCATATTATTTTAAAAGGGTTTTCAAATATTTTTTGAAAAAGATACTTTGTGAACATACCGAATTCGATAGAATAAGTGCATGACCTTCATAAAGAGATTTAATTTATTTAAAATTTAAATTAAATAAGACTTGGTGTTTTTCAGTGAAAATGAAGTATTTGGTTGAATTGATTGTTTATTTCATAGTTAAATAACCGACTATCAAATCTGGACCTAAATATAACTTTGGAAATATCTAGAAGAAGCACGAGAATTATATGGTACAGTTATCGTTCGAGGTGCTATACTGTACGTGTAAACTCGTTTCGTTCTTCTAGGACGATGATAAGGAAATCCGTCCACTAATGGTTAGGAGGTGATCTTCGATCTTACTTCGTCTATTTATTTCCTAAAGATTCGGGGTTGAGTTTACCGGAAATATCGAACGTTGTTTCGAAGAGACCGAGATCGGATTTATTATCCGAAAACCACTTCGATCCAACGAGTACGATTTCGAAACGAAGATAAGAGCATGGAGTCGAAGATGGAGCAGTGAAGTGCAAGAGCTAATCGCTACTAATCCTGAGGGTGATTCCAAAATGGATGTAGTAGGAATAGTGCCTTCGGTTTTTTTCGGACCTGGAACGGACTTGTATGGATGAATGCTATCAGAACATTGTCATTGGAGGACAATGAGCATTTTAAGTGAAATTTCCTTGAAAAGGTAATCGTAGACTCTAGCCTCATCAACCGGGAATGACTAAAAAGCAGGGGAGATGCAGCAAGGCTAAGTGGGTAGCACCCAATTAGGGTATGTTTATCACCTTTCTAGATACCCTCGGATATTATTACTACGATTTATGGAAGGAGCTCGGAAAAGGGTGGGAAAACCCGGGGTGATAGCATATTCGGTCTATCCAGGATAGGGATAGACCGGTCTTGTGTAGCAGGGGATCTCGACGTGGTCCTCGATACGCTGTTCTAGACGTGTACTATGACAGGCGATACCCCAGTGCCTAGTCATTCGTATGGAATCCATTTTCCAATACGTGCCTTTACGGTTTTGATTGTAGAGCCTAGTATGCTGGAATTTAATTAATGTAACAATTTCAGCTATTTGAATAAGTATTTGTACTTAGACACTATTATAATATCAGATGATTTTGATATGAAATGTTTTGGTTATCGTAAGGTAAAAACCCGTCGAGTTTATGTGTGACGCGGTCTTACGAGATACCTTTGATTTTCAAGGGATTTTTGAAAACATTAATAATTCAAATTGAGTGTGTTTTCTCACGCTGGTTTTCCAGACTGACTCGGGTGTTATTTTATTATAATGCTTGAGTCAGATCGAGTATTACATGTTCAGGTTAGGATGTTATGGAGCTCAGGAGACGAGCTGGAGACCGAGACGTATTCTCGTACTTGTTTACTCCGCTGCAGTTTTTGTTGAAATTACCAGCACATTGTGAGGGCAGGATGTTATAACTACTCAGGCTGGTAATTATTGATTTGTGTACTCTGATGTGAGATATGTATATTACAATTTTGACTTGTGTAAAGAACTATTATATTATATGTTATTCAGTCCGCTGTGAGATTCTGTTTTTGTTTAGTTTTCTTCTTTCTTCTACCTACTTTCTTTTCCCTTAAAAATCTGTCTTTTCGGCACTCGATCGTTCGGCATGTTATACAATGAGCGTTATTATGTCGATTTTCGAGGGTTGAAAGGGCGGGTCGTCACACTATTACACTCATGTTATATGCGATATTGATTTGACTTACATAAGGATATTTTAGTTCTGACTCGAGTGTTTTGTCTTTTCATTATGCTCGGGTCAGCCTTGAGTTTTCAGCTTATCGAAGATTATTCTCTGGAGGACGAAGACGAAGATTTAGTATATTATTATTACTAATATTATTCCCAGCATCATGTTGTTTCTGCTACATTATATTTCATTATGTTGTATATGTATAACTCTGATAAATGTTGTATAAATTATAATCAAATGTATAGTAAACAGCTTCATGAACTGTTTATTTGATTATTATATTTTATCATTCCGCAGCGAGATTTTGTGTTTGTTTCCTTCTTCTTTTCTTATTTTTCTTAATTAACCCCAATGATTATATATGTTCTGGATTGTTTAAGTTGGACAAGTGTGAATTATTGTCAATTTAAACCTTTCGAAATGTGGGTCATCACAACCGGTATCAGAGCGAGGTTTAGCAATAACCTTAGCTTTGTGGGGTAACTCATTAGAGATAGGGTCAGTAGTACCCTAGCATGAGTTTGAGTGTATATATATGAGCGTATATTTGTTAGTGAATATAATAATTGTTTTATATTGTGTTGGTTGATTTGTTGAGTGGCTTATGGATTCTGGTCAATACGAGTAATTAACATTATTGATAGGGATCTTTAAATACTTGAACAGAACTATTCGACATAGTATTGTTTGAAATTGGGTAAATGAAATAATTTTACCCTGATTATATTTTGTATATAAAGGAATAATTTTCAAAAATTATTATGGTATATATAGTGTGAATTGGTTATTAGAAATGATAATATTGATCATTAATTGTTGGATTAGTCAATATTCTTAAACTATTAGCTATTATATGATTATAAGAAAATTAAACGGTATAAATGTAATTTATAAAATATAATTTGCAAGTAAAATGAATATAAAATTGAGAATTTGAGAAATTTAAATTATGGTGTTTCTAAAAGAGGTTTTCAAGTTATGGAAAATAATATCAGTATCGTTTAAAAGTATATACAAATACAAATTGTTTTCAAATAAATTTTAAAAGGAATGAATTTAGTACTCCTTATGTCACTGAAAAATAATTTCGGTGATGACTACGTAGCATCATCGACGTTTATTTTCGAGTCTCAAAGTGGGGAAGACTTCTGAGAAGCTTTGCTATGAAATTATTTCGATAAATGGATTTTGGTTTAAACTCCAAAAGTATGATTTGATATATAAAAGATATAAGTATACATACATATTTCAAATGATTTGAAAAGAACCCGGTATTTAAGATTTTTAAATTCTGTTAATTAATAATCTTCAAATTATTTGAATGAAATGAAATATTTGGATAACCATAACTTATAAAATAAGAGAATTAAGGAATCTAAGCTAAATGTTTTGAGAAACTTTGGAGTTGAAGTTTGCAACTCTAAAATTGAAAGTAAAGAAAATTTAAACAAGTTAAAATAGTGAATGCTCTAATTAAGTAAAATGAATCAGATTCATTTATATAATACCAAATTGCATTCCAATAACATATAATAAGACTTACCAAATGTTAAAAGTTAAAATGATGATTTGGATATGTAATGGGATATTATACAAGTAAACAAAACTCAAAAGTAATTAAAATGTATATAAATGGAAATTTAGTGTAATAATAAATTATATACTTAATTAGTATATTATGAAATGATTAATGACTAAAGGGAATAAGTAAGTGGGACTTAAGAAAGTAGACAAATGAATTGAATAATATCTTTGTAAATTGGTTATAGAATTAAATATAAACGGCAAAGAAGTTTTAAAATTGAATTTGTAACTTTTGAGATAATTATAAACTTAGATAAAGTCATATATAAGAAGTTGGACTTTTATAGAATGGTTATAAACTAAAGTGACGATTAATAAAATGTTTCACATGTTGATTAATAAACTAAACTAAATTCATATATTGAGTTGTAAAGATATAATAAATAATTCATTAACGATGTTGATGCTAAAAATGGAGATATAAACATCATAATTCAAATGTTTCGCGGAAATGTAAAGTAAATTTATAGTTTATAACTTTGATAAATGTTAGTTAAACAAGATGTTAAATGAATTGATATGATATGTTGCTAAACGTAAAATGAAACAATTGAAATTTAACAAATTGAATTGAAAAAATTGAATGCAAATGAAATAGACTTGAATAAATTGGAAGTAAATCAATTAAATGTTGATAAAAATTGAATGTTAATAAGAAATGAAGTGTATTAATTGAAATATTGACATTGGATAATGTAAATTCATATAGTTATGAATTAACTGGATGAATACTAATAATTGGATGGCTTCTTTTGTTGTAAATCGTCGTTATAACGGTATTATTGTATATGATTGTTGTTTGTCGTATATTAATGCTTATGTTATGGTTTGGATTTAAAATTCATGTTATATGCTTCTATAAAACTCATATATGCTTTCTATATCTCATATAAATAACTAATATTCTAAAATTAAGTTGAGATAGATGCATACGAAGACTGTTTGGACGTCTACGCGGATTATATTTTGCTTTTGCTTGCTTAATATGAGCGAAATCACTCTTATTAATAATAATAAGGTACACATCTTGGATTACATATCGCGTTTTTATTTTATTTTTCCTACGGGATGCCCCATCATTGAGGTGAGATGTATATTCGATATCTATTTGGATTATGTATTGAATTGTAAAAAATTTCCGATCGAGCCGCGCAAAGGAGACTCTGCCGAAATTTTCCGTAAATCCAGGTGTTAGAAATTTTTTGAGGTTTTAAAATTTTTATAACTTATTTTCTTAAATAAATTGTAAATTCCGTAAGCCGATCGGAGTAGCGTAGTAGAAACGTAGTAAAAGTTTTCTAATGGATTTTATGTTTTATAAGTTGATTTTTTTATATATCAAATGTAAAATTCTCTACTTAGTTCCTTTTCGAGGACGAAAAGTTTTGAGTGTGGGAGATTGTAACGACCCGTATTTTTAACTACTTTAAATTATGGAATTTGGTATAATTATTGAATAAAAATGGTTAAAAATAAATTTTTTAATGATTTATTAATATAATTATTGAATATGAACTTGAATTTTTTTTGAAATAAACTAATTTCGAAGATTTGGCGATAACGAGTATTGAAATGAAATTCTATATATTGACTGGGTTTATATCAATAACTGAAGTTGAATAATAATTATGAATTATTTAGATAGAAATAAAATGATATTGATAACTAAAATTTATTTGGAACTTAATGATTTATTTATATTGATTTATAGGATAATTAATTTGTTTAAATTTAATATTGGAAATTATTTGAATAATTGAATTCTGATGCTAATGTGAATGAGAATGATTCGAAAGTCGATCTAAATTTATTTAAACAAGAATGAAGATCGTTCACTTTTAAAACTGGATTTAAAAGTGAATAATTAGAAATTGGAAATTTTATATTATAATCGACACGTTAAAATAGCGATCCGGGATATAGTATCGAAATTCGACGAAACTAGTTCCATTGGATCCGTAATAGTGTATTATTATTGGATTTTAAATTTCGTAGTGATTGGATTTACTGTTTAGTTGTACGGGATAGAAACGCGTTGAATATAATATCGAAAATTTAATATAATAATTGGGTCCAAATAGCTATTTTCTCCATACGATCGAATTGTGACTTGAAACTTGTTCCATTACGTTCGGAATATGGGTATAACATTACGAACGACTAGCGGCACACCTCGATTGTATTCGAAAATTTGTAGCTAGATATTTTTGAAATTTAAATAATATATATTAACTTGACCATCCTTTCACCTCAGCCCACAAAACATTCACTCAGTCGTTTACATATTTCCATCAGCCACCCTAGTGCCTACTCCTTCTTTTATACGCTCTTTTTTTTAAACACACGGTAGAGTAAACGAAAAAGGGAAAAAATGAAAGATGGAAACTTTGAAAATTTAATCCTCTTGAAATACAAATCTAAAAATTGTGAAACCAGTTTCTAAAAGTCTTTTTTTGCGTGGTCTTCGATCTGATATGATAATTGAGAGTTGCGACATCTATTTTTTGAGCTCGACAATGATAGTCGTGGGTTCTAGGCGAGCTAGGGCTTGGGATATTTGTTGATTTGATCGACGATGTGGAGATTCGAGGTTAGAATCGAGTTCGTGGTGGTGAGGCGCTCACGTGGGCGAGCTTTGACGAAATGCGGCGCCAAATTAGGTCGCACGACCTATAGCGGTCGCGTTCGAGTTGGCCATGTCACAAGTGAAGGGGATGGACCAGAGGGTGATCGAGTGGATCAGGCAGGTCGAGTTTGAGACGAGATTTCTGTTGGCAAAGTGGGTTTGTCGAACGGTGGCCACTAGCCCCGTGTCAGTTGTTTTCGTGCACGGCCTGATGATGGCGAGCATGCACAGGAAGGAGCAGAGCAGCGTTTTGGGGGAGAAGCACTATGCAGTAGTGGACCGGTTTTTTTTTGGTTCATGGGCTAGGTAATGAAAATTAAATTTGAAATTTTATAATATAAATTGTTTAATAAATTCAAATTCTTATAAAATTCATATCTCAATCGTTTTAGGTCCAAATCCAACGCGGTCAGTCGCGTTGGATTCGTATTGACAAATTCTTCGATATATAAGTGGATTGGGAAGATTCGGAGCTTCCAGAATTTTAGATAAATTTGAATGCCATCCGAATTTAGTTGTTATCAGAAACGAAAGCAACAACAAAAATAAGAGGTCGAATTTATGGAAGTCGAACTATTTCGAAATTCAGCTCGGAATTGAATTACATTTGAGGATTTGGATTTCAAATTGGGTACTGAAAGTAAATTGATTTAAGTGTTTTAAATCGATGTTTTGAAAATCAAACCCGGAATTGATAAAAATCGAAATGGTTCAAAATTTGAAATTGAAATTATTTTGGAATTGTAATCGAAATTAATTTGAAATTGGAATTGAAATTAATTTGAAATTGACATCGAAATTAATTTGGAATCGAAGTAAAATTCGACTTGAAATCAGAATTGAATCGATTAAATCAAAATGGAAATTTAAAAGTGATTTGAATTGGAAAATTTGGAAATTGAATCAGTTTGGCTTTGAAACTATTTTCAAATGAATTATTTTGATATAAACTATTCAAATCTATCTTTTTAAATATTCAAATTATTTTGGATTTTCCAAACTATTTTGCTATATAAACCATTTTAATACTTAAACAATTTTTAACTATTTTAACCATTTAAACTACCTTGAACTATTTTAATTATTTAAACTATTTTAAAACTATTCAAACTATTTGTCAAAAATTCAAACTGGTCAAAGGTGGAATGTTTATTTTTAAATCATGGATTTAAATACGAATTGGTTTAAATTGAAGTTATAACCCAAATGGGAATTCAAAGCAATTTTGAATTGGAACTGAAATCGAGATATTAAGGTGAAATGAATTTGAATTGAAATTGTATATTTGAGTAAATATGATGATTTTGAAATGGATTTGATTTTGAAGCGAAAATGATATTTTGATATCAAGTATGAACTATTTCTGAAATGTAAAAGTACCAACCGGTGTGTAAAACGAAGTTTGGTTGTTAAAGAGACCAGGGCCGGATATGGGCATACTCTTTGTCGATACCGGAACCACTTTAACAACGGTGTACGTGGAGTGATGATCCAAAACGAAGTGGTTGGATTTGGCGTACGTTTGCTAGATTTGAAGAAAGAGAATGATGATGGATTAGCCTAGCACTTGTGCCAATTTGAAATGACTAAAACAGGAGCCATGCCGGCTAAGTGGGCTAGCTGCCCTGAGCGGGCGCACTTCTTCGTATTACCATCATTTACATTGCGATTGATTGGTGCACACCCTTGGATTTTTGGGAGTGTTGGACGCGGTGGGCGATCATGGCTATGATGCGTTACCACCAGCCGGGAAGGGTAAACTGGTAGTATCCTACCTTAAGCATTGCCTCACGTGCCTTGTCATACTTTTATCCCTATACGAGACCCATACGATTTTGGTTTAGTGTTGTCGTATCACAGCACATCCCTGACTACCGACGTGCTACTGGTGGTGTCAAATGCAAACTGTACTCCAATGCTTAAAAAATGCGTTAAGGGGGATTAATGTAAAGCCTTAACGCTAAGAAAAATATTTATCTATACTATACTATTATTAGTGAGTTGAATTTCAAGCTCACACAGGCCCCTTTGAAATTTGGCAACCGAACGGTCACGTTTATACTTTTTCTTATCTTCCTCCAAACCCTAGATATTAATATTCGTTTGTTTCTAGGGCTCTGAAGCCGTCTTCAATTTCTCTAAAATGAAACATCGCATCTTTTAATTGTTTTCCAGTTTGTTTGATAATCACTGTCCGCTTCATCGCTTCTCAAAGAACCCTAACTGTTCTTCTCCTCTTCCTCTATTGTACGCTCCCCCTTTTGATTAAATTAGTATGCTCTCTCTTTCATCTCTTCTAATCATAGCCCTAATAGTCATTTCCCCTCATCGATAACAAAAGCGAATCGAAGAACTGTCTACCTCCAACGAATCGGTTGATAGCTTGCTCTATCGCGGCAGCGAATTTGATCTTGCTTATCCTATCGTCATCGAATAGCATTCTTCTCCGACTTCGGGTCAGGTCGATGAATCAGTTAACAACTTACTCCACGCGGTAGCGATTGTGATCTTCCTCATCCCATCATTGTGGAATAGCAGTCTTCTTCGAATTCTGTTTAGATAATTACCAAATTTCTGTCAAGGTGGTATTTATTCCAGAGTTTTCTTCGAATATCAATCTTCTCATCTTCCCGTATTTTAATTCATGATGTCTTGCATTTCAGGTATTTTCCATTCCTTTTTTACAACATTTTTGATTTTGAACCATTTCCATCCTTTTACCGATTCAATTCACCTACAGAAGATATATCCAGTTCCTATCAACGCGTCTTTTTACAGTCCCATCAGTTTTTATATTACTTCATAAATAGTTATACCATATAATAATGGTGCTCCTATATTGCAAATTATTTCATCAGTTGTCATTGATTTAACTCTATTTTGTCATTATGAACTAATAGTCAATTTGTAATCCTGCTATCATCATCTTCTCCTTACAAAGAAATTCATCTTTTGGCTTGATCTACTGCTATTAGATATATAATTCTATATCATATGTTTCCATACTTTTATGATAAAATGTAGCCCATGTTTGTATTGGACTCTCTAAGGTAGATACGAGTTCAGTATGACAAGGCTATTCCAAACCTTGGCTCATGGCAAAGTCATATCTTAAACTACTTTATTTTTGATTTTTTGGTACATCGTACTATATACAGTTCATCGTTTACGACTAAATGCACAGAACTTTAAATTTTTTGTCAAAAATTATTGAATAATTTCTGACATGGATGTATAAGATTTAATATAAAATTATGGTTTGGTGTACTTAGGAAGTTATATGATTTTAATTTTAATGGGTGGGAAATTGATGATGGATTAAGGGGTAAGCGGTGTTCTCATCTATTTAGCATGTACTTTGTTGTCCATGGAACACTGTCTTTTTTTAAAAAAAAATTAACATTGCTTGAAACACATTTAGTGTTTCTGAAGCAAAACTTAGTTATTGGTACCAATTTGTCATATATACACATTGTATCAATTTTAATTTTTAAGAATGCGCCACTGTATTTTTCAGCGAGTGCAGGTAAACAGAATAATAGCAATTTGTCCTAAAGTACATTATTATTATCATTAAAGTTGGGTCAAGATTATGTTAGTCATAATAACTTTCTTTGCCTTTTTTAAATGAAGAATCCAGCCTCCTAGAGAACTGAAGATAAAAGATTGCAAGATTGTTGTTTTAGATATGTTAGAGAGAAATCATCAAGCATGGGTAAATTGCAGAGTGAGGTTGATGCACTTAAAGTGAGTTTTAATATAATATAATAGTTACTATTCTACAAACTCATATCTATTTATTGGTCTTCCTTTGAATATGTCTGCAGAAAAAGGCTGTTGTAGTTGTCAAGTAGGGAAAGCCTATGCAAGAGCTAAGAAATTGAAGAAAGAGGTTAGTTCATGATAATATCACCATGATATCATATTATTATTTTATCAATCGCAGTCTATGGTAACATGTCATTCTTTTTTTTGAACAGGTTGGGAAGCTCAAAGGTGAAATTGACACACTAAACAAGAGTTGTGCATTATCAAAGGCTAGGACCAGTGAGGCTGACAAGAAGGTTGAGGAACTTACCCTAAAGTTAGGAAACGTGAGTATTTTGATTATAAATTTGTTGTCCAAAGTTGTATTTACAGTAATAATGGACTGTAATTACATTAATTTAAACATGTCCACCTTATTTGGCCAAACCGTGTGCCTTTATGTACATACCACCTCCAACATTCATCCACGTGCACTACCATCTCCATGGATTTTACACTGCCTGATTTAAATTATTTACCCATTTCATGTTCGTGCTGCTGCTGCTAATACTCTTAGCCAATTTAAATAGTTTAATCATTTCCTAAATTACCGTCCTCTCTCGCTGTTGTCGGAAATTAGTTCAGATGAAAGTGAAACGTCATTTTTGTTTAAGTGATAGTTAAAATAGTTTTGATTCATTCAACATGTTTCGGATGTTTAATTATGGATTAAACATTGTCTTTAGATATTTTTGATGCTGCTTATTAAAACATGTTCAAATATGTGGTTGCCTATTTTAAATTGTTTGAATTCCTAAAAGTTTTGAAATATGTTTAGTAAAAAGTATTATTCATAACAATGGGTAATAATCAAAGATTAAATAATAGAACTCGCTTAAGGTTAAGAATTTTATTTTGATTTTTGGGTATTATTAATTAAAAAACGAATTTTTGAAAGAAAATGAGTAAAGGTTTTAGAATTTACTAAGGAAAAAATTGGAGCAGTAATAAGAGATAGTTTGTGCGAAAAGGAGGATAATAAAAAGGTTGTGTAGTTCCTTTAAGGAAAAACTAAATTTACGTTTCACGTGTGTAGAATAATTATTATAATTCTACTTCATGTCTCTATGTGCTCAAAGTAAACACCTTTTTGTGCATCTATTTCAAGATCATTAATTCTGTTTCATGAATATAATTACTAAGCTGAATAATGTAACCTTTGGCATAGTAGTCATCTCATCAACTATATGCAAATATATGCGATAAGGAGAATTTCTCTTTTTCAGAAATCCTAATGAATATGATATTTTTTTACTGATGTGAACATCCAGGATATCTAACGCATATCCCATGGAGCAGTAAACCTAATCAATGAATGCTTGCACTGTGTCAACAACTGCAAAAGTCTATCCTATTGTGGTAATATATTTAAGTACACCTGAGTCGAATACTATGGCGGGACATTTAATATCATGATAGACCCGGGAGATAACGATTCCTTAACCCAAAATCTAGCAACTTATAGTATACTCTGTGTAAGTAACTATGTGAACACAAAATACCATTGTTTGGTTGCTATTTTTTATGCATATCCAAGAAAGAATTATGTCAAACAATGAGCCTTTGTTCATCAATGGTTCTATGCAAACAATTGCATGTATCATATTCATATATGATACATGCAAGTAAAATTAGGAACTACATCAAAATTATTGCCATTATTCAAAGCTATTATGCATGACTTTAGAAGGTTCAGCAACACAGTTTTGTAGCATAAGAGTGTAAAACGTGAATATGCATAGACCTTATCCATTTTAATATTTAAGGTTAAGGTAGCAAAAGCTCATATGTTGTTGCAAATTCTTTGGACGGTTTTAAGACATCATAAAGATACCATATCATTATTTGTCTACGGGAACAGAAAATGTAAAATATATAGTATACAAAGTTTAATAACTTAGGCAAGTAGTGTTCTTATTCTTTATGTCAAATACCAGATGGTACCCTTTCTAGCTTTTGGTGTGGCTAATTTTAATCATTTAAAAACTATTTTGCACACATAACGTATTCCCGAATGTTTCCATCCTTTTCTTGGTAGCTATTTTCTAATATTATCTTAGACTGATGTTATGGAGGTTATATTCTTAAATTTGAGATACTGATTTGGATAAATTCCAATAACCTGTGTCTTTCTAACACTACTATATTACATACTTTGGCACATTAAGACCAAACTAATTTTATACAGCCATATTGCCTTATGTGGTGAATTATGTCATGTACCTATGGTTTTAGAATACTGATTCATTTAAGTCTCGATACCTGCTAATTTCAATTTTTTGTGTGTATAATATAATTGGCTTTGGTGTAAAAGGTTGAGCTGGAAAGATGAAATTCATATATATGTGCTTTGAAATCCATTTTAGATTTTGTGTGAAAGAAAAAAATTACATCATGTAATTCTTTGCTATATATACCATGAGCGGTAATTTTTTCTTTTTGAAAAAGAACCCAAAATGTACAAGTTTCAAATTAGACATGATTGCAATGTATTGAATTTTTTGTAAACCTGTGTTCATAAGTGCATTTTGAACTTTTGTATGTGTCATGAATATTTTAAACATATTTTTGTATGTGAACTTAGATGTAAATAACTTTAGAAGTCAATCAAGGTTCAAGATCACACTCTTTAAAAAAAGATAGGTATGCATGATTTTGATGTTGTTGCTTGCTCGATAAATTATAAATTAATTATCAAAAATGATATAATGAATACAAATCAAAATAAGCTTTACAATGAGTCATTTAGTTCCTAGCCATTTTATCAATGGATGTCATCAATTAGAGATTACTTATTCAACTTTTGTAAACAGCCTCTTGGAAATGTTATATATGGGAACTTTTAACCACTAGCAGCTTCACACCTGAGAAACAGCAAAGACGATACAAGACAAAAAGAAAAGCAAATAGAACTTAGAATAATATCAAGGTACCATACGTTTGTTTTTTAAATGTTCATTTTATCTAGAAGTTTTCTAACATAAAACATTTGGTATCTATTTGCAATGACATTTGAACTTTTCATGAATTTGAATGCAATGGAACTTGATTTTTTTTTTCAAATTATAAGATGAAATGTATGCGTAGTGCGTACACATAGCATCAAGAATCTATGATCCAGATTTTCTTACTATATATATATGTATGTATGTATGTATGTGTGTGTGCGCGTGTGCATATATATGTGTGTGTGTGTATAAAATCCACACATACACATTACATTATGGAAATATTGCTATTAGTTTTAACTTTTAAGTCATTATCCATGTTTGGCTTCAGCATAAAATTACATTGGTTTCACATGAAACTGTGTACATCAACTTAGAGTCTGAGTTTGACATGACTTTCAATATATGTGCAATAGTAAGCCATTAAAATGGTTGATTGTTTGGGAAATAAAGATAGTCACATATTAGGCTTCCACACCCTCAGTATTCAAACATCTCGGTGTTTACTTGCAAACTATTATGATGTCAGCAGAATCATTTTAATAAAGCTTTTTGCAAAATCAAGCTATATGTTATCTCTATATCGTTGGATTTGTAGTGCTTAGTTTCCTTTGCCACTTACAACATTAGGGACCACTGTACTTCAATTCATTGTATTAGATTCACGTTATTCTTAGTGGCAACATGTGGAAATCAAAAAGATGACCTAGGATGGATGTCATGGCACCGACGCAAGTGCAGAAGATGGTATTTGGATGTGGGGCTTCCAATCGGGTATGAATGAGATGCCTTCCAAAACTGCAATGATGTAGGCTTTAAGAGATGAGCTTTTTTACGTTCATAATGCATAGGGTTAGATAAGGGTCATGCAAAATTTTCATTGGGTTGTCCAATGGGCTTTGGTGATCAGTTGTTGTACATCTCATTATTTAATAACTTGCGTAGATGAAAATTTATACTATGATTTATTACTTAGGCCTATGTTCTCAAACAATTTTTTCCCTATTGTATACTAGCATGCTATATGAATTTTGTTCAGCACATATTAATCTACCTTCTTTTATTTTATGTATTCACGAAGCTTTGTAATGATTTGAATAATGATTTGATTAGCTTTAAGCAAAGATATTGATAATAAGTTAATATTCAATGCTAATAATAATAATATCATTAACATTATAAATACCAATATAAATATCGAACAAACCGTATGCGAAGCACGGATTCGCACTAGTTTTATTGATTAGACATTACATATATAGCGTATTCTGCTACATATAAATATTTTGACGGATCTTTAAGAGATAGAAAATCTAGTAACATCTCTAGAGTTATTGCACGCACGTTGTACACTGGATAGGTGATGTCAAATCCCGTAAACATCTCTGACGCTATTACACTCATGTTATATGCGATATTGATTTGAATTACATAAGAATATTTTAGTCCTAACTCGAGTGGTTTGTCTTTTCATTACGCTCGGGTCAGCCTGAGTTTTCAGCTTATCGAAGATTATTCTCTGGAGTACGAAGACGAAAATTTGATATATTATTATTACTAATATTATTCCTAGCATCATGTTGTTCTGCTGCCTTATATTTCGTTCTATTGTATATGTATAAATCTGATAAATGTTGTATAAATTATAATCAAATGTATAGTAAACAACTTCATGAACTATTTATTTGATTATTATATTTTACGTTCCGCTGCGAGATTCTGTGTTTGTTTCCTTCTTCTTTTCTTATTTTTCTTAATTAACCCCAATGATTATCTATGTTCTGGATTGTTTAAGTTGGACAAGTGTGGATTATTGTTGATTTAAACCTTCCGAAATGTGGGTCGTCACAATTACTATACATAATACACACACACACACACACACACACACACACACATATATATATATATATATATATATATTGTGAACAAAATGAAGTGGAAACTAAACGAGCCACCACAGCAAGAGAAGCCTGTACCAAAAATCAACAATTTTTAGCAGTGTTTATTAAACGCCACCAAAATATATATGGCGGCAAACAAAAAACGCTAGTAAAATATTTTGTTGTAGTGGACAGTACTTTTTGGTAGCGTTTTCCAAATGCTGCAATAAAGGTTTTTAGTAGCATTTATAGCGGCATTTACTAAAACGCAACAGAAAATATTGGATTTTTAGTTGTATGTTTTTTAACGGCGTTCCCTAAAACGCTACCGTAAGTTATGGTTGCGTTTTTTGTGCACCACCAAAAATACTTTTTGATGTAGTGTTATGAGTGGATATGAACGTCGAGACTAAGATAAAATGGATAAAGAGCTTGAGGGCATGCTTGGAATAGTTAGGAGAAGCAACTCAGAAAAATTGAACTAGAATAGAGCTAAGTAAAATGGTCGGTATTGACCATAATTATGGTCGGTACTGAGTTGATTGTTCAGAAGGGGACCACCTATGGACTTTAAAGATTTAAGACTTGGAAAGCTATGAGCAATTGAAGTCCTTGGACGACCATTGTGGTTGGTACCAACCACAATTGTGGTCGGTAATTACATGATTTTTCTTCTCTAAAGACTCGTTCTTCCTTCATACTTTCTTGGATCTGAAGTTTGAAATGTCATTTCGTGATTTGACGACTATGTTGGGCAATTCCAGCTATAAATAGAGGCATTAAAGTAACTTAAAGAGGACTTTTGCATTTTTGGCATCCATACTCTTTACATCTTCTTCTCCACCCAACCTTTGTCACTAAGGGTTAGATCCTTGTTGTTTTGATCTGTAATCACTTGTAGAGCTCTTGTACTTATGACCAATTCGAATCTAATGACATTAAAGTGGATGTAGGCACAAACTTTAGCTGAGCCACTATAAAATTCTCTATGTTCATTACTGTTTTTGTTGATATTACTTAGATCCATCTCATTTTCATCCGATTAGAGGTGATGTGCCATCTTTTGGTTTAACATTTTTTCTGCTTTCATCAAGAACTGAACTACTTAGGGGTAGATCTTACTTAGTACTATGGATTGCAAGCGTCTAGAAGTTAGATTTAAAGGATAATTACCGTAGACCTGAAGAAATAGCCCCCAGGAAACCTTCCATGAGATCTGGAGCCATGGTGGAGAAGATGAAACTTCCCACCATAATAATGTAACTAATCAGTTATTGAATGCTTTACTAGGACCATCTACTCCACATGTGATAGTGTTAAGAGTTTAACTAGATAGGGTGATGTTTGAGATGAACTAAAGAATGCCGGACAGTTAGAAAGATCTCTTTAATAAGATGAAAGAAAGTTTTATTTTGCTAGCCCAACAGACACAAAGGCATGGGAAAAGTTGTAGGAATTCACCACCTTCATGTTTTGAAGAAGATAGCTTATCTTCATTCGGTCAGAATAGGAGAGACGATAAGAAACAAGTGAAGGGAAAAGATGTTGGGACATCAAAGAACGGCATAGGAGTAAGTGGCTAGAATTTGGCCACTGCCAATGTGGTCGGTACCAACCAAAATCAGATATGTACCAAGCACAATAAGGGTGATGTCAGAGCACATTAACTTGAAGCCATTGTTTTGTCTAAAAGCAAAGACGATCTACAGGATACTAGTAATGATGTTGGGTAGAATGTAACAACCCGTGAATTTATCACTTTGGAAAATAATATTTAATATTTAATTTAAAAAATATTCATATATAAGGTTTTATGTCACAAATTTTATTGTTTTGAGCAATGATTAATAATGAATCTTATTTTGAATAAGTAATTACAAAAACAGGAAAATAGGCATAGGGACAAACTTAAAAAAAATTAGGCTGAAGGACAACAAGTTTGTTTTTTAGGCTGAAGGACAATGCTAGTTATAACCAACATTTTGTATAGTATAAAACTGAATATAATGCTAGATATAACTAGCATGTTGTATAGTGTAAATGTTGAATATAATGTTAATTATAACTAACATTTGTCCTTCAGCCTAAAAATGAAACTTGGTGTCCTTGAGCTTAATTTTTTTTCAAAGTTTGTCCTTTTTCCTAATTCCCTCTTACAAAAATATACTCTTTGTAAAAATATCGATAAAGTGGACGAAAATCGTTTATCGATAAAATGCTTTTTAAACATCAGAAATTGCACGCAAGTCTGGATACATACACTTATTTATCCATATAAGTAAGAATATGTAATAAAATTATTTATTTTATTTTTGAAAATAAAATGTTTTTATGACATCATCAATGATATCATCATTTGCAAGTAATCAATTTTTGAATTTAAATTGAGTTTAAACGATTTAATAATTATTTTAAAATCAAATGAGGCCCTTTGGATTATTAAATAATAATAGAAATATTATTTTTAAATTTTGTTTACATGTGTGTGTGCGTGTGTGTGTGTTTATTAACTAAAAATTAAAATATGATAGGAAATCGAATTCTAGATTCGTAAAGGTATGACAAGAGGAGGTTGTTCAACGTTATATGTTATATGTGACATACATGCACACATATACATATATATATATATACATCTATGTACACATATATACACCTAAGAATTAACATTTACATTTACTTATGATAAATAAAATAAATATCATGATATTTATAAAGGAGGAATGATGACATATCTCCACCTTAGTCCACATTATCATCCAAATACACTTCCTTAGAGTCAAAGGAAGAGGCATGAAGTGATGGGGGTGATGGAATAGGGATAAGCCATGCACATGAAGTAGGGAGTGGTGATGGTGAGGTGGAAAGATGATGTGATGTTTGGTGAAAATATCATGATATTTTGATTCAAACTTTTGCCTATAAATACAAGGCATGCCTCTTCACTTTCATTCTCTAATTCCTTAAGCTTCTTCACCTTCTTCCTCCTTTACATTAATGGCTTCCATAGCCTCTTAGAAAAATTCAAAAATAGCGTCGAAGTTTTGTTAAAATAAGTCGTAAAAAAATAGAGAGATATACCACTTCGAGATCGAGTTAGTGATCTTCTCCTTCTTCTCTTACCAAGGTTGTACCCATTTAAAAATCCCACCACCCTTGCAAGCCCAAGGCCGAACCCCTAAGAGTCCCCGAGCAAGATTCATAAGCTCTGGTTCTGGAATAGCGGAGCTATGGTCGATTTAAAGTTAGATCAAAAGGATATCAAGTGAGAAACTCTACTATTAAATTTATAAATTATATGATGATACGATATGTTTGATATGGATATTTTCTATGTTTGATCATCATGTTTTGGATGTTGATAATATGTTTGTTTGATGTAGAAATGATTCACGGTATAATACACGTCGAATTTACACCAAGAAATCAGTTTCCTTTATAAAATGAAATGGTATATATGGCATTGTTAAACCTCCTTAAAATTGTTTAAAACGATTTATAAATGGTTTATAAACATTAAAACTCATTTCGGCAAAGTTTGAAAGATTTTGGAAAATGGAGTAAAAATAAGCCGTCGCGTTGCGGCAGTTCGCGATTTCGCGACCTGAAAAGTTAAATAGGCGTGTAGAATGAAATATTAGTCGGAATCCTTTGCAATAAGAATTTTCCACACCATAATGAATATAGTTTTCAAACATAAGAAGAAAATCAAGATGTCATTTAGTAAAGTTTGAGATATGTCCAAATCAAGTTTTCAAAAAGTCGCGTTTTGGCATTTCGAAAACCAAAAGTGGCAAAATCTTTAAAATAGATATTTTGAGACCTTTAAAAATATGAAATAAATTCCATAAATATATTAAAATATTTTAAAAGAGATTTGAGTTATAAAAATGGAGATATGTGGAATAAAGTTAATGTTTTGATCAAAGAAGCTTTTAAAAACACTATTCGCAACACTTTTTGCAGCACTTTTTGGTAACTTTTGAAATTAAGATTTAAACTTGGAATTTTCTTCCCAAATATTTTGTAAATGTTTGTCAAATAATAAATCAAGTATTTTAAAGAGTTTAGAGTTGATCAAATAACTTGATCGCCTTATGGGTGACAAAGAGATAGTTTCTAGACCCAAGCTTGGACAACTAGTGTTTGGGTTCCGCTTTAGCTATCCGGACTGGCCAGACGGAGATGATAGTAAATTTGATTTATTCGGACCACATTTTCCAAAGATAAAAGAAAAGGATATTTAGAGTTTTCCCGAAAGATAAACCCTATACTAAAATCCGAGGAGGGAACTTGTACTATCCATGTGAATTTAAAAGGTGATTTCACCATTATTAGACGAATAGAATGAGGTGAATATAGAAATTGGTATTGGATATAACTAACATAAAATCTCCATAAAAGAATGGAAACGGTTCTCAAAGTAATTTAAAAGAGATAATATGATATTTTCAAAGTTAAAGTGAGGTTTAACAATCCCGTATACACTGAAAAGAAATGTTTTAAAGATATATATCTCAAGAAGACATTAAACTTGGATGAAAAAAGATATTGATTAATGGAATAATAATCACCTACAATATTTGACCTCTTTTTATCGATAATTGGTTCAGCAAAATTGGGGTCGGATTTGAGTGATTCCTATCGGAAAACCACTTCGAACCAATATACGTGTTCGAAAGTTGGAGACAATGATTTTGAAGAAGGAGATCTTCATAATGTATGGTTACTTACCACTAACCCTTGGGGGAAATTCACATATCGTATATATGGTGGTGGTGGTATCTTCATTTGGAAACTTCGATGCAAGGACTATTCGCTACTAATCCTAAGGGTGATTCCCAAATGGGATGTAGTAGGAGAAGTGCTTTTGGTGTTTCCTGTTCCTGGACAACTTGTATAGACGGGTGTCTGACATTTCATTCCTAAGATACATGTACATTGATCTTTACGAACGTACATATGTTGGTCGTGTAGGAGGTAACTCCTCTTATACTTAACACCCTTGTCCAAGAAGTACGAGCTCAAAGGTTATACTTTTGCAGAAATCAATCGTGTGTTATTAGAAATGGAAATGTGGCATTCAAAGTAAAATATGTTCTGTGAAAGGTAAACGTCACCTCAAGCCTCATACATTGGAAATGGCTTAAATAGAGTATGTCGTAAGGCTATGTGGTTCGCAACCATTTGGGTATGGTAATCACCTTTCTAGATTGCTCTCTATATGTGTAGTATGTTGTGTATGCTATGGGATCCCGGTAATGGTTCATAACAACCGGAGTGATGTCATATTCAGTACTATCCAGGTCATAGTGTTGACCAAAAAGGAGTAGGCTGGTCTTTCCAGATGCAGAGGATCATAGTGTTGATCCTCGGTACATTCATCTAGAGATGTACTGTACGAAAGGTAGTCCTTTACCTGCCATTGTATGGAATCCATTCTTCAAATAAGTGCCTTCGAACTTGATTGTAGAACCTAGTATGCTCGAATTTAATAAATGCAACAATTTCGGCTATGATTAATAAGTATTTGCATCTAGACATTATTATAATATCACTGAATTTTACGTAGAAATGTTTTTGTTATCATAAGGTAAAAACTCGTTCCGTGTTTATGTGCGGCGTGGTGTTATGAGGTACCCTTTGTTTTCAAAATATTCATATCTGGAGTTTTCTCACACCAGTCCTATAACTGATCCGAAGTTTGTTTTCTTTTCCTTTTAAACTCTAGGTACCCTATTTTTATGGGCAACCTAGTAGTTAGGTAGCTTGGAGCATTTTAGGAGGAGCATGGAGCATGAAGCTGGAGGGTCCTTTGTAGATAGTTATCTATTTCTATTTCCGTTGTATTATGTATAAGTATCTACCGGCACCTATAGGGATAGGCAGTTATAATTGTCCCTAGCTGGGTTAGTACTTGCTATGACTCTGATATCTCATTTTTAAAGTAATTGTATGTACTCTATATGTATAATTACAAGTTGTTAAATGCGATGTGAGAATCTATTTTGTTCTTTCTTCTATCTTTATTTTCTTTTACCCCCGATTATCTGCCTCTCCGGCACTTAAATTTGCGGCACGTGAATACCGAGGATGTATTAATGTCTTCGAGGGTCGAAAAGGTGGGTTGTCACACAGAATGTTTGTAACACCCCGTAAAATAAACAATAATTAATAAATAATTATTAAGGATAAAAAATGGAATTTGACAAAACTTTAGAATTTGGTTATGAAGCTTAAACCATTGCATTCGTGGCGATTTTCTGAGCAACTTTCGTATTTAGAGTTTTGCGATCGGAGCTCAAACGAAGAAGTTATAAGTGTTTGAAGTTTTTAGAATGAAAATAATTTAAAACGAGAAAAAAGAAATAAATAAGATTAATAGCATGGACCCCACCAGTCTATCCCATTACTTAGGCCGGTTGACCACTAGTGGTCGACTGCTTATAGGGGCGGTCGACCGATGGTGATGGTGGCGGCTAGAGTTGAACTTTGGCCGAATGGCCCGGATTTAATTATTTTAAATCTAACGGATTCGGTTGATTCGAGCGTCTATAAATACAAGCCTAACCCCTCACTTTTCTCCTCATATTTTTTTACCAAAGCAATGAATCTTTGCTATTTTCCCTTCTCCACTATTTTAAGAAATGATAAAATATTTTTTATGCATATAAATCGTAGAAGAGCAGAAAATAAAAGAGAAGAAGAGAAGGAGCGAATCGTTACTACGAAAAATGATAAATTTCATAATTATTACTCTATATTACCCTTAACCCCAAATCTCTTCTCATCCTCCAATTCTAATAGTATGTATATACCTTGTTATACATATTTTTTGGATGAAAAATGAGTCAATTGAAGGGATGAGTTCGTATTTGGGAGATTTGAAAAGCTTGAAAGGTGAGTGGAAAATTATATGATTTATTTATAACATTGAAATTTATATCATTGAATTTTATTTAATTGTTATGCCTATATAAGGTATGATGAGTTGTGGGCTTAAAACAAATATATAGGAATCTCGCATACATATTCTGTAAGTTAGGTAATATGAATAGAAATGATATTTACACCATAATCTGGAAATTTGAAAATCAGTACCTAAATTTGTTAAAGTTGAATGTTGATAAGATTGTAAGATTTATTCCATATTTATAATAGTTGGGCTGTAAATTGTTAGTATAGATTTAGATTGCCCTAATTTGACTTGGAATGTGAGTTTCTATGTTTTATTTTATTGGAAGCGTTTTTGGTACAATTTAGTTGTATCTATTTCCATGTAATTTTCATAAATTATCTAATTAGACTACCTTCTTCATTCTATTAATATACCTCCCTTCGATCGCCTCACCCCACAACTATGTATAAAAATTGTGTCGTTTGAAATAATTGAAAGAATTGGGCCAGCTCGCAGTGGAAAAAATGGATGAATTTCAAATTTTTTTACCATTTTGGATCTTTAATGGGCCTATGAAGTCTAAATTTCATTTGGAACTTTTCTAAACTTGGTTTAAATAAAATCATGTATTTTATTTAAATTAGTAATTAAAGGGAAGTTTTAAATAAATTTAATTTTAATTGTATAGTGTATCAAATACACCTAACATTTATTTATAAGAGTTAACATATAGGAAAGGAAACCTTTCATTTCTTTCCCCTACAACAAGTAATTAATTGAAAGCATAAATTGCATTAAATGGAGAGAGAAACCTTTCATTTTTTCTCCATAATTTGAATTGATTTATTCGGTAAATGTCATTAATTAATAATTTATTCATGGCATGGAATATTACTATGTCCAAATGTATTCTAACTTTACAAATTGTAGTTTACAGATTGTGTACAAAGATTTTATTAAACTTATAAATTGTAGTTAGGGATTTATTTAATTTTGGTTTTATTTATATAAGTATACATATATGTGTGTGTGCATGCGCGCGCGTGCATGTATAAACATATACACACACATATATATGTATATACATGTGTGTGTGTGTCATACACACACACACACACACACACACACACACATATATATATATATATATATATATATTTGTGTGCATGTGTAACATAGCAATCCGCGTAGGGAATAACATGTCCGTATATAGATGTTGGGATTTACATCGCAAGAAACATATTAACTCATTTTGCATATATTATAAGTTGTCAAATATGTGCTTGAACATATAGTTATAAATTTCAAATGATCATATACATGTATATAATATGTTTTATCACTAAAATATTGGAGGAAATATTTATTTATTTATATAACTATATATTGTACCATAAATAACAATATATATATATATATAATTTTTTTAACTTACTAATTAGGAAACATGTCAGATCTGAAGTTACAATAATTTTATATAATTAATATATATGAATATCATATTGAATTAAGCATTCCAACCATAATAAATTAATATAAAATAATTATTTTATAAAAGTTCAAGTTTTATAATTTTTGAAAATCTAGAAATATATTTTAGGGCTCGGGAAAAATTTCTAAAATTTCTCAATTAATATAATATTTTAAATTAAATAATTTATAATAGGCTGAAACTAAATTAATTTTAAAAAATATAAAATTAAGTTGAAAAACTTTGAAATTTTTGGCTAAGGCACCTAACATAATGGCTTAATTTAAAAAAATATAAAATTGAATTTTAGAAACACAAATTATTTTACATGAATTTATTGAATCAGATAATCACTAAATAATAATATATAAATAAATTAGTAAAAAGTATTTTCTGCACTTATCATTCATAATAGACATAAACAAGTGTTAAGAAAATTTCAGATCAATGTTATATAATAAAAACCAAAATATATGTTTTACTTTAAATTATATGTAAGTATTTAAATCATAAATTAATATATATATATATATATATATTAACATATATAATTTTAAACTAAAATTTATTTTAATGTTTAACATCAAATTAAAAATATGAAATATGAATTAGATCTATAAACTTTATACACATATCCAATTTTCATTATGACAACAACAATACATACAAAAATCTCACCTAACTAATGAAATAACAATAATCTAATTTATGTACATAAGATTAAATGATTAAAAATATATTAAAGCAACAATAACATGATTAAAATGTACAAAAACATTACCCGAAATAGATGCCCTAAAGTTCACTTTGAAATAATGAGATCTCTTTCTCTAAAACTCTTTGATTCATGAGATTGCTAGTCTAGAATCAACGAACGTTCACTATCAAATAGTTTTGTTTTTAATTTGAATTGGATTTGAGATTTTAGGATATTTTTAGAGGATATTTGTTGCCATTAAAATGAATAATAATAAGAAGATGTAGGTGGTGGCTCCAAAAATGAATTAGATTGTAATTAGTGTCTTGATATCATAATTTATATGGTAGGATAAGAGAGAAATAACTAGATCTCTACCACACATCTTCAAAACCTAATCATACATGTTGTAACCGCCCCTACCTCTCTTTAGACCAGCCGCCTATCACTCCAAAATGTATGGGTTGTGAGTCCGTTTATCCCAAATTAAATATACACAATTATATTTAACTTAATTTGTAATCGATATCTCATATCGATCAATATATTTATAACTTTTATAAATATATGCAACAATTTTATTTCTCAAATCATATTCAAATTTTTTAACTAATATTTCAAAAATATTAATTAATTTAATTAATTTATAACAATTATAAACTAAACTAATCGTTTAATCTAAAGAGAATTCAACATTTCGGTTGTGTGACTCTTGGGTAAAAATTCAATCAGCGATTAACATTGAACTATTCGAATGTTGACGTTCACACATCACTTAGCAGGTGGTGTGACATTATGGCTAAATTTATCGCTTACTCATTTTCAGTAAAATCTAATTTCACTAAATTAAGCGTTACCTAGTTGTGACATTTATTTACACCAATTCTCTTTGTCAAAACTATATCACTTTGGCCTTATTGAATTTGGTAATGGTCAAAATTCCAACATCGTCCACATTCAAATCTATAGTCCAAACACAAAGTCTTTGGTTCAATAATAACAATTATTATTAACCATATTACTCTGGCCAGAGATTTTGACTTTGGTTTGACTTGAGTTGACCGTGATACTAACCCCATATAACCGAGGAGACGAATCCTCTTGTGAATAGTGCTTCACTTCCAATATTTCCACTCGACCCTACTATAGCCGCTGAATGGATGTCGTGCCATGATTTCACTATAATTAAAGTGGAGCTTTCATATTGAAGATTCACAGTATTCTCAAGTCGAAAGAACTGTGTAAATTATTCACATCGATATTTTCTGTTTGACCTTAGTTATATTAACCAACAGAAAACTATCGAATGAGTCATTTCATAGTTATCCAATAACTATTAGTACGTAACCCCTAGGTTCCCCCAACAGTCGTGAGTAATACACTGCCCAACATTTAGAGAGCATTACGTACTCTAGTCTTAACGAATATATCGATATCTAGTCTCAATGCATCTTGACTAGGAACATTTAAAATGGTATATTTAATTTTATTGTGATAAATTACTCACAGTTACAACACTTTGTAACTACCATCATAAAACGTACCATTTATGGATTTTCTATTAAATATACTTTTAATTAAATTAATTAATTAATATAACCACATTATATCAAGTATATAATAGAAAGAAAACACCTTTATTTTGAACAAGGTTGGTCAACGAGTTAGATATATGTAACAAATTACATAATTTCTTCTAGGGCATTCCCCTAACTCTATCAATAATAAGGAATATACCAGAAATGAAAGAAATGTGTAAAGTATGGATGTTCTCCTCCATAGATTCCACTGTCTATTTCAATAAAAAAAAGATAATTCTTTGTAATTTCAAACCAACTAAAAGTCTCACTTTTTGGGTAATTTATGGAAAGTTATAACGATAATCCTTTTGGGAACGATAGCTCTAATAAATTAAAATGTGGAAATTAATGTTTTGGAATTCCTAAGCATAGGAATTAATGTGTTAGGAATGAGAATACACACACACACACACGTATAACCACGCCTACCGATTAAAAATATAGATGTATATATACAACGTATTTACGTTGATATTCGTATTAGATATAATTACGATACCTAGTTATAATAGTGCAGTAAAATATAAGATTAGGAGGTGTGATGGAAAAGAGATAGTAACTCCAAAATTAATAAGGCAATAAATGTGCAGTTAATAGGGAGTTATAGGAATTAAATGGGACATAAATGTGTTTAATGGGACTAGTTAATGGATTTAATATGACATTTACGGAGAAATGAAATAGGCATAATAGGTTGAATTAGAATGAATAAATAAATGTTATTAAATATCGTCCAAATAGAATAATAATGATTATTTATTGCAAACAATTAACACTTATGGAATATAGTAAATAAGCGCATAAGATAGGAATTAAATGTTGGAAGGAAGTATAATTTTCATAGTGGGAAATTACATGGCCTTAATTATACGTTTAGGATAAGCGTGAATTTGTGGGCCTAGCCTAATATTTAGGCCTAGGTAATTAGTTTGGTTTAATATTGGTTGGGATGCGAAGTCGGTAAAGTTACACGACAGAAGTATGCCCATCACTTAGAGGCTACCGGTAGTTGTGTATGCTTACTACCAATGTGAGACATCTCCAACCATATGACCCATGGGGAAGAGATATACATTTGCATATAGGTAGGGGAAAATATAATAAGGATTCGCCTTGGATTTAAAGTATTAAACGGTCCAGTACTTTAAGGAAATGGAGTCTGCTTCATTTCTAATAAGCGGTATTAAGTAACTGGAATGAGCATTTTCTTCGACTTACATTAGGTTAGTCTAAACAGGATTTCGACTGTGTCAGATCGGTGGGCTATGTCAGTATTGTTGTTGCACTGGTATTTAGTAGTAGAGCTGGCATATAGGCTATGACCACTAACGGTCCTGAGCGGTCTGTAGCAAAGACTTATGTTATGCGCTAACGGATTTTGCTTCCTACTAGTATAAAATCCGTATGGGATATGCACATACCTCAAATTTTAATTAGTTAGTTGTTTGTTTGTTGTAGGTGGGATAGTTAACCCTTAGATGAATCTTTGAGATGCATTAGTAATATGAGAATTCAAATATAATGCTGTATCTAGGGGTCATCGGTCTCTGTAACCTTGACCGATTGACTAGCATTTACATTGCGAAGGGCTTGCTTTGGGGTTGAGGAAATAGACGTTCGGTCCGCCTCCTCCCTATTTTAGAAGTATTAAGTGGTCAGGGGGTAGTATAACGTTTAGATATATATGTATATAGGAAAATATATAGTTACACCTCAGAGGAGATTAGGTATATCGTACACGTAGATGGAATTACACGAAATAGCCATGAATAATGGACATAACACTTAAATAGAAATCAATCGGCATAAATTAGTGTTATGGATAAAGTATGTAATTTTTTAGTTACAGAACGTTATTTTGGACCCTCCTTATTACAACCCACATGATAGTTTTAGAGGGACATGCTAACGGTATAAGACGGAACTGAAAATTATGAAGTCTTCTCATTCATTCTCTGCATTGACAAGGCAACTAGATACTAAGCAATAATATTGATTCTAAGGTAGTGGCCTTAGTCGGTACATATGTTCTATTATATTTTTCTATTCCGCTGTGAGTTTTTATAGATAGCTCTCCGATATACTTATGTTTATTACAGGTTACCAATACCAACGATCCATACCCTAATGAACTTGGATTTAGATTTAGTCTAAATTAGGTCCCATTAGGTGCGGGTAGTTACATTTGGTATTAGAGCTTAGGTTAGTCAATCATATGTGTTATTCGACTTTTTGACCAAGCATATTCCCATTGGAATTATAACGTTAAGAAGAAGACGAAACGAGTCATGGAGTTAGGAGCATGCTTGGAAGGGAAATAGAAACAACTCAAGATATTCCAGAAGATTTGGAGTAAAATGGACCACTCGGTACCAAAGGAACCATTGAGTACAGAGAGCTTTTTGCTCCACTATAGACCTCCAAAACCACTTGTGCTTGAAGCACTACCTCAGGTGATTTCCATGTAGTGCTTTTCTCAAAGAATAGATAAGCAACTTTAAGGATTTTTGACTGAAGGCGGGTAAGAGCAAGCGATACCAGACTCTTTGAAACAACTAAATCTCAAAGGAAAAGTGTTCGAAATGCAATGAATCGAAAGAAAGTAGAGTAGAACGAGGGAAGATTTCCCTCCATAAAATTCAATTGTTATCGAGAGGAACCACTCGGTACCGAGAGGTTTTTGTTAATATTTGGGCCTTGAAGCCTACTTCAGAACACTTGGATATGAATTTGGACTTGATATTTCTTGGACATCCGGTTTTGCTAGACGATTTCCCTATAAATAGAAAGCTACCTGCAACTTAGAGGAGGCGGCTTCTTCTTCTTTTTAGACCTTTCACACTTTGATTTCTCTTCTATCTTTTTCTTTCCCAAATACTCCAAATACTCTTAAGTCCGAGATCCACTAGATTGTGGTCGAATCCGGTTGAATTCATTGTAACCCAAAGAGAAAACAATCAATAACAAAGACTAAAGTGGACGTAGGCAAGAGTATTTGCCGAACCACTATAAAAATTATGTATTTTCTACTACTTTTACATTTATATCATTAGATCTGGTACTAGCAATCAGTTTTTGGGTGTTGATCCATTTTTTGCATCAAAATTTTGGTGCTTTCATTGAGAGCGAGCTAGATTTAACAGCTTGAAGCTTGGATCTGAGGTCTGGAGAAGATGAAGAGGCCTAATACCCAATCTAAGACTGAAGTGAGTCAACCAGAGCATAGGATAGCCAGGAGGTGTCCTCAAATTTTAATTAGTCTATCTATGTGACCAGGGAGGAGATGGAGAGAATGATGAAAGAGATGCGAAATGGGATAATGACTCGACAACAGGAGATGCTAGATGGATTCTTCAGAAGGATGGTTCAAAGAATAGTCGAAGCTGTTGGAATTCCTAAATAAGGACCAGGAACTAATGTGGGAACACCTAGAATTGAAGCAAAGCAAACCATTGTGATGCCCCCCACAAGTCGAACCGGTCGGTACCGAGAGGAATTTACTTGGGGGCAATATTAGTTCGGACTTAGAGCAAGCTGGGATGCTGACGACGAATGATGCGGGCGCAAGAATCGCAAGTCATAACACAAATGCATAGCGACCGAAAGAGTATGTGCTAGAGTTTCTCCATAAAGTATTTGCTTACACGTGTCCGGAGAGATGGGGCGATGGCCGCAAGTTGCAAGTATCCTTGCCAAATAGCGAGTGGATGGACTTATACGGGAAAGTAAGTCTTCTCACTGAAGAGTAAGCGGGTGGACTTGCTTGGATGTTACGAGTCCCCTCATCGGAGAGCGAGCGGATTGGACACAACAAGGATCCAAAGAGATCAAACCTTAGATTGGATGTTAAATGATCCAGAGAGATCAAATCCTAGATTGATTTTAAACGATCTAGAGAGATCGAAGCCTAGATTGGATTTTAAATTATCTCATAGATGGCGTAGCTTAGTTTAGATGTTAAATGATCCAGAGAGATCGAATCCTAGATTCGATTTTAAACGATTCGAAAAGATTGGACCTTAGAATGGATGCTGACTTGATCTTAGGATTTGAAAGCCTTGTAATTGGACTAGAACAGATAAATCCCAAACGAATATGGGATGATTTTTGATACACGATATGATTACTCCAAATGATAACAAACTATTTATGGTTTATGACTAACACTCAAGCATGGACTAGAGTCCTTAGTTATGACAGTTTGGAATGACCATGGATTTGCAGAAGAATTCGAGGGAACCAAACGATCACCAAGATCAGGATTGATGGATGGTCGGAGTGCTCAACTATCGAAGATCGACTACCGCTGAAACTTGTACCCAAGTAAAGCACACCTTACATTCATAAGATGTACTTTAGGGGAAGTGTTACCCAACTTTTTGACTGAGCAGATATCCATCGGAATTAGAACATTAAGATAAAAATGAAATAGATCACGGACTTAGGAGCATGCGTAGATGGGAAATAGGAACACAATCAATAAATTCCAAAAGATTTGAAGCAAAGTGAACCAATCGGTATCGAGAGGAACCGCTTCTTACCAAGAGCTCTTTGCTTCAACATGGACCTCCAAAACCACTTGTACTTAAAGCATTACCTCAGGTGATTGGCATGGAGCGCTTTTCTCAAAGAATAGACGAGAAATTCTATGGATTTTCTGATTGAAGGCAGATAAGAACAAGCAGTACTAGACTCTCTAAAAAAACTAAATCATAAAGGAAAAGTGTTCGAATTGAATGAATCGGAGGTAGAAAGCAGAGTAGAAAAAGGAGGGAAGATTTATCCCTATAAAAACTAGTCGATACCGGGAGGAACTACTCGGTACCAAGAGGTTTTTATTGATGTTTGGGCCTCAAATCCCACTTCTGAACACTTGGACCTGAATTTGGACTTGATATTTCATAGATATTCGGTTCTGCTATGCGATTTCTCTATAAATAGCAAACTACCTGCAACTTGGAGGGGGCATCTTCTTCTTCTTTTTGGACCTTTCACACTTTGATTTCTCTTTTATCTACTTCTCTCCCAAATACTCAAAACACTCTTAAATTCAAGATCCATCAGATTGTGGTCGGATCTGATTGAATTCATTGTAATTCAAAGAGAAAACAATCAATAACAAAGATTAAATGGATGTATGCCAGAGTATTTGTCGAACCACAATAAAAATTGTGTCATCTTTTCTACTGCCTTGACATTTATATCATTAGATCTGGTACTTTTAATCGATTTTTGGGTGTTGATCCATTTTTGGTGTCAACGATAGGAATTAGGATACACTACGAGAAGATATTTGTATTTTTACCTATAATTATATACATACATACATACATACACATATATTATACACCAAACTGTATAAATTCCGACTATAGAAGTAGTTTCGACTATACTCTAAAATGATGGACGAGGCAATTATGAGTTGGAACAATAAATAGAGTTAAATTTATACACCTACCTCGATTAGTCTGTGGAGTGTAGACCATACCGAAAGACGTTGACCAAGAGGAGCATGAGCATGACATATAGAAGTGCCCAAGAAGCTGGATGGTACTTGACTCCTTTATTGGGCCTAGGCTTCCCTATGAATGTGGACTTTGATGGATTGCTGATTAAACACGTACATTTAATCCAAACAGATGCTAGAGAGGAAACTATATGTTGTAAGCATCTGGAAGCAAGATGTAAAGAAGGATTCAGCAAGTCCTGCAAGAAGGTGTACAATAATCAACACAAGAAGATAGTTGAATTTTTAGTATATACCCTTAATTAGAAGATGTTAAGAGTGAAGGGAAAAGAAGAAAAGTCCAAAATAAAGGACGATTAAAGTCCATTTCCGAATCCAACCCTATATGAAAGAAGTTGACACAAAGATTTTTGAAAATTTCTTAAAACATTTCGATTAGGATTTTCAAAGGATTTATTGGGAAGTTGTTGTTTCGAAAAAGCAAGAAAATTTTGATATTCTTAGTTTAAAATTGGTTGGGTCAAAAGTTTTTGATTTAAAGTTTTTTGATAAAGGGATTTTTCATTTTCGAAATAAATGGAAAAGAGAGCATTTGTTTGGTTGGATGATTTTTCCTATTTTTTATGAATTTAGAACTTCTTTTTGAAAAATTCTTTCTAAGGGGTAGACAAATGGAAATGGTATATGATCAAAATGGGGTAGAGTGAATAGAAGGGTAAGAATGCCTGATAATGAAGATAGGAGGAATATTCTCATATAAGGAAATACTAAGAAAAATAGCTAAAATAGATTTATACGTATCTCTTTTCATGTTGATAAAGAAAGGCGCAATGACTAAAGCAGTAGGCGAACGTACTACAATGAGTCAATATGGAAAACAATAAAAGAAGAAAACAGCTATGTAAGGAGAAGCCACTTAAAGGCAATTTAGGTAGGAGAAATTTACTTGTAGCAGTATTAGAAAATTTAAGTAGAAGAATTTATATAAAAATAGGATTAGTGATCTAGTTAGAAATAGTATAGGAGAAAAACAATAGGGATATGATAGGAGAAATGGATAATTTCCATTGAAATGTGCAATAATTGCACATATCTTTAGAAGTCCCCCTCATATGCTATTAGAAACCCCGTTAAGGTTGAAAGCGGAAATATCACGAGTAGTGGGAAAATAATAGAATGGAAGTTATCCTTGTCTATTCCATTTTTCATTTTTAAAATTATAGAAGATGATTTTAAAAAATGGTTTGGTATGACAATTGGGTTTTTGAACACAAATAAATGTTTTGAGTTAAAAATTCTACTTTTGAAAAAGTGACTCTCTTTTGTAGAAATTCTTTGAAAATGGGAAAATTGATTAGAATAGGTAATTTTTCATGGCTCCTTTTGAAAACCAAGCAATTTTTGGAGAAGGTTTCTAAGTTTACATTTTCAAAGATAAAAGTTTTGGATTAAGTACTTCATGATTGTGAAGTTTAAATATTTCTTAAAGAGTGGTGCAAATCATACCAATTTTTCTTGCTATGATGCAGATAAGGATGACTGCTTAGGCAAAAGGGGGTAAAGGTTTAGCTATGAATAAAATAGCTATGGATGCTCGTAGGGTAGCAACAAGGAATTCCCATTGAATGTATAGAAATCGGTATGAACCTAGGAATATTTTATTAGAGTTGTATGAAAGCCATAAGAAGAACCCTCAAAGGAATAAGGAATGGTAACAAAGTACACTTTTACGAGTCCTATGGTATAGTCATATGAGAGATCGTTGATAAAGAAAGTAAATAACAAGTTTAAGGATACTATCAAGAGATTTTGATTGAAAGAAGATAGTAATATGATTAAAGAAGAGGGTAATGAGATTGCAACACACATAAACGATGTTGGTTGACTCAAGGTTAGAAAGGGTAAGATAGGTGATAGGAAAGTTATTCCACCGAGCAAATTTTTCAGTGAGTTATTCTAAATGTACATAGTTTATATTTATTTACCCACTGCAATATGGTAATGCACAATTTATCCCATAATCAGGTGTAATAATTGAAGTAATGGGTGGACCTTATTTATTAGAATCCAAGAAAGAGAGTTAAGGCATGTGGGTTATAGTTGAATAATAAACTAGAAATGTCCATCTTAATTGAGTAAGAAGTGATAGGGCCACAACATAACTAACACCGGTTGATGATGAAGGGCACCTTCCAGCAATTGTTTCTTTTGGTTTTTTTGGATTATAATTACTAGTTGTCTCCTTTCGGTTATTGGAAAAATGTACGACATGAGATATATTCCTATTTTATTACTATGTTGATTTTCTGGATGAGCTTTGACCGCTATATATACTGGGAAACAGTGTAAATTAGGAAATATCACAAGGACACTTAACTAGCGATAAAATATAGGTAAGGCTGGAAGTTTATAAAATAAATTAGAAAATTAGGTTAGCAAATGCTTGAATCCCAAAAAAATTAGAATTTTGGAAAAAATAAATTTTAGCAAACGGATGACAAGGAAGGGTTGTTGCGAAATCACATGTAAATATCCATATGCCTTAAAAGCTAAAATTTGTAAATATGCTTGTAGGTTGTTTGTTGTTTTGGAGTAAAAGGAAAGGTTCCCTAAATCTATGTTTAACTGCACGATGTTACGGTCAATCATATGCATTAACTCATTAGCGAGTCCCGATTATGCTAAGATGTGGCTTGATTTGTTTTTAAGGATGGAGCGGCAAATGTTTTGAAAAAATAAATTTGAATGATTTTGAAATATTTTGTTTAAATGCTTTTGAGAAGTTAGGTTCAAATGCTTTTGGAAAATTTTGTTCAAGTACATTTGAAAAAAATGGCGTTCAAATGCTTTTGGTAATCCGATTTTTGAAACTACTTTGCGTATTTGGTTGAAAAGAAAAATGATTAGTGAAAATTTTCCAATTTTCTAGTGCCACATGCTTAGCATAGGAAGGGTTGATGTGTTGGTGAATATGAATTTTATTGTCCGACAAGGGTGACAGTACACGAAACATAGGGAATATAACAAGGGAAAAAGTTGTTTTAGCTTTGGAATTTCTATTTCCACACCTTGTTGATAGTAGACAAAACTTGCGCTTAGAATAATTCCGTTTTAACATCCAAAAATAAACCTCCTGTAATGACCTGCCACTCATTCCACAGAATGACACATCATTAATAAGAAAGGAAGGGATAGAAAAGAGAAAAGAAGAGAAGAAAGAACTAAACAATATCAGAATCTCACAGCGGAAACGGAACAAAATATAATATATCACATAACTATTTACATAGTCTTAACATAATCAGAGTACACAACTTATACAACACAATACATTAGACAGGTATAAAACCTGTCTATCATACAACTCAAGATACAACAAAAGACTCAGAGAAACCAACACAGCGGAATACTATATATCTACGAATGCTGAAGCCTCCTGCTCCATATCTCTTCCATATATTCGTCAAAGCTAACCTGAATCCCTTGGCTACTCGTAAAAATTTGAGTACCCAAGAGTTCAATAAAACAGAAAATAAACACTTGGGTCAGACATGGGTCTGGTGTGAGTAAACGGTTTAAACTTGCTTAACTTCAAAATCCTTTTGAAAACAAAGGTATCACGTAAGACTTCCCACACATAAACATGGAAAAGTTTTTACCTTACGCTAACCAAAACATTTGATAGGAAATCCAGTTTTATTACAATAGTGTCTAGGGTTTTCAAGTAAAATACAGAAATAGCTGGAATGCTTACATCTCACGTTCCAACATAGTTGGGCACAACTAAATCGTACGTCACTTATTGGAGTTTGGATTCCATACAATGGCAAGGCTACTGGGGTACCGCCCGTCATAGTACGTGGCCTAGATCATCGTACCGATCGCCAGTGCTCAGACCAACGTCGACGCCCTCGCCAACGTGCACAGTATTTGGCACGTGCACGCTCGATCGCCAGTGCTCAGACCAACGTCGACGCCCTCGCCAAGTCGACAACCATCCCCCTGACCCACCTGGCTACCCAGACCACCGATATCACCAACGAAACGAAAACGAACCCATCGTTCGAAAAACTGGAACAATACCGATCACCTAAAAACGCCTCGCTCCGACCATCTCAACCACCTGACGCCACGCAACCACAATTGAAGCTTCTTCAACCTCCCCTGCTTCAATCTTGAAAAGAAATAGTGAATGGCTGCCTTTTTATTGATATCTTCTGTCATATATATAATACACAAGAATAGGTAATCTGAGACTAGAAATATATAATACAAAAGAATAGGTAATCTGAGACTAGAAATGAGGAAACCTATTCTAACTAATTCCTAAACTCACGCTTGACCATATATACACTATTACATTAAAAGAATGTGTCAATATATCTCAGTAATATCTCAATACCCCCCTCAAGGTGGAGCATGAGGATCATAAATGCCCAGCTTGGAAAGCAAAAACTGAAATTGACGTGTCCCCAAAGGTTTGGTAAAGATGTCAGCAAGCTGAATCGTGGTAGGAACATATGAAGGAAGAATAGTTCCATCCTGGATTGCGTCACGAACAAAGTGACAGTCTGCTTCAATGTGCTTTGTCCGTTCATGGAAGACAGGATTCTTTGCAATATGTAAAGCCGATTGGCTATCACAATAAAGACCAATAGCAGTAGTATGTTGAATCCCCAGGCTAAGGAGAAGACCCTTCAACCATTTCAATTCACAAGTAAGGGAAGCCATAGATCGATATTCGGCCTCTGCTGAAGAATGTGCCACAGTAGGTTGTTTCTTAGTTTTCCAAGAAATCGGGGAATGTCCAAGAAACACAAGCCAACCAGTCAAAGAGCGACGAGTAAGAGGACAAGCTGCCCAATCGGAATCACACCAACCTGTCAAAGAGAGAGAACTATCGGCTCGAAGTAAGATGCCTTGTCCAGGAGAACCCTTCAAATAGCGAACAACGCGCAAAGCAGCTTCCCAATGTTCATGTCGTGGGTTTTGTAGAAACTGAGATAAAACGTGGACAGAGTATGCCAAATCAGGACGTGTGACCGTTAAGTAAATCAAACGTCCAACCAAACGACGATAAGGTTCCGAATTAGATAAAGAATCTCCTGAAGCATGAGCAAGCCGATGGTTTTGCTCAATGGGAAAAGATGCTGGCTTAGCACCTAGAAGACCAGTCTCAGAAATAATGTCAAGAGAATACTTTCGTTGACAAAGAAATATACCATCAGGACTTCGTGCCACCTCAATCCCGAGAAAATATTTGAGAACCCCAAGATCCTTCATATGAAAACACGTGCTCAAATAGTTCTTAAAGATTCTCAAAGCAGCGGAATTATTCCCAGAAATAATTAAATCATCAACATACACCAAAACATTGATTTAAGTAACACCCGTAGTGTAAGTAAAGAGAGAATAATCAGCATAGGACTGGAGAAAACCATACTCTTTTAAAGCAGTAACAAGCTTGGCAAACCAACACCTCGGTGCTTGTTTCAAGCCATATAGTGACTTTCGAAGACGACAAACCATATCAGGTTCAGAAGATCCAAAACTAGGTGGAAGCTTCATATAGACCTCCTCGTTGGGATCCCCATGCAAAAAAGCATTATGCACGTCCATCTGATGTAGCTCCCAATTTTTAGATGCTGCAACGGCTAAGAAAGCACGAACCGTGACCATCTTTGCAACTGGCGCAAAAGTCTCGTTATAATCAATCCCGGCAATTTGGTGATTACCAAAAACAACTAAACGAGCTTTAAGCCGTTCAATACTGCCATCAGAGTTGTACTTGATTTTATATACCCATTGACTACCAAGAGCACGTTTACCAGGTGGTAATTTTTGCATAATCCAAGTACCATTATTCTCTAAAGCACGAATTTCTGTTTGCATAGCATGACGCCATCCTACATCTCTCATAGCTTCTTTAAATGATTTCGTTTCACAACCTGCAGTAACAGCGGCAAGAAACTACCGATGGCTAGCAGAAAATTTTGCACAATTAATATAATGCGTTATAGGAAAAGGCGTACCTGAGGAAGCAGATGTCGCGGGTGAACTTGGAGAGAGAGTAGATGGACTTTTTGTGAGAACAGTGTTAGTAACATAGTCACGAAGTCGAATGGATGGAACTTTTTCACGGCATCCACGTCCCATGTGAGGTGTATCGGTTGCATCCAGAGCAACCCCTTCTGCCCCCTTGTAGATGGATGGGGGTATGGAGATGCAGGTGTAACATTTGGGCTTGACTGTGATTCATTGGTTGTTGGAGCAATAGTGGGACCAGGTTCTAAAGTGGTAGTTGTAGGGCTTTGGGTGGAGATGTGTAGTGGGGAGGATTCATTTGCAGGCTCAGGTTCTTCAGACAATGGTTTAGGTTCTCCAAAAATGTTAAAGTCAAAATCATCATCACCCATATTCATGCTTCTAAGATTACATTTAGAACGAAAAGTAGCAGGTGCATTTTCAGCAAATGGAAATTGATTTTCAAAGAATTTAACATCTCTAGAAACAAAAAAACTTTTATTTTCTAGATCAAAAAGTCTCCACCCTTTCTTACCAAATGGATACCCAACAAAGACACATTTTCTACTTCGACTTGCAAATTTATCATTCTTAGCTCGTTGATTATGGGCATAACATAAAGTACCAAATACTCGCAATTCATCAAAAGATGGCAAAGTATTAAATAAAATTTCATAAGGTGTTTTATTGTGAAGAATACTTGAAGGTGTTCGATTGATCAAATGAGAAGCTGCTAAGACACATTCACCCCAAAAATAAAGAGGAAGATGACTTTGAAAACGCAAGGCCCTTGCCACTGTCAAAATATGACGGTGCTTACGTTCAACTCGGCCATTCTGTTGTGGAGTCCCCACACAAGAGGTTTGAAATAAAATCCCATTTGTAAGAAAATAATCTGTCAAATAATTAAACTCCGTCACATTATCACTCCGAACAATCTTAACCTTTTGTCCAAATTGTCGATCAACCATAGCAAAAAATGACATAAACATTTTAAATACCTCTAATTTATCAATCAATAAATAAATCCATACAGCTCGAGAAAAATCATCCACAATAGTTAAAAAATAACGAGCTCCACAAGAAGAAACTGTATTGTAAGGCACTAAGAGAAAAAGAATCACGAGATTGTTTGGCACGAGGGCACACATCACATGCCTTATTCAATTTATCACTAGAATTACGTAAGAAAGGTAATGACTTTACTACTTTCTCTGAAGGATGTCCAAGACGTTGATGCCAAAGTTCCAACAAAGATGAAGAACCATCCACTGAGATAGCTTGCACTGTTGACGGCTGCCGGAAGTAGTAAAGTCCATCTCTCCGTTCACCCGTTCCAATCAGCTTCCTCGTATGACGGTCCTGTATAACACACATATTAGAAGCAAATTGTACAAAACAGTGCATGTCATCAATGAGTTGTGTGACTGAAATTAAGTTGCAGTGCAATTTAGGAACATAAAGAACATTTTTAAGACACAATCCGTCGGAGAGCCTCATACTTCCCCTTTTAGTAGCAATTATTTTTTGGCCATCAGGAAGTCCAACAGGACATGCAACTATATCATGAACATCAAACAAATATGATTCATCCCCCGTTACATGATTTGAAGCTCCGGTATCAATAATCCAAGAGATCTTAGAAAACTCACCATGTAAACGATCAGTGGAGGATTGAGTATTACCAAACATAGTAGCTATAGTCTGCCATTGTTCCGCAGTCAAATTAGGAAGAGAAGCAGGTGTGTTTGACGTGCTGACTGCAGCATTGGAAGAATTTCTTTGCCCACTGACTGAGGCTCCAACCATATTGATGCAGCCATCTACTGCCATCGCTCGCACGGTGACTCCTTTACCACGACCAGTCGCAGATGGGTCTGTACCACGACCACCACCTCCTTTGCTGCGAGCATGAGTCGCTCCTTGAGTGCGAGGTCTATCGCCCCACCATTCTGGATACCCAAGAAGTTGAAAACATGTAACAATGTCATGTCCAGATCGATGACAATGAGAACACAGTAGTCCGGATTTGTCTTTCTTACCTGGTTTCACTCGGCCACGCCCTTCTAGATGAACAGCAAAGCCCACCACTTCCGGTAGAGATTCTCGAGCATGAGTAATTCCACGAACACGTTCTTCTTGTGTAATTTGTTGATAGGCACGATCAAGAGAAGGTAAAGGTTCTTGGGATAACAAAGTAGTACGTAATTGAGCATAATAATCAGAATTTAAACCCATCAAAAATTGATGAAAACGTTCATTGCTTCGTCGTTTTTCATGTTCCTTTTCCAAATTACATTCACATTTTCCACACTTACATGTAATAATAGGTTCATGATTAGCCAATTCATCCCACAAAACCTTTAGTTTTCCAAAATATGTAGAAACAGACATGATCTTGGATTGCTCACACTTAGCCAAATCAGTTTTTAACTGTTGAATTCGGGGACCATTGACAACAGAGAAGCGAGCCTTCAATTCATCCCACAAAAGTTTAGCGTCATCATAAAAGGAAATAGTAGATTTAACCTCTTGATCAATAGTGTTCATTAGCCAGGAAACCAGCATCGAGTGAATGGTAAGCCAATCCTCCGTTGTAAAAGGCGCTTTGGGTTCCATAATCGTGCCATCGACGAAGCTGTATTTCCGACGGGATAGTAAAGCAAGACGCACAGACCTTGCCCATTCATCATAATTGTCGTGTCGAAGTCGAACCGGAGTGATGAGATCTCCAGGTCTGTCTTGTGAGCCAAGGAAAAATGGAGACGTATGATCATTTCGAGAAGTCATTGCCGGACGTGTATCTTAGCCGTGTGGCTCTGATACCATGAAAAGAAATAGTGAATGGCTGCCTTTTTATTGATATCTTCTGTCATATATATAATAAGAATAGGTAATCTGAGACTAGAAATATATAATACAAAAGAATAGGTAATCTGAGACTAGAAATGAGGAAACCTATTCTAACTAATTCCTAAACTCACGCTTGACCATATATACACTATTACATTAAAAGAATGTGTCAATATATCTCAGTAATATCTCAATAAATCCCCCTAGGTCCCGTTCAACTCGATGCATTGATGACCACGAATTAGCCTCACATCTCTCGACGTTCAAAACCTGACATTAAACCCTAGTTCGTCGTCGTTGAGTCGCCACGTCCATCGATAAATCAAATCCTTATTTTTCCTGTAATCTCCAACATGCCAGCTTTCACCACGAACAATCACGACTTCCCAAACATCGTTGATCAACGGAAATTGATGAAAATACATTTTCCGTTCATCTCGAGATATCTCTCCAACTATTTACTTAAAATTCATGATTTCTTTACCTAAATTCATAATTTGCCAATACAAACCACATTATGAAATCAAATCATGAAATTAAAACAATCGATTTTTCTATTATAAATAGATTTCTCTGTAACATTCTATTTTCTAAACATTTTCTAAATATTTCTTCTTGGAACTATTTTTAATAATGAAATTATAATGTTATAATCATTTTCTTTTTAAAGATCAAAGCTTGAATTTTTCTGTATAGGCAGATATGAATTTTTATGTGTTATTCATGGGCCTGTGAACACAACAGTGACAAGCATACATACACACAACCATGTATACAATATATAATGTAATTCAACTATAATTCAGTTAAAATCACCCATGCAAACCAAACTTAATTTGTTTGAATACTAATCCCTATAAAAGATTAGACGAGGGAATTAGAAATTTTGCTCTAAATTTAACTCTTTAACTTAAACAGAGATGATATAAACATATACATGCACTCAGAGTTCTCTATATTCAAGTACACATATATTCAAATTTAAGATAAACATGCATACATATTTCAAACATATATGACAATTTTACTTTAAACATTTTACCACATAAACCCAAATTTAACTGTTTTTAAATCTAAGTTTACTCACAGGTTATAAAACAGAGACAGGTCTGTATAGATTTCAAATATGCATCACAGTATATACCTATATATTCACATCTATACATTTATATAGACATAACATATTTTATTACTTCAACAAGCATCAAGCAGAAGATCAGGTTTAATCTGTTTTTAAATGGAATTTACTCACCACAAAAATGATGAACAGAGCTTTATATTTGAAACAACTTTTGAAAACTTTAAAAGCTGGAATATGCTTGAACTTGATATTTGAAATCATTTTTGCTGTTGAGATGTTTTAATTTGCTAGCTGAAATGCTTTTGCTTCTTTTTTGATAAATCTCAGGTTGAAGAATGTTGGCAGGCTTTTGATTCCAGGTTGAAGGAAAAGTTTGCAAGCTTGGTTTTTAAATTTTGAAAATGATATTATAGGCTATTGAATTTGATTTCAGGTTTGTGAGGAGTTGGTTACGGTTTGTTAGAGAATTTGTTTGAGTTTTGTTACAGGCTGAAAATTTCTTTGTATTAGAAAAGAGAAATAGGAAAAGAAATGAGGAGAAGAAGGCATATGGTTATAATGGTAAGAATGATTTATTAAAAATAAAAAGAAAACTAATTTTAAAAATGACATTTGTCACCATATTGTTTTATTACTTAACACATGTTAAATTAAGCTCTAGGATGTTTACACTTGTCTTGTAAGTAATTTGTACTTAAAATTAAGTGTTAATAAAAGCTTTTAACTTAATTAATTAGTTTATAAATACTTAGTAATATATAGCTAATTTTAAAGAAATAAAACAAAGTATATTCATAAATAAAAACAATACATATATCTATTATTTGAAAATAACACATTTGACCATTTTAAATGATTTATAAAAGAGATTATAAATTACTTCTATTATTAAATGAATTAATATATCCTATTTATTAAACAATAATTTAAAAAGAAAATAAAATAAACCTTTATTTAAATTTATACTTAAGCTAAAATAAAATTTAAACAATTAACATTTATCTTAAGTATTTAAAACCATATAGTTATATATTAAATAACTTTGAAAATCTTTATATTAAATTTAATCATAATTCCCAAATTACTCAAAATAATATAAAATAGGTTTTTATTTGTTAATTTATAAGAAAGCTTATCTATTTATAATATAACCATATATTTACATTATAAATAGAAACCATTTTATTAGGTTTTAAAAGATAAAATTCACTAATTAAATATTTATTAAATTTGGATTATTAAATTAATTCAAATCTTATTAACAATAATTATCAAATCAATTTAACACAGATTATTAAATTGATATTGCCCAAAAATTTCGGGATATCACACCTCCTTATGCAGATTGTATTTTCAAAAATTGGATAAAATTTGGGGGCAAAAGAGAATGCTCCAAAGTACAACGGAATAGGTGTGGAAATGTGAAATTTTCCATCTAAATTCCTTTTTTGGTAGGAGTATAGGTTTAAGAAACTAGATTTTCAGAATTTTGGATGTTAGAAATTGTGTGTTAAGGATTAGATGGTAGGAATTGGATGCAAAATTGTTTGAACCATACTCCTACTCGTAGGTGTGTGGGAATCGTTGTATGTAAACAAGGATTTTTGACTTTTGAAAACTTGCATATATATAGATCTACCAGTACATATAGGTTGTTTGCATCATATTTTCAAAATATTTATAAAAAAATGCATCTATGTATGAGGCATCGATCTAGAATTATTCAGCATACATCTCATATATGTTGGGACATACCATGCACTTGTACACTTTTAGCTGCAAAATTGGTTGTACAATAATTGGTTGGATAGTTGAGGATGGTTGCATGCTATATTACATGATTCAACCGTTAAGGAAATTCAGGGATGAAATTTTTTTAAGGGGTATGGGAAGGGAATGTAACACCCCGTAAACTAAATGGTAATTGATAGATAATTATTACAGCTAAAAAATGAAAATTGAGCAAACGTCGGAATTTGGCCATGAAATTTGCACCATTGCGTTCGTGGCGATTTTCTGAGCAACTTTCATATTTGGAGATTTGTGGTCAGATTTCAAATGAAGAAGTTATAAGCATTTGAAATTTTCGGAATGAAAATGTTTTAAAACGAGAAAAAGGGAATAAATAACATTAATAACATGGACCCCATAGGTCGACCCTCTTACTTGGGCCGATCGACCGCTAGCGGTCGACTACTTAAAGGGGGCGGTTAACCAGTGGTGATGGTGGCGACTAAGGTTGAACCTTGGACTATTGGCCTGGATTTAATTATTTTAAATCTAACAGATATGATTGGTTCGAGCACATATAAATACAGGTCTAACCCCTTAGATTTCTTCTCATATTTTTTAATCAAAGCAGTTAAGCTCTGTCATTTTCCATTCTCCACTATTTCTAGAGATCATAAAAAAAATTATGTATATAAATCGGAGAAGGGCAGAAATAAAAGAAAAGAAGAGAATGAGCGAATCAATACTGCTGAAAATGGTAAATTTCATAATTTTAAATCTATGTTCCCTAAACTCCAAATCTCTTCTTAGATCTGTAATTCTAATAGTATGTATATATCTTGTTATACATATTATTTTGGATTAGAATGGTAAAGGAGTTAATTAAAGGGATGAATTTGGATTTGGGAGAACTGGAAAGCTTGAAAGGTGGGTGGGAAATTATATGATTTATTTATAACAATAAAATTTATATCATTGAATTTGATTTAATTATTGTGCCTATGTAAGGTCCGATGAGTTGTAGGCTTAAAACAAATTATATGAATCTCGCATACATATTCTGTAAGTTATTTAGTAGGAATAGAAATGATATTTACACCCTAATCTGAAAATTTGATAATCATTTCCTAAATTTGTTAAAGTTGAATGTTGATAAGATTGTAAGATTTATTCCAAATTTATGATAATTGGGTTGTAAATTGTTAGTATAGATTTAGATTGCCCTAATTTGACTTGGAATGCGAGTTTCTATGTTTAATTTATTGAGAGCTTTTTGGGTACAATGTAGTTCTATCTATTTCCACGTAATTTCAATAAATTAACTAATTTCACAACTATGTATAAGGAATATACCAAGAAGGAAAGAGATGTGTAAAGTACAGATGTTCTCCTCCATAGTTTGCACTGCCTATCTTAATAAAAGAAAAGAGATGGTTTCTTGTAATTTCAAATGGAGCAAAAGTCTTACTTTTGAGTAATTTATGAAAAGTTATAACGGTAATCCTTTTGGGAAGGATAGCTCTTATAAATCAAAATATGGAAATAAACGCTCTAGAATTCCTAAGCATAGGAATTAATGTGTTAGGAATATACACACACATGTATAACCGCGCCAATAGATTAAAAATATAAATGTATATATATAGCGTAATATACGTTGATATTCATATTAGTTATAATTAGGACGCCTAGTTATAAGTAGTGTAGTAAATTACATGATTAAGAGGTGTAGATGGGAAAAAGTTAGTAACTCCAAAATTAATAGAGCAATAAATGTGCAGTTAATAGGGAGTCACGAGAATTAAATGGGGACATAAATGTGTTCAATAGGACTGGTTAACGAATTTGATATGGCATTTATGAGGAAATGAAATAAACATATTAGGTTAAATTAGAATGAATAAATAAATGTTATTAGATAAGAATTAAAAACTGTAAGACAATATAGTTTCATAGTAAGCGATTAAACAGCCTTAATTATACATTTAGGATAAGCATGAATTAGTAGGCCTAGTCCAATATTTAGGTCTCGGATAATTGGTTTGGTTTAGTATGGGTTGGGAGGCGTGGTCGGCAGTGTTACATAATAGAAATCCACCCTTCACTTAGAGACTACCAGCTTTTATGTATGCTTACTACTGATGTGAGACATCTCCAACCATAAACACATGGGGATGGGATATACATTTACGTATAGGTAGGGGAAAATACACCAAAGGTTCACCTCGAATTTGAAGTACTAAATGGCCCGGTACTTTTAAGGAAATGGGGTCTGCTTTATTTCTAATAAGAGCTATAAAGTAACTAGAACTGGCATTTTCCTTGACTTACATTAGGTTGGTCTAAATGGGATTTTGGTTGTGGAAGGTCAACGGGCTATGTCAGTATTGTCGTTGTACCGGTATTTAGTAGTAGGACTAACATATAGGTTATGACCACCATTGGCCCCGAGTGGTCGATAGCAAAGACTAAGGTTATGCCTTGACGAATTTCGCCTCCTACTAGTGTAGAATCTGTATGGGATACGTACATGCCTCAACGTTTAGTTAGTAAGTTTTTTGTTTATCGGAGGTGGGCTAGTAAACTCTTAGACGAGTCTTTAAGATGTGTTGTAATATGATAATTTAATTATAAAGCAGTATCTAGGAGTCATCGGTCTATGTAGCTCAGACCGATTGACAAGTGCTTACATTGCAAAGGGCCCGCTTCGAGGTTGAGGTATTAAATGGCCATTGGGTCTGCCTCCTCTCTATTTAAAAATTATTAAGTAGCTGGGTTTTTTAGGTAGCATAACATTTAGACATATATGTATATATGCATGTTATAGTTATACCTCAGAGTAGGTTAGGTATATCGTACGCGTAGGTGGAATTACATGGAATAACTATGAATAATGGACATAACACTTAAATAGAAATCAATCGGAATAAGTTAGTGTTGGATAAAGCATGTAATTTTTCAGTCACCAGAACATTATTCTGACCCCTCCTCATTACAACCCATATGAGAGTTTTAGAGGGATAGGCTACTGGTGCAAGATGGGAATTGCAGATGGTGAAGTCTTCTCATTCATTCTCGGCACTAACAAAGCAACTAGATGTACAAGGAATAATATTGATTCGAAGGTAGTGGCCTTAGTTGGTATATATGTTCTGTTATATTTTTCTATTTTGCTGTGAGTTTTTATAGATAGCTCTTTGATATACTTATGTTTATTACAGGTTACCAACACTAACGATCCTACCTTAATGGACTTGGCTTTTGATTTAGTCTAAATTCGGGCCCATTAAGGTGCAGGTAGTTACATTTGGTATTAGAACTTAGGTTAGTCAATCATAGGTGATATTTGGCTTTTTGACTAAATAGATTTCTAAAAGAATTAGGATGTTAAGATGAAGATGAAACGAGTCACAAACTTAGTAACATGTTAAGTAAGGCAATAAGAACACACTTAAGAAATTCTAGAAGATTTGGAGTAAAGTGGACTACTTGTTACCGAAAGGAACCACTCGGCACCGAGAGCTTTTTGCTCCATTATGGACCTCCAAAACCACTTGTACTTGAAGCACTACCTTAGATGATTTCCATGGAGTGCTTTTCTCAAAGAATAAACAAGAAAATTTAAGGATTTTCTAACTGAAGGCAGCCAAGAACAAGCGTACTCTCTGAAACAACTAAATCTCAAAGGAAAAGCACTCGAAGTGCAATGAATTAGAAGAAAGCAAAGTATTAGGAGGAAAGATTTCCTCCCATAAAACCCAGTCGATACCGAGAGGAACCACTTGGTACCGAGTGGTTGTTATTGATGTTTGACCCCGAAGCAGACTTTATATTGATGGTTGAATCCGATTGAATTTATTGTAATTCGAAGAGAGAACAATCAATAACAAAGATTAAAGTGGACGTTTTTGGGTAGTACAACATTTATATATATTTATATAGGCATATAAATAGTTATACCTTGGAGTAGGTTAGGTATATCATACGCGTATGTGGAATTGCACGGCATAGCTGTGAATTATGGATATAACACTTAAATAGAAATCAATCGGCATAAATTAGTGTTATGGATAAATGATGTATTTTTCCAGTCACCAGAACGTTGTTCTAACCCCCTTCTCATTACAACCCACATGATAGTTTTAGAGGGACTGACTACTGGTGTAAGACGGGAACTGTAGATGGTGAAGTTTTCTCATTCATGCTCGGCACTGACAAGGCGACTAGATATCCAAGGAATAATATTAATTATAAGGTAGTGACCTTAGTCGGTATATATGTTTTATTATATTTTTCTATTCCACTGTGAGTTTTTATAGATAGGTCTCTGATATACTTATGTTTATTATAGGTTACCAACACCAACGATCCATACCCTAATGGACTTGGGTTTCGATTTAGTCAAAATTCAAGCACATTAGGGTATGGGTTGTTATGATGCTGGTATGCATAATGCTGCTGCTCAAATGAACACCAAAGAACTAGCCAGACCTCATAGGTGGTCTGAGCGAGTGGCTCCCGTAGAGACAAGAGAGCCTAGATGTCATCGAACGAACCGAGGGCGTTTATAGAGTGAAACACTTGGGGTTATTCCTGATAGCCACCATCCAAATAATCAAGCCAGTCAAGAGTTTATTGCTAATATGATAAGGAGGTAATAAATGAGAACCAATGGAGAAAGAAAGAGGAATGTGGCTTAGCACTTAGCGAAACTCCATTCACTGGTGATATCTTGCAGGAGGAGTATCCTAGTTAGTTTGTTATGTCAATGATGTCGTTGTATAATGGGACAACAGACCCTAGGAAACATATATGAAATATGAGTGGCATATGGACGGTGCTCCGGTTAATTCTTGATGAGTTTTTAAGTTTCAACAATGGCCGCATGAATGTCATATATTACGGTGAGTACATTATGCGCTTACTAAAAGAATGTGAGATTTCAGAACCCGACTCACCGGTCTCTACCGTCGATTGCTTAAACTCCCATACTCTAGCTTTGATGAAATTACGGGTTGCTCGACCTCTTCCCATCATTTCCTTTGAAGAATGGACTCAACGCCAACTACCTCAAGATCAACCACCTCAACAACAAGGCAGAGCATCATCTCACCATCCGACTCGCCAAAGATAAATTATTCGACAACAAGACAAAATTATGATTCCAAATCCGGGTCTTCCTTCACATGAGTCTATTTCCATGATATACCGTAACCAACAAATTCTTAACACACATATCACGAGGGTTGACAAAAAGCTTGATAAAGTAAAAGGATTTTGTCACAAAGTTATGGCAAGCAATCTCGTGTTCATCCGGCTCTTCCACGACTACACTAGGTGATCCGAGCAAACAACCCATCTTCACTTGGTCCTCCTCTTCCGATGATCAAGCAAGTAGTAGCGACGATGGTGGAAATGAAGACGATAGTGGTGGTATAGGTGGTCGAAGTTCTCATGGTGATAGGGGTAAGCGTATAATAGAGTAAGTTGTTGCTTATCTTATGATCTACAAACATTAGTCTTTCCTTTTAAAACATTAAAACATGGCTTGTACTAAATAGCCAATGTTCTCATATTATTAAAATCCTTGTTTATGATATTGTAATGTATGAATATTTGTTTCCTTTCACTACTATGATTTGAATATCTATACATGCATCATACGATTATTCATGCTCTTTATTCCTTTTTGTCGATGATAAAGGGGGAGAAAATTATCACTAAAATTAAGAATGCAGGATATATATCGTCAAAGATTCAGGGGGAGTAAGTATTTATATTATATACAGTCAAAATCTATATCTATTTACATGTTGTCATCAATCAAAAAGGGGGAGAATGTTGAGACTTGGTTCTGATTCATGACTCGAAGCTATCACTACAACATACAGATTCTACGACTGTTACGACAAAAAGAGAATATATACTACATGGAGACAAGACATCAAAATCCGTACATCAACTTTTATACTATTTAGTTTTGAGTCTTAAGTCAATATTGTTAAGATCTCTCCTCATTTACGTATATATTAGCTTGTATATATAATCTTCTCGTTTTTAAATTATTTATAGATATATAAGCATATAAAATATATACGTATATTATCAAGTTTTTAAAGTTAGAATCATATATAATATATATATTATATATACCTGTGTAAACTGTGCAAACTGCACAGTAAATACCATGTCGGTCGACTGACCTGGTAGGTCAGTCGACTGATCTGCTACTTTATGTGCAGTATGCACAGGTGCACATGTATATATATTGTATAATAAAAATCATTTGAATATATAGTCGACTGACCCAGAGGCTCAGTTGACTGAATTTCTATAACGGCTATATTTTCTGAAAAGACACGATCATTTGTGAAGAGTTACGACTCTCTACAAAGAGATTTGGATGCAATGCTTCAACCAGAACTCTTCGCCAATGGTCGCTGCTATTTAACAACTATAAATACATATCCTAACTTCATTCCAAAGTACTTAATCTGCTTATTTCTCTTATCTAACTCTCTTGGATATTCTTGCAACTATACTCTCAAATATTCAACATTCTTAAGCAGTACTATTCCTTTCTAATCTTCATAAACTTCAAATATACATATTTATACTCGAGGAGAAGATCATAGGAAGGGTGTACTATAAACAGACTTATCAGTGTGACCATAACACAAAAAGTCAAACAATCTTTTGTATTTGTTAAAGTCCTGTTCTGCTGCTCAGGCGTGTGAAGTCCTCTTCGGCTGCTGAGGCGAAATCCTGTTCCACTACTCAGGTCCCTGTTCCGCTGCTCAGGTCCATGTTCTGCTGCTCAAGGGTTGTATAGACCTGTTTCTCCGGGTTAAGTGAGGGTTTTCCTTTTAGTGAAATTCCAGAATGAGTCTGGGACTGGACGTAGGATGGTGCTCCGAACCAGTATAAAAATCTATGGTGTTATTTTTATTATATTGCTCTTATATTCCGCACTATTTACTGTATAGCTATCAACACTATATTCTGTATTATCGTATATCCATATTACATGATCCATAGCTCACTTACATTTGGTATCAGAGCAAGGTTCTTCATATAACCGTAACACAGTTATCTGATATTCTGATAATATGGAAACTAACACTAGCACTAGCATTAACACTAGCTTCATAGAAGGACAATCCACTACACGTCCACCACTATTCAATGGCATGAACTATAACTATTGGGTCACACGAATGAGAATATATATGCAAGCAAATGGTTTTGGTTCATGGAATATTACTCAGAAAGAATACACTATTCCTACTGGGGAGTATTCTACTTGGACAAATACCCTGAAACTAGATGCCACATCAAATGCAAAATCCATGAATATGTTGTTTTGTGCCTTAGATAAACATGAGTTTAACCGTGTTAGCATGTGCAACACTGCATATGAAATATGGCGTACACTCAAAGTTATACACGAAGGAACTAGCAAGGTCAAACAAATCAAGATATCCATGCTCAAATGTCAGTTTCAAAACTTTAGAATAAAAGACAATGAATCTATAAATGATATGTATTCAAGGTTTCAGGATATCTATCACTCATTAGTAGGACTAGGAGAAAAATATTCAGATTTTGATACCGTATCCAAAATCCTTAACTCTTTAACGGAAGAATGGGAAAGAAAAGTTCTCGCAATTGAAGAAGCAAACGATATTTCCAAAATAACTCACGAAGAGTTAATAGGAAATCTAATGTCCTATGAAGTGAATTTGCAGGCTAAACTAGTTCAAGCTCAAGATAGAAAGAATATAGCATTCCATGCAGAACAAGAAGAATCAGATTCTGACAAAGACGACCTAGCCTTTATTTCCAAAAACTTCAAGAAATTCTTGAAGTATAGAAAAGGAAACATAAATAATGGCAAGAGAAACTCAAACAACAATAAACCACCGTCTTCATCAGTTTTGGAGTGCTTTAACTGTCACAAAAATGGGCATATACAAAAGGATTGTCCGGATCAAAAGAAAGAATATCGCAATAAAAGGAAGGACAAATTCAGAAGGAAAGCTTTCTCAGTTACATGGGATGATTCAGACTCCTCTTCCTCCTCAGAAAGCGAGAGTGACAACGATAATGAACAAGCCAACGTATGCTTTATGGCCAAGGATAATGAAGTTAGTGATTTAATTTTTGATGATATGATAGAGATAAACTCAGAATTGTTAGATACTTTAAAAAGTCTTAAAATAAAATATAAAGAGGCTGTTGAAAATAAGAACAAGGCGGAATTCGAAAGAGATATGCTTAAAGACGAGAAGAAAATATTGGAAGAAGAACTTGAGAAAACTCAAGAATCACTTTCAAATGTTAATTCTCAACTAATATTATTGAGTCAAGAAATTGAAACTCAAAAAGAAAATAATGATGTTCTTGTTTCTAAAAATCATGATTTAAAAACTAATATCAAAATGGCGAAACTAGAAAACTCGAGTCTAAAGACCAAACTAGAAGGAATCATTAAAAATGTCTCGAATTTTAATAAAGGCAGAGAAATTTTATCTAGAATTATTGAAAATTCACAACCTGCTAACAATAAAAACGGACTAGGCTATAAGAAGTCAAGAATCCACAATCCAGTAATTTAAACAATGTTAAGTCTAAATCTTCAAAAAGATTAGCTTCTAAGACTATCAATATATGGGTTCCTAAAACAAATAACAAGTTAATAAGGAATAGGTATATTAGATCATTCATAGAAAACGTTCATACTATTAAGAGTTATATTTATAAAAGGGATACTGAACCCACCTGGGTTTGGTTCCTAAGATCTAACTCTTAGGACCCTATTAAAAAGGTGGGTACCAACGTCATCTCATATTTTTTGCAGGTCCCACTCAAGAAAAGAGGAAAATGGATACTCGACAGTGGTTGCTCAAAACACATAACAGGAGACAAAAATATACTAACATTACATACTCAAATGGAGGTTCTGTCACTTTTGGAGATAATTCCAAGGGATATATCATCGGCAAAGGTGATGTGAGCAATTACGGTACATCTAATTTACCTCTTATTACAAACGTTTTATTAGTTAAGAATCTAAAACATAATCTATTAAGTATAAGTCAATTATGTGATAAAGGATTTAAAATATCTTTCTCTGAAAATAAATGTAGTATCTTTGATCAAAATCAGAATCTTATTTTCGAAGGAAATGGAGGTAGAAACATTTACGTTTTAAATATGAAAGTTAATCATAACTCAGACATGTGTTTAATAGCCAAAGAAAATGATCCCTGGCTATGGCACAAACGATTTTGACGTATCAATTTCAAAACTATAAATAAAATTTCTAAAAATAATCTCGTAAAAGGAATACCAAAGATGAGTTTTAAAGTTAATAATATCTGTGATGCATGTCAATTTGGTAAATTAACTAAATCTTCGTTTAAATCTAAGAAAGTCATTTCAACATTACGACCACTTGAATTACTTCATATGGATTTATTTCGACCAACCCAAGTTCAATCCATAAATCACAATAAATACATGTTTGTAATAGTTGATGATTTTTCTAGATATACGTGGACTATCTTTATGAAAAATAAAAGTGATACTTTTGAGAATTTCAAAACATTTGTTAAACGAATTCAAAATTCAAAAGGTACTAAAATTAAGAATATTAGAAGTGATCATGGAGGTGAATTTGAAAACGAACTGTTTGATAACTATATTAAAAAGAAAGGAATATTTCATAACTTTTCGTTTCCTAGAACTCCACAACAAAATGGAGTTGTAGAATTAAAGAATCGGACTCTACAAGAATGTGCTAGAACCTTACTAAATGAAAGCACGTTACCAAAACACTTCTGGGTAGAAGCCGTTGCAACTGCATGTTTTGTATTAAATCGTGTTTCTATTAGACCCCTCACTAAGAATACATCTTATGAACTTTTTAACGGTAGAAAACCAAACATATCTTATTTTAAAGTATTTGGATCAAAATGTTTTATGTTAAATACCAAAGATCATCTTAGTAAATTCGATTCAAAATGTGATGAAGGAATATTTCTTGGATATTCGGATCGAATCAAAGCTTATCGAATTTTCAATAAACAAACTAGTACTATTGAAGAAACACTCCACATATCTTTTGATGAAAACTTTAAACATATTTCAAGTTTTAATGATGACGATGATTTACTTAATGATAACACGAATATAGAAACCAATAATTTAAGAGAAGATGAAAACATTATTCATAATTCTAGAGAAGATGAAAACATTATTCATAATTCTAGAGAAGATGAAAACATTATTCATAATTCAGAAAATAGAAATATCACCAATATAATAAGATCTCCTTCAAGAATCTTACGAAATCATCCTACAGAAAATATAATTGGATAAATAAATTCAAATGTTCGAACTAGAAATCAACTAAATTTAATGGGTCATGTAGCTTTTCTTTCTACTATAGAACCTAAGAATATTAAGGAAGCATCATCCGATGAAAACTGAATTATTGCTATGCAAGAAGAACTAAATCAGTTTGAATGAAATGAAGTTTGGGAACTAGTACCCAGACCGACCGATCAAACTGTTATAGGAACTAAATGGGTTTATAAAAACAAAGCACATGAATTAGGAAATATAACTAGAAACAAAGCCAGATTAGTAGCACAAGGGTATAACCAAGAAGAAGGAATAGACTACGAAGAAACGTTTGCTCCAGTCGCTAGACTAGAAGCAATACGAATATTACTGGCCTATGCGTGTTTTAATAACTTTAAACTCTATCAAATAGATGTTAAAAGTGCATTTTTAAATGGTTATATTAAAGAAAACGTTTTTCTTAAACAACCACCTTTATTTGTTCATGAAAAATATCCAGATCATGTCTATAAACTTAAGAAAGCTTTATATGGTTTAAAACAAGAACCATGTGCTTGGTATGAACGTCTTAAAAGCTATTTAATTGAATCAGGATTCGAAATAGGAAAAGTAGATCAGAATCTATTTATAAAACATTTTAAAAATGATATTTTAATAGTTCAAATATATGTAGACGACATTATATTTGGTTCAACTAATAATAAATTATGTAAAGAGTTTTCTGAAACAATGACTAGAGAATTCGAGATGTCTCATATGGGAGAATTATCGTATTTCTAGGTCTTTAAATAAAACATCTTTCAAATGGAATATTTATAAATCAATAAAAATACTGTAATAATCTGATCAAGCGATTCGGAATAGAAAACACTTCTGCCAAACCAACACCTATGAGCGCAACAACACATCTCGATAGAGATGAAAACGGCAAGAGTGTAGACCAAAAACTATATCGTAGTATGATTGGATCATTATTATACCTAACAACTAGCCATCTATATATAATGCTGAGTGTATGTCTATGTGCAAGATTTCAAGCTGATCCGAAAGAATCACACTTACGAGCCATAAAATGAATACTACGTTATCTAAGTAATACTAAAGATTTAAGACTTTTCCATCCAAAAGATTGCTCTTTCGAGTTAGTATCATATAGCGATGCTGATTTCGAAGGATCGGGAATGGACAGAAAAAGTACAAGCGGTACGTGTCATTTCATTGGAAAATCATTAATATCGTGGTTTAGCAAGAAACAAAATTGTGTTTCACTATCAACTTGTGAAGCAGAGTATATATCTGCAGCATTAGCTTGTGCACAAGTAATCTATATGCAACAGACACTTAAAGATTTTGGAGTTAATTTATCAAAATCAACGATTTATTGTGATAATTCCAGTGCAATTAATCTATCTAAAAATCCAGTAAATCACTCTAGAACTAAATACATAGATATTCGACATCATTTTCTATGCGACAATATAGAAAAAGATGTGATAAATTTAGATTACGTTCTATCTGAAAATCAATTAGCTGATATTTTTACAAAACCGTTGTTAGAAAACAAAATTACAAAACTACGTCGGGAACTCGGTATAATGTCAATTGAAGATATATAAATAGTTCTAAAAATGATAAAATACGAAAATTATATACTAAAACTCAAAAAATATAAATTTTGACAAAAATTCATTTTTCTGACCATGTTGAGACTCGAACCTATGACCTGTTGTGAATAGCCCAAATGTCTTAACCACCTGAGCTATTAATTATTTGCATTAAGGTCCAGGTCGGGATTTTTCTTCTATGGCAACAACTATACACTAATTTATTTATAACTCTTACTTTTATATACATATGATTACTGTATATATAAACATATTACATTAACAAAAAGTAAAATACAATAACAGAAAATTACCAAGCAATAGCAATGATCATCCTTAACTAACGAATTTGTTTTAACTACAAACAAGTCAATCCACTCATTTAATCCTTTTTATTCTCCATTATAGCCTATAAATAGGCATTTCACTAATATTCGTATAAACAACAAAACTGAAAAATACGAAGTTCTACCGATATATCAAACTCCTCACATTCAACTCAATCCATTGAAATCATAACCTCCTCCAAATCCCCAACAAAAACACATGTTCATCACTCTACACAACTTTCTACTCCTCACGATCATACCGGATACACTCCGGAGAGAAAGAAAGGAAATAAAATTGTGTTTGACTACTCTCCAAAGACTAAACAAAAGATAAGTGATATACATCACTATCAGCAGGAGTCGTTGATGCTTCAGCGTGAAATGTATTACGAGCAAAAAATCAATTCAAGACGTCTAGGTATTATAGAACATATTGCCATGAAGTTCTATGGCGCTTCATCCTATCCAATCGACGAACACGTGGTTACGCCCATTCGTCGTCCTTCTACTTCATCCCCACAGCGACCATCGGTTTCACCAAACTCATGGGATCGAAATGAAGCATCCAACATTCGACGCAAAAAGCAACATGGCTACAAAACTCTTAGCCCTTCAAAATAAGGGAAGTTGTCATTGTATTTTTCTTTCTGAATAAGTTAATAAACCATGTACAACCTTTTAATATAAATAAATAATCATTTTTTTCTTTCATATATTCACAACATATATACCGGCACTAACGATCATATAAATAAAAATTAAATTTTCATTAATATGTCTAAATATTATAAACTAATATACAAAAACAGGTTTATTGGAATAACTGGCACAGGCCAGTCGACTGAACCAGTGGGTCAGTCGACTGACTCCGTAATCATAATATGATTACAGTAGATTCGGTCGACTGGCATAGTGGGTCAGTCGACTAAACCAAAAGTTAAAAAAATTTACCCCCTAGATTCAGTCAACTGAATCAGACCTTTAGTTGATTGAACCAGAAGTTCGAAAATTTCAAAAACCATCTTCAGTCGACTGAACACTTGATTCAGTCGACTGGTTCGTAAATCTGAGCCAAAATAACTGCTCCTACCAACCCAACCTCACCTTTTATCCTCCATATTCACCTTTACTCTTCACTTTCACTTCAGATTTTTCAACTTTCCTCAAAACCTAAAACTTCAAAAATCAAAATTTTAAACTCCAAACTCAAATTCAATGGCCCCAAAGAGAAAAGGTCAAGTAACTTCATCCTCTCAGCCTCCTTTCGACGACCAAATCCGACAATGGCTTTTCGACGATACCGCGGTTAGACGATGGAGGTGAATGCAAGATTCTCGTATCTTTGAAGGTTCATTAATGAAATTTGCCGATTTCTCTCCTTATTGTATACAAGAATTGGCTCGTCATAGCAATTTAGAGTCTTTAATTAATATTAATGAAAATAAACAGAGGATAAACCAAATTATGGTTAAACTATTCTATGCCAATCTTCATTTTGGGTCACCAAAATATCCAAAACCAAGTTGATTGCGTATGGAGTTTGGTTTGTGGAAAACCGGTATTTTTCTCTTTAGATCGCATGGCTCACATCCTAAAATATGAAAATAATGGAATTGAATTAAGTTATTTTGATTGTGATATGGTTGTTCGTAATCGTATAAGTCATTTGTTTTTAGAAGATAATATGCATCAACTTAAATCTATGTCCTTAAGGCCTAAAGCTAGGATTATGCACCGCGCGTTAATGAAAACCGTAACTCCGAGAACCGGAAGTTATGAACTTGTTTATGAACACAATTTCAAAGCTTTATATGCCATCTTTGGAAATATCAAAGTTAACTGGTTCCGGTTAATTCTTGATGAGTTTTTAAGTTTCAACAATGGCCGCATTAATGTCATATATTACGGTGAGTGCATTATGTGCTTACTAAAAGAATGTGATATTCCGGAACCCGACTCACCGGTCTCTACCGTCGGCTGCTTAAACTCCCGTACTCTAGCTTTGATGAAATTACCGGTTGCTCGACCTCCTCCCATCATTTCCTTTGAAGAATGGACTCAATGCCAACTACCTCAAGATCAACCACCTCGACAACAAGGCGGAGCATCATCTCACCGTCCGACTCGCCAAAGATAAACTATTCGACAATAAGACGAAATTATGATTCCAAATCCGGGTCTTCCTCCACATGAGTCTATTTCCATGATATACCGTAAACAACAAATTCTTAACACACATATCACCAGGGTTGACAAAAAGTTTGATAAAGTAAAAGGATTTTTCACAAAGTTATGGCAAGCAATCTCGTGTTCATCCGGCTCTTCCACGACTACACTAGGTGATCCGGGCAAACAACCCATCTTCACTTGGTCCTCCTCTTCCGATGATCAAGCAAGTAGTAGCGATGATGGTGGAAATGAAGACGATAGTGGTGGTATAGGTGGTCGAAGTTCTTATGGTGATAGGGGTAAGCATATAATAGAGTAAGTTGTTGCTTATCTTATGATCTACAAACATTAGTCTTTCCTTTTAAAACATTAAAACATGGCTTGTACTAAATAGCCAATGTTCTCGTATTATTAAAATTCTTGTTTATGATATTGTAATGTATGAATATTTATTTCCTTTCACTACTATGATTTGAATATCTATACATGCATCATACGATTATTCATGCTCTTTATTCCTTTTTGTCGATGACAAAGGGGGAGAAAATTATCACTAACATTAAGAATGCAAGATATATATCGTCAAAGATTCAGGGGGAGTAAGTATTTATATTATATACAGTCAAAATCTATATCTATTTACATGTTGTCATCAATCAAAAAGGGGGAGAATGTTGAGACTTGGTTCTGATTCATGACTCGAAGCTATCACTACAACATATAGATTCTACGACTGTTACGACAAAAAGAGAATACATACTACATGGAGACAAGAAATCAAAATCCGTACATCAACTTTTATACTATTTAGTTTTGAGTCTTAAGTCAATATTATTAAGATCTCTCCTCGTTTACGTATATATTAGCTTATATATATAATCTTCTGATTTTTAAATGATTTATACATATATAAGCATATAATATATATATATATATATATATTATCAAGTTTTTAATGTTAGAATCATATATAAAATATATATTATATATACCTGTGTAAACTGTGCAAACTGCACAGTAAATACCAGGTCAGTCGACTGACCTGCTACTTTCTGTTCAGTATGCACAGGTGCACAGGTATATATATTATATAATAAAAATCGTTTGAATATTTAGTCGACTGACCCAGAGGCTCAGTTGACTGAATTTCTATAACGGCAATATTTTCTTAAAAGACACGATCATTCGTGAAGAGTTACGACTCTCTACAAAGAGATTTGAATGCAATGCTTCAACCAGAACTCTTCGCCAATGGTCGCTGCTATTTAAAAACTATAAATACATATCCTAACTTCATTCCAAATTACTTAATCTGCTTATTTCTCTTATCTAACTCTCTTGAATATTCTTGCAACTATACTCTCAAATATTCAGCATTCTTAAGCAATACTATTCCTTTCTAATCTTCATAAACTTCAAATATACATATTTATACTCGAGGAGAAGATCATAGGAAGGGTGTACTATAAACAGACTTATCAGTGTTACCAGAACACAAAAAGTCAAACAATCTTTTGTATTTGTTAAAGTCATGTTCTGCTTCTCAGATGTGTGAAGTTCTCTTCGGCTGCTGAGGCGAAATCCTGTTCCGCTGCTCAGGTCCCTGTTCTGCTGCTCAAGGGTTATATAGACCTGTTCCTCCGGGTTAAGTGAGGGTTGTTGTTTTAGTGAAATTCCAGAAGGAGTCTGGGACTTGATGTAGGACGGTGCTCCGAACCAGTATAAAAATCTCTGGTGTTATTTTTATTATACTGCTCTTATATTCCGCACTATTTACTGTATAGTTATCATCACTATATTCTGTATCATCGTATATCCATATTACACGATCCATAGCTCACTTACATATAGGTCGCCAGCAACCCATAGGCCATGGGTCGCCTGCGACCTATGGTTCTTCCTCGTTTTGCGAGCCAAACTCTCCATGGGTTGTTTCCTACCTACCTACGAGCTGATGAAGACATAGCCTGGCCCAAAAGCTCACCGACCCATATAAATACCGTCCTATTTGCAACATAAACTGGATCTGCTCTGGACTGGTTGCTGAAGCTCTGCTGGAAAAATTCTTCACTCTCTGCCTCCCTCACAACAATCTCCAAAGGGATCCACTGTGATTCTTCAGTGGATTCCAACTCTAGAGATTTAATCTAGTCAAGGATAGTCAAAAACATTATAATCAAACACTACTTGTAACAACAATCAGTCATAATAAAACTATAAAGTGGACGTAGGCTTCATTAACAGCCGAACCACTATAAAAATTCTCTGCCTTCTTTCCTTTATTGTTCTTTTTCTATACCAGTGATCTATGATATTGCCTTGTCAGAACAGGGCTGGTGCTTTCAAATTCAAACTAGGGTATTGATCCATTTTTTGGGTTAACAGTCATTTGAGAGATGTGATTAAAGATCTGATATGTAAGAAGACATTGCAAAAGTATGCGAGAGAACCGTATGATGGTCGATAGAATGCTAAACCTTAGGGGCAGAACGCTCAGAGGGATAAACCTGGGCCTAATAGAGAGGTACCTAAGTGACTAGATGGTAGAATTATGATTAACACGATAATTAGAGGACCTTAATCAGCGAAGAAGCTGGAATGAGATGGAGCGGTATGAGACTATGTTAAAGCATGTACCATATGAGAGTTGTTTTGTTGTAAAAGAAGGAGCTCCAGTAAAATAACTGAAGACAATGAGTGATGATATCATTTTTATAGATAGAGATGCCAATGGGGTGTAAATGCAAAAGCTTGACCCCATTGTTGTTGGAACCAGGCTAGTCGGAAGTGGTCAAATAGGTAGATTTTTTAAATTTTCTATTTTATGGATCTATTGAACCTATTGTAATACCCCGTAATTTTAATGTTAATAAATTAAAAATAATTTAATAAATAAGTAATAATGCTAAAAATAGAATTTTTGAAAATTTCAAAGTTTGGCTGTGAAATCTATACCATTGGGTTCATGGCGATTTTCTGATCAGTTTTCATATATAAATTTTCTAATCAGAGTTCAATAAGAAAATTTATTAGCGTTTGAAGTTTTAGAGTCGGAAATAAATATATATGTAATTAAGAAAATAAATCAATTAACTATCGTTAATGGAAATCAAATCTCACGAAATGTATATATAGTGCAAGTAAATTACCTTGGGGGAAAGAAGTCGGAAACAAATTAGAGCAATCGGCTAAATAAGGAAGAAAATTAACAAATCAACATGCTATCAAATTAACGTAGGAAACAAATCACAGGTTGACCCAAGATATACATAAGTCGACCGGTAGCGGTCGACCATAAGGCATAGACGGTTGACCCATGTTGATGTTAAAACCTAATTATTAAATAACAGATGGACGATGGTGATGCACCTAAATATTTTTCTTTCATGGAAAGTAATTTAGGGGTGTTCAGGATTAAACTAAAGATTTCCTAGGGTAGATCTAACGCTCCAAATCAATTCCTAACCTATATAACTTAACAGATAACCTAACCATAATTCATTTAGAAAATCTACTGCATAATAAAACTCTGCCATTTTCTCTTCTCCTCTAAATTCTAAAATAGTGAAACTATTATAATATACATGCATATATATATATATATGTACACACACACACACAGATATATATATATATATATAAGTAAAAGAGAGTAGAGAATAAGAGAAGAGAAGAATAGGATCGATTCAGAGCGTGGGAATAAAGGTAAAACATGAATCTTAAACTCTAATCTAAATTCAATTCAATCCTTTCCCCAGTCTATAATTTTAATAGATGTATACCATTTTTATTATTTTATTTGAAGTAAGAGGGGGTCAAATAAAAAGGGAGTGGGTCCAAAACTGGAGAATTGGAAAGCTAAAGCAAGATGAGTGGGAAATTACATGTTTTGTAATAAGATTAGATTTATATCATTGTGGTCTATTTTATTTATTTCTATTTATAATCGATTTGGATATTAAATTGTAAATACGTAATGATTAGATATAAATCTCAGTTTGGATAATTTATTGTTTACGCATAATGAATTAATGTAAATAACGAATTGAATAATGAATTGTATATGCGTAATGATTATGGAGTAGATCTAATAAAATTGATTATGAAATAGATCTAATGAAATTGATTATGGTATAGATTTAATGAAATTGGAAAACTTGCCAACATATTCTTTATAGTAACTTGTTATGAATTTTTTAATAATAAACTGATATTGAACGAAGGATAAAAATGTAAAATAAAGAAATTTTATTAAGATTTAGGGGTTTAAGTAATATTTCAATTCGTTGGAATTAGGGATGTTGGAAGTAGATTTCTATGTATTATGAGGCCTAAAATAAATAAAAGTGCGATGTTTGAAATGATAGGAATAGAAAAAAAAGATTTACAAAATAGGGATATTCACCATATTTTGTATTGTCTATTTCAAATAATAAAAAGATAGTTCCTTATAAGTTTAAACACTACACAAGTCTCTCTTTTTTGGATAAGATGTGGAAATTTACAGTGTTAACATTTTTATGATAGAAATATTGACCAATGCATTAAAAATGCAGTAAACCTCGAGAGTTAAATAGGACAGAATGGATACGATAAGAATATCCTAAAAAGATAAAATGCAAAATAACACTAAAAGTGGAAAGTATATGAAAAGAAAATGTGAAAAAGGCAAGAAGAAATAAAGAGATACCATGAGAATAGAAACGGGAAATATAAAATGGATAAAAAGGATGGGCAACGATATTATGAATTCGATAAGACGAAAGCGGTAAATAAACTTAAAAGTAAAGAAAAGGGTGAAATGTATAATAAAATGAAGACTTAGGGTCACCAGTAAATTATAGAGTCATGTTAATTAAGTAAGTACAAATGAATATATATATATATATATGTCTGTGTGTGTGTATAAATAGCCTCGAATATGCATTTATAATGGGTGTGAACTATCATAGTTAAAGTATAGTTAAATGAATGATATGGCAGATGGTTATTAGAGTAGGTTGGAATGCAAGGTCACTAGTGTTAACATAAGTCTGCCCACTACAAGGGGCTACCAGTAGTTGTGTAACATTAAACTGATCCGGGACATATCCAACCCTGGGATCCGTGGAGAGTATACGTTGTGTATAGATGAAAGAATATCCCCAACAGGTAGAGTAGTCCGCTTCAAATACGTACTGGAGGGGGGTATTGCCCTGATTGCATTAGGAAGTCTAAATGGGATGATGAGCGGGATCACGCACTATGCAGCATTGGTGGTACATACGATGTCATATAAATACAGCATTATATTATGAATAGACGTCAAGGGTAGAGCTGCATAAGGCGATACATCATCAGTCCTTAGCGATCAATGGGAAAGACCGGGTTACACCTAATTGAACTTCGCCGCCTACCAGGGTAAGCCATGTTGGGTTATGCACTGCCATAGTGTTTGTTTGTCTGTTTGTTAGGGCAAGGCTAGTTAACCCAAATGGAGTTCATTCAAAATAGGTTGGGGTGGTCCGTGGAACCGTATTGAAGATAGAAAGTATACAAAGTAGTAAATCCCCAAAGCGATTAGAGTATGGGATAATATTTTGAAAAGCCATCATTAGGCATTATGGGAGTCCCTCGAGTTATAGAATGATGAGATCATGACACCTGAGGGCAATGGATCCTGACGGGGTGTTGATTGACAGATACTAGCGGGGATAATATCTAGGTCCATTGGGGGACCATGGTACTTATATTAATATAAATATGTATATGTAGCTATGATTCTACAGAGGGTAGATGGGAACGTATCGTACGTGAAAGTGGAGTCGAGATGATTAACTAAAATGTAAATAGACATAACATGAGATATAAAACAATCGGCATAAACTAGTGTTATGTACGAAGTGTACAATCTACCAGTCACCGAAACGTTGTTCTAATCCCCTCTTTATTACAACCTACATGATATCTTGAAGGTTGGGTACTAGTGCTAGGCGTGTTTGGTGCTGACAAGGATATTATACTTTGGAAATGTCAAATCTTGGTCAGTAGCTATGTGACTTATTATATTTTGTTAATCCGCTATAAGTTATATCGTTAGTGCTCTGATATGCATATTTTTGTTTTATTTGCAGGATACCAAACCAACGATTCATACTTTGGCGAACTTGGATTTTTGATTTAGCGAAAATTCAGACCTACTGGGGTGCGGGTTGTTACACCTATGAAGTCTAATGGATTATCAAATTCAATCTGATATCTGTTTTAAATAAAATCTTATTTTATTTAAATTGTTAAAATGAAGTTTTAATTTTATTTATACTAAGCATATTATTATAATGAGCGTATAAAATACACTATGTGTGAATGGTGCAAGTGCAACATAACATAGGGTGTACATAGGTAATGTATACGTATATAAATGTTGGGATTTTCATCTATGATGTATGCACTATCCATTTACATATGCAATGGTTGTCACAAAGCATTTTAAACTTAAATAATGTTTATATATGTGTGTGGGTCATTGTCTACTTATGCATTAAATGAAATAAATAACATAAATTACTTAAATAAATTTGACTAAAAGGAATCAAATTATGAATGGGTAATGGTGCATTAAAATGACACCAAAATAAAGATTGAAAGACATTTAGGGGACAATTAATGAGAAGTAAAGAAGGAAATATTTTGGCATTCTTTTAACCTTTCTTTAGCTTATTTTCAAAACATTTTAACTTTGTCTGCAAATATATGTATGTGTAGTATTATTTTTCACATATATGCATATATATATATATATATATATATATATAAACATTATCTTATGCAATGAATGAAATAAATGTTTTAAAACATTTGAATATATTTGACAATATCAATAAAAGTAATCAAATTTGAGTGCGTAATGGTGCATACAAGTGGTTATTGAAAGAAAGAGTAAAAGACATTTATATGGGAATTAAGTAGATGAATAGATGGAAAACTATTAACCTTCATTTAATCTTCCTTTATATTGCATTCAAAACATCTTAAACTTCTATGTGTTGTATGTGTGTGTGTATCAAAATTAATTAATTTATTAAATGAAATAAAGTTAATGAATATATTTGATAAGTCTATAAATTGGAATCAAATTTAAAAACTATAATATCTAATTTTGCTAAGTAAATAATTTTAGGATCAAATTGGGAAATATAAAATAGTATTTTGAATATGTAAACCAAATATATATAGATAGTATTGTAAAAAATAAAAGAGTAGCTGAAAATAATTTTATTACTATTTTAATATTTTTAAACCACTTAAAATACACAAGTTTGAAATTTACATATAGTTACAAAGTTAAAAACATTATATATATATATGTATGTATACATATTAAATTATTTTAGCTAAGCAATTTTTTCTTGATACAAAACTTCGACAATAATATTTACAATATATAAAAGATTCAAAAGTGTGTGTGTATATTCAAACAGTTATATGTGACAACGCTTGCACATATAAAGTTATTGTAAAAATATTAGGGATCTAATATAAACAATTAAAATGAAGATTAGATAATTACCTTACAAAGTAGCCTAAGAAACACACCATGAATGTATGAAGACTCAACACCTTAAATGTATGAAGAATCCTAGATCTGGTTGAACCACCTTTGTATTTATTTTATTTAATGCTTGAATTGTTTAGGGAGTTTTTTTTTCATTTATGAAGATACGAATTTTTATCCATTAGAGGAGAGCTGTAACGACCCACTATTTTGGACCATTCAAATCGACAATAAAATCACACATGTCAGACTTGAATAATTCAAAACAATAGATTGTAAATAAATTTTGGAGCAAATAAAACCAATCACAGAATCACAGACACAGAATATTAGAATAACTCGCAGCGGAAATAAAATACATAGTAGTTCATGAAGCTACTACAATACATAGTCTCAAAATAGATACAAAATACCATAGTCTCAAAAACAGATACAACAGAAGTCTGAATACATAAGTTCACAAATACATAAGCAAAGCTGAATAGGAAATAACTGAAATGGAAATAGACAACTAGATAGACAGATAAACTCCAGCAAATCTCTAGCTCCAGAAGATGAGTCCAAAGCTGTGATACTCAGGCTGACCCGAGCGTAAAGCAAAACACAAAACACTCGAGTCGGGACATACATACTTATAAATGTAAATCGACTCAAGTGAACTGCAATAGAAATGCATCAATAACTTAAAGGATGCTTGGGATCGCCCATCCTTTAAGGATCCGTTAACCTATCTACTATGTAGTAAGATACGCTATTATAATAATGTCTAAAGTAAAGTAAACTATTTAAAAATAGCGTTAAGGCGTTACCTATATCCCCCTTAACACAATTTATAGTGCCAATAGTCTATACAGTACCGTAATACCCCGTAAACTGGAGCTACCAGAGGATACTCCATAGGTACGACACAAATCAAACTCGTAGTAAATCACGCTAGGGTAGGTGACACGGCACAACTAGGCAATACCATGGTAGATATACCAATTACACTTCCGGGCCGGTGGTAACGTAGAGCCGCTACAATCGCCCACCTCGAGCCACACTCCCGAATCAAGGGGTGCACCCAATTAATCACAAAGTAATAGAATGGTATACGATGGAATGTGTCCGATCAGAGGTGCTACCTCATTAGCCCGTCAGTTGCTCCTGTTTTAGCCACATTATGCCAACTCACGGGAGTTAGGTCCACGTTATACCTCAAATGGAATCGTCGCCACCATCCTACTTCATTCTGGAATCTCCACCGCGTACACAGTTGTTAAAGTGGTTTTCGATATCGACGGAGAGTATGTCCATATCCGATCCCGGTCTCTTTAGCAACCAATTGTTATTATAACCCGTGGTTATAAATTTCAAAATGGTTTATATTTCAAATCAAAACATATTCATTTAAAACCCTTTTAAAGTCGATGTCAATATCCTTCAAATAATATTCATTTCCAAAGTTGTAGCATTTCTAACTTCATTCATTCAATTATAACATTTCAAAAACATTGTATTTTTTATTTTTTAGCATTCGTAGCACTTTGAAAATGTGATAATTCATATAGTAGCAGTTCGAAAATATTATCTTTTTAGAAACAGCATCACTTAGAAAACGTTAGTGTACATATAGTAGTATTTCAAAAATATTATCTTTCTGGAAACAGCAGCACTTAGAAAATGTTACTGCAGATATAGTGGTGTTTGGAAAAACAATACATTATTAGAAATGGTAGCACTTATAAAACGCTACCTTAAAACCAAGCATTTTGGAAATGCTGCCAATACAAATCTATGATTTATTATAACATTTCAGAATTATTATAATTTCAGTTTTCATCATTTTTAACTTATAAAGCTTATCTCACTTTTCAAAATATTTATTTGGATATCATTTCGCTTATGATATTAATAAAATAAAAAATTTATAACTAAAATATCCAATTAAACTATAATTCATTTATTAAGTCAAAAATACACTTAAATTGCTTAACTTTTAATTTAACAAATAACTAGATACTTTATTTACTTTTAAAAATATCCATTTCATAATAAAATATTTTATTACAAATTTAAGCCTAAATTTCCATTTTAAATCAAAATTTCAATTATTAAGTTAAATCACATTTTAATTTACATTTTAAATTATTTATTAACTCATACAATTTTAACTTATAGAAAATCACTATAAAATTTATTTAAATCATTTAAATCTAATTTAAGTTAAAATCTCACATATTTTAAATTCCAAATACTTAAAATTTTCAGAAAATATTTATATTTAAAATTAACCACGGGTCTGTATAATATTTTCTAACCTAGGTCAAGTGATACGGATATATATCATTTCAATCCGAAATAAAATCCTGAGTTTGATCATTTCAAACCCGCAATCCCAAGTCAAATAAAAAAATTCGCTCGAGCCTATCATTTCAGCTCGTAATGACTTTTCCCTATTCTAAAGTCTGTTCGGGTATGTATCATTTCAACCCATAGTGAGGGAACTTGAAGTGTGAGAAACAGAAATATAAATAAACAGTAAAGCATAGCATGTCATATCAGTGATGAAACAGGTATATAATCAGGTTATAACATCATATAATATCATATCACAGGCATATATGAAATTACTATCAACATGGCATATCACTACTACAATTCACATGACATTATTTCACAATTTTATAAGTATGAAGTCGAGAGTGATAACTCACCTTCTAAAGCTAGAGATGACAATTCAAAACACAAGAACAAACTTTGAAAAGCACGACAAAGCACGTATCAAATTCGAGGAGATGTAGCACCCAAATCCAAATCTTGCAAACAATAAAATAAACATTCATAAGCAAATGATTTATACATAAAAGAATTAAACAAAACAAAAGAAATGGGCTAGACAAACACAAGTGGGCTCGGCCACATACACATAGGTTCGGCCAACATGAAAGTAGGCTCTAGGGTGCTATTTATAGGCGCTCCATCCAAATATCTGGCCCAAACTTCGGGAGACCTCTTCTGGCACATGAGTGGGCCTACGCGATCGATCCCATGAAGTTTCGACTCGATCCGTGATCGATACGAACGTAATTCGTATCGATCAAGATTTTGTCCAATCGAGTCGAAACTTGTTGTGAATATTCTTTTGCTTGTACGTAAGCTCCTGTGAAAATTTCATAGCATTTGGACCTATGGATTGTGAGATATGATCGATACGAATTGGTGTTCCTCGGCAGGCTATTTGGTTCGAATCGATTTGTTCGAATCGATGGTTGCATGTGCCCAGGTGATGATGTGGCGCGCATTCTTCGAATCGATCCACTTTTTATGCCGAGTTGATCGAGTCTTATTTGCACCTTGTTCGTATCGATGGTTCACGTCCTATTTCGTATCGATAAAAAAGCATTGATTTCGTATCGATGATTTGTAGCTCTGTTCGTACCGATGTTTTCAGGCTACTTCGCATTGATGGCTGTGGGTTATTTCGTACCGATATCTGAAGATGCCACTTCGTATCAATCGTTAATCAATCGATATGAACTGCTCAATTGGGATCGATATGAATTGACTCCGAGTGATCGATGCGAAGTAAAACCAAGTCGAGTGGATACGAAGTAGAGCGTTCGTGATGGATACGAAGTGAACATTGCTGGTCGATTCAAAATTGGATACGAATAGTTTCATTTGGATCGATATGAACTCGATGGATTCGAACAGATCGAGGCGAAGTCTTTCTGATCGATTCGAACTTGATCGATTCGAAATCTGACTTCCCCTGATGGATACGAACAACATGTCTTTCCTAACTTGTATCGATCATATCTCGATCATACGAACTCCGATTGACATGAAATTTGAAACGTCATCTTTCATGGCTTTGCTTGTCATGTCTTATCAATTGTACCCCGATCCGGACTCGGACAAAATTCATCGACATCCATAGTGAACCTGTGATGTATAATCGATATTTTTGATGAGTAATCATTGAGTTTCAGTTAATTTCTTGATATCTCGACTTTGCTAAAAAGTGGGATAATAGAAAAATAGACAATAAAATACTGAAAATAATTACGTGTAAAACGCTGAATTTTATCAGATTTAAAAAGTATAAAATAGAATTTAACAAAATGAAAAGCAGAACGAATATCAGAATCAAATTCAGCTTAAAAGAAAAAGATTGGAAATTTAAAAATTCAAATTTAAAATTTCAACTGAAAGTCAAAGTTTGACCAAAGTTGACCAAAGTATAAAATTTTCAGAAAATCTTTATTTTATTATACTTGGAAAAACAATTATAAACAAAATCCAAAAATACATTGGAAAATTCCAAAATTTCAATTTTTAAATGATTTAAAATCAAAGTTTCAAATAAATTTAATAAAAATATTTGTTAAAATTTATGGGTTGTTACACTCTCCCCCACTCAAAGCTTTTCGTCCTCGAAAAGGAATGAGACACAGAAAGACAAAGAAAGATAAGGTAGAATAACGAATAGTACCTGAAACAAACAATTCCGGATTCGAAGCACGCATGCTCTCCTCCGTCTCCCAAGTACAATCCCGATCATCAGTACTCCACTGCACTTTGACAAAGTTGACATATTTCCTTCTCAGCTGCTTCGTACCTCTATCGACAATACGAAGTGGCTTCCTCTCGACGGTCAGATTAGGCTCAATATCCAAACTCTCGAGAGTAGAAGGTGGAACAATAAGGATGGATCATGAAGATACCGGCGAAGATGCGAAACATGGAATACATTATGCACTCTAGAAAACTTCTCAAGCAAATCCAGATGATAAGCTAAAGAACCAATCCTCTCCAAGATGCGGAAAGGACCGATGAACCTAGGAGCAAGCTTCCCTCTACGACCAAACCGAATCACATTCCTTAAGGGAGAGACCTTAAGGAAAACCAGATCACCAACAGCAAACTACAAACTCCTCCTACGCCTATCAGCGTACTTTTTCTGTCTATCCTAAGCACTCCTCATCTTCCTCTTAATCTCCTCAACTCTCTCAGAAGCCTCCAGATTCATATCAGGACCAAGGACCAAACGATTACCGAATTCAATCCAGCAAGATGGAGATCTGCAAGGTCGTCCGTAAAGAGCAGCAAACAGAGACATTGCAATACTAGCCTGAATTCAAAAGATGAAATGAGATAGATAAAGGATTAAGATAAGATTAAGATAAAAATTGAGATTATACCTGATAATTGTTGTTATAGGCGAATTCAAAAGATGGAGATGATCTTCCCAAGATCCTCCATAATCAAGAACACAAGCTCGAAGAAGATCCTCTAGAATCTTATTCACTCTTTCCGTTTGACCGTCGGTCTGCGGATGGTAAGCAGTGCTCAGATTCAGATGAGTACCCAAAGATTCCTGAAAAGCTTTCCAAAACTGGCTGGTAAAGATGGGATCACGATCACAAACAATACTAATAGGAACACCATGGAGACGAACAATCTCCCTCAAATAAATCTCAGCCAAACTCGAAGCAGAACGGGTAGACTTGACCGGAATAAAATGAGCTGACTTGGTCAATCTATCCACAATAACCCAAATACTCTCATTACCCCTCCTAGTCCTCGGTAATCCATCAATTAAATCCATAGAAACATGTTCCCATTTCCAATTGGGAACCTCAAGGGGCTGCAACAAACCAGGGGTCTTTTGATGATCGGCCTTGACTTGATGACAAGTCGCACACCTACTAACAAAAATGGAGATATCACGCCTCATACCCTTCCACCAATACAACTTCTTCATATCCTGATACATCTTGGTCACACCCGGATGAATAAAAAGTCTGGATCGATGATTTTCCCGAAGTAACTCCTGTCTCAATCCATCAACATTCAGGACACCAATCCGATTATTAATCCTCAAAATCCCTATATCATCGATCTGAGCTCTACTACCATCAAGACTACTACCACCAACCCTGCTACGAACATTCTCCTTCATAAGCCTAAGCATCTGATCCTCATCTTGCTTAGCCATGATACGATCCAAAAGAGGAGAAGAAACAATAAGCTGACACAACACCGCCTTCTTCCGAATCAAAGCATCGACCATAACATTAGCTTTCCCAGGGGTATAGTTGATGTCGAGGTCATAAGAAGCAAGGAACTCTAGCCACCTAACTTGTCTCTGATTCAAATCCTTCTGGGTGAAAATATACCTCAAAGACTGATGATCCGTAAAAAGCTCAAACTTAGTCCCCAAAAGATGATGCCTCCAAAGCTTCAAAGCAAAAACCACGGCAAGCAATTCCAAATCATGAGCAACATAATTGGCTTCATGGGTCTTCAACTGACGATTAGCATAAGCAATGACCTTCCCATCCTGCATCAGGACAGTTCCCAAACTTTCACGACTAACATCAGTGTATACCGTTAATCCCTCATTTCCATTTGGAATGGTAAGCACTGGTGTGGAAGTAAGCTTGCGCTTTAACTCGTTGAATGCAGCTTCACACTTATCATTCCATATAAACTTAGCATTCTTACAAGTCAAAGCACTGAGAGATGCAGCAATCCGAGCAAAATTCTCAATGAATCTCCGATAATAACCGGCACGGCCCAGAAAACTACGGATATCAAATGGAGTCCTAGGAGTTTCCCAATCCTGAAATAGAATAGGGAAGAATAAGAACTACAAAGAAGATAAAATAATTGGATTACAAAAGAAAGATGAGAAAAGGTAGACTTACATTGATCGCAGCGATCTTGACTAGATCAACATAAAATCCATTACTAGAAACAATATGTCCAAGAAATCGGACTACATCCTTCCAGAAATGGCATTTAGAGAATTTAGTTTTCAATTGGTGACTCCTAAGAGTCTCCAGCACAGAATTCAAATGGACCTTGTGCTCCTCCTTAGACTTAGAGAAGACAAGAATATCATCAATGAAGACCAAAACAAACTTGTTAAGAACATCATGAAAAACAGGATTCATCAAATCAACAAAGAAAGCTGGGGCATTAGTCAAACCAAAAGGCATAACTAACCATTCATAGAAACCATTCTCAGTACGGAAAGTAGACTTGGGAATACTTTCCTCAGCAACTCTGAGCTAGTGAAAACCTATGGTGAAAACCTGAGAGAAAATGGTGGCAGGATCATAAAATAGAGCTTAGGAAAAATCTGGAGATTTTTCAAAGTTGAAATATTATTTTTAAAAATAAATACATTGATTTTGGCAATAATTATTTAATATAAAATAATATATTATTAAAAATTCAAAATTTTAGAAATTCTAGGATCGTGAATGAAAAGTTACAAAAATTTTGAAGAATTTTTTAATTAAATTATTATTTTTAATAAATCATAAACAGTTTTTCCGAAATAATATTAATTATTAAAAATAATAAACTTTATTGAAAAATTCCTAAATTTTCTATATATTTCTGAAATGGAATAATATTTTTTAAAAATATAAAATTGAATTTTTAGTGTAATAATTATTTTATATATAATAAACAATTCAAAAATTCAATAAATGTTAATTTAAAAATACGAATATACGTATGATGTTTAATTTTCGAATTTGTAAATTCATATTATATATAAATAAGTGTACTAAATTTTTTTAAATCATATATATATATATATATCTTATATATGCATATATGCTATTATGAGAGAGAAATATACACTAATATATATATGAATTTATTAAAATATATATATAAAACAATTATTAATGATAAAAATTGATTTTGTACGGTAAACAACATTTGTCTATACATAAATCAAATAGTATAATAAACAACTTATGCACATAACCAAACTGATTTATGACAACCACGTCTACTTACAAAATCTCACCTAACTAAACATATAGTAGCAATATATTTAAACAGATATAAAATTGCTCATTATAGGATCATAGAATATAATTAGTTACTGTAATATGAATTAAAATTACCAATTTAATGATGCCTTTGAATCCACATTGAAGCAATGACTTCCCTTCCTTTTACTGTTCTTGATTCGTCAGATTGCAAATCCGGAATCACCGACCTCTAACTATCGAATAATATTATTTTAATTTGAAATATATTTGAGAATTTTGAAGTGGATTGAGAGTTATGTTTTAATTAGCAATGTAGAAGGTAATGGCGGCCAAAAAAAGTTCATCGTTATTTTTAGAGATACACACACATATATATAGGGCTGTATTAGAGAGAAACGAGGAAAACCTTTACCCATTCTCACTTGATCTCAACCCATTATCTCCAAGCCAATTCCTGTTTTAGCCACCCCTAGACCTTCCCAAAACTGAAATTTTTCAGCCTTAATGATGGGCCTTAAACCCATCTAAGCCCAAGCCAAAATACTATGCAATTTAGTCTAATTTAATCGCTTGTTGATATTGTATATCGATCGATTTATTTATAACCGTTATAAATATATATAACATTATTTATTTCTCAAATCATATTCAAATTTTATAATTAATATTTCATAAATATTAATTAATTTAATGAATTTATAACAATTATAAACCAATTAAATCGTTCGGCCTTAAGGGAATTCATCATTTCGGCTGTGTAACTCTTGGGTGTAAATTTGGTCAGCGATTAACATCGAACTATTCTAATGTTAATGTTCACACGTCACTTAGCAGGTGGTGTGACATTATGGCCAAATTTATCACTTACTCATTTTCGGTAAAAATCCAATTTTAGTTTAATAAGCGTTACCTAGTTGTGACATTTGTTTACACCAATTCTCTTCGTTAAAACTATATCACTTTGGACTTATGGAATTTGGTAATGGTCAAAATTCCAACCTCATCCACATTCAACTTTATAGTCCAAATACAAAGTCCTTGGTTCAATAATATCAATTATTATTAACTGAAATGCTCTGGCCAGAGACTTTGACTTTGAATTGACTTGAGTTGACTGTGATACTAACCGCATATAACCGAGGAGACGAATCCTCTCTTGAATAGTGTTTCACTTCCAATACTTCTACTCGACCCAACTATAGTCACTCGATGGACGTCATGCCATGATTTGGCTACAATCAAAGCGGAGCTTTCATATTGAAGATAAACGGTATTCTCAAGTCAAGAGAACTGTGTAAATTAGTCACATCGATATTTTCTGTTTGACCTTAGTTATATTAACCAACAAAAACTATCGAGTGAGTCGTTCCATAGTTATCCAATAACTATTAGTATGTAACCCCTAGGTGCCCCCAACAGTCATGAGTAATACACTGCCCAATATTTAAGAGCGTTACATACTCCAGTCTCAACTGATACATCGATATCCAGTCTCGATGCATCTTGACTAGGAACATTTAAAATGGTATATTTGTTTTGTTGTGATAAATTACTTACGGTTACAACACTTTGTAACTACTATCACAAAATATACATTTATGGATTTTTCTATTAAATATACTTTTAATTAAGTTAATTAATTAATATAACCATATTATATCAAGTATATAATAAGAAGAACTTTTATTTCGAACAAGATTGGTCAATAAGTTAGATATATGTAACAAATTACATAATTGCCCCTAGTGCATATCCCTAACTCTATCAATCTTCCACTTGCACTTAGGGTCAATTATGGAAACTAATTCCAACTTCTCCAATCAGTTTTCTCAAAACCAATCAGGTCAGTCCCTTAGTGAAGGGTATGCTATTATGTTTTAATTATCTACTTTGTCGATAAACTCTCTCTGACACTGATAAACTATCTTTATCACGTGGAACGATTCGAAGCATGTCTTTCGACTTCTAGTGAGCTTTAAGTTCTATCATGACCAATTTCATGACATTGTTATCTTATAACAATATTATGGGATTCTCAACATTTGGAATCACCTTTGACTCAATTATAGATTTGTGCATTTATATCTATATACATTAGTTTATTGTAGTGCTATTCAAGTTAATGTTCTCAACATTTCGTTGAAGCGACCACAATCACTTTTATTTTGAAACATTTTCAAATTAAAGATTTTAACTTGAATTTTATCATTGACATGTTATACTCAATATCACTTATAAAAGTTTGTGTCCAAACGTTCCATCATAATGAGTTCGTTGTTTCTATAAACAATTTTCTAGTATATTATAAATATGCGAGAACACCTCAAACAACCATTAAGTGATATCAATTTGGATTTATATTTGCTCTATGTATCAAATACATAAACAAAACATAATATCATACACAACATAACATGTATGATAATTTCGAATGCTGATGCATAGGGAATTCAACTTACATGTTCCCTTTTAATAGGTGCCCTTGTATATCGTTTTGGGACAATCCCTATATCATTTATACTCACCATAAAAGACATCATTTACAATCCAAAATTGAGTATTAAAACAACTAAAGTTGATTTTAATACAAGCATATTATTAAAATCAACAACGTGTTGTTTGCTTATAGTTTAGAAATATCAATGTACCTTTTAACGTTCTTTCTTATGAACACACGCTTCTTCTGCACTTTGATTGAAAATCAAACTATTTGATATTTCTATCGAAATACTTATTCAATCTTGATGCTTATAAAATGATACGTACATTCGTATCATTTCTTGGATCATATCCAAAGACTCACAAACCCAACATCGCTCTTACTGACTTTAAGACATTTTTGGTTAATATGTGTAAACGGCTTACTCTAAATCATTATTTAAAATTTTCTGTTTCAATACATAAGTACCAACCATTAAGTCTTATCGAGCGATAATTTTGTGAGTAAATCTGAATTAACTTGAGTATGTTGAATACCGAATCTGTTATGTTAATTTCAAAAATTGAAATTTGCGATATTATTCTTATCAACATTGCTCATTTAATTCCAACCACATTAGTCTTTCCAACAAAGACACAATCTTGGCCGATGGATCACATCTCTTTGGTTACGACCACCAAAATCATATTTTGATAGCGTACTTGGAATTCTTTCAGTTTTGCGTATCATACCATATAGAGTCAACAATCTTAATGGTTTAATTGAACAACCGAGGGTAATGTATATTTTCGACATTAATAAGAAACTCATAGTTTCTCTTCGATGTACGAGAATACTTATTAGACATTCTAATGCTATGTATTCATTTAGGTTAGTTAATTTCATTTCATTTCATATAATCAGATCTATCATTGAATCGGATCTAATTCCATTTAACTACCAAAATTTCTCAAAGAAATTCCTTCGCAATGAAGTTGATATATCTTGAAACGACAATTGTTTCTTAGTGCAAATAGAATAGATATTCATTAACGCTTTATGAACCTTTTTATTTATAAAACTGATTTTAGTTTACAAAAATTATGTTTAAAACATAAATATGTCATTTGATGACAGACCTTTCCAAAAAACCTTTTGGAGATTCATACAAGATCCCTCATGAACAATTATTACGTGCAATCTTTCAACTCGCACAACCTATCAACTCCTTGGCCTAGGATATGTTGGGATTTCTTACAAACCCTTATCTTGTATGATTTTGTAAACTGTTGTTTAGATGAAATAATATCAACCTTGTGTACTAATCTTAAGTACATGACCTTATAGAAAGAAACTAACTCAACTTCACTCACAATTAATCGTAAATTGTCCAACAATGTCCGATTACTCCTTATCGATGCATCATTATGTATCATATGGAGGAGTGATTTTTGAGATTGAATATATATTCATTTTTAGGTACATTTGGAACTCTTTCCAATATACTCACTTATATGACCAAATCAAATCATTTTATTCTATTGCATGTTATTTTATTTACTTTTCTTTTATATTCTATGATTTTATCATAAACTTACTACATGTGTATCCAATACATATGTACATGTTGGTAAGAAATCATCAATGAATATAACAAAGTATGTGGAACCCTTTCGGTATTAATAGACTTGTGATTGCATACATCAATATGTATTAATTCAAAGAGTTCATCAACTCTTATGATGCTCCCACTGAATGGGTGTATAGTCATTAATTGTTTGAGATATAATTAACCTGTATCATATGATTCATAATCATATAGTAAAATTATTTCTCAAAACTACGGCTTATTCTATAATTCCAAAACAACTGTAAATAATATTAGACACATATGTATTTTTATTGCATCGCTTTTACTATGAAAACAAATTCCATAATATAGTTCTATTTCATAATGAATATTCATAATACTCACATTGAAATATAGTTATATGTATTTTTCAGTCAATACCAAAAATAAACATTATATCACAAATATTGTTCGGTGCATTTTACGAAAATAATTTTCGTAATTTGATGCAATCATTAGGTGTTATATGGCATGCTCCTACTATTTCCGCCATTACTATAATAGCGTACTAAATTTAGAGGTCCACCGTTCACTTAATATTGTTTACTTATTTCATATGCTGCAACTAGTTTACAGTGGAGAGTTCTTTGATCAAATATCTTGAACTCAAAGAAATAAATGTTACAGAAAATAATTTTCTATATGAAAATACATTTCAGAATAAAAATCATATTTCACATTCCAATATTAAGTATCAATTATTGTTACAGTTCTTATTTCCAATGTTTCTCTATGAAGCAGAAGTGACTATCCATTCTCTTCATTTCAACTTTACCTTAAGTTATATCTATTCTTATACATTCGTTTTTCTTTCAAATGGTCAAACTATTCAAAAGAAAACCTTACTACAATATCGTAACAAACTTTTTACAAAAGCGCATTCGATTATTCTTAACATTTAAGACATCAAATATGTTGCACTTTATGTAAACCAATCAAGATGACATTTCAACGATCGAGTTCTTAGATGTATCTCGTAGTTTATGGTCTTGTGTTATATTAACACAATATGGTCCTTTTGAAATCATTCAAGTTGAATACATGATCTTAAAATACTGTTTATTGGCTCACTTCGAATGAACTAACTTCATCGAAATATTATACCATACAAACTATGACTGTTCACCATATAACATTTATATGTGAAAGTACATGGATCAAATATCCATAGCCTTGAATTGCATTTAGAGTTCAAAAACTCATAAAATGTAATATACGGTCTAAACCAAATAAACATATAAGTGACCAACTTATGAATGTATTAAGTAGTTGAAATTAGGCACTTGCATGGGTATAGAAACATTATATAACATGCAATTAGAATTATTAGCAAGTATATATTATATTTTTATTTGTTTAATTCAGTTTGTTTATACATGTTAATTGACAAACGTTTTATCAACCATATTAAATGCACAAATTTATCATTGTAGATAATTATAACATTATATAGCATATGTTCTTACAATATTGGAAAGGTTAAATGTTACCATTTTATTTTTCTAATAAGGCTCCCACTGGTCTTTTATGTTTCTCCAATCTCTAAGATGAAACATAGAAGTCTTACAACTTCACTAGTGGGTGTTAGGACTCGTTTGTTTTGGTATTCTGACCTTGAGTTTGCTCAACAAATCATAGCCCCACAAACGATGGATAACTCCTTATCGGTTGTTTCACATACAACTCCTAACTCTTTTTTCCTTGTTCTAATCTCATTTTGACCTTGAATTTGCTCAACAAATCGAAAGAGATTATTCACTCATACCTACCATATCGTGATAGCCTAAGTATAATATGTGTACCTTGAGTTTGCTCAACAAATACATATAGTTATCTTACCTCATCCATTCAATATATTAATAATACTACGCATAACATCCCTAGCTTGAGTTTGCTCAACAACTAAGGAGTATGTAAGTAATTTATTAATATATATATATATATATATGGTAGAGGACAACATTATAATGAAGATTCATAATCTTCAATATATATATTGAGTGATATCGACTTATAGAATAATATATTTCTTATGAAATACCCCAGCGATTCAAGTGTCAGACACATTAGAAATCATGGTATATGTACATTTACACATGTATTTATTTCTCAAGTCTATTTGGGTTTCTTTAATGTTCCACATTTAGTTTATACACATATCATATAAGTTTTATTGTTATATAACTTTTATATTTCATATTACTTATATGATAGTCTTACGTATAATATATCATTAATTAAATCTTATATAATTAATTTTAATCAATTAACTCTTTGATTAATTTTAAATTAGTATTCCAATATAACTTTTATATTGGACATATCTACTATAACATTTACAGTGTATACTATAACCTTTATAGTGTAACACACATATATCATATATATATATATATGTATTTTATTTAATTAATTAACCTTTAATTAATTTTTTCAATTAAAAAAATTTTACTAAAATTTATTAATTTCAAAATTTATCTTGTATACATACATGTATACTTATGTTATCTTAAACATTTTACAATAACATAACATATATCAACATATATAATACATGCATATATACATTAATTAATTAACATATTTAATAATTTATTTTATAAAGCTTATTAATAAATTTGAAATTTGAAATTATTATATAGATATTTTCAAACATTTTGAAAATATCATTATCCTTTCAAACATTTTCAAAACTTATGTAGTATTATAATTTTGTAATAAACATGTTTATTTTAAATTTAACTATTAAATTTAAATCTTTAACATTAATTTTAAAAACGATTTTGAAAATTAGCCCAAGGCCCAAATTAAGTTGGGCCTTTTCTATTAGGAGCAACCTTTGGGCTCACTTCACCTTTCGGGCCAGGCCGGTAACCAGGTAGGACATGGTACTTGATTACCCAATTCCAATTCTAGACATTACATTTCTAGACACCGTACTAAGTGGGCAAGCTTAACTAGTTAACCCTAATATGACTAAATTAGACCGCATAGGCTATTGAGCTCTGATACCATTGTTGGAACTGGACCAGCCCGCGGTAGAAGTTATGGGTGAATTTCAAATTTTTTACCCTATTGGATCTTTATTGGGTCCATGAAGTCTAACTGAATTAGAACATTTCTAAATTTCATTTAAATAAAATCATTTATTTTATTTAAATTCAAATATATTAAGAAACAAAATTAATTTTATTTGATTTAGTTTATACATAAATGTATCATATATATGTGTGTGTGTGTGTGTGTGTGTGTGAGTGCATGTGTAACATAATAATCCGTGAAAGGTATAATATACCCATATGTAGATGTTGGGATTTACATCGCAACAAACATATTAGCTCATTTTGTATGTTATGTATGTTGTCCAAATATGTGCATGTATATTATGTATTACAAAATACACACACACATGTATGTATAAATATATTATATATAATATATGAACATAAAATATTTATATATATATAAAGAGAGAGACCAATTATTAAAAATTATTTATAATTCGAAATTGACTTATTTTTGCAAACATAATAATTTTAGTATTTTAATTTGTATATATTATTAATAAAATAATGTTTTCGTCCATAAATAATTAACATAAAATAATCTATTTATGAAAATTCAAATTTTACAATTTTCGAAAATCTAGGATCATAAAATAGAGCTTTGAAAAATCTGGAGATTTTTCAAAGTTGAAATATTATTTTTAAAAACAAATACATTGATTTCGACAATAATTATTTAATATAAAATAATAGATTATTAAAAATTCAAATTTTAAAATTTCAAAAATTCTAGGATTATGAATGAAAGGTTAAGAAAAATTTTGAAGAAATTTTCAATTAAATTATTATTTTTAATAAATTATAAATAGTTTTAATGAAATAATATTAATTATTAAAAATAATAAACTTTATCGAAAAATACCTAAATTTTTTCTATACCTTTCTGAAATGATATAATATTTCTTAAAAATATAAAATTGAATTTTTAATGTAATAATTATTTTATATATAATAAACAATTCAAAATCAAGAAATGTTAATTTAAAAATATAAATATATGTATGATAATTAATTTTCGATTTTTAAATTAATATGATATATAAATAAGTGTACTAAATTTTTAAATCATATATATATATATATATCTCTTATATATGCATATATGCTATTATGAGAGAGAAATATACACTAATATATATATATATATATATATTAATAAATATATATAAAACAATTATTAATGACAAAAATTGATTTTGTACAGTATACAACATTTGTTTATACATAAATCAAATAGTATAATAAACAAATTATGCACATAACCAAACTGATTCGTGACAACTACATCTACTTACAAAAATCTCACATAACTAAATATATAGCAGCAATATATTTAAACAGATATGAAATTGCTCATCATAGGATCATGGAATATAATTTAATTACTGTAATATGAATTAAAATTACCAATTTAATGATGCCTTTGAATCCACGTTGAAGCAATGACTTCCCTTCCTTTTATTGTTCTTGATTCGTCAGATTGCAAATCCGGAATCACCGACCTCTAACTATCGAATAATATTATATTAATTTGAAATATATTTGAGAATTTTGGAGTGGATTGAGAGCTATGTTTTTAACCAGCAACGTAGAAGGTAATGGCGGCCAAAATGGTTCGTCATTATTTTTAGAGGGGGGTGTGTGTGTGTGTGTATATATATATGGTTGTATTAGAGAGAAAAGAGGAAAACCTTTTTACCTATTCTCACTTGATCTCAACCCATTATCTATAAGCCAATTCCCTATGTTTTAGCCACCCCTAGACCTTCCCAAAACCGAAATTTTACAGCCCTAATGATAGGCCTTAAACCCATCTAAGCCCAAGCCAAAATACTATGCAATTAAATCTAATTTAATCGCTTGTCGATATTGTATATCGATCGATATATTTATAACTGTTATAAATATATATAACATTATTTATTTCTCAAATCATATTCAAATTTTATAATTAATATTTCATAAATATTACTTAATTTAATTAATTTATAACAATTATAAACTAATTAAATCGTTCGGCCTTAAGGGAATTCGTCATTTCGGTTGTGTAACTATTGGGTGTAAATTTGGTCAACGATTAACATCGAACTATTCTATTGTTAACGTTCACACGTCACTTAGCAGGTGGTGTGACATTATGGCCAAATTTATCGCTTACTCATTTTCGGTAAAAATCCAATTTTAGTGTAATAAGCGTTACCCGGTTGTGACATTTGTTTACACCAATTCTCTTCGTCAAAACTATATCACTTTGGACTTATGAAATTTGGTAATGATCAAAATTCCAATCTCATCCACATTCAACTTTATAGTCCAAAAACAAAGTTCTTGGTTCAACAATTACAATTATTATTAACCAAAATACTCTAGCCAGAGACTTTAACTTTGAGTTGACTTGAGTTGACTGTGATACTAACCACATATAATCGAGAAGACGAATCCTCTCTTGAATAGTGCTTCACTTTTGATACTTCCACTCGACCTAACTATAGTTACTCGATGGACGTCATGCCATGATTTGGCTATAATCAAAGCGGAGCTTTCATATTGAAGATCCACAGTATTCTCAAGTCAAGAGAACTGTGTAAATTAGTCACATCGATAGTTTCTGTTCGACCTTAGTTATATTAACCAACAAAAAACTATCGAGTGAGTCGTTCCATAGTTATCCAATAACTATTAGTACGTAACCCTTAGGTGCCCCAGCAGTCATGAGTAATACACTGCCCAACATTTGAAGAGCGTTGTGTACTCCAGTCTCAACGGATACATCGATATCCAGTCTCGATGCATCTTGACTAGGAGCATTTAAAATGGTATATTTGTTTCGTTCTGATAAATTACTCATGGTTACAACACTTTGTAACTACTATCACAAAATATACCATTTATGGATTTTTCTATTAAATATACTTTTAGTTAAGCTACTTAATTAATATAATCACATTATATCAAGTATACAATAGGAAGAAAATACATTTTATTTCAAACAAGATTGGTCAACGAGTTAGATATATGTAACAAATTACATAATTGCCACTAGGGCATACCCCTAACTCTATCAAGCGATACTAAGAGCTGGTGCTGGGAAAATAGCAAAATATATTCGTCGGCCTCAGTTTATAAATTTCTAAATTTCTCCGGCACTAAGCAAAAGATTAGATCAATGTGGAAAGCCAATACTCCACCTAAAGCAAAACTTCATATGTGGTTAACTCTACATAAGAAGTTAAACACACTCGAATTCTTAAAGAAGAAAAATCTGCTTATAGATTAAAAAATGTGTTTTTGGTAATTCCACTTTAAAGACATAGCGCACCTTTACCGTGTTTGTCCCCAAACTAATTCTATTCTTATAAATAATCTACGTATTTTTGTAACGACCCGATATTTTCAACCATTCGCATCCGCACATGTCGGACTTGAATTTCTCAAAATACCGCGTTGTAAATAAAATTTGGCAAATCTCAGAATATACAGTAAATAAATAATCACAGATCACAGACACAGAGTAAAATAATGCAGCGGAAGTAAAAGAAATAGTAGTTCATGAAGCTACTATGTAAATATATCAGAGTTAAATAAGATACAATAGAAGAAATAAAGTACAACAGAAGTCTAAATATGATAACCAAGTACAAGCTGAATAGAACAACATAACTGAAATAGATAGGACAAGACGAGCAGATAATCTCCAGCGATTCAAATCTCCAAGAGAGCGGAAATCCAAATCTGTTAATAACTCAGGCTGACCCGAGCATAAAGCAAAACACAAAACACTCGAGTCAGGACAATATATACTTATATAATGTAAACCAACTCAAGTGAACTGTAATAAAGGTAAAAGTAACTTAAAGAATGCTTGGGATCGCCCATTCTTTAAGGATCCGTTAAACTATCTGCTATGTAGTAATATTCACTATTATTATAATAATGTCTAATCATAAAATAAACATACTTTTAAATAGCGTTAAGGCTTTACATTTTCCACCTTAACACGTAATATGCCAATAGTCTACACAGTACCTGCATACCCCGAGAGGCTACGAGAAGATATTCCATAGGTACGACACAAATAGAAACTCGTAGTAAAGCTCGATATGGTAGGTGACACGGCACACAAGGCAATGCCAAGGTAGATATACCAATTACGCACACGGACTGATGGAAATGCATAGCAGCCACTATCGCTCCACCTCGAACAACACTCCCAAATCAAGGGTGTGCACCAAATCAATCACAAGTAATAGAATGGTATCGAAGAAGTGTGTCCGATAAGAGGTGCTACCTCACTGGCCCGAGATCGCTCCTGTTTTAGCCACCTTATGCCAACTCACGGGAGTTGGGTCCACGTATATACCTTAGGATCGTCGTCACCATCCTACTTCATTCTGGAAACTCCACCGCGTACACAGTTGTCAAAGTGGTTTTCGGTACGACAGAGAGTATGTCCATATCCGATCCCGGTCTCTTTAACAACCGATCGTTATTATAACCCGTGGTTATGATTTAAAAATAGTTTATACTTCAAAATAGAATATCATTTCAAAACTTCATTTCAAACATTTCAATATATCAAAATATCATATCTTTCCAAAACTTCATTTCAAATCATTTTAATATACCAAAATATCATTTCTCTTCAAAACTTCATTTCAAATCATTTTAATATGCCAAAATATCATATGAGTTCAAATCTAAATATTCAACTTTAAATACTTTTTAGAATTTAAAGATATCATTCATTTATTATCATTTCAAGTCACCTTTTTAAATAGTTTATATTTCAATCAAAATAGTTCATTTAAACCATTTAAAAGTGTAATTATTATACTTTCAAATCAAGTATTAAAATTTCCAAAGTTTCAATTCAATTCAATCATTTATTTCAATTAAATTTCCATAGACCATTCAATTCAATCATTTATTTCAATTAAATTTCCATAGACCATTTCAAATCTTATAAATTTCAAATATAGATTTAATCCACAAAATAACTATTCAAATTATAAAATAAATTCCAAAGCTTTATTATCCTATATTTCATCAGTCCAATATCTTTTAAATAGATTCAAATTACAAGTAAACCAAATATTTTCATACTAATATAACTTCAATTATTTATTTCAAGATTTAATATCATTTCAAATTCATTTCAAAATATCAAAATATCATTTCAAAACATCATCTCTTTAATTTAAATTTAAATACCATTTAATCATATTTCAAAATAGTTGTATTTCCCAAATAAACTATTCCATTTAAATCATTTAAAGTCAATTCATTATATTTAATAATTAAATATTTAATTTACAAAATTTAATCTCTTTCAAAGATCATTTATTCATTTGAATTTATTAAACCAAGAAAATTCAACTTTCGCAGCACTTAGAAAATGCTACGAAATGTTATGTTTAAAACAGTTCATTAACAAAAGACGGCATTTAAAATGCTGTAATATCTTAATTTATTTTCAACTAAAATTTTAGTTAAATTTAACAACCATAGCACTAACAAAGTGCTATAATAACCCTTAGTTCAAATTTGCTATTTGGTTCATTTAAAACAATTACAGCATTTTCCAATGCTGTAATATCCTTACATTACATTTCAAAAATGCTGTCAAATCAAATTCAGAGTTTTATTTACAATTTCACACATAATTAACTTTTAACATAAATCATTTTAACTTATAAAATCATATATTTTCACAATTAAAAACAATCATTTAAATACCTTTATTTCTATGATTTTATAAAGTCAAATTTCCATACAAAAATCAAATTAAATAACAATTAAATTTTCATTTCTTTAATTAAATTCTTAACTTAACAACTAAGTTTAAATTTCCAAAATATAACTTATTTCCATTTATTTTACTTAATTAAAATTTCACTCTTAACAAAATTCATAATTTCCCAATTTAAGTTATATTTCAAAATTTTCAACTTAAACATTCATTTATTTCATATTTTAATTTATACAAAATCATTAACATTTTTAAAATTATTATTACTTAATAAAAATCATTAAATTCATCTTTTAAATCAAATTTGTCATATTTCCTTACTTACATAAATTCCATTTATAAAAAAAATCATAAATTCCAAAATTAACTTATATTTCAAATTCTACTTCACCATTTACTTAACTCACTTATTTAATTTGTAGAAAATCACTAATATTTTATAGAAATCATTTTAATAAAATTTAAATCAAAATATCATAATATTTACATTTTTAAATATTTTAAAATTTTCAGAAAAATATATAAACCACGGGTCTGTATGAAATTTTCTAGCTTAGGTGGAGTGATACGGATATGTATCATTTCAATCCGCAGTTTACAAAGAAAAACCGGGTTTTATCATTTCAAACCCGCAATCCCAAGTTAAATAAAATAAATAAAAAGTCGCTCAGGCTTATCATTTCAGCCCATAACGATCTTTCCCTATTTTAAAGTCCGTTCGGGTATGTATCATTTCAACCCATAGTTATTTCTAATCTACAGGGAACTTGTAGTGTGATAAACTGATAAAATAACAGAATAGCATGAAATAACAGTAATAGATGATATAACATATATAATAACAGGGGTAAACATTATATGATCATAATATAACAGTTATAACAGGATGATATAATTTTACAGATTCAAATGGTGTCAGTTTACTAGTTATATAAGTACATATTGTCTGGTGAGAAGAACTCACCTGTATTGAGCTGGAGATTACAACCAAGGCACGGAACACAAACACAATGAAGGCACGACAACTCGAATACAACTTAAAAGTGGAGAGCCAAAGCTAATAGCCTTGAATACATTTATACAAAACAATACAATTTATATAGGTTTCAAAACAATTCAACACTAGACAATGTTAGAAATCAATGCCCAAAACAAAGACAAATGTTTTTCACTTGTTCTCAACTTCACATACTTCAGTTATGGACTGAAATAGCACAACAAAGGCATGAATTAAGGTCTGGTTTGGGTCCCTATAGGGTTGGCCTAGCATGGGTTTGATGGTGAAGAGAGGTATAGGTGCAACAAATCTACACTACAAGGCAAATACAAGGCAAATATCAACATTTCAAGGCTATGGATGGGCTCGACCAGAGGCTATGTGGGTAAGGCCTGATGTCCAGATGTTGGTGGATGATGTGGCAGAGGGTGGAGGTCAGGTCAGAGGTGGTGGTGGTGGAGGAAGTGGCGGCAAGTGGTGGGTAAAGGTGATGATGCAAAACTATGTCTAGGCTTTCATGTAAGTGATGGATTTTTGGGTTTTTTTATGGTGATGCATGCCATAGGGGTGCTCGGCCTGGAGTTGGTGATGATCTAGGGTGGTAGTTGGTCGGAGCATCAGGTGGTGGAGGTCGACCAAGGGCTGGAGGAGGAGGAGCCAATCAAATCTAGATGAGAACAAGTGCAACTTCAAGTAGAAAACAATAGAAAAAGCAAGTGGAAGAAGAAGAAATTTTTACCTAACCTTGAGCTGAAATTGCCGTGCATTTTTTTTGTGATGAGGAGACTTTTGTTTCACGTGAAAATGGAGAAAGAAGGTGCAGCTAGAAAGAAAAGTAAAGCACGGACAAAGAGTAAATGTGTAGGTTGAGAAAATGAAAGGGTGGAAGAGAAAAAGACTTTGGAAGTTAAAGGGTTTAAAACTTTTCATATTTCCATCAATTTAATTTAACATATTATATATATAAAAATGCTGATAATAAAGATTAAATAAACTCAAAAATAAAGTAAAGAAATAAACAAAATGAATAAATTTTAAATTAATTAAATTTAATGAAGAAAAATAGCAATATATACAAAACTAGGTTAAATAAACTGAAACAAATTCAAATAATCTTTGGAAAAATCTATTCTAATTTAAATACATGTAAAATGAATATTAATAAAGTAAAACAAAGAAAATAAAGTGAATGTATAAAATAAATAAATAAATTTTAATTATATATAATTAAATTAAGAAAATAGCAAAGAAAATAGAAATTAGGCTTTAAAATTAGAAAATAAATTCAACAAGCTTGGAAAAATTATATAATCACTTTAAAAATATTAAAAGACAAAAATATACATAAAATAACATATTAACACATATTAAAATAAAATATGACAAAGAAAATATAATTTATACAAATTTAAAATAACAAAATTGCAGAATAAAACAAATTGCACTCAATATTGAAATATACATAACTTTTACAGTTTAACTCCGTTTTCAACGAAACAAAAAGCAGTGTTCAAGTTATTACATCTATTTTCAAAACAAAAGATAAAATTTAAGATTTTATATAATTTAAATTTGAAGTTTTAAAAGTCAAAGATTGAACAGTTTGACCAGAATTTCACTTTTTGGTAAAATATTCAATTTATATCAGTTTGAAACTATAACTCACATAATAATCAGCATTTATATTTAAAATGAAATGTTTGAAATGAAACAAGCTTAAAAATATTTTCAAAATAAAATAAAGTCAAATTTAAAATATATGTAAAAATCTAAGGTTGTTACAATTTTCAAACTTAGTCTGAATAACTTTGATTTGAATTGTGAACACTACTGGAATGTCCTTGGGCTTTGGTACACCAAAGAATATAAGTCCTATTTGATATCAGACTTCTTGGTGCTTATGGTTTGAAAGAAACCAAAGAATGTTTAATAACACCGACACTTCTTCTGATAACCAAACATATGCAGTGTTTATTTACAACTGGATTGCAAATCCCAACGGTAAACTGTCCAAATGTATACTCTTCGAAGAATTTCTTAACAGTGCAAAAAGTCACATACCCAACCTAAATATAAAATTAGATTGCAGTAGAAGGGGACATATTAGGGCTCTAAGCACTGTTATTATTAACACTATCAATGAGGATAACTTGTCAAACTATACCAATCTTTTGGATAACCGAGTTAAGGTTCATAGCTCTTTAGTATTACCTCTTTCACACACACACATATGTATATGTATATAAATCTCTTTATATTCGTACACACACACATAAGTATGTATGTATGCATATGTTTTGAACTTACGTCTTCTGTTGAGCTCTTTCACGTCTAGGCAGGTTGATGCCACTTGGATGGTCTAGGCAATGGAGTTTTTACGTGTGAGAAGTGACCGAGAGCCGATGTGTAGTTTCTTCCCAGTAGGTTGGACTACCTCTCGCTGACTTTGATTGATAGATGTCGATGCCGACTCTCTCCTCGAGATTAGGATATTTCATATCTCTTTTCTTAGTTTATATTCTTTTTATTTTATTTTATTTTCTATTTTTTGTTGGGAGGGTTTTCATTTTTCTCATTTGTATGGGGGGTTCTACCACCTGCCAGATTTGTTGGCAACATCCTTTTTAGGGCAGAATGAAATTATATGAATGCTCTCCTTTTTAATGTTCGTCTGTTTGAGAGGATCACTCATTTTACTTAATAAAAGCAATCTGGCGAGGTACAAGATAATATCCGAGGTTATTGAATTTGATACAATTTTGGAGTGGGAAAAAGGAGAGAACCGTGATACAAACAGGCCGTGGCATTTTAGATATTAAATCCAAACTGAAGGGAAAGTTAGGCACAACAGTTGAAAAGATGAAAAAATTCACTAATTAGAGCGCAATTTTAATCATGAATTTCGGGATATCTTGCTCTACTACTGCTAAAACCCAAAAACATAGAAGCAAATACGAAGGGGTGTATAAATTCTTTTGCGATCTTTGTTTCTTTTCTGTTCAGGTGTTTAATTTCTAGTATTTTAATATCCTGTTAATATTTTAATATGTTTTAGCTTTAGTATTTAGATCTGTTACTTTTGCGATCACTGGATTGATTACTGGATTGATTTATCTATCATTTTCATTAAGGTTATTTTCTGAACTCTGGCGAAGCTTCAATTTCAGCGGTATGTTTCTTTATTTTTGTTAAAACTGTTTGAAGTTTAGATTTGTTCTTGAACGTATCAGCGATTTGTGTAAATGTGAGTGAATCGATTAGTAAAATATCTGCGCAATTCATTATTTTCTATCATTCATAGTCTACTCACACACAGTTATCATGAGGCTTTCAATTTATACTTTATACTACAGAATCGGGCATTATAGTACGAATAAAATGTATGGCAGTTGTTAGCTATAAGATATATAATTTTTTGACTGTTAAAATCACGTTAGCACACTTGCAGATACTGGGAGTATGTAGAAATTTCAGGCGTTTTATTCATCTTTACCAAGATAAACTGAAATTCAATCTAGGATAAAATTCATAAGTTAGAGTGCTGATAAGATACAGTATTTTGACTGTTACAATCAAACATGCATATACTAGAATTTTTTAGGTATTTTGTTCATCTTCACCAATAAAGTAAAACCTGTTTTTTGACTTAAAATCACACATGCAGATATTAGGAGTATGTGAAAATTTTAAGTATTTCTTGTTCTTCATCCCCTTTTCCTTTTTTTTTGGGGTCTCTGTGTGTGTGTACATGCTAACTTAGTGTTTTTCCGCAGAATGCAAACTAGGATCAGGAGAATCATCAGATTTCCAGCAATAGATGAAGGCAACAGCATGTGAATGTCTGAAATTTACTACGTTCTGAATATTTGCTTGTTGGATAATATCATGGCATGTTTCTTCTTCCAATGACCCATTATCATGCACAGAGCTTTCAAAGATTGGCATCTTCATATAAAGCTTTTCCTCACATTCTTTTTATTTACAAGTCATCAAATTAGTTTAGGCAAAGGCTTCCATAACCAATTTGGAAAGGCATCATGCTCATCCCGGATTGACTCCGTGTCATGCACTGACTTAAAAGGCGTAGGATCTCTAAACAACACTTGCCTTATCCGTTCAGACTTAAACTTAACCAATGACATTTGCATATATGGCAATGGAAACATAGAAGTCTTTCAACACGTATCAATCATCTGTCCGATTAAGGGATGTTCAATAACCATTAATGTGTCTGGTAGCGTAAAAATAGGTGCTTATGCACAAGTAATTGCAGGTTCCATCATCATTGATGCCACCAATGTTACTTTGAACCAACGTTCAAGCTTAAATACAACATCGTTAGGTGGGCCCCCACCATCTCAGACTAGTGGCACACCCAGTGGTGTAGATGGAGCTGGTGGGGGTCACGGAGGCCGTGGTGCTTCGTGTTTGAAAAGCAATAAGACAAATTGGGGAGGAGATGTTTATGCTTGGGCGACATTGGCTGATCCATGGAATTACGGTAGCAAAGGAGGAAGCATGTCTGTGCAAAGTAAGAATAGTGGTGATGGTGGTGGCAGAGTAATGGTAAATGTTGAAGATTCATTGGTTGTGGATGGATATATAGGTGCGGATGGAGGAGAAAGCGCTCAGAAAGGAGGTGGTGGGTCTGGTGGAAGCATAATTGTCCGTGCTTTAAAACTGTGAGGATTCTTGATTGGTATTTCTAGTCATTGATCATGCAAGCGTCAACCTATTAGTTTTTATTAAAAAACCATATTTGTTAACGGACCTGCTATAGCTGACCATTAGTACGAAACATAATTGATTTTACTATTTATCGATTATAGCAATAGGTAACAAGCCTGTCTTGTATCATTTGTATTGGTATGTGTCTGCACCACTTGCACGATTCCTTTTGCCGATTTACAAAAAAGAAAGAAAAAAAGAGAGCCTGTGTTACTTTTTCTGTGCTATTTGCATTTAGCTCTGAATTAGAAAATCTTATCCTTGCAACTCTTTTGAGTAGAAACATGGATAATAAAAGTACATGATTCTATGTGTTATGTATAGTATGTTTTCACAGTTTATGTTCATATAAGGTTTTTTGTTGCAGAAAATAAGTTAAAGCAGATCAACTTTGTACTTTAAATTGGAACTATTCATAGTTTCACTATTTTTCTCCTCATGTATGCTCCTTTTTCTTCTTCATATTATTGTTGTCTGACTCATATTAGTTCATAGTTTTTTTCTTTTCCTTTTACTGAAGCTGTTTCCAAAACCTGCACTTTTTTAAACCTGGCTATTATACATACCAAGAGGATTGCACCCAAAACCTTTAACTACATAGCTAAGTATCCTATCACTATTATCAGCGATCATTAGCAAAATACCCGATCTTAACTCTTTATTGTCTTCCAAAATTCTATTTTCTGCATCACAAGTCTAATTTTACAGAATAACTTGCATTTTGAATGTTTCCATTTAGTTAGTTAGGCTTAATTTCTTTTTGCTTCTCCAAAGTAATGTCTCAGTATCATGTTACCATGCACTTACAATTTCAAAACAGATTTCTTCTTCTTCTTCCAGATATGAATTTTGCAGCCGCTCAAAATTTTTGCCATGTTTTAGTCAAAACTCACAAGTTCGTTACAAATAAGTTAAAAGAGTGGTGCTGAATGCATCCCAATATGCGCTAAATTTTACCCACAACAATAAAGTAACAGAAAAGTAAAACACTATTTCATTTTACCCAATCGATTGACAATATATGCAGATTGAAAAATTAAGAGAAGTTCGGTGGTATTAGATCAAAAAGCAACACATTTGATCGGCACTACAATGACAATCTGTTAATTTTCACCAATCAACTAAGTAATAGTTTTATTATATTTTTATTGGATAATATGAAGTAGGTAGCGGAATATGCAAGGGTAAAATAAAGACTGGGTAAAACGGAATACATATTCAGGTTCATGTAGCATCACTCAGATTAAAAATTACGATGAATGAGTTTCTAAGGGTCAGAGTTTCATAATCAACCTTAAAATCAGCACCGAGTTATTTCTTAGTTATGTTATCATTATTATTATGTGTGTATATATATACTAATATCTTGGCACTCATATATTATTTCACAGAAAAGGTAATGGTACCATCAGCGCTGCGGGTGGAAGAGGATGGGGTGGTGGTGGTGGAGGGCGGATATCTCTAGAATGTTACAGCATACAGGGTGTGAGGATCACAGTTCATGGTCATTACTCATCATTCCCACATCATATTTACAGTAAATAGATGCAAAATCAATTGCATATATTGTATCCCTTTTATAAGTTTCTTTTGGAGATAAACTACGCTGTTTTGATATTTACATTGTAATCAAACATACTTGGTTTACACTTATAGTAATTCTGAACCAACATTCAAGTGTGTGTGCATATTCATGTCACTAGAAGGTATAAGCTCCAACATACACCCTAGCTGTATGTATGTGGTTCCATGCTTTCAAATTTCATCACAAAAATGGGTTTATTTTATTTTTTTGGGTTTACACGCTCACATGGGTGCATCATGCATGCATGCACATTTGCGCACACACCATAAATCGGGTTTTGTTGTTTTTAAAAACTCTCTCGGTAATCTACTCTCGCATAGTATTTTCACAACGGGATTCAAATTTTAAATCGTAAACTTCAAATTTTAATTGAAGGATTTAGATCTTCAAAAGCTTCATATTGTAACGTGTATTTATAACTATATGCTAATAATTTTGCTCTGTGTCGGCTATCAAACAATATTAAGTAGTTCTTTGTATAGTAATAATTTATATTTTTGAAACTGATTTTGATTCTTGAGTTTCTAAACCCAAAGCTTAATGTTCGCTTCCATTTCATTTAAATTGAGTATTTAATCGGAAATCAAAATGTAACCGGCGAAAGTTGATTTGAAATGAGATTCAAATCTGAAGATTTTATGACTTTGAATAGAATGTGCGTATGTAAATGCATATTAACGTTATGCTAGTAGCCTACTACACATTCACTTTGGTTATTCTTTAAAAAGTCTGTAATTTTTCATTTTACTCATTTGGCTGCTATTTGATTCAGGTGGACAGAGTATTGGTTGTCCTGAGAACTCGGGCGCTGCTGGTACATACTATGATAAAACATTAAAGAGTCTCAGAGTTAGTAATGATAACTTCACAACTCATACAGAAACACCGCTTTTGGATTTCCCAACAATGACACTTTGGGCAAATGTTTTTGTGGAGAATTATGCAAAAGCTTTAGTTCCATTGCTCTGGTCTCGAGTACAGGTGCCTAAATCTTGCTTAAAATTCCCTTTGTGCAACTGTTATCTATCCAGTTAATAACAGCTACTTTGTTTTGATTATCACATACTCTCTTGAGCTTCATCGGTTGGTATGTTCTTTAAAAATGTGTACAAAACACTGAAGGATTTTTACTGCAGCCTTTTAAGCACTTAGAATTGTAGTAGAAAAACGAGAAAGTTGAGAAACACAATGTATGGATTTTGAAGATCTATATTAATCAGATTAAGAAAAATAATATAGAAATAGAGAAACAATAATAACCCAACACAATATTTTTCCAACTTTGCCTTTTACCAAATAGTAATTTTACTAACATCTTTTATAATTAGTCAAAAAAAAAGTTCGAGCCTTAATTCCAATTTTTTAATGATGACCAACCCTATACGTTAATTTATATTTGCCATCAATCCATAATAACCATTAGATATACGAGGAAAGATCAGTATCCTCCATTATTTATTTCCCTAGACATTCCTTGTTAACTTTTTTGTATCTAAATGTTTTGGATTTAACTTTTTTTTTAATATACATTTTGATGTTATTATCATATAGATCATCTTTACAAATTTTAAAGTTTTTAAGGTTAAGACTTCAATTCCTTCAACCGTAGTTGTCAAAGATAATTGTTTCGGCCATTGATTCAGTATTTAGTTTTAAGGGGTTAGAACTTAGAACTTTCAGCATATTCTAAAAATATGTGAAGATGATACATTTAATAACATAATAACTACATAAAATTAGCTAAATCTGAAACATATAGATGTAATTCATTAACATGGCAATTTTGAAGAAATTAAAGTATGGGGTATCTTGATCTTTCTTCTAGATACATCCATAAATGTACAACAACAACTAAGCCATTATTCCCAAATAAGTTGGGATCGGCTAGAGATGGAATCCAAAACTAAATGAAAAAATCAATTTAAAAGTTATAATAATAACAATAGCAATAACAATAATATAATAAAGTCAAATAAATAAATTAATAATAATAACTAAGTAAAGTAAAATAAAATAAAAATATATATGTATGTATATATATAAGAGGAATGATAATAATAATACTAATAGCGATAATGATACTAATAGTAATATTGGTCAAAGACCAAACCTACGTCTTAGACTCATGTTTCCTAGACCTATAATCTAAAACTTATTAAACTCAACGCTCATGGTTCTGGTACGTGAATCGCTAACTTCCACTCGCTTCCATCTGTCACCAACTCTTCGGATATACCCCAATCCTTTAAATCCCTTTTTACTACTTCCTCCCATGTCAATCTTGGTCGACCTCTACCTCTCTTTGAGCATTCAACACGGCCTATAATTCCAACACGCACAGGTGCCTCGGACGGTCTTCGTTGAAGATGTCCAAACCATCTTAAGCGATGTTGAATTAGCTTCTCCTCAATTGGTGCTACTTCAAGTTTATCACGTATATCATTATTTCTAATTCGGTCTCTTCTTGTATGACCGCAGCTCCATCGTAGCATACGCATCTCTGCTACGCTTATCTTTTGGATGTGTTGGCTTTTAGTAGGTCAACATTCTGCACCATACAACATCGCAGGCCTGATTGCCCTTTTGTAGAACTTTCCTTTAAGCTTTTGTGGGATCTTCCTGTCACAGAGAATCCCAGACGCTTGTCGCTATTTCACCCATCCCGCTCGAATTCTAAAACTAACATCTTCATCAATCTCATCATTATACTGCAACATTGATCATAGATCTCGAAATAATTCCTTCTTGGGAACTATTTGTCCAGCCAGAGTGACATCTCCATCTTCCGACTTGACACCGCTGAACCCGCACTTCATATACTCTGTTTTAGTTCTGCTAAGCCTAAAACCCTTTGATTCTAAAGTCTGTCTCCACAGCTTCAGTTGTCTATCAACTCCAATCATACTTTCATCAATTAGCACAACATCATCAGCAAATAGCATACACCAAAGAATCTCACCTTGTATACCCTTCGTAACCTCATCCATCCTAGAGCAAAAATGTAGGGGCTCAAAGCTGACCCTTGATGTAATTCTATGTTAATGAGAAAGTCACCGGTTTCACCATCGCATGCTCTGACACTAGTCACAACATCATCGTACATATCCTTGATAAATGTAATGTATTTTGTTGGAACTCTTTTTTTTCCAGGGCCCACCACATCACCTTTCGCGGTACCTTGTCATAAGCTTTCTCCAAATCTATAAATACCATGTGTATATCATTCTTTTGCTCCCTAAACCTCTCCATAAGTTGTCTTGTCAAAAAAATTGCCTCTGTGGTCGACCTTCCAAGCATGAAGCCAAATTGGTTTTTTGAAACACTTGTCATTCTTCTTAGTCTATGCTCAATGACTCTCTCCCAAAGCTTCATTGTATGACTCATAAGCTTAATTCCTCTGTAGTTTGTGTAATTTTAGATATCTCCTTTATTCTTAAAAATTGGAACTAGTATGCTTTTCCTCCACTCATCTGGCATCTTGTTTGATTTGAAAATATTATTGAACAATTTAGTCAGCCATGCTATCCCTGCATCTCCAAGGCATCTCCACACCTCAATGGGGATGTCATCAGGTCCCAATGCCTTGTCTGCTTTCATCCGTTTTAGTGCCTCTTTTACCTCGGATTCTTGAATTCTTCGAACAAAATGTCTGCAAGTGTCATCAGAAGAGTCGTCTATCTCGATCGTAATGCTATCACCTTCTTCATTAAATAGTTTGTTGAAATAATCTCTCCATCTATTTTTTATCTCCTCGTCCTTCACCAAAAGTCTATTATTGTCATCTTTGATGCATTTAACTTGGTTGAAGTCTCTTGTCTTCCTCTCGCGGAGCTTAGCTATCCTATAGACGTTTTTTTCACCATCTTTCGTACTTAGGTTATGATATAGATCTTCATACGTCCGACCTCTTGCTTCACTCACCGCTCTCTTTGCGTTCTTCTTTACCACTTTGTACTTTTGCATGTTGTCCTCGCTCCTGTGATGATGTAAGTACTTATAGCATTCCTTCTTCTCTTTTATAGCCTTTTGCACATCACTGTTCCACCACCAAGAATCTTTAGGTTCACGTTTATTTCCTTTCGATATCCCAAACACCTCGGTAGCCACTTTCCGAATGTGTCTTGCCATCTCATCCCACATGTGATTTGCTTCTCCTTCCATATTCCATGCCCCTTCTACCATCACTCTATCCTTAAACATCCGTGAGGCGTCTCCTTTGAGCTTCCACCATTTCGTCCGACTAGTCTTGGCTCCTTTACCCTGTTGAACACGTATTCGGAGACGAAACTCGGATATCAAAAGCTGATGCTGTGAGACGATACATCTATAAATGTATCTCCAAAAAATCATGATCATAATACACACACACATTATTTCTCAACAAATATAATAATTTTTCTCTAAAATAGATAGCCATTCAAATTGTTGCACACGCCCCCTTCACAAAATGGTATCCTTATCCCGAAATGTAACACACAGATATTCGATATAATTTATGGTCTCCACTTACGAATACTTTAATAACATGCGGCATTTCTTTTCTCTGTCCCTTTTTTGAAGGTAAGAGGTCAAATCAGACTACTTGATGGAGGAAGCATCTGCTTTGGACTAGCTGATTATCCAGTTTCAGAATTTGAGCTAGTTGCAGAAGAATTGTTGATGAGCGACTCAGTGATAAAGGTAACCAGACAAAAGAAAAAAGGTTTTCCACATGTTAGCGCACAATGACATCAATATATTAATTACTTCGACATAAAATAGACCCGTTCCCCTATAAATTCACGGTCTAAATTTAAGCGTATATACAATCCCCCTACTCTTTCGAGAAGCTATTCTTATATAAGGTTCAGTTTGAAATCAATGACGGGTTCGAAGTGGCAGCTCTCAGGCTAGTTTTGTCTTCAAATGTTGCTTACATCCTATGAGTTGAAAGGTTGATCTTTGTTAGAGGCTCTTGCGATAATGCTAAAAAACTGTAATGTTGAAATACTTTAGCATTGCTTTGTAGAAATATTTAGGGCAACTTTTAGCTCAGTTTTGACATATGGTACAGAGCCTATATTTATGTGAACATTGTTTCTTGATCCACAGAATCTTGTTTTGCCCGTAAACCCTAAGGGTTGTAAGTCTACCCCTAACACATGAATGTTGTTACTTGCATACATATCTAAAAAACACTACCATACGTGTAACGTTCTTATAGTGAGTATCATTGCACAATTTTCTTCTTAAGTAAGAAAGAGAAAGTATTGAAATTAATTCATCATCAACATATCTTTGTACATGCATGTGAGCAATCATATTACTCTCTGCATATGTGTAAATAATATGGAAAAAGGCCAATGTTCTAAAATCTAAGAACATACGAGAAACAGGAGTGAGTGCATGCGAACAATCATATTTTTATACGATTGATTTTAAGTCAGGCTTTAAGATCATATTTGTATACAATTGATTTTAAGTCAGGCTTTAAATTTTTTATTTTGATCATGGAAGTAATTTGAAAAATAATGACATGGTAAAAAAAGAAGTAAAACACTGATGTTAGAGGTAAAATAGACAAGATGTCAATTAGTGCTCTCGACTGAGATTTCAATGTATCAGCTGGGATGGGTTTCAGATGAATTCTATTCAGAGCCGGCCCTACACCTTCAGTTGCCCTAGGCAAACATAGGATGGAAGGGGAACAAAAAAATAAAAATTGCAAGAAGACACACTCGAACTCAGGTTCTTCAACTGGGAAGGAAACAAACAAACCACCAAACCAACTAATCTTATTAAATTTTTTGCCCTTTTACTAATATCAACCAGACAATTTGTAAACACGGATATTGGAAATGTTGCCCTCCTCCGCCGTGTTGCCCTAGGCGGCCGTCTTGGTTGCCTTGCCCTGGGGCCGGCCCTGATTCTGTTAGAGGAAAAACAGCCAAGATATCAATTAGTGTTCTCGACCGAAATTTCAATGTATCAGCTGAGATGGGTTTCAGAAGAATTCGTACAAAATTTGATAGTGCACCGTGAAAGTTCCAAAACGAAATCTCGGTTGAGATGGCGGAGATTTGGAATGCTGCCACTTGTTTCTTTTTCTTTTTTTTTAATAAAAAAAATTCTTTGTTGTATCAACTGAAAGTGGAATATGCACGGTGGAAGTTGATATAGTACATAGCCAAACATGCAGCCACAAGAGAAAGCAAAGAAGTAAAAACTGGAAGCTTAACTTCTTATTTCCGTATAGATGAATACAACATTTATTGGACTAGAATTATTTGCAGTGGTACGAATAAACTTCCTTTAATATAGGGACATTACAAGAATTGTTGAAAAATACTCACATCAATTGAAATCTTCAAAAATACAGCTTTTATGAATGTTATACCAACATGAAAGGCTGGATTTTGTTAAAGCGGGAAGGTTACTATATTTTTATGAGCTCACATTTTCACCTTCATATTCACTCCTGTATAAATATCAACACGTGCATGCCCTATTACATATTCTTAGTTGGACATTTTTTTTAATACTAAAAATGAATTTTATGCCCGGATAATCAAATTTGAATTTTTCAATGAAGGTACATATGCACATATGAATCTCAAACTGGGAACTCCAAAAGACACGAGTTTATAAATTTCCTTTACGACTATTCAAAATATCGGCTGTGCCAATCAATCATTTAAGCTAAAGACACGACCCTTGGGCACAGTTTAGTGAACGCAAATAATACATTGAACATTTGTTGATATTCATAGCATTTAGTTATTTTTGAGCTATTATTCCGTGCTTGAAGGTTTATGGTGCATTCCGAATGTATGTAAAAATGCTGCTCATGTGGGATTCTAAGATTCAAATTGATGGTGGAGGGAATAATGACGTTGGGACATCTGTGCTTGAAGTTAGAAATTTAGTAGTTCTTCGGGTATGATAAATCTTACATCTGTTTATTAAAGGAATACACTGTATTGTCACTTTCTTAAAATGTGCCTAACATTTTGTCCTTTTGCAGCAAAATTCTATTATATCTTCAAATGCTGACTTGGGCATATATGGCCAAGGCATTCTTAAGTTAACTAGTGATGGTGATGAAATCAAAGCTCAGCGCCTTTTCTTGTCACTATTTTATAACATTGAAGTAAGCATATCTTAAAGCATGCATCTCATATTATTGAGCAGACAGTTATAGGATAGCTAGAACTTGGGTAATATGATAAATGAGCTATAAAATACCCTTAAATCCAGATGCAGACTTATGAAGTTGGTAGTCACACCTAAAGTGTTGCGATGAAATGTCTACATGACTAGATGACTAGATGTTAGGCAAGAAGGAGAAGTTTACCCAAGTATTCCTCTTTTTTTCAAATCCGAAAAATTAAGTAAATAATCCATGTAAATGAATGGGTAAACAATTAATATCTTCTCAAATATAAATCGTAACAATAATTATAAACTCTAAACAAAAATTTGGTAAACAATTGATAGAACCCACAAACAAATTCCTTATACACACACATACACACACATAATTTGTTTACTATGGTGGAAATGAGGACTAAAAGTTGTAAAATCTGACATTTTATTTTGATGGCAGTTGATTACAAGTATTATGAAATACTTATGTACTACAATGATTTCCAGTAAAAATACACGGTTGCAATAAAAAATGTACTGGAAGACGGTTTAGATTTAAATTAATTCAAATACCAATAAGCCAATTGTGGAAGAATCGCTTTTCATCCTTGTTTGGGCAATTTTGCATGTTTACATGCAGGAGAACTAAAAAGCGAAACAGATTGGGAAACCTGCTATTGACTGTGTTGAATTGATATTCTTACTCTATTATTGCATGGGAGCATGGACATTTTACCTCCCTATGTTCGATGTCCCTGCCATAACTATATTGTAGTATCAATTATTAAAAACATATATTGATCATAGAAGAATATGATTCCTTGTTATAACATCGAGAATTAGCTCTGTGCTGTAACACACATTCTTACAGTTGTAACCCTCTGTTCCATATTGAAATTCAGTCGGTAGAGGGGTATAATTGTATAAATTTGTGTTATAGCACATCTCTTTTCTCTTGATCATAGATAACTATGGATTTGTGTTATTACACACACAGAGTTAGCTGTGTAATAACTAATAACACAAATTTGTTCAATTATATCCCTTTGTCCCATATTGGAGGAGGCAGAGGGGTAAATTTGTAAAGATATGTGTTTTCACAGCTAATCTACTGTGTTATAACGTGGTTCACAAATTTCTTGATCATAGGAATATTAATCAGTGTTATAACACAGAATTAGCTATTAGCTGTGTTATAACATAGATTTGGACATTTTTGCCCTTTGTGTGACAAATCCAGGTTTGTTAGCCTTTGCTGGTTGTTTATTTGTTTCTTTGTTGAGCAGACTGGCCCAGGTTCTTTGCTCCAAGCTCCACTGGATGAAGAAAGGAGCAGTAGTTTGTAAGTATGATAATGCAACATTATTTGGATCTCATCTTTGTCTACCATGTCCATTCTTAAAGCTTATCTTATGTTAATCAGAGTTACTAAAGCCAGATGCGAGAGTCAATCATGCCCGAAAGAACTAATAATGCCTCCAGATGATTGTCATGTGAACAACTCCCTGTCCTACACATTGCAAGTAAAAAAAAATGGGTTATATGCATTTTCCTTTCTATGTATTAATTAATTTTGCCCTTGATATGATAAGTTGACCTTACTGTAGATTTGTCGTGTCGAGAACATTTCAGTCAACGGTCAAGTTAAAGGAAGTATCATACATGTTCACAGAGCAAGGACCGTTTCTATTGGAGTTGATGGTGTGATAAGCGCATCAGAACTAGGTATTGCAGATCAAGTAAAATTTAGTACATGATGTCTTTCACTTAATTGTCCTTTTAAGTATGCAACATCCTGGTTTGTCCATCAACGTGAAACAATTATGCTGCATTAAAACGAAAAACGGAAATGGTCTCAATTATAAGTAAAATCCACACCAAAAGGGTGTGGATTTTATCCCACCTTCTCAACTATATACCCCACAAAGAGTTGGAACATATTTGCAGAGAGATTAAATAAAGTACACATTATAAATATACCAGAGTAAGCATTGTCTATTATATGCATTTCTGTAAATTGCTCTTTCATCAACGAATTACCTTTATTAATTTATTTTTATCATATTTGTAAACACGGGAGAACGATTCTGAACACAAGTGCTTGACAAAATCTCCCCAGTTCAACTACAGTTCTACTGATATCTTCAATATAAGGAGATTAACTGCACTTGTAAAACTTGTAATTGAAATTACAGTTAACACAGAAAAAACATTAGTATTCTAGCACACAGAATACATGAAATGGGTGAATACACTTAGGCAAACGTGAAGCAGGAAAGAAAATGTCAGTCTTTAGGTGTGGCATGGGGTGAACCCGACTTAGTTGAGTCTGACATGTAAGCCTATTAGTGATCAGAGTTGGTTTGATCATACATACCTGACCCTCTTACTTGTTGGTAAAGAAGATCCAAAGTGAGACGTAATAGGACTGAGATATGCCTACCTTTACCCATTTACTAAAATACAAGTATTAAAGTTTTGGACCTTCACTATAGTTTGGAAATCTTAAGAATAACCTGAAATTCAGTAAAAACTATTATCACATTTTCAATGCATATAAGCTGCTTACACATACTTATCAACTACAAGTTTATACCCAAAACACCCTTATGATAATTCTTTTTGGGTATGAATAGGGTCCAGGTAAACAATTTTAAATTAGCTAACCAAGTCTGACCCAAGGCTGGTCGTATTAGGTTGATTACTCGATTGCGTAGTGTTGGGCCTGTATTATGTGCTTCATCTGATATAGGAGATGTGGGTCATTGTTTAGGAGATGGTTAAAAGCATATTTGTCCATTTGTTTTTTCCTTGAAAATATTCGACCCTATGAGCTAGTTAAATATATATCGGATTTGGAGAAATCATAACCTTAGAAAAAATGTGGCCATTTACCTTGATACTAGCATTTTCTAAAATACGCCAACGTTTCAATATTACTCGTTGTATTACTATTTGCCGTTTGAGAAACTCTACAATTGTATGTGAAAAGTTTCTCAAAACTGTTAGAAATACTTTTAACCATGATGAACAATAATTCAGTGTTGGGTAAATAGCATTAATGCTGGGGCCAATGTGACATTTGAGTTCAATTCTGTAGGTTGCAAAGAGGGTATTGGTAAAGGCAAAATATTGAAGTACGGAGCTGGTGGAGGTGCTGGTCATGGAGGAAAGGGTGGATCTGGGTTTTATAATGGAATGTTAGTTGAAGGCGGTCAAGAATATGGAGATGCTGATCTTCCTTGTGAGTTGGGAAGTGGAGGTGCAGGTCCCAGCGGGTCAACTGAAAGCACTGCAGGTGGAGGGATGATTGGTTAGTATCTAGAGCACACAACTGAATAAAATTGCATTTCTACTCCACATATATTTATTGGGCTCAATGTATTGTTTGTGTTTTGCTTTTATTGCACAATTAAGATGATATGATTGCATCAGCTTACCCTCACTTGATTATATCTGGTGCTAACTGATTGATATTGGTATCCGTGAAGGACCTATATGCAGTATTTTAAAATTATTGGGACAATATTTAAATAATCTCAGTATGTTGGTCAACTAAGTTATGAAAGAAGATAATAATAACAAAAGATGTAAATGTTTCTGTTTTACCACTTTAAAGAATTGGTAGATTGTTTCAAAATATGGGATACATGCTTATTAGTTATTTTATTGCTCGCTTAAAAACAAAAAACTTTCTTTTAGAACTGTTAATCTCATTTATCCAATCTGTTCTTGCATCATTTTCCGCTGGTTACCCACCAATCTGAGCTGTGTGCATGTTTATACATACATTACATATATGCATACACATACATACTGTTAACGAATTTCTTCGTCAACACCCAGAAAGTTGTACAAAGTGGCATATTCAAAGAAATTCTAAATATACCCCCTGGTTTTGTGATGATTCATAAGTTCGTTTAAATCATAGTCCATAAGTTCAAAATATAGAATATGCAAGTCCGATAGTCAATAGGCAAATATGCAAGTTCATAAGTCAATAGGCAAATATACAAGTACATAAGTCAGTAGTCAAATAGGCTTAAGTCAAGTCCTTTATTCAAATCATGGATATGTTATAAGATATGCAAATATACAATTTCTTAATTGTTCAAGCCCTAATTGACAAATATGTCTCATTCTCCTTCTTTGGCCTTTTATAGTGATTGGGAAGGAGTTATGTTTGCCTTAATTGACGATGTTGGACTTATGGTGCCATGTAACATGTGAAGGAATGTGAAAGCTTTTGAAGCTTTGTGAAGGAAAATGCACCAAACCCTCTAGAATTTGCTCTTGTAAATGACTCTAATCCTTCTTCCTTTGCACGACCTTCAACATCCTACAACATGGACATTGTGAGGCTTCAATGTTCATGCCATATCCATGAAATTTGGTATCGATTAATGGCTTACGACATGTGGCATTTTTTATGTATTGAAATGATTGATTATTGGCGGCATCAGTTGGAAGCAGCGTCGGACATCGATGACGAGCGGCGTCGATGTAGTGTAGTACTGGCATAAAGCGGCTTCACTCAGTATTACTGTCGGCGTCATTGATGACCTTCGGCACCAACATATGGTATTGACCAGTAATTATGGAACACGACATCGTATAAGAACAATGACATGAGACAATGGTGATGCTAACAACGGTGTCATTAATCCCAAGCTTTATTGGCGATGGGCTTACTTTGGTGATAATAGATGAATAGCGGCGACATAGATGAATAGCGGCACTGATGGTTTCTGTGGATATTGATGGTGTTTACCATCAACATCACATGTGAAGCCCCTGTTGATATGTTGCGGTGTCCTCCAAATGATAATGAAATGCGGCGTTGCTTTATCACGGTCTTGTTGACTTGCGGCACTGTTGAGCGGTGGTGATGAAGATGACATCAAATAGACGTGGCAATGAGCAATTGCGGTCGTGGAAGCATAGTGGTATTACTTGAGGAGTGGTATTACTTGAGGCTCGATATTAAAGGGGTACATCATCGCCGTTGAATGAAAGCGGCATTTTATAGATGCGATGTCATGGAGGAGCAATATAGTCGAGAAGCGGCATCGCCATTGCCTTCGGCGTTAATAATGACATTGGACGTCGACACTCATGTTGGTGTTACTTGAGAGATGCTTTTGGCTCTTAAAGGCGACGTAACTTCTTACTTCGGTCTTTGTCATTGTAATAATCGACCTTTCGATATTTCCTTTTTCCTTTTACCTTTTACGCTCATTCTCTTTGAAAATTATGTGGATAACACATACATAGATACATGTATGTTTCATATGAAAATCGTTAACATGTTAGAGCACATGTTAACAAAAGGGAAAAGCATTTATCACGCTTTTCAGGTTATTGATTGAATTCGAGTATAGTTGACTTTAGATGTATAATAATACAATGCCGCCTTACCTTTGATTAAATTACTTGTGTGAAATGAGTATTCTGTTTTACAGGTGTCATTGAACTTAAGTCACTATTATCCATTAAAACATTTTAATTGCCAATTTGAGATATTATTTTGAATATGTGAGGATTATTCAAATTGATCAAAATTTGGTGAAGATGATCTTGAAGCATTAAGAATATATCTACAAATTTTTGTCCGATTTTAGACTGTGTAGCTCAAAAAATCAAAGGGGTATATATGGAGTATAATAGAACCTTTCCCTGTATATAATGATATGCATACGTATGTATATAAGGAATATGTGGGATGTGTGAGTTACCCTAACACACTAATGGATCTTAAGGCCACTAATACACTAAATGGGGTGCATGGTGTATTTCAACTATTTAAAAGTTAAATTGTAAATTAAAAATTTATCTACTTGGATCAGTAATCAGACCACAAATAAAGCAGATAATCACAGAGTAAATATAAAGTAAAGTAAAAGTAGTAAAGTAAATGACATTAGGAAATTTTTACTGGTTTGAATATCCAATCCTACATCCCGTCATGTATTCCGCATACATAATTTCCACCATCACCTTTTGCTTTCCACGGATGGTAAGAACGTCTTTAAAATCTTGCAATTCCACATGTGATAATACATCTTTCATCTTGACTTTCCACGGGTGGCAACAACACCTTTCTTCTTACAAACAGCAGTAGAATATGACAAATACTTGTATCTTCAATAAAAATTCTTATTGATTTAGTACAATGCTCTTATAGACCTTCAACAATGAGGAATATGATGAAACTAGGGAGAAAATGATTGAGAATTCAAATACACTCTTTGACCTTGTGTAGTTTGCATATCCCTGAAGAATAGAAGTGAAATACTATGGATTTGTAAAGAGTGGAAGTATGTTAATGGATCTTTCTCATAAAATTATAGAATGAAAGAGTAAGAGAAGGTGAGAAAGTTAGTTGTTATTGTTATCCCGCCCTTTGGCAAGGCCGTGACACCGAAGAATTGACTGGAAACGGAAGATAATCAGTCCCGGCGACCGATCACCTACAAAGTTCACTATGGATGCTGGTAAATTTTGTCCGAATCTGGATCGAGCTACAATTAACATGACACGACAATCAAAGCTAGAAAAGCCAACGTTCCAAATTTCAAGTCAATCGGAGTTCGTATGCTCAAGATATGATCGATGCAAATCTAGCAATGCTCTCATTCGTATCCATCGTTCCGCCTCCTTCGCATCGCTTCCCTTCGTATCCATTCGGGGCAACGTTCTTCGTATCCATCCTCATTCACATCCATCCACAGCGGCCTCCTTCGTATCCATCGGGGTCGAACTCGTTCGCATCCATGGAATGCACATGGTTCGCATCCATCCATCCTCATATTACTTCGCATCTGTCATCCCCAGCTTGTTCGTATCGATCAACCAACGTCCATTTCGTATCCATCAAAGCCATAAAAATCCATCGTTTCGTATCGATCCACCGGTGCGTTCAGTTCGTATCGATCGGCCAATGATCGATGTGAATAATGTGAGATGGACCGATACGAATAACACTTTCGTTGATCGGTACGAAATGGGGCAACAACAATCGATACGAAACAAAATGCAATAAGTGGATACGAATGAAGTTGCGCTGGTGGATACGAACAAAACCTAAAAGAAAGAAAGACTCAGTCGCTCGGTATGAAAAGTGGATCGATCCTAAAAGTTGGCGCCACGTCACCTAGTAAGCACGTGCCTTTCATCGATACGAAATGGAGCGATACGAACGAAGCTCGACTGCATATTGAAAATACAAACTTGCATCGATCATATCTCACAATCTACAAGTCCAAATACCACCAAATTTTCACAGGAGCTTGCGTACAATCTCAAGAATGTCCATGATCGATCCCAACCCAAAATGAGCAGTTTTGGATCGATATGAATTTGGTTCGTATCGATCATGGATCGAGTCGAAATGTCAGGGATCGATCACGTGGGCCCACCCACGTGAGAGGAGGAGTCTTCTGAGATCTGGGCGAGATATTTGCAGCCCACACCTATAAATAGCAGTCGAAGAGCTTCAGAAAAGGGATCTTTTGGCTCTTCTACGCCGTTACTTTGCTGAACTCCATTGTAATTCAGATACTATCAATTGTACTCTTGTAAATTAGTAGAGAATCATCAATAAAACAACAACTCTTCAAAGTGGACGTAGGCTACAACGCCGAACCACTATAAATCTTGTCTTTCTACTGCTTTTCTTTTAATTTTTTGAGTGTTATTCATATTTAATTCTATTACATACAATCTATCTGTGATCTGTGACTGTGATTTGGTGCTTTCATCTGTAATCGGGTGTTTGTGACCATTTTTGGCGCAAACAGTTAAAATTCATTTTTCAGAGCTTTTATATAGATGATGAAGAGACATGTCATTTGGCGAAAGAATGACGCCAAAATCCATTTTTTAAAATTTTAAAAAACCTCTGCAACAATCATTATGTCGACATATGCTAGAAGAGTATGTCGACATACTTATGTTGCTTTTTAAAAACTTCCCAACAACCACTATTAGGGGTGCATACAACCCATACTCAACCCGACCCAACCCACTAACCTGACCCAACCCATCATAATTCGGGTCGGATATGGGTTACAATTTGTAACCCATACTATATACGGGTCGGGTGAAATATTTTGTTCAATCCAATCCTATTTTAACCCAACCCAACCTTATATAATAAACTAATTTAATATCAGCCCATGTAAAAATCTAGAATAAAATTTATGTATTCTCGAATAAATATACCAAAAAAGCATATTTGACGTCGGTCCAAAATACATAGGATTGACTAAGAGATTTCGAAGAGCATTTTAATGTATTTTGAAATGAAATTCTTACTCTAATATGCAATGAATTAATTTCGTATGATGTATTTTATAATGAAATCCTAATAAATATGTGTTGTAGTGAATCGGTTATATTTAATTTATGCTAGCTAAAATTTGATATTTTAAGCTGAATATTTCAATATTATATTTTAATTTTCTCTTTATATTCTCATTTTTGTATTAGATTCATGTAACCTAACCCTACTAAATCCGACCCAACCCATACTTCAACCCAACCCATATCCAACCTCATATAGGGTCGGATACGGGTTGAACTATCTTTAACCCATACCTATACGGGTCGGGTGAAGTATTTGATCAAACCCGACCCAACCCATACTTTGTACAGCCCTAGCCACTATGCCGACATATGCTAGAAGGTTTTGTTGACATACTTATGTTGATTTTTGAAAAATATTTTTGATCTTCTATAATTTGAAAACTAAAATTGTATATTTGTAAAAAGGTATTAGAGATGGAAATAGAGTTTAGTAATAGAGAATATTATCTTTGATACAGGGTCTTTAACAAAAATTCTAAGACTCAAACATACTTACTGAACACTTCAAATATCTCTGTCGTTAAAGCACTTGTGTTTCATTCATCTTGAGTCAGTTTTGTTCTTTTATTTGCTCCGATTAATCTACACATATATACATACATATATCATTTGCTTGCAGTGAGTTCTCGTTTATCTCTGTAAACCGTCTTCATAATATATTTGAAAATACTGCATAACTTGGAGAAACGTTAGTAGTAATATTTATATGGCTGTTGTCATCAAAATCAATATTCATAACAGAATGTTCAATGGCACCGTTCTTTTGTAGCATCCCTTTTGTTGCTGTGATTAATCTTTTGCTTGAAATGAGTTCCTGTTTAGAATGTCTCCATTATATATTTGAAAATATTGCACAACTTGGAGAAACGTTAGTAATAATATTTACATGGTTGTTGTCATCAAATCAATATTCAAGTATTCATAATCTTTTTTTTTATAATTACAACCATATAAGTAGCCTAGAGATAAAATTTAATATTTTTATATTTGACTTCCTCAACTTTATGCATCTCCTTGTCATTTTGTCTAATATATTTATACATTCCATTTGACATCAACAAAAATGGACAGAAAAGAATCATTCAAGCACAACTAGACAACTGTATAGAGTTTGTATATAGAGTTATATATAAACTTGCATAAATAAAACTCATGAGGGAAATCAAAATCAACACAGAGCATGAAATACAAAGCATGAATACAACTATCTCAACTTCCCAGATTTGAGTGACTACTCAACAGTCTACATTCATGAAAATTTTGATATAAATAAATATTATTCTCCTTTTCCTTTTAAAAATAATTTTTTATTTTCCATTTAAAATAATGCATGAATCCTTCTTTAAAATATACTATGTAATTATTATCACATAAATAACTTATGCTTAATAATTTATATTTTAATTTTTTAACAAGAAAAACATTAGAAATAAGAGTTTTAGAATAAGTGACATTGTTGATGCTAATAACATAACCTTTTGAATTATCTTAAGAGTTCATGGTTCAACCATCTTTGTATATAACATCGCTCGGTATTTGTGGATTTTTCTTCGTATGCTTTGAACATCCGTTGTCGAGTATTCATTTTTCCTTCTTTATATTTTTGTATTGGTTAATACGTGAGAAAAAAATAAAAAGTATGTGCACTGATGCCTGTTTATTTTGGGGTCCGTGAGGTTAAGTTTTGGAAAGCCAAACTCATGAAGAGTTTGAATACCCTTTAAAGATACAATCATTAGATAAATAAACTTTATTAATAAAATCATCAATTTATTTTTCTTTATCGCTATCATCTAAACTTATAGGAATTCATATATTAATAAATTTATCAGGACGTTTTAATCTTAATTTTGTAGGTTGTGTTTGAACTTGGAAGCCTTAACCAATTTAGTACTTTGAGTACTATTTCTTTTTATTCGAGCTTCGAGGTGTATGCAAGTTCATGTTTATTATTTAGGGATTTAGATGATAATAATTTTTTTAAATTATCTTTCCCCTTTTTAAATTTAACAGTATCGATTTCATGTTATTGATATCCTTGCTACAATTAAGAATAACATTGTCTAAAAATGTAATTTTGTTATTCAGAAAATTTATCTTTGACTTCATTGAAAAAGTCTCCGTTTTAAGGATTCATTTTCATTTTTCAGTTTCAAATCATTTTCATCATTAGTCGGTTGAGTTTTTCAATCTCATCCTCTATACATTGTTTTTCTTCGGTTAACATTACGTTAAACATTTTTAATATATCCATCTCTAATAAACTATCCGTTTTTAAAGTATTTTGTATCCTTTATACAATATCATTTTAAATATTCATAATTTCTTTGTTAGAATCTTATACTTGATCATCATTTGCCATGAAGCACATGTTGATATTTTTGGTTTTTGGATCATTATCGCTTGATGACGTATCTGAACCATCTCATATTGCATTGAAAGCTCGTTTCCTCTTCTTATTGAATGTGTCCGTGTTTGAAGAATACTTTGATTTCTTCAAGTTTTTGGACACTCTTTTAAAGCGATCGGTTTTATCACATTCGAAACATTTAATAACATTTCCGTTTCCGGAATTATCTGTATAGTTTTAGTTTTTCGAAGTTTGTTTGTTTTCCTGTATTTAAAGAATTTCTTGAATTCCTGGTCATGAAAGCGATTTTTTCATCATTACCATTTGATCGCTGATTGTCGTTTGTAGCGTTGAATGCCAGTTATTTCTTCTCATTTGCTTGAATTTTCTTTTCTAACCTGCAACTGTACTTCATAAGACATTAGATTACTAATTAATTCTTCTACTTTCATAGTACTAATATTATTGACTTTTTCGATTGCTAGTCTTCCGATCCCATTCACTAAAATGTAAATTTAAAATCTTTCCGACTTGGTCCTCTTCAGTAAAATTCATTTTTAATGATATTACTGCATGTATTATATCCTTAAATCTAGAATACATATCAAAATATTCATAATCTTTGAATTACTACGTGCTTGTGCCTTTTCATCATTTGTCCATTGTGCATAATATGTTTGAGGCTCAATGTATTCATTGTGTAATATTTTAAATGTCTAGACGATTTGGTTGTAAGTAAATTTTCATTCTATAAGACCAATGTGCATAATTTTTACTATTAAATAGTTGTGGTCTAACAATGGATTGTCCTTTTACAATTGTTGAAAAACACGTTATAAGTGTTATTAGCTATTTAGCTTTTTTAAAATTCATATAACGAATTTTAGGAAACCGTTTGCTCTGATACCACATGTGGGATGCGTGAGTTACCCTAACACATTGATATAGAATGGATCTTATAACCACTAATACACTAGAGTGAGTGAATAGTGTATATCATCTATTTAAAAGTTAACTTGTGAAATCAAAGTTTATTTGCTCAGATCGGTAATCAAATCACAAAGTAGATAATCAAAGAGTAATTATAAAGTAAATGACACCAGAAATTTTTATACATGTTCAGACATCCAATTCTATGTCCAGTCCTGTACTCCACGTACATAATTTTCACTATCACTTCTTATTTCCACGAATGACAAGAACACCTTTACAATTTTGCAATTCCACGGGTGACAAAATACACATTTCTTCTTGACTTTCCACGGACGACATTCTCCTGATGACAAGAACATCTTTACAATTTTACAATTTCACGGGTGAGAAGATACATCTTTCCTTTTGACTTTCCACGGGTGACAAGAACACTTTTCTCTTTACAAACAACAGTAGGGTACGACAAGTAGTTGTATTTTCAATACAGATTTTATTAGTTCAATACAATGGTCCTTAGACCTTCAACAATAATATATCTTTGAAATCAATGAGGAATAGGATGAGACCAAAGAGAGAATAGAAGTGAAAGAGTATGGATTAGCAAAGAGAGTGAATGTATATTAATGAATCTCTCATAAAAGTATAGAAATGAAATAATAAGAGAAAAGGAGAAAATTAGTTGTGAAAATTCGTTCTTTAGAACCTTTATATAGATGATGAAGAAACATGTTCTTTAGCAAAAAGATAGCGGCAATATCCATCTGATTAAATTTTAAAAAACCATCGAACAGTCACTATGCCGATGTATACTAGAAGGATACGTTGACATATTTATGTTGATTTAAAAAAACGTCCCAACGATCACTATATCGATATAGGCTAGAAGAGTATGTCGATATAATTATGTTGGTTTTTGAAAAATATAAAAAAAAAAATATTTTTGTTCTTCCATAATTTAAAAACTAATATTGTATATTTATAAAAAGATATTAAAGATGAAAATAGAGTTTAGTAATACAGAAATGTCAAAGATATTTGTTATGAGGCTTTTAATGAAAATTCTAAGACTCAAACAGACTTACCGGACAGTTCAAATATCTTAGTTGTTAAAACACTTGTGTTTCATTCGTCTTGAGTCAGTTTTGTTTTTTCATTTTCTCCAATTAATCTTTATATGTGTGTTTGTGTACACACATATATATCATTTGCTTGCAATGAGTTCTTGTCTATCTTCGTAAAATGTCTCCATAATATATCTAAAAATACTGTACAACTTGGTGAAACGTTAGTAATAATATTTAAATGGTTGCTGTCATCAAAATCAATATTCAGGGTATTAACAGAATGTTCAATGACACCATTCTTTCGTAGCATCCCTTTAGTATCTTAATCATATTTTAAGCAACACTATTTCAAATCAAATAAAATTTTGTGGATATATTCATATTACGCTTAAGATTATATATACAAAAATGGAGCTCATATGCATACATCTAACATAATAGATGTGATGTTTAAAACTTACCTATGAAAATAAATGTTTTAGTGGTGTATATTAATTTATAGTTTTGAAGAAGCTAAGTGCCCGTTTGGTTTCATTTTGAGTTTTGTGTTTTGCGTTTTCAACCTTTATAACAAAATACGAGGATAACAGAAGAGAGATTTAAAATTTTAGGCAATTACGACGACTATGGTGGAACGACGGAGGGGATTGAGGGACGACGAATGGAATTGATTGCTTTCTATTCTTTTGTTATTTCTCAAAACACGAAAAACAAAATAAATTTGTTTTCCATTTTATATGTTAGCTTCATTTTTCAAATTTGTTGTTTTCCAAAAATACATGCGTCATGTGTACGTTATTTTGGATGAAAACACAGAACTAAAAATGGCAAACCAAACGGGGCCTAATAATTTTAGAATGATCTCAATTTTTGTAGAGATGACATTCATAATATAGATTAAAAATTTACACATAATATCGGATTTGAAATAGCGTAGCCTAAAATATGATAAGGGTGCAATTCTAACATATCATAATAATATTTCAAACGATGGTTAAAATAAATGTTTTAACGGTTGATGTTGATTTAAACATTTTGAACATGCTAGTTGTTTTGAATGTGAAGTGTTAGATTAAACATCCCCGAATTTTAGTTGATCTTGAATCATATAGCTCCAAAACCATAAAGGTGTAGATGAGGTGTAGCAAATGTAGGGTGTAATGGATCCCAACACACGCTGACGAGTTAATGCATACATATACATTGCCATATATATGCATGGGATCGCTAGTTGTATGATGTAAACTTGGACGACAATAAGTATAACATACAGTAATTTATCTGGAGTGTGTGTGTGTGTTGACAATGTGTTGCCATCCTTTTGACTGTCTTACAGTACTTATGTTTGATTGTCCTTTCAGTTATGGGTTCCATCAAGTGGCCAATTTCTCGGTTAGAAATATTGGGTTCATTGGAAGCAAATGGTCAGAGTCACAAAGATTCAACTATAAGCCATAACAAAACTATCAGAGGCGGTTTTGGTGGTGGTTCTGGTGGCACGGTTCTACTTTTCATTCAGACACTTCATCTTGGAAAAAACTCATCTTTATCAGTAACTGGTGGCCATGGTAGCTCTGTTGGTGGAGGTGGTGGGGGCGGTGGAAGAGTTCACTTTGACTGGTCTAACATTGCCACTGGAGATGAATATATTCAAATCGCCACTATAAGTGGTTCTATAATATCGAGGTTTGTGTTATATTTGGTATTATAGCAATGTAGTTGTTCCATCTGTAGAGTCTTTAAAATGAGGAAATTCCATTGTGGAAGTGGAGAAACAAACTTTATTACAAGCACAAGACACAAAAACACAAGGAATTTGCAACGATGCACGACTTACAGCTTACTACTTTTCATGTACGTCATATTTATCATTCCCATCTCATATTTACATTAATGAACAAAGAAGGGAGGATGGCATTAGAATTTATTTTTCTTTTATTCATTACATACTTCTATATTTTTCTATCGACTACTCGATACAAGTCAAAACCAATTAAAATCGAAGTATAATAAAAACCAATCTGAACAAACCAAATTTTTTTGAACCGATTAAAAACCATGCCAAAATAAATCTATTTGGTTCGGTTGGTCAACCATTAAACCAAATTACTAGATGAAAATGGTTTGTTAACATGGAAAGGGAAAAATGTTAAAAATCAGTACTATTGTCCATATTTGTTCTCTTGTGCATTGAAGCTTTATGAATCATGACATAATAAATGCAACATGTACCATGCAAACTAAGAAACAAAACATGGAAATACATGAAAAATCTTTATTAATAGTTAGAATAGAAACACAATCTTTTGATCCGACCGTGAAGGTCTGAAAATACCCCTATATGCAAACAAGAGGTCAAGAGTTTGAATCCTACAACGGACATAAATTATTATCTATTTTTCAAATGGAAATTTTGGAAAGTAAACAATGTTACAAGTTCGAAACCATGTTCCAACGAAAAAATTATAATTTTTTTTCATTATATTTTTCAGTTTATTTTTTATCAAACTACATAAAAATTTTAAAAATTTTCATTTTTTTGTAAAGTTCGAATCCCACAAAGAACAAAAATTAACATTTATTTTTAAATTGAAACTTTGGAACGTAAATATGATTACGACTTCGAAACCCTATTTCGACCAAAAAAAGTACAATTTTTTTCTTTATATTTTTCAATTTGTTTTTATCAAAACTACGTAGAAATTTTAAATTTAATAATTTTATAAGGGGGTTTTATATGCACGTGCGAAAAATCCCGTTTTAATTATTTGGTTTGTCATTTGATAGAAATTATTAAATTGGTTAATTTGATTAATTCGATTTAGAATTTTCAAAATAAGAAACCAATGCGATAACCAATTTTTTTAATTTTTCAATCAAATCTGAACCAAAGTTTTTGAAACCGAATCATTTCATGGTTTCTGTTTGGTTTTATTGGTTAATTAGGTTCCAACTAAACTTTGCTCACTCCTATCCTGAAATTAAAAGACCATGCATGTTTGTAGCAAAGGGGAGCATTACATAGGTATTCAAGAAGTTATTGTCTTATTGAGAATTATGCTTTGAAGAGTGAACATTACTTTGACCTTGTACAGTTTGATAATTTGCTATTGAAGTTCCAATACTGTCGACATGGTCACCAGCTCACCAATGCATGCTATTGCGTCTTCATGCTGAAATTATGTTTTTCAAACATTTATCTTTGACTCTTTTATTATTCCTAGACTAGATATCGATATAGTTACATAGTAAACAATGGTTATGGTATATTTCTAATATTCAAAGGGGAAAAAAACTTGTTTAACATCGTTAAAGTTTCTGTGGTCTAGAATCTGGATGGCATATATTTATGTCTTTACTTGATGCTATATTTAGATATCACAAATTCTGAAAATCGAAAGTTGCAAAAGATATTTTGAGTTTGAGACTATCAGAGGGTTGGCGTAAATTATTGCTTCACAACCAACCCATATTTGGAAGACACAAATGATAAGGGCTGATATTATAAGAGCATCTGCAATCCCAATGTAAGTAGCACATGTAAAGTTAATGCAAGTAGATATTTGACAATTTTGTTTTGATTTATATCACGAATGCACATGTGAACATGTGTCAATTTTTATATTTGACATTGTGAAATGCAATGTCTAGCAGTAGACATTGTATTCCACAATGTCAATTAGTGAGCAACACTTTTTAATGTCATATGAGCAAAAGTAAACAAAATTAACTCTTTTTAATAAACATGCATTGGAGTAATAAAAGAAAGAAAGAGAAGAAGTACTTTTTGTCATTTTGAGTAATTTTTTACCATGTGTACTTCACAATGTCAAAGATCAAATGCCAATAGTTATATCATGACGCTACAATAGATTATGATTGGAGATGCCTCAATTCTGTTCAAGTTCATGGACATCCTCCGTTAATGGTTTATTCTTTTCCGATCTTTCTTGCCATACGCGTGTCTGGTTTTTTTAAAATACTGTATGTAGGTATGTTTATTTGAACTCATTTTTCTCTATTTTGGCCTGCCTAATTTTTCTTCTTTTGAATCATGCATGGTTCCATAATTTGAAACATTACTAAAAGGTACAAATGCGGTACCCTGTTCACTTGTCGTTTTATTCTGATTTTAACTAATTCTATTCATCAAAACTTTAACGATCTCTCTTTAATATATTATCCATGTTATCTTATCACAGTGGAGGTACTGGAAACAGTGGCGGCCATAATGGGGGTGATGGAACGGTCAATGGGGAAAAATGTCCGAAGGGCCTCTATGGTACTTTTTGCAATGTATATACACTGAAATTCTCCTTTTATTTGTTATATAATTTTTAATGTAAAAATCCTTGAGCTCCCTATACAAAATTAGGGATGGTAGGAACTTCTTTCTGTATGATATATCTATGTTACCACAATTCACAATTTGGTCATCGTATTCTCTTTTGTTATGTGCATTCGGTAATGCAATACACTGGTTTATCGAAATACTGTGCATACACGTTTTGAAATGTTGATTCCAACATTCCAATACGTTGAATGCGATGTTCTGAAATGCTTAATCCGACGTTTCAAAACATTGATCCCAACGTTCCGTAACGCTTATTTTGATGATTTTATGTACGCTAATTTGATATGCATTAAGTAATAATGATTACTTGGGGAAAATATAAACAATCAATCATTTCAAATCAGCTGCGATAGCTATGTGAATCTTAACGTGCGATAGCTATATATCTTCAATATGCGGTAGTTATGTGAATCTTGACATGCGATAGCTATGTAATCTTCAATATGCGACAGCTCTTTAATTTTGACGTGCAATAACTATGTATCTTCAACATGCGACAGCTCTTTAATCTTCAACACGAGATAGCTATGTGAATCTCGACATGCGATAGCTATGTAATCTTCATAATAAAGAAGACCAAAAGTCTTCTCTTTTACTTGATTTTAATTTTCAACAAATATATAGTAATTTATATACATCCACGAGCCCTCCATTTAAACCCATCAATTTTCTCATTTTCACATAACTTTCTTTAAGTGTTTTGCAAAAACGTTCCGTGTTTCGACTAGGTTTATTCCGTTTCGGTTAAGAGTTCCAATTAAACATAGTAACATACCCTTATCGTATTGCTTTCCGTATGTAATGTTTTCCCTTACATTCCGCCTACCGCATCGATACACGTACCATGTAACACATACATACCATGTAACATATAGATATAGTCTTGGTGATACTTGTTTTCAAGTGTGTCCAGTAGGCAAACATAAATATGATTTGGGATCTAATGGTCACTCCAATTATCTACGATTTTTTTTCTCTTCTAGAAAAAATATATAATATCTTACAGTCTAACCCACCTAATAATTTAATTTGTTGTATATGTGTGTCAGTGTCAGTGCTCTTATGTACCTATGCATTGAATTTGGTCACATTTTATATTATTTTTTGAAGTTGAGAGGGATATAATCATAATAGGAAACCTCTGTAATACTAAGTACCCTTTACGTTACTTAAATTCTATATCTTGCTAATGGTTGCAATTACTTTCAGGAATGCCCAGTAGGAACATATAAAGATGTTACAGGATCTAATGCTTCACTTTGCACAGCTTGCTCGCTTCACTTGCTGCCCCAGCGTGCAGAATTCATATATGTCCGGGGTACCATTAAGATTCTGAACACTCACCTAAAAATCTTTTAATTTGCTTAATCTATTTCAATTTTTTAGCTTTTATATACAAGATATTTAGCATGTGTGATGCACCTGCGTATATAAATATCTTTGGTTGATGTCTCAAATCGCGCCTGCGTGCATGCGTGTGTGAATTTTCAAACGGAAATAAATTTCTACTTGTTTGTAGTAAGGGCTTTTTAGGAACTCCACGTTTAGACCAAAAAATTATGAACCTATTACAACTATTAATAAAGATGTATGGGGAATCAAACCCAATACAAACCAGATGTTTTACCACTATTATCATTGTTCATTGGCTCTATTTCTACTTAGAAATGATTATTTTTCTTTGCAGGAGGAGTTACAGGACCTTTCTGTCCGTATAGATGTAGGTCTGAGAAATACAGGATGCCACAATGCAACACACCTTACGAAGACCTTATTTATATATTTGGTGGGCCATTGCCATTCGCAATTCTACTTTTGTTCGTCTTGGTTCTCTTTGCAATGTTGTTGAGTGCAATACGAATAAAAATGTTAAGAACTGATTATGTTTATAGAACAACAAACTCAATTCAACATGGCAGTTCAAATTCATCTCCTTACCTGTTGTCTCTTGCTGAGGTTTGGATATACCTTGCGTATCTTCATTTGTGCATATGATTTTTCTTTTCCAAAAAAAAAAGGAGGAGTACTAATGCTTATTAATGTTTTTAGGTACCTGGGGCTAGCAGAGCTGAAGAAAATCAAAGCCATGTGCATAGGATGTACTTTATGGGTCCTAATACATTTAGAGAACCATGGCATCTTCCGTATTCTCCGCCTGATGCAATTATCGAAATTGTGTAAGACAAATTAATTAACTGATGTAGTCTTCCTATTAAACAAAAATGAGTTACTGTTATGTCCATGAAGAAAATCAAGGCTTAAGGGAAAAAACCCTCTAGTTTTTCATTATCCTGCACCAATAATAATAAACTGTAATACTACACTTTTCCATGTTATGCTGTTTTGCTTGTCAAATTATAGCATAGTCTTTTGTGCAGAAAAAATATTTTTTAAAAGATGATTTTGCTTCAAATTTCTGTATGAATCCCCAAATACAATGATACATGCTGTCAGAGAATGTTTGACATACATAAGTGTCTTTACAGTAACCTCTTGCTTTATAATTCCCTAGGTAATTTAATGTCATGTGAAAAATTGATCAATAGATTTGGCACATAGATACCATCTTCAAAAAACATCTTTCAGGAAACAAATGCGCACACCTTGGTTTGACTCAGATGTAGGTTGGGCACTATAATAAGTGGATCTCTGTAAATGCGGTTAGAGTCTGCTTTAGTCAAAATTCTGGGTTGTAACACGGCATAGGCAGTGTGGGTAGAATGGAATGCATTGTTTGATTAGTATCACTCTTTTACTACCTATGATTAAAAATACAATGTTCTGGTAAACCATATTCACGTAGCCTAGCCATCAAGGATGTTGGACTTTTAAATGTGGGGTTGTAACATTTTAATGTATTAATCCATATTGATAAATTGAGCACTAAGTTTGACATATAAATCATAATTTGACTGAAATTCGGGAAGTTTTACTATCTAGGTTTTAGTTTCAAGAAGTTCCAGGTTTGAAATTTGGGATGGAAAATTGAAGTTTTGGTTGTCTCAGATTGGAAGACCAAAAAGTAACATTATCATGAGTTTTCAAACGTTATAAATACCAATTCATTATTTCAACACCACACTGCAGAGTTTTGACAAAGAGAATCTCATATCTTGGCCATGCCAATTGTATTAGTGCTGCTCAAGTTGAATACAATAAATGCTTTCATATTTAAAGTGTGTACTAAGAGCAAGGTTTTTCAAAACCGGATTTAAATCGTAAATAGTAAAGTTCAAACTTTAAATCGAAATGAGTTTTAAACCGTAAATCGTAGATTCAAAAGATCCGTATTTGAAGGTTTATACCAACTCTGAAATTTATTTCGATGTTAGAACTTTTACATATAAACCTAACACTCAATTTTCTCTTTTGTTCCAAACATTAAAATCGGAATAGTAGATCCAAGCGAGTTTTTTGAATGTAATATCATGGATTGAATTGGAATGTAAATTGTATCTTTAAGGGATGGGGATCTGATTTGTAACAGGATTCAAATTGTAAGATTTTTTATAACAATGACACAGAGAATCTTTAAGGGCCTTTTAAGTAATAGAGTTATTTGCTTGTGTTAAAAGGTATGAGGATGCTTTCAACCGATTCATTGATGAGATTAATTCTGTTTCTGCATATGAGTGGTGGGAAGGATCCATCCATAGTATACTTGCAGTGCTGGCATACCCTTGCTCTTGGTCGTGGAAGCAATGGCGCAGGAGAAAGAAGATACACCGCCTTCAACAATATGTCAAATCAGAGTATGATCATTCTTGCCTGCGCTCTTGTAGATCAAGAGCTCTTTATCAAGGAATGAAGGTACGAACTTTCATTGTCACTTATTTGCCCATATTTTACAATAACAGGCGATGAATAAAAGCAATATATTTAGCTGAACTCGCTGTTATATTTCATATTTGGTTAAGTTTGGAAAAAAAAAAGACGAAGAAGAATAGTGTAGGTGCAGTAATTTTAAATATTACTATATACCAAGTTAAATTTATTCTTAAAATGGACACAAACTTTGCTCACATTAAAATTACATTTGAGCTAAGTATAAGGAAAAAAAGAGAAGAAGAAGAATAGTGTAGGTGCAGTAATTTTAATATACTAAATACCGAGTTAAATTTGTTCTTAAAATGGACAAAATCGATACTTTAAGCAATATTTGTTGGAAAATACCATTTATATGTCTATAGCGTCATACCGGGCTGATATTTATTGCAAAATATTTGTGAAAATCTCAAATATTGGTTCTTAAATAAATTATATTCAAAAGTATTTGAAAGGAAAAAAATTCTAATCAAATCATAGGATTAAATTTGTAACTTTTTCGTACTTTTTAATTATCATTACTGTTATTATTATTTTGATAGAAGATGTCCATGCTTGATAGTGAAACTCTAATCGAACTTTGAAATTGCGGATCAATTATTTTATTTTCATTTTTTTGTTATAAATTCTTATTGTTTACAAAGTTAAATACTTTGTTGAGTTTTTTTATTTTGTATGGAATTTATTATTAAGATTTGTTTTAGCGGAAACAGCCTCTTCGCGATGCGAGGGAAAGACTGCGTACATTATCGACCTCTCCAGAGCCCGCTATCGCGCGGGAGTCTCGTGCACTGGGTTCCACCATTTGTTTTAAGGTTATGTACAAGGTTCGAATTTCCAGTTTTCGATTCCGTTTCGTTCATTTGAAATTATATAGATTTCGGTTCCGTTTCGGAAATTTCGGAAATTCCGTTAAAATTTCGGTTCCGGATTTTGATATTTTTTAGCATCTACTTTCATTTCTATCATGTCCAATATATATCAAAGCCAATCCATTGTACTCAGTCTTCTTTATTTGTATGTAATAAAACAAATTTCGAAAGCCCAATTAATACATCAGCCTATCTGCATACAATCCAATTAGCACATTTCTGCTTACAGTCAAATATAATGACTAAACTCTTATAGTAGCCGCCTCCAAACTCAAAACCCTAAATCTATTTCAAAATTTTGATTTGTTTTTATGATTTAATGCGCTAAAAGGAAAACTACTCGTTCAGACTGACGCTGCTGGTTTTGTTCAAAAACCCACCATTCCCATGCTTGAAGCCTCAAATTATACTTTCCAGGTTTTTTTTGTTGCTTTAACATGCTTTGAAGCATCTTCTTTTCGCTTATTTGAGCTAGTATTCTGTAATTCTTCTTATTTAAAACTTTTGTTTTTCTTTTTTCTAATCTTGATCCGGAATCGGAAAATTGAGTGTATTCCATCTCGGGTAGCGACGGAAACGGAACGGAACGACCGAAATTCCAGCGTGCCGGGCGGAATGTCGAACCATGGTTATGTATCATTGGAATGATTCCTTTGTAACTTTATTTTTTATTTCTCAGTCTTAAACTTTATTTGTAGCTTGCTTGTTTGAATATGTAAACATAATTTTATTACGCACAATATGTGACCATGAAAATAAAATAAAAATTGATTTTGTAAAATATCAATTTAAGATAGTTATATTTTTATGGCATTTTATAGCTTTAATGTATTAATATACATATATAACTTGTCAATTGCCTGATATTATCTGACATCATATGTGTGTCACCACATGCATATCAATATTTACTTTTTTGTTTGGTCATCGTACATGCTCAAGTGCAATATGTTTGCCTGTGGTTTTGAACTGTCTTTGATCAGCTTTCCATTACTGGATAATTTATAGATGAAATACAAAATTTCTGTATTTTAACACCTGACCAAATTTATTCACTTGTGTGAGCATGTATATTCAGAAAATATTTCACTGTTATACATTTTCAGAGAAGTGGAAAGTAGCCACAAGGGCCTCTTTAGCAAATGGAATTAGTTTTAGGACACGCAACTGAAATAATTACTTTCAAGGACAAAACGTAAAATAATTAGTTTCTAGGGCCTAAAAACATATGAAATTATGTCCTTGAAAGTAATTGGACTGCCAACTTTATCCTTGAAAGTAATTATTTTGCTGATTTTGGCCTTGAAAGTAATTTTTTTGAATGTGTGTCCTAGAAACTAATTGGACTGCAAAGTTTGTCCTTCTGGTGAAATGCCCTGCTACAATCAGAGTTATTACAAACTTTTGCTCCTCGGTTATTGGAACAGATCGGTACCAAATGTTAGTTGATTGCTAGTTATAGTTACTTTTATTTTTCTTCATTGATTCTATTTAGTTGCATGCTCCTCAAACTCAAAGCTCTATGCTTTCAAATGAAAAGTAGTGTGCTAGCTGTGTCTGTCTTCTCAAAATTTCACTATAGTTGACTATCCTTGTCAACTATCATGCACCAGATAGATAAGTATTGAAATTGCAAATTGACTAAATCATGATATTTTAAAACCATTTACTTCTATCTCTTGTCACTGACCAATAGATGATGTATTATGATTGACAGGTAAAATGTCAAATGTCAATTTTTCATGACCGTAAATTTGTAGCTACTTCTTGACCTACTAAAATGAAAAATATTCAGGTAGGTTCAACACCAGATTTGATGGTTGCATATATTGATTTTTTCCTTGGTGGAGATGAAAAGAGGCTAGACATAGCAACTGCTGTTCAACAAAGATTTCCCATGTGCATAATTTTTGGTGGAAATGGAAGTTTTATGTCCCCATACTGCCTTCATATTGACCCTTTGTTGTCTAATCTTCTGGGACAGGTAAGTTAACACCATTGCTATTTGCTTCCATGACATTGTTGCATTTTAATCTAGTTGAGAATTTGGATAGTCTGAAATCGAAACTTCCAACTATTCTTAAACCAAACCCGAAAAATTCATGCTAGTATAGGATTGGCACCTGTAAGAATCAATTCAGTTGCTAGTATTTCCAAATTCCTGTTAGAACCTCAAAATATTGGTATCAAAGATGATCTTAAAATCATTTAAATCCCATTTTAAATTGAATCTCTCAAGCTACTTTTCAATTCTCAAATTCTGATTCAAAATACAAGTTAAATCTTAATTATGAAAAATATTTCATTTCATATAAATTCAAATTCAGTTGTTTTTCTAAACAAATTAAAACAGAACATGAGAATAAAAGTTTTTGATTTATATGTAGAATCTTGTGCATGTCACTTAAACAAATATGTTTATGTGCGCGTGCGTGTGCAACATATGAATCCTTTGAATCTTCGATTCACAATTTAAATCTAGTTTTGATGTAAAGTTTGAATTTTACAATTTTAATCCCTTTTTTAGAACAATAAATTTAGTGGTTTCCAAACTGAGCATCTTCTCCTGAAATTTTTAGCTTATTTCAATGTATAGTTTGCAGCAAGAATCTGCATAATCTAGTGCATGTTTTGGTTCATGTATAACGGGTTACAATAATGAACTTTAGAAAGTTGTAAATGTTCTGAAATTATTATTATTTAGGCACAATTTTGAAAAGTTAACCACAAAAATGATGCATTTCATGATTTCATATACAGATTTAAATCCAAAATAATGGGGATTTTATGTCTTTTATTCAGCACATGTCAACCGCGATATGGAACAGACTAGTATCGGGATTAAATGCTCAACTGAGGACAGTAAGACAAGGATGCATTCATAAATCGCTGTTTCCTGTAATATTATGGATTAATAGCCACGGAAATCCCCAACTGGAACATCATGGTTTTAAAGTTGAGCTAGGTTGGTTCCAGGCAACAGCTTCTGGTTATTATCAACTTGGTATTGTACTTGCAATAACCGAGCATTTCCACAACAGGAACCAATCAGATAATGTGGATATACCCTACTTTGAACGTGGAAGGTAATGTATTCTTTTTGACCTGCTCCAGTTTTGAAAACCCTTGATATGACTCATCCATAAACCCTAACGATTTTAGCGTTTCATAGTATATTTTAGTGATTGGACTAGTATCATAGGGTAACCGTGGATGGACTTGCACTGGAACCAGTGGAATCCACTACCCAACTACCCAATATATTTTTAAATCATCATTTTGGGGGTTTTACATTGTGAGCTTTGAAAAATAAAGTTGCTTTTTTTAAATGGGTATGACTTTAAAGTTGTTACTTCTGGTGCAATTGTGCATTTTGCAGTTGGCAGTGTTACTACCAATAACTACCACTATGAATGCCATATTTTTGACCACGAAAACTATTAAGACTTCACTATGTTATCGGTTAGATGATGAGATGCTGAATGATTTTGATTGATGGTTTACATTGAATAAGATATACAGAGTTGAAACTGACGAAGTTATTTGACATTTTAAAACTCTGAAATCTAGATGAATTTTATTTCTATAAACAAAAAGTTTTGTTGTACTATTTGTTATGTTATATGAATATCAAAATATGAAATATTTTTAGGGCTGGAATTGCGTTATAATTCAATGCTTTTCTGAAAACTTGATTTTTTTTTCCTTTAAATTTGAAACTCTTTTGTACTAGCTTTCTGCCTCCATTTCCCAAATTTAAGCATACATCACTAATTTCTATACCCCTGAACACATATGTAGAACACAAGCATGCTTAGTACTTGTGTTTCCATCTCTATTTATGATTGTTATTTTCATTCCAGGAAAAATATTAGCAGTGCTCGCAAGAGTTTCAAGCAACCAGTGCTGCCCTATACAAGCAATACAAGTTCACATAAGAGAATAACTGGAGGAGTCAGTGGTGGGATTATAACTGAGTCTGCCTTGAAATCACTTACATTTAAAAGAGACTATCTGTTCCCGTTCTCTCTCTTACTTCAAAATACTAGGCCGTTTGGGCTTGAGGTAAGCTAGTAGTATCGATTAATTTCTAAACGGTTTTTGTATCACATCCCTAATAATAAATTAGTAGGTCAAAGGGACATGACAGGTTCATCACAAATCCGATCCTTACAATTTAAAATGATTAAATAAGTCTCTATTTTTGAAATTAAATAAACAAAAAGGAAACATTTCTATACTGTATATCCACATGATATCATCAAAATAAAAAAGCAGGGGAAGGCTTTACAATAGCAAAAGGGTCAGTACTTTAAAATATGAAACAAAACAAGGATAAATTATTATTCCTAACTATTGTTGACAGCTATGTTTTTTATGCTAAGATCGAAATTACTTATGCAGGACACACTGCAACTGCTAATATGTGTGCTTGTTCTAGGTGATTTTACCATCACACTCCTTTTGTTGTTTCAATTATATTGGGCATCGCTTGCAGTTTTTCTTGTGGTATTGTTAGTTCTTCCATTGTCTTTACTGCCTCCTTTTCCGGCTGGATTAAATGCACTTTTTAGCCATGGGCCTAAAAGGTCTTCAGTTGCTCGAATTTATGCCCTATGGAATGTTACATCTATGTCTAACATTGTAAGTCCTCGACTCAACTTTTTTTTAACAAGTTCATGTGAAAGTCACATATTAGAGAAACTTAACATGCAGTATTATTAGTTTTGCATGATTTTCTTCCCATGTGAGTTTTCATTGGATTAGTCAATGTATGATAAACTGGCATTAGCCAATTTATATTTTTTAACTTGAATTTCAATGTTTTTCGCGATTAATTAACATGAACATGTCATAAGCCATTAGAAAATATCAAAAAGAAAATCCCAAAAATAGTCTCTTTTTTGTTTGCTCGAATTTGTGCCGTATCGAATGTTACATCTATCATCTATGTCAATATCGTAAGTTCCTAGATACCAGTTAATTTTTAAATAATTTTGTGTGCAAGTTGCAGGTTAGAGAAATTAACATGCAATATTATTATTTTTGCATGGTTTTTTTTCCCTTGTGGGTTTTAACTACGGCTGTTATGAAAATGGTAAATTTACCATTTTCATACCAATACCAAACAAATATTGAGCTACATCGGTATACCAATGCTATTGGCATGATAACGGTAAATTTATCATTGTTAATGATAAATGTTACGGTAAAAAAAAAGGTTAAAACCAGTGATAACAATAAATTTACTAGTCGTACTAATTTTGTTTGTTGATTGTTCCGACCATGAAAACTTTGAAGATTTATCAGATTTTAAGCCAATGCTTGTAGTATTATTTATGATGATATTTCTTTTGGACTTTATTAGTTTTAAAGTTTAAGATTAGCAAAATTATTACTTCATGTCGTAAATAATTTGTGATGAATCAAGAAATTTTTTTGTGTCAACTAAAATAAGTCAAAATGTTTATATATACAATCAAGAAACAAAATATTTACTTTGTTATCATTATAAATTTTATAATGTAATAAAATTTTAGTGGCTTTATGTGTTGATAAATTTGCCCTTACCAATCAATGGTTTACCAGTTTATCGGTATACTAAAAAACATTTTACCAATGGTAACGGTAAAGTATTCATTTTTGACTTATCAATTGTATTGCTACGGTAACAGTTTTCTCATATCGGTAATGATTACCATTACCATAACAGTCCTAGTTTTAATAGGAATTAGTCAATGTATGATCAAGTGGCAGTATCCATTTTATAATTTTTGGCTGGAGTTTAAACGTTTTCCGTGATTAATTAACACACCTAACATGTCATAAACAATTAGCAAATGTCTAATAACATCCTAAAAATAGTTCATTTAATCATTCCTATTTAGAAAATGAGTTGAATTAGTCATTTTATGACTCTTTCTGTCAATTTTTGAAATTCATTGTTTTTAACACAGCAATAATGAAAAATAACATCAAAAAAATTATCGAAGAGAATCCGGAAATAAATAGTTTATCTTTGTTTATACATGCTCCTAAATAAGTCAACTTGTATATTCTGAGTTTACTTTCAACATTTTCTGGATTATTAACATATTGTAGATGACTAAATATTAAAAAAAAATGTCAAACTACATACGAAAATAAAATTTCATCTTTTCTATAAAAAAAAGTGACATGGTTAGTCATTTTAGGATTTCTGAATCAAGTTTCAGCATTTTTCTTGATTATTTAATCTCCAAAAGTGCCATAAAAGATCAGAACATGTTGCAAGCTTTTTGAAGATAACTAGTTCAATTTTGTTTTGGATTAGTTTAAATTATTCATTTTATGATTTTTGTTTATGAATGAATTTAATCAGTCAGTGTATGATTTTTCAGTCAATGTTCAATGTTTTCCGTAATTAATGACACTGAAATTCAACATTTTCTGGATTATTAACATATTGTAGATGACTAAATAAAAAAAATGTCAAACTACATACGAAAATAAAATTTCATCTTTTCTATAAAAAAAGTGACATGGATTAGTCATTTTAGGATTTCTGAATCAAGTTTCAGCATTTTTCTTGATTATTTAATCTCCAAAAGTGCCATAAAAGATCAGAACATGTTGCAAGATTTTTGAAGATAATTAGTTCAATTTTGTTTTGGATTAGTTTAAATTATTCATTTTATGATTTTTGTTTATGAATGAATTTAATCAGTCAGTGTATGATTTTTCAGTCGATGTTCAATGTTTTCCGTAATTAATGACACTGAAAACATCATTAATCATCAGAAAGTGTTGAGAACCTACAAAACTATATGGTTTATTTTTGTTTAGAAATGACATGAATTGGTTAACTAAGAAGTTCAAATAAACATTCAAAAAAATTCATGATTACCACCACAGCAGAAATGATATAACACATGAAAAAATATTCAGACATCTGTAATAATTAGTTCAGTACCTGACATGAATAACAAAGCGTGTTAATTATTGAGTCATTTTTCAACATTTTCATGATTAACACACTATGACAAAAATATAAAATAACATCTAAATTCATTTTTGCTTAAATTACCTGAATCAGTGATTTAATGATTTTTTGGGTCGATTCCCAACATTTTTTGTGATTATTTTTAAATCAGAAATGACTTAAATCATCAGAAATGTGAAGATAACATATTTGATTATTAAACAGAAATGACCCTTAGTCATTATGATTTGTGTTCAACTTCCAACATTCTTCGCAAGTGTCTTTGAAAAGCAGGAAGTGTTAAAAGACTCAAAAATCAATAATTCATACTTAAATAGAAAGAAATTCATACTTAAATAGAAATGATTTGATACAGTCATTTTACAATTTTCGAGTTGATTTTCAACCTTTTTAGCAAGTTTTAACCATATCAAGTTTCGGACGGAACCTCGAGATTCCGGCCAACCTGGTTTAGTTCCGGCCATAGGCGGGACGAGATTAAGGCAAAAACCCATCCCGTTGCTGACGGCACAAAAAAAAAATCAGAATAAAAATCACAATTGTTGTAGAAGGTGAAAGAGAAGCAAAATTTATCTATAAAAGCAGCAAAACCAAACCATAAATTACCTCATAATCAATTCAAGCATCAAAATCTTAGTCGATCGTCGCCTCCTGTTCGTCGTCTTTATTCAAGCATAAATTTGTGGATCTCGCCTTCGCCGTTCTCATTTTTCTAGTCTTGATGGTGAACGTCGTTTGTTTTTTCCTTCTCTTTTCGCTGAATTGGGATGGAGACTGAAGTAGCAACATATATGAATTAGGGGTTAGTGTTATTTGATATTGGGTATTAAATATTGGGTGGGCCGAATGTTAATGGGGTGGGCTAGTCTAGTTATATTATTTATTTAGATTAGACTAAATTCAATGTTTATTATGTGTCTAAATTCAATGTTCATTATATTAATTATTTAGGTTAGACTAAAATCAATGTTTAGACTAATTTTTTATTTTATTTACGACCATTGTTGTCAAAAATCTTAAAATCTTACGATTTAAATCCCGTTTCAGATCGGATCTCTCCCCTCACGATTCGATTTATATTTCGATTCAAACTTAGTTCAAACCACTATTAAAAAAAATTCAACTCATACTAACATATTTAATATACTTATTTGGATTCATAATTCCAATTATAATGTTTTCAAAACAAAATAAAAATGGAATAAGAGTAAAACTATGTTTTAAGTTTAGTTGTAGAAGCTCAAACATCAAAATCAATTTCAAAAATGTGTACAAACCTTAATATATGGATCCTCTGAATCTACGATTTACGATTTGAATCCCGTTTTGATTTTAAATTGGAATTTTATGATTTATGATTTAAATCTCATTTTGAAAACCTTGTTTACGACTTTTATTATTATTTTTCACTAAAAATACAAAAATGTGGTACCGGGACCGAAACTGACTAAAACTTCCGAAATTGACCGAAATCAAGAAAATTTCAAATCAGCGAAACCGAACCTTGGTATTAACTATCAACCCATCAAAAGTTATATAAAATGCAAAATAAATTGCCAAACATCCATAATTAAATTGTTTACTTTCGTTCATAATTGTCTTAATCAATCATTTATGATTTTTTAGTCGGCTTTCAACCATTTTTGTGATTGTTAACACAATGTAAAAAGAGATACCATTTAAAAATATGTCAAAAACATAGAAAAGTAAATAGTCCTTTTTGCTTATAGATGAGTTGAACTATTCCAAGTTTTTTGAGTAGATTTATTTACAGGCAAATAGGCACAAAGACAAACTTAAAAAAAAAGGCCGAAGGACGGTAAGTTTATTTTTTTGGCTAAAGGACAATGCTGGTTATAACTAGCATTTTATATAGTGTAAAACTGAATGTAATGCTAGTTATAACTAACATTTTGTAGTGTAAAAGTTGAATATAATGTTAAATATAACTAGCATTTGTCCTTCAGCCTAAAAATAAAACTTCATGTCCTTCAGCTTAATTTTTTTTCAAAGTTTTTCGTTTTCTTTAATTCTCTCATTTATTTATTTATTTTTATTCTATAGTTTTCGTAACACCTCAAAAGCAGTATATAACACAAAAAACTGTTAAAATACATCCGAAAAACAAATAACTTAATTTGTCTAGAAATGACATGAAGTATGTATTTTATGAATTTTGAATTGACTTTTGACATATTTCGTGATTGTCAATAAACTGGAAATGACATAAACTGTAAGAAATGTCAACTATTAGCTAAAATTAATTTGTTTGTAAGTGTATAAAATTAATCATTTTGTTAATTTTTCAGTTGGCCTTCAACATTTTTCATGATTACAATTTATTAATGCATTAAAAATTACATTGGATATAAAATATTGTCAAAAAACATCCAATGATCAATGATTTGTTTTGGTCTTGAATGAAATATACAATACATAATAGTTTTGTGTTGGTTTCAATTTTTTGCATGAAGATAAGATAATACATTAAGAACATATACAAAATGTCAGGGGAAAAAATCGTAAATGAAGCTGTTTAGAGTGTTTAATTATTATTGGCAGATATTAAAAAGGTAAGTTTGCACATGAAATTAATTATTTAAATATACCACTTAATTTTTTTCAATACTAGGTGATCCCAATGTTTATTTCCCAGATGCAAATAGTTGAGTACTATTTTTTTTTTTATCATACTACACGAATCCCTGATTTGTAAGTGCTGGTGTGTGAATGCTAGCGTAAACACAGGTAAACAAGTAAAATAAAAGAAAACAAATAATGTAGTTTTAATATCCAATACTAGCTAACTGCTATCACATCATTTGCCCATGTTTAACGTTTTGTGATATAATTGTGTTTTTTCCCCTCTCCAGATCATGAGCTTAATTTGTGGAATTGTATACTATGAATTTTTCTCTTCTCGGATTGAACCAAGACCCAATTCATCAAGTTTGAGGAGGTGACTTATATTTTCCGTGTTTTCTTCATTACTAGTCATTCCTAATTCTAATGGTCATCACATAATATGAACTCATGTGTATATAGAGAGGATGGAGGTTGGTGGGTTTTGCCTATGATTCTTCTCCTTGTCAAAACTTTACAAGCTTGCTTCATCAATTGGCACATTGCGAATCTGGAAATTATGGATCCTTCTTTGTATAGTTCTAATCCAGAGAAATTCTGGGAAATGTGAATTATATGGTCAGTTGCACATATGTCAAAGTGCTTAAGATTTTATTCGCTTTTACTGGTTGAGTTACTGTAAATTCATTGTAAAGTGTGGTGGGGGTTATTTTTCCTGTGTAGAGTTGTAAATTCTGTTACATTGTGGATACTCCATTCATAGTTTCTGCATTCTTAATCTATCTTTTCTTCCATGTACTGCTTCGTAGCATTGGTAGACCAGACCAAGTGTAAAGGCGTATTTTATTGGATCGATGGCCAATGAAACATTCACATTTTAGTAACGAGTGTTACGGTACGCGCTTTGTGCGTGAATTGTTTTCCTTATAAATTGTTATACGCTTACATCAGTCCAAAAGAAAAAAATAAATTTTCAAATGATATTAAAATTTGTATATTTGTAAAGAAGTATTTTGAATTTGTAAATAAAGTTCAATTTTAGATTCTATTTTTAAAAGTGTTTTGAATTTGTAATAGTAAAAAAGTGACATCAAAGTATTACAACTATTATTGAAGATAGATTCTGAATTTAGGTGGGTTGGGTTTTATTGGATAATCCAATCCTGTTCAAGATTAAATTCCAGTTTGGTTTGATTATTATGGTATTTTTTTGGTCATTTAGAACCCACTTTGATTTTGATCAAGTTTGGATCATCTTGGATCAAAAGCGTTGTAGGTTTTGGTTCTATTATCCGTCCAAAAAATCACTACCCATCCCATATGGTTTTGGAAGTATTTTAACTTAAAAGAGTATTTGTAATGCTATATTTTGTTAAATCCACTAAATATGTAGCGATTAGAAATGACAATGAGGTCGGTTAGGATGAGTTTTTTGTGTTTCAAACTCGTTTCGGATTTTTTAAAACCTGCTTCAGACTTACTTCGTAAATCCGATGCGAGTTTTTATTATGCTTCAAACCCGGAATGCGTAAAGGTCATGCTAGACCTGTTCCGTCCCAAGGTCCGATGAAGCTTCGTGTTGATTCAAAATTGTGTAATAATGTATATGTATATATTTATTTTTGTAGGAGAGATTGTCACTAAATGTTAATCGTGTCAATGAGTACTTGAAAAATTAGAAATTCGTCTGTGTCCGCATCTGAAATATGAAAAATTATCTGATATCTAAAAAACGGATACAGATACAGATATGGCCGTATCCGATAATTATCCGTTCGGTTTTTATCAAGATTATAGTTTTTTTAATGTATATGCATATAAAAACAAATTTTTGCCGCTTAAAATTATTTTTCTTGGTGTGTTTAATTTTTTTAAATATATTTAGTACAAAAATGAATTTATGATAAAACAAATTTTATATCCGTATCTGAAAGTATCTGTTTACAGGTTTAAATTAAATACAAATAACAATGTGTTTACAATGAAACAGAACGTAATAAAAACGAGATATACAGTAACAGTTCAAAAAATATGTATATATTATTTTATAATGATCAGTGACAACTTAATATTATAAAACTTTTATAGTTTATTGAATGGACATTATAATATCCATGTCTTAAGCACTTATATCTAAACAGATAAACAAATCATCATTACAATAATAAAACACTTTCATGAGATTTCAGTGTTGCGGGTCGGATTGGGACGTGTCACCCGAGTGCTGAGCCGACCCTACACCCAAAGCTTTGAAGAACAGGTCATGATTTATCCGTTTCGATGATCCAATGGGATGAGTCTAGACGGGTCAAAACAAGGACGAATCTACCGGATTTGAATCTTAGATCCGTCTTATTGCCATCCTTAGTAGCGATGTTAATGATGTAAAATCCAAAACAATGTTGTTTCATAAAGAACTCATTATATAAAGAATTTGTAGCAATTAGTATAGCAAAGCGTCTGTCTGAAGATAAACACCATTCTTATCTTTTTAGCATTCAGTGTTGCACAACTTATTTTTTTCCCTCTTTTATCTTTTTATCTCAACATATCTCATTAACCGGATCTAACAAGTCAAAATAAAAGTGATAATAATACTTTGAAGTAGAAGAGACCAATTTATAGAATATCAGCTTCCAAATAATGGCAACTGAACAGTTAATGGCTGTTACTCGACCTGTCAAAGCTAAAGCATAAATAATGACTAAGTGTGTATAAAGGCTTTTAGCAGTTATAATACAAATATATCATATTCCACTTACTATAACATATCATTATTTTTTTGGTAAGCTAGGCAATAGGGGTAGAGCTCCCTAATCCTCTTTCTCCTTTGCAACAAAAGAAGGCAGCTTAACCTTGCCACAAGCTCTGCAAAATCATCAGTGCAGCACATCTTATAACTAAATTATATTTATACAAATGGTATAAATGGGTCATGACTGAAGATATGAACCGAAGGCAATAACATTGATGCATATTGATTAAGGTGTTACTATGTATGGATAAATACTGTAGATGTTGATACAAATACATGCGTATGTTGGATAACTATGTTAAACTCAAACTCTTTTCATTTGTCTAACCTTTTGTATTTTGTATCAACGAACTACCATCTACATTTCTAAAATATATATTGCAATTTAATCGTTTAAGGAAGGGAAAAAAAACTAAAGTTCATTTTTTGTTCATATCTTCTTTCCCCCTCTTCTTTGAAAAAAAATGCAGAAAAATTGCATCCTACTTAGTTTCTTTTCTCCCCACAAATTTCTCCATAATAACGCTTTCAAATATAAGCATTTTGGATAGCTATTTTCACAGTTTTCTAAATCCTTCAACTTTGAGTGTACAAATTTGAAAGATCATTGTGTTAAACTTGAGGTGCGAATCAATTACAAATTGCACCATAGTCGTGTTAAATTTCACTTTTAAGTTAGCGATCCGTCCACTGCATAACAAAGTTCTATTGATATCTTTGCTGGTGCATCGATTTTCAACTACCTATTTGACTTGCTCTTATTGTTTCAACTCTTCAATTTCAACAACTTAAAAACGAAATTAATCCAATTCCGTTGAAGACTTGAATATTTGATTTTCAGAGCAAAATATCAACTTTTGTGGCATTGCGGTGATTGAGGCATTTGAGAATGATCTGAATTATATCTAACATATTCACTTTTAAAAGGGTAATTTTTATTGAGTTATTTTGAATCTCTTTATCACATATCATGACGTACTCTTTAGTTTTGATAGTTTTACATGAATTCAAATGATGAAATCATAAATTACAAAATAACTATACATAAAAGTAAACAGATCCGATTCTGGGTTTTACAATATCTAGTGCGTTTTATTAAATAATGACCTATATTGTATAATTTGCACAACGACATTGAATAAAATTCTTATTTGTAAAAAATCATAATTAGTTTCTAAAAACTCAATACTACTATTATGAACTAACATTGCAAAAAAGAAAAATGAAAATAACACAGTTATAATGCAAACATTATAAATAGTTAGTCCTCATATGAAGAATTTTCACATACAAGGCTTGAATTGTTCCAACTTCTAGAAATCATCACTTGCTTCCTTTGTACCATTAGATATGCTTAGCACTTCATATATATGCAAACTAAGATATGGATAACATGGTTATTTGTGCAAAATGTAATTATAAAATAAAAGACATAAAATACCATTATTTTTATAATAAATAATACAAGTAAATAGCATGTGGAGTGTATGACATACATTTTTATCTTTTTTGTACAATGACAAGTTCAAAATATATCATTCAAAATGTTTTCTTCTTGCATTTTAGATGCAACATCACCAATGATGTTTTCATATTCAACGGCCTTAAAATATCTTTTCCAATGCATCCGATTGTCAATCCATTAAGTGACCCATTGCCGTTCGTAAATATGACTTTAATAACTTCAGTTTTGAAAAACTTCATTCTGCAGATGCGACTGTCACAGGAAGAGTTAACAAAATCCTATATACAATCATCGCATTTGAAAACATATCCATAATTTTCAAAAATTCCAAAATTTTAATAGCTGTCCATGGCTTGTCTACATCATATGATTCACTAGGTAATGCAAGTTGTAGTATTTGTAGCTCCGAAAGTAAATCTTTTACATCAACATCGGAGGCACTTTCATTTTTAAATGTCAAATCATGTTTTTTATGACTATCTTTTAACTCATCATCATCTAATGATTTCAATTTCAAGGCATCGAACAAAAAGCCAAAAATTAACAGCAAAGAATGCAATTACTCAAATCTTTCTCTTAATTTTGAACGAGCAATATCCACTTTCATAATAAAATAATTGGTTCTGAATGATTCTGTAACGATCCGGAATTTCAGACACTCGTATTTAAATATCCGAATTATTTAAATATTTGAATCTTGTATTAAATGTTATTAAAATGATTTAATAATATTTTTAACCCCTTTTAAATCATAAGTAATGATGGTAAGTTTGTTTTGAAAAAAATGTTTACAAAAATAAATACTTCGAAAAAATATCAATAATGTGACCGAAAATCGTCTTATCGATAATCAGCTTTTAACCATTATAAGTTGTTCAGATTTTTTTATATACACTTATTTGCTTAGGAAATCAATAAAATGAAATAAAAATCTTTTACCATTTACGGAAATAAACATTTTGGATGATTCCATGCATGATGTAATGGAAGATATTTAGAAAATGAGCTTAAATGAAAAGTCTTAACTCTTAAGAAGTGATAAAGGAGAAGCGATGGGAGTTAAACCGTACATGACATGAAAGGGGGTGAGAACAAGCTTATGCTTCACCATTTAAAGCCTATATAAGAAGAGACATACCTTAGATAACAAATCACTAATTCACAAAAGCTTTGAATGAAGTATGAGAGTAAAAATGGTGGAAGTGCTTAAGCACTAATCCACTAATTCTTCTCTAACCTTTTCATATCTTGACCAAATCATCTCCAGTCTCTTTTAAACTTTGGCTATAGGCCTAAAACATCATGGGAAGCATGAATAGAAAGTAAAAAGTGGGAGAAGGTGAGTGGAAAAGAGAAATCTTGGAGGGGACCATGAGCAAATGGAGGAGGAGGGGAGGTGTTGCCTTCATTTAGAAGCACTAAAGGTTGGATCTTTCAAAGTTTGGTGATGGTTGGAAGTTTTCTTGAGTTGGGTTATGCTTGAGCATGTGTTTGGCTTGGATCTAAGTTAGTTATCTCACTATCTTATAAGTATATATTGTGTTTGAATTATAAAGTTAAAGTGACATTAACTAATTAAAGTTATAAACTTTGGACCCCTCTTGCTTCTGAAAGCAAATGATAACTTTATATTGTATAAAATTACTTTTATTACCCTCTTAAATATGTGTTGTGGCCTTGAATTGATGTTTAAATGGTTGTTTGACGTGTATGCTAAATTGAAGTAAGTTTGAAAGTGTTTGAAGCGAGAATAGTCGTTATAAGTGCACTTTCGAATCCCTTGTCAGGAATTTCTATAAATGAATGGGTAGATATTCTTAGGTATTTCTTTCCATGGTTTTTAAGTTTTCTAATGGTAGTACTTACTATAAAAATTTCAAGACATAAATCATTTGTTTAAGTGGTTAAAACTAGTCACAAAGATCGTGTTTTTCAATGTTGTTTTTAACAAGGACTTTTAACAGCATTTATAAATGCTGTAGTAAGTCGCTTTTGGTTTTAGTGTTTAAAAATGATATTTAAATTTGGTCTTCTCCTCTAATATTTTTAGAGATGTTTTCAACCATGTTTTGAAGTATTTTAAAATTGGTTTGAAGTTTAAATATATTTTTAATAATTATATATGTACTTTCAAAGTAAAGAGATTTTATAATATAAACATGTTTTTCATCAAAATATAAATTAACTATTTTCAAGCAATATTTTAAATAGATATTTAAAACCTATTTACAAGTATTTTTAAATTATATATAAGTTTTGAAAAAGATAATTGACTAGGCTTAACAAAAGTCGGTGAGGTAGGCTTCTTTATTTGTGAGAGTTAAAATTGATGTCGAGTAGGGACAGAGCAATAAAACTCTAACCTACGGTAGTTTCCCTCTTGAATGATGAATAGTTAAGTTAGATTGTCGAAAACATGTAAATATTGTTCTTTACATATTTGTTTAAAAGGTAGTTAACTTTGGTTAACGCTTAAAGTCGACTAAGTAGGCTTATCTATTTGTGAGAGTTAGGATTGATATCGAGTTAGGATTGATATCGAGTAAGGATGGAGCAATAAAGCTCTAACCTATCGGCTGTCCCTCTTGAATGAGGAATATTTAAGTCGGGAATATCGAAAACGGGTTAATCATTATGTTTATTACTTGTTTATGGAAATCATTAATACTATACTTAACACTAAAAGCCGATGAGTAAACTTGTCTATTTGTGAGATTCAAGAATGAAGTGTCTAGGCAATACTTTGATGCAACCAGTGCTCTAACTTACCAGGCTTCAGTCTTAAACAAGAAATGGTTGAGTTGAAATGTTGAAAATGAGTTAAGTATACAGACATTGATTTGTATAAGCAATTGTTTTAACTAGATAATCGATTAATCGACTATCAAACTTAACCTGTTAATAACTTAGATCTTTAAAAATAATGTTTTAATAAAAATATAAGTATAAAATGATTTTGGGTTTGTTGTGATAATTTTTAAATAAATTCGCCTTTAATCTTTTTCGATTATACTTATGAATGTAAATAGATCTTAATTTTTTTTAAAGAAAAACATAAGTGAAATGGTTTTGAATTTGTAGTGACAATGTTTGAGTAACATTTGTTTTAAAACTTTTAAATGGATTTGTGAAAGTCCTTAGATCCTTGAACTGGATATTTTGAAGGAAATTATAAGTAAGGAATCTTTTGGAAAAAGATAGAAAAAGTAAAGGTTTAAAGTAAGAAATCTTGTTAATGATTTGTGAATATACTTATACTATTGAGATAAGTATTGAGTTATTAAAAGAGTACAAATGAATAGTATAAATTGATAAACAATGTTTTATTAGATAAAAGAAGTTTTACTAATAAAAGAAGTTTTACTAATAAAAGAGGTTTTAATTAATAAACGATTAATTAAATAAAAATGAGATAAGAAGCCATTTATGTGACTTGATCGTGCTTTGTGTGTTTACTCGTTTGTGGAAAACATTTAGTCGTATACTTAGCACTAAATGCCAAGGAAGTAGGCTTATCTATCTATGAGTGTTAAGACTGAAGTTCGAATAAGGATATGAGCAATAGAGCTCTAACCTACAAGCTTCACTCTTGGCTGAGGGATAGTGTGAGATGAAAATATTGGAAACATGATAAGTATACGAGACTTGGTTTCCATATGTGATCATTCTCATTATTTTTGAATAAGAAAATTTGTCAATTCAGTCTTGAAGAGACCGGGACCGATAAGTGTTTTAATTATGGAAAACCACTTTAAGACCGAGATACATGTTCTATCTCTTGGATGTGGATCTGTTCGAGATGCTAAAATCCATGTGTGGTTTTGAGTTCTGTTCGAGATACAGGAATCCAATTGCGGATTCGTGTTCTGTTAGAGTGATGGAGACTCGTGTGAAAGATGCCGAACGTATCCTCGACATCGAAATTGAAAGAAAACAGAGTAGGGGCATACCTCTAGGTTTGGATGACTCATGATAGTATATTATCACTCCATATCTAGAGTATGCTTATCGATGCAGCGCGCGGGATGTGATGGTATTGTGAATCAGCAGGATATGGATCTTAAGGCTAAATTAACACTAGAGAGGGGGTGAATAGTATTTAATGAATTATATGAATATTTTTCAAATTCTTTAAGATTCTACTTGGAATGATGTAGTTAACAATTACAGAAACAATCAAAGAATTAAAGTACAGATAAAAGTAAACGCAGTAAAAGTAAAAAGGAAAGAACACACCATGATTTTATACTGGTTCGGAGTTACCCTATGTTAACGCTAAAAAGTATAACGCTAACACCCTGGTGTCTGGAGTAATCTAGTGAAAGCACCACTCGTCTACACGGGAACTAAAAGTAAACAGAAAAAGGGAAAAAACAGTAAAAGAGACAGCAATTTTTATAGTGGTTCGGCCTAAAGTTAAGCCTACATCCACTTTACATCCTTCATTATGTTCTTTGAGCACACTTTTACAAGATTACAACACTTTTACAACACGATTTCTTGGTTACAACACCTTTACAACACTTTTCAATGATTACAACACAATCGAAGCAAGAGATTAGAACTTTGATGACGGATTGCTCTTTGGATCCATGTTGAATGATGGTGAACTGCTGATGAGGAATCTTCGATGATTGAAGTGTTGGAGGAGTCCAAAAAATAGAAGAGTATCGACGCTTTTCAAATTCGGAAAAATCCCCTCTTCAATGTGGAATTGGCGAGGCATTTATAGGGAAGAAACTGGGTCTAGGTCGTAGGTCGCGAGCGACCTAAGGGATAGGTCGTAGGTCGTGAGCGACCTAAGGGGTAGCAGGGGAGAGAGCGGCGACCTAAGGAGCTATGGTGCAGGGAGTGGTAGGTCGTTAGCGACCTAAGAAGTTACAGTATTAGAATTGTCTTCGTTTGGATAGGTCGTGAGCGACCTAGTAGAAGAGGGAATGTCAAGCTTAGGTCATGAGCGACCTACTGGAAGAGGCAACAAATGGCTTTGAGTATGCATAGGTCGTTAGGTCGCTAGGATGTTAGGTCGTTGGGTCGGAAAGTGTTAGGTCGCTAGGTCGCTGTCTATTACTAAGTCGTTAGGTCGTTGACCACTAGGTCGTAGGTCGCTGGGACCTTTAGGTCGGTAGGTCTCAAAGTAGTAGGTCGCTCTTCAGTAGTAAATAAAACGTACCGTAGCAGGGGTGTTGCCCCCGCACCCCTACCTTGGGGGGTTGCCACCCCCCCTGGACCCCCCTCCGTAGGGGATCTTATTTGAAAAAACAATCAGCAGGACTTGCTCTATTGAGATGTTGAATTGACCATTCTTCGAGACGAATTGTCTTTGGCTTCTCGGTCGATTTTATGGTATCACGGCCTTGCTAAAAGGTGGGATAAAACTTGCCCCCCAAAACATGCCTTGCGGTAGGAAGGTGTGTTTTGAAATGCCATAAGCTGGATGTTCATATCCTTTTGATAACCTGCAAAGGAATTGACAGTTTTATATGGCTCCAAATGACGACCGTTTGGGATCGAGCTATTTGGGATGAAACGCGGCCGTTCATGGTCAAGCGCCTAACTTCAAACGACGACCGTTCGTGATCGAGTAATTTTTGGTGAAGTGCGACCATTCACGGTCAAGCGTTTAAATCCGTGCGACGATCGTTCGGGATCGAGTCATTTGTGATAAAATGTGACCGTTCATAGTCAAGCGCTTTACTTCAAAGGATGACCGTTCGGGATCGAGTCATTCGAGGTAAAGTGCGACCGTGCCCGGTCAGGGGCGGACCTCAAATGGCGATCGCTCGTGATCGAGCCATTCGAAGTGAAATGTGATGAATTGTGGCCACTTGCGATCAAGCGCTTTACTTCAAATGACGACCATTCGTGATCGAGTCATTTGTGGTAAAGTGCGACCGTTCGTGGTTAATTGGCGGCGCTCAAATGACAACCGTTTGAGGTAAAGTGCGGCCGCTCGCGGTCAAGCGCTCAACTTCAAATGACGATCATTCGGGATCGAGCCATTTGAGGTGAAGTGCGACCGTCCGCGGTCAGGCGATTAACTCCATATGATGATCAGGATCGAGTCAAGTGAGACGAAATGTGATCGTTCATGGTCAAGCGCCTTACTTCAAATGACGATCGTTCGGGATCGAGCCATTTGTAGTCAAGCGCGACCGTGCTCGGTCAAGGGACAGACTTCAAATGATAACCCTTCGGGATCGAGCCATTTGTAGTCAAGCTACTTTTTGCAAACAGTCGAATTAGGACTCGAGACCACTTCCATTGAGTTCAAAATGCTGTTTGCGACCTTTTTGAGTATAAACTTCGATATGTTTGGAGATAGTAGAATTTTGCTACTTTTTCACTTAGGGCTTTAGTTTGGGTTTCAGCCCTATATCCTAACACAAGCCCCTAGCTCCACCCCCACTTCTCTTCATTCACTTCCATTTCCTAATACAACTCAAGCTTTATCAAAAATGGGGGAAGAGAAAAAGAATTAGGAAATTCAAAGCCCTAATCATCTTTGCAAATCCAAGTTCTATCTCCAAATTCAAGAAGAAGCTATTGGTAAGCCTTCTCTTCATCTTCTCCAACTCTTTCCTTCTTCAATTTCAGAAATTCCTAAACCTAACTTTGGGAATGTTCTTCTTTTAAAGCTTAGATTCAAGCTTCTTGAGTTGGGATTGAAGAGTGGTTGATCCTCCTTTGCTTTCAAGCTTCTTCTTTATCGCTTTTGGGTTCAAAGGTGAGATTTTTATCTCACATCTTAGTCTATAATTATCTTCGATTGTTAGGTATGAATTCCTAACACTTATTCTTGTGCAATTGATGTTAGTTTGGATTGATTTGGTGTATATTCCAATTTTTGGTGTTTTGAAATCAAAATCTATGAAAATCCTTTTATGGATATTTGTACATTGATATTTGAGGCGTGTCGAAGAGCCGTTAAGGCTGGGTTGTCGCTTGGCGTAAATCCTTAGTCGTTGTCGCTCGATCGATCGCTTTCAGTATTCATTTGGCCATTTTTGGCCTAGGTTCAGGGAATACCCTGAACCACAGTTTCAAACGTCTGCAACATTAGATTCAGACGTCTGAATATTATACTGGGAAGATTTTTATTCCCAGATTCAGACGTTTGAATCTATTGTTTCACGCGTCTGAATTGGTTCATTTTGAACCAGAAAGGAAATAGGCCAAAAAGTGCCTATTTCAGACGTCTGAAATCAAGTATTCAGACGTTTGAATTCTGTTCTGGAAAATATTTTATTTTCTAGATTCAGACGTCTGAATCCTTGATTTCAGACGTCTGAATCTGCAGCCTTTTGCCTATTTGCCTATTGAGCTTGAATTTCCAACTTTAATCGATTCGTGTTGATTCCCTTTTTTGTTGTTACCATTTATTATCGGCTTTGATGACATTTTCTTCGTGATTTTTGGGAATATCCGTTTTGATGGATTCAGTATCGATTTCTTTGGATTTTATTCACGTCTTCGAATGTGAATTTTGACGATTGATTGTTTCTACAATCGTTTTTGTGATTTGTCACTTTAAAAATATAAAGGTTTTCTATACTAGTAGTAATTGTCAAAACTCTTTCATCAAAACGATTTTGACACTATTTTAATTACAAAGCTCGTTTCTTTAACCGTTTTCTAATCTATTAGTATATACAAACCTTTACCTCATTCGTGTGAGCAAATATAATTAAACGGCTTAGCAAAACAAGTGGTATGAAACGCTTGCGTTTACTTTGTCGGTTAATTTTTGGACTTGTTCGATTGAAACTCTTGTGACAATTTTCGAGTGGAAATCTACAATTTGTTCGTAAATATTTTAGTTAAGCTAGTGGTTATGGGACATGAAGCTAAACTCCTATATTTACTAGCTTAGTGTAATTGACACTTCTTGATGATCGATGATGATCATTTTATGGTTTAGACTAGCAATGTGCGATGTCTCTTTGTCTATGTGAAGGACTGTACTTCATTTTATTGAGCTTCGTCTCATTTCTTTGTGGGCTAGTGACCCATGTACTTTTAATGTGTTTCGATTCATCTGATGTACCGTTTGTACTACATCGATGTCTCGGCTTTCCGGTTCATTGGACGTACCGTTTGCACTGCGTCAATGTTCCGAATTGTATTGTGTTTTGATTCATCTGATGTACCGTTTGTACTACATCGATGTCTCGGCTTTCCGGTTCATTGGATGTACCGTTTGCACTGCGTCAATGTTCCGAATTGTGTTGTGTTTCGATTCATCTGATGTACCGTTTGTACTACATCGATGTCTCGGCTTTCCGGATCATTGGATGTACCGTTTGCACTGCGTCAATGTTCCAAATTGTTTGTGATACACGTGTTGGTGAGTTTTCATGCTCCCGCTTAGGATTGGCCATCCTCTTTCTTGTGATTTCTGGATTTCTAATTATTGATTTCTGGAATTTATTTTCACCAGCTTTTACCATTGGCATTGATATGTATGTCATTTTTGTGGCTTGGTGAATTAAATAAAGAATATGACATTCTTTTTGATGCTATGAGATTCTTGAGATATTGTATGACTTTTGTGGATTTTCTAATGTATACTTGACGTAGTATGACATTTTTGGTTATCATACGTTTTATTATTATTTCTCTTCCTATATCTCATTTTATCTGATAATTATAGCTAGACTGATCCGTTTATTATTTTCTTCTTAAATAATACTCGGGTTAGACTGAGATATTTCAAAGTAAAGCAATAAAGTTTAACCTCAAAGTGGACGTAGGATATTACGCTGAACCACTATAAATCCGGTGTTCTTACTTTCGGCATTCAAATTAGCATATTCTTCTTTGTTTAAATTTACTTTCATCATTTCTCTCTACACAATCTTTCTCAACGAGGTTAGTGACTAATTTTGGTGCTAACACTTTGGTGCTTTCACTGAGAATTGAATTCTCAGACCTCAAGGATCTGCTTTGAAGCTACTGGATTGAATAAATCCCCCAAAGAAGATCCGACTCATTCATAGGACGTCCGTTGGTTCTACTCAGAGTTCATACCAATAACTCTACAATGGCAAGACCACGTACCAGATCAGCCTCTCATAATGCGGACGCCCACGAGACTGCTAGCGTACAACAAGCAGGGCTTAGCAATCAGCAAGCAATGCTAGGTGCAGGGACTACCGCCCCGGACCAAACGCCGGTTGTCACCAGAATAGAGTTCAACGACTTGATAAGAGAACTCAGGGAAAGCAGGAGACAACTCGGAGAGAAAATGCAAGCCAATGCCAACCTCATGGCACAACTCACTCAACAACAACATCAGAATGCTGGGGGCAATCCCGCTCCTTATTCTTCATCCGACAGCTCAACTTTGTCTGATGAACCTCCTCGGCGTAGACGCCGTAAGACTGAAACTATGCAGGCAGGTGCTGCTGTCCGAACAAATGGAAACCGTGACCAAGCCGGAGCTGAAAACTTAGGAGCTGGAGTGCAGGTGGAAGCTAGAGGCCCAGACCATCAAGATGCCAACGGTGTCGAACCTCAAGATGCACATTTGGCAGATCGCCAGTAGAGGAGGCATCAGCATGATCAATCATGTAGAACAGACTCCAACCTTCCACCTTCCATACAAACACCAGACCTGACAGCCATGATCAGACAATTGATGAAAGAGAATCAAGGCTTATCGAACGACGATTGGGGAGTATCAAGAAGTCATACTCTGTTCACAGACTTTGTTCTACATGCAGCATACCCCAGAAAGTTTAGTATGCCAACTATCCCGGCTTATGAAGGAAAGACTGATCCCAGACAGCATGTCATGAGGTACAAATGGATGATGGATTCAGCTAGAGCAAATGATGCAACCAAGTGCAGGTACTTTGCAATAACCCTATCTGGGATCGCTACCATGTGGTTCACCCGACTTCCTCCACGGTCTGTATCCAGTTTCGAGGAGTTAGCGAAGAAGTTTATAGAACAGTTCAGGATACACACTACTCGTCCAAAGGACGTGATGTCTCTATCAAGTGTGATCCAAGCTCCTGGGGAGTCATTGAAGGAGTATTTACAAAGGTTTCATGTTGCGGCTACTAAAGTCAGTAATCCCAATGACCATGCAATTCTTATGGCTATGATGCGAGGCGTAGATCCAGATTCAGAGTTTGGAGACTGGCTGGCAGGAAAACCTCTGACTATGCTAGAGCGTTTTTACTCAAAGGCACATCAGTTCATAAGAAGAGAGGAAGCTAGGTGGGTAAGGCGAGATAAGGCACCGGGGCCTGTCCAGGAGTCCGTGAAAAGTAACATTACTGTGAAGCAGTCCAGAGACAACTCGAGAAAAGTTCAAGTCAATGTCCAGAACAAGTCCGGGCAACCTAAGGAATCCGAAGGAAGAAATCAAGGGAAGAAGAGAGAAGCGGGGAAGTGGAAGCCGATAATTCTAACCTACAACGAGTATACCCCGCTGAATGCGTCTCTTGAGAACATTTACCTATCAACCTGCAATACCTTCAGTACAGAAAGCCGCGTCCAAAGGAGTCAACCGAAGAACAAAAGCGGACTGGGAAATACTGCCGCTTCCATGAGACTTATGGGCATAGTACGGAAGAGTGCAGACACCTACACGACTCTATAGAGAAGTTGATCAGGCAGAAAAAGTTACAGGGGTTTGTGAAGAATCCAGAGGAAGGAGGACATGGAACATCCAACCCAGGTCGTGCACCAGCTCCGCGTCATCCCGAGGAGCCTGCCCGGACTGTGGGCAGACTGGTCATAAACACGATCATCGGCGGGCCTCACCCTGCGGATAAGAACTGGCAAGAGATGGAGCGGTATGCTAGTTCCCTGAAGCACGCAGATTTCGAGTGTTGTTCTAACGTAGAGGACGAGACCCTTGCTAAACAGCTGCGCGTGATGACAGACGATATAGTATTCAGGAGCAGAGATGCTAACCAAGTAGAGGCTCCTACCATCGACCCGATGGTCATATCTGCGACAATCGGTCCGGCTCATGTGAAAAGAATTTTGATTGATTGTGGAAGTTCTGTCAACATCATCTTCAAGAAGGCTTATGACCAGATGAAGATGGAAACGAAGGATTTGAAACCGTCTAAAGCTCGTATACATGGCTTTAATGGCGCAGTGACCGATGCAGTGGGGTATGTTGAGTTACCAGTTGAACTGGGACAAGGCGAGCGTCGGAGGGTGCGAATCCTACCCTTCGTAGTTTTGGATGTGGATTCTCCGTACAATGTGTTCTTGGGCCGACCGGCCGTGGCTGAGTTTAGGGCAGCATTAGCCCCGTGGTGCTTGACTTTGAAGTTTCCGACTGACAAAGGAGTAGGTGTTGTTCATGGCGACCAGGCGACTGGTCGTGCCATTATGCGGCTGAGCTCCGAGAGGCCCATCGGAGGGAGAAAGGAAAGGTTGCGGACAATCCCGTCCGCATCCATAATACCGATAATTGACAAGTAATGCTCGAGCCCTGGCTCGGGCATAATTCTCGGATCTTCAGAGACATAGATCCAAGAGACGACGATGAGAAACCCAGGGAAGAAAAGGCAGCGCCGGCTGAATTAACAATTGACATTTCAGTCAGCCGAGACGATCCATCGCGAGTACTGAAGATCAGATCACAACTCGGCCCCGTAATGACTGAAGACCTTAGTGATTTCCTCCGAGCGAATCTTGATGTTTTCGCCTGGACGCATTTTGATATGTGCGGGATTTCTCCTGCTATTACGAGTCATATGTTGAACATAGACCCGAAGTACATCCCGGTTAAACAAAAGAGGAGAGGAATGGACCCGGAGAGGTCCGCTGCTCTCAGAGAGGAGGTGGACAAACTCAAAGCCAATGGGTTTGTCCGCGATGCCCTCTACCCTGAATGGGTAACGAACCCCGTGCTAGTGAAAAAGGCGAACGGGAAATGGAGAACTTGCGTAGACTATTCTGATTTGAACAAAGCATGCCCCAAGGACAGTTTCCCATTGCCTAGGATTGATCAGTTGGTCGACTCCACTGCAGGACACGAGTTGTTATCATTCATGGATGCATACTCGGGATACAATCAAATCCCGATGCATATTCCGGACCAAGAACATACCAGTTTTGTCACAGACGTTGGGCTATATTGCTATGTAGTAATGCCTTTTGGATTGAAAAACGCAGGAGCGACTTATCAGCGTTTGGTGAATCGAATGTTCAAAGACCAGCTTGGAAGAACGATGGAAGTCTATGTGGATGACATGCTCGTGAAGTCACGACAGTCAAACGACCACATTCGAGACTTAGCAGAGATGTTCAATATACTCAGATATTATGGGATGAAGATCAACCCTCTGAAGTGTTCCTTCGGCGTTGCGTCGGGGAAGTCTTTGGGATTCATTGTTAATGCTAGGGGAATTGAAGCGAACCCAGAAAAGATTCAAGCTATTCGAGATGTGCAAGTGCCCAGAACTATAAAGCAGGTGCAAAGCTTGAATGGAAAGGTGGCTGCGCTGAGTCGACTTATATCCAGAGCCACGGACAAGTGCATTCCCTTCTTCGATATAATAAAGAAAGGGACTAGAAATTTCGAATGGACATCCAACTGTGAGGAAGCGTTCCGAGATCTGGTGAGGCATTTGGAGAGTCCTCCAGTGCTGTCAAAGCCAGTAGACCGCGAGATGCTGTATGTATACTTGGCCGTGTCCCCGCATGTTATAAGTGCGGCTTTAGTCCGCGAGGAGGACCGGGTCCAAAAGCCGATGTATTATGTTAGCAAACGTTTAACGGGGGCAGAAAGAAATTACCCTAAGATTGAGAAATTGGCCTATTGCTTGGTGATTGCATCACGTAAGCTGCGTCCATACTTTCAAGCACACTCAGTCAGGTTTTATACCGATCAGCCCTTACGGCAGATGCTCCAACGACCAGAACTTTCTAGAAGGATGTTAAAGTGGAATATCGAGTTGAGTCAGTTCGATATTACCTACCTGCCACGAAGAGCCATACAAGGGCAAACATTAGCAAATTTCATCGCTGAGTTTACTGTATCTGACGAACCAGATAATCACAGTGTCATTCCCCCCATTTGATGGAAATGGTACACCGATGGGGCATCAAACGACCGTTGCTCCGGAGCTGGAGTAGTTCTCGTAACTCCATAAAATCGATCGATTTGTTACGCTTTGAAGCTCAATTTCCCGGCTACGAATAATGAAGCAGAATATGAAGCACTGGTTGCTGGCTTAAAACTCGTTGGAGAACTTGGGGTTAAATCAGTTGAAATCTTTTGTGACTCGCAGCTGGTGGTGTACCAAGTGCGAGGAGACTACCAAGCAAGGGGACAGAAGCTTGCTCCGTACCTTGTTCTGGTTCAAGAACTATTGTCGAACCTTGAACATTATGACATTTCGCATGTCCCGCGTGAACAGAACAAAGAAGCCGACTCATTGGCTAAATTCGCAAGCACTGGCGATGCACAGCAAATGGGATTGGTTCCCGTTGAAACCTTGCATGCTCCAAGCATAGACGCGATGAAAGTTGATTTTGTGTTGGAAACAGGAATCGAGAGGGAGTCATGGATAACCCCATTCAAACTATACCTGACGACCGGGACTTTACCAGAAAAAAGGAGCAAAAGACGACAGGTCATTCGAAAAGCCGCACGATATGTGATGCAGGATGGAGTAATGTATCGGAAGGGGTTCTCGGTCCCCTTATTACGATGCATTGCCCATGATGAGACAAAGCGGGTCTTAAAGGAGGTTCACGAAGGATAATGTGGCGACCATACTGGGGGACATACACTAGCAAAAAAGATCCTCCGCTATGGATACTATTGGCCAACTGTAAATCGGGACGCTGCAGACTACGCAAGAAAATGTGACAAGTGTCAAAGATATGCGAAAATCCCAAGAGCTCCACCAACAGAACTCACACAAATGGTTAGTCCCTGGCCATTTGCAATCTGGGGAATCGACATAATCGGCTCTTTGCCTATATCCAAAGGTGGTGCAAAATACGCGATAGTTGCAGTCGACTATTTCACAAAATGGGCCGAGGCATAACCTTTAGCCACAATCACCTCTAAGAAGGTCATTAATTTCGTTGTACGAAACATTATATGCCGCTTTGGTCTCCCTCGAACCGTCATTACGGACAACGGAATGCAGTTTGAAAGCAGAGAGTTCAAAGATTTCTATTTAAAGTACGGCGTTAAGAAGAAGTTCGCCGCCGTTGCGCATCCGAAAGCTAACGGACAAGTCGAGGCCGTAAACAAGATAATCAAGTCCATACTGAAGAAGCGTTTGGAAAAAGCCGGAGGCAAGTGGGTAGATGAACTCCCGACCGCATTTTGGGCTTATAGAACTACCCACAAGTCCGCGACTGGCCACACTCCATTCGCATTGGCATACGAATCGGAAGCCGTTATACCCGTGGAGCTTGAAGTTCCATCGCATCGAGTGACATATTATGATCCTAGGACGAATCAGGATCTCTTATTGGAATCACTAGACTGCATCGACGAAAAACGTGAAGAGGCTGAACTAAGGGCGGCAGCACATAGGCATCGAGTCAAGCGATATTACGACGACAAAGTCCGCCCAAGGATCTTTAATGTGGGTGATCTCGTTTTGAAATGAGTTTTCCCGGTACCATCACGTATGAATCCAAACTGGGAAGGTCCATATGTCATTGAACGGAAGCTTGGAGAGGGAACTTTCAAGCTAGCGACCGTTGATGGCGTGACACTCCCCCGAGCATGGAACAGTGAACATTTGCGACATTATTACATTTAGCCTGTTTCTTTCCTGTTTTAGGCGCAGTTATTTCCTGTATGTTTTTGTTCCGTTATCTCTTAGTTTCTTTTTTTGACCGTGTAATCAGGCAGTTTAATTGGTTTTCATTAATAAAGGCTTGAAGCCGTCTTTTCCATGAATTACTAATGTTTCTATATCTCGTAGTCGGGTGATGAACTGCTGGAGTTACATTATTCTGTATGATGTACGAACTCGTATAACCGACTTCAATCTCCGAGTCCCCTAAGCGCGGATTGGAGTACTCTAAGTCCCCGGAGCGTGGAATGGAGTATAAACGACTCAAATCTCCGAGTCCCCTGAGAGCGGCCTGAGAGCGGATCGGAGAACTCTAAGTCCCCGGAGCGCGGACTAGAGTATAAACGACTCGAATCTCCGAATCCCCTGAAAGCGGACCGGAGTACTCTAAGTCCCCGGAGTGCGGACTAGAGTATAAACGACTCGAATCCCCGAATCCCCTGAAAGCGGACCGGAGTACTCTAAGTCCCCAGAGTGCGGACTAGAGTATAGACGATTCGAATCTCCGAGTCCCCTGAATGCAGACCGAAATTACTCTAAATCCCTGGAGCGCGGATTAGGAAGAATTCTAAGTACCCAAAGAATGTTCGAACAATGTAAAAATGTATTGGGAAATTATGCGACTCATAAGAACTTGAGTTTCGACCACAGTTATAAAGAAAGCTAAAAAAGCAAAAGAATCGTTCAAGTGACAAAGAAACTAACTTTATTCAATAATCTGAAATAGGGTTACACAACTACTCCTCCAAAACTTGGAGTCAAAAATTCTATCTACATGAACTATGAAAACGAAAAAGTAAGAGTAGATACAGGACCTAAGCAAAATCTTGTTGAACGGGTATAGCGACTATTTCTTCGGCTTGTTTTTCTTTTCTTCCTTTGTTTTCTCAGATGACTCCTCTCCCTCACGCTTCCTCTTGGATTTTTTGCTTGCCAAGGAAGCGGAGTCAAGTGTAGGAGAAGGAACATCAAGCGGTTTGGATTTGCCGGGGAGAATGATTTTCAGAGGCCTATTCAACGGGTCGGTAAGTTCCAGTATTTGAGGCTCGACCTTGATCTCGACCTTCTTTTTCTTCTCTTCTGCGAGTCGCTCCTTCATGCTCATCTTCGAAGTATGTTCGGAGGCGCCAGTGATCTCGATTTCATCACTCCCTTCAACAGGAGATGAAGTGTCAAACTTATCGTCATCAGCGCCCTGATCACTTGAGCGTCAGGGCCAGGAGTTACTCCCGCATGAGCAACATCGCCTGTTTCCTCTGCCTTCTCCTTGGCGTCGTCGCTCCTCGGAGTTGGTTCAGGATCAGAGCAGCCTGCATAAAAACATAAAGAATGAACATTAGGACCAATAACCGCTAACAGAAAGTGATAGATCTTTGAACTTCTAAAAGAAGAGTTTTATACTGGGTTCTGGCTGGCTATCAGCTGCGCGTGGAGTTTCACCCTCTAGAATAGGGGATAGCACATGAATGCCAAGACCGGGATCTTCCGGATCATAGCCGGCATGCTGCTCAAATGGGTCAAGTGTTGGCCGACCGGCCGATTGAGCAGAAGGAGGAGCAGTAGGAGGAGGAGCTGCAGCCTTAGCCCCAGATGGACCAGCTTCGTCGTCTTTCTCTTTTGATAGGGGAGAGCCTTTACTATAAAGAGCCAAAGCTGCAGACAAGTCCGCTGGCTCGTTCCCTCTGAGAAATTCTTTCACTAGAGCCTCCTCATCGACTTCCTCAGTGCCCGACTCGATCTTTCTGATCTTTATTAAAGTCTCCCAGGCCTCAGCTAGAGTTTCAAGATAGCCCTCGCCTAGGAATGTCAAGTCGCGGTGCATAAGGACGCGGGCGCTGTATTCGGCAATCAGAGGGTCAAACATGCACTTGACCTCTTCTCTACCAGCCTCTGCAGCTGCTTTGAGGCGAGAGTCAATCTCCTCAGAAGCTTTTCTCTTGCCCTCCTCACGGGCTTCGTCTTTCATTATCTGAACCTTAGCAAGCTCATCATCGAGCTTTGTTTTTAAGAGCCGTGTAGCAACAATTTCGTTGCAGTATCGTTGGGACTCTTCTTGAGCGGCTATTTTCTCCTCTTTCTCCTTAGAGAATAGCTCTTTCAACTCTCTGACTTGAAGGGCGAGCGCGTCCCTTTCTTTCTGGATAGAGTCTTTTTCTAAAGCAAGGGCCCCACTGCGTTGGACTGCTTCATCAAGTTCCTTTTTATGGGCCGCCTCTAGACGAGTGACGGCCTCGGCAGTGTCTTTTGCACTCTGCTCTGCGGCTTCAAGTTTCGACTTATATGAAGCAAGCTCTTCATCTTGATTCTTGACGATGTCCTTGTCGAAAATAGCTTCAAGTTTCAGATGGTCAATTTCCTGTTGTCGCTCAACAGATACTTCCGAGACTTTTTCGACCAAGTGTACAAACGCGTCATGTTGAACATAGACGTCGTTGTTGCAGGCGATGGCACTCTGCTTGATGTGCCCTGGGATGTGATGAATAGCTGGGAGGAATTTCAGGTCGTCAAAGCAGATTTTTGGGAGTTTAGCCTTAAGATCGACCATCTTCTCTGCTATAGTTGGTTCAGCCGCAGTAACAGGGGGAGGAGGCTTTGAAAGTTATGTTCTCTTCCGATGTTCCCAAGGTTGCCGTGTGCTCGATGAACCGGAATGTTGTTCTCGGGAGACATCGGGTTGAGACCCCTTCTACCAAAGTTTTTCTCTATCTGGCTCAGTTTGAGGAGGGGGATCACGAGAATATGAAGACTGGGAATATGTTTACTTTCGATAAGACGAATCACGAGGACGGTTGTCTCAATTGTGACGCCCCACCTCTATGCTCATAATAACAAAGAGTATTAAAAGAAATACTGTCTATTATTATGAAGAATAAGGCTGGATAGGAGCGACCATCCGTAATTGGCCTTACACTAATATTAGTTATCTCGATAGGAGTGGTATATACTTTTTATTTTTCATCTATTATTTATTTACCCCCATCGACATATCCAATTATCAGTATAAAACAAACTACGATAGTTCATAATAGTTTAGGACATTAGATATAACAATAACACAGATAATATAAATGCGGAACACAGATTAACAAAAATATCGTATATATATAACCGATGTCAGTTACAATATAGTTGACACGATACATATGATACAACTACAACTGTCGACTCTAGAAGTTATATATACAAGTACATTATCGACTAATATACATGAATACATATCGTTCTATACAATGACACGACTACTACAAAATGACACTGACAACATCAGAAGATGTGAAAAGTCTTCAAATCCTGAACAGCAACTCAAAGAAGGAAATCTACAACCTGAAATAATTCGGGTCTGACCCGAGTATTACATTCAAAAGAAAATAATACACGGGTCAGTCTAATTCAAACTCAGTTATTAATGCACAGTAGCAATAATAATCAATATCAAATAGACGATAGTCACAGAAATCTCGTATATCCAACTTCTCGATAAGAGAATCGGATAACGGCAAATATAACACTAAATAGTGTTAATCAGCAAATCAGCCATCTCAAATGATCAAACACATCAAAGCAAAACAAAATATCAAACTATCGAAATGGCAACTCAAAACAATTTCATCTATTGAAATCAATCAATTCAAAACGTCAAATTCTGAATTGGCTACAGTACACGCACGCGTGCACTGCCTCGCCAATACAGTGATGAAATCCACAAAAACTCAATTAAAAGCTCACAAACGAGTACAAGGTCAAACCCAAAATCAGGTTCAACACAAATGAGATTCAAATAAAATCACAACGCAAACACACGGTCAAACCCGAGCATTAAGCTGGATTCAACTCAATGTACAAATTTAATTGAAATGGTCAAGACATAAAAATCAAGCCTCGACCCAAGTTCTACTCAATCGACAGAAAACAGAGATTGCAACGGCTCTGATCACAATAAAATTCAATATCCGGTCTAGTTCAAGCATGGATAGAAATACAACATAAATGTGCAGACTTCAAGATGGCATCACGTGAATACCAGGCAAGAATGCAATAAAATTACAGTCACAAGAAGATCAATCAGCAAGCAACCAGGCTGCACACTCTAGTGCCAGCCGAAGTGAAAGGCCATTAAGACAAGCAGTGGACAGGAGAGACAATACATGGATGCGACAGTGAACTAGACAGTGCAAACTTCAACTTCGAGAATAAAGGCAGTAGTATAACACAATTGAACTACAAAAGCACAGTGACAACATGTATTCAGGTACATGAAGACGGCAGTACAAATGCACACGTGCACTACATGATGAACAAGTATGCAAATGAATACAACGTGAACCAATTAGCGTACTAGTAAGTTTACCAAGGCTCGGCATGTACATGAAACTGACAGTACTGGAAGGGTAATAAGATGACCAAGTGAAAATGTAAACTACAACATGGATGGCCAGTTTCAACCAAACATGTAACCGAGTGTACAACTGCCCAGGCTCAAAGATAAATGTATGCATACCCATAAATGAAGACCACAAAGTCAGTGCACAACAATATTTGAACACACTGAATTATCACCTAAGGATGCCGATACAAAACGAAGCAGTGCAAAATCATTATTGAAATTCAAGTTCCAACCAAATATCACGAGGAACCAACTACACCACTACAAGCCAGTAAATGTATCAACACAAACCAATGACCATCAACTACAAAAGATAGTAGTGTGTGCAGACAATTACAACAACTACAAGGTATGCAAAAGCATAATGGACGGTAGGAATTCAAACATGGAATGGAGTGCAACCTCATGTGCAATGCTCAAGCACAAATGATGACAGTAGACGAACAAAGCCACTAGCACATAGAGAGGCACTGTATAACTAAATGGAATGAAGACCCAGTACACTAACTCGAAGAACATGGACTGCAAACCATACATGAATCCAAATAATGGAACCCAGGGCAAATCTCAAGTGAGCTCAACAATTTCCAACAGTCCATACATAATAACCTGAGTCACGAAACAGTAAGGAAATTGAACCAAGTCGACCAAAATCAAAAGTCGGATAACATCACAAATTCAAGTGTAAGCCAGGCCGTATTCAAAGTCATATTTTTAAACACTAGGGGTTTCAAAATAACCCAGCAGTGGGTTTCACAAAAAGATAAATGGCCAAAGACCAGATAAAACAATTCGAAGACCAGAGAATTCAAAGCAACAATTTCCAACCAAAATCAAAACCCATGGAAACCAAGAAACAAAAGATCGATGACTGTTTTGAACGAGTAATAAGAAACAAATTCAATCACTGACCGAAATAAAACAACTTCAAGGCAAATCGAACTACAGAATCACAATAATGGGAATGAACCAGATGTGAGTGAAAATTCACTCACCTTTGACAAAAAGAAGCAGCCGCGGCGAGCGATGGAGAATCGATCGAGCAAGGTAACACGCGACCAACCCTTGAATCGATCGAACAAAGCAAAGCCGGCGCCTTCGAATTTATGCGAGTCTAGCAGCCAAGAGCAACCGAACGGGGACGAAGCACACTCGAATAGACAGTCGACCGATCAATTTGGGAAGAAAGGGACGAAGTCGCCATCGCTTTCTCGTTCGTTTAGTTAGGTTTTCGAATTGATAATGAATTGAAAAAAAGAAAGAGACCGCCCTAGCTTTTCTAATGCCTTAGGGTTTTTACGAAAAGAATAAGGACCAGTTACAAGCTTTGATAATCTCGGCAACAACGAGTGGGCCAAAACAATCTTTAAAGCCCGTATAAACATTTTAAAAACTTTAACAAAAAGAATTCAATTCGATTCAAAACTGTAATGGCAATTAACAACTGATTTTTTCGTCAGTTTGATGATAAATAGTTGCTGTAAAACTCCGGGTTGTTACATCAATCTTCGTAATCGTCTCTGTCCCTACGTCTACCGGAGCCTGAATCCCGTCCCGGATGGTGAAATACAGAAGAACCGTGGAGGCGATCGAACCCGTGGGAGTGCCCCATGTCACCTGCGTAGAATAAAAATAACAATAGGTTAGGAAAAATCGGGGTAACGAAAAAATTGAAGTGTATGGTGAAGTGCGTGTGTGTCCTAGTGTTCCCCCCGATGGACCAGTTCCTTTATCTTTACTGATTGGAGTGTTATTTCCCTGGACTAGGAGTTGAACTCCCGTGCCGCCTCGAGTGGGCGAATGAAATTTAAGGGCTTCTGGATCGTCGAAACCGTAATTGAGTAGATCGCTGGGAATGGTAAGGTTCGATAAACCCCTTAAAGAACTTTCCATGTGCTGTGAAGAAGCCTCTTTCTCGGGCGGGATGAGCGTAACTTTGGAAGTTCCGCCAACCTTCTCCTTCCATATCTTATACGTCAATTTCTTTTTCCCCTTCGAAGGGGAAGATGACGTTTCAATATCATGCACTTCGACCAGCGAGTCCTGAGTAGGGCCCACATTCTCGCCTTGTGTTTCAGGAGCTTCACTCTCTTTGATTTTCTTCCCTTCCTGTACATCAGGGATATGGCGTGATGACGATTCGGCTAGTTTTTTCCCTTTACCAGATGCGGGCTTGGGAATGGAGACGCCATTAGGAAGGCTAATCCAGCGACCTCCCGCTAACAGTCCGAATCTCGATAATGACTCATTTGAAATGAGGGTTCGGATGTCCCGTTCCTCGGTAGGAAGAGCTCTAATGGCTTCGACGGTCTCAGAATATCCTCGGCCATCAGGTCGTGGGTTGATACCTGAAAAGATGAACCAAGAAGTTAGAAAAAGCATAGCTCCGATAGAGCGCGAATGTCGACTCAGGGAAAAGACTTAATGCCTTCAACCCATCTCCTCGCGAAACCAGGAGGGCAGCGCACATAGAACCATTCCTGTTTGTACAGGGCAAATTTGCTACATGCTTCGGTCAAAATCTGGCATTTGTGGTACGGCTAGAGGAACACAAAGGAGGGGCTATCTTTCCGCTTCTTAATCATATAAATATATCTAATGTCGTCGGAAGTTGGAGGCCTAGAGAAGATGGCCATGAAAAGGAGGTAGGTCCCGTATATGAACGCGTGGCCGTTTGGATGCAGCTACGACGGAGCGATGTCTATGTATTGCAACACGTCCCGAAGGAATAAATTGAATGGAGGCACGCTGCCCATCTAGCACATAAACTTATTACAGGCAGTATACCCAACTGGGGGCAGATGTGGGCGATCATGCCTCGACGGAACCAACACGTCGGCGAAAGGGATTCCGTGGATAGAGAATATTCGCCGAAGTGCGACTTCGTTAATCTTCGAAGCCTGTGAATCGATTGGATCATCTAAGAGGATCGATGCCTCCAGGGCATCAGGAGATAAATTATGCGCGGGGGAAGTCGACGGATTTGAAGTGTCCGCGACTTCTTGCTTTAAAGACGGCCCGGGCCTATCTGAGATAGTGGCGAAGCTAGATTTTTTAGACATCTCCAATAAATAGTAAATCTGGCAAACCACCTGTGAAAACTATACTTGAAAAATGTTCAACGTTAGAATTAACAACACGAATATCCCCCCCACGTGATGTGTGAACTAGTGCGATCAATCGTGTATAAGCGTTGAAAATTTGAAAGTCACAAGGTTACTAATATAAAACTGAGCTTCGAATCATCGCCTTCGAATACCGTCATCGCTGACCGTCTCCAAAAACCTGCCTTAAGGTGATTACTGTTTCAGATTCAGAAAACATTAAAAGAAGTTATCCGATTATGTCAATCTAAGGTTTATGTCTACTGAAGCTAGGGAGTTAATAGTCCGGATCAGTTTGATAGTATGCTAGAGTCCTTGTCCTTGTTTTGTTATGTGATTAGGCAAGGCAATTGTTGGTTCGACATTTTTGTTGTTCGGCCTAAGTGTGGTCCGGCATTTATGTTTGTTCGGCACTTATGATTGTTCGGCATTTGTGTTGTTCGGCCTAAGTGTGGTTCGGCATTTATGTTTGATCGGCACTTATGATTGTTCGGCATTTGCGTTGTTCGGCCTAAGTATGTCTCGGAATTTATCATTGTTCGGCCTTGATATGGTTTGGCATTTGTGACTGTTCGGCAAAGCATCGTTCGGCCAAAATTTTGTTCGACCGAGATAACGTTCGACATCCTATCTAACTCATACTCCCTCCATATCCTTCCATTGCACTTCCCGGCATGTGACGAGTCATGCCGAGCCAAGGTTACACCGAGCCCCAACGCTCGACACACCGTCCTTAACAGCGACCTCATTCTCCTCTTCTTCCTCCATCCACACCGAATAACGAGGACGTATCGTTCGGCCAGTCATACCGGACCATCCTGTTCGGCATTCTAGCCAACTCCTACTTTCCTCCACATCATCTGGCCCTAAAAGATCCTAGTCGAAGTTCGATTCCTTCATCCACGCAACACCTATCGGCTACAGTTATAATTTACGAACTCGAGCCTCGTGTTAAAACCTCTTTTTTCAGGGAAAGGATTTAATTAGAGGGATCGTTACCTAGTAAGTAGATCGAGACTTGGAGAAATCTGGAGTTAAGGGCGCGACTTTAATTAATGCCGAATGGATTGGAAAGAATTGTTAAGTCTTTAGAGGCTGTTAACAGGCGAGTTTCTCAAGTACAAGATAGAAGAAGTGAGTGTAAAAAAGAGAAGAAGATGGAGCAGACCGACCTTTATATAGGGAAGAAGAAGAAGTCGAAGAGACGATGACCATTAGAACCGGTCAAAATGAAGTCGTTCGGCAGACACGGCTTCAGCTGTACTGTTCGGCATTCGCATGTTGTTCGGCACACACTACCTGGTAATCACAAGATGACACCTCCGAGAGAAATAAGACAAAGATTGAAGCAGAACACAGAGAGCATGTAATTCAAAGCGTATCACGTTCGGTCATGTGGTACACTTTGGGGGACAAGTGTTTCCTGGAGATTTGACCAGGCAACTAAGTACTCGGCACCTATTTTTTGGCCATCGATCGGGCTTGTCGATCGACCTCTTCAGTACTATATAATATAACTATTTAACTGGCTGTGTAGTTTCACGCTACACACCCGTCACTCTAAAAAAAAACTAAGTACTCGGCATTAGCATACTGTCCGGCATTTATTGGTCATTCGACATCCGTACCGTTCGGCTCAACTAGTTTGTTTGGCATCTCGTTACGCTCGGCATCCACGAAGCGCTCGGAATTAGCAAGCTCTCGGCATCCAAGAAGCGATCGACATCCAGGAGCGCTCGGTATCAAGCAACGTTCGACATTGAGAGACGTTCGACATGGTATAACGTTCGGCATGGCAGAATTGTCCGTCATAAACTATTGTTCGGCCTAACTATTGTTCGGCCTAAGTATCGTTCAGCCAAGATATGGTTCAGCCTTGATAGCGTTCGGCTAGAGTATCGTCCATCCTAAGTTTTGTTCGGCATTCAGTCATTCAGTACAAACGGATGTTTGGCATTCAGAGTGCCCAATCTCACCTTGTTCGGCATAAAGGGGGAGGCTCGGCATTCTGTCGTTCGGCCTATCTGGTTCGGCGCATAGGACTTACACTATTTGGACCGAGTTATTCAGCTACCAAGCCCACCAGAAGAAGTCCAACCCACCTTCGTCTATAAATAGAGAGGCAGGGGCACAGTGAAATGGACCTTTTTTGGGAGAACATTGGGGAGACTCTACCACTTTCAAGACTCATCCGCTTTACTTAGCAATTGTATTCAAGTATTTGGTCTACGGATTGTATCTGTAATCAATCACAAAGTAAAGCAATAAAGTTTAACCTCAAAGTGGACGTAGGCAATTATGCTGAACCACTATAAATCCGGTGTTCTTACTTTCGGCATTCAAATTAGCATATTCTTCTTTGTTTAAATTTACTTTCATCATTTATCTCTCTACACAATCTTTCTCAACGAGGTTAGTGACCAATTTTGGTGCTAACAGGTACGATTTTAAAAGTCAAGGAAACTGGCATCGAGATATATTGGTCAGTTCCAAGTTATAGAGAGGATCGGGAAGCTCACATACAAAGTAGAGTTGCCGAGAAGCATGACAGGTGTCCTTAATGTGTTTCATGTGTCTCATCTTTGCAAGTGTGTGCATGATCCAGAGACTAGTATTCCTCCGACAGCATTGAAAGATTTGATAGTAGAGCCTAATTTTACTTTTGTTAGACAACCAGTTCGGGTTGTAGCGAGAGATGAGAAAAGATTGAATAACATGATAGTCAAGTTGGTGAAAGTTCAGTGGATCGATAACGAGAAAGACTGTACTTGGAAGGCAGAAGACAGGGTTAGAGATACTTATCCAGATATGCTTTGAGGGTATGTCTATATTAGATTTATATAGATAGTTGCTAGTCAGGTAGGCTAGTATGGTTGTTAGGAGTGGTTATAGATGATTGATGTGTTTAGCATTTAGTCCTTACTGAATTTCGAGGACGAAATTCTTTAAGAAGGGGAGCCTGTAACACCCTAATTTTTAATAACATTATTTAGGAGATTTAATTAGATAAATTAAATAGAATAATGTAATCTTAGAGTGATAAGGGGATTGAGATTAGAAAATAAACTAGAGGTCGAGCTTAATTAAACAAATGGGCTTATAAATGGTTTTATATGTTAATTAATTAACGCAAGGGCTTATTAGGAAATAGCCGCACCATAATCCCATACCCTTAATATTCTCGTTTCCTATCTATTCACGTTCATTTTTCTAAAAACATAAAACACAAACAAAAGAAAGAGAAGCCAACCATTACTTAGGAGAAAAGAGGAGGAAATCAAATTAAAGCTAAGGATTTAAGCAAGTGGAATTAATCTCAATCAAATCTCAAAGTCCTTATCCTAATCAAGGTGAATAATAATCAAAATCATCTCTATTTTTGATTTTATGATCATTTCATTTCGGGTTTAAGTCCATTATGCTAATTTTTGATGATGATATGCTTGAATTTTCTAACATATTTGATTCAAACAAAATTGTTTATACGGGTAAAACCAATTATATTGAATTTCAAAAGCCATGAGGAAATTATATGTTATGTAAAACATGATTTTGGAGTTGGGCTTTAATTTTTATAATTTTCCAAGCTACGGAAAATTTATTATGAATTTTTAAAGGAAAATATGAATAATTGGGTTTAGAAATTAATTTCGGTTATTTTATGAAGAATTTGGGTCTGAAATTTTTATATGTTAGATAACAAATTGAAAGTGAATTTCTGTAATTTTTGGGGATTTTTCCTAAGTAATTAACTATGGAAATTAATTTATTTTAGTACGAGGGCTTAATCTTTTTAATTGTTTTGCTTAATGGAAGGGCTTATTTATTAAACTAATCTTTGTTTAGATCTGAATTTATGCGGCAGTTATTTTGAGAAAGGATTTGAAAAGTTCATGGCAACCAATTAAAGGTTTACAAATAGACAGGATAGTTATAAAGAAATTACTTTAAATGGTATTAAATCATACTTTTTTCAGAAAATATGTTCCGCCTCTTTCAGAAGCAACCTTTCGACCCTATGCTTTCGCTTCAACCAAGTCGAAACCAACCAAGTCAAAACCTTTGTTTTACTTTCTAAAGAAACACGCTTACACTAAAAGCTTTCGAAGGAGTCGAAACAAATGCTTTTGAAAGGGTCTTCTAAATAGCTTTCGAAGGGGTTGCCACCTTTTTGTTTAAGTGTAGCTTTTGAATGAGTCCCTATGTTATAAACTAATATTTTCGAAAGGGTAGTCTCAGCCCAATCGAAACCTTGCTGCCGTCCCCATGCCTTTCGAATGGATTGAAGTCATCAACTAATTTGAAAGGTAGCTTTTGTTTTAAACCTGTGCTAAGCCACTTCCTAAAGCTTATGAAAGGATTCAAGGGTTTCGAAGACAATGGCTTCGGAAGGGGTTTCGAAGCTATCCTTCAAATGTTTTACTTAAATGTTCCGAGCTTTCGAAAGGATGGTTCCGAAGCCATCAATTTTCCCCAAACAATTTTATATGAAGATTAAAGGTTTTAAAGGGATACTTTCAAATGGTTTCGAAAGGGGTACTTTCATTTATATTCACGGGTACTTTCAATGGTTTCGAAGCTATGCTTCCATGAGTTAATAAATGACGCTTTAATACTTTCAAAAGGTATGTTTGGATGGTTTTGAAAGAGATGATTTAAAGTGTTTTGAAAGGCATATGCTCATTGTTTTGAAAATAAGATTTGAATGCTTTCGAAGGAGGTTATCCAATGGTTTCAAAAGTAATAGTTAAAGGTTTCAAAAGCCTTAGTTTTCAAAGCAACGAACCCAATCTCATTTTTAAAGGAAAAATCCATGGCAAAAGTAAAGGAGTTTTAAAATATCTTTTAAGTATGAAGTTTTTGACGAAGCTTTCCTTGATAAATAATAGGTTAAAGGGATTAACCATGTTTTATATGAAAATGATTTCAAGGATATTAAACCACTTATGTTGGTGATTATTATGTTAATATGTTTGCTTCTTCTAATTTACATATTCACTTTAATATGGGCCCATAACTGTATATTGGGGAGAAAGGGCAGAATAACCAGCTAGGTTGACCCAATAGTGAATATAAAAATTGTGATAACTCTTGAGTGAGTAGAATTGCATCTAGGAGGTTAGGAAGACCAGAATATTGGATGCCTAAATACTGATTAAAGAAGTTGTCAAATAGACAGGTTCATAGTAAACCCATGAAAACTATGTTTTGGAAAAGTTATTGGCAGGGGCCAATAGGTTCATAGTAAACCATGAAAACTATGATTAGAAAGACTTATTGGCAAGGGCCAATAGGTTTGTAGTAAACCCATGAAAACTATATTCAGATTAAGTTATTGATAGAAGTCAATAGGTCATAGTCAACCTATGAAAACTAGGATAAGAGGGAAGTTATTGGAGATACCAATAGGTTCAAGGAGAACCCATGAATGATGAAGTTATTGGCAAGGGTCAATAGGTTCTTAGTGATCCCATGAATATTATGAAACCAGACAGGGAGTCCATAAGCTTTAAACATGTTATTAGTCAGCCCATGAAAACTTATAAGTTAATAGTGACCCTAGAAACTGTAAATGAGACGGATGGTCAAAAATGAATGGGGATGAGAAATCTAGAATTAATTTACTTGTTTACATATCATCATAATATGTTTGAATTGTTATGTTTTAACCATTGTGGATGCATGAGCACGATATATGGTTTTATAAAGTTTTGAATAAGATACCAGTGAGGGGAAAACCCATTCCGTTAAGCGACGTGGTCTCATTAGATATCTAAATGGTTTGAGATGGTAAATTATTTTTCATACCAGTCTTTATGTATGACTCGAAGTTTATGTTTTCCCCTTAAACTCTCGGGTGCTCAATTGGTTTTGAGTAGTTTGAGGGTTGAGGTTTTCAGGTACCACTTTAGACGAATAAGTCTCTGGAGACGTACAAGAGGAATGCTAGCTATTTGGAGTTCTTTTCTATTTTTGATTCTGTTGTGTTGTTGTTGTAAAGGCAAAGCTGTCTAATTGCCTATATATACTCTGATCATCCAGGGGGCATCTTCACATGTCACTCTTGGTGTATGTTGTAATAATTATATTTTCTCTGAACGTGGTTCTCGTATTGGAATTATGTAATGGATTTAAAATGATTTGAAATGGAATGCGAAAGTTGTATTATGATTTTAATTTTTTTCCATATTCATGTGTTTCTGTTATATCAATATATCTAACATTACCGTATTTGGTCGCTGAGGATTAATAACTATGGATGATTGTGGCATCCGTAGCCATTAGTTTTGGGCCTCCAAGTGGGGGATGTTACAATGACTCATTAGGAGATAGGGTAATGGAATTCCCTAGCATTAGTCGTACATATGAGAGTGTATTTATAATTGTTATAAACGTATACCTTTGTGGTAATTATAACTGCGGAAATTAAGGATCTTATATAAAGTAACTTGTATAAGTGTGAATTGTTAAAGTATACTTTAATTAATGTAAGGATTAATGATGTCCATTCATTACCCTCCATTAATTTGTTTAGCCATGCTCAATCAATTTATGAGTACTGACTATCATTTGTTGATTATTGATGTATGCTCGACCAGTTTATGAGTAGTTTTTCCTTTTCACTGCATGTGTTGGGTAGACAGTATTTGTAAATGCATTGAAACGAACACCTTGTGAATTGAGTTTCACGGTTTGACTATAAGGCCTTGGGTGATAATGTTAAGTTAAAAGTTAACTTGTATAAAAGTTGAATTTAGTAAGAGATGTTTATTTTAATATGAGAAAGATAAGATATTTAGTAAATAAGCATTTGTGGAAAGAATCTATGTAAGAAAGTGGTTTTATATAAGTATGCTTTATAAAACATGATTTATAAACAAGAAGGATTTAACTGATATTTTGAGAACTTAAATCCCAGTGTCTTTGAAAATAGTTTTCAAAATTTTGGAGAAAATAATAGTAGCATTATTTGAAAGTAAGTATTTGGGAAATTGGTTTATGAAATCGGGATCATGGTACTTAGTAATGTTTACGAAGTATTTGACACCGCTTTGAAATGATTTTGGTTAGGTCTGAAGGCATAAATTAGATGTACCGAACTCACTCTTGTCACTTGAAAATAATTCTGGTGATGACTTCAGCATCATCGGCATTCATTTTCGGGTTTCTAAGTGGGGAATGCTATAGGGTTGTTTTAGTAAAACAGATTCTAATTTGATTCCAAAAGTATAATTTGTTATACAAAAGATATATGTATGTATTATTATTTCAAAATGAGTTGAAATAAATCCCGATGTTTAGATCTAAATTTTTTCGTTAAAATAATTTTGATATGAACTTTTTAATATAGAAAAGTTTTGTATGTATACTATGTAGCGCCCGAGTGGTAGTGGCATAGATCGAAATAAATGTTGGAACTTTTCATGTTTTCCCTTTTTGGGTAAGAGTGTTTAATAAATTATTGAAATTTGTTAAACTATTTTATGAACACATGTAGCCTATGCATTAGGATTGTATGGTACGTATATCATGTTATGATATGTCGTTTGGTAGATTTCATTTGTTAAAATGAAACGAGATTTTCGACGATTTTGGACAGTTAAAAACTTCCGAATTTTTACGAATTTGAAACTGATTATTTTCTGGAGATATAAAGACGTGTTTATATAACACATGAACTTAGAAGATACTAGAATTTAAATCAGTTTTAAATTTGATGTTTTGTATATACTCTTAGGAGGTAGTGGAGTATTATACGGGTAATAAAGTGAAGTAAGTTTTTATGAAATGATTTGTAAATGAAGTTATAAAATGTTTATAAACTTGAAATTATGTTTTATGAAATGGCTCATAAATGATTTAGTATAGAATGACATACTATTTGAATAAAATAAAGTGACAGAAAAAGAAATTGGTGTAGTTAAGAAATCAATAGGATAATACGTAAGTTATACGTAGATCGTTTTATTCGTATGACTGTTCTTGATCCAGTATTCGAGCACATGATTTTGAGGTGGTTTACATTGGTTGGAACAAGGATCTTTCATCAGATTCATGATGACAAAATTTGATATGAATTCTTGATAAGATTTTGAAGTTTTCTATCATAGAATATGACTATGTAAGGGGAATAGGGGTTTCTAATCAAGGAATCTAATCGAAGTCCGCCCTAGAGAAGTCAAGTGATCTATACCAGTTGGGAAGTAGAACTTATGTGATCGAGCAAGTGATCAAAATTGATATCGCGTACGGATGGTCCACATGCATCGTACAGGCTTTAGTATATGCATACTGTGTTTTGATTGGCTTATGGAGAGTTTAGATGATGACTCTTCGATCTTCTTTGAGATAGCATGAATAGTCTACTATGTAATAACCTGAGGCTGTTGAGCGCACGGTACGCTTGGTAGGTTGTTTGTCATCCATGTGGGATGAGAGGATTTTGAACTTGAGCAAATTGTGAGTTTTGTTTATTACAGATTTTGAATTCTGTTAAGTATTGCTATGTGATTGTTTCTTTTGTTGCTTGTGTTGTAATGTCGAAGATGAAATATTCTAAGTGAAGGAGAATGTAACGACTTGGAATTTCGGACACCTCGTACTTAAATATCTGAATTATTTAAATATCTGAATCTTGGACTAAATGTTATTAAAATGATTTAATAAGATTTTTAACCCCCATTTAAATCATAAGTAATGATGGTAAACTTTTTTTGAAAAATGTTTACAAAAATAAATACTTTGAAAAAATATCGATAATGTGATTGGAAATCATTTTATCGATAAACAGCTTTTTAACCATCAGAAGTTGTTCAGATTTTTTTTAACCTACACTTATTTGCTTAGGAAATCAATAAAATGAAATAAAAACCTTTTACCATTTATGAAATAAACTTTTTGGATGATGTCATGCATTATACAATGGAAGGTATTTAGGAAATAAGCTTAAATGGAAAGTCTTAACTCTTAAGAAGTGATAGAAGAGAAGTGATGGGAGGTAAGCCTTAAATGACGTGAAGGGGGGGGGGGAAGGGTTAGAACAAGCTTGTGCTTCACCATTTAAATCCTATATAAGGAGAGGCTTATCTTAGATAATAAATCACTAATTCAAAAAAGCTTGGAATGAAGTATAAGAATAAAAATGGTGGAAGTGCTTAAGCACTAATCCACTAGTTCTTCTCTAACTTTTTCAAGCCTTAACCAAATCATTTCCAATCTCTTCTAAACTTTGGTGTAGGCCTAAAAATTCATGGAAATCATAATTAGCAAGTAAAAAGTGAGAGAAGGTGAGAGGAATATGGGATCTAGGAGGGGGCCGTGAGTAAATGGAGGAGGATGGGAGGTGTTGCCTTGGTTTGGAAATACTAGAGGTTGAATCTTTAAGAGTTTGGTGATGGTTGGAAGTGTTCTTGAGTTGGGTTGTGCTTGAGCATGTGTTTGGCTTGGATCTAAGTGAGTTATTTCACTATCTTATAAGTATATATTACGTATATATATGTTGTGTTTGAATTGTAAAGTTAAAGTGACATTAACTAATTAAAGTTATAAACTTTGGACCCCTCTTGTTTCTGAAATCAAATGATAACTTTATATTGTATAACATCACTTCTATTACCCTTTTAAACATATGGCGTAGCCTTGACTTAATGTTTAAATGGTTTTTTGACTTGTGCGTTAAATTGAAGTAAGTTTGAAAGTGTTTGAAGCGAGAATAGTCGTTATAAGTGCACTTTCAAATCCCTTATTTTTGAGAATTTTTATAAATATGGGAAGATATTCTTAGGGGTTTCCTTCCATGGTGTTTAAGTACCCTAACGTTAATACTTACTATAAAAATTTCAAGTCTGATATCATCTATTTTGGTGGTTAAAACTAGTCACAAAGATCGTGCTTTTCAATATTGTTTTTAACTAGGACTTTTAAGCATTTATAAATGTTGTAGCAAGTCGCTTACGGTTTTAAGTGTTTAAAAATGATATTTAAATTTGCTATTTTTCTCTAATCTCTTTAGAGATTTTTTCAACCATGTATTGAAGTATTTTGAAGTTGGTTTGTAGGTTAAATATATTTTTAACAATTATATATGTATTTTCATAGTAAAAAGGTTTTATAATATAAACATGTTTTTCATCAAATTATAAATTAGTTATTTTCAAGTAATATTTTACATAGATATTTAAAACCTATTTACAAGTATTTTTAAAGTATATATAAGTTTTGAAAATGGTAATTGACTAGGCTTAACAATAAAAGCCGACGAGGTAGACTTTTCTATTTCTGAGAGTTAAGATTGATGTCGAGTAGGGACAGAGCAATAGAGCTCTAACCTACGGGGCTTCCCTGTTGAACGAGGAATAGTTAAGTTGGAATGTCGACAACATGTTAATCTTATTGTTTGCTTATTTTCTTAAAAGGTAATTAACTTTTCTTAACTCTAAAAGTTGACGAAGTAGGATCGTCTATTTGTGAGAGTTAGGATTGAGGTCGAGTAAGGACAGAGCAATAAAGCTCTAACCTTCTGGGCATCCCTCTTGAACGAGGAATATTTAAGTCAGGAATGTCAATAATGGGTTAATCAAGTTGTTTGTTACTTGTATATGGAAATCATTAATACTAAACTTAACACTAAAAGCCGATGAGTAAGCTTGTCTATTTGTGAGATTCGAGAATGAAGTGTCTAGGAAAAACTTTGATGCAACCAGTGCTCTAACTTACTTGGCTTCACTCTTGAACAAGGAATGACTAAGTTGAAATGTTGGAAATGGGTTAAGCATCGAACATTGATTTGTATAAGGAATTGTTTTAACAAGACAATCGATTAGTCGGCTATGGAACTTAACCTATTATTGACTTAGATATTAAAAAAGAATGTTTTAATAAAGATATAAGTATGGAATGGTTTGGGGTTTGTTGTGACAATATTTTAATAACATTTGTCTTTAACCCTTTTTGATTATACTTATGAATGTAAATAGATCTTTGAGAAGAATATTTTAAAGTTAAGTATAAGTAAAATGGTTTCGGGTTTGTAGCGACAATGTTTGAGTAACATTAGTCTTAAACCTTTTGAATGGATTTGTGAAAGTACTTGAATCCTTAAAATGGATATTTTGAAGTAAATTATAAGTAAGGAATCTTTTGGAAAAAGATAGAAAAAGCAAAGATTTAAAGTAAGAAATGTTATTAATGATTTGTGAACATAATTATACCATTTGAGATAAGTATATGAATACTTTTTAAAGTATTGAAAGAGCACAAATGAATAGTAGAAATTGATAAACAATGTTTTATTAGATAAAAGAATTTTTACTAATAAAAGTAGTTTTAATTAATAAATTATTAATTAAATAAAAAGGGGATTAGAAGTCGTTTACGTGACTTGATCGTGCTTTGTGTGACTTGATCGTGCTTTGTATGTTTACTCTTTATGGAAAACATTTTATCATACACCGAGCACTAAAAGCTGAATGAAGTAGGCTTATTTATCTATGGGAGTTATGGTTGATGTTTGAGTAGGGGTATGAGTAATAGAGCTCTAACCTACCGGCTTCACTCTTGACCGAAGGATAGTGTGAGATGAAAATATCGAAAACGTGATAAGTTTATGAGACTTGGTTTATATATGAGATCATTCTCATTATTATTGAATAACCAAATTCATTGATTTAGTTTTGAAGAGATTGGGATCGATAAGTGTTTTACTTATCGACAACCACTTCAAGACTGAGATACTTTTCTATCTCTTAGAAGTGGATCTGTTTGAGATGCTGTAATCCATGCGTGCTTTTGAGATCTGCTCGAGATGTGGGAATTCAATTATGGATTCTGTTCTGTTCGAGTGATGAAGACTCATGTGAAAGATGCCTAATATAACCACGACATCAAAAATGATAGAAAACAGTGCGGGGCCATAGCTTGGGGTTTGGCTGACCCATGATAGGACATTATCACTCTATATTTAGAGTATGCTTATTGATGTTGCATGCGGGAGGTGATGGTATTTGGGATCTCGTATGAAGACATGGACTGACTATGTTTTCCTTAATGGTATATTCTATCTAGAGTATACGATGTTTAGAGTTAGTTTCTAACCCTTATGCATGGAAATCCGCTTCATTTTAATGGAGGCGTCTTTGTGGAAAATCCATTATACGAACGTTCCTTATCGGTTTTGATTGTACCCTCTAATATGCTATTGAATGTAACGAATGTACCATTTTGACTATGTTATATATATATATATATATATATATATATATATATATATATATTCTTCACCCTAGACACTGTCTAACCTTATGTACTATGTAAGTGGCGGTTCTTTTGAGGGGATAACCGTTATGGAATTCCATGGGGTCTTAAAAGTACTGTTATATAATAGCTACATATTTCTTGAGTTTCTCATATCAGATTTATGTTTGATACATGGCTTTTGTTTTTCCTAAATTCCTTGTGTGTTCTTTCGTGTAGTATGAGAAACATAGGTTTTCGTTGATGTTCTTTGAAGCTCGAGAGGCGAGCTGCATGTTTCACCTACCATAGTATCCTTATTTCAGCTGCAGTACTATTGTATATATCAGAATTTGTGGGGACAGGCGGTTATAACTGTCCATGCCGATGATAGTACTTAGGTTTTATAACTTCGGGATTTCTGTATCGGAGTAACCCTTTGTGCTATTCATTTGGTATTATATATTACCATTCCGCTAGTGAGATTTTGATGTTTTGTTCTCTTCTTTCTTATTCTATTTCTTTTTTCTCTTTATTCCACCCTAACAATTTGTCCTTCCAGCACTTGGATGCTCCGCACACGAATACCGTGGATGTATTAGTGTCGACATTTGGGGGTCGAGAGGGTGGATCGTAGATTCTTCAATAGATTGTTGCTCCCTTTCAGAATTTGTAGTTTCATTAAATTGACATTTTCTATGAACTTGATGTTTCAAAGAAAAAATTGGATCGTTATTCATTTCAGAAGTAATTTCTCTTGCACCCTCTTAGCAGAATCAAATCCATTTTCTCTCTAGTTTTCAGAAAGAAAGAAACAAGACCTTGCAAAAAATTTAATGTGACATCGTTGCTTATAACTTTAGATTAAATATTTTTACTGACCATGTTAACTTTTACTAGAATTTCATACCAAATAACTAAACTCAAGATGAACTCGAAACTAGATAGCTCTTGGTCTGCTAAAATTTCAACATCATAATTTTGTTTCATCACTTATCTTTGCTAATTTAAACAATGAATCTCTAATTTAGGAAACTTGATGTAATATAACTTTGACACTTTCTACATGACTTTTCCAACGTGTAGTCAATAAAGATTTCAAAGTAAAGCTGTCAACATAATCTAGTAAAATAGTCCATCGCTTAGAAGAATTAGCAAATACTGTGTATATGCATTGGCATGCTCGAAAAAAAGATTTTGATCAAACAAAAGAGCTTTCCATATGACAAATAATTAAATTAAGAGAATGACAACCATAAGGCATGTAAAAAGCTCTAGGATTAATGTCAAGTAATTTTTTTTGCACGCCAATATTTTTTTCCTTTCATACTAGAACCATTACCATATCCTTGCCCTCTCACATTACCAATGTCAAGATTAAGCGAGTTTAATGCATTTTTCAGTTCTGTAAAAAGTCATAACCCAGTTATTTCTTGAACATTGAAAAACTTTAGAAAAAACTCTTCGACTTTAATTAGACTATTTGTCACATCTATGTATCATGTGATCTAAGTCATTTGCTTCTTATTACTTGTATCAGGAGTGCAATCAAGTATAACATAAAAATATTTTGCTTCTTTTATTTTTGAAATGATTGCATTTCTTACTTTGGTTTCTATTATTTCAATCAATTCATTTTGTATTCCGTGGCTAAGATAATGGTAATGAATTTGTTTATCTTGAATGAGATGGAAATGATTTTGCATTATTGGATCAAATTCAACGATCATTTCAACCAAGCCTAAAAAATTACCATCACAGTTCTCATAAATTTTTTCATTTGATCCACGAAATGCTAAATTATTAACAGCAAGACATTTGACAACAACAATTATTCTAAGCATAACTTGTTTCCAATATTCTTTTATCTTTCTCAATAAGATCTTGCATATTTTTGTTTATTGTTTGATTACATTGTACATTTTTTTCAACTCTACCCAGGTAAAATAGTTAAAATTGTGTTCTTTACTTCTTTCAATTGCATACGCTTCTCACTAAGATGCCTCCAATTTATAATTCCATCTTTTGCTAATTGGATTTTAGAAGTCTATAAATTAAACAGCTTTATAGCTATAACAAACTACTTTGTCTATCAACTTAGAATAAACAAACCATTTTCTATCATTATACTCTCCATTATTCATTTGTCTCTTGTAATAACTTCTAGACAAATGTATAAAATTTTCATCTTGAGGGTAATAAAAATTAAATTCTCAAATAGGACCCTTTACAACAAATAAATCTCTCTCATTCCCAACAATATTATCCCAACTCTTGGAATATATATATTCAAAACAAGTTCCGAAGACACGACCTTTGTTTCATTCAAATGATCTAAACATTAAACATCACTTTCGTTTACTATTTATTGCAGTGAAATCTAAGTATCATGTGCATTTTCTTCTATATCATTAATTTGTACATTCACTATAGTCTCATTTTCTACTATATCATCAAAACCAATTCTTTGTTTAAAATCATAAGATTAGTCGAAGTTATCAATTAAATTTATCAATTTGGAAAACTATTTGTTAAGAGACCCTCTTAATGATTTAGCTATCTTTTCATTTCTTTTATTTTCTATTAGAACTTCCAAATGGCTATTTTCATGGAAATTATAACAATCTACCTTTCTTACACCTAAAGATGACACTTAATACATCCTTGGAATTCTTTGTCGGTCATTTAAGTGTTCGAAAGGCGGATCATTTGGGGTAAAGAAAGAAAAAGACAGATCAATATCTCACATTGTGATGAGAAATATGTAATATACACATGATCTTAACAAAAAGAAATCATCTTTATTATACACAACATCAGAGTACACTAATCTATTATCAGCCTGGACAGTTATAACAGCTTGTCCTTGCAATTGCTGATAAAAAAGACAGAAATCAATGTAATAGAAACAGTTGAAGAATATAAGATACATGAATACGTCTTGGAGAATCCAGCTCATTTTTTGAAAGCTCCAAAGGATCCAGCTAAATTTGGAAAATATGCTCTGGGTGACCCGAGCATTATAAGGAAATAACGCCCGAGTAAGTCTGGTAAACCAGCATGAGTAAAACTCTAATCAAAACATATGGACTTCTACATTTGAAATCCTTTTCAAAATAAAAGGTATCTCGTAAGACCACGCCACACATAAATACGTATGAAATTTTACCTTACGATAACCAAACCGTTTTTATTATAAGATCCAGTAATATTATAATAATGTCTAAGGTTTAAAATACCAATAATCAAGTAGGTGTAATACATGTAGATCATAAGAATAATAGGTATATAATAAAAAAACTAAGGCACTTATTGGAGAATGGATTCCAACAAATAGCAAGGTAAGGGACTACCTTTCGAAAAACAGTACACCTCTAGATAAAATGTACTGTGGGCCGAGTTACCTTTGCCACCCTATCGATACAGGACCGACCTTCCCCTGACTGGATAGTACCGAATATGATCACCCCATAGTTGATCAACAACCAAAATGGGCCACGAAGCATACTTAGAAATTGACTCTAGATAAGGGATAATCATACCCTAATGGGAGCGGACCACATAGCCCTGCCGCATCTACCCTGTTTTAGCCATTATCAAGGTGTGAGGCTTGAGGCAAAGATTTACCTTCTCTCTTAGCAGACCATTTGGGAATGCTAACACTGCCCTCCAAGTAGAAATGCAATGCCATCATTCATCCACACAAGTTCGTTCTTGGTCTGAACGAAACCAAAGGGGCTAACTCTACTACATTTATTTTCGAATTAGCATCAAGATTAGTAGTAAGTAGTCCTTACACTTCAAAGAGCTCCGTCTTAGATCATCCTCAAGATGTCTTCCACTTGAACGCATATGTTGGTTCGAAGTGGTCTTCGGATAATATATCCGATCCTAGTCTCTCCAAACCAACAACCGATAATTTCTGGTTGGCTCATTCCCGGTTCTTTTAGACGTAAGTGGACTATACTAGATTCCTAAAGGGATCTCTAATATATTTCGTAAAGCCAGAGACATTTCACCAGAATGAGTTCTCCCGAGGGAACTCAAACCGTATGAACACGTGAAGCTATTATTTACTTTCTAAGTCAAAATTGGCTAAGATTTGATAGTCGGTTATTTGACTATCAAATAAACAAACAACAACAATCAGAGATTTAATTACCTATAAAAACCACTAAGCCTCATTTAAATAAATCTTTCATTTATTAAATCTCTTTGCAAAATATTTATCAAAATATTCATATACTTACCTTACTGGCATAAGTATATTCACAAAACATTATGAAAGATTACTTACTTCAAAATCATATTAAAAGGATCGAAACAAAAGTTAATTAAAAGAAACGAAGATAAGGATAACCCTAAACACTATTCCTTCGGTGTAAATTGTGGAATGAATGTTCCATACCACCATAATCAAGAAGTTCGACTTAAGGAAATCAAATCTTAGTTTCTTTTATAAACTTCTTTTATAGATCCTTTTTAAATAAATCTCTTTCATTTATGAAATCTCCTGTATCAAAATTCCAAATCCATTTATGAGAACGCTTTATAAATCTCCAAGTCTATTTATAAAACTCCTTTATAAATATCCAACATCATTTATAAAACTTCCATCCAAATTTGAAAATCTCTTTTCAATTTATAAAATATTTCATAAATTTCCTTATTTGAAACAAAACTCCTTTAATAAATCTTAATTGATAAAGTTCCTTTGAAAAACAAAGCAATTATTTAAAACACCTTTATGTAAACAAGTTGTTATTAATTAAACTAACTTTAACACTTTAAATAAAATAGTTAATGAACTATCTTTGAAATATCAGATTAAAATGGTGATAAACCTTAAACATTTCAATTAAATAATAACTTTACTTTAAACCATAATAGTTATCTTTAAACCCTTATTAAAAAGAAATAAGATTAAAATAATGATTTCCAAAATTAGAAGAGGCTTAGCGACTACAATGGTTTATTCAATTTTAGTTAAACTTTCCAAGTTATAACATGGATATTTACATAACAAGCAGATATGTAAGAAGGGATCAATAGTCAATAATCAATCAATACACATGTAGTGTCCAAGTCATTATAATAATAAAATGGGGATTTATTATGTGAAACACATGTCCAAATTATTATAATCACAAAATGGTGTTTTGTTCTGCTAAATAGAACTCATTTGGTTCCATAATCATTTGAGGTTACTTAAGGTAATCGATAAAGAAATCCCTTGATTTAAAACACTTTTGCGAAAAGAAAAACAGTTTTTAAACAAAACACATATTTGGAATTAAAGCGAGTTTAAATTTAAAATCCTTATTAATTAAATAATAAATTAATCGTTAATAAATAATAATTAAATCTTAATTACATTTTACCCAATCAGTAATTTATTAATGACTAAACCACTTTTTAAATAATTAATTAATAATTAATCTTAAATAAATAATTAAATAATAGCTATTCCCTTATTAATAGCTAAATAATAATTAACTTTAATTAATTAACTAATTATAATTAAGTTAATTGATTAACACTTAAGTGCTAATTACCTTTGTTAATTAATGATTAAGCTCTAATTATCTTACATAATTAATTAATAAAAAATCATTAATAAATAAATAATTAAATAAATTACAACCTTTTATTACTTAATATATGTTTGAAACTATTTTAAAAAAGATATTTAAGTGAAAACCATTTTAAATTTCAAAAAGAGTTCATTTTCATGAGCTGCACCTACAACGACTATCGCTGTACGACCCATAATTTTCAAAACTTGAAATTTTGTTTTTCTAAGTCTTCTTTAAAACTTTAACTCTTTGAAAACCTTACTACTTGTAAAACATAAAGGTATGTTCTTGGAAACTGAACAAGTTTTTAACTTGAAAACATTTTGAAATTTTAAAATCAAAGATCTTAGATTTAATACAAGGGATTTTATATCGCTTAAACTTGTAAATGTGCTAATTTTCTTTGCATACAATCATGTATTCAACATCATAACATATATAATCACATTACCACCATAAACATAAGCAAAGATATCAACTTTCTAACTAACATAAACATTAGACTTCATTTCAAGTCTAATTCCAAATCATGGAATACAAGCACATACAAATTATACCCAAACATCATTATAATCCAATCGCTTATACATACATAAAAATCAACTTATTTTAACGCAAACTAACATCATCTTTACAACCAACTCAAGCATTGATGTATGTTCTAAAACTTAGTAACAAGGTGAGAACTTTACTCACTAAAAGTTGACTAAACCGAAGTAACTTCTACTAAAACTTTTATTCGACCTAGATCTTTGCTTCCTCTTTGCAAAAACTAAATTTTTAGGCCTGGGAGGATGATGTTTAGTTTGGACTAAGGAATGGAAGTGCTCGGCCAAGATGGTAAAAGGTAATGTGGCTTATTTTGGAAAGGAGAAGTGGAAGAAGGAGGTTTAAAGAAGGTTTTATGAAATTTAAAAGTGAATGAAACTAGGGTTTTTGAACTTTAGAAATCTAAGTAAGCCGTGGAAAAGTTTTCAAGAGCTTGGAGGAAATTTTAGAAAGTAGGAACGAATATGAAAAATGAGGGAAATGTTAGGAATTTTGCATATATACAAATGGATAAATTACCAAAATGACCTTAGTACCATGCCCTCCACTCTTTTTATGCCACCTCACCCTCCTTGTCCCCCCTCACCCTTTCTCACATGAATATTCCCCCCTTCACTTATTGAGCCAACGTGCATTATTGACCTATGTATTTAATGTTTTTAATGAAATGATATGTTATGACAACTTTTGTTTTTAAAACTTTACATAATACATCATATCATCCCTTATAATATTTATTTAAGTTAATGTATGCATATATAATTATTAAAATCCTAACTTATTAATAAATGAAAATGAGTATTTAATTCAAATGTACAACTTTTTCCAACAACTTTTGGACGATGAAAAGTCGAAAATGCGGAAAATGATTTTTGGTCACATTTTCTATTTTCCTTTGAACTAATTGTTTTTGTAAAAAAATTTTGAAAACTATTTCACCACATTAGTTATCATTCAAAAGATTTTTATTTTGAGTTATAAAACCCATTATGTAATTAAAAATATATTTAAATATCCATATTTAAAGTGATTAAATACCGGGTCGTTACATTCTCCCTCCTTAAAAGAATTTCGTCTTGAAATTAGCAAAAAGGGATAACTCAAAATGAAACAAAAGGGCATACACTATAAATCATGAAACCCATATAAAAGCCATACACTAAATATCCATAGTAGAGTAGTGCATACACAATACAATACACACAATCTACTCATCTATCAATAACTGGGGGCATGACCCTCTTATACTATCCTCCAATACTACATGTCCAAGGAGTCTTACTTCAGATTGATAGAAATGGAACATGGAAAATTTAGCCTTCAAATCGTGCCTCCTCAATATTTCCAATACAGTCCCCAAGTGGTGCTTATGATCCTCCTCGATCTTAGAATAAATAAGGATACCATTGTTGAGACAGACACAAATTTATTGAGTATATCTCTAAAAACTCGATCCATAACGACTACAAAATGTGCGGGTCCACTGGTTAGCCCATAAGACATAACCAACCACTCAAAGAAACCACTCCAAAAAGTCCCAATTGTTTCGAACTTTTTGGATGTTTTATTTACGGAATCCTAGTCCTCTATAAGCTGTCAGGGTATATCATATTCAGATACCCAAAGTTGGAGATCCTATGTCTAAATCCATTTGTGAGAATACCCTAGCATCCTGCAGTTTGAATATGTCACCTATGCTGGGTAAGGCATACTTGTTTCTAAACGTCTGATTGTTTAATTCACGGTAGTCAATGCAAAGCCTTGGCAAACCATCTGACTTAGCAACAAAACCCATGATTGCTCCTCAATTCGAGTGACTTGGCCTAATCAGACCCTTATTCAATAATTCCTCTATCTGATTCACCAACTCCCTTCTTTCCGTCGGAGCCATCTTACGCCTTGGCTTAATAAAAAGTTTTCATTTAGGGGTCAAGTTTATACTGAGCTCAATCTCACAATATGGGGTAGGCTATTTACCTCTTCAAAGATGTTCGAAAAATTTCTAACAACCAATAATGATTCCACCTTTTTCCTATGGAAAATCTGGTGCATAAAGAAAACTCCTCATTAGTTTACCAGGTTCTTCACATGATTCTCAACAAATTTCACAAATTTGGATTTTAAAGATACATTCCTCTAACACAATATATAATAGCTCTATTCTTTACTAGAAAATCCATATTAAGTGAAACGTCGAACCCTTTAAAATCCAGAATGAACATACCACATGAGAAGTGATGTGTTAGTTATGAACTGGTACATCTTTACAAACCATACATAGATTAGTCGTACTACATACGGTGTTTGGTCACACAAATAGGGGTTTCTACAAATTTTAGGGAAATGCCTAATCTAGCAACCAATTCCTTAGAAATAATGCCATGGTAGGCTCCAGTATCGAACAAAAATCGAACCAAGTTGCCATTTACAAATAAAGTATCTTCAAGAACTCCCTTCTTTTTGACATCTCTAAAAATTGAGGGTTCGTCCTTGACAGCGTAAACTTTGACCTGTTGACCCTTCTCCATAAAGGGAAATTTGAACCGAGTGACTTTTGAAAAATTGTAGAAGTAGGACCAGCCCGTTGACAGAATTTTTGAGTATAGCCCTTCTGATTATACTTGTTGCAAGTAACATTCTTGTACTATTCCTCCTGAGTTCCTCCACCCAATATCCCTTTCCACTTCGTTTTCCCTTGCGGGTTGAACTTCCTTTTGTTCGGTTTGTTGTCACTACTCAGGGCTTCTAACAGCTTCTTCTTCTCAAGGACTTCAAAACGCAGAGGCATGTCTACTAGGTCTACAAAAGATCCCTTTAGGTGAGCAGTCATTTTCTCTTGAAACTCCGCCCTCGTTCCCTTACAAACATCTCATTCTTCTTTAGGGATGTATTAATGAGTTATGGTCCAAAACGCGATAACTCATTGAACTTGGTTTCATATTCTATTGCAGACCCATCTGCTTGCTTAAGATCCAAGAAATTCTTATATAAACGGGTCTTCCTTGCTGAAGGTATGAATTGACCTTCAAACACCTCCTTAAATTTGGCCCAAGAAAAATCTTCCTCCGAAACATTTGCTGTAACAGAGTTCCACCATGCCACTGCTCCACCTTGTATCTCCCACGATGTTAAGCCTTTCTGCTCATTTGAAATATCCAACCCTTTAAAAATCTTTTCGCAAGAATGAAGCCAAGCTAGGACATCAATAACAGATTCTGCGCCCTTAAACGGCTTTCCTCCAAAATTAGAATTTTTTTTGCACAAGGATGCAAAGTTGACACGGGACTTTACAAGTGCTGCTTCTTTTAATGATCTTAAACTTCTAGCAGCTGGGGCTCGACCCTTGGTGATCGAAGTATCACCATTTCCCCTTCCTTGTCTTTTTTAAAGCTTGTTAGCACCAAAATTGGTCACTAACCCCCAAATCCAGATGAAAGCACCAAATACCAATCACAGCTCAGAGATAGAATGTATGTAGAGAGTAATAATGTGAAGAATAGTTAAAACTGAAATGAAAGCAGTAAAGAACAACAGATTTTATAGTGGTTCGGCTAACTCCGGCCTACGTCCACTCCAGAAGTTTGCTTTTTATTGCTGTAATAATCGATTACAGTTACAAAATGGCAGAGTTGCCTTAGCCTTAGAAAAGAGAAAGTAAGAGAGCAGAAAGAAGATCCCCTTTTACTGTGCCCCTGCCTCTCTATTTATAGACAAAGATGGGTTGGACTTCCCTGGTGGGCCTGGCAGCCGAGTACCTCAGCCCAAATGGAGTGGTCTCCATATGCCGAACCATAGATGCCGAACGCTGAATGCCGAACAAGGCGTGAATGCCGAACGATCTCCTCATGCCGAACGTTGGGAGGTGCGAGGTACAGAGGTATCGAGGTGCGAGGTACCGAGGTATGGAGGTGCGAGGTACCAAGATATGGAGGCGCGAGGTATGGAGGTGCGAGGTGCAATGTACCGAGGTATGGAGGTGCGAGGTGCAATGCCGAGCGAGGTGAGGTATGCCGAACGACCCATCCAATGCCGAACGCTCCTTGATGCCGAACGATCCATCTAATGCCGAACGTCTCCAGATGCCGAATGAGATTTATGCTGAGCGCTCCATCCAATGCCGAACGACGATCTCTCTATGCCGAACGCTCGTCCAGTGCCGAACATTCCTGTATGCCAAACGATCCTTCTAATGCCGAGCACTCGTTCAGTGCTGAACGATCCCTCTATGTCGAACGACGATCTCTCTATGCCGAACAGCCTCCAACGCCGAACCATCCCAATGCCGAGCGATATCTGCCAAACTGCCTAGGTCGAGCCATGTAGTTTCTCCACTCCTTTTCCCAACGACATATTCAAGTGAACTTCATCATTTTAAACCGAATCCATCATACTTTAGTCTCGATAGTTCATACTTTAGTCTCGATAGTTGTGAAGTTGTTTAAGTTAATTCCGTCTGTCCGCGGCCTTGCCAAAAGGCGGGTTAACAAAGCTCATCTCTTATTACCTAATAATAATAAGATATCCTCAGAATACACTTCCAAGCAAGACTTATTATTGGGAAAGGTATCGTTTGTAAATGATATTAAATAAACATATTCATTCCTCCAACCGACACCCAAACAACAGTACAAATTTTGGAAATTTCCCTTATATAAGAAATAACCCTAAGTTAAATTATTTCATTTATCCATTTTAAAAATATACTGTGTCGGTTTGTCTTATTTAAATGTTTAGGAAGCCTTATCGACAACGTTGATCAGGCGCGTCAACCAGAATTCATAAGCCACTCAACAGACCAACCAACACAAAATAAAACTATTTATAGCACTAATAAATATGCGCTTATAAATATATATACTACACTCAAACCCATTCTGGGATATTTCTAATCCTCTCTCTAATGAGCTACTCATTATAGGGTATTACTAACCCAATCTATAATGAGTTTACCCAACCAAGCCTAGGTGTTCGCTTAACATAGGCTCTGATACCACGTGTAATGATCTACCTTTCTTACACCTAAAGACGACACTTAATACATCCTAGGTATTCGTAAGTCAATCATTTAAGTTTTCGAAAGCTAGGTCATTTGGGGTGAAGAAAGAAAAAGATAGAATATAATCTCACATTGTGATGAGAAATATATAATATGCACAGGATGTTTACAAAAGGAAATAATCTTTTTTATACACAATATCATACTACATTAATCTATTATCATCTTGGACAATTTAACAGCCTGTCCTTACAATTGTTGATAAATATAGACATAAATCAAAGTAAAAAAATAGTGGAAGAATATATGATATGAGAATACGTCTTGGAGAATCCACCTCATCTCCTGAAAGCTCTAAAGGATCCAGCTAAATCTGGAAAATATGCTGGGGCTGTGTAATATCCCGGAAATTTTGACGATATCAATTTAATAATCTGTTGAATAATTAAATTGATATGGATAATCTTTGATAATAAGATTTGAATTTAATTTAATAATCTGATTTAAATTAGTATTTAATTGATGATTTTATCTTTTAAAAGTTAATAAGATATTTCTATTTGAATATATATATATTTATTTATATATATTGTAAATAGAAGCTTTGATAAATTGGAATTTATATTTAATTTAATCTGGACTTTTCAAAGATATTTAAATAAGTAATTTTATAGTTTTAAAATACTTTAAGAAAATATTTAATTGGTTTAAGATATTTTTTTTACTTAAGCTTAAATATAATTAGCTTTTGTTTCTCTTTAATATATATAGATAAGTATTTTAATAAATAAGAAAAGACTTTTATATACTTTTAAACTAAATAAAAATATGAATAATTACTTAAAAGACATGTGTCTTTTATCTAAAGCTTTATTTTAACACTTGTAATTTAAGTAACAAGTATATGTGACAAGTGTCTTAATTATGTTCATTTTCTTTTATTTTTATAAAATCATAAATTTATTTATATAAACATATACATTTCCTTTACTTCATTCTTTCAAATTTCTTTTCAAATACAAGAAACTAGTATGCATTCTTTTCAAATCTGCATTTCTTTAAGCCTGCAATTCTTTTCAACATCAAAGCCTGCCTTCATTTTTCAATCTGGAATCAATTCAAAATGACTGCCTGCATTCTTTCTTCAACATGGAAGCAACATGCATGTAGATTAAAGCAATTCAAAGTTTCAGAAGCATGCATGCAAGATCCAGTGGAAATCATTCAAGTTTTAACTCAAATAAACAAAAGCAAAAGCATTCAAGTTCTCAGTTTCAAGTTTAAAATTTCTAAAAGCTATTACAAAGTTAAACTGCCTCTGTTCATTTCAAATCAGGTGAGTAACATTCTTATTAAAATAACTTAAGTATAATTTTAGTTGCATGCTAATTTCTGTGATAACTGTGTTTTGTGTGGATGTATATAGATGATTCTGCATATATATATATATATGAATGTATATATATGAATGTATATAGGTGTGTGCATGTTGCTTTGTATCAGTGTTTCTCTGTTTTCTTTTAATTCCAGGCTCCAGTTTTTAATTACAAATCATTACCCCATGATCTAGTCTAGATTTGGATTTAAGACTTAAACAAAATTTTTTGTTTCTGTAACGACCACGACTTTCTCTCCACAGAAAGTCGTATCGCTAATAAGAAAGAAAGGGATAGAAAAGAGAAAAGAAGAGAAAGAAAGAACTAAACAATATCAGAATCTCACAGCGGAACGAAACAAAATATAATATATCACATAACTATTACATAGTCTTTACATAATCAGAGTTACACAACTTATACAACAAAATAGACAGTTATAATTTCTGTCTATTATACAACTCAAGATACAATTCAAACAAAAGACTCAGATCAACCAACATAGCGGAATACTATCTATCTACGAATGCTGAAGCCTCCTGCTCCATATCTCCTCCATAGATTCGTCAAAGCTAACCTGAATCCCTTGGCTACTCGTCAAAATTTGAGTACCCAAGAGTTTATAAAACAGAAATAAACAACTTGGGTCAGACATGGGTCTGGTGTGAGTAACAGGTTAAACTTGCTTAACTTCAAAACCTTTAGAAAGAAAAGGTATCACGTAAGACTCCCCACAAATAAACATGGGTAAGTTTTTACCTTACGCTAACCAAAACATTTGATAGGAAATCCAGTTATATTATAATAGGGTCTAGGGTTTTCAAGTAAAATATAGAAATAGCTGAAATGCTTACATCTCACATTCCAACATAGTTGGGCACAACTAATACGTACGGCACTTATTGGAGTTTGGATTCCATACAATGGCAGGGCTACTGGGGTACCGCCCGTCACAGTACGTGGCCTAGATCACCGTACTGAGGAGTACGCCCGCTCCCCTGCAACACAAAGCCGGAACCATCCCTTACTGGATAATTCCGAACAAGATAACCCCGTAGTTGGCGCGACCAACCACACACTAAGCCGAATAAAAAGAAAAGGGACCTCTAGACAGGGATCTATCTTGCTCTCAGTGGGTGCTACCCACGAAGCCTTGCTGCACCTCCAAATCCTGAAAAATTCTTCATACTTAGAGATACACTTGAATTTCCTATAGAAATCCTCTACTCGAAGAAAATTACAACTCCCGGTTGCTTCCACTAATTTTTAAACTAAAAATTATGTTATACATGTTAAAATCCTTGATTTTGTAATTATTAATTACTTAATTAAATTAATTACATTAGTAATTAAAGGTTAATTATTATAAGTAGTTAAGGTTAATTAATTTGAGTAATTAATTAAGGATAAATTACTTGAAGGTAATTAAAAGATAATTAATCAAAGATGATTAATTGAAAAAGGTAATTAGAGGATAATTAATTAATTTGTAATTAATTAATGGTTAAGTAAGAAGGATTTATAAAATGAAGTAATTAATTTAATTCACTTTAAATTAATTAGAGATGATATAAATCATTACTTATGGATGGATGATAATACTGAATGCTTTGCATTGATTGATATCTCTGATGAGATATATGCTGTATGATATGGATGTTAGTTGAATTGTGATGATAATATGGATTATCTGATAATGTTGATTATCTATTGTGAATTATCTTTCTATGTGTATAAAGATAATGAATTGAATTGTTTTAACCCTTAAAACAACTTGGCCTTAAAAGATACGCTTTGGATTTCGATGAGACCGGGATCGGGTTTCCGTATACCGGATTTCCAGGTCTGGAGACCCGAATACCACATCGATCCAAATTTACGATAGGTCGTGAATCAAGTGAAGATGAAGATTCAGAGTGCAAGGGTTATTGTCGTTAACTCTGAGGGTGATTCCAAAACGAGTGTAAGGAGATAATGCCTTCGGTTTCGTTCGAACCCGGAACGAACTTGTATGGATTGAATGCTTTCAGCACATCGTCAGGCGGACGATGAGCATTCTTAGTGATATGCTCTGATACCACTGTAACTTCCAGAAAAACTGCTCATCCAGAAAACTTCCTGCCATCACAGAATACTCCGAGCTGCACTGCTGACACTTGTCTCAACTTTGATTAATATGTTAACACATGTTATTTAAAGATGTTTATAACTTAACACTTGTCCTAATTTATATTTTATAAATTTATAAATGTATTTGTTTATTAGGAAATTTACAAATTAATTAGGAAAATTAATTTAAAAGCCTTTAAAATCATTTATAAATAATATAAAATATAAATTAGGACAAGTGTTAAGTTATAAACATCTTTAAATAACTTGTGTTAACATATTAATCAAAGTTGAGACAAGTGTCAGCAGTGCAGCTCGGAGTATTCTGTGATGGCAGGAAGTTTTCTGGATGAGCAGTTTTTCTGGAAGTTACAAATCAATGATTATGATTTCATGTTTGGATTTCATATATGAATTCGTACTAGAAAATTAAGAATTTTGATAGTAATTTCAAGATTTTTAAGTTTTGAATTATCAAGTTATCTTGAGTTGAACGGAATTGGGCTCTCTGGCATTTTCTGGCGATCGGTACGATGGACGTCATTGGGCTCGTGGTCAAAGATGGCTGGAGGGTGGGCGATCACGAGAAAAATGGGGTGGTATTTTATTATGGAACGTGGTGGTCGGAATTCGATGATCTAGGGTTCCAGGGACAATTGGGAACGATGATGTTCTCGAAGCTTTCGCGATGGCCATGGGGGATCGTGGACGATCGTGATGGGGGGGATCGATGCGTGGGATGGTGATAAAGTTTCGTTTGGGATGGCGTGGATGATCGAGGCTGGGATCGTCGGCGAGGGGGTGGTGTTGTTGACTAAGCTTGTTCCAGGAAGTTGCATAATAGCTCGATTTCGATTATTAGGAGAAATCGCAAAACTGGGTGGTCTGAGGATTTGAGATGATCGACATCGACTTGTCCAAGGCGTCGACGTTGGTCTGAGCGCTGGTGAACTCTCGTACACGTGCACGTGTGCACGGTGATATCTGGATTTGTTTGGAATGTGGGAAGATGCAGTTTTCTTGGGTCGATATCGAGTTGTTTACGTGTGTGACTCGAAGGGAAGAAAGGACACGAGTAATACGGGGATAGCTCGGGGTTTTTAGTTGTTTTGCTCGAGCCTGTTTTGATAAGCTAACCAGATTTAAAAATTTAGTAAAAAGCATGAACAGTTTTTATAAAAAGGTTAATTACTTTATGGAAGTAATTTAAGAAAAGTAATTAAGGATTAATTACTTAGATAATTAATTAAGGTTAATCCATTAAATTAGAGGTAATTAATGAAAGAAATTAGTGGTAAATTAATGAAAGTAATTAGTGGTTAATTTCTTAATGAAGTAGTTAAAGGAATTAATTACTTAATGTAATTAATTAAAGTTTAAATGTAATTTGTTTAAGATAATTAATTAAGTTTAATTAATTTAAACACTTGATGATTTGATAAATGATTACTTAATTTAATTTATGGATTTGTAATTACTTAGTAAAGTAATTAATGGTAATTACTGGATGTAATTAACGGAAGATGATTTAAGAATGGAAGTAAGTTGAGTTTTGTAATTAATCAAGGGATTAATTAAATTAATTAAAAAGTAATTAAATTATGTAATAAAGTAATTAAGGGAAGTTAATTACTAAATGAGATTAATCAAAGGTGATTAATAAATGTGGTTTAATTTAAGATTAATTATTAAATGTAATTAATTTTAAATAGGATAATTAATTAAGGTTTAATTAATTAAAGGAAAGTGATTAATAGTTAATTGATTTCTATAATTAACTAAAGAATAATTACTTAATGTAATTAATTTAAATGAAGTAATAAATTAAAAGAAGTAATTAAGGATCATTAATTAATATATTTAATGATGTAATTAAAGTTTGATTAATTAAGATTAATTAATCAATAATAAGTAATTAAAGAGTAATTAATTAATGTAATTAATTAAGGATTAATGTAATTAATTATAGTTAATTAGTTTATAGAGTAATTAAAGGTTAATTACTATATTTGATTAAGGATAATTAATTTGTGAAATTAATTTAAAGGCTAATTACTTGAATGTAATTAAAGGATAATTAATCAAGGATAATTAATTGAAATGAATAATTAAAGGATAATTAATTAATTAAATTGTAATTAATTAATGGTTAAGTAAGCAGGATTTATAAAATGAAGTAATTAATTTAATTCACTTTAAATTAATTAGAGATGATATAAATCATTACTTATGAATGGGTGATAGTATTGAATACTTGACATTGATTGATATCTCTGATGAGATATATGCTGTATGATATGGATGTTAGTTGAATTGTATGGATTATCTGATAATGTTGATTATCTGTTGTGAATTATCTTTCTTTGTGTATAAAGATAATGAATTGAATTTGTTTTAACCTTTAAAACAACTTGGCCTTAAAAGATACGCTTTGGATTTCGATGAGACCGGGATCGGGTTTCCGTATACCGGATTTCCAGGTCTGGAGACCCGAATACCACATCGATCCAAATTTACGATAGGTCGTGAATCAAGTGAAGATGAAGATTTAGAGTGCAAGGGTTATTGTCGTTAACTCTGAGGGTGATTCCAAAACGAGTGTAACGAGATAATGCCTTCGGTTTCGTTCGAACCCGGAACGAACTTGTATGGATTGAATGCTTTCAGAACATCGTCAGGTGGACGATGAGCATTCTAAGTGATGTGTTCTTTTCTAAGGTAATCGTGACCTCAAGCCTCACAAACCGGGAATGGCTAAAACAGGGGAGGTGCAGCAAGGTTAGTGGGTAGCACCCAAGTAGGACAAGGTTACCTCTGTCTAGATGTCCCTTTCTATTTTCGACTTAGTGGTGCGGTTGCTGATCCCAACCGTGAGGTATCTTGTGCGGGAATTATCCAGTAAAGGATGTTCCGACCTTGTGTTGCAGGGGATTGGGAGTGATCCTCGGTACGGTGATCTAGGCCACGTACTGTGACGGGCGGTACCCCGGTAGCCCTGCCATTGTATGGAATCCAAACTCCAATAAGTGCCATACGTATTAGTTGTGCCCAACTATGTTGGAATGTGAGATGTAAGCATTTCAGCTATTTCTGTATTTTACTTGAAAACCCTAGACCCTATTATAATACAATCGAATTTCCTATCAAATGTTTTGGTTAGCGTAAGGTAAAAACTTACCCATGTTTATTTGTGGGAAGTCTTACGTGATACCTTTTCTTTCAAAAGGTTTTGAAGTTAAACAAGTTTAACCTGTTACTCACACCAGACCCATGTCTGACCCAAGTTGTTTATTTCTGTTTTATAAACTCTTGGGTACTCAAATTTTTACGAGTAGCCAAGGGAATTCAGGTTTAGCCTTGACGAATTGTGGAGGAGCAATGGAGCAGGAGGCTTCAGCGTTGTAGATATAGATAGTAGTTTCCGCTGTGTTGATCTTGTTTAGATCTTTGTTCTGTATTGAGTTGTAATAACTAGACAGATGTTTATAACTGTCTAGTATGTGATGTGTAATCTGTGTAACTCTGATAGATGATGTATATGATACTATGTAATAGTTATGTGATATATTATATTTTATTCCGTTTCCGCTGTGAGTATTTGTGTTTGTTTCTTTTCTCTTCTTCTCTTTTCTACTTCTCACCCCTTTCTTTCTTATTAACGATGCGACTTTCTGTGGAGAGAAAGTCGTGGTACCACTGTAACGACCCGCCATTCATTCCACAGAATGACGTATCGCTAATAAGAAAGAAAGGGATAGAAAGAGAAAAGAAGAGAAAGAAAGAACTAAACAATATCAGAATCTCACAGCGGAACGATAAAAATATAATATATCACATAACTATTACATAGTCTTTACATAATCAGAGTTACACAACTTATACAACAAAATAGACAGTTATAATTTCTGTCTATTATACAACTCAAGATACAATTCAAACAAAAGACTCAGATCAACCAACACAGCGGAATACTATCTATTTACGAATGCTGAAGCCTCCTGCTCCATATCTTTTTGTTTCTGTTTTCAGGTGAGTAAACTATAATTTTAAAAACAGTTTAAAACCCTGGATTTAACTTTGATATATAAATGAAAATCGTGTTGCTTGCCTAAAAATCTGGATTGAAATGGATGCATGTGTATGTGATAGTATTGAATGTCTGTATATATGCTCTGTTGTGTTTAAATATTTGAAAGTTTATAAATAACAGTGAGTAATATCACTTTTAAAAATTTTAAGTATATGAAATAAGGTTGCATGATTATTATCTGAAGCCAAATATGTTTGTGTGTATATAGTAGTGAATGTTTAGATGAGAAATGAATGTATACCTGAACACTTCTGTAGTTCTGTTCCCAGTTTCAAAATTTAGGATTTGATTTAAAATGCTTTATCTCTTGATCTAGTCATTATTAGGATTTAGTATTTAAACAAAATTTGTTTGTTTTATCATAGAATAAAGTTTAAAAATTATTTAAGTTAAAATAAATAGGTAATATCTCTGGAATCAAGAAAAACTGAGCAAACTGAATACAAGTCAAAAACTCAAACATAATAAATTATAAATTCAGTATTATAAACTGAAAACATAAACAAAAAGATATGGAGCAGGAGGCTTCAGCATTCGTAAATAGATAGTATTCCGCTGTGTTGGTTGATTTGAGTCTTTTGTTTGAATTGTATCTTGAGTTGTATAATAGACAGAAATTATAACTGTCTCTTTTGTTGTATAAGTTGTGTAACTCTGATTATGTAAAGACTATGTAATAGTTATGTGATATATTATATTTTTATCGTTCCGCTGTGAGATTCTGATATTGTTTAGTTCTTTCTTTCTCTTCTTTTCTCTTTTCTATCCCTTTCTTTCTTATTAGCGATACGTCATTCTGTGGAATGAATGGCGGGTCGTTATTCCTTCCCCCTTAAAATAATTTCGTCCCCGAAATTTAAACAAAGGTAATTTAATAATCTTATTAAAATTAGTATTTAATTGATGATTTTATCTTTTAAAAGTTAATAAGATATTTCTATTTGAATATATATATATTTATTTATATATATTGTAAATAGAAGCTTTGATAAATTGGGAATTTATATTTAATTTAATCTGGACTTTTCAAAGATATTTAAATAAGTAATTTTATACTTTTAAAATACTTTAAGAAAATATTTAATTGGTTTAAGATATTTTTTTTACTTAAGCTTAAATATAATTAGCTTTTGTTTCTCTTTAATATATATAGATAAGTATTTTAATAAATAAGAAAAGACTTTTATATACTTTTAAACTAAATAAAAATATGAATAATTACTTAAAAGACATGTGTCTTTTATCTAAAGCTTTATTTTAACACTTGTAATTTAAGTAACAAGTATATGTGACAAGTGTCTTAATTATGTTCATTTTCTTTTATTTTTATAAAATCATAAATTTATTTATATAAACATATACATTTCCTTTACTTCATTCTTTCAAATTTCTTTTCAAATACAAGAAACTAGTATGCATTCTTTTCAAATCTGCATTTCTTTAAGCCTGCAATTCTTTTCAACATCAAAGCCTGCCTTCATTTTTCAATCTGGAATCAATTCAAAATGACTGCCTGCATTCTTTCTTCAACATGGAAGCAACATGCATGTAGATTAAAGCAATTCAAAGTTTCAGAAGCATGCATGCAAGATCCAGTGGAAATCATTCAAGTTTTAACTCAAATAAACAAAAGCAAAAGCATTCAAGTTCTCAGTTTCAAGTTTAAAATTTCTAAAAGCTATTACAAAGTTAAACTGCCTCTGTTCATTTCAAATCAGGTGAGTAACATTCTTATTAAAATAACTTAAGTATAATTTTAGTTGCATGCTAATTTCTGTGATAACTGTGTTTTGTGTGGATGTATATAGATGATTCTGCATATATATATATATATATATGAATGTATATATATGAATGTATATAGGTGTGTGCATGTTGCTTTGTATCAGTGTTTCTCTGTTTTCTTTTAATTCCAGGCTCCAGTTTTTAATTACAAATCATTACCCCATGATCTAGTCTAGATTTGGATTTAAGACTTAAACAAAATTTGTTTGATTTATCTTGAATTATAGTATAAAAATTTATTTAAGACAAAATAAGTTAAAATGTATCTGGAAACAAGAAAAGAACAGAACAAACTAAATATAGGTGAAAATCCAAATATCCTAATTTATTGCTTCAGGCATAAAATCTGAGACCTTATTTTAAAAACATGATTTTTAAGAATGGAATCAAAATTTTTAGAGGTGAATCGAACGAGCAGTTCGAGTTTGTTCAGGGTTTGTATTTTGAATGTTCTCTGGTGATCAAGTTGCTTGGCGAGGTCGGGGTTCTTATGGGTAGTAGTAGAATGACGTGTGAGCTCGCGAAAAATGTCAGATGAAGGAGCAGGTCACTGTGGCGGCGGTGGATGATCAGGAAGGTCTGTAGCCCTAGTTTTTAATAAGTTAGGATATTTGATTGGTACGACTCCACTGTTTGATCGAGTTCAACTATGTTTTGGGTAATGGAAGTAGGCGTGTAGGGGAAGACTTGACCGGAATTTCAAGGCTACTGGTGATCGGAGGCAGGAGTACGTGAGATTTTCCAGGCTTTGGTGGTTCGAGACTTTCTGTTCCAGGTTTCGTTTGAATGTTCGAATTCAAATTCGAGCTCGTATTGATGTTTATGTTGATCGTGTTGGGACGTGAGTGTGATCGCCGATGGTGAGAGATCATCAAAGATGATCGGAGCTGCCGCGTTTGGCTGTGCATGTGCACGGTGCACAATTATCTGATGAAGTTTGGTATGGGGAATATGGTACTCGAGTTTCTCGAGTCGATTGCGTGTTTTGCTCGAAGTAATCTGGAAATTTTCTCGAGGGAATTGGGTTGTTGACTCGAAGCATTAAGATATGACTCGGGTTGAAATGGTATTACAGGTTTTAACAGAAACCTGTTGTTCAGTTTTTAAATTTTAAAATGAAATTTAAAACTGAAGTTTAAATATAAAAGTAAAGTTTAAATAAGTTTAAATCTAGTTTTATTTGGAGTTTAAGTTTAGATCTCAGTTTTCAAATAAGATAAAGTTTTAAAATTTGAATTGATTTAACTACTTTAAAAAGGGTTAAGTAGTTTGAATTTTAAAAATGAAGTTTTAAATTATAAATAGGATTCTAAATCTAAAGATTAATCTGGAATCAAAAGTTAATATGCATTTCAATTTTGAAATAAAAAGAAGTTTTTAAATTTAAAATGTTTTAAACAATTTGAATGTTAAAGTGTATTTTTAAATTGATTTGAATTTAAAATGAATTTGGTTTTAAATTTGTTTAATTAAGTAAATATTTCTTTAACATGTGATTTAAAAGGATAGTTTTAAAACTTTGTTAAGTTAAATTTGTCTTCATTCTAAATCTTAAATTTAAAATGAAATTTAAAAGTAAATTTAAGTTAAATTGTTTTAAATGCTTTATTAATGATATTTTAATCATTAATAAGAATTAAGTTTATCTTAAAGAAGTTAGAGATTTATATTCATTAAATTAATTAGAAAATTTATTGGATAATTAAATTGTTTGATTTATTAATCATTTGGATTAATTAAATAGGTAATTAAAGGTTTAAACTAATTTATTTATGATTAAGATTTATTAATTAGGGATGATTAATTTGTAGTTAGGAATTATAAATTAGAGTATTAATTAATGATTAAGAATTAATTAATAGAGTAATTAAATATTAATTAAGTTATGGTTAGCACTTAATTAATTTAGTAATTAGAGATTAATAAAATGGTTATTAAGATTTATTAATTTAGAATTAATAATAATTAATATAAGTTAATTACTTAAGGAAAGTAATTAAATAATAGTTAATGAAGTCATTAACTATGGATTGTTAAATAATTAATTAATGGGATTAATTTTGATAATTAATTAGTTTAATTAATTTAAAGATAAGCAATTATAGAATTTGTTTAAATGTAATTACTTATTGGAAGTAATTAAGAATTAATTACTTATTGTAATTAATTGAAGTTAATTTGATTTAGTTAAGTTAATTAATTAAGTTTAATTAATTTAGGATAATCAAGAGATGATTTGATAACAATTACTTAATGTAATTATTAAGGTAAGATTTTTTAGGGAAGTAAATAATATGATAATTACTGGAAGTAATTAGTTGAATAATGATTTTATTAATAGAAGTAATTTGAATTAATTACTTTGAATAATTAATCAAGAGATTAATTAAGGAATTAATTAAGGAGTAATTAATTTAGTTAATGAAAGTAATTAAGGGTAATTAATTACTGATTGAAGATTAATCAAGGTGATTAATAAATGTTGTTTAATTAAAGGTTAATTACTTAATGTAATTAATTTAATTAAGTAATTAATAATTAAGTTGTAATTAAGGATCATTAATTAATATAATTAATGATGTAATTAAGATTGATTAATTAAGTAATAATTAATAAATGAAGTGATTAATCAATGTAATTAATTAAGGAATAATGTAATTAATTATAGTTGATTAACTTAATTAATTTTAGTTAATTAATTAATGATGTAATTAAAGGTTAATTACTATAATGGTTAAGGATAATTAATTCGAGTAATTAATTAAAGGATAAATTACCTAAAGGGTAATTAGAGGATAATTAATTGATTGTAATTAATAAATGGTTAAGTAAGAAGGATTTATAAAATAAAGTAATTAATTTAATTCACTTTAAATTAATTAGAGATGATATAAATCATTACTTATGGATGGATGATAATACTGAATGCTTTGTATTGATTGATATCTCTGATGAGATATATGCTGTATGATATGGATGTTAGTTGAATTGTGATGATAATATGGATTATCTGATAATGTTGATTATCTATTGTGAATTATCTTTCTATGTGTATAAAGATAATGAATTGAATTGTTTTAACCTTTAAAACAACTTGGCCTTAAAAGATACGCTTTGGATTTCGATGAGACCGGGATCGGGTTTCCGTATACCGGATTTCCAGGTCTGGAGACCCGAATACCACATCGATCCAAATTAACGATAGGTCGTGAATCAAGTGAAGATGAAGATTCAGAGTGCAAGGGTTATTGTCGTTAACTCTGAGGGTGATTCCAAAACGAGTGTAACGAGATAATGCCTTCGGTTTCGTTCGAACCCGGAACGAACTTGTATGGATTGAATGCTTTCAGCACATCGTCAGGTGGACGATGAGCATTCTAAGTGATGTGTTCTTTTTAAAGGTAATCGTGACCTCAAGCCTCACAAACCGGGAATGGCTAAAACAGGGGAGGTGCAGCAAGGTTAGTGGGTAGCACCCAAGTAGGACAAGATTACCTCTGTCTAGAAGTCCCTTCTTATTTCGGCTTAGTGTGTGCGGTTGCTGATCCCAACCGTGAGGTATCTTGTGCGGGAATTATCCAGTAAGGGATGTTCCGACCTTGTGTTGCAGGGGATTGGGAGTGATCCTCGGTACGGTGATCTAGGCCATGTACTGTGACGGGCATGTGTTTATATGTGTAGGTGCATGTATATATATATGTATATGAATTGTCCCTGTTCTCTGTTTTATAACCTGTGAGTAAATATTTCTTTTAAACAACTTGGCCTTAAAAGATACGTTTTGGATTTCGATGAGACCGGGATCGGGTTTCCGTATACCGGAATTCCAGGTCTGGAGACCCGAATACCACATCGATCCAAATTTACGTGAATCTCAAGTGAAGATGAAGATTTAGAGTGCAAGGGTTATTGTCGTTAACTCTGAGGGTGATTCCAAAACGAGTGTAACGAGATAATGCCTTCGGTTTCGTTCGAACCCGGAACGAACTTGTATGGATTGAATGCTTTCAGCACATCGTCAGGCGGACGATGAGCATTCTAAGTGATATGTTCTGATTAAAGGTAATCGTAACCTCAAGCCTCATCAACCGGGAATGGCTAAAACAGGGGAGGTGCAGCAAGGCTTCGTGGGTAGCACCCACTGAGAGCAAGATAGATCCCTGTCTAGAGGTCCCTTTTCTTTTTATTCGGCTTAGTGTGTGGTTGGTCGCGCCAACTACGGGGTTATCTTGTTCGGAATTATCCAGTAAGGGATGGTTCCGGCTTTGTGTTGCAGGGGAGCGGGCGTACTCCTCGGTACGGTGATCTAGGCCACGTACTGTGACGGGCGGTACCCCAGTAGCCCTGCCATTGTATGGAATCCAAACTCCAATAAGTGCCGTACGTATTAGTTGTGCCCAACTATGTTGGAATGTGAGATGTAAGCATTTCAGCTATTTCTGTATTTTACTTGAAAACCCTAGACCCTATTATAATACAATCGGATTTCCTATCAAATGTTTTAGTTAGCGTAAGGTAAAAACTTACCCATGTTTATTTGTGGGGAGTCTTACGTGATACTTTTGTTTTCAAAGGTTTTCAAAGTTAAGCAATCTAACCGTTTACTCACACCAGACCCATGTCTGACCCAAGTGTTTATTTTCTGTTTTATTAAACTCTTGGGTACTCAATATTGTATTGAGTAGTCAAGGGATTCAGGATAGTCTTGACGAATTCTGGAGGAGCTGTGAAGCAGGAGGCTTCAGCGAGTAGATATATAGAGTTTCCGCTGTGTTTGTATTAGTCTGTATTGTACTGATGTACTTGTGTTGTATAATAGACAGAAGTTTATAACTGTCTATTCTGTGATGTATAAGTTGTGTAACTCTGATGTAATATGATACTATGTAATATTTTATGTGATATATTATATGTTATTCGTTCCGCTGTGAGATCGTTGTTGTTGTTTCTTTCTTTCTTCTCTTCTTTTCTATTTTCTACCCCTTTCTTTCTTATTGACGATACGTCATTCTGTAGAATGAGTGGCGGGTCGTTACAGTAAAACTGATGAAGTTGTTTGATATTAGTGATATGAATATCGATGTATGTATATATATTCTTGTGCATGTCTGATATGCAGACATATAATTACCTCTGTTCTTAGTTCCAGGTTTTAAAAACCTGTCTAAAATCAAATTCTCTTTCTATAATTCTTTTTAGGCTTGAAAATCTAAACAAAGCATGTTTTGTTTTAAAGTAAATTTTATTTTCTTAATTATGAAATTTGAGAATTCCAAAGTTAAATAATTGTTTATTTAATTTAAATCAAAATACGGAAACCCGATCCCGGTCTACTTTGAATAATTAATCAAGAGATTAATTAAGGAATTAATTAAGGAGTAATTAATTTAGTTAATGAAAGTAATTAAGGGTAATTAATTACTGATTGAAGATTAATCAAGGTGATTAATAAATGTTGTTTAATTAAAGGTTAATTACTTAATGTAATTAATTTAATTAAGTAATTAATAATTAAGTTGTAATTAAGGATCATTAATTAATATAATTAATGATGTAATTAAGATTGATTAATTAAGTAATAATTAATAAATGAAGTGATTAATCAATGTAATTAATTAAGGATTAATGTAATTAATTATAGTTGATTAACTTAATTAATTTTAGTTAATTAATTAATGATGTAATTAAAGGTTAATTACTATAATGGTTAAGGATAATTAATTCGAGTAATTAATTAAAGGATAAATTACCTAAAGGGTAATTAGAGGATAATTAATTGATTGTAATTAATAAATGGTTAAGTAAGAAGGATTTATAAAATAAAGTAATTAATTTAATTCACTTTAAATTAATTAGAGATGATATAAATCATTACTTATGGATGGATGATAATACTGAATGCTTTGTATTGATTGATATCTCTGATGAGATATATGCTGTATGATATGGATGTTAGTTGAATTGTGATGATAATATGGATTATCTGATAATGTTGATTATCTATTGTGAATTATCTTTCTATGTGTATAAAGATAATGAATTGAATTGTTTTAACCTTTAAAACAACTTGGCCTTAAAAGATACGCTTTGGATTTCGATGAGACCGGGATCGGGTTTCTGTATACCGGATTTCCAGGTCTGGAGACCCGAATACCACATCGATCCAAATTAACGATAGGTCGTGAATCAAGTGAAGATGAAGATTCAGAGTGCAAGGGTTATTGTCGTTAACTCTGAGGGTGATTCCAAAACGAGTGTAACGAGATAATGCCTTCGGTTTCGTTCGAACCCGGAACGAACTTGTATGGATTGAATGCTTTCAGCACATCGTCAGGTGGACGATGAGCATTCTAAGTGATGTGTTCTTTTTAAAGGTAATCGTGACCTCAAGCCTCACAAACCGGGAATGACTAAAACAGGGGAGGTGCAGCAAGGTTAGTGGGTAGCACCCAAGTAGGACAAGATTACCTCTGTCTAGAAGTCCCTTCTTATTTCGGCTTAGTGTGTGCGGTTGCTGATCCCAACCGTGAGGTATCTTGTGCAGGAATTATCCAGTAAGGGATGTTCCGACCTTGTGTTGCAGGGGATTGGGAGTGATCCTCGGTACGGTGATCTAGGCCACGTACTGTGACGGGCATGTGTTTATATGTGTAGGTGCATGTATATATATATGTATATGAATTGTCCCTGTTCTCTGTTTTATAACCTGTGAGTAAATATTTCTTTTAAACAACTTGGCCTTAAAAGATACGTTTTGGATTTCGATGAGACCGGGATCGGGTTTCCGTATACCGGAATTCCAGGTCTGGAGACCCGAATACCACATCGATCCAAATTTACGTGAATCTCAAGTGAAGATGAAGATTTAGAGTGCAAGGGTTATTGTCGTTAACTCTGAGGGTGATTCCAAAACGAGTGTAACGAGATAATGCCTTCGGTTTCGTTCGAACCCGGAACGAACTTGTATGGATTGAATGCTTTCAGCACATCGTCAGGCGGACGATGAGCATTCTAAGTGATATGTTCTGATTAAAGGTAATTGTAACCTCAAGCCTCATCAACCGGGAATGGCTAAAACATGGGAGGTGCAGCAAGGCTTCGTGGGTAGCACCCACTGAGAGCAAGATAGATCCCTGTCTAGAGGTCCCTTTTCTTTTTATTCGGCTTAGTGTGTGGTTGGTCGTGCCAACTACGGGGTTATCTTGTTCGGAATTATCCAGTAAGGGATGGTTCCGGCTTTGTGTTGCAGGGGAGCGGGCGTACTCCTCGGTACGGTAATCTAGGCCACGTACTGTGACGGGCGGTACCCCAGTAGCCCTGCCATTGTATGGAATCCAAACTCCAATAAGTGCCGTACGTATTAGTTGTGCCCAACTATGTTGGAATGTGAGATGTAAGCATTTCAGCTATTTCTGTATTTTACTTGAAAACCCTAGACCCTATTATAATACAATCGGATTTCCTATCAAATGTTTTAGTTAGCGTAAGGTAAAAACTTACCCATGTTTATTTGTGTTGTATAGTTGTGTAAACTCTGATAAGTGTTGTATACTATGTAATATTTATGTGATATAATATATTTTGTTCGTTTCCGCTGTGAGTATTTGTGTTTGTTTCTTTTCTCTTCTTCTCTTTTCTACTTCTCACCCCTTTCTTTCTTATTAGCGATACGACTTTCTATGGAGAGAAAGTCGTGGTCGTTACAGGCTGACCCGACCATTATAAGGAAATAACGCCCGGGTTAGTCTGGTAAACCAGCATGAGTAAAAATCTAATCATAACATATGGACTTCTACATTTGAAAAAAAATTCAAAATAAAAAGGTATCTCGTATGACCATACCGCACAATAACGCGGGTAGGTTTTTACCTTACGATATCAAACCATTTTTATTATAAAATCCAGTGATATTATGTTAATGTCTAAGGTTTAAAATACCAATAATCAAGTAGCTATGATGCATGTACATCACAACAATAATATGTATATAAACAAAAATCGAAGGCGCTTATTGGAGATTGGATTCCAATAAATGGCAAGGTAAGGGACTACCTTTTGAAAAACAGTGCACCTCTAGGTAAAATGTACCATGGGCCGCAGTTATCTTTGCAAGCCTATCAACATAGGACCGGCCTACCCCTAACTAGATAGTACCAAATATGATCACCCCATGGTTGATCAACAACCAAAATAGGCACCGAAGCATACACATATATCGACTTTATATAAGGGATGGTCATACCCTTATGGGAGCAACCCACATAGCCCTGTCACTTCTACCCTGTTTTTTCCATTACTAGGATTTGTGGCTTGAGGCAACGATTTATCTTCTCTCTTAGCAGACCATCTTGGAATGCTAACACCGCGCTCCAAGCAGAAATGCAATGCCAGCATTCATCCATTCAAGTTCTTGGTCTAAATGAAACCGAAGGCGCTACCTCTACTACATCCATTTTGGAATCACTCTCAGGATTAGTATCCAGTATCCCTTTCACTTTAAAGAGATTTGTCTTATATCATCCTCAAGATGTCTTCCACTCGAACGCATATGTTGGTTCGAAGTGGTTTTTCGATAATCTATCTGATCCCGGTCTCTCCGAACCAACAACTGATAATTTTCGGTTGACTCATTCCTGGTTCTTTCGGAAGTAAGCGGACTATACTAAAGTCCCAAAGGGATCTCTAATATATCCCTTAAAGCTAGAGATGTTTCACCAGAATGAGTTCTCTCGAGGGAACTCAAACTGTATGAACACGTGAAGCTCTTATTTACTTCCTAAGTCAAAATTAGCCAAGATTTGATAGTCGATTATTTTACTATCAAATAAACAAACAACAACAATCAGAGATTTAATTACCCATAGAAACCACTAAGCCTCATTTAAATAAATCATTCATTTATTAAATCTCTTTGCAAAATATTTATCAAAAAATTCATATACTTATCTTACTGGCATAAGTATATTCACAAAACATTGTAAAAGATTTCTTACTTCAAAATCGTATTAAAGGGTCGAAACAAAAGTTATTTAAAAAGAAATGGAGATTAGGATAACCTTAGACACTATTACTTCAATGTTAAGTGTGGAACGAATGTTCCAACCCACCATAATCAAGAAGGTTAGTTAAAGGAAATCAAATCTCAATTTCTTTTATAAACCTCTTCTATATATCCTTTTTAAATAAATCTCTTTCATCTATGAAATCTCGTGTATTAAAAATTTCAAATCCATTTAGGACAACTCTTTATAAATCTCCCAGTTTATTTATAAAACTCTTTTATAAATAACCAAAACCATTTATAAAACTTCTTTCCAAATTTGAAATTCTCTTTCCAATTTATAAACAAATTTCATAAATTTCCTTATTTAAAACGAAACTCCTTTAATAAATCTTAGTCGATAAAGTTCCTTTGGAAAAAAAATAATTATTTAAAACACCTTTAAATAAACAAGCTGTTATTAATTAAACTAACTTCAACACTTTAAATAAAGTAGTTAATGAACTATCTTTAAAATATCATATTGAAATGATGATAAACCTTAAGCATTTTAATTAAACAATAACTTTACTTTAAACCATAATAATTATCTTTCAACTCTTATTTAAAAAGAAATAACATTAAAAGAAAGATTTCCAAAATTCATAAGAGGCTTAGCGACTACACTGGTTTATTCTATTTCAGTTAAACTTTCCAAGTTATAATAGGGGTATTTACATAACAAGAAGATATGTAAAAATGGATCAATAGACAACAATCAATCAATACTCATGTAATGTCTAAGTCATTATAATAGCAGATGGGGATACTTCTAATAAACACATATCCAAATTATTATAATAGCAGAATAGTGTTTTGTTCTATTAAACAAGTGTCATTTGGCTTCATAATCATTTGAGGTTACTTAAGGGTAATCGACAAAGAAATCCCTTGGTTTAAAACACTTTCGCAAAAAGGAAAACTGTTTTTAAACAAAATTGATATTTAGAATTAAAGCAATTTTAAATTTAAAACCCTTATTAATTAAATAATAAATTAATCATTATTAAATAATAATTAAATCTTAATTACATTTAACCTAATCAACAATTTATTAATAATTAAACCCCTATGAAATAAATAATTAAATAATAACTAATCCCTAATTAACAGTTAAATAATAATTAATTTTAATTAATTAACCAATTATAATTAAGTTAATTGATTAACACTTAAGTACTAATTACCTTTGTTAATTAATGATTAAGCACTAATTACCTTACTCAACTAATTAATGAAAAAATCATTAATTATTTAAATAATAATTTTTATTACTTAATATATGTTTAAAACTCTTTTAAAAAAGATACTTAAGTGAATACCATTTTGAATTTCAAAAAGAGTTCGTTTTCATGAGCTACACTTATAGCGACTATTGCTATACGACCCATAATTTTCAAAACTTGAAAGTTCGTTTTCCATGTCTTCTTTAAATCTTTAACTCTTGGAAAAATTTACTACTTGTAAAACATAAGTTATGTTCTTGGAAACTAAAACAAGTTTTAAAATTGAAATTTTTTTGAAATTTTAAAATCAATGATCCTGGATTTTCTACAAGGGATTCTATATCGCTTAAACTAGTAAAAGTGCTAATTTTCTTAGCATACAATCATGTATTCAACATCATACCATACATAATCACATTACCACCACAAACATAAGCAAATATCTCAACTTTCTAACTAACATAAACATTAGACTTCATTTCAAGTCTAATTCCAAATCATGGCATACAAGCACATACAAAATATACCCAAACATCACTATAATCCAAGTGCTTATACATACATACATACATACATACAAATCAACATTATTTTTACCCAGACTGCCATTATATTTACAACCAATTCAAGCAATGATATATGTTCTAAAACTTAGTAACAAGGCGAGAACTTTACTCACCAAAAGTTGACTAAACCAAAGTAACTTCTACTAAAACTTTATTCGATCTAGATCTTTGCATCTTCTTTGCAAAAGCTAGATTTTTGAGCCTAGGAGGGTGGTTGTTTGTACCAAAATTGGGCACAACACTCTTCGGAAGTGTTTGAAGAGATAAAATGAAGAAAGTAAATGTAAAAAGAGGATTATCTAACAAACACTCCAGACAATAATAAGAAAAACAACAAAGAACGTAGAGATTTAGAGTGGTTGGGCGTGTTGCCTACGTCTACTATGAAATGATTGATCTTTATTAATTTTTCTTGCTGGTTACAACTGATTACAATAGTAAATCTCGAGTACAACAGTGAAATTAGAGTACAACGGTGAATTCGGCAGAGTCTGGACGTCAGAGAGCCAAAAAGATCCTTTTTCTGTTAGCTCTGGGATGCTATTTATAGACGTAGGCTGCAAATATCTAGCTCAGATCTCGGGAGACTTCTTTTGGCACATGGGTGGGCCCACGCGATCGATCACATGTGATTTGCACTCGGTCTGTGATCGATACGAACGAATTTTGTATCGATCAAGATTTGGCCCAATCGAGTCGAAATTGGGCAAGAACATTCTTTAGGTCGTACGTAAGCTTATGTGAAAATTTTGTTGCATTTGAACTTGTAGATTGTGAGTTATGATCGATATGAGTTTTGGCTTTTCGATTGCTGTTCTCTTCGCATCGATGCTATTCGTATCGATATATTTGCGTCGCTCTTTGGGCACGTGCTTGCAAGTTGACGTGGCGCTATCCTCTCGGATCGATCCACTTTTCGTGCCATATGACCGAGCCTTTCCTTTATTTGCGCCTTGTTCGTATCGACTTGATTCGCTCCGTGTTTCGCATCGATCCTTGGATGCTTGCTTCGTATCGATAGTCTCTAGCCTTTTCGTATCGATAAAAAAGATACACTTCGTGTCGATCCGTAATGTGTTCTTCGTATCGATCAATGGCCGATCGATACGAAATATGTGAATGGATTGATCAATACGAAGTGAATGAAACGATCGATAAGAAATGACAATCTCCCATGGATACGAACTAGTTGGCGACGATGGATACAAAGTATGGTTACTTGGGCCGATACGATTGGGATGCTTACGAAGAAGGCTATCTTGGATCGATATGAACATGATGGATACGAAGCGAGGTTGCTTGGACCGATACGACCATGATGGATATGAATTGCCGAAGCTTGATGGATGTGAACAAGGCCTTTCAGTTGATGGATACGAAGAGTGTAGTTCCCCTGATCGATACGAAGACGAGTGCATCTGATGGATTCGAACAAGAACGATACGAAGAAGGACTTTCTCTGGTTGCTTGAATTGCATCGATCATATTTTGAGCATACGAACTCAGATTGACTTGAAATTCGGAACACTGGCTTACATGGCTTTGCTTGTTTCGTCATATCAATTGCAGTTTGATCCGAATATTCGGACTCGGATAAAAATTTTCGACGTCCAAAATGAACCGGTGTATAACTGATCTTCGAGAGAACCGTCCTCGATTTCCAGTCAATTTCTTGGTGTCACGGCCTTTCCAAAAGGCGGGATAACATTTGCCCCCCAAAGTACATCTCGTGAGAACATGACGTGCTTTGAAAAGTTCTATTTGACTTGTTGAACGATTGTTATTTCTTTTCCTGAAAATGTAACCTTTGACTGATCTTCAGTAACATGAATTTTCGACGGTCAATTGTTGTACTATATACTGTTGTAACCGAATGTTGTATGATAGTGGTTAGTTGATGTAGTTGTCACCAAACGAGTATTCAATTCCTATGAATTTTGAAAATTTGATGTTAGTCCGTCATACATGTACGTATGTTAACTTGACTCCCGCTAACGTTCGCACGTTCACGAGTCATTGTCAGTTTTCTTGTATCGAATTCCGTATCGATCCTCTCCTGAATCGGTATGAAATTCGAGTTGTAGCAACGATCGATAGTCGTTTCTAAGTAATTTCTTTCGCATCGATCCTCTCCTGGATCGAATCGAGAAGTTGGAATGCATGCTTCGTATCGATGACTATCGATACGAAATGGATAGTCTTCGAAGATCTTTCGTATCGATGGATACGAGGTCTTGAGTCTTGAAGTTGATTGATACAAAATTGGGGTTTTGTATCGGTAGAGTTGATTTGTCCAGATATAATTTTGCGGTGATTTTCGTATCGATGGTTGTCGATTCGAAAATTGTCGATTTCATGAGACTTCTTCGTATCGATAGATTTGAATTTATATAGTCTTTAAAGTGATGGGCACGAACTTGTTATCTCGTATCGATGAGAAACAAACAACTTAAACATGGCTTGGCAATGGCGTTCGTATCGATGACATGTGTGGTCGATCTCTGGTGGATGCGAACAGCGGTGTCCCCGATCGATACAGGTGGATGGATACGAAGAACACTCTTTCGTATCAATGACACTGAAAACCGTCTCCACCGGTTCTTAATACTAGGAGACGAAACGTTTCCTTCTCGGATACGAAACCATATAAATACATTTGGGACTTAGCCAAATTTCTCACTTGCGTTCATTTTCACATATTGCCTTCGTATCGATAGAAAGACCGAGAAAAAGAAAAACCATTCTCGCCTTCGAATCAACCCATTAATCTCTCGAACCAATCCTCTAATCTAGGTAATTAATCAATAAAAATCTCTCTAGAACGATGAGACTCGATTTTGACGCCAATTTGTCCAAAGTCGTGGCCGATTCTGGTGACGTTGCCGCCTGAATCAGGTCTGAGGATGGTTGAAGGGGGATGTAATGGCATTTTTGTGTTGATTCGAGAAGAAGCTGTTTGGAGGGATGCGGTAGATTTGGTAGATGGTGGTTCAGCCTCCATTTCGTATTGATGGATTGGAGAAGAAGATGTTTTGGTTTCATATCGGTTATAACTTGAAGTTTTGCATCGATCTCCAACCTCTGATTTCGTGTCTATAGAGGGGTCTTAAACTTCGTATCAATCATTTTGAATTAATATGGATACGAAGCCAACATGCTTTGATTGATACGAAGTTGTTGTCTTCCTGATCGATTCGAAACTGAGTCGCTCGATGGATATGAAATTGGTGTCTTCCGTTCGATACGAAACATTTGTTAAATAATCGATACGCAATTGGCGTCTTCTCATCAATACAAAATGATCGGCTTGGATGGATGCGAAGTGGTCGGCTTCGACTGGTACGAAATTGCTTATCTTGACCGATATGAAGTGATTAACCTCGATGGATACGAAATGATTGTAAAGATCGATACGAAATTAATTTCTTTGCCATGAATGATCTAGGTTTTGACTTTGATGAATGCGAACTTCACGCAAATGCGAACACTTGACTCCGACGAGCTTCACCTTTGCATAACTGGACTTGATCGTTTCTCTACATACTTGACTGCCTTTCGAAGCTCGTTGATGAAACCATAACTTAACAAAAATTTAATAAATTTTAACTCAGATCAGTCTCTAAAGTCTGGATGGCACAGTTGTGACGGTCAGCGATGACGGTCACTCTGGTTGAAATTTGAAGTCTTGTCGTTCGAACATCTCTTAATCCCGTAGAACTTCTCAAGTATTATGTAGCACTGCACTACATAACACATTCACACACTTCACACTGGGTAATACACGGGCTTATTATCGTCTAATGATGGTTTTTGATAAGTTGCTTAGCTATGGAATCCACAAGCTCTCAACAGCAGGAGCTTCAGAGTTCATCCCTTTTAGTCCTAGAGATACCGGCCATCGCGGCCGAAGTTATAGATCCAGCTCCGGACGAGCTGCCTGGTGCCAGGTTTATCATGAATCAACAAGATTTTGTGCCGTCTAACGTCTTTGAAGATATGCTGGGACGAATATGTCTAAGGCATGGTCTACCGTTGGACGACGTATTATTACCAGGGCCGAATGATAGACTGCATGCTCCCCTAGAGGGGTTTACGGCCTTTAATCGCCATGCATGTATAGCGGGAACACTTCCTCCGTTTAATTAGTACATTAGAGAAGTGATGTCTTTCTTTGGAATCGCCCCATCACAGTTACACCCGAACAGATATGCTCTGCTCAACAGTTTTTTCATTGTATTTATGGAGCATCTTTTCCGACCTCCGATCTCGATCGAAATTAGATACTTATTCAATGTTAAGAGTCCGGGAGATAGTCCCTCGTTCACATTCCTAGAGGTAGTCAGGAATTGTCAAGTTGTGACCGGCTCCTGGACCAGACTGGGTTACTTTAAAACCGAGTGGTTCTATGTCCGATGCCCTCCAGGATTTGCTAGCCGATGGTTAGTCAGACGTAAGTGCTGCAATCTTTTCCAGTAGTTAACGAGATAATCATAGCTGATATTAAAACTAATGTCTTCTTTCCTTTACAGTTGTAATTCCACGCCCTGAGGGCGTGCATTTAAAAAAAATTGTGCGTTCCTTCAAGAAGTGCCAAGCAAAATGAGAGACATAGACTCGGTGCTAACAGACCGAAACTTTAGAACCGTTGGGCTTATTGAACAAAACCAAAACATAAGGCTTGAAGGAACGCTGAAGGCGGCCCCAACGAAGTAGGTAAAGCGCAAAGCGCCCGGGGTCGTAATTGCTGAGGAAGGTGATGAAGAACATACACCTACGAATGACGAACCCGTGGCTGGGTCTTCTGATAGTTTTCAGGGTTCAGAGGGAAGGAGAAAAGGCAAGGTAGTTGCACACAAACGTCACAAATCCTCAAGATGGAAATCAGTAATAGTGTCCCTGCCAGCCTCTGGTGTTAGAATTTTGGAGGCTCCTCCCTCGCCAGTAGAGAATCCTTTTGAAGGACTTGCTGATATTCTGATCCCAGACTATGTGTCACTCCAACACGACACCAGATTGGAAGGGTTCAGAGTGTTCTAGATTTAAGCACGTCTCTACCCATCAGTGCGGCCGACATTACCGGTTGGTCGGGGGGTTTCACACACATACACACTTCACGGCACTACATGATTTCCAATCATAAGTGTTCAATTCAAGAAATCACTAACTCTGTTGCTCTTTCTTCTTTACAGATTCAATGACTAGACGAGATTCCATGCTCGGCAGCCTCCGCTCAGCACGTCAGGCATCCAGCTCGTACTACGAGTCTCATCGGAGGGAGGATGATAGAAACCACGATCGTGGTTATTCTAGTTAGGAACGCTACGAGAGGGATAGAGACAGAGATTACAAAGAACAGAGATATCGATCCCGATCGCGTTCTCCACCCCCTCGACTCCCTACACACACATCCCCCGAAGCCTCCATGCCAAAAACCATCTTCTCATGCTCCAAGGTCTGAGTCTCAGCGCCACAAAACTGAGGTTGAGCCTCCAGTCGTCGCTGAACAAGCTATCACTGAGCCTACTAGGGAAGGGGCTATTAGAATTGCTCAGCTAAGAAAAGATTTCCCGAACATATGTTTTGATGGCTTCATCTTCCCCCCTCACTTAAAGAAAATTCCGTTGGAAGCAGAAAACACGATGCATGACTATATTCATGACATTTATACATAGTATAAGGAGTGGATGAAAGCTGCAGATAAGGCATCAGCGGTGGCTTTCGAGCGGGCTAAAATAATTGAAAAGTTAGAATCTGATCTCGCCCAAAAAGACCGCATCGTCCAAGTGCTTAACGATGAAGCCGAGTCGTCTTGGAAATCAGAAATAGAGGCCACCAAAAAGGCCGACGAGGCGAACTTGGCTATGGAGAGGATGAGGCAGACGCATTTTGCTTTGGTGGAGCAGATGGGCCACCAAAACACCACAGTTACCGCTGAGAGGGACGCTGCTCTGAAAGAACTCAGCGAGCTAAAAGCCAAATTTTCCAAAATCATCAAGGAAAAAGATGATGCCAATAAAGCAGCCCAGAAGGTGTGCGATCAAGCGGTGGTGCTTCAGGGCGAACGTGATGCGGCAACGGCTAAGGTTTGAGAGGTGGAGACTAAGGTCGAGGAGGAAGTCCAAATGGCGGAGTCCAGGTTAGAGGCTGATATCGAAGATCTCCTCATCACTTACAATGCTAACGTCTTGAAGCATAGGAATCTAGCCTGTCTCGAAAATTATCCGACACATCTATACAACACCTGGGGCCGATTGGTAGGAGATGAAAAAGCCGCCCACCAAGCTGAATCAATTGACGAGTTCGAGCTTGAGAACCAGGTGTTGAGCGAAGACGAGCGGAAAGTTCTCCACGATGCCATGATTTCATATGAGAAGGAGAAGCTTGGCGCTCAGCATTTGGAAGTTGGAGAAGGCTCTAGTGTCGAGCATCATGATGCAAGTTCTGAAACTCCTGTGCCGACTCAGCCCGAATCCACACCCGCGGTTGATGCTCAATCTGTTCCTGCTTACAACCTGGATCAGCCGTAGTTATCTCAAGCTAGCGAGAAAATCTCTGAGGCCGTTCAGCCGCCCACAAGTCAAACTGAGGAAGGTACTCTGAACATTTTGTACACTTGTCACAAAACCGGAAGTGCACATGAAGTGATTATTAACGGTTCTTCTTTTGTTTTTATCCAGTGATTGATGCTACACTAGTCGTGCCTCTTGCCACTCAAGAACCACATCACATGCAGGAGGCCATTATAACTGAAGCGACCACCACAACGACCACGACATCGACTGATGGAGCGCAGGAGAGCACACTTATTTTTGATGAGCAGATGATGGAGGAACTCCTCGGTCATCACAGTGACCCTTTTGCAGACTTGTCGTTTGTCATGGGTGGAAGCGTTCCAATGACAAGTTCCTCGGCCCCAACTACGGGAGTCTCCAGCGGTGCGCAAACACTTCACGAGGAGGAAATCCTAGCTGAAATCAATGCTGAGATAGAGGCTGCCGCGCGGGGCCGCGGTTTTGGTGGTGCAATGGCTGGACCTGGTCAGGCTCCTTTGCAGATGATATCTCCAAGAGGGACGGTCGTTGAGACGAGCATGCCTGCCCCACCTCCTTCTGTTGATCCTGTCCCTCCAAATCCACCTGTAGGAAGCGTTCTAATACATTTGAGTTCATAGGAGGATGTTGTTATAATGCCCCCGACTGGGGATTGGCCGCCGAAAAGCAAGGGTTCAAATAGAAAACTGAGTGAGAGCTCCAACGGGTCAACACCGAAGAGGAAACCGAAGAAGAAAAGAGAGTAGATATGCCTCTTCGGCTCGCTTTTGAGTAGATAGGAATTTCTTTTGTTCTTTTTGGTAGTCGTGTATAGATGCGGGTTCGGCCCCTGCTAGTAGGATTTTTGTGATAAACTTGTACTTAGTTTTCTTCCACGAATAGTTGAAATGAAATTCCATTTTGTCTTTAACTCAATTTTCATTCATTTGCTTAAGTTTTTTAGCAGTTGAACTCCAGTCTAGTATATTTGTTGAGTTTCGACCTTTGGATTGATCTAAGTTTAGTTGTTGAGTCCTGAAATCACGACTATGAGTGATGACTGAACGTCAAACTAGACTCCGATGTTGCACTGTCTCAATCAGTGATTGATGCTTAAGTTCCGCCCCTAGTTTCAGGGACGAATTGTAAGATCAAGTAGCAATTGCACTCCGCTTTCAACTCATCGAGCTTAACTCGTCGAATTGATGTTGAAATAAAGAAATTCGAGTGGTCGAATCGCACTCGTTCATCCATTGATGATTGCATCCACACTCTAGGGATTTGCATTCGTACGTTGGCGGTCGGGCTCGCCTGCTTGAGTTTTAAGGATACGTCCACGCCCCGGAGACTTAAGTCATTTTCACGGGTGATTAGTCACACCCGCTTGATGTTTGTAACGATGTCTGCACTGTGGGGACTTTAGATGGATTCGTGGGTGGTCAGTCACACCCGATATGCATTTACACTCTAACCACGCTCTGGGGACTTAGAGTTGTTTTACGAACGGTCAATCCCAATCCGGTTTGTGTTCAAACTCCAATCCACTCTCAGGGGATTTTAAGTTAACGTTTATACTCCAATTTGCGCTCTGATAATTTGGAGTTGGTCTTTATGTTGACACTCCGGTTCACACTCTGGGAATCCGGAGTTAGTTAATGTTTATACTCCAGTTCACACTCTGGGAATTTGGAGTTAGCCAAAAGATGGTCAGTCACATCTGTTCAGGCTTTAGGATTTCGTTCGCACTCCGGGAACGACGAATCTGTCAGGATCATGGGTGATTGGTGCACATCCACCCTGAGTTAACAAGCGAGGTCGTTAGGTGGACGGATCCACCCTCTTCGAGATCGTATTTGTAAGTTTATACTCCAGTTCACACTTTGGGAACCTGGAGTTGGTTAAAGGATTGTCGTGTATCAATCCTTTTTTTGACTTCAGTGTGATGACTTGCCCCCGAGCTCGGGTATCATCTAGCGAGTAACCGATCGTATCACAGTCACTCCCTATTTGAATAATTTCCACCATCGGGTGGAATTTAGCTCTCCATGCATAGTGATAATTGTATGACGCATTCGAAAAATCAAATCTCTAGCTCGAAGAGATTGCATTTTATTGCTGAAATGAGAAAATACGGCAAAATCAGTTGCCTTATTACAAATTCAAATTTCGAAATGCAGAAGCAAATTGTAAATGAAAAATAGAGACTGAATAATAAATAGAGCCTGTCATGTGTAGTAGCGGCGAAGACTTTCGCTGTTCCAGGCTCTCGGAAGAGTGAGACCGTCAACGGTCGATAATTTGAATGTACCATCTCCGAGCTTTCGTTCAATAACATACGGCCCTTCCCAGGTGGGCTTCATATGCGAAGGGACCGGATAAATTCTCTTAAGGACAAGATCACCGAGTTCAAAGGTTCGGGGTCGGACCTTGGCGTTGTATAATCGGGCAACTCGACTTCGGTATGCGGCTGCCCTCAAATCAGCCTCTTCACGCTTCTCATCCAATAAATCCAGAGATTCGGCAAGTAATATAGCATTTGTCTTCGGGTCATAGTATGTCACACGATGAGAAGGCACTTCTAACTCAACTGGAATAACAGCTTCTGAACCATAAGAAAGAGAAAACGGAGTGTGGTCGGTCACGGATTTGTGGGTTGTTCGGTAAGCCCATAAAGCCATAGGAAGTTCATCGACCCACTTGCCTCCGGTCTTTTCCAGTCGTTTCTTCAGAATAGGCTTTATAACTTTATTAACGGCTTTGACTTTTCCATTCGCTTGAGGGTGTGCGACTGCGGAGAATTTCTTCTGAATGTGGAATTGTTGATAGAAATCTTTAAATTCAGCACCGTCGGATTGGGTCCTGTTATCAGTGATGATAGTATGTGGGAGACCAAATCGGCAGATGATGTTGCGCACTACAAAGTTGATTACCTTCTTTGTTGTAATTGTAGCAAGGGGTTTAGCTTCCGCCCACTTGGTGAAGTAATCAACTGCTACGATGACGTACTTCGCACCACCTTTGGTTAGAGGTAAAGAGCCAATAATGCAATGCCCCATGCTGCAAACGGCCATGGACTGACCATTTGAGTTATTTCGGTAGGTGGGGCCCTCGGAATCCGAGCGTGCTTCTGGCATTTGTCACACTTTCTGGCGTAATTCGATGCATCACGATTTACGGTCGACCAATAATATCCATATCGAAGCACTTTTTTGGCAAGGGCTTTCCCCCGGTGTGATCGCCACATTCTCCTTCGTGCACATCATACAATACGTGTTTGATTTCATCATGAGCGATACACCGGAGTAAGGGAATAGAGTATCCCCTTCTATACATGACTCTGTTCTGAATAGTGAACCGTGAAGCTTTTCGAAGAATCTGTCTCTTTTCACTCCAACGCTCTGGCAGCTTCCATGCTCGAGATAATTTCTGAACGGAGTCATCCACGACTCCTTACCGCGAACAACCTCAAATATCCAATCTGTCTCCATTCGATCGATGCTCGGGGAAGCCAATGTCTCCACGGGAATAAGTCCCATTTGTTGCGCCTCACCTGTGTTGGCTAACTTCGCTAATGAATCGGCTTTTTGATTGCGCTCTCGGGGTATGCAGTAAATGTCATAATAATCGAACTGATTTAATATTTCTTGAACCCGAGCAAGGTAAGCAGCTAGTCTTCAATCCTTGGCCTGGTATTTCCCCCGAACTTGACACACGACCAATTGCGAATCACAATAAATCTCCACAGCAATGATTTTCAAATCTCTAGCAAGATTTAATCCAGCCAGTAGGGCTTCATACTCGGCTTTGTTATTAGTTGCATGGAAGTAGAACTTTAGAGCATAACATATAGATCAACCTTCAGGAGTTTCAAGTACAACCCCTGCACCTGAGCAACAGTCATTTGATGCACCATCTGTATGCAGCTTCCAGATATACTTGGGAGTTTCACTGGTTTCGGGCAAGTCCTTTGGGATGGTAAATTCAGCTATGAAATCTGCTAGGACTTGTCCTTGAATGGCTCGCCTTGGAGTGTAGGTAATGTCAAACTGACTTAACTCAATGTTCCACTTGAGTAACCTACCAGACGTCTCAGGCCGCGTAAGGACCTATCGTAACGGTTGGTCGGTGTAAACGATTATAGGATGAGCTTGGAAATATGGACGGAGCTTCCTCGAGGCAATAACAAGGTAGTAAGCCAATTTATCCAGCTTCGGATAATTTCTCTCAGCTCCGGTTAGTCGCTTGCTAATATAATAGACAGACTTTTGTATTCGATCTTCCTCCCGAATTAAGGCAGCACTGATTGCGTTTTCTGATACCGCCAAGTAAATGTACAATTTCTCGTGATCGATAGGCTTTGACAAAATTGGCGGTGTGGAAAAATGTTGAATTAATGCTCGGAATGCGCCCTCACATTCCGTAGTCCATTCAAAGTTTCGTTTCCCTTTTCGGATCAGATCGAAGAAGGGGATGCATTTGTCAGTAGATCTGGAAATGAACCTGCTCAGTGCTGCTACTTTCCCATTAGGACTCTGGACTTGCTTTATATTTCTCGGAGTTTCAAGGTTTCTAACCGCCCAGATCTTTTTGGGATTGGCTTTGATTCCTTGAGCATTGACGATAAACCCAAGAAATTTTCCTGATGCGACCCCAAAGTGACATTTCAACGGATTAAGCTTCATTCTGTATTCTCGAAGAATATTAAACATTGACTCCTGATCTTTGACGTGGTCAGTGGAGAATCGTGACTTGACTAGCATGTCGTCCACGTATACCTCCATGGTTTTTCCAATCTGATTGGCGAACATTCGATTAACTAATCGTTGATAAGTTGCGCCAGCATTCTTGAGTCCAAAAGGCATAACCTTGTAGCAATAAAATCCCACATTGGTAACGAAGCTGGTATGCTCCTGGTCGGGTAAGTGCATGGGTATTTGATTGTAGCCGAAATACGCATCCATGAAGGATAAGAGTTCATGCTCGGCTGTTGAATCTATGAGTTGATCAATTCGAGGAAGTGGAAAACTGTCTTTAGGGCATGCTTTATTCAGATCAGAGTAATCGATGCACGTTCTCCATTTCCCATTTGGCTTTCGGACAAGTACAGGATTTGACATCCATTCTGGATATAATGCATCTCGAATAAATCCATTCGATTTAAGCTTGTCTACCTCTTCCTTAAGGGCGGCAGATCTCTCTAGATCCATACCACGCCTTTTTTGTTTGGCTGGGACGTGCCGCGGGTCAATGTTCAATGCGTGGCTCGCGATGTCCGGCGAGATTCCACACATGTCAGAATGCGTCCAGGCAAACACGTCAAGTTTTGCCTGGAGAAATTCAACCAATTCCTCTTGCATTTGTTGGCTTAACTAAGATCCAATCTTTACCATTCTAGAATCATCGCTATCATCGATCGGGACATCGATCGTCAGTTCGGCCGAAGAAGCTTAACTGTCTTTACTTTCGTCTTTACTTTCGGTGTCTCTCGGGTCAAGATCTCTTTGGAATTGGTTGGGGTGCCCAGGCCTAAGCCCAGGCGTCAATTGTCAATTATCAACAAAACGGACGCAGAGAGATTCCGCTACGCCCTTTCCTTTCTCTTTTCGCTGCGCCTCGCACAGCTCAGCAACATAACAGGCTCGTCCAGCAGCCTGATCTCCTTGAACACTCCAACTCCACGATCGGTGGGGAACTTTAGAGTCGAACACCATTGGGCAATAGCAGCCCTGAACTCAGCTAGGGCCGGTCAGCCCAAGAAAGCATTATATGGCGAGTCTATATCCAAAACAACAAACTGCAGTATCTAGACTCTCCGGCGTTCACCAATACCTAATTCCACTAGCAATTCCACCACTCCAGTGGGTATAGTTGCACTCCCATTGAAACCATGGAAATGGTACTGACAAGGTTTCAAATCTTTGGTCTTCATTTTCATCTGATCATAGGCTCGCTTGAACAATATATTAACAGAACTTCCACTGTCCACGATCCTCTTCATCCAAGTAGGACCTACTTGAGCTAATATGACAAGTGGATCGATGGTTGGGGCTTCGATCCTATTGGCATCTCTATCTCGGAAGACGATGTCGTTAGTCATCATCTTTTGTTGCTTGGCCGGAGCCCCATCTTCCAAACTACTACAACACTCGAAGCTCACATGCCTAATAGAGCTGGCATACGACTCCATTTCCTTCCAGCTTTGGTCTGCTAGATGAGAACCACCACTAATGGTATTTATCACCAACCTCCCGCCAGTACGAGTGGGTTCCTCCTGTCTTGCCTGATTCGGTGTATGGTTCTGATTCGATTGGCCTGCACCTCCAGATTGCGGTGCCCGCACAAACTGTTCCAATTTCCTTTCACGTATCAACTTTTCAATGAGATCCTGCAAATGACGGCACTCATTTGTATTATGGCCGTAGCTTTTATGGAATCTACAAAATTTTCCTATCTAAATCTGTTTCTCCGATGACTGTTTCGGAGCAGGCTTCTTATACTGAATAGTATTGCAGGTTTGTAGATACACATTTTCCAGCGACGTATTCAGAGGAGTATAATTATCAAACATAGGAGCCCTACGTCGCGGACCACGGTTCTGATCCCAGTTTCTATTTTGGTTACCATTCCCTTTCTGCTGATTTTGTTTATTCTGAATGTTCAATTGCACTTTCCCGGAGCTCTCCCCGGTTTGCTTAACATCAATATTGCTCTGAATTCCTTCCATACTAGGCCCCGCATCATCCTTCTTCCTAGACTGTTTCGCATCCTCCCTTCTCAAGAATTGGGCTGCCTTGGAATAGAAATGGTCCAATGATGCTGGGGATTTTCCGGCCAACCAGTTGCCGAACTCAGAATCGGGATCAATCCCCTTAGTCAATGCCATTAGAATGGGGTTATCATTAGGGTTGCTGACCTTAGCGCATGCAGCATGAAATCCCTCTAAATAACGCCCGAGTGTCTCTCCAGGAGCTTGAGTGACACTAGATAAAGTATTAACATCCTTCGGTCTTACGACATGCATACGGAATTGCTCGATAAACTTTGTTGCCAACTGATCAAAACATGAGATAGATCGAGGTGGCAGTCGGGTAAACCACATAGTCGCTATGCCCCCTAGAGAGATCGGGAAGCTTCGGCACTTAACTGCATCATCAGCTCATGCAGCATTCATCAGCCACTCATACTTTAAGATGTGTTGATTGGGATCAGAGCTCCCCTCATAAACCGGTAAGGTCGGCATCCTAAATCGTCGAGGTGGTTCAGCATAGAGTATCTCATCAATAAAAGGAGTATGACTCCGGGAGATTCCCCCGTCGTCATTAGTGAGGCCTTGACTCTCTTGGATCATCTGACGGATCATCGTCCGGATGTCCGACATTTGCACATTTTGAGCATGTTGGGCTAAGGTGTGGTTGGGTTCCATAATGCGAGGAGGGGCCAGTCGCTGTCGACGGTCCATATCTCGCCTCTTTGGTTCTACGTCTTCAGGGACGTAAGGTTCGGGAGTGTGGTTACGTTGGCGGTGGGTCAGATCCGTTCGGTTCCGAGCGTCAACTCCCAAATAAGTACTGTGACAGTACGGTTATCAGTAATATGGTATGGGGTAGCGCCTCCTCGGGAGGAGGGTCCAGTCTGATGGCTGGTTGACGGGCCAACTCTCGGTTGCCCAAGACTCAATGTATGCTGATGCCCAGTGGCCTGTGTGTAACTTCCATCCAGTCGTGGGCGTGTGGATCTATGATGGTAATCAGAAGAGGCTGAACTCGCGATGGATGAATAGGAAGCCTGATCCCTTCTGGATCTCCTTCGTCTTTGACGGTTTAGCTGGTTGGTCAATTCCGCATTAGCATGGAGCTGTTGAGTGAGTTGCTGGCGGCTCTGAGTCAGTTCTTGCATTAGCATCTGGAATTCTTCCCTGGTAACAGGGCCTTGCGAATCTGATGGTCCGGCAGCATTCTAGTCGGCAGGAGCTGGTTGTACATGGTTATGTCTGTCCCGTCCTTCTAGATCTACGACAGTTGAGGTAGTCCTTGTGTTAACCATGATGGATAGCGAAGCTCTTTCCTAGACTTGATGCAAATCTGAATAGGATGGAAGAACTTTAATCTCTGAGATCTGGATCTTCTTCTTAGATTTGTGCAATCCGATATCGATAGTGGATCCAACAAGCATGAGAAAAACTGTGTTTTCTCAGTGAAAGCACCAAAGTGTTTGTACCAAAATTGGGAACAACACTCTTTGGAAGTGTTTGAAGAGATAAAATGAAGAAAGTAAATGTAAAAAGAGGATTATCTAACAAACACTCTAGACAATAATCAGAAAAACAGCAAAGAATGTAGAGATTTAGAGTGGTTCGGCGTGTTGCCTACGTCCACTATGAAATGATTGATCTTTATTAACCTTTTCTTGCTGGTTACAGCTGATTACAACAGTAAATCTCGAGTACAACAGTGAAATTCGAGTACAACGGTGAATTCGGCAGAGTCTGGACGTCAGAGAGCCAAAAAGATCCTTTTTCTATTAGCTCTGGGATGTTATTTATAAGCGTAGGATGCAAATATCTCGCTCAGATCTTGGGAGACTTCTTCTAGCACATGGGTGAGCCCAAGCGATCGATCCCATGTGATTTGCACTCGGTCCGTGATCGATACGAACGAATTTTGTATCGATCAAGATTTGGCCCAATCGAGTCGAAATTGGGCAAGAACATTCTTTAGGTCGTACATAAGCTCCTGTGAAAATTTTGTTGCATTTGGACTTGTAGATTGTGAGTTATGATCGATACGAGTTTTGGCTTTCGATTGCTATTCTCTTCGCATCGATGCTATTCGTATCGATCTGTTCGTGTCGCTCTTTGGGCACGTGCTTGCAAGTTGACGTGGCACTAACCTCTTGGATCGATCCACTTTTCGTGCTGTACGACCGAGCCTTTCCTTTATTTGCGCCTTATTCGTATCGACTTGATTCGTTCCGTGTTTCGCATCGATTCATGGACACTTGCTTCGTATCGATAGTCTCTAGCCTTTTCGTATCAATAAAAAAGATACACTTCGTGTCGATCCATAATGTGTTCTTCGTATCGATCAATGGCCGATCGATACAAAATATGTGAATGGATTGATCGATACGAAGTGAATGGAACGATCGATAAGAAATGACAATCTCCCATGGATACGAACTAGTTGGTGATGATGGATACGAAGTATGGTTACTTGGACCGATACGATTGGGATGCTTACGAAGAAGGCTATCTTGGATCGATACGAACATGATGGATACGAAGCGAGGTTGCTCGGACCGATACGACCATGATGGATACGAATTTTCGAAGCTTGATGGATGCGAACAAGGCCTTTCAGTTGATGGATACGAAGAGTGCAGTTCCCCCGATCGTTACAAAGACGAGTGCATCTGATGAATTCGAACAAGACGATACGAAGAAGGACTTTCTCTGGTTGCTTGAATTGCATCGATCATATTTTGAGCATACGAACTCGGATTGACTTGAAATTCGGAACACTGGCTTTCATGGCTTTGCTTGTTTCATCATATCAATTGCAGCTTGATCCGGACTCGGATAAAATTTATCGACATCTAAAATGAACCGGTGTATAACTGACCTTCGAGAGAACCGTTCCTGGTTTCCAGTCAATTTCTTGGTGTCACGACCTTGCCAAAAGCGGGATAACAGTGGTGTTTAGTTCAAACTAAGGAATGGAAGTCCTTGACCAAGATGGTGGAGGGTAGTGAGGCTTGTTTTGGAATGGAGAAGTGGAGTAGAAATGGAAGGAGGAGGCTTAAACAAGGTTTTATGAAATTTAAAAGTGAATGAAATTAGGGTTTTTAAACTTTAGAAATCTATGTAAGCATGGAAAAGTTTTCTAGAACTTGGAGGAAATTTTAGAAGTAGGAATGAATATGAAAACGGAGGGAAATATTAGGAATTTTGTATATATACAAATGGATAAATTAAATTACCAAAATGACCTTAGTACCATTCCCTCTACTCTTTCTATGTCGCCTCACCCTCCTTGTCCCCCCACCATTTCTCATGTGAATATGCCCTCCTTTGCTTATTGAGCCAATAGGCATTAATGACCTATGTACTTAATGTTTTTAATGAAATGATATGTTATGACAACTTTTATTTTTAAAACTTTACATAATATGTCATATTATCCCTTATAATATTTATTTAAGTTCAATATGCATATATAATTATCAAAATCCTAACTTATTAATAAATGAAAGTGAGTATTTAATTCTAATGTACACAACATTTTCCGATAACTTTTGGACACCGAAAAGTCGAAAATTTGAAACACGATATCCGGTCATATTTTCTGTTTTCCTTTGAACAAATTATTTTTGTAAACAACTTTTGAAAACCATTTCACCATCATTAGTTATCATTCAAAAGAGTTTGATTTTATGTTATAAAACCCACTAATTAATTATTAAAAATATATTTAAATATCCATATTTAAAGTGATTAAATATCGGATCATTAAAGAAACATTGGGATGTTTAAAATAATTCGGTAATCAAAACCTAAAAAGAATATATATTCAATAGTTTTTAAAATTGTACCTAGCTTTTATTTTCCTAAAATTGAAAACACTATTCCTATGGAAAAAAATATATTTATAGTAAGATAATATCATATGATATATTAAACAGTTTGTTTATCAAAATTATAACAAAATTATAAATAAAAATTGTTATTTTTTAACATAATTGGCATTTAGAAATCCTAATATTTATAGGTATATTCATATTCTTCTCTAATCTAAATAGGAAAAAAATCAATTTTTTTCCTCTCTTTTCTTATTTTTAATCAAGTGGAGAACAATTTAGGGATTATGGTTTCATACTTCAAATTGATTTTTTCTCATCCTTTCCAAAATTTCTAATAGAAACAAATTAATTAATGTAAAAGAGAACAACTTACTATTTAGGAATTAGGGTTCCTGCTTAAGGCCTTAAAATCAATTTGCATCTTCTTCTTTAAAAGATAGCAAACTATTTTTCTTTCCTTCCTCCTCTAAAGCAAGTTGATGATGCCTAGCTAAATGAATGATATTTTTTTGTGTATTGCTAAAAGCACCTAGAAATATACTTCCTAATACCATTTCGAAAGAGCACCATGTATAATTAAATTATGTGTTACTTAATACCATAGAAGATAATTATGAGGCACCCAAAACATTTAAACCCTGAATCCTATTCCTCTTACTTTTCGATAAAAAACCATAATCTACGACATGCAACAATCTCCCAATAATGAGGAAGTCAGTTGTAGCTGTCAAGCAATGCCAAAGCTCGCAACAATCTTGCGACCAACCAGAGAAGAAACTTTTAATTTTCCATCCTTTGATGTTTACCTGGCTTCTTATAATAGTGCTCTTCCTCTATAGATTAGTCATTTAAAATTGAAAAATTGATCAATTCTGATAAATATAATTTTGATTTTAGGGTTTTACGTGTTTGAGGTTGGACCAAGATGTTTAACATGCATGAAAAGTTTGATGATTAATTAGCAAATGAAGAAATTGAATTGGTGTTAAGTAGCATGTTTATTTATTAAACTTGATTAAAAATTATATGGTATTAGTAAGCATATTCTTGGGTGCTTTTAGCAACCAACTTTTTTTTTCAGTAGTTCGTACATGCAAAATGGAGTTATGATTTTTTTCCTGATGTCGTAATGCATTATGATGCCCTTGAACAATTTGATGCCCCATGCGATGGCCTAGTTATCCCTGGGCCAAAGCCGGCTCTAAAAGTAAAGGCTAAAATGGTTGATTACTAACATATAATATAAAGTGGAGTCAATACTTGTTACTAGAAAAGAACGGTTTGTTGAATTTTGAAATAAAATATAATATTGATCTAGTCAATTAGGTATAAGTGATGGTGATGGAACAATGCATCCAACATTCTGAATTTAAGAAAACAAATTATTAGCTTCCTTTTTTTATATTGAATGCAATATTACATGTACCTTTAATGGTTATAAAAGCATATAAAATTTTATTTAAATAAACTATCAAAAGGACATATACCATGTAAAATGTTTGCATTCTTAAATATTCTAGCGAGACCCTTGGAAATAGGTGCAAAGCGTAGCACCACCCGTGAAGAGTAAGATTCCGATCCGGGGGAATAGCTTTTTCAAAGCTTTTGTGTGGTGGGTTTTGTCCCTAACGAGATGGGAAAGTAGCAAGCCGAACCCCCGTTATCTTAGGCTCTTCGGGGGGACCGTGTCATGTCAAATTCATAGCTAAGAGCAAGGGAAAACCGGTTCCAACAGTTCGGTTGACACTCGGAATTAGGTAGTAAGTAAATACTTGGGCCTTTTCTTTCTCAATTGATTTTGAATTATAGAATTTATTTGTAACTGTATAAATTGATTCATTGATATCTTATCTCTATAATTTTCAAATTAAACTCTTATTTATTGCTAAGTGTTTATTTATTATTTGCGATAGTTTTATCTTTTAATTTAAGCAACCTTTTGAGCATTTTTGATAAAAATATCAATGGATTAAGGAAAAAAAGCATATTTAGAATTTTAAAAGTTTGTTAATGATTTGTGTTAATCTAACAAAAATATAAACGTATAGTTGGAAGATACTTTTAGTAAGAAAATTTATGAGCATTAAATGTTTGATATTTGAATTATAAAGTCATTTATAGAATTTAATGACTTTTAAATAGAGATATACGATGATTTGAGAATATATGTTATTATAAGTATATTTTGGGCAATAATCATGAACTTTGTATTCAACTACAAAATATTTCAATCATGCAAATTTCATATCAGGAAATATATATTCAAATGTAAAGTTTCATGTTTTAATGGAGCACCATACATATCGATGTCGCAGTGTGAAAATTATATGTTTTAAGTGCAAGATAATTTACATTTTTCAAAACATACATGGAAATGGAAGTTTACATGATGCATAATTATTAAGAAGTAATTAATTTGAATATATATGGGGTGAGCCTCTTTTTTAGATAAATACCGTTGGGTACAATTTTGAAATTGAATGTTTTATAAAATATAAGAAAGAATTTTGTTATTATATATATATATATATATATATGTGTGTGTGTGTGTGTCTATGTATAAGAATATGAAGTGAAATATTTATTTTAAGTACATGGTTGAATTAGGTTAAAGATTAAGTGCGACGATATGAGTTATATGCACGAGATGCTATAAATTTTGGAAGAGAATATCAAATGTTGTATTTAAATGTAAAGAGATACATCATCAATCATTACAATATATAAGTGATTATATTTTAGATGGTAACTGTTTGAATATTACTCATGTGAATTTCATTAAATAAAAAAGGTGTTACATTCTTAAGGCCATGGGTATATTTTAAATTTTGGTCAGTGATTTCATGCAACATTGATCCATATTTATAATATTTATATGTCATAGATGTTATGAATTTAAATGGTACGTCTACTATGAAAGAATCCTAGATATTTTCAATTTAACATGAATGAATTCACTGAATGTGAAGAAGTACTAAAGTAGACTATATATATTACAAGTACTAATGGTACAATATATCAAAATCTATAGGACAACAAAGTGATTGTGAAACTTATTTCTAAAACTAATATAAATTATGAATGTAAAGCCAAGTATGCCATACAATTTACTCATTTAGCATAGCAGGGATGAAAATTGAATAGAAAACATATGCCAAGTATAGAATGTTAGGATGTATAATGGAAGAAATTAAATTTCATATGTTTAGAATAATATATTGATCCTTTGATATTATAAATTAAAGTAAAAGTGTGATAAAGGAATGTTATAAATCATGATGGATACTTATTACTATATGCATTTTGTAGAGTATTTTCAAATGAGATATTTATAGCTGTGGGTATACACATGCATATTATTACAAGAAAATTGTCATTTTTGTCCATTATGTAGCATAAAATCATCTCATGTTCGAAAAAGATATATTTGGTTTGCCAACATGAGTTGGTAGATATGAGAGCTATGCATATATGAAAAAAAATTGGACTATTGTATCTTCATAAGCATTGATTTTCAATGCATTCATTAATCTTTAATTTGTATCTTTGTTAACTCATTCTTATTCCATAAGCATTGGTTTTTAATGCATTCACTAATCTTGAATTCATACCTTTTTAACTCATTCTTCTTATGTCTTCGTTAATAATGATGGAATACCTTCATTATATTTATATTTTTGCAACCATTGATGAAATATCTCTGATAGCTAATTACACATATCTTCGTAAGCATTCATAACATGTCTTTGTTTGCTCTATTCTCCTATCTTCGAAAGCATTGATAGTATCTCCACTAGCTATATACTCCTATTTTCATAAGCATTGTTAGTATGGCTCCATTAGTTCTAGACTCATATCTCCATTTGCCCGCATTTCCTATACTTTGAAAAACTATGTTTATACTTCCACTAAATCGGTTCTTATGTTTATGTTAACCTTTATGTTTTCATTAGCTTTCATGTAACGACCCCAGATTTTTGTTTAATTTAAATTAATAATTTATTGGATTTTGTATAAAAGTTTGTAAAATAAATTTTTAAATGGATTAATTGATAGCAAGTTTCCCCGATCGTAATAAAAATTCTGATGTTGAATCATTCAAATTTAAAATATTGTATATATACGTGAATATATATGTATATATGATATACGAGTAAACTTGAAATTTTATATATAAGTATATATTGATTTGAATTTAAATTTCAAGTAAATGGATTTTAAAATAAATATATAGAGAAATACAATATAATTGGTATTGCAGTAAAAATAACAAAATAAAATATTAGAACAAATAAAACAAAAAAATTAAAAGCAAACATTTGTTAATAAAATAAAAATAAAATGTATTTATAATAATCAAATTAAAACATAACATGCTCAAAGTACACAAAGAAACCATGCTTGCATTAAATGCATTTACTCCTCAGCCATAAACAAGATCTGCCAAGCAAACAAAGGTGTGAACCGGGTAACAAGGCAAGTAGATAAACAATTACAAAACAAACAAAATTAGTACTTACTAGGAAATTAAATAAGATGCATGTAAACTTAGATGGGAACAAGAGCATTTAATGCCATCAGCTCAAGCAAGAAAAAGAATCATATCAGCCTCTTTAGTACACGAACCAGCCACCAAAACAAAGAAAATATCCTTGCTCATTTTGTACAAGCAAATATATCGACCTGTACAAAAGAAAATTTTCACCTGTAAAACTTGCTTTCTTTTATCCATCAAGCTTTCCATCATTTTCATTTCAAGTTCATTCGTTCAAAACAACTCAACAAAGAAAAAAGAAAAACAGATCATTACCTTATATTCAAGCTTGAAAACAAATTACTGAAGAAAGAAAAAAGAAAACAGAGGAAGATTTAAATCTGCAGTTTCAAAAACCACAAAGTCTCTGTTTCAAAAACTTGTTTCAGGTGAGTAAACGAATCACTTTGTATTTAAGTAAAATTGGTATATATGATTCATGGTCAAATGTTGCTCTACGTGTACATATTTGTGAAGCTTTGATATATCTATTTAACTGCTTTGTGTATAAAAAGGAAAAAAAATTTAGTCCGTTCTTCTCTGTTTAGGATTCACAGGGAGGAAAATAATCAAGCAAATGGAATATATCTCCATTTAATCACTAGTGAGCTTACATCTTAAACCAAAACTAGTTGTTAAAACATAAATTAATAGTTAAAAAATTGTTTCAACCATGTTGGTGAGACATCACAGCTGAAATCCTGGTTTTACAAAGCAAATTGCAAATATATGTTGAATTCGAATCTCACGAAATATTAATTCAATTATAGGGTCTGAATCCTTACTCAAAGATATGATTTTTAAGCTAGGTTTGGTAATTTTTAGAAGTCTGGTTGGAGAGCAGTTCCAGGTTGATCGAAAATCACGTTTTAACAAATTTCTGGCAATCTAACCTAATCTGGTTGATGAAATTCTGTTCGAAGCTAGTTTATTAATCAATGACTCAAGGAAAATTATCAAATAATTTTTCGAATGCGTGAAGTTGTTGATCGAACCCAAAGTAGGGTTTAAGCTCAATGTTTGCAGTGGAAAAAAAATGAGGTGACTTCATCACCTCGGAGGCGTCGAGCTTCACGTGGTTCTGGGGGATGATGGCTTGGGGTGCTGACGTGGTATGACCGAAAGCGTGGATTTTCTGGTGGAAGGTGTGAGGAGAACGAGGCGAATTTGTCTGAGATATTCGAGCTTCAGTTTTCAACGAGAGGGTGAATTTTCTTTTTCAAATTTTCTGGGTCGAATCGAAGCTCGATTTCGTGCTTATGAGGATTTTCCGACTTGCTGGCGATCGCGATGGCCACCGGAGTGGCGCCGCGATGATGTGCACGTGCACGCGTCGACCTTCGTATCATCGATATATGTGGGTTGGGGAAGACGTAGTTTTTCTCGGGTTCGAATCGATGTAGGCTTTGGGTTACTCGAAGAAACTGGTGGTGAAACCCAAAGTCGAACGCGGGGATGATTGTTTTGGCACAGGGGAGGAAGAAGATTGGCTCGGGGAAATCACGAGCGTGACTCGGTGAAAAACTAGGTTTTACTCGGGTTATTTTAAATATGGGTTTGGCCCAAATAAAATTTAAGTTTTACTATTAACGGATTTTAGACTTGTGAAGAAAATAATATTAACTATATTGAATTAAAAGCTGATTACCATTTTCAATGAACCAAGTGGATACTTAATAATCTAATTTATACTTTAAATAATTGAATTTAAAGATATGAATTGAAGTTAATTTACCTTAAATTTTAATGTAACAATAAATTGATTTTTGGTGCAAAGTAAATTCTTAACTGATAATTAAGGTAAATAACTTTCATAAAGTAACGAATTTGAAAAGAAATTAAGAATGATTTATAATTTAAAAATGATTAGTAAAGATATTTAAGTGGTTAATTCAGTTTAATCCCAATTACTTGAATCAATTATGATTGACCATCATCAAATATTCTGTTTTAGATTGATATTTCTGTTATGATACCGTGATTGTTTTGTATTGCACCGTGATCTGTGATTTTGTTTTGTATAAATGTGAAAACCCTTTTTGTCCGTAAAACAGCATTTAAACTTCGATGCGACAGGGAGTCGGATTCCCGTTGGTTATCCGAAACCCACATCGAATTGTAATGATTTATCTTTGTGACTGATAAATTTATTTTATCTATAAATTTGTTGATGAAGATAAGCGTTATGGGTTATACCGCTTACCGATATATCTGTGATGATTGATGTTGTGCACTATTGTGTAAAAAACCCTGGACCATACTCTTACACACACAAATATGGATTTCACGTGGAAATCGGTTAAATCACAGATGATTTAAATTTAATGTTTTTGAAATTGAAATTTTAATTTCAATTGATTTTGAAATTGGTAATCTGGGTTAAATGTCAACGCTTTTGTAAATGAGTTTCAAAGATAAAAATTATTTTGAATAACTTAATTGAGTTTGGAAAATTTAAATAATTTGATTTAAATTTGAATTCGAGTTTGAAATGGAATTGAAGTATTTTGAAAACTATGAAATGAGTCTTTAATTCAAAGACCGGACGAGTTAATCCAACTTGAATTGGAATTGTTTTGAAAGACTATGAATGAATCTTTGGAAACGAATTTTGAAAGCTATAAGTTAAATCTTGATTTAAAGATTTAACGAGTTAATTCAATTGAAATGGAAATCGTTTTGAAATCCATGAATGGATATTTGTGAATGGGTGAACTTTTTGAATTAAATCTTTTTGTTTAAAAGATTGGAAATGGTAATTTGTTTTAACTATTCGAATGAAAAGTTTTGGGCTTTAAGCTGTGATTTAACTGAGACCCCAGTATCCATATGATTTTTAATTGCGCTCGTTATTCGGTTTAGCCGGGAGAGGACCTTTGTGTCGTATAACCCATTCCGAATAACGATACGACGATATGGATAGCATTTGAAGACCGATGGTGAAGACTGGGTATTTGCGAGAGCGATAGGATGACCTATCGATTGTCTCTGCACTGAGTAGCTACAGTATAGAGATTTCCTAAGTGATGGGAAGTCCGATCAGGATTGTGAATACCCGGATTGCAATGGCTTCTTTGGAAGTGCCTTCGGTTCTGTTCGGACCCGGAACAGACTTGTATGGATGTGTGTCTGACATTACACTTTGAGATGTAAAGCTGGTTTCTATCAAATACATTTCTGTTGGTGGCGGAGAATTTATTCTCTTAGCTTAACACCCTTCTCTGAGACGTACGAGCTCAGAGGTTATGTAGTTGATGGTTACTAGTGATACATTCCCAATTTGGTAATGTGGCATACGAAGTGCTGATGATCATTTGTTGGTCAAAGCGTGGCTTTGTGAAAAAGCGTGGCTTTGTGAAAAAGCGTTGCTTTGTGGACGAGACTTCGTCGAGCCTCACAACCCGGTAATGGTCGAAACAGGAATGTTGCGACAAAGGTTTGTAGGGGTAGCTCCCCTAGGGTATGTCATTTCCTTCTGGATAAAATGTGATATCATGGTATGGAGCCCAGATATCTTACCTATGTTGATTATACTTTGTGGCTGTTGCTTTATGATTGAGGATCCTCGGATAAAGGTCGGTAACGACCGGGGGATGACATGACTTGTGTGTTAGTTACCTAGTTACAGCTGTACAGCGTGAGGTAGCGTCAGTGTGTTAGTTACCTAGTTACAGCTGTACAGCGTGAGGTAGCGTCGGCCTTTTGTTTGCAGAGATCCGGTTAGGATCCGGGGCGTCTTTCCAGAGGAGTTTCTATTTCGGTAAGGAAGTTCCTTAGCCTGATCATTTGTTGGAAATCCAAAGAAACAATACGAACCCAGTACGGTTTTAGTTGTATTACCTGCTATGGAATGTGGCGGTAACCTGCTATTGAACGTAGTAGCTATAGTAGGCATACAACCATGGTTGTATGCTGGCTAAGATTAATATTATATTTTCGAAATGGTTTTCGACACTATGCACTAATGATAATAATATCGAATGATTTTGCGTAGTAAGCATTTTTGACTATCATAAGAAGAAATCTCCTCCAATTCTGCGTTTGCATTGTGTGTGTGGTGGGAGGTCTTATGGTAGTTTTATTTTCGAAAAGCATTGCGGATTTCAATGTTTAAAAGCCTTTTGTATTTGTTTAAAGATAAACTGTTTTGTTTGCTCATACCAGTCCCATGACTGATCCGGAGTTTATTGTTCCCTTCCTAAACTCTGGGTGCCCACCATTTTCCACACGGGCAGTCTAGAGTTGGGTTTCTCAGATCTTCAGGTTGAGTAGATTATCTGGAGCTAGTCAGTCCTTGGACGGCTGACCTTGCTTTCCGCTAGCTACGGATTGGAGCATTCTATTGGAGACATTCTATCCGCTGCTGGTGTTATTTATTTTCTTTCCGCTGCTATTTCTTGTATCATATCTCTGATGTATATTGATATTTGTTGTATCATTCTGTTGTATCAGATTTTGTATCTGTCATTGTATCAATGTTATGTAATTGATATATTCTTTTTCCGCTGTGTTGTTATACTTAATGGTGTTATAAGCTCCGGCGACTCGGATTTGAACGGTCGAATCTACGGCATTCGAGTACGATGTAAAGTATGGGTGCCGATTTTCGAACGCGAAAAATCCGTATCGTTACATTTCATCTTATGTTTTCATTAACAATATTCCTATGTTTACATTAACTTACATCATATGCTACCATTCGCTTATACCTCATGTTTTTGCTAACATATATCTTATGTTTTCAATACCTTTGTATTATGTTTTGGCTAGCTCTTTCTATATATTTGTTAATATCTTTCCATTACATCTTCGTTAGCATTGATTTTAATGTTTCGATTAGCTTTTTATTTTGGTATAACATTGTCTCCCAAAAAAATATCTTTAAACTTTAGTTTGAAAAGAACTTTTTTTTCAACCATATACCTAAAATCCAATGTCTTGCATATTAAGCTACCTTCTCCCCTTTGAAAAATATAAACAAAATTCTTAGTATTCTTTTAATCTTTTATCTTGTCCTTTGAATTGTTTCAATCCTGGATCAACGACCAGTAATCTTTCCCAAAGTTGCTTATATATTTTCATTCCTGGATTTCATTAACTTGTAGCTTTGAACTCTAATTTTCGATCATCTTCAATTCTCAACTATCAACTATGATTTTATACATTTTTATTGAATTTGATTTTGTTTAGATTTAATCAAGTTCGATTGTGTTAGCATGATTCGTAATTTTCTTTCGATTAATTGGATTTTCGCCTTAGATCCAAGCTTAGTTGATATGATGTTGATTTATGGAGAATTTTTCTAACCAGGATTATAGCATGAAATTGCTTATCTCTAAAAATTGTCAAATTTATTATGCATTTATTCATATCAACCATACTCCCTCGTTTTGATCTGAAAATGTGAGCTTTAACAACCAAAAAATATTTATGCACCCTTATTTTGCTTGAGATTTCGATACCATTTTATGCTCCTTCCTCCATTAACATTTATACATACTTCTGTTAGCTACAACATCATAGTTTCATTAACCAATAACTACAAAAGTATGCTTCCATTAGCTTTTGAATTTGTATTTTCGTTAGCTACTTAAAACCTATATTTTTGCTAGCCTATTAATCTATACTTTCGTTAGCTATACTTCATAGTTTTGTGAACCAACAACCACAAAATGATGTTTCTGAGCTACTTGCCCTATGTTTTCGATAAAATTTAAATGAATATTTTTGTTAGTTAGCTATAAAACTATACTTCTATTAGCCATCAGACTCATATTTTTGTTAGCGATAAAACTATTCTTCCATTAACTATTAAATTCATGTTTTTGTTGACCATTAAGTTATGTTTTCATTAGATACAAACTTTATGTTCAATTAACAATGTACCTTATACTCTCATTAGCTAACCATTTTATTGATCTATATTTCCACTAGCTATCCACTTCAAATATATGTTTGAATTTTGCCTTTACCATATTTTTGCTGGTTATTTGTCCTTATTATCTTAATTAATTCCTTTTCTAAAATATAAATTTTCTTACCACTAATTTATATGATTAACATGAAACTTTAAAGATTAATTTAATGATCTAAAAGTATCCACCAAGTAATCTCCAAGTTTATAAAAGAGTTTAGTACATCTAAGTTTCATTTTATTGTCTTTACTTTTACCTTTTCAAGAATAATGATTAAATCCATAAGAATAGTTTAAAAGTTTTGCCCCTTTCTCAAAATCAAAGAAACCCTCAAGTCATTCAGGGGATAAAATTCATATAAATAACCAATCTTTATTAATTGCTAAGACCAAATTGGGAAAAATCTTAGTTGCTTTGGAATAATGAGAGTTGAAACCAGAGTGCCTACTTTAACTGGTAGAATTAACACTCCTTTAGGTGGATTCTTTGCTATCACTTATATCCATGTTTGGCATTCATACTACCTTCCATTCAACTCTTTTATAACAGAAATTCTCAAGTTCTCAAAATTGCACCTAACCAACTTACATCGAACTCGTACAATTATCTTCAATTTTTGCACGTCCCATTTAATTAACTCCAATTAAATAACCAAGTTGCTAAAACCTTTTCTTATCTATCAATATCGTAAAATCCAAGAACCAACTGGCTGATACCATCTTTCGCCTATTGCCATCTTATGAAAATCTTATAATAGATGTTATTAACAAGACTAAAGACAGGGATAATTGGTTTTTATTTAAGTTGTATGCCGACGAAATACGGTGCAGTGAGATACCGAGATATTGAAATAATATAAACCTTCACTCCAATAATTCGTACATACGTGCATCCTTCATGTCTGCTCTTCACTTCATTTTCGTTCTTCTTAGAACTAAAGCAGAAGAAGAAAGAAAAAATATATTTCAAACATTAAAATTCAATTTCTCGAAATCCACTTAAATATAAATTTTAAAACAATTATCTTTGGAATCAGGATGAAGAGATCTGCAACCCTATAGTGGTTTCGGGTTGTTCAGTGGTGATGTTGGAGGTGCGTCAGTTATGGCCGTATATTAGGGTTTTGGTTGTGGTCGAGAGTAGCCTTCGATTTGTGAAATGGAGGACGGGGTTGAGATTCTCATAGTAAGGAGCATCGAGTTTTGTTTGAGTGGGATGATCGCGGAGAGAGCGAAGATAGGAGTTCGTCGGATAAATCGTAAGGCGATTACGTTGAGTTATGGAGGAGGGCGATCGTGCGTGTACATGGTAAAGGAGCTGTGTTCGTGTGCAAGGGGAGTGGGGAAGATGGTTTCTGTTAATTTGGTGTAATTAGTTAATTTAAGTTGTAATTAGTATATTTAATTATAATTTAAAATTAGAAATCTTATAATTTTAATAACTCTCTCATAGAAGGTCCGATTGAGACGCCGTTGGTCACATTGGAATCGTGTCGTCGTCCTCTATGCGATGACAGTGAATTAGTTGCATTTGGAACTAGTCGAATCTGGAGCTATATTTGAACGTTGTTCGACTATAGACAAAGCTGAACGCAAAAGCGACAATTGGAATAAAGGTGAGTTAAACTCACCTTTCTGATTTACCAGTATAATATTGTATAGATTAAATTTATTTATATCTGCTTGAATTGATTGAATTGGCTGGTTTATTGAATTTGGTCTAGGATCACGATATAGCATCTTGAAATGCTATTAGATTGGTTGAATTTGGTCTAGGATCACGATATAACATCTTGAAATGCTATTAGATTGTTTGAGTTTTAAATTTCTATTCAAACTTGTTTTCAGTAATGGATCATATAAGAGGTGATAAATTGATATTGATTTTGATTGATATAATTACGTTGTTTAAAATTATAACGTAGTTAAGGTAAGTATACTTCTTGGTGTTATCTATTTGGCTAAATAAATATCGTTTAATAAATGTAAGAATTTATCTTGAATAACATTGGTTAGCAGAATAAATCCACATTCTGATATATATTAATTTGTATATTTATTTAAGTGTCATTTGATTGTTAATGATGGATTGGTTTACATATATGCTTGATTTTGTAAATACTAGCAATTTGATTTGAGAAGTTAAATGAAAGGTAACGGTAGCTTGTTAAGTACCACTGGGATTATCGAGGCTTTTCTAGGTTCAGAAATTTTGGATTTGATTAAATTCTAATTTTATAAATTGGAAGAAAAATGTTTTAATTATTTCTATATATACAAGGAGTTTTATTGATAATTAATTACAAATGTTTGTAAAAATTATTTTGGTAAGTTAATTACTATATTATCTATAGTATTTAAATAAATTATTTTATTAATGTTTTTGAAGATAATAATTATTTTGTTATTAGTTATTTAAAATTAGATGATTATTTCATTAAAAGTATTGTGAAGATAATTAATTTTATTTAAAGGGTTGTTTAAAGTTATTTATTTTATTTATCTATTTGAGATGTTTAAATGTGTAAGAATTTATTTATTATATTATTAAAAAAAATTAGTTATATTTCTTTATATTATTTAAAAAGATTAAAGCTAAGTTTATGATTGTTTTAGTTTTATTTATTTAAAATAATAATAATAAATTATTACAAATGGATTTCCATAAGAAAAGTAAGACGGTCCAGTAAACTTGAGTACCTTCACCCTCAGATAAGAATTGGCATACTCCATTATGGGTGTAACGGAGAGAGGAACTCTCTTTCCAGAAGAGGGATTGGTAGTCAAAGTTTTCCCAAAAGATTAGGCCTGTTGAACTTTTAGGTCTAGCACGTTCCAAATTCAGAGAAACCCTGGAACTAAAAATGGGCAATCCTGAGCCAAATCTTTATTTTTTGAAAAGGATTTATGTAAAGGAGTTTGCAAACTTGGAAAGAGGATTGAAGTTTTGAAAAAAAGTTAGGTTCTGAATGTTTGTGAAAGGAGGATGTTAAATGGTTAGTAATTAAAAAGGGAAATTTTATAAATGGGTTAGAGATTATAAAAGAGTACTTTTGTAATAAAAACTTGGAGATTTATAAGGAATTCTATAAATAGATTTTTGGAAATTTATAAAGAAGATATTTAAAAAAACATAAGATAGTAAAGAAAGAGAGTTATTCTTGGATATTTATATCTTTGGCTAAAGGATACTTGTGTTTAATTATTTTAATATGATCTTGAAATAAGTAAAAAAAAATTAAGTATCGAGATATAGTGTTTTTGTGAATATACTTATCCTGTTGAGATAAGTAAATGGAAGTGACTTGCAAAGTATATGAAAAGTGATCTTAAAGTTATAAATGTGAGGCTCTATGGGTTCCATGGGAAAATGAAATCTATGGTTGAATGTTTGTTATTCGATGGTTTAATAACCGACTACCGAAATTGGACCCAAATGTAACTTTGGAAATATCTAGGAGAAACACGTGAGTTATATGGCACAGTCATCTCCGATGATGTTGTACTGTGCGTATAAATCTCATTTCGTTCTCTTAGGACAATGATAAAGAAATCCGTCCACTAACGGTTAGGAGACGATCTCTGATCTTATCTTTGGCTGTTTATTTCCTAAAGAACTGCGGTTGAGTATACCAGAAAATGTCGAATGTTGACCAGGATCGGATATGTTATCCGAAAACCACTTCGATCCAACTGAAGCGTTGCGAAGTGAAGACATCTAGAGGATGCAGGGAATTCAGAGACGGAGCTCTCAAGTATTTCGTTCAGTCCCAGAATGAACTTTTATGGATGAATGTTGGCATTGCATTGCTGCCTAAAGGGCAGTGTTTGCATTCCAAGTGGGAAGTGCTAAGTAAAGGTAATCGTAGCCTCAAGCCTCATCAACCGGGAAATGACTAAAGCAAGACATGCAACAGGGCTATGTGGGTCGCTTCCATTAGGGTATGATCATTCCAAGATCTAGTGTTGATATCTCTATGTATGCTTCAGGGCCCATGGTGGTTGTTTATCAACCATGGTGATCATATTTAGGGCTATCCAGTAAGGGGTAGGGCCGGTCCTGAGTAACTGAGGTGCGGTTGCGATTGCGACTTCCCGTACATTTTATCTAGAGGTGTACGGATTCGGTGGGTAGACCCTTACCCTTTCATAGTTGGAATCCATTCTCCAATAAGCGCCTACGGACTTGATTGTAGAACCTAGTATGCTGGAATTTAGTAATGTATCAATTTCGTCTATGATTAATAAGTATTTGTATCTTAGACATTATCATAATATAAGAGGATTTCATATAAAATGTTTTGGTTATCGTAAGGTAAAAACCCGTCCGTGTTTATGTGCGGCGTGGTCTTACGAGATACCTTTGTTTTTAAAGGTTTTTGTAACTTTAAAATCCAGTTGGGTGTGTTTTTCTCATGCTGGTTTCCCAAACTGACTCGGGTGTTATTTTATTATAATGCTTGGGTCAGACTGAGCATATTTACAGTTTGATTTGGATGCATTGTATCCTAGGAGATGAGTTGGAGGTCTTCAAGTCGTATTCTCGTATATGTTTATTTTACGTTGTTTTGATATTGAAATTATCAGCAATTGTGAGGACAGGTTGTTATAACTGTCCAGATTGATAATTGTGATTGTTGTTGTACCCTGATGGATGTATGTATATAACAGTTCTCTTTTGTAAAAATCATTAATATTATATTATATGTTGTTCCGCTGCGATTGTGAGATTCTGTGTTGTTTTTAGTTTCTTTTCTCTTCTTCTTCTCGTTTTATTTCTTCTTCTTCCCTATAACTATCCGTCTTTCTGTTCAATTTGGGTTGGACATATGTGGTTTATTGTCAGCTTGAATGGTACGGAAAAGCTGGTCGTTACACGTGGTATTAGAGCTTAGGTTGAGCAAACACCTAGGCTTTGGTGGGGTTAACTCATTTGAGATAGGGTAAGTGAGACCCTAGGATGAGTTTGAGTGTAAACATAAGTGCGCATATTTTTTAGTGATATAAAAATATTTTATATTGTGTTGATTAATCAGTTGGGTGGTTATGAACTGTGATCGATGTAGAAGGAGCAACTGTATCAATATGGGTTTCTAAACACTTAAATAAGGCAAATCGATATAGTATTGTTTTGAAATTTGGTAAATGAAATAATTTTACCTAAATTATTATTTATATATAAAAAGAATAATTTCCTGTGATTAATATAGTTATATGTAGTGTGTTTGGTTGTCAAAAAATGATAATATTTATTTATTATCATTTATTGTTTGTGCTTAGGTAGTTTATGAGCATTTATTGTTTGATTAATTTAAATACGAACGCCTTGTGAATTCATTTTCACGGCTTGACTATAAGGTGCTCGATGATAATATTGAGGTGAATTTTAATTATAATAAAAGTTGTTTATTATAATCTATACAAAGAGAAACAATTAGGAAAGGATCTTATATAAGAAGCGAAATTATATAAGTCAGATTTATAAATATAGACTATAAATAAGAATTTTAAACCGAGAATTTGAGTACTTAAATCCCGAAGATTTAAAATAGTTTTTCAAATTGTTATAAGAATAATAATAGTATTATTGAAGAGTGTTTTGGAATAGAAATTTTCTTAAAATATGGTTTATAAATAAATATGGATTAAAAACCGAGAAAATTAGAACCCAAAGCTCGATGTTTGGAAAAATTTATTTCAAATATTTAGGAAAAATAACAACGGTACTACTTTGAAGATATTAATAGAATATCGAAAAGGATTTGGAATAGTTAAAAAGCACCAAACTCACTTCGGTCGCTGGGAAATAATTCCGGCGATGACTGCAGCATCATCCATGTTCATTTTCGAGTTTCTAAAGTGAGGAATTGCTACTATGATAGAAATTGGTTATTGAATTGTTTTGGGTAAAGCAAATTTGTTTAAAAGTTGCCAAAAATATGATTTAATATACAAAGGAATATATGAATATTATATCAAAATGATTTGAAATAAATACTGGGTTTTAAATTCTGAAATTTTCAGCTAATTTATATTATAGACTCATGCATCTTAACCATTTGGTTTGTTGGTTAGTTTATCTCATTTCAGAATGTTGTTTGGGAAATTTTCATTTATAAAAATGAAATGAAATTTTCGACGATTTTGGACAGTCGGGACTTCCAAATTGATATAGAAATCTTAAGCTATATGTTTTGTGAAAACCTAAAAAATAAGTTTTTGTAACTTATAAATTTGAAGAGATAATAATTTTAAAATAGGTTTTAAATTTGTTGAATATTCTAGTTAAGTAAAACAATTCTAAATGTTGTATATGTACTTTTAGAAAATAGAAGAGTATTTTGCAGTTATAAACTTGATTTACAGAATGTAAATAGACGTAAGTAATGTTCCTTAAGTAAGATAATAATTCCTTAAAAATGTAATTAAAAATCTTGGGAAATGTTTTATTAATGATGATAAGTCTTACAGAGTGTTTGTAAGCTTAAATTAATATGTTATAAAATGACCTAGAAAATGAATTCTAGTATTAATTGAGAATATAAACTTAAGTTTTAAAATGAATAATAAACATAGTGTGTTTTATATAACGTTTACAATAAACTTAAGTAATGTGTTCTGGAATGGGTTAAAAATAAAAATAATGTTTAATGGAATTGAATTTGTGAAATAATTCATAAATAATCTTGGTATTAAAGAGAATATACTAAGAAATAATAAATGTGAATTAAAATAATTGGTATAGTCAAGAAAAGTAAAATTGAAATTTAGTTATGAAGAAAAATTTAACTCTGGTAAAGTTAAATAAAATGGTTTATGAAATGGTTTATAAATGAACTTTAATATAAAAGGGATATACTATTGGTATAATTATTTGTGATTTAAAGTGAAGGTGAATTAAAAGAACTTGGCATAATTAAGGAACCAATGAAATAAATACGTAAGTGTACGTAGATCATTCTATTCATAACTAATTTGATCCAGATTCGAGTGCATGATTTTGAGGTGATGTACACCGATCCGAGTAGGGATTTTTCACTCGATTCTTGACGGCGAACACTTGATACAGATTTTTGATTTAAATCCAAAGTTTTTTTATCATAGTATATGGCTATGCAAGGAGAACGGCGGTTTCGAATCAAGGAACCGGATCGAAGTCCACACTAGGGAAGTCGAGTTGACGATACTAGTTCAGAAATGAAATTGTGTGATTGAGTGAGCGATAAGGTTTGATATCGTGTATGGATGGTATATGTACATCGTACGAGTTTTAATAAATTATATATTTGACATTTGGAAATGTAAATTATTTGGTTGGATATATTTGAAATTGAGATGCAAGGTTATGGAAGCAAAGGCTAGTTTGACGACTTTGGTTTTATGACTTGAGTTATTCGCCCAAAAAATAGGTACATATTTATATTGCTGTTTGGAGTGATGATTTTATACCCTAGATATGGAAGGCCATGTGGCTTTTGTTTTCTTATGTTGGATTGGCCTGTAGTGGCAATTTGTAGTTTTTCTGATCGAGCCATGCAAAGGAGACGCTGCCGAAATTTTACGTAATTTTAGGACTCAGAAAAAAAATTTACTAACTTATTCCACTAATTGATTTTGAAAAATTAATGGGTTTGGAGCCATTTTCCTCACCTTGGCAATTTCGGGGAACGAAATTCTTTTAAGGGGGGAAAGTGTAACGACCAAGAATTTTGGTCATTAAATTTTGAATACTTAATTAACGTTAATTATTAAAATATTAGTATATAAAGCTTTAAAACTTGAACTGAAATATGAGATTGTTTAAAATCTTTGAATTGTGAATTATTATTTGAATAATGATTCAAATATTAGGATTTAAATTGAATATTAATTCTATGGATTAAATGGACTTGTCCAACTCCTTTTAAATTATAAATAATAATAGTGAATTCAACTTGTAGATTTATTTAAAGGAATAAATAGTTCGAATAAATAATTAGGAAATTTATTCTCATTTTTACGACCCTATTTTTGTTGACATATTATTAATTTATTTTATTTTATTTTTCTGTGATTTTCAATTTGAAAAAATATTTAAATTATCCGTTTGACGTTTTATCGTCAAATAGCAGTGTTTTGAGATTTTATAGAATCCAATAACCAGTATATGTTATTATTTCTTTGGAATCACATCATCGTTCTGAGCACAACCGTGTTTTTGTTTCGTCAATTAAGGATCCGTACGTGGACAAAATACGGTGCAGTGAGATACCGAGATATTGAAATAATATAAACCTTCACTCCAACAATTTGTACATACGCGCATCCTTCCTGTTCGCTCTTCACTTCATTTTCGTGCTTCTCAGAACTATAGCAGAAGAAGAAAGAAAAAAAAGATTTCAAACTTTAAAATTCAATTCTCGAAATCCACTTAACTATAAATTCTAATACAATTATCTTTGAAATCAGGATGAAGAGATATACAATCCTATAGTGGTTTTGGGTTGTTCAGTGGTGATGTTGGAGGCGCGTCAGTTATGGTCGTATACTAGGGTTTTGGTTGTCGTTGAGTGTAGCCTTCGATTTGCGAAATGGAGGATAGGTTTGAGATTCTCGTAGCAAGGAGCACCTTCTCCCATATTTTTAGCCATGACGACCTCGAAGAGCGAATCGCGACTTCGTACTGTGCCAGGGAAGCAGATGGATCAAAAATCGCATTAGAGCACCGAGCTTTGTTTGAGTAGGATGATCGCGGAGAGAGCGAAGATAAGAGTTCGTCGGAGAAATTGTAAGGCGATTTCGTTGAGTTATGAAGGAGGGCGATCGTGCATGTACAGGGGAAAGGAGCCGTATTTGTGTGTAGGGGGAGTGGGGAAGATGGATTATGTTAATTTGGGGTAATTAGTTAATTTAAGTTGCAATTAGTATATTTAATTACAATTTAAAAATAGAAATATTATAATTTTAATAACTCTCTTGTACAAGGTCCGATTGAGAAGTCATCAGTCGTGTTGGAATCGTGTCGCCGTCCTCTATGCGATGGCGTTGAATTAGTTGCATTTGGAACTAGTTGAATATGGAACTATAGTCGAACGTTGTTCGACTATAGACCAACGTTCTACTATAGACCAAGCTGAACGCAAAAGCGACAGTTAGAATAAAGGTGAGTTAAACTCACCTTTCCGATTTACCAGTATAATATTGTATAGATTAAATTTGTTTATATCTGCTTGAATTGATTGAATTTGGTTTAGGATCACGATATAGCATCTTGAAATGCTATTAGATTGGTTGAATTTGGTCTAGGATCATAATATAGCGTCTTGAAATGCTATTAGAGTGTATGAGTTTTAAATTTGTATTCAAACTTGTTTTGAGTAATGGATCATATATGAGGTGATAAATTAATATTGATTTTGATTAATATAATTACGTTGTTTAAAATTATAATGTAGTTAAGGTAAGTATACTTCTTGGTGTTATCTATTTGACCAAATAAACATCGTTTAATAAATGTAAGAATTTATCTTGGATGACATTGGTTAGCAGAAAAAATCACCGTTCTGCTATTATATTAATTTGAACATTTATTTAAGTATCAATTAATTATCAATGATGGATTGGTTACATATATGCTTGATTTCATAAACACCAGCAATTTGATTTGAGAAGTTAAATGGAAGGTAACGGTAGCTTGTTAATTACCACTGGGATTGTCGAGCCTTTTTTAGATTTGGAAATTTTGGATTTGATTAACTTCTAATTTTATAAATTGGAAGAAAAATGTTTTAATTACTTTTATATATACAAGGAGTTTTATTGCTAATTAATTACAAATGTTTGTAAAAATTATTTTGGTAAGTTAATTACTATATTATCTATAGTATTTAAATAAATTATTTTATTAATGTTTTTGAAGATTATAATTATTTTTTATTAGTTATTTAAAATTAGATGATTATTTCATTAAAAGTATTATGAAGATAATTAATTTTATTTAAAGGGTTGTTTAAAATTATTTATTATTTATCTATTGGAGATGTTTAATGTTTAAGAGTTTATTTATTATATTATTAAAAAAATTTTAGTTATATTTCTTTATATTATTTAAAAAGATTAAAGCTATGTTTATGATGTTTTAGTTTTATTTATTTAAAATAATAATAATGATAAATAATAATGATAAATTATTATAAATGGATTTATTTTATAAAAAGAATTTATGTAAAGGAGTTTACAAACTTGGAAAGGGGATTGAAATTTTGAAAAGAAGTTAGGTTCTGAATGGTTGTGAAAGGAGGATTTTAAATGGTTAGTAATTAAAAAGGGAAATTTTATAGATGGGTTAAGAGATTATAAAAGAGTGCTTTTGTAAATAAAACTTGGAGATTTATAAGGAATTCTATAAATAGATTTTTGGAAATTTATAAAGAAGATATTTTAAAATAAAAACATAAAATAGTAAAGAAAGAGAGGGTATTCTTGGATATTTATATCTTTGTCTAAAGGATAATTGTGTTTAATTATTTTAATATGATCTTGAAACAAGTAATAAATTTTTAAGTATCGAGATATGGTGTTTTTGTGAATATACTTATCCTGTTGAGATAAGTATATGGAAGTGATTTCCAAAGTATATGAAAAGTGAACTTAAAGTTATAAATGTGAGGCTCAGTGGGTTCCATAGGAAAATGAAATCTATGGTTGAATGTTTGTTATTCGATGGTTTAATAACCGACTATTGAAATTGGACCCAAACGTAACTTTGGAAATATCTGGGAGAAACATATGAATTATATGGCACGGTCATCTCCGATGATGCTGTACTGTGCGTATAAATCTCATTTCGTTCTATTAGGACAATGACAAGGAAATCCGTCCACTAACAGTTAGGAGACGATCTCTGATCTTATCTTTGGATGTTTATTTCCTAAACAACCGGGGTTGAGTTTACCGAAAACCGTCGAATGTTGTTTCGAAAGACCGGGATCAGATATGTTATCCGAAAACTACTTCAATCCAACTGAAGCGTTGCGAAGTGAAGACATCTAGAGGATGATGTGAATTCAGAGACGGAGCTCTCAAGTGTTTCATTCAGTCCCAGAACGAACTTGTATGGATAAATGTTGGCATTGCATTGTTGCTTGGAGGGCAGTGCTAGCATTCCAAGTGGGAAGTGCTAAATAAAGGTAATCATAGCCTCAAGCCTCATCAACTGGGAAATGACTAAAGCAGGGACATGCAGCAGGCCTATGTGGGTCACTCCCATTAGGGTATGATCATTCCAAGATCTAGTTTCGATCTCTCTATGTATGCTTCAGGGCCCATGATGGTTATTTATCAACCATGGGGTGATCATATTCGGCGCTATCCAGTAATGGGTAGGGCCGGTCTTGAATAGTTGAGGTGCAGTTGCGATTGCGACCTCCCGTACATTTTATCTAGAGGTGTATGGATTTGGTGGGTAGACCCTTACCCTTTCATAGTTGGAATCCATTCTCCAATAAATGCCTACAGGCTTGATTGTTGAACCTAGTATGCTGGAATTTAATAATGTAACAATTTCAGCTATGATTAATAAGTATTTGTATCCTATACATTATCATAATATTAGAGGATTTCATATAAAATGTTTTGGTTATCGTACGGTAAAAACCCGTCCGTTTTTATGTGCGGCGTGGTCTTATGAGATACCTTTGTTTTCAAAGGATTTTATAAAATTAAAATCCAGTTGGGTGTGTTTTTCTCATGCTGGTTTCCCAAGCTGAGTCGGTTGTTATTTTGTTGTAATGTTCGGGTCAGACCGAGCATATTTACAGATTGCTTTGGATGCATTGGAGCCCAGAAGACGAGTTGAAGGTCTTCAAGTTGTATTCTCATATATATTTATTTCCGCTGTTTTGATATTGAAATTATCAGCAATTGTGAGGACAGGTTGTTATAACTGTCCAGGCTGATAATTGTGATTATTGTTGTACCCTGATGGATGTATGTATATAACAGTCTCTTTTGTAAAAATCATTAATATTATATTATATGTTGTTTCGCTGCTATTGTTAGATTCTAAGTTGTTTTTAGTTTTTTCTCTTCTACTTCCCTTTTTCTTTCTCCTTCTTCTCCATAACTATCCGTCTTTCTGTTCGATTTGGGTTGGACATGTATGGTTTATTGTCAGCTTGAACGGTACGGAAAAGTGGGTCGTTACATATAAGTACTTCCTTATCTATATATGTGAATTTTACTTATGCTAAATTTCAATTGCTCTTATACTAATTCACTTTTTTAAGAAATGCATCAAAGGATATTGACCCATAATACTTGGAGAAGATTTATAACTTTAGAAAATTGGGCGAGCATTTTCATAGTAGGTTTAAACTTCTCAAGGAAGAAAAAATGTGGAGGTATAACTTAAGTCAATCTAGCCATTATGTTGTTAGTGAGCCGTTATACCTAAAAAAACAATCTTGGAGTTTTTATCTTTACACTACCGACATTGAAAACTTTTCCTTTTATAGTCCTACTCATTGAACTACATCTTTATTTCTTTGTGGTCAATATAATTTTACATAATTTTTTCTCAAGTCATTTTTTAATAAACTTATAGACATAAATCTGGTGGATTCTTCTCTTGTAAGTCAAGACAAGAAAAATTCTAAAGTTTGTTCCTCTAAGAAAACATCTTCGAAGCTCATCCCTGCTTGGACCCAAATATTGAGGACTTAACTATAACTTCTCTCACTAAAGTAGTTATCGATGCATCAAAGGCAAATAAAAATAAGAAATGCTAAAGAAAAGAGACTATCAAGAGTAGTACATCGTTAGATGTCACCAATTCTCCTAATAGAAGGAACATTGATGATATTGCTTCCATCATTGAAGAAGAGACCGATCTCGATAATCAAACCGTTGTTTCTCTAATTGCCTTGTGATCTTCCTCTAGTAGTTAAAATTTCAACATCATTCCTTCCTAAGAGGATCAACTTACTACTAATATATATGAGGAGTTGGGTCTATCTCAATCTGACGCATCCCTTAGCATTGTAATTCGATGTTAATTGTTATGACATTCACCACTTCCGTAGGGGTAACTATGTAGATTTATCCTAGAGTTTTAATGGTTATCTAGTTCACATTCTTCATCTGTCTAGCTTTTATTCCTTTGAAAGTGTCACATACTAACTTTGTTCCCTCAAGACCTTATTGATGAATTTTCATAAAGCTTCTTGCGGTGAGTTTCTTTTTTGCCTTTACTCTTATACTATTAATTGACTGATGATTTCTAACATACAATTCATCTTTTTAGATTAATCATAATTTATTTTTGATTCAACATTCATTCTATACTACTTCTCATATGTCTCACAAACTTCAAACAACAAATGCAGATTTAACCGCTAAAGTTCAATCCCTTGAATGCAAAAATTAATATCCTAGAAATGGGAATCAGAAGCTCAAAATTGAAAATCATCGCCTTTAAGAATTAATAAGTATCTTCACTAAAGAGAAAAGTCATATTAGACTGCGTCTTGGGAACAAGCTTCTCTCTTTGAGACAAAAAAGGAAGAAAACAATGAACTTGAGGAAAACCCAAAAGCCCTAGAGCAAGCTCTTTCGTTATTTCAAAAGGACAACTTTGAAGTTCATCATTGTTTATTTGCTTCTAAAAAGAAAAATATCCCATCTCAAGAAGAAACTTTTTAATAAGAAGGATTCTCTTATAAGATTCAAGAATAGAATTTCTACTTTTATCAAAGACATCCTTCTACCCAAGGAAACAAAATGCACCAAAGAAGCACCTTTTATTGCATATATAAATAATATCGATGATTATCGTAGCTCATCCTTCCTACTCCTTGCTTGTACTAAAATTGATTATAAAAGGAAATTCAATGTAATTCTCCATCCTAACTCGGCTGAGGCATATGACTGTGATGTGGAAGATGATGAGGAGAAATTGAATATTAAAAATGCTTTTCCATTAGTAATTATTTGTCTGATGATGCCGGTAATGGTGGTGGTGATGACGATGAAAAAATAATGTAATTGATGATAACTAGTGATGACCTAAAAATGTGGATGATGATACCATAGGAAATAGAAACAGTGGTGGGAATGAAAGGACACCATCCTATAGATTTCCTCTTGAGGATGAATGCCTGAAGAGTACAATCCTAAGAATCTCCAAACTAAACCAATGACCTACACGTCTCGCACCTGATCTACACATAATCAAGAGGGTCCACAGACAACTCATACTTTATTAAACCCTTCTCAAATCTCCTTTGAAAGGAAATAGCACCCGGTGTTGCCTCTAAGGTTTCCACTCCTTTAAAAGCTTCCCTAAGGTAATTTTTTATCACCTTCATTGGCTTATCCTGCATTCTTATAAATGAGTTTTGTCCCATGTTAGGTTTTTTCTTAATATAAGTGAACAATCCTTTATGTTAACAGATGAGAAAAAGGAATAGAAATTATTCCAAAATTTCACACGATAAATGTAAAACAAAAAATTTCAAACCCAATAGGGAAGGCGAAAAGCTTTGTCTAAATCTAAACACTACGAATGACAAGTATATGAATCTTTTAAAATGATTGAAAATTCCTGAAAACTTCATGATAAAAGATTTACCCGCACTCATTGTAGATCCTGAAGAATCCAAACCACTCATAGGAAAGATGATGAAGATCTTACTGCTCTTTAATGGATGCTCGTAGAAGATTAAGACAAACTTTTTTAAATGCTTTTAATAAGTCTATATGAGTATTCCTACCACTGACTTGTCATTTCTTAGTAATGATTGCGGGGGTCTGATAAGGTTTATAGGAGAGATATGAACACCAATATGGATTTGATCCTCACCATGATTAGTGTTGGAATTTATTCCATTACAGTAATAGTTCTACCTTGATTGAACCATTTTTCCCAGTAAAGTTTTAATTAGGACAAACTCATTCCCAAATATCTCAAAGGATCTTACTTTAATGAAACACTTTAGTTATTATCATTGTTCTACCTAAATATATTTTTATTTGATGTAATCTAGTGCGAAAATTTTGTAGTAAAAATCTAATTAAAACTTTTTTTATGTTTTTAATTCATTATACATATGCACGATCTCGAAAATAGTTCTTGAATAATGCCCACATCAATTTTAGAAACATTTTTAAGAAACAATATTAGATTAGAAAGGACTTTTAGAGAAACTGCTGCAATAATTGAAATATCACCCCTTCGTGTAAAAACTTTTTCCCTTCAACCCCTTCGTAATTTCTACATTCACTTTCCAAAGTTAGACTATAGTTTCCTAGGTCGAACAGAACTATTCTGTAGGTGAGATTTGTTTGGATTCTGCTTGGAAATTATGCGACAAGTCCAACCCCGTCTTCTTTGCTTTCCCATTTATCCTGTCATAAAACTCTGTATGTAATTCCTTCTTTGGAATGGGATTATCAAGGCCCCCCTCCGTATTAAGCACTCCTCCAAGCATCAAAACTCCATCCATGGATACTTCCCCATTTCTCTCATTTCTTATCAGAGAATTTACAATGCCTTTTCATAGTTTAAACTCAACAAGGTAGATTGATTAGATCCAAAATGAAATGTTTGATTTAGATTATTGTTTATGTCCTTTTCATTTCTTTGACTACAATGCATGTAATCTTGATTTATTTTACTAATAAAGTTGTTTAATGCATTTCATTGTTTGTTGTCTTGACTATTGTTTTAATGCTCTTTAGGACAAAAACAAGGATATAATAGTTGGTGGTCCTAACATTCATCAAACTCTTTCTAACATCCAAGGTAGACTCATTTAACCGATCATCTGTACCACTCATCTCCCTATTTATATGTTGAAAACAATAATGTTGAAACAAAGAAACAGTTCGATATATATAAAGAGCTTGAGAACTTATTTGGAGAGGGTTAATCGTATATAAATTAGAGTTTCACAGCTAACTATAGAAAAAAAGACATTGAGATCCCTTTGTAAATCTTCTAATTCTTAGGACCAAATTTCTTGTGCCTACTGGGTAACTATGGCACATTTGAACCAAAGAACCTTTGATGTTGAAACTGAACTATGAAAGCCACATGTGGATTTCAAACCATACAAATTCCTTGTTCTTGAAGGAAGTTAAGTTGATCCTCCTTCTTTGCAAAACCCATCAATAAGCCAAGAATTGCAATTTATGGCTCTAGGGGATGTGGCTCCATTTGAAGAATTAGTAAGCATGAAAAATCATCCCTTTTTGATTCTCCTACCCTTTTCATTGAATCATTTGAGGTTTCTAAATCGAAGAAGCAATACACATTTGGGTGTAGCAAGAACAAAAAGAAATTTTGGAATGACAAATTTATGGAAGAATTTTCAAGCTTGCATTTTCAAATTAAAACTCTTGAGACTAAGAAAAATGCTTTGAATTAGAAAGTTATAGTTTGGAGGCTATAAATGAAGATCTTACACATAAGTTTCATTCCTTAAGGAGCTAAGCAAAATTGTAGAACGTAGTTTATCTCTTCAAATTGAGAAAGCTTAAGCAATGTTTATGCCAAATGCTTAATCGATCCTTTTGAGGTCATCATAAAATTGGAAAAGGTGTTGGAAAAATGCAAAGAACGGCTTGAGTTAATGCACCATTACATCTTAAGAGCACCGCACTTGATGTTATAATCGATTTTCATATAAAAATTGTTGTTGCATGTCAGATAAAGATAGATTTCTCATTTATAGCACCTAAGAAGAATGCTTTCCCTTGGTTAGTTGTAATTACAAGTTATCAAAGGCACCAACACTTATTTATTTATCATTGTACCGATGAGCTAAGGACAAAGGTGGCCCACTTATCCTATAAAAAGAAAGTGCATCTTCATGCAATTTTCATCCTTATGCCATTGACGTCACTGGCAATGGAAAAAAACTCATGTACTAATCATATCTGTAGTTTTTTCATGCTAAATGCCATCATAATATACAAGAATGAGTTGCAATATTCCATTTTTTTGAAATAAAATGTAGAATTTAATCTAGTAATGCATCCATTAACACATTTGATGGTATTGAGTCATAATCTGATTATTGTATTGACTTTATCATTAAAGCCTGGCTTATACTGGCCGTGACAACTTATTCTAGACTTGACAAGTTCTATAAGATTTGAAATCAAACTTTTGAATATTTGACCAATCATTCTCTTTCTTTTGATTGGTTGCTTTGGCTGGAAGCATGCGATGAGACCAAAGCATGTTTGGACCATTCTTTGTATCACTCTTTTTGATATTTAAATGGTCACTTTAGGTGAGCATTTTAATAAGGACTAAGGGCTCCTAACTTAATACCGGGTGCCTTGGAAGTGCTTATTTAAAGAGAAACCAAGGGATTTACACTCTGAGTGCAACAATCACCTTTTCTTAAGAACCTTACTGGCCATGTTAGACCAGGAGCTTCTTTAGACATAGTGTATCTTTAAACTAAGAGTCACCTCATCATGGAGTTAACTATGGAATGATGGAATAAAACAGATTCTCCTTAGCATGGAATGAAATCCATGGAATAAGAAACAAAACATATTTTTCTTAGCATGGAGCAGAATCCATGGACTAAGAAAAGTTGATTCTCTTAAAAAAACTTCTCTATCATGGTTCTAAGGAAATAAACTAAGAGAAGTTGTCCAGAAAACCATTATAGGTAGGAATCCTTCCTTAGCATTGTTTTGAGTTAGTAATCCAAGAAAGGTATTTTGAAAATTAGAATAAGTAGGAGTCCTTCCTTACCATAGTTCTAAACCAGTAAATGAAGAAATGTTGTTTTGGAAACCGAAATAAGTAAGAATCCTTTCTTGGCATGGTTCTAAGTTAATAAAAAAAGAAAGGTTGTTTCAATAACCAAGATTAGTAAGAATCCTTTCTTGGCATGGTCTAAGTCAATAAACCAAGAAAGGTTGTTTTGAAAACCAGAATAATTAAGTCTTTTCTTGGGATGGTTCCGAGCTAACAAACCAAGAAAGGTGTTATACACAATTTTCATGAAGCAAGGGAAATGGTTATAAGACAAAATCTATGAAGGATAAGTATAGGATAAAAGAGTGACTAAGAAGCATGATAATGAAACTATTAGAAGTATGAAAGTACTAGTACTAAAATATGACGATTTATATTTTTTAATGAAGGAACATATGTGAATCTTTAATGAAAACATATAAAAAGATATCACATATATGGATTTACAAGCTATCAAAGACATTAAGGCATTGAGAATATTGCAAACAATATATTCATAAAAATATCGATAAGTTCTTGTTAAGAAAACTAATCCAAGTATATATAAAGAAAGAACATATAAAGGATGCTATTAAATATGAAGGAATAAGGGAAATTGCTTATATGAATAGCAAGTGCAACTGTATTAATAGAAGGCCATAATCAATTAAAGATAAGAAGTCCAAACTATTCCCCACACAATCATACCATCTTTGTAAATTTTATACATGGATATGGTCATGCTACTAATGTGCATGAACTACTCATTCACCGGGATCATGACATATGTCTCTATCCAGATCATTTGACTTGCCACATCACTAGTCTGCATCAACTTTGATCGACTAATGCAAACAAGCCACATCACTCCCTAAGCACTACAAATAGAGGCCTACCCACACATAAGAAGGGGCTCTTTCCTTAGTTTTATCAATCTTGCTCATTTTTCTTATTTGTAGTTTCTAAGCTCACACGAGAGCTTAAGATAATTTTAAAGCCAACAAGAAGAAGACGCCTTGTACTTTTGCTATAAGATCCAACAAATAATTTTTTTACGAATAAGCTTAAAATTCATATATTTTTTATCTACTTTTGTATTTATCACTTTTTCTTTAACTTTGGGCCAAATTTAGTATTTTTTTTCCAAATATAGTACTTTTTCAAGATAATTAAAACTTGAAATATTAGACAAAAAATTGATTTAAAAAAGGCTGTTTTGAAAACCAATATTAGTAAGAATTCCTTTAATCTTGGCATGGTTCTAAGTTTATAAACCAAGGAAGGTTATTTTAAAAAACAAAATTGGTAAGAATCTGGGTGTTTTCGAATGAAAATTTATAACTAAAATTCAGAGATCAATTTTCTTGTTCATCCCGAACATAAGATGTCTCGGTATAAAGTGTATTTATTTTGAGGAAATTATCAATCCATTATAAAAGAAAATTCATTATTAATTATGCTTGATGAACTTCCCAAGTTTTCTTTCTTTATGTGTTTTCGATCGTCCCTAGGAAAGCTCGACAATCTTTAGCTTTTTGTCTATTCAATTCATGACATTTGTAATGTCCCTCCCTCTTGTCTATTTTTATTTCCTTTTCCTTCTTTTTTGATGGTTGGTACATAAATTCCACTTTAGTTGAAAAATAAATAGGCTCTTATGATACTCGGAGAGGTTTGTATTTCTTAGGTTTTGGAGGTTTCATGGCTCTATAAATGGAAGGTCGTTCTAGATGAGATCCTTCTTCTTTTTTCATTCTTCTCCCTTTTCTTTCTAGAAAGTAACCTTATCCTACTTTCTAGAAGGAGGACTAATGTTTCTTTTTCTAATATTAACCCTTTTCTTTCTCTTTCTTTTATGAATCAGATTTAGCCTATGGCAAAGGTCTTTGTCAAAAATTATTTTTCCAACTTGAGATCAAATGACCATTCGCATTTGACCAAAAGAATTTCACTTAGTCATTTTCACTTTCTAGGCTGGCTCTTCAAGTTCTTCTAATCCTAAAAAAATGGGTTTGTCTTCAATGTGCAATGGATTTTAGCTCCATTACCTTAGAGAATAAGAGAGGATCTGGTATTTTGCTTCTCTATTTCATAGAGTCAAGTTGTTGAGATTTCTAACTGCCTTTCCAAGTGTAAGATAAATTATTACCCCTTTCCTTGGGTTAGATCATTAAAATCAAATTGATGACATGTATCTCTTTCCATAATATAAGGTTCCAATGAACCTTGTGGAGAAAAAATATGCCTGAAGTTAGTAGAAGAAGATGATGGGAAGATTGATTCTACTTTTCCAACGATTCAACTCTCAATGAAAGTACCCAAATATTGAACCAGAAATTTAACTTCACTTCTTAAGTAAGAGTTCATGCACTAAGATATGAAAGTTGAAGAGTAGTCATAATGTCAAATTTGCAAATAGTAGATAGTCTTGTTCTTTTTTGAAGTTTATGAACTATAATTTGATATAAGCAGCCATTAATGTCCAATTTGAGCTTTTACAGGTTTCAAGGCATACAAATGAAATATAAAGAAGAAGATTCATATAACACATCATATTTTAAAGTGCCATAATATATGATCAAATTAATATAAGAATTTATTAAATGATAATTAAGAGAATTTAATTGAAGAATTTACTCAAAGGGAATTTAGTTAGTTAAGTATTGAATACCTAAAAATTTATTAAGAGAGTCAAAGTAATTAATGAAAATTTAATGTTGGATATACACAAATAAATAAAATAGAATGCTTTTATGAAGGGAATTTTATATTAAGGAAGATCAATAATAAGATTGGGCAAGAAGGGATTAAAGCCCAATCCCAAATTATTAATTTTTATATCCCTGAACCATACCATTCCCTTCATTCATCTTCATTTCATTAAAATAAAACAACAAGAAGCAAAGTAGCCCACCATTTTTAAGGAAAATAAGAAGAGAAAAAATTAATTTTAAGGGTAAACACAAGTTGTCATTCAAGGAAAATAAGAGAATTTTATCAAGATACTTATTTAGGTGAGTAATACTTAACATATTGTCTATTCCTATCTGTTTAGATTTGGATTTAACTTGATTTTTCTATTTAAAATGATGTTAATCATGTTTGAATGATAATGAACTGAATCCATACACATTTGGTGTTTTTTTTAAAAACCCTGCTCTAGAGAGTAGAACTAGGGAACTCGACTGCCCGCCGCACCGGTTCCCCATTTAATTATCATCGTATTTTATATATTTAAGTGAAAAATGAGAATTAACCTTCTCTAAATGCTATGGTATTTTAGTATGATGTTTATAATATTAAAGTAGAGATGTGTTTCAATTTCCTTAATTTTCAAGTGAGAAAATAATTTATTATGATTTTTCTATATTGAGCAGTCTTTATGTAAATTAATATTTAAAAATATTAAAATTTAATATTTTTATCCGAAAGTTTTACTGAAGGTAGAGGAGTATGTTTTCAAATTTTTATGCATTTTTGGAAATTTCCTACGAACTTTTGAATTATTATGAATTAAATGATAAGGCATAAAATATCCTTAATTAATGAAATAATAAAAAAAGTAATTAGTTAAGCTTAATTAAAGGATTAAATTATGACCATCATCAAATATTTTTGTCACAAAATATAAGCAATGAATTCATTGCTTAATTATGTAAATTTTACTACGTTAGACATAATAAGTTGATATATTTTTACGGTGAATGATGATTCATTACCATCAAGTATTCATTACCATTTGTCTAGAAAAATAATAAGTTGATATATTTTTACGGTGATAAGTTAGACATAATAAGTTGATATATTTTTACGGTGAATGCTGATTCATTACCATCAAGTATTCATTACCATTTGTCTAGAAAAATAATAAGTTGATATATTTTTACGGTGAATGATGATTCATTATATATCTCATTGGGTCACTTAATAAAGGACATAGAAAAGAAGTGTATTTATCATCATTTGAGTTGAATTACTGAAATAAATTGAACTGTTTTCATGCTTCTAAATGCCCGTAATACAACATCTTACATGAATATCAATGTATTATGAATGGACTGGTAAATTACCATTACCGCTGGTTTTGAAAAAATATTACCGATGTTTTACCGAAAAAAATGGTAAATTTTACATTATCGTACTGATTATGATGGTATGCCGACTTTACTTTAAAATGGTAACCGATTGAATGGTAAATTTACCATTACCATAACATTCCTAAGTTAAATTGTAATAACTTATATGATATGAGATGGCAAAGCTTGGGAAAGCTAAGAAATGATAATTTGTGTCATTAAAAAAGAAAAGATAAAAGTGTTTTATTTAAAAAATTAGAAAGATTTTCGATCTAAACCTAGGATGGTGTAAGGGGTGTAAGGCCTAAGTGGCAACCCATAATGTTAAAACACAACACTATTTATAAAAGCATTGGTGTAAGGCTTGAGTGGCAATCAGTTGTCTGTTCATGACAATATATGATAAAGTTGGTGTAAGGCCTGAGGGGTAACCTAAATGTCTGTCCATGACATTATATGGAAGCAATGCTAAGTGCCTAAATATCGAAATTTGGAATTCATTAGGAGTAATGAAATAAGACCTCAGTGGCAACCTAGATGTCAAAACTCAAAATTCATTAGGAGCAACGAAGTAATACTTGAGAGGCAACCTAAAAGAAGTGATTATAAAATATAGTCATGATATGACAGTAACTGTAGGGCTCACTTATAGGTGAGATATTATTTTGTGATTATGTTCATGCTATGATGTTCAAACTTTCTATTATTACTAGATTGATGATATTGATTAATGAGGGGAAAACCCGCTCTGCTAGCCACATGGTTTCACTAAATGTTATGATATGAAAATGTGTTACTCATACCAGACTTTGTGTCTAACCTGTGTTTTTATTAATATTTTTCTCATAAGCTCACGGGCACTAATTTGAGTAGACCGAGTTTGCGGGTTTAGACAGGTTTTCTCAAGGATGAATAAAGACTCCAAAGATGAAGTAAAAGGCATAGTAGATAATAAAATTTGTTTTGATTCCACTATGTAAAACATATTGTATAACCGGTTAAGTATTTATGTCGGCATCTTCAAATGTCGGGCACGGCATTGTTATCAATGTTTTTATTATGTTTGACCTTATGTGGGCTTGTTTTTGGATATGTAAAATGTAAAGACAATTTATGCAAGAAATTTATTCAACTCTCTAATTACTAATGTTGTTGGAAAAAAATTAATCCCATTTTGTGGGTTGAATTTTTTTCTAATGATGACTGTAGCATCATCGACGTCCATTTTCAGGTCTCGAAATGCAAGATGTTACAACTTGGTATCAAAGCTTAGGTTAGGGGCATTGAAGTAAAACAAAGCTAAGTAGAAACTAAAGTAAAAACTAGATGGTAGAAAACAAACATCTTAGGAATGGTGTACGCTAGATATATAACATACTTTTATTTTGATATAGATATATAGGTGGATATAGCTATCCTTCTGCTACTGCTCTCACTCTCTTTACTTCCATTTCTTACAAATGCTTTCTTGCGTAGAAAGAAAAAGTGGAAACCTGAAGCAGACATTTGATGTTAGGTGGTGCTAAGAAAAACAGTAGTAAAGGAAATGCAAATATACAGACTAATGGCCAAGGAGAGGAGACAGACTCGAAAGTTGGTATTGAAATTGGTGTTCAGATGTCTGCCCCGACAATTGGAGCATGTATATGAATGCTCTTTTCTACCAGTAATGACAGAAATGACGAGGCAATGACTAGCTGAAATTGTTAATCAAGACTAGTACTTAGAGGAGGAGACTTTTACAATTTAACCAAGATTATAAGAACTATGGAGGAAAGGTGTTTTAATGGGAAGGAGCTAGCTTTAGAATTTCTAAAGAAGATGAGTGAGCGTATCTTTGGAGATATAGGGTACGATGATACGTACAAGAGGAGAATGGCTTCTCGTCACGTTCAGGAGGATGCTTTGGATCGGTGGGAGGTGTTGATTATTAAGATTCCTAAGGAAGAGATCACTTGGGATCAATTTAAGGAGAAATTCGAGGCATTGCTTATTCCTGAATCATGGAGGAGGGCTTTGTTTTTGGAGTTTCTAGATCTGAAGCAAGGAGAAATGACTTTGGTAGAGTGTATTCAGTGTTTTAATGCTTTGTCAAAGTATGGAAGGGAGCATACTAGGACTCCACTAAAAAGTATGGAAAATATGTATGACCGCTTATATCAAGAGGAAAGAAAAGCTGATATTAGGCCAAAAATAGGATAGAAGAAGAGGAACGATTGATATCAAAAGAGGAATAAGAACTAATAGATGGGTGGGAAGGTATCGAGGGAGGAGCTCGAAAGTTGAATGTGATGAATGTTGTCTGCCTTAATTATAGGCAGAAGGGTCAGTATTCGACTAAGTGTACCACAACGAAGAATAAAAGGAAGGTCAAATGCTTCAATTATGATAAGCTTGACCGTAAGAAGAGAGATTTCTTGGAGCTGAGATAGGCAAAAGTTTTTTATTTAGAAGGATCATCAGCTGGACCAATCGTTGAGGAGAAAGGAAAGGGTATAGTGCTTGGAATTAAGATTTTGATTTCCAGTATTCTAGTTAGAGTTCTATTTGATAATGAGGCTACATACTCCTTCATTTTGAAAGATTTGGTTGACAGATTAGAGTTAGGTACAATTTATTTAGTTAAGTCTTTGCATGTGATTAATTGATTGATGGGTATTCTACTCCCAAACTAAGGTGCACTGACATTGAGTTTGTTTTATGTGGATATCTATTTATTTGCAACCCATAAGAGGTTGACTTCATTGGCTATGGGGTAATTTTGGATATGGATTGGCTAGTACGTAATAACGTTAGAATTTATTGTACCAATAGATTTACCGCTCTGCGAAGCCCTCGAAGTAGTGAAAGGGTTATGATAGCATCAGATATGTTGAAGGAGAAGTTTGGAGCTATGCTATGGAGACTCAGGAGGGTGAGAATAATAGAGTACCAGTTGTTCGAGAATATGTAGATGTCTTCAAACCAGTGACGGAATTACTGTCGAGAAGAGCGGTTGAATTCTACATAGACTTGGTCCTTGGGGTACAACTTGTTAGTACACCACCTAGTACAATGTTGCCCAAAGAGATGGAGAAATTGAAGAAGTAACTAGTGGAACTTGAGCTTAAAAATTTCATTAGGCCAAGTAGTTCGCCATAGGGAGCAAGCATCTATGTTATTTGTGAAGAAGTTGGATGGATCGCACTGAATGTGTTTCGATTACTGGAAGTCGAATGAGTTGACTATGAAGAATCATTATCCATTGCCTAGAATAAATAAATTTTTTGGTCAACTGAGTGGGGCTAGACCAGATTTGGGAATGGGTTTCCAGCAGCTGAGGGTAGCTAAGGAAAGTATCCTTTGACCGCATTTGGAACAAGATATGTTTGTATGAATGTTACTCATATCCTTTAGACTGATCAATGCCTCTGCATTCTTTGTAGAACTTATGAATCGAAGCTTTTATGATCAATTGGATAGTGTTGTGTTGGTCTTCATCGATGACATTTTGGTATATTCTAAGAATGAGTGAGACCGTAAAGTCCATCTTAGTTAGAGAACTTGAGATAACATAAGTTGAAGTCCAAACTCTCCAAGTGCACTTTTGGAGTCAAGAGGTTAAGTTTTTGGGTTATGTTGTTTTAGAGAATGGATTAAATGTGGATCCATCGAAAATAGATACCATTGATAATTAGAAGAGGCCAGGGACGGTTACGAAAATGAGAAGTTTCTTGGAATTGGCTAACTACTACCGTAGATTCATCAAGGATATCTCGCATATAGTGGCACCCTTGACAAAGTTTACCAGGAAGAACGAGAAAATCGAATGGATTGATAGGTGTGAGGAGACATTTCAGAAGATTAGGAGGTTCTTGACAAATGCTCCTGTCATGATTATACCTGAAGAGAACTAAGATTTGCTTGTTTTTGACATGAAGTTCATTTTGAACGAGAAAATCGAATGGATTGATAGGTGCAAAAAGGAAGAGAGACAGCATATTCATCTCAGCAATTAAGACTACATGAAGTTCATTTTGAACTCATGACCTAAAGAATGGTTCGAGTTGTTTACAGACCATAAATCTCTTAAGTATTTATTCTCTTAAGAAGAGTGGAATATGAGGTGACAGAGATGATTAGAGTTCTTGGTAGTATATAACTTTGATATATAGTATACGTTGAAAAGGGGAACAAGATTGTTGATGCTTTAAGTAGCAAGCAGAAAAATGAAATGTTAGCTATGATTACCGAATGGAAGGGCTTAGAGGCGCTAGCTTCTTATGGAGTGCACTTTAAGCTGAATGCATGATCCAATCAAGATCCAGGTGCATTAAAAAGTTATAGAGTTTGATCATCGCTTGTGAATAGAATTGTTGCAAGGCAAAGAGAGGATCCATTATTAGTCGAAATGATTAGGTGATTAAAGATGGATGTGGACATAGAGGATCTAAAGGGACTTGGGATAGATCTGAAGGGATAGCTTAGAAAGAAAGGAAGATTGTGCATCCTAAATGTGGGAAATCTTCGAAAGAAAGTCTTAGAATAAAGTCATTGGTCCAAGTTTATGACTCATCTTAGAGGCAGAAGATGTATCATTATAGAAGCTCGGTTTCTTTTAGGAAGGGATGAAGATTGATGTTTCTGAATGGGTGAAGAAGTGTTTCACATGCCAGCAAGTTAAGGTTGAACATCAGAAGCCAGGTGAGTTTAATCGTCGAAAGTACGGACTTGGAAGTGGAATTTTGTATCTACGTATTTTATTGATGGTTTTTATTAGGTCGAGGATAGGAAACGATAATGTATGGGTGATTGTCGATAGTCTAACTAAGAGTGCCAATTTTTTCCTAGTAAAAGCAAAAAGAATGACAGTTGGCTTAGCGAAGGTTTATACAAAGAATGTTGTGAGGCTCCATGGGGTTCTGCGTAGCATTATTAGTGATAGAGACCCATTATTAACCAGTGAGTTCTAAAAAGTTTATAGATTGCTATGAGCATGGACTTAAACTTGAGTACCGCTTACCATCCATGGATTGATAGTTAAATGTAAAGGGTGAGCTATGTTTTAGAAGATTTTCTTAGAGCATATGTCCTAAATTTTGGAGGATCTTGGGAAGATCATTTGCATTTGGTAGATTATTCTTATAATAATAGTTACCAGTCGAATATTGAAATGATATCATTTGAGGTGTTTTATGGTAGATCGTGTAAGTCACCTGTCTATTCGTTAGACATTGGAGATAAACTTGTGTTATGACCTGACTTGGTAAGAGATGCTACCGAGAAGGTAGAAGTGACTCGTGCTAGACTGAAGGTTGCACGGTCAGGGAAAAGAGTTATGTCGCTAAAAGACTAAAGGAACTAGAGTTCGCATTTGGCGGCCTGTGTTCATGAAAGGTTCGACTATGCGAGATGTTATGTGCTTTGAACAATGGGGACATTGGATCCTAAATATGTAGGTCCATTTATAGTGATTGAGAAGATTAGTAAACTCGCATATCGAGTCGAGTTACCAAACAGTTTGGCGAGTGTGCATAATTTTTTTCATATATCACATTGGAGGACATGTGTACATGATCTTAGTATGGTAGTAGACCTAAGTACGATTAAGGACTTATTTGCAGAACCAGATTTGACATAGGTTAGACGACCGAAAGGGATAGTAGGTCGTGATACAAAAGAAATGAGAAAAGGTTATTAGACGTTTTCACTTCTATTGGAGTGACGATAAAGATGATTGTACTTGGAAGGTAGAGGATAAGATTAGGAATATTTATCCTGAGTTGTTTTAGAAGTATATGTTAAAAAAAGTGTTCTTTATTTGTCTACTGTATGAACTAGTGGTGACACTAATATGTTTTGTGTTATCATATGATTATGTATCGGTAATGACACTGATACATCATGATTATTGAGTAATGATTTACATTAGGAACAAGTCTAATGTTTGTACTTGTGTGTACATTTGTATTAATGATGACGGTCATCATCCTGCCTTATCTGAATTTGAGAACGAAATTCCCGTAAGAAGGGGACACTGTAACACCCCATATTTGGAGTGTCATAAGGGATTAAATTCATAATAATAATTTATTAAATGATAATTAGGAGAAATTAACTAGGGAAATTACTTTAGGGGAATTTAAATAATTAAGTATGGGTTTATTGAGAAAGTCAAAGGTATTTAATGCAAATTTAACGTAGGCATAAAGAAATAAAATAGAATATTTTAATGAAGGGAATTTTATATTAAGATAAATGAATTAACAAGATTAGGCAAGGAAGGATTTTAGCTCAAACCCAAATTATTACTTCTTGTATCCTTAAACTATTTTATTCTCTTTATTTATCTTCATTTCATTAAAAATAAGGAAATGCAAAGTAAGCAGCCATTTTTAAAGAAAAGAAGATAAAAAAAACTAATCTAAGAGTAAACACAAACTTTATTCAAGGAAAAAAGAGAATTTTGTCAAGCTACTTATTTGGATGAGTAACTTACCCTATATTCTATCCCTTTATGTTCAGATTCGGTTTTATCTTGATTTTACTGTTTAAAATGATATTAATCATGTTTGAATAAAAACGGAATAAATCAATACATGTTTGGGTGTTAAATGTCATTGTTATTTAAATATTTAAGAGTAAAATGAGAATTAAACTTATCCTAATGCTTTGAAATTTTAATATGATGTTTACAATATTAAAGCGGAGATGAGTTTCAATTTTCATAATTTTTGAATCCGAAAAATAATGTATTATGATTTTTCTAATTTGAAAATGGGAAGTTTTAGATTGTAAATTAATATTTAAAAACATTAAATGTTAATAATTTGACTTGAATTTTTTACTTAAGGCAGAGAAGGAATTTTTTTGGAATTTTTTGGAATTTTCCTACGGACTTTCAAATTAATATGAACTAAATGGTACGGCACAAACTATCCTTAATTTATGAAATAATTAAACAAATTGATTGACTAAGGCTTAATAAAAGGATAAAGTTACAACTATCATTGAAGATATTTTATCACAAGATAAAAGTAATAAATGAGCAAACAAAATGTGTAAAGAATTAGTCAAAACATAGTTACTTTATTAAGGAAAATATCAGCCTTCCGCTTAATTATAAATTTGCCATTTTTAACATGCAATAGCCTATGTTAGTCATGTGATAGCTAACAAGTTAGATGTGCAATAGCACTTTGGTTATACTTGGGATAACACTTTGGTTAGACTTGCGATGAGAGTTTGGTTAGATTTGCGATAACCATACAGTTGGACTTGCGATAACATCAAAGCTAAACATGTGATAGCTACATATTTAAACATGTGATACCATAAAAGTTAGGCGAACACTAACCTTAAAATTGAGTATGCAATATCTCTTAAGTTAAACCTACGATGGCTTAGATATGAGATAACTTAGACAGGCGACAACTAAACATGCGATAGCTTAGAATTGCGATAGCTTTAGAAGCGTGATTGCATTTAAGCTAGACATGTGACAACTTAGACTTGCGATAGCTTTAGAAGTGTGATAGCACTTAAGCTAGACATGTGTTAGCTTAGACTTGCAATATCTTTAAAAGTGTGATAGCACCAATGTTTGATATGCAATAGTTATTTAAGGATACATTAGATAGCTATTGAGTTAGACATGTGATAGCTGTTGAATGAGACATGCAATAGCAGTTGAGTTAGATATGCGATGGCTAGCCCTTGAAGACCGATAGCTTAAAGATGCGATAGCAAATGGTAATGAATCCATTACTTAATTATATAAATTCTAGGGTAACTTTTGAAATTCCAAGATGTGTTATTTGAATTTCGTGGTGATGAAATTATAAAGAGAAATGATAAGTTAAATTGTATTAAGGTGTATGAAATGGGAAAATTGCAACGATTGGGGAAGCTAAGAAATGATAAGTTGTATTATTTAAAAAGAAAAGGTAAAAGTATCTGGAGAATAAGAAATATTTTTTATCTAAACCAAGAATGGCGTAAGGGGTGTAAGGCCTAAGTGACAAACCATAATGTTAAAACACAATACCATTTGTAGAAGTGCTGGTGTAAGGCCTAAGTGGAAACCAATTGTCGGTTCATGATAGTATACGAGAACATTAGTGTAAGGCCTGAGTGGCAACTTATATGTCACATAAAAATGATGTAAGGCTCGACTAGTAACTTAAATATCAAAACTCGAGATTCATTAGGAGTAATGAAATAAGGCCTGATTGACAACCTAGATGTCATGACATTCATCGGGAGCAATGAAGTTGAAAGTGTGTAAGTTGTGTGTATAAGAAGATTAGGAAGTTTAAAATTGGTTGAAGAATATGGAAATGAATACGTAAGCAATGAATGTATGAATTCAAGAGAGTAGTTAATTCAAAAATTATGATTCAAGTATAAGCAAGTAAGTGAAGTGATTTGACCTTGAAATCCATGCATATATATAGTAGTTAAGAAGTTGCAACTGCTGGTGAAGAGATCTCTATGAATAGCAATGGTTGCAACCCTTGGGGAGGAAGACAACTATTCAGAAAAGAGGTGTCTTTTCATATAAAAAACGACAGTTGCAGGATTCAGTCGACTGACTTTGATCATTCAGTCGACTGAATTTAAAAACATGCACATATATGTTAAAATGCACAGATTCAGTCGACTGACTGAATGTATTCAGTAGACTGAATTTTGTTGTTAAACAAAAACTACAGTAGCTCATTTGGTTAAAGTACTTGCCTTCCAAACTAGTTACCCGGGTTCGAGCCCCGCTCCATGCATTTTTTGAAAACTTGATTTTGATTAAAATATGCATGCAAGTTTATTTGAATGTGAATGATGATTCTTGAGGAAAGATTTTAACAAAGCACTAAACTAGATTCTATATACATATTTGATGACTCTTGTTAAAATATATAACTATATGAACCATACTATGAGTCGTTGAGTCCGGATGTTGTTGTAGTCATAGATTCGTGAATTGTTGTTTTATGTCAGCAATCAAAATCTATGATCCAACATTCTCCCCCTTTTTGATGATGACAACTCCATTTGCTACGAACGAATCTTCGACATGCTTTGTTGACTTATCTCTCCCCCGAAATATATTCCTGTAATTGTGCTGTAGATTTCTCCTCCTGAATCTATGCTATATATTCCTGTAAATAATTAATCTTTTCTCCCCCTTAATCTATGCTTGCATCATTTATTCCTGCAAATAGCATTAGAGCAATATATTTCTTCCCCTTTGTCATCGACAAAAAGGAGAGTTTATATGATGACATAAATTATATTCCACATAAGTGTTAACATAGAACAATATAAAACAAAATAACTACTACTTATAATGTAAGGTATCAAAAAAAAATTAACATTTAAAGCATGCAATACCCAAGGTTCTTATAATTTCCTAATTTTTAGGAAACCATACCCATTTGGGTGTGGTTGAACCTTTAAAAATATAATTTTCATTATTAACTACCATATCAAAATAATCATCAATGTATTTTCTCTATTTTTCCAATTAACAGGAACCCAAATACTTAGATAATTTTTATTCATATTTCCCGTCAATGATCTAGAGAAATTATAAACATTATTGGCCATAACAGTATTTGAATTTCTACAAAAATTGGATTTAGACTTTACTCGAAATTTAGTACTAGCACTAACATTTTTACTATACATGAAAGCGTATCTAGTGCTATTTCTACGATTAGTTTTATTATATCCTAAACCACTTTTATCATGTAAAGGTCTAGAACTGGATAAAATCATGTTTTAATCGTTTTGACCTTCATTAAATTTTGTGACTTCAGTGTTAAGTTTATCAAATTTAGCTTTAAAGTCACAATTATTATTTTCAAAAGAAATATTCCTATTATTCAAAATATCAATTTTCTCATTTAATTCAGAATTCTCATTTTTTAACGTACAATTCTCATTTTCGAGAAGGAAATTTTGAGATTTTGAATTATCTAAAGAGGATTGTAATAAATCATTTTGTCTTTTCAAATCAAAAATTTCTTTTGAAATTTTTTCTCTCTTTTTCAAATATGGTGTTTTGTTCATCTAGAAAATCTTTAACAGTTATAAAATTATTCTTTAAAACACCAAGTTGATTTTCTAAATTTAACTTCTCGTTTTTCAATTTTTCATTTTCAAGTTCAACAGATTTCATCTTTCCTAAAATAATAAAATTAAGCTTTGAAATCTTATTGCATATACTAACTAATTCATTATTATCTTTTACTGAAATTTGTAAATCAGAAAGTACCTTTTTGTAGTCCTCACTAGTGGCTTTGACAGGGATTTTGCCTGTTGTATTTCGACTAGATCGTTTTCTGGCCATTATTCTATGAGGTTGTGACGATCGATAGAATTCCAGGCTCTGATACCAAATGAAAGTGACTAAGCTGTGTGTATAAGAAGATTAGGAAGTTTCAAATTTCTTGAAGAATATGGAAATGAATACGTAAGCAATGAATGTATGAATTCAAGAGAGTAGTTAATTCAGAAAATACGATTCAAGTATAAGCAAGTAAGTGAAGTGATTTAATCTTGAAATTCATGCATATATATAGTAGTTAAGAAGTTGCAATTGCTGGTGAAGAGATCTCTATGAATAGCAATGGTTGCTACCCTTGGGGAGGAAGACAACTATTCAGAAAAGAGGTGTCTTTCATAAAAAAAACGACAGTTGCAGGATTCACTCGATTGACTTTGATCATTCAGTCGACTGAATTTAAAAACATGCACATATATGTTAAAATGCACAGATTCAGTTGACTGACTGAATGTATTCAGTCGACTGAATTCTGTTGTTAAAAAAAACTACGGTAGCTCATTTGGTTAGAGTATTTGCCTTTCGAACTAGTGACCCGGGTTCGAGCCCCGCTCTATGCATTTTTGAAAACTTGTTTTTGATTAAAATATGCATGAAAGTTTATTTGAATGTGAATGATGATTCTTGAGGAAAGATTTTAACAAAGCACTAAACTAGACTATATATACATATTTGATGACTCTTGTTAAAATATATAACTATATGAACCATACTATGAGTCGTTGAGTCCGGATGTTGTCGTAGTCGTAGATTCGTGAATTGTTGTTTCATGTCAACAATCAAAACCTATGATCCAACAGAAGTAAGGCCTTAGTGGCAAACTAAAAGACTATAAAACCTAATCATAATACGACGTTAATTGGATAGCACACTTATGGGTGAAATATCGTTTTGTGATTATGATTCATACTACGATGTTCGATTTATCGGATATGACTAAATTGATGATGTTGAATTAGTGAGGGAACCCGTTCCACTAGGTGGCGTAATCTCATCAAATATTATGATAGAAAAACATATTGCTTATACCAAACTTTATGTTCGACCCATATTTTATTATTATTTTTCCTTATAAACTAACAGTTACTTATTTGAGTGGGCCGAGTTTATGGGTTTAGATGGATTTGTTTGAGGACAAATGAAGACTCCAAAAATAAAGCGAGAGACTTAGTAGATAAAAATTTTTGTTTTGATTTTGCCATGTAAAACCAGATTGTATAGTTGGTTAAGTGTTCGTATCGGCATCTTCATATGTCATGACACCATCGTCCATGTTTTTATTATATTTACTCCTATGTGGGCATGTTTTGGGATACGTAAAATGTAAAGACAATTTATGTGATAGAAACTTATTTAGTTTCTCTTTTTACTTAATGTTGTTGCAAAAAAAAAATTGATCTCATTTTGTCGCTCAAAAATAACTCTGATGCTAATTATAGCATCGTCGACGGTCATTTTCGGACTTCGAAATAGGGGATGTTACAATTCGAGAAAAGGCCCCTTCTTATGTAGTGGTAATTGTAACATCCGCTATCTTGAGGTCCGATGCTAAGCGCGACAGATGCTGCGGTCATCCATAGTATTAACTTCCGATGATAAAATACGGTGATGTTAGTGGTATCCATAATATCAGAAGCACATGAATATGAAATAAAACCACAGATTCCCAAAAACAACTTTTTTGATTACAATTCGAATTCATATTTCATATTCAGTTACATAATCCAAAAATGAATCACGGGTTTTGATCAAATATAATTAATACAAATTATGCCAAGAGCGACATATGAAGATGCCACCTTGGATGATCAGAGTACTGGAGAGACCTATCAGTCATAAATACATCACAACGGAAATAAAACTAAATAGCTCCCACATAGCTAACATTGCCTCCTGCATGTCTTCGGAAGCTTATTTGTCCAACCTACTAAACCTGAAAAACCTTAACTCTCAATCCACTCAAATTAATTTTTGAGCAACCGAGAGTTGAAGGGGGAAAACATAAACTTTGAGTCAGACATAAAGTCTGGTGTGAATAATACTATTACATCTCGGTTTATTGATATTGAGTGAAACCACGCCGCTTAGCGGAACGGGCTTCCCCTCACTAGTATCCCTTTAAAAAGCATATCTTTTGCAAATCAGAATCCTACAATCAAACTGATTATAACAACAATAGCAAGTACATATATGCATAAAAATTCAGGAAATTAATGGACCATCTGTCCACGCTATATTTTTATCTGGCTAACCATTAACCATTGGCTGACTCGGGCCCACCAAACACACTCAATAATCTAACTTCTATTAGACACAATACCGGGCTGACTGCCCTTAACTTTCATTTCTAGGGTCAACTGAACCTAATGGTTTTGTTGGCTCACCAACAACCGATCTTTACACTGTATATTCCCTTCTGTGTGTAACCTCAATTTAGTCCCACCCGTGACAAGCCCTACACACTGGAAATTTAGACTTATTTTAGCTAGGAGCCAATATCTAAAGTATAGGGCGCGACCCTACACCAGTCCCGTCTGGTCTTCTAATATCCGAGTCATAAACTTAGGGTTAACTACCTATTCATGTTTCATTTCCTGTCTTAGGGTTAACTACCCTGTCAAAACTTCATTTCCTTGTAAATAGTCTTTACAAATGATTAACCCTTGAAACCATACCTTTATAAAAAAAGGAAATCATATACTTTGCTTTACTCAAAACACTTATGCCATGATATATATACTTTACATAAAACAGTGTTGATGAAATCTTATCAATAGGATTATCTATCTCTTCCAAGTAAGTTAAAAACCCTTTTTAACTTAAAAGATTTTAGACCATGAAACCAAAAAATACCTTCGAAACTTCTGTTTAAACCTTAAACAATGCCTTTCAAAATCATTGAGAAAAACCCTTTCGAAAGCTTTACTAAAACCTTGGACATCCTCTTTTTAAAACCATTTAAACTAGACTTTCGAAAGCATTGGAAGCCTTTTATTCAAATACTCAAAATAAACCTTTCGAAAGCATTGAAATATTTCACTTGAAACGTGCCTTTCGAAAGTATTTGGTTCATGTAAAAGTTTGTGGAAGCATGGCTTCGAAACTATTTAAAATCGTTCCTTTCGAAACCTTTTGGGTTTAACTTTTAATATAACTAAGGTCATAAAAGAAAAAAGGCGAAAGCATTACTTTCGAAAGCATTTATCCCAAGTAAAAGAAAGAGGATAGTTTCAAACCAACCATTTCGAAACCATTGCCTCCGAAACCATTTTAAAAGCAGTTAAACTACCCTTTTGAAAGCATTGAGAAGGCAGCTTTAGAGTATAAAGGTGAAAGCTCCCTTTCGAAAGCATTGAATCGAAAGGTTTGAATGCGGCAACATGAGTTTTATCCTTTCGAAAGCTTCTTTTACAGTATATAGATGGCAACTCATTCGAAAGCTCTTTTATATAAACAAATGCAAGTTGATTATGTCGAAAGCTAACTCCAACCCTTTCGAAAGCATCATTTATAAACGAAAATAGTTCAAAGTTAATAAGAGTAGCTTCTACCCCTTCGAAAGCATGGTTTCGACACTATACCTTCCGCCTTTCTCCAATTCACTACATATCAATTATTTTTGACACCATGTGCATTGGTTTCGAATAGGTTCTAGCGGAGGTATGGTGTCGAAAGTACCAGATGGAAGTGGCGAAGCAGTAAATATAAGCAAAACTGATTATTAGCCTTTTAAAGTAATTTCTTTTCAACTAACTTGCCATATTTATCAAAATGCAATTGGCTACCATTTCTTTACCAAAAATCCTTTTTCTAAAAAATGCTGCCGAATTCAGAAATTGTCAGTTTAAAAACATTTAATAATTAAGCCTTTTTTCTTGAATAAACATATAAAACTTTTAAGTCCCTCAACTTTAATAATTTTATAAATATGATAAAATACTTGGGAAAATTCCCCTAAAATCATAGTAATTCATTTTTAATATGCTTTCTGACATAGTTAGATTTCAGACCCAAAATCAATATATAATTGCCGAAAATAATTTTAAACCCAATTTTAAATATTTTCTTTCATAGAAATTCATAATAAATCCACAATAACTTAGAAAATTATGAAACTTAAAACCCACTTCATAAATAATGTTTTTGACCATATATCAAAAACGCAAGTCATTTGGAGATCTAACTAGAAACCGAAATCAATAAAAATGAGATGTAAGATCATTATTCATCTTGGCTTGTTGTTAAGGAAGTTGAGATTTGTCCTTTGATTGATTTGCTTAGGCTTTCTACTTGAATCTTATCTTTTCTTCTTCTTAAATCTCTTAATGGTGGCCGACCGAGCTTATAAGTATTTTAGTTTTATTTGCAATTATTGAAAATGAACAAGGAATGAAGGTAAGTAAGGTCTAGGGTATAAGAACATAGCTTATTCCTATTTTGCCCTTATCATACTCCTACTTACTCCATTTTAATTCTCCTTTGCTCATATTAATTAAGGCGCGACCCCCTTATTAATCTACAAATCTCTATCCCTTAACCATATACATTATTTCATTTAATTTATCTAATTAAATGTTCTAAATAATGCTTGTCAAAATTAGGGTCATTACAGACTCCCCTCCTTAAAGAATTTCGTCCTTGAAATGACGATAAAGTACTCACAACAATCAAACATAAGGGTAAACGATACCATGAAACAAGTCTAGATAAGTATCTCTAATCTTGCTCTTAGTTTTCCATGTATAGTCTCTCTCGTCGTCGCTCCACTGGACTTTGACTAATCTGACTGTCTTGTTCATTGGTCTTTTCTCATCCCTCGTGACTATATGAACTAGTTTTCTAACTATAGTCATATCCGGTTCCACTATTAAATCATCTAACACAGTCGGTGCAACAGTAGTTTCTGGATCTCGAATACACTTCCTTAGATGAGAAACATGAAAAACATTGTGGACTCTTCCCAAACTGTTTGGTAACTCCACTCTATATGTGAGTTTCCCAATCCTTTCTGTAATAGGAAATGGTCCAACGAATCTCGGATCCAGTTTTCCTGATTTTCCAAATCGGATTACACCTTTCATCGGTGATACCTTGACGAAAAAATGATCTCCGACCAAGAAATCTAGTCTTTCCGTCTTCTATCAGCATAACTCTTCTGCCTAGACTGAGCTTCCTTCATTCTAGATCGAATTAACTTGATCTTTTCTGTAGCTTCTCTAACCAAATCTGGACCAAGAACTAACTTATCCCCAGTCTCTAACAAACAAAGGAGAGATTTGCATGGTCTTCCATACAAAGCTTCAAATAGTGTCATCCTTATACTAGTTTGATAATTGTTGTTATACAAAAACTCGACTAAGTGTAGGTGGTCTTCCCATGATCCTCCAAAGTCAAGCACACAAGCTCTTAACAAATCCTCTAAGATTTTGTTAACTCTTTCCGTTTTTCCATTTGTTTGTGGATGGTAAGCGGTACTCATCTTAAGCTTGGTACCCAAAGTCTCATGTAGACTTTTCCAGAACTCGCTAGTGAATAAGGAATCTCTGTCACTTACTATATTACTAGGAATTCCATGTAGTCTAACTATATTTTTCATGAATAATTTAGCCAAAACAGGTGCCGTCCTGCTTGACTTAACTGGAATGAAATGGGCACTTTTGGTCAACCTGTCCACTATGACCCATATACTTTCATTTCCTCGATTTGACCTCAGCAACCCGTTTATAAAATCCATGGATATCGAATCCTATTTTCAAATTGGAACATCTAAAGTCTGAAGTAACCCATTTGGTTTTTGATGTTCGGCTTTTACCTGTTGACAATTCAAACGCTGCTTCACCCGTAAGCCTACATCTCTCTTCATACCTTCCCAGGAGAAACTTCTTTTCATGTCCTGATACATCTTAGTTCCTCCCGGATGAATGGTGAACTTTGAACGATGGCATTCTCCAAGAACTTCCTTCCAAATGTTTCTCACATTCGAAACACACAGTCTTCCATTCTTAACCACCCATTCTGGTCAAGACTGAAATCTTTTAAGTCATCGCTTTCCGTTCCATTTCTTACTTTTCTGATCCTTTCAGCTAATAATGGATCCTCCCCTTGCTTAGAAGCAATCCTTTCGATCATCACTGGTCAAACTTCTAAACATGACAACATAGCAATTTCCTTACTATAACTAGCTTCTAAATCTTTCCACTCAGCTATCATTACCAATACTGCATTCTGATGTTTCCTGCTAAGTGCATCTAGAACCTTATTCCCTTTTCTTGGTGTGTACTCAATACCAAAGTCATAAGCGACTAAAAACTCTAGCCACCTCTGCTATCCCATATTCAGCTCCTTCTTGGAGAATAAATACCTCAGTGACTTATGATCCGTATATAACTCGAACCTCTCTCCCAAAAGGTAATGTCTCCACACCTTCAATGCGAAAATCACCGCAGCTAATTCCAAATCGTGGGTAGGATATCTAACTTCATGTGGTCTAAGTTGTCATGAAGCGTAAGTAATCTCTTTACCTCTTTGCATTAACACAGCTCCTAACCCTGTTCCATATGCATCCGTGTACACCACTATGTCTTGATTCCCCTCTGGAACAACCAACACAGGTGCATTAGTTTATAAGTGTTTCAATTTCTGGAATGCCTCCTCATGATTATCAGTCCAGACAAACTTCACATCTTTCCACGTTAGCTAGTTATCAGTGCCGCTATCCGTGAGAAATCCTTAATGAATCTCTGATAATAACCAGCTAATCCAAGAAAACTCTTTATCTCAGTCACTGTCTTGGGCCTTTTCCAATTATTCACTGGCTCAATCTTGCCGGATCTACAAACAACCCTTTTTATGAGACTATATGATCAAGAAACTTCACTTACCACTTCCAGAAACGACATTTCAAAAATTTTGCTTTCAGTTGATGCTGCCTCAACGTCTCAAGCACCACTCTAGGATGAACTTCATCCTCTCTTTCATCTTTAGAGTATATCAAAATGTCATCTATGAACACTAATACGAATCTGTCCAGATGCTCTTGGAAGATTCTGTTCATCAGGTCTACGAAAAATGCTGGTGTATTGGTTAGTTCGAACGACATTACTAACCATTCGTACGATCCATATCTCGTTCTAAATGTCGTCAAAGGAATACTATCTTCAACTACTCTAAGCTGATGGAATCCTGTTGCCAAATCCAATTGGGAAAATACTTTGGCTCCACTCAACTGGTCAAACAAATCGTCAATTCTAGGTAACAAATATCGATTCTTTATCGTCTTCTCATTCAACCTACGATAATCGATACACAACCTTAACAATCCGTCTGGTTTCTTTACAAACACTGCGGCTGCTCCCAAAAGGCAAACTACTTGGTCTGATAAAGTTCTTACTTTCCAAATCCACCAACTACACCTTTTGCTCCTTCATCCGGTAGGTGTCATTCTACTTGGCGGTCTACTCACTAGTTCTACTCCTGGTACTAAATCTATCTGAAACTCAATAGCTCATTTCGACGGTAGTCCTACTACGGGCTCAAAGACATCTGCGAACTCTCTAACAACAAAAACTTGGTTCAACTCATCTTCTTCCTCCATAATACCCAACAAAGCACTTACCCCAAAATTAGGGTTTTCTATAGAGTATTTAATCTGATCACTACGACTAGGGTGTCTAAGTGATATTTTTTTATCATGGCAAAATATTCTAGCATCATACTTACTTAACCAATCCATACCCAAAATAATTCTGAATGCTATGAAATCAAATACATGCAAACTTCAAGCAAATGTATGACCTAACAACTCAAATTCTAACTGGTCACACTTCATCCTAAGTGTCGCATATTCTCATATCGGATTCGCAACACTTCAGGAAGTAAATAGGTATGAGGGTTCTAGGTTAAGCTTATCTACCAAATAATGAGATATAAAAGAATATGATGCACCAGAATCAAATAGAACTCTAACTGATGCACCATGAATCAAAAGCGTACCTCCCAACATAACTTTTCCTTTCTCCTTAGCTGTTAGGCTTGAGGTAGTTGGTTCCAATGCAAACATCTTGCATCTTCCATCCATAGCTGGCTCTTTACACTGGTTCTTATAATGTCCAATATAATCACAGTTAAAGCACCTCACTTCTTTCTTATCGGCGGCTTTCTTCCCTTTTCCTATCTGGCACTCATGAGCATAATGCCCCTTCTTATCACACTTAAAGAAAACTAGATTATCCTTCTCCTTCTTGGGAGCTTCTCCCTTTTGAGTGCTCTTCTTATGGAAAAACTTCCTCTTCTGGTTCCGCCCACTTTGAGCTTCCCCTACTTTGTTACCATGATGAAAAGCAAGCATCTCCTCCTGCCTCAACGCCATCTCAATAACTACATCACACGAATCCCTGATATGTGGTAGAGTTGCCTTAGCTAGTTCAGTTTTCAGGCCACAGATGAACTTCTCGTTCCTTTTGGTAACTGTGTCAACCGTAGCATATTCGTATCTCGAAAACTCCTCAAATCTGGTTACATACTCAAGCACTGTCATGTCTTCCTGCTCTAACTCCATAAACTTCCTGAGCAGAGTTGACTTAGCAATCTCCGACAAGAATCTTTCCTCAAACCTCCTTCTAAATTCAGCCTAATCATGGTCTCCTCATTAACTCCCATAGTAACACTGTTCCACCAGTACAGTGTTGCTCCTTGCAACTGTCTAGAAGCAAGTCTCCTCTTCTACTCATCATTAAGCCCTAAATCAACAATGATCCTTTTGCAATGAAGTAACCAATTATCCACTTCAATTTCATCCTCAGTTCCGATAAACGGCTTTCCTCCGAGCTTGGCATAATCTTTGCATAGTATTCCATAGTTACTGACCACCAGAGCTCCTTGATTTCCTCCTTCCACATTTCCTCCGACTAAACCCACAGCTGCTCCTGCTTGCATCAGATTGATGAAGAACTGATATTTCATCCCCATATCTACTGGCAGGATTCCAACACCTATGTTGGCATTTGCATTTGGATTAGCATTTGCCTGTCGGCCCGGGTTTCTTCTGTTGGGTCGAGCGTTTCCATTGGTTTTGGTGCTTCCTCCACCATTGTTAACTCTCCCACTCCTAACATCCATATCTTACGTCCTTAAAATTTGTATTCGAGTCTTTGTAAGATACAGAAGAATAACCTAAGAAAATGGGAGAATAGAGATAAGGCGTATACTTATATATAGCAAATACAAGTATGTTACTATAGCGTTATCCCATACCCCAGTCTTTTCTCTAATTCCTTAGTATTATGTTTTCAAAAATCATTTTAACTTTGAAATTTCTTTTAAGTTTTCATAAACATATGCTTAAATTGTAACATCTCTTATCTTAAGGCCCAAAGCTAAGCACTACAGATGTTGCATTCATCCATAGTATTAACTTCCGATGATAAAATACGGTGAAGTTAGTGGTATCCATAATATCAGAAGCACATGAATATGAAATAAAATCATAGATTTCCAAAAACAACTTTTCTGATTACAATTCAAATCCATATTTCATATTCAGTTACATAATCCCAAAACGAATCCTAGGTTTTGATCAAATATAATTATTACAAATTACGCCAAAAGCAATATATTAAAATGCCCCCCTGGATGATCATAGTACTAGATAGACCTATCAGTCATAAATACATCACAGCGAAAATAAAACTAAATAGCTCCTACATAGTTAACTTTGCCTCCTGCACGTCTTCGAAAGCTTATTCGTCCAACCTACTAAAACTGAAAAACCATAACTCTCAATCTACTCAAATTAAATTTTGAGCACTCGAGAGTTTATGGGGGAAAATATAAACTTCGAGTTAGACATAAAGTTTAGTGTGAATAATACTATTACATCTTGGTTTACTGATATTGAGTGAGACCACGCCGCTTAGGGGAATAGGTTTTCCCTCACTAATATCCCTTTAAAAAGCATATCTTTTGCAAATCAGAATCCTACAATCAAACTGATTATAACAATAATAGCAAGTACATATATGCATAAAAATTCAGGAAATTAGTGGACCATCTGTCCACACTATAGTTTTATCTGACTAACTATTAACCATTGGCTGACTCGGGCCTACTCGGGCCTACCAGACATACTCAGTAATCTAACCTTTGTCAGACACAATACCGGGCTGACTGTCCTTAACTTTCTTTTCTAGGGTCAACTGAACCTAATGGTTTTGCGGGCTCGCCAATAACCAATCTTTACTCTGTATATTCCCTTCTGTGTGTAACGTCAATTTAGTCCCACCTGTGACAAGCCCTACACACTGTAATTTTGGACTTATTTTAGCTAGGGGCTAATAGCTAAAGTATAGGGTACGACCCTACACCAGTCCCATCTGGTCCTCTAATATATGAGTCGTAAACTTAGGGTTAACTACCTATTCATGTTTCATTTCCTGTCTTAGGATTAACTACCCTGTGAAAACTTTATTTCCTTGTATATAATCTTTACAAACGATTTACCGCTGAAATCATACCTTTATAGAACAAGGAAATCATATACTTTGCTTTACTCAAAACACTTATGCCATGATATATATACTTTACATGAAACGGTGTTGATGAGATCTTATCAATGGGACTGTCTATCCCTTCCAAGTAGTTAAAAACTTTTTAACTTAAAAGATTTTAGACCATGAAGCCAAACAATATCTTCGAAACCTCTATTTAAACCTTAAACAATGCCTTTCGAAATCATTGAGAAAAAGCCTTTCGAAAACTTTACTAAAACCTTGGACACACTTTTTAAAACCATGTAAACTAGCTTTTCGAAAGCATTGGAAGCCTTCCATTCAAATAATCAAAATAAACCTTTTGAAAGCATTGAAATTCTTCACTTAAAACATATATTTCGAAAGTATTGGGTTCAAGTGAAAGTTTGTGGAAGCATGACTTCGAAACCATTTAAAATCATTCCTTTTGAAACCTGTTAGGTTTAACTTTTAATATAACTAAGGGCCATAAAAGAACAAAGGTGAAAGCAATACTTTCGAAAGCAATTATCCAATTAAAAGAAAGAGGATTGTTTCAAACCAACCCTTTCGAAACCATTGCCTCCGAAATCATTTTAAAAGCAGTTAGGGCTGTAAATCAAACTGGACTGTCCGTTGTCCATCTGTTCTAAAAAATGGTCCGACCGTTTAATGTCCAACTAAAAAACGTACCGAGCTTGAACCAATTTTTTTGTCCGTTCGAAAATATGAATTCAAGCTCGTACAATATTGGTCCGGTCCGGATATGTCCGTGAACATCAGGTTTACAAATAAAAACACTCATCCTTTCATTAAATTGCTTGTTGGCTTTTATTTTATTAATAAAAATATATGTGCATGTCAAATCTTTAGTTGCACCTTTCCAAGAATATGCCCTACTTGAAATAGGCCATCATTATCATATCATATGACCATATTTGCATATATGTAAAACAGAGCATCATTATCTCAAAGGGAATAGGTTTGTGTATATTTTCAATGCATATTCAAATCAAAATAATTGTCACCATATATTTTGATCAGTTTCCAAGTACAACCGATTGACCTTCTCCATGCATTCACGTTACTTTTACCCATGCCATTCCATTTCCTTCTCTCTACTGTAAACTTCTCTTTCACACCATAAATAAGAACCAAATTATATTCACTTTCATCCAAAAAAAATTCATGCAAAGTAAATCAATAATTTATGGTCGCTGTGATCATCGACCTGGCAAAGTAAATCAATAATTTCATCCAAAAAAAATTCCTGCAAACTAAATTATCAACATGGCAATGTGTTTGTTTACGCTATATAAAAATTGGGACAAGAAAGCTATTGTCCATCCGAGTCCGTCTGGTCCGACTCAGTTCGATGGATCAGACACGGACAACAGAAATTTTGAATGGACCGAGCTTGAATACAAAATTGGTTGACCGACTGAACCCGAGTCGGACGCATGTCCGTCTGGTAGTATTATCGGTCCGAGTTCGAACAACTATTTGTTCGGTCCAATCCGTCCGATTTACACCCCTAAAAGCAGTTAAACTACCCTTTCGAAAGCATTAAGAAGGTAGCTTTAGAGTATAAAGGTGAAAGCTCCCTTTTGAAAGCATTGATTCGAAAGGTTTGAATGCGACAGCATGTGTTTTATCCTTTCGAAAGCTTCTTTTACAGCATAAAGATAGCAACACATTCGAAAGCTCTTTTATATAAACAAAGTCAAGTCGATTAAGTCGAAAGCTAACTCCAACCCTTTCGAAAGCATCATTTATAAACGAAAATAGTTCAAAGTTAATAATAGTAGCTTCTACCCCTTCGAAAGCATGGTTTCGACACTATACATTCCGCCTTTCTCCAATTCACTATATATCAATTATTTTTGACACCATGTGCATTGGTTTCGAATAGGTTCTAGCGGAGGTATGGTGTCGAAAGCACCAGATGGAAGTGGCGAAATAGTTAATTTAAGCAAAACTGATTATTAGCCTTTTAAAGTAATTTCTTTTCAACTAACTTACCTTATTTGTCAAAATGCAAATGTCTACCATTTCTTTACCAAAAATCCTTTTTTCTAAAATGTGATGCCGAATTCAGAAATTGTCAATTTAAAAACTGTAACAATTAAGTCCTTCTCCTTGAATAAAGATATAAAACTTTTAAGTCCCTCAACTTTAATAATTTTATAACTATGATAAAATACTTGAAAAAATTCTCCAAAAATCATAATAATTCAAAATAATATGCTTTCTAACATAATTTAATTTTAGATCCAAAATCAATATATAAACTTAGAAATTATGAAACCTAAAACCCACCTCATAAATAATGTTTTCGACCATATATCAAAAAGCAAGTCATTTGGATGTCATTTAATAGGTTTTTCAAATATAAACTTATCATAAAATCTATGTGAAGCAACATAAATCATCAACAAATACCTATATCCATTTAAACAATCATACCATGGCATATTATTTGCAAAATCAGTTCGGATCTAACTAGAAATCGAAATCAATAAAAATGAGATGTAAGATCATTATTCACATTGGCTTGTTGTTAAGGAGGTTGAGATTTGTCCTTTGATTGATTTGCTTAGGCTTTCTACTTGAATCTTATTTTTTTTTTCTTGAATCTCTTAATGGTGGCCGGTCGAGCTTACAAGTATTTTGGTTTTGTTTGCAATTGTTGAAAATGAATAAGGAATGAAGGTAAGAAGGGTTTAGGGTATAAGAACATAGCTTATTTCTATTTTGCCCTTATTATACTCCTACTTACTTCATTTTAATTCTCCTTCGCTCATATTAATTAAGGCACGACCCCTTTATTAATCTACAAATCTTAATTTCTTAACCATATACATTATTTCATTTAATTTATCTAATTAAATGTTCTAAACAATGCTAGTCAAAATTAGGGTCACTACAGTAATCCCCTATTTATAGTTGTTCTTGGGTGTTGGATGTTTGACACATGTCCTGAATCTGACGTTTTGTAGTTGCTCTTCGTGGGTATTTGACATGTGGAAATTTAAATGGTAGAAATTCTTTGCTTGAATTTTGATGTGCCATGCTCTAAGGATGACATGTGTCGCTTTGAGATTTCGACCAAAAATTTTAAAATCTTCTTAGGCTCTTTCAACATGGCTTAGATGGACCAATGGAGTACTGACATGTGGCAAACACTATGTTTCCAACAGCTAAATTCATCCTTCTGATAGCTATAGATCCATACTTCTACCAGTTTGTCCTCTTTGTATCTCCGCTGCCATTGCTTTTCATTGTCTTTGTTTATCTTGAATTTACATCTTTTTTAACTCATACTTCTTATGTCTTCATTAACACTGGTGGAAAATCTTCGCTAGCATTACATTTATACTTTCATAAGCGTTGATGGCATGTCTCTGTTAACTCTATACTCCCATCTTTGTAAGCATTGATAACATGTCTCTGTTAGCTCTGTACTACCATCTTCGTAAACGTTGGTAGCATGTATCCAGTAGCTCTATACTTCTCCTATCTTCATAAGTATTGATAACATGTCTTTGTTAGCTGTAGACTCATATTCCATTAGCATGCATTTCCCATACTTTAAACAACTATTTTTATACTTCCACTAGCTTTGTTCTCGTCTTTCTGTTAAACTTCACTTATTTTTTCATTAATTTTCATCTTGTATTTTCGTCAACAATGTACCCGTATTTTTATTAACTCATTTCTTATGTTCCCATTAGCTTATACCTGGTGTTTCCGGTAACATATATCTTATGTTTTCATTACCTTTGCTTTATGTTTTCACTAGCTCTTTCTATATTTTTGTAAATATCTTTCCTTTACATGTTCATTGGCATTGTTTTTCATGTTTCCATTCGCTTCAAAATTTTAGTACACAAGGTGTTCGAAGTTATAATTTAATCATAACTACTGAATTTAACTTGAGTAAGATTTTGAATAAAAAATTCAAATATAAAGAACATTTTTCACACATAGAAAATGATCGATCGAGAAACACCCATATATAAATCCCTTTCCCAATCTCCTTCTTTTGTCCAACAAAATTGGATCAAAGCGGATTTTTATGAATGTTCTATTCATAAACGATATCATCTTTACAGAAGTCATAATTATTTTGAACTTTTAACCCTTCAAAATTATATTGTAATTCGACGATCAATATAAATATTTTCGACGTCTCATATTCGCTACGAGTTTAAAGAGATTAAAAGTTCAATAAAATTTTGTATATATGTTATCAATAATAAATAGACCATATCAACGAAAATTAGATTGGATTTTTATTTTTTTCTTCTAAAAAAACAAGAGGAGGATTTACAAGGAGGATCTTGATATACAGAGACACACCCACACTCACAAAACAAAATATATAGAAGAGTACATGTTGGTACTATGTGTACATATGAGGAGGTTGTTAAAGGAAGATTAGTGGTTAAAATCTATAATACCACCAATTGTGTCAACTATTTACATGTTCAAATAGACTTTTCCTGTATTATGTTCACATATACTTTTCCTATATAAGGATGAAGAGTGTTTTATATACAATTGAGCCCATATAAATAACAGAAATTGGGAGTCTATTCAAAAAGTAATATCCATGCATAGAGTTCAAATCCGATATCCTGTTCAATTGGTATTTTTCATTTAATAGATGGACAAGGAATCAGGGGTTAGATGTAAAGCATAGAAGGGGGGAAGAAAAGTAAAATAATGAAGGTTAATTTTCTATAAAGAGCAGGTATTTTTTATGCTTTTTATGTGGCTAATTGATTAGTTGCTTACGACGATTCGGCAGTAAGTCAACCCCCAATAACCTGCATATACATCACATAACTAAGGTAGCAGAACCCAAACCAATTTTTTTGAAGTAAACGGTAAACTGTCTCATCATTTTATCTCATCGTTTTAACGAAGGCAACAAAAATTTGATCTCTATAAATTCATGAACACGGTGATATATACTCACAAGTACAAACTTGACATAGAGATGTACATTACATGAAAACAAGCCCCCAGGAATAAAGGTTTGGTAATTTAGTTTGGCATGATCCATATAGGTAATGTCAAGCATGATGGGCTTGACTCCTGCTTGTAGCCTTCAGACTTGGTTATTGATTCAAGCATTCAGTCTACAGGTTCGTGCTTGAGAACCGAGACTATCTTTAGTCTTCATAGCAACCTGCTGTTTTGTACATAGGAAGGTGGGCAAATTTGAAAAAGGTGCATTAGATGGATACAGGTTTTTTTTTATTTGGATAAAATAGCATGTTCTGCATATATATGTATATCTGCATATATGTGTGTGTGTGTGTGTGTATATATATATGTATGTATATATGTATGTATATATGAATGAGAAATTGCGACTATAAATCAATTTCTTCAGATCTTGAAGAATCTACCTGTTAAGCCCTAACTTCCGGGAAATTAATAGCCGTTGTGCTTTTTGTAGGAATGGTTTGGGCCAGCAAACCTGGTGATATAAGTTCATATGTATTAGAGAAACGATTGACTAATGAGTGACAGACTAGTTTTTGACAAAATATACAGCAGACTAGTTTTTGGCATTCTAGTTTGTTTTATGTCCCCCATGCGCGCACACATATATATTAGTGCATGATGTATTTACCCAGCACTGACAGAACGACCTGAGTATCCACCACCATAAGTACTACCACCACCCTGGAGAAAACAATGTACATGTATTAGCCAAATTAAATATAATGGCGCTTCAAGTTGGAAACGTAAAACTGAAGAATAAAAGAATAGAAACATGTTTTATATTAACCTGCATCAAGTGATGCTTTTGTTCAATGCATATCATAGCACCTCATTGGCACCACTAAGTTATCCATAGAACTTACGAATAAATGGACAATGGATTGTCAAAAATTACATTAACAATAAGCCGATTGAGCTAATTTGAATTCAAAATTGAACTGTTTATTTTTGAAATTTTTTTATCACATTTTTTTTATGTTCTAGGTATTTTCAATCTGCAAATGCTGATGAAAAACATGAAAAGGCGAATCCAAAATCATAATTTGAACCATTTATTCTGCATGTTTCTTTGACAATTTTGGCATTTTCATTGTGTCAATACTTGTAATAAATATAAAAGGTTGACACTCAATCATAAAATGAATAATTTCATGTGCGAAAAATATGAACTATTTATTTACAAATATTTTCTGCATTTCACAATAATTTATTGTAATTTCAATGTGTTATTATACTAACTAAAAGCTTGGAGAGTCGCTCCAAATGATTGATTCAACTATTTTCAAAAAGAAATAGGACTATTTATATTCAAATGATTATATCATTTACTGACATTTTACATCATTGTGGTTAAGGTTTCAAATCTAGAACTTAAGTCCCATATTGTTTTGGGATTTTCACACAAGGTGTCTCGTATTGATGAGATTTCGAACGAGATGAACAAATCTCGATTGTACAACTCGGACCTTTAAGTACATCTCTTGAAACTATCTCGGAGTAACTTATGTGTATAAAATTGACGTTCTAATAATTTTTAACGATTGTTATCCAAAAACATTATATAGAAACATACTTGATATCCATAAAAAGAGTTAAAATGAATGTTTTTTCTTCTTCCAATTTTTGAGAAGAGTGGTAGCTTGATTGATTATGTGACCAAATGATATCCTCTTATTTGAGAACTAAGGAAAAAAATGACGTCTTTTATTGTGATTTACCCGGATAAAAAATATAATATAGGATTGCGGGTTAGTAGAAAGCAATTGGACTGGTCCATACGGAAAGTAATAAAATGGTATGTAAAAGAAAAAAAATCGAGATCTTGGATTGAGATTTTAATCTTAATCTGGATGAGATTTATTTGAACAAGATAAGTCTCAAGTGGGGTAAAAACTAGATTTGATGATTTGTCTCATCTAAGCTTGAAATGAGATCTATGATGATCTATGTCAACCTTAAAACCAACCTTGATTTTAGACGGGATGATCTATGCATGAGATTTGAGCCCTAACAGTGATTTTATCATACCGCCAAAAAACGTGACAAATCAACCTTAAAACCAATAAATTTAAGTATATATTTCAGATATTGTTCGACATCGTATGATGATCTATGTCATTTTCTATGCAATGATGCACCTAAAATTTTGGGGAAGTCGTATGAAAATTTATAAATTTACTAATCCAACCATCTTTTGAGTCAAAATAAACCATCTATTTCTCAACGATAATATGCCAGGTTTAATGTGCTACCAATTACTAAATTTGTGAAAAGTCAACTAGACGTTTCATAAAGTGAATGTTTTAGTTCCAAATGTTTTTGACATTTTTAATGTTTTTTGTCATCTCCAATGTACTAATTGTCACGAACAATATCAAAGATCATGAGGTAACTAATTGAGCACAACTGTAAACAAATGCACTATCCATTGCATAAAAGATCATTTAAAAAACTTCAAATTAAATGTGGTTATCAATAGGTTATTTGGTAGTAAATATAAATTATTCGCAAAATAACACTATTGCACCGCGAATGTGGTTTATTCTTTTTATTTAACGAGGCGTTTGGACTAAATATCCAAATAATAAATTGCTTTCTCAGCATATAATCTTAAAATATACTATTTTAATTGTAATGAATATATGTATATGTATATATTGTTGAACCAAAAATTGGCACAACACCCCCAAACTAGAAACGAGATATATCTAATTGAAGCAATAGTAAACAGTAAAAACACGAGGAATATCATAGTGGTTCGGAAAAATCTATGACCTACGTCCACTTTAATTTTTCTAGAGATCGATTATCACCAGTACAAGAGCTTTGCAATTTGATTTCAGGTCTAAAACAACAAAATTAAGCTCTAAAGTGCAAGGCGGGATAGAGGATAGAGGATGAAGAAAACGAAGGCTAAAGGTCCTTTTTCCAATAGCCATAGTCCTCCTATTTATAGCAGAATTGCCCAATAGAATCGTCTGATCACGAAATACCAGGTCCAACATCATATCCATGAAGATAGGGAAGAAGACGAAGTCTTCCTGTATCAAAAATTATATCGGTACCGATCATATTGGCCTGGTGGAAAATCACCACTTATCATATACAACTTCTCCACTATCTCCTAGCATGCCCACACTTCAAAAATCATCTCGATACTCATATGAGACTTGTCTTCTTCCGCATAACTTTAGAGTTGTTCATCTATTATTTGAGGAGTAGCCACTTCATTATAAATCAACTCAGTGCCAATAAGATCGCTATAGCACTTCACTCTTCAACCATATGACAAATCTCCGCTGAAACACGAAACTTGCCTCAGGAAATTTGATCGGTATCGATTAAACTTGAATCTGAGTTAGGCCTCAAATTTTCAGGGATACACTCCCATGTCATTCCAAGCATGCCCCTACGATCTTGAGTCGTTACGTTTTCGTCTTGACGTCTAGATTCACTCAGAAGCTGCTCGGTTCAGATACCAGATAACACTCGACCCCCCAAAGTATGCTTCTGTTGAAAACAAAGCATGCTTTGGATCAAGAAAAGAGATATAGAATCGTCTGCTTTGACTTCGTTGAATGTCCAACCGTTACTTTGAAACGTTGCTTCCATTCTAAGAGCATCTGTTCAATCACTTCAAATAATCGATGTACTACTCTTCACACCAAGGTTCAGATCCACATCATCACGAAGATCGTTTCACGCCTTGACCAAGTAAGCATTCTTCTCTTTCTTTCGTTTTTTACTAATTACCTCGGTATCGATCAGTTTTGATCGGTACCGATATGATTGCTAAGCAATTTTAACTCATATAAGTATTTGAGGGACTTAAGAAAATTCTTACTTCGCTTTTCATTTTGTTTTGCCCAGCGTCGGTCTTCCTTTGGCAATCTTGAACTTTAAATTGTCGCCCTTGCCTTCATGACCCCGACAGCAAGACGCGGCCAAGGGGTGGTTGTTGCTTTTGGTTCATTGCTGACCACAACGTCGTCGCCACTTCCAAGACATTCAACTGCGGCCAAGGGGTGGTTGTTGCTTTTGGTACATGGCCGACCACTACGCCAACATCCCATTCCAGGTAAGGTTCGAGTCGCCTTGGGAAATCTTAGGCCTTACATAAAGTCGACGCCAAGCATTTTCAAGTTTTCATTGGTTGCTCTTCTTCTTGGTGTCGGTCTTGTGTTATAGTTTATACTCTGGGTTTTCCCTTAGTCGGCTATAATCTTGTTATGGCACTAAGTTCCTGTACGTACGCAGTGCTATGGTTGGCTTCATCAAGTCTTGGTCGGGCATGAACCAATAGTCAGGCTTTGGTGAGACAATTTTGAAGAATGGTCGCGTCAAACACGCTCGGCATCCGAATGGGTCATATAATTCAATGTTTCAAATCACCACAATCTTATGTCCCTACAAAGAAGGCTCCATGTTATTAGGTGTGGCTCGCATTTGAGAGTGTGTGGATTGAACGTTAAGTCCCGCATCGCAAGAAATATGGCGCATAACGTGGTATATATGTGAAATTGGTGACACGTACCAATGTGAATTCCTTTTGTTACAAGCAAGTGTTGCCAAGACCATGTATGTGTCCGTTTCGAAAAGCGATGGAGGGATGTTCAATCGGGACGCTGCCACATCGGAAGCTGGCACATCGGAAGCTTCATTAAGATGACGCCGTTTCGGATAAATGAAGCGCGCGTTCATGAAGACACGTTGAAGTGCCGAAACACAACATGATATCAGAGCCGATGGTTTGAGGGACCATTATATGATGCAAGAGTGACCGAAGCAAAGACTCCTTGAGGCTTGGAGATATGTAAGCAGCCTGACCTCACTGCTAGATACGTAGCCTGCTCTCCTGTGTTGATGCTCCAAGATGGCTTTAGCGGAAATACTCGCCTTAAGATGGAGATTTGGTAACGCAGCCTCACCAACTGCGTAAAGAAGTGGAAGCAGCCTGCCCAACTGCAGAGCTTCTTTAGTATGCTCCAAATGAAGGTTAGAGGAAATGCTCGCCAAAATGGAAATCTGTAGGTGTGGCTCGCATTTGAGAGTGCGTGGATTGAACGTTAAGTCCCACATCGTAAGAAATATGACGCATAACGTGGTATATATGTGGGATTGGTGACACGTAACAAAGGAAAAATTTCTTTTGTTACAAGCAAGTGTTGCCAACCGATCTTCCATTATCAATCAACACTCGACGTACAGTAGCCGACCCAACAACAACCGTAATTACCATGGGATCAACCGTCGGCGCTTCAACCCGTCAGAATCTCTATCGTGAAACACTATCATCTTTCATTGTCCTCGACTATTTTGCGAAGCTCCGTCTTCGATGACAAAACAGCTATCCTACAGCACGTGCTTCTATGAAGTTCGATACCGCTCCATCTCATTCTAGCTCTTCTCCACTGAATGAGGTCCTCCAAATTATCGTATTAATCATCCTATGTTCCGATTGCATGAGTCCTTCTTCGCTGGATCCGGGTCGATCCCTCTGGGCATTCTACCCAAGGTCTAGTACCATTTCCGTTATCCTACGGGTCTCACATACTGCTCCAACCTGTTCTTTCGTATCAATTCTTCATTCACGTCTCCTAAGTGACAATGTTCGTTGGTGTTGTATCCATTGGTGACATAGAAGCAACGATACTTCCCAGAACGTCGTTCAGCTCCTGTTATCTTCTTCTGATGCGGCTTCTTATACCTTTCCGTCCTTTACGTAGCAATATAGATATTCTCCATAGTATTATTTAAATGAGTGTATTCCTCTGGTCTCAAATGTCTCGAGCATTTTTTGGTGTTATTTCTTCTACCATCCGAGCCTTGATTTCTTTTTTCTAACTATTATTATTATTATTATTCCACATTATTGCAACATTACCGACACTCTCACCAGTCTGTTTTATAGACACATTACTTCGCAAAACCTCTTTTAGTTGTTCATTGCCAACCTTTCCAACAACCATGTCTGCCTCTTCCAAACGCGGATATTGATTGGTATTTCGATAGAACTCCTCCATGGTTGACAGTTGTTTCAACTTCAACCATTTACCAAAGTCTATGTCTGGATGTATCCCCAAGACAAACGCCATTAGCACAATATCCTCTTTCGGGTTATTCATCTCCGCTACAACGATATGGAATCTACTTAAAAATCCATTCAGAGTCGCCTTGATTGATATTCGACAAGGATATCACAACATTTGGTCGGGCGGTGTGTAGCCTGAATTGCTCCATAAACTTCTTTGTTAGCTCATCAAACGTTGATATGGTTTTAGACGAAAGCCGGGTTTAACCACATCAAAGTCACTCCATCCAAAAAGATGGAAAAACACCTACATCTTACTACATCAGTCGCTCTGGCACCATCCATGGCCGCTCATACTTTAACAGATGCTGCCTAGGATCCGTTGTTCCATTATACAACAACGTCATAGGCATTACGAACTTCCTGAAATATTCCTCCCACAAAATATTTTATGTCAATGGAGTTCTGCTAGGTACACAACCCTACTCTTTATTCTTCATCCATCGATTTTTATCCACCAATCGCTTCACCATATCAGCAATATATTCCTCATTGGCCCAGTGATCCAGAAGACGATTGTCATGAGCAACCCCGAGTGTTCGACTCCGCAATCGGTCTCGGTACGCTCGATGAAGTCTAGGCTCTCTTGTCTCTAGGAGAGCCACTTCTTCAGATCTTCTATGATGTGTGACTGGTTTTGCAGCGGTCGTTTGAGCACCGACGTTTTGCATTCCAACGTTCTGCACAACGACGTTGTCAGTGTCCTGCAAATCATCTTCACTATCCGACAAGTTGACGGCTTCAGGCAACTGAACTCCAGGACCAACCACATTTTGATCGGTACCGATCACTCCAGATGTGGTCAAAACCTGGCTACTCCCTCATGTGGTCTTCCTTGATGCATCAGCAGTCTTTTCCTTCATTTTTTGTTTTTTGTCCCTTCTGTTTTGTTTTGATCAGATGAAGATGAATCATCTTCTCTAGAGTTTGAAGATGAATCATCTTCTCTAGAATTTGAAGATGACGCATCCCTCCGTTTTTCCTACGCCTTTGGGATTACTGAGTCAGCAAGGCAATACCTGCATCCATCTTATCAAGGAGAGCTTTCGACTGTCCATCATCATTTGATTCAATTCAACCATCATTCTATTAAACTCCACCTTTGTCACCATCTCTTATGGAACGGATGGTCCTTACAAAGAAGACATCGGTTAGTTAGCCTTTTCATTGTGGTGAGAAGCTTCATCTTCTCAACCTGTCATAGCTCCAGACCTTCAGGATCTCCTAGGGTCATCACTTGAGATCTGCAATCACAAGGTTCTAGATCTAACTTCCCAACGCTCTAATTCACAGTACTAAGCTAGATCTGCTCCTGATTTCAGTTCTTAGTGAAAGCACCAAAAACGTTGAATCAAAAAATGGCACATCACCTTAAATCTACTAGAAACAAGATAGATCTAATTGAAACAGCATAAAATGGTAAAAACACGAGGAATTTTATAATGATTTGGCAAAATCTATGACTTACGTTCACTTTAATCTTATTAGAAATTGACTATCACTAGTACAAGAGCTTTGCAATTTGATTTCAGATCTAGAATAGCAAAAGTAAGCTTTAAAGTGACAAGGTTGGGTAGAGAGTGGAAGATGAAGAAAATGAAGGCCAGAAGTCCTTTTCCAGTAGCCATGGTGCTCTTATTTATAGCAGAATTGCCCAGCAAAGTCGTCGGATCATGAAATATCAGGTCCAGCATCAGACCCATGGAGATAGGAAAGAAGATGAATCTTCTTGTACCAAAAATCATATTGATACCGATCATATTATGATCGGTACTGATCATAGTGGCCTAGTTCCATTTTCTCACTTACCATATACAAATTCTCCACCATCTTCTAGCATGCCCACACTTCAAAAATCATCTCGGTACTAATATGATTCGTCTCATATGGGACTTGTCTTCTCCCGCATAGCTTTGGAGGTATTCATCTCAGTGTTATCAAAGCCCTCGCCTAGGCGCGCTAGGCTCCAAAAAGCCCTAGGCTCCAAGCTGGGGCTTTTTTGACTTCTGAGGCGCCATGGATGCACGAGGTGCCAGAAAAACCCCAAGGCGCTGGCTTTTGAGGCGCTGTAAAAGCACGCCTTGGGCTGCTTTGTTGGAGATTTTTTTTGGTCCAATATGAGCCCAAACACGTAACTTCCCTTCAATTTATCTGCACCTAGTTAAATCAACCAGCTCAAAAATAAATTCGTGCTCAGCTACAACTCAAAATCAAATCGATCAAATTAAAATACGTAACATAGTTCGAACTTCGAGAGCCGTCCAGACTGCTCGCCGTCTCATTCTCAAGGCTCCTAAAAAAGCCCTAGGCGCAAAAAAGCCCTAGGCTCCAGCTTGGCGTTTTTTTGCGCCTTAGCGCCTTAACTACCTTGATTCATTTATTCTTTAAGGAGTAACCCCTTCATTAGAAATGAATTCGGTGCCGATAAGATCTATAACACTTCACTCTTCAACCATATGGCAAATCTCCACTGAAATACGAAACTTGTTTAATGAAATCATATCGGTACTGATCAAACTTGTTTTTGAGTTAGGCCTTCAATTTTTCAGGGATTCACTCCGATGTCATTTCAAGCATGCCCATGCGAACTTAAATCGTTATGTCTTCGACTTGACGTCCAGATTTTCTTAGAAGCTGCTTAGTTCAAATTCTGGATAACATACATACATATGCATGCTTATACACACACAAACATGGGTATTAGGATACAAAAGGGATACAATAGATGCTGGTTATTGGATCTCATTAAGAGTTGATTTCAGTGGAAGGTCTAATGATTGAAATCTCATATACCACCACTTGTGTCATCTAGTTGTGTCCAAATAGATTTTACACACATATGCATATATATGTTTTTATATACATAGATAGATACATATATTTATATGTGTGTGTATAAAAAGAGAGAGCGAGATATATATTTTGTATGCATGAAATGACACTGAATTATTGAAACAAAAAAGTTATTTGTTAATTGATGATAATCCAGCAAATTAGTTTTTTGATTTAAAACATAATATACAAGAAGCCAAATTAGACCCCTTATTTCTCCAACATTTAAATATTTGTATAATAAACAATGACATTAAGATCTTACCTGAGAACCTCCATACCTACCATAGCGTTCTGAATGATGAGTACCTCTATCGTATCCCCTGGAATAAGAACTTCCATGTCTATCTGGATGATTATCTCTATCCCTTCTCCAACCCGAATATTGTCGCTCATAATGATTTAAATTAGGAGCGCACGGAACAGAAGTTCTAGATAATGCACCCTCACTTTCAAAGATGTTGGATTTCAACCTAGTTGTTACTTGTATAAGTGCTTCCCTGGCAATATTAATGTCACCACTAATCTGAAAACAGAAATATATCACAACCCTCAATTGTATATCCGATAAGTAAATATTTATAATGTATACCTGAACCATCTCATCATCTTCCGAAGCGACTTTGGGTAGATGCTCTTTTGACAGGATACGAATATCTGCATGCGTGGCCCTCCTCATATCAGATATAATGGTCCCACCTTTACCAATAAGGCAGCCAATTTGTGATGTTGGAACAAGCATTCGTGTCGTAAGTAATTCACCTAATTCATTGTCAATTCTTTCACTGCATCTTGGTTGCAATCGGACAGCAGCATCTATGCTTTGAGAGATTGGATCATCTGGATGCTGTTTTTTTTTAGGAAAAAAAAAAGGAAATCAACTACAGTATTACAACAGACTTCTATAAAGGGTATTTCTGATTATACAGATGCATATGCCCATTTTTAAATTCAATGATCAAAGAAATTTTAAAATTTTACAAGTTAATTCCTTTCAAGTCGAATCTCTCCAAATATGATTTGACTATTATTTTTTGACTCAAAACTCAATTAAAATTGCAGTTGAGAAAGAAATGACAGTTAATACTAGAAATCTCAAGGTTTTTCTTTGAACTTTGCAATTCAAATTTATTGTTTCCAAATCGAAATAAACATAGAACGCGAAGAAAAATAATTTAGGATTAGATGTAGAGGTTCAACGAAATCAGTTTTAAGAATATAAATTAGTAATATACAAAGAAGGATACAAATTTAAATGTCAATCAACACACAGGGCAAAAATTTATAGTATAGGAGCATATAGACACATTATAATATGAATCCTTCCGAATTTCCGAATTATGATTCAATTCAAATTTTAACTTTAAATTAGCTTCTAATGTCTTAATATCATGTGAGGTAACATTGTATAAAGTCTCAAAATAGCTATTGCCAATAAACTGACAAGTCTTATGTAATTGGACTTTGGAGGATCAAACATCAGATATTGAGGTACATAATTTTAAAAGTTGCAAAATTAGGTGGAAACAACTCAAAATTAAACTTCATTAAAGGGCTTACTACCTCCTTTGCTGAAATGGTAATTATGCAGTCATCTTCAACAGAGTCCACCATGATATTAGCACCCGAATCTTGCCTTATCTGTTTGATAACAGATCCAGCTTTACCAATAACCCCTCCAACATTAGCAGAAGGGCATAGTAAACGCAAACTGAAATCAACGGCAGGCATCCTATCTCTTCGACTCGAGTGGTATGGCATCCATTCACGGTTACTTCTACATCCACCTCCATATGACCTATTTACTGGAGGACCCACCACTACCATTGGAGGATCATATCGATTGCCAGATGAATATATGGATGGAACATTGGATGTAAGCAAGTGATTTGAACGAGAAGGGTTATCACGTAGTCTAGAAGTAAACAGAAGAAGTGCCTTCTTTACCACTGGTGGTTGACCAGAAACCTAATGGAAACCATATTGGTGATTATATTTTTTGGGAGGAGGTTTACAAAAGTTAGCAAGAGGATCATTTTGACATGCTATTTATCATCACTAAATCACCAAAATAGTAGGTAGCCACAAAAGTTGTTTTCATCAACTGAAGAAGCCACTAAGAATATAAATAGCCTGGAAAAAATCAAAGTTGAAATTCAATGTTGCAGAATTTTGTTATTAATGTGTAATATTGCAGTAATTATGTAGCATGCACTATAAGCATCACTTCATTTTAAAACCAAAATTAGAGACTGAAATGTCAGATTTGATACTGAATTGAGACAAAAATGTATAGTGTTGTATTTGTACTTTTTTAGTCTCCAAATGAATTAAATCTATTTTTGAATGGAATTAATTTAGTCTCAAATTTTAAGTTCAAACTGCTTTATTTTATATTTTATTTTAACTTGGGACTCCAAAACTTGTGACCATATTTGTTTTCTAGACATATTTAAAAGACTAAAATCGCTGATTAAAACATAACTGGTCTTAAAATCATTGGTCTATAATCTAAAGAACTCCTGTAGTAATTCCTGTAGCGCGCGCGTAAAATATGAACCGTTTGAATCAACAATTCATAATATAAACGACTTTCAATATAAAAATTTAAACTTTGTGATTTCACATATAAATTTCATTATAAAAACAATGGCTATTATTATTAATAATAAGCACCTGAAGAAGTTCATCGCCGCTCATAGCACATGCAGGAAGATGGTCCGTCAAAATACGAATTTGAGCGCCTGTGTCAGTACGTAAACCCTGAATGATATGCCCGCCTTTTCCAATTAGACATCCAATCTGGTCAGTTGGAACTAAAAGCCGAGCAGTAACCACGAGACCACTCTTATCACTGTTTTTGTCCATTATCTCATCTGAAGTAAGCATAACATGAATTCTAAAAAGAGCGTCCTGAGCTGGGCATATATTGGTATCACCATATGAATTGGTTTCCTTGCTTGTGCTAAATATAGCTACCACTCTTTCATCGCATCCAGGTACAGATTCACCAATTCTAATTATGGCATGTGTATCTACTCTTAGTTGCTTCACATTCTCACCACATTTTCCTATTATACTACCAATTTGTTTTACTTTACATAAATATCGGTATACAGAATCATCCGGGCCCGGAGCAATGGGTTCTTTCTCTTCGCCTGTGTCTCTTCTCTTACCTCCTCCATTGTCAATATAATCTCCAGGAGAGTGAGGCCTCTTCCCACAGTAATTTCTTTGACCAGACATTTTTTTCAAACTGCATGAAATATTATCGCTGTTCAGGATATGATATGTATGATATAAATAGCAAATAAAATGCTTGAGAATACTAACCAACTAATTTCATTTATTACTACTAAAAAAACTTAATTTATAGAATAATCAATATGCAGACAGATTAAAATAAGGATGGGTATAAAAGATACATAGACAGGAAATGAGAGAATACAAGGAACAAGATCAATGGTAAGATATATATTGTGTGAGAGAGTATTTAACATATAATAACTTACATGACACTTCATGTTGCCTCATGTAACATCATTAATAGATAGCTAACAGTGACGATGTTCTGACTACTACCTTATTTGTACTTGGTAAAGTTATAGTACATATAATTAACTAGTGTGTAACTCGTTCATTGCACATGATATACCGTAATCAAATAATTTAGGATGGAAATTACACTTTACTCGGAATTTGGTGGAAGATAATACCTAGCAGTTCACCAAATTAACTAGTGTGTAACTCGTTCATTGCACATGATATATTGTAGAAAATTATTTTCATTATATATTTTCAAAGCATAGAATTTATTATGCAATATATGGTGAATTTTTTGAGCTAGATGACTCATAAATTGAGTTTATTATGTAATTTGTAAATTTTTATATTGGAATATAAATTATTTTTTGTTGATAAAAATGAGTAACATATCGATTTATTATCTTTCAAGAATTAATGTTTGGTAAGCAAAAACAATGAAAACTAGTATACTTTAGTAAATTTAAAAATTAATATTTTCAAACATTTCTACGGATAAATAATTATGTCTGCATTTCAAATATTAATTAAGAGAATGGCGAAAATAATAAAAATGAAAGTGTATTAGTAATGAATCAATATATTTTTATGCATTTAAAGTCCATGCAGCAAATATAAAAATGATATAAAAAAATAAGAGCATATATTATCATCATAATTATAAAAAAATATTTATTTAACAACTAAAAGAAATGTTAAGTGGAAATAAGACCTAAAATGTTAAGTGGAAATAAGACATGGAACATTACACATCATACCGTTATTTTAATTATGTAGAAAAGGAGATTTGAATTTTTCATACCGTAGATATTTTTTAATTACAATAAAACATTTCAAAAAATAATCAACATCTATATCAAAAAGACAACAAAATACAAAAGAAAAACATTTCTAATCAAATTATATATATATTTCTATTCATTAATTAACACAAAATTTAACATATTGACAAAAACATATTATCTTTTTGATATTTTTATTTGTCAAAATTATAAAATATAATTTTTCATCGTTTATCATTAATTTTAACGTCATTCTTAACAGCATTAAATTTTGTTAATGACAAAAGATCCACTTAATTTTGTATATGTTCGTGACAATATATTAATTTTAGAAAGAATTTTTTTGTATATGTTTGTTTGCAATAAAACCCAATTTTAGAAAGGAAGTAACATGTATATGATTGTAATAAAACAAAAATTTTAAAAACAAATACACAAACTTGTATGTAGAATAAAATAAAGAATTACAGATAATTATGTAAATTTTAAATAATATGGACTTGCATTAAAAATTAATTTTTCCATTTCATCAATATGAATGTGGTATACACATTAACTTGTCATTTTATGGATTTCATTTTTTGAAACTAGAAAACAAATTGATTGTAAACTCTAGAAAGCTAAACTGAACCCACAACGCAATCTTCAAGCATGTGAAATGGTGGGATTTTGGTTATTGCAAATAAATTGTCAATTCTAGGATCTATTAGACCAACTAATATTATATAAATGAATTTATTAAAAGTTCAAATATAAGATCACATAATCAATATAAATTTATGGCCTTCAATATAAAACATTGTGATAAATTTGAACAAAATTTGTAAATGTTTGTAGCGACAATAAAATATTGGTATCTGAATGTGAAATGATAGAAGAGAGAATCAGTAGAACATTGTTATACTTATAAGTTATAATAATGATAAGGTGTAGGATCAAAGATTCTAGAAATAAAATATATGGAGAGAATCAGTAAAGAGCTAATTTACTAATTTAATAAATTGGAGCTACTTTATTATATCAATTAATTAAGAGAAATTCTATTTAGACATAAATTGATGACATAGTAGATATCAGCTATTAGATCTCATTGTGTTTTTAGATATGCTGAAGATCAACTGTATGAAATCCAATGTCATCAATCGAGTCTAAATTTGTCTAATAGCTTCTCTCATTAGTTAATTCTAATGAAAATAGTATATTTACTTAGGAGAGCGCCGAAGAAAATACATTCAATCAAGTTCGTGTTTGTTATATAACTTTTATAAAATAGTCATATTTCATAAATCTTGTGGAAGGCTAAACTTCCGCCAAAAGTCAAGTTCCATATTTAGTTATTGACCCTTCGAAGAGTCAATATGATCTACACTTGGAACTAAAAGGATGAGTACATATCGATTTTGCTAATTTTGTGGATAATTCTTGAAACATAAGAGCGATTAAAGTACTATGATTTCATTTTTAATATTTAGTTATATCGCATGTACTGCTACAATCCTACCCTAGAGATAAATATTAATTCTCTTATTGGGGATCTGATAAACATAATAGAAAAACTTGGTTTTCATAAAACTTACAGTCAATTAATTTGGTGTTAGAACATATGGTTCTTAGATGTTTTGAGCATAAAGTAAGGTCTTTATTCATATTGCACGATGCAATTGTACTTCATATTGATATTGATCGGATTCTTGTGAAGGGAAATCATATCTTCTTGGCAGGGATGATCCAGTTTTTAATTTAATGGCTAGCAAGCTGGCACCAAGGATACTGAGAATATTTTATGACAACTAAGCTTTACTATTTTAATCCCTGTTTGTAAATATCGTTAAAGTATGGAAGTGTAGGTGAATGGCTTTAGTTTTTTTTTTATCCAGGAAGATTCACTGTTTATCATGTATATATCCAAGAATCTTTTTAAGGTTTTTTGTTTTTGAATAGCTGCGGCATGCAGCGGTCTATTCCCTTGCTAGTACACCTTGATGTTAACAATATTTATTGGCTTGGTTGACAGTTGTTACATTGTTTTTGTGACAAATTAAAAACTCATCTTTGTTTTTTTTTCATTAAAAAACAGCAATGGTAACACAAGATCAATATAATCATTTAGAAAATAAAAATAGATAAATAAGCCTTTTACTTATTTGTAAAAGCACTGAAGAACAAGGTTCATACCACAGTGGGGGCAGTAAATTAAGTGCCCAGGGACATTTGGAGAGAGACCATTAAGTAACATCGATACAAATACCAAAAGTTGATATCTACATAGCCACCTATTCGAGTCCAAAATAACATAGTTGCAAGTAATATAATAGTATTGGAACTTTTTAATTTTATGATAGTTGAATAGTTTATTCCTATTATACAACTTTGTATAGTAGAATAGTTGATTAATTGATTTAGTATACTTTCTTCACTTAAAAATAAAATAGTTTAAGTTATAGCCGGCTAGGAGTGAAGAAAAACAACAAATCATAAGTTGATAAAGGTACAGTAGAAGACTTTGAGAACAAAAGTTTTATGCTTTAACTACATTAAACATTAAAGCATCTACCTTTCTTAAGCTCTATTCAGGACTATGATGCAACACTACAGAGAGGATAAGCTAGAAAAAGCAAAGGAGAGACTGAGAGGAGAAAAAGAATAAGGCGTGAGAGAGAGTTCTGCAAATAAATTCTTCCTATCATTCCTCTTCTAATTTCGTACATATATAGCCACTTGCTATAGCGACTCATAACTAACCTTTACACGTGTCTGGCTAGGATTTAGCACATTATAACAAACTTTTAGTGCCGAGCAATTAACAGAAATTAACCAAAGAAAGAAAAAAAGAAAAATACACATCAGCTTTTCCTCTAACAACTTGCAGCAGCTTTTATCTTTTTAATCCATGAACCGTTTGGGTAGCAGTATCTTTCTTTTAGGCCGTGCCTTAATGTGTATTGGACTCATGTGCAGGTTGGACATTGGTGTGCATATCATCACCCATCCCTTCAAAGTCGACCTTGTCCTCAAGGTCGGAAATGCACTTGTCGAACTTATTAAACATTTTATTGCCATGACCGATTATAGTATATTCGGCATGGTTAGACCATATAGCAAAGAAACATTTAGCATTAAATATGTCACCGCCGGGATCAAAAATGAGAATTTTCCTTTCACATCTTGACCTGTTCATTTCAGCAAACACACTAGGTGCGTTAGTCCATTCCAGCTTCTGTTTGCTCATTTCAACAAACACATTGTGTGCACCATTCTCTTTCTACGCAATATGCCATGAAGAATTCAGTGCTTGTGTGGCGCCCAAAGCCTTAAAAAGTGCAGCTGCGGAGTAGTACGCATTTGACTGGTAATGGAGACTACTTTTCATAGAGACAAAAGTAGAATAAAGTGGCGGCGGAGGTGAATTCAGTGGCGATGGAGGAGGCAGTGGAGGAGGTATAGATCTTGTAGCAACAGCAAGGGTAGGTGGACATGTAGGGGACGTAGGCGAGGGAGGAGCAACAACTGAAATTGCTGGTGCATGTATCTCCATAGATTGTTGCTCGATATTTGGATCTCCATCGGGTAGTACAAGAAGGATTCTCTTAACCGGACAACGATGACTAGGGGTGTCTATATCATTGCAGCTGAGGCATAATCCTTGGTCACGGAGCTGCTGCATCTCTGAGTAGGTAAGACGTTTTATGGGGTATGATGATGGTAAAGTTGGTGTTGAGGGTAAGATCGAAGGAGGTGGTTGGGTTTCTAGCATGGAAATGTGGTGTGTTTGGTTTTGCTGGATGGTAGTGACGGTGTCATGGTGGGTGTTGAGTTGTTGTATGGCTTCATCAAGTCTGGTCATGGTGAGGGTGTTGGTTAGGATATTTGGGAGGAGGGGAGATCACGAGGTGAAGTTTTAGGAGTAGGGAGGAGAAGATCACTGGTGAAAGCACCAATTGATGCAACACTACAGAGAGGATAAGCTAGAAAAAGCAAAGGAGAGACTGAGAGGAGAAAAAGAATAAGGCGTGAGAGAGAGTTCTGCAAATAAATTCTTCCTATCATTCCTCTTCTAATTTCGTACATATATAGCCACTTGCTATAGCGACTCATAACTAACCTTTACACGTGTCTGGCTAGGATTTAGTGCATTATAACAAACTTTTAGTGCCGAGCAATTAACAGAAATTAACCAAAGAAAGAAAAAAAGAAAAATACACATCAGCTTTTCCTCTAACAACTTGCAGCAGCTTTTATCTTTTTAATCCATGAACCGTTTGGGTAGCAGTATCTTTCTTTTAGAACGTGCCTTAATATGTGTATTGGACTCATGTGCAGGTTGGACATTGGTGTGCATATCAGACTATTGCACATAGTATATACACACAACAGTAAGGAAGTGACTGATTAATTATCTATTAGATTAATGTTATAACTTGTAATATGTAATAGTCTAAACTATTTACAAACACATTCCAAAACACAGGAAAATGTATCACGGTAATTTCATCACTTATAATAAGCAAGCAGCCATTGAACGCAACAATATTACTGTTAATTAGTCCAAAATATACTTCATTAACAGATTAACTTCAGTCTACAACTAAACAGCTCAATATGGAATGAGAACATCACGTAATTAATTCCTAAACATTTGATTTAAATCATAACGCCAAAAAAATGAAAAGTCTCGCTTAATTTGCAAATGTACGACATCATCCAAGCAATATAACTACTCAAAGTGTAAATAAACATAATTTATACGAAGAAAAGGTTACCTCAAGATCTTACAAAGAAAAGGTTACCCCAAGATCTACTCAAACAAAATTCCAAATGAAGTTCTCGTACTCGTCTTGCTTGCAGTTACAAGTGTTTCGGAAAGAAAATAAAATGTCAAAATGCGGAAACATAGCTGAATTAGGGTTAAATGGGAGTATAATGGCTTAAATACCCTTACCAGCTTAAATGGGCTTCGGCGGCTTCGACCCGATTCCGAGCCTAAAAAGGTGCAAGTTCGCCCATTTAATTGAGGGAGAAAAAGTGAAAATAAAAACTCCTTGAAGAAGGTTTGATTCTCCGATAAAACACTAAACCTAATTAAATCGAAATCGATAAATATGTCGTCGACGTCGGGGCAGCAGCAGTTCCGATACTCTCAAACTCCATCAAAAGTGCTGCACTTGAGGAATTTACCATGGGAGTGTACAGAAGAAGAACTCGTCGAACTCGGAAAGCCATTTGGGAAGATCGTTAACACTAAATGCAATGTTGGGGCAAATCGAAACCAAGCGTTTGTTGAATTTGTAAGTTTCTAGTTTGTTACGTTTCGATCTATGCTGTTCTGTATTATTATTCTAATTGTATGTCCGTAGATTTAGAGTTCCTTGAAGAATTTATCTGTACAGTACTGTATGAGTTATGTCTACAGTGTGATATCCGCATTTTTTAAGTATCACGCTGGCGACTGATAAATTTAAAAATATAAATAGAAAATTGTGTTTAACATAAAAATGTTGCAATCACATTTATTATAAAAGTACGAAAAATAAATAAACATAATGAAAATAAATAGTCTGAGCAGCTGCATGAATAAATACATAAAATATAAACTATTAATTTAATAGAGTAATACATACATATCATTCATAATAATATAATACTAAAATACACATAAATATAAACTATAATCTCGATAAAAACAGGATTGATAATTTTGTTATGTGGATACCTTCATGTCCACAGGACCGTATCTATTTTTCCAACTATCAAGATTCAAATATTTATTTGTTCTTAGGATACAATTACGGGCGGATTTTGAATTTTTCAAGTTGACAGACTTACGTAAACGGCGGTTGAGTTCTAATTGTTAAAACTAACAAACTTTGTTATACTATCAAATATTTATCGATTACGGGCGGATTTTGAATTTTTTGAATTGACAGGCTTACGTAAGCGGCGGTTGAGTTCTAATCGTTAAAACATGATTGATAATTTTGTTGTGGATACCTTTATGTCCACATCCGTATCTGTTTTTCCAACTATCAAATATTTATCCGTTTCTGGGATACGATTACAAATGGATTTTGAATTTTTCGAGTTGACAGGCTTACGTAAGCAGTAGTTGAGTTCTAATTGTTAAAACTAACAAACTTTGTTATACTAGATAAAATTACTCAAAGAACGTGTGATTCATTAAAACAAACTTGTGGCTTTTATAGCTATTACACACCAAGAGAAAAGAAGCAGGAAATTGACCCTTGTATTACATAGTTACAACGCAGTGACTATACGGTAGTTAAGGCGCTAAAGACGCCTTAGGTTTTTTTTGCAGCTTGAGCCTTTTTGTACGTCTTTTATACATATTTGTGTTCATCTGCTTTAAAAAAACTGCACTATAAATTAATATTAAAAATGGTAATTTTAGTATTAAAACATATTTGTAAACAATCTTTTTTCAAATAAGATAACACTAGATACGAAGTCACAAATGATAATCTTGACTGAAACAATGTCAAATTCAAGTCTACAACACCGAAAACATAGAAATTACAACAAAAACTAGAAAGCATAACGATGTTCAAGTTCAAGTGTTTAACATAACATTTGAAATTTAATTCAATTTTAATCACTTATATCCAATTTTAATTTAACTAAAATTTAAATTCAAACTAAAAATTAACTGAATTTAAAATCAAATTAACATTGCCTAAACTTTAAATTCAAATCAAATTAAAATTAGAGAAATTTTAAACTAAAATTCAATTTTACTAACTTTTAAATGTAAATCCAAATCACCTAAAATTAACATTAACTAAATATGAGCGCTCTTTTAGTGAGGATCACTCATTTTCCTTAAAAATTAACATTAACTAAACTTTAAATTTAAATTAAGCTAAAATTAATTAAACATTAAGTTAAAATTAAAATTGACTAACTTTAAATTCAAATAAAAGTTAACTAAAATCAAATCAAAATTAAATTAATATTAACTAAACTTTAAATTAAAATTAAATAAACTCTAAATTAAATTTAAAATTAAAGTTAAAATTAATCTAATTGCTTTTAATCACTTGCTTAAATTTAACTTAATTAAAAAGTTTAAATTTAACTTTAACACTAATTACTTATAAAATACTAACTTAAATTTTAATTAACTTAGTTAAATACATAAGTAAAAAAATAGCATCTGAGTTGAGAAGACGAGGCAAAGGGAGCTCCGTGATGGTGACGCTGGATAGGAGTTCGCGACTGTGGCGACTTGGAGAGATGGCAACGATGGATTGGAGCTTGATTTGTGATAGAGTTTTTTTTTACTGTAGTTGAAGTTAAAGTCGATTAAGCTTGGACTCAATTTAGGGTTGAAAACTAAACCCTAATAGAGGCGTGCTTTTTAGATGCCCTGGGGCTTCGGCTTCGCCGTTTTAGCAAAAAATGCGCTTTTGGGGCGTCTTAAATAGCTTAAGCGTCTCAGCTTCCAGAAAGGTGCAACTGTTGCACTAAATATTTCTTCATCTTAGACATGCCTAGACATGTACCTTAATAATATAGCTGTGATGCTTGCTATAGCACAGACGTGACAATTGCACTTTTTGTCCTCATGGTGTGGCGTGTAGGAGAAGGTGCACTAAATGATGCATGTGGTTCACAAGACACAAATGGTGCATGACATAAAAAAGAAGCGCCTTTTCGAAATTTTGCTATTTGTAAAATTTTAGTTTTTGTTTTTTCTTTCTTCACAATCCAAAAATATAAATAAATAAAATAGCTCTCATCGTGCGAATGCATTTACATAATAGTTTGTATTTTTAGGTATTAAAGGATGAGTTTCTTCCTAAATTTTCTTTGCTTTAAGACAAAAACATGTAATTATTGTTATGGAAAACCGATTGCTTTTATGCAATAATATTTAGTGTTGTCAAGACATTCACCCAAGCGCCAAAAAGCGTCAGGCATTAGCATAGTTATGAGAAACGTGCTACGACGAGCGCCATGGCGCAAGGCACGATGCGGCGTTTACATCTTTCTTCTGTATGACGCGGCACACATGGAAAGACGCGTAAATGGCACAAACGGCGCTTACGGTGCAAATGGCACACGGTGCGAATATGGCGGCCTTTTCGTTATTTTATTGTAATTTTAGTTCTTTATTTATTTATTTTTCATTTTTCACAATCCAAACTAATCTGTAATTGGTTGAATATTAGATTACATTACCACATGCTGTTTTTAGAGGGCCACGAGACAATGCCAAATTCCAATAAGAACACAAATCTGAAAATGCTTCTTCAATCATCCAAGTTGCCACTATAACCACCGTCTGCATCAGTCATAAGATCTATAGTGATTTCTCCTTTCTTGTAAAACCAATAAAGCATTGTAGATCAATTTTCCCCTTCAAGTACCTTAAAATCTTTTTTGTTGCAAACCAATAAACATCATAGGGCAAGACATAAACCGGATGATCAAGCTTACATCATACCATACATCAAATTTGATCAGGTCATGGTCAAATACATGAGACTTCCAACCACTTGCTTAAATAAAGTTCATCAAAACTTTATCTCCTCCCTCATCTTTTAACAACTGTCCTAAAACAACGAGATTTTTCATGGCCTTGCTTCTCTTCATGCCAAATCTCGCAAGAACCTCTTTAGTATCTTCTCTAATATATGGAAATTCCACTTGAGTTATGCACAACCTCAACCCCAAGAAAGTGCTTCAGTCTCCCGAACACATGCTTTGGTCATTTCCAGTAAATATTAAGTCATCAACCTAAAGACTTATTATTGAAAATTTACCTACTTCTTTCGACCGGTAAACAAGGCATTGTCATGAGTGAATCTTCGCATGACTATCCGTCGATGTAGCGACAAGGAAATCACCAAAGTGAAATATGTTGCTAGAATTTTGTATTGAATGCCTTAAGTTGATCCACGAGCGATTGTCAAAGTCTCGTTAAAATCGAAGTTTGGATATTGATTCGTTCAACTTGCCTAACCACTAAGCTGAACCATTGGCCGCCATGGAGGTCTATACTTTATCGTTATATGACATGTTCAAGAGTTGCAAGATGTTCTTTAGAGTGATCCAAGAACGCTGATCGAAGTTTTGTTGGATTCGAGTTGAAACAGGGAAGTTTCATTGTTTTAATAGTGGATCATAGACTTCTGCCTAGACATTTATACATTGAAGTTATTCGGTTGCTAGAGACGATGAAATTGTGAAGTTTTGCAGATGTGAATGGGTGAAGAAAAACTAGAAGAAGTTGTGTACAAAGAACCAAAGGAGTGTGTGAGACAATGGAAAAGAAACAAAGGAAGAAAGAGAAAAGAAGAAAGATGAGATTGGATTGGGTTCAAACCCAATCCCAAAAGAGGGTCGGATCTAGACCCGATCCAACCCAACCGACTGGGGAAGCTACTTTCCTTTAGACACAAGCTCACATCTGTCACATACTCCTCTGTTTCATATGGCCACCTCAACTCTTCCCAAGCCGCATCATATGGTTTAACACCTACTCGATACAACCGAATATGATCCACTCTTTAAAATTACGATCCAGTTAACGAAGACTTATTATTCTTTTCGAGTTTGAATTGTTGCGAGAAGGTATTTGAGCAAATACCTCTTGGATTTTCGAATCTAACAAAAGCAAATCATTTCTATAAGTAGCACTCAACATCCATCATTTTGGGATCAATTTTTAACCATTACGGGAAAACTTTGCTATTTTTGCAGTAGATTGATCATGTAATTTCGAATTTGATTGATGTAATCTTTTTAATATAGTGAACAACTATAATAAAATATAAAGTCGATGTAGTTATAAAATTGTTTGTGTTATTTTCTTTTTTCTGCAATTTCTATTATTATTGTTGTTGTTGTGTGTGTATATATATATATATATATATTACATGTGTGTTCTGTGTTTTTCTTATTGTGCTTATCGATTATCCGCCCAACCGAGCTGCCATGGCAAGTATCCTTGCAAATAGTAATGAGTCTTGCCACTGAAGCGAATACTTCATTATAGTCCACCTCGTATCTTGGTGTGTACCATTTTTCTACTAACCTTGCTTTAAACTTCTCCATTTCACATTTTTGTTTTTTTTGTTTTGAAAACTCACTTAACTCTAATGGCCTTGATTCCTTTAAGCAAATTAGTTAGCTCCAGTATCTTGTTCTTCTATATAACTTCAATTTTTGTTGACATTGCTTTCATCCACTTTTTTCTTTTAACTGCTGCATCAAATTCAAAAGGATCATTCTCAATTATCGTTATCATCGCATTCAAGCCTTCTCCATCAGACAATCATTCTCATGTTTCATAGATTGTCATCCAAAGTAGTTCTCTTCTGTATCTCGCTCTCCGCTTTTCAGCTTAAGAATCTTGAGCATTAACATTTAGCTCGTTTGGAGGTGAACCGGTTGAACTTTTGTTGCTACTTGAACCATTTGAGTTAGCACCCTCATTCTCTTCTTCATTATGTTCAATCTCCTCATTACTTTCTTTTTTATTATCCGCCCGCTCATCTAACTTGAATCATTTGAGTTGGCACACCCTTCTTTGGCTCTGTCCCTAACCCAGCTTTCTTCTTCTTCAAATACAAAATCTTTGCTAACGATGGTCTTCTTTGTGATAAGTCCTCTAGCATATCGGCCTTTGATTCGTCGCTTACTCCTAAGAAATTATGGATCCGTTTGGTTTCGTTTTGAGTTTTGTATTTTCAAAATTCATTACAAAATACGGGAAGAGCGGATGAAACATTTAAGATTATAAGTCATTATGACAATGATGGAGAGAAGACGAAAGGGATGGAGAGACGATAGAGGACGGCGAAGGGGATTGAGGGATGGATTTCCCAAAACGTGGAAAACAAAATAAAATTATTTTTTATTTTGTATGTTAACTTCATTTTTCAAATTGGTTGTTTTTCAAAAAATGCATGCATCTTGTGTTTTTTTGTTTGGACGAAAACACAAAACTAAAAATAACAAACCAATCAGGGCCTACATTTCTTGCTTTTTTCCATCCAACCCGCTCTTTTGGTTTGTATACGAACATGAGTTATGCATTAGAAAAATCGAAAATACTCAACCATTGATTTCACACCACTCCATGTTTCCTCCGGATTTTTGTTTTCCACAACCGTAGTAGGACTTCTGTTTTGTACATGCACACGTCTTATAGCTTCGAACCAAAAAGCTTTGGGAATTGTTTCTCAGTTAACATGGATCGTACGATGTTCATGAAACCCCTGTATTTTCATAAAGCGGTTTCGTTTTATTGAGGAGTATACACTACAGTTAACTATCTGCTTATGCCTTGAGGTTTGCAAAATTTCATAAAGTCATTAACTCACCACCTATATTTGTTCTCAAGCAGGTTGCATATGCACTTATTTTCTTTTCAAAACAAGCTTTATAGTTTTTAAAAACGACGTAAGCATCTGACTTCTCACATAAATACGAGTTTTACGAGTAAGATCGCTGGTAAAACTAGCAAATAAAACATTTTGTTTCCATTCATAAAAGCAAATAAAACAATTTACGAGTAATATGTTTTTGGTGTCATAGAAGCTAGCAAATAAAACATTTAGTTTCCACTAAAATCAGTGTGCATTGGTAACCCCCCTTGTGATTCAAATGCCTCAAAATGTCAAAGATGAGACTCACTTATGGGCATAACTTCAGCTTGAAAACCCAGAAATTTTATATGTTATAGAAGCTAGCAAATAAAACATCTCACTCATAGCATTATGCATTATTAATCCCTGTGGTAAACTTTGCAGGTTCCATCTTAAATTAAAGTAGCTAATCCTTTCTCTTGAGGTTATCTTATGCTCAAATATTGTTCTTAAACTCAAGAATGTAGTAAACATATGATATTGCTTCAGTAAAACCAATCATCTGTAGCCGTATAATTCCTTTTGCTACCACCGTCATTCTAGTATCATTCCCAATTTTTTCTTTTTCCTGAAAATCTTTCTCCAACTCTGAAAATCATTTTTTGTTCTCCATCATATGATTGATGCATCTCCACATGCAGCATCAGCATGAGCTCTTTTTTCTTATCTAACCTGGCATAGTTTGATTTTTTTTCCCTAACCTGGACGCTCATATTGATAGTGTCCTAATTCATGACACTTGAAACTTTCAGTGGTAAATTTATCCATGGGTTGTCTTCGACTTCATCTTCCTTGATCTCCTATGAACACACATTTACTCCTTCCTCTTCCTGACTTATCATTCCTATGCGATCTTTAGTTCTCATTCTTCCTCTTGACAGTCCCGCATTTTTTGTTCATGAACACGTAGACTCTCATGAAGCTTGTCAATGTTCATGGTGCCTATGTCATTCGACTCCTCTATTGAACAAATGACATGGTCAATTGCTCACCATTCACTTCCATATTGTTCGCCATGGTTAGAGTTCTTGAAATGAAATTGTCCAACCCTACCCCACCCCCCCCCCCCCCTCCCACCCCTTTCCACAAAACCCATGTTATGTCGAGCAAGTCGACTTCTCTTGTCAATGCTTGTGAGTTGTGCCTTTCTCACTTTATTTGAATAATGATACTTTTGTCTCTTAGAACTTAGATAGCCTTCGATGTTCATTTGTCAAGAATTTTTTACCATGATCCCTCTGTTGATTGCTTGAAACAAACAATTCTTAACCTTTAGATCCTTGAGATTTGTTTCTTCCACAGTCTTCTGGTACGTTTCATTCGCTGTAGTTCTGCGCACTAATGATAGAATCGTGGATCAGTAATCATGATAGCTATCAACACTCGGGATGGATAGCCTCGATGTTCCTTTTCAAGAATATTTTTACATGATCTCTCTGTTGATAGCTTGGAACACAAAATCTTGTTCTTTAGATCATTGAGCTTTGCTTCTTCCATAGTCTTCCGCTGCACCCCATTCACTGTAGCTCCCTGCGGTAATGACAAAATCATGAATCAATGTTCATATGGTCATATAACCTCGGGATGGACATAAACTTGTCTGAGGTTGACATCTTGATCTCACTCTTTCACTCTGCGCTTCTCTCTGAAACCTTTCTTACTCCTTACGAGGACCCTTTTGGATCATTGATACCACTTGTTAGAACTCACAAACTATGTTGCATTAAATAAAATTGTTGAAGGAATGTGTTACTCGTTTAAAACAAGCTTATGGCATTTATAGCATTTACACACCAAGAGAAACAAAGCAGTGAAAAGAACCACGTTTTACATTCCTACAATGTGGTGACTAGATTGAAGAAAGAGCCCAACTCTACTTGCACTTTCCTAAGGAATGTCATAATTTACAAGATGGTTTAAAAACTTGAAAAACAAGAAAATAAAACATAACAAACTCAATCTAACAATGGTTAGGGGTAGCTTAAAAAGATGCGTTAATCTCTTACCGCAGCAGAAATGTATTCACTCAATAGAAGTTCTAAAAGAAGTTAATCGTAAATAAGAAGATTATTGACAAATAAGCATTAATAAATTTTGCACTCAAATACATAAGAATTGTATAAGAATCAAAAGAACAATTTATTTTCTTTGGAAAAAATATAATTAGATTTCTTCTGAGTAATGGGAAGATTGTTCCAATTATGATATTCGTGAAATGAAAATTTTGTTGGTAACTATTAACTGTTAAGACTTCAACACCTTTTTCTTGTTTATTGAAGTTCATAAAGTTAGCATTCATAATGTCAACATTCAATGAATATAAAGTTTTAAATGTAAAACATGCACAGTCAAATAATCAAAATTGAGCAATCTGGTTTCAAATTACGAATAGACAGTAACCTTAGATTCAAAATCGCTTAGAAAGAAAAACGCTTATTGTAATAAGCAGTTAGTTCAATCCAGATGTGACGACTCACCTTTCTGATCCCTGAAAACGACACTTAATACATCCTCGGTATTCATGCGTCGTTGCCCAAGCATCCGAAAGATAAGTTGTTTTGGAATAAAATAAAAAATAGAACAAGACAGAATAGATGAACCTAACATCGGAATGATTACATATAATATAAAATGATATAGTATAAAAGGTTACTCCAGATAAGGAGTTATCAGAGTTATAAAAAAATACTACATATAACGGATTGATAGCTATACATTTTGACTTTTCATTTTTAAGATACAAAATACATCTACATAATCATACATCGGAAATAGATAACTAGATAACTAAGGAGTCGTCTGCTTGATCACCGTCTTCAAAGAGCTCCAAAGAAAACCTGCTATTCTCGGACTACCCAAATATAATTGAGTACCCGAGAGTTTATGAAAAATAAACAACCCGGATCAGACAAAATGTCTAATATGAGTAAAACTATAAAATAAATGGGGTGACTTAAACAACAATATGTGGGACCACGCCGCTAACGCGGAACAGGTTTTCTCTCTCATAAACAACAACCAAACATAACAAAAACAAAAATGAACAATAGGGAACAAATCCAAACATAGATGATGGGTACATTTAGTATAACATTCAGACTTGAAAGAATGGAAATAGTATGAATAAAAATCCAAACTGGATAGAATAGATAAAACAAGACAACAGTCCAAACTCGATATAATGGACTAAACAAGATAACTATCCAAACTCGATAGAATGGACAAAACCAATAATTGAACACCGCGAAGAGTGATTGACTCTTCCCGTTGTACTTAAAGAAAATAGATTCAAAGGTTCGAATCAAATAAGAAAAGGAATTTTTCCAACAAATGACTAGGAGGGTGCGCCCCCTTACCGAAAGTATACCTCTAGAAATATACTTGAGAACTCCGATAGCTCTCGGAAACCTCCAAGCCGGACCCCGCCAACTGTTACCGAGTATCCGAGTATTTCACATCTCAATGTGCAACACCAAATCCAATCTAGAGTGGATGTGAAAATACCCTAATGGGAGCAACACCACATAGCTCGACCCCCACTCGCTCTTTGGGTTTAGTCATTTCCGACAAAGGATAACAAAGCTCAAGTGAGAAACACATCGTCTTAGAATGACGAAATACAAAGAAGGCCGAGGTAATCGATAGCTGAGAAATCAATTATCTATGATATAAAACGATCGTATATGGAAATTAAGTCTTGTATACTTATCACCACTCATCAAATTCCAACTTGTACTATTTCCTGGTTAACAATAGTATCAAACAAGTCAAGGTAGTATTACCTCCAAGTCATGTCTCACTATTATTCTTAACTTTCGAAATACTGAAAAGTCTACTTCTTCGACGTTTAGTGCTAAGTATACAAATACATCGTTCTCATATAAGTGAATCGCTTTACAGAAATTGATTCATTTCCATAAACGAATCAAACTTTTTCTTTTAAAAACATGAATTCATGCTTGGCCTTACATTAAAAGTATTAGCTTTAAAACACTTTGTTTATAGAGTTTACTAACTTCAAAACATCAATTTAAAAAGAATTTAATAACTTAAAACATCCTTATTACATTGATTAATTAACTTTAAACTTCATCATTCAATTTGATTTTTGAACTTCAAATGTCTTTAAATAATTAAAAGGGTAAACCACATTTAAACCTTATTAATTCAATTAATTAGTAAAATATTATTAATTAAGTTAATAATTAATTAATTATCATTATCTAAATGAATAACAAAGTCAAAACATCCTTGTTGCTTTGATAAATTCACTTTGAAACTTCATAAATTAAGCCGATTAATTAAGTCCAATAATCTTTAATTAGAAAGGGTAAATCACCTTTAAAAAATCATTAATTCAATTAATTAATAAATTTAAATATAATTAATTTAATTAAATAATTAATTAATTCTCATTATTTAAAAATGATTTATTAATTATAAACATCAATAAATGAAGGATTAATTAGAGTTAAAACAAGTTGATAAATTTTAAAAGTCGTTTATTAAAAAGATTTATTAATTTATAAGCGTCATTAGCAAATTGATTAATTAACTTTAATTCATCATTATTTAATGATTAATTATCCTTAAACATCATTAAATAAAATGATTAATTAAATTTAAGTGAATATTAGGCTCAGGTCCCTAGTAAGTTTCAAAATACACAAAAACCCCAGTAAAAAAAAGTGTGTAAATTAGGTCCCTAGAATTAAGTTACTAAGTAATTGCATATAGTTATGCAATTTTTTGGTGAATAATTGCGGAATTTTCCGCAACTTTTTGAAAAAATTGCGTAAATTGAATAATTGCGGAATTTTCCGCAATTTTTTGAAAAAATTGCGTAAATTTCCGCAATTTTTTGGATGAATAATTGTGGAATTTTCCGCAATTTTTTGATATAATTGCATAAATGTCTGCAATTATTCACTGAATAATTGCATAAGTGTGTCATTATTCAGTAACTTAATTCTAGTGACCTAATTTACAAACTTTATTTTACTGGGGGTTTTGTATATTTTGAAACTTATTAGGGACCTGTGCCAAACTGTCCCTAAATTTAAACATCATTAAATAGAATGATTATTTAAACAATCATTAACCAGGTAATTAGTTAAATTTAAAGCACATCGTTAACTAAGTAATTAGTTAACCTTAATCCTTATTAATTTAAGTAATTAATTAAATTAAGTAATCATTATTAAAATGGTTAATTACTTTTGAAAACATCGTTAATCAAAATCTTACTTAACTTGTAAAACAATTTTAAGCACGAAGATGAAACCAAATGGTTTCAATAAAAAGTGATTTTCCAAAAGTGCCGATATGGCGACCATCACTATACGGACAGTTCGGTAAATAAACTTATGACATTAGCCATACAACCAAACATCACATAGCAATGGTTTAAGCACAACACAAGGTAAATAATGATGATACAATATGTAATAAGTATTTACTAACAATTATATTAACTTTAACTACCAACTTTTCATATAACCAACCACATGCTTACTAACTTTCAAATGCGACAACCTTTCAAAGCATGAAACAAACAAACAACCAAACCATCACTTCACATGTACTACAAGCATTCATAGGCTATTAACATGAACATTAACATAGCATAAGCTTGGTTTAAGAAGATGTAGTTTTACTCATCGAAAGCTATCCAAACTCTCGCTAACTTAGGGTATGACCTAGTACTTTCATTCCTAAGCAAAAGATGGAGTCTTGGACCCTTAATACACTAGGTAGGCTCGGCCTTGAAAGAAGAAGGAAGTGAAACTTGTTTTGATAAGGTAGGGTGACTTTGGATAATCATCGAACTCTCAAAAATGAATCCAAAAATAAGTCATTTTTCAACTAGTTTTTCGACTAATTACTCTCAGATTTTGAAAAAGTTGTAAAGATAAAAGTTTTAGAAATTTTTTTTCTCTACAATTTCAAAAAAAGAATCACTCAATTACAGTTAGCTTTGAAGAAGATATGGTCAAAAGAAGAAGGACCGTTTTCGGACTTGAAATCCTGGATCCGAAAATGCTCTGTAAAGAAATGAGATTTGGATATGGTTAAACTTAAAACTATAAGAAGTGGTTCAAATAAAGGTTGTAGCCACTGGAATTTGGTACGGTTTGAAAAAAAGAAATGCGCCATTTGATTAAGTTATGAGAAAGATACGGCAGAAGTAAAAGAGGTGAAATTGAAGAGGTGAATGAGGTATTTATAAGCAAGAGAACAAAGTGAATTACCTAAATGTCATTGTCTTTTACCCTCCACTACCCTCTTGCCATCTCATCTAGCCTCCTCCACCTCATGTCCTTGAGCCACCTTCTTGTCCCCCTCCTTTTATTTCATGAGAAAACATGTTTAAACATGTTTTGTACTTAGTTGTCAAAATGTCAAATCATATCTCTTAAGGCATCTTTAAGTATATACATATATATACTTAAGTATACATACTATGTATATACCAATATATCCTAATTAATTTACATTATCAACCATTTAAATGTTGTTTCAAATATAAACAAGGCTCACAACATTTCAAACAACTTTCATACGATGAAACGTCGAAAATTCGGAAAACAGTTTCCGGTCATATTTTCGATTTTTCTTCGAACTAAATATTTTTGTAAACTAATTTTTGAAAACTATTTTATCTTCAATATTTATTTTAAAAGAGTTTTTATTTTAATTATAAAACCCATTATTTGAATATTTAAAATTAATTAAATATTCAAAAATTAATGTGGTGAAATTCCGGGCCGTTACACCGGAGTTGGTTTTCATCTGAGCTTTAGATAATTGTATGAATGAATACCTGAATGTTTGAGAAATGAAAATTACCATTCAGATGTTGACATTATTGTACACTTTCAACCTTCAAATACTAGTTAATAGCCATGAAAATGACTACAACGATCTTAAAATCTTTCAATTTGAATCATGTTCCAGTTACAGTTTGATACGCAAGTTTTGATTCAAAACTTAATTAGAATAGCAATTGGAAAAAAATTGTCCAGTCCATGCTAAAATGAGAAATACCTACTATCATGATAGTTATCTGAATCTATTATTCAAATTATATTGTTTCCCATACAAAAAGAAGATGGAATATGAGATAGCATTAAGCTTTAGATGTTGAACCTCCATTATTAAAATCAATAAAAAAAATAGGAATTATTATCATGGGAAAAAGAATAGCATTTACAGACCAAGAATATAAATTATTATTATTATGGGAAAAAGAATATGAGATAGCATTAAGCTTTAGGTTTAGATGTAGAACCTCGACTATTAAAATCAATAAGTAAAATTGAAATTGCTATCATGATTGTACTGTTTTCACGTAATAAAATGTCATTTAATATCTGCATAGTGCAAATGATTTTTTGCATACAATTACACACATTCACATGTATTAGAATATAAATCATATGAACTTCGATTTACGATTAAATCTAAGTTTGAACTTTGTGAGTTCTACTTTGAATCAAATCTTGAAAACTTGGCCATGAGTAGAGATACAATACAGCTTACATATTAAGATTCCTTTCCAACACAATATCATGAAAAAAGCATCTTCTCAGGCGGATCTTAATCAAGCTATCTCAATGGTTTCATATTATGCTTCATCTTCTGAGCCTGCACAAGTGCGTGGCAAAACTGTGTATATCCAATACTCAAACCGGCATGAAATTGTGAACAATAAGCCTGCTGGTGATGTTGCAGGGAATGTATTGCTTGTTACTATCGAGGGAGTTGAAGCTGGAGATGTTAGCATTGATGTCATTCATTTGGTATGCTTGTTTTGCTAACACAAATTTTACATTTCTGTTCTGTATCATTTTGGTTTGTCATAAAAAAATATAGTATTTTACCACAATGCTAGAGCACCAAATTCTTCAACTTAAGACTCTAATCCTCTATTATAAGATCTCTCTACTTCTAGTAATCTGCTATGCATCATTTAGCAGGTCTTTTTTACCTTGAAGAAATTCACGTTAGCAGAGTTCTACACTTGGACGAGGATCATGTTTGTTTACTCTCTCACATTTTGACTGCTCCCATTTGAGTTAAATTTGAACTGGAAATTCCTAACTAATATATGTCATTTACTTAATATAAATGTAGGACACAAAAGCCATCTTAAGGTTATATTTCTAATCCTTTTGTTTTTTAAATATTCTCAATTTAATTTCTGTTTTCAGCACCCTCTTTGTTTATTATTTTTGTTCTCAGAGGTCTTTGACATTTCGTTCTACTGTATCCACAATGGTCTGTTTATGGTTTGTCCTATAATATATAAAATAATAATCTATGCTGAAGGCAGTATCAACTATGTTCCATTCGTCCTTTTTTAAGTACATTATGCACAGTAATGCTACTGGGGTTATGATGAATGCAAATCTCTTACATTCAGGTGCTACCCTGCACTTCTAGAGACTCGTTAAAATTTCATATAGAGATGTTGATCGATTATTTTGGTGACTTAGAAACTTATGTGATTCAATTCAAATATATGTTTTTGTCAGGTTTTTTCTGCCTTTGGATTTGTTCACAAGATAGCTACGTTTGAAAAGGCTGCTGGATTTCAGGTTATATATATCGAGGCTTTCTGTATTACGCATCTCAAATGTAAAAATTAATATGTCGTATGAACCTGACACATTTCATATCACAAATCTGGTCCTTGTAATGTAAAATAAGTCCTTATTTTCTAAAAAAATTTAAAAAAAAATAGACCTTGGGAATTGGGCCTTGGTTAAAAAATTTAGTCGGGTTTATGTTAGTCATATTTTTTGTTTTTTTTAATACCTGTACATAGCTTATTATAGGCCTTGGGGCTGACTTTGTCTTGTTGGCCAAACATTGGAAATACTTAGTTTTACCATATAAATAAAATCGATTACCATCTAATAAAATACCTTTATACGATGAAGAACTCTGTGACATCATCATCGAATAAAAAAGGTAGGAGGCAAGTGGACAATAGTAAAAGGGTAAGGTTGACAAATTTTCATTCTAGACTGGGAAAAAAAAACTTATTTCAAGTATAGGTCTCGTTTGAAATTTATTATGAAAATAGGTATGTTTTTCACTTATCGGTCTTGTTCACTTGTGTATTCTGAAAATGCATGAGAACAAATTTTAATTTTGTGCTTGCGCAAATTCAAAGTGCGCAAGTGTATTTAAAAAAATAAATTGTACATGCGCATTTTCAAAATGTGCATGTACAAAAACGCTGTATAGTTAAATTTCGAACAGGGCTTAAACTTGAAATAAGTTTTTTTCGGAGGTCTAGAATGAAAATTTGTCCTAATATAAAACATTAAGAACAAAAAGGATGAATCCAAATTGTACCGGAGAAACGAATGTAGGAAGTTGGTTTTGTGATTTGTTACCCAATCACACTACTAATTGTATCATCAGTTGTTTTAGGCATTAGTTCACTGACTTTGAGATTGCACAATCTGGTAGAGATGCCTTGAGTCGGACATAAAACATAAAAAAATAAAAATAAAGGATGATCCAAAATTTAACACACGTGCGCGTATAGGAAGTTGATTTGTAATTTGTTATCCAATCGGACTCATAATTGAATCATCAATTGGTTTAGGCATTAATTCAATTCACTGACTCTGAGACTGCACAATCTGCCAGAGATGCCTTGGATGGGAGAAGCATACCAAAGTTTGTTCATTTGTTTCTCTTTAATGTTCAATTCAAAGGGATTTAATATAGTCATATTCTAAGGGAAAAATAATCACTGATATGGTTTTCTTTTTTCATTCAGATATTTACTCCCGCCACATATTACGTCATGCCATTTGCGCATTACGTATTCTGCTCATACTGAATTAAATATCAAATTTCAGTCACATCGCAGCAGGTACAAATACATGTTTAAATTTCTAGCCTTGAAGGGCATGTTAACTTATGTTTTCACATTTGACCTTGCATTTTGCTTCTGCTTATTGAAGTTATGGATTACCTTTTGCCAGTCTATATTAGTTTAGAGCAATATGTCTTTTACTTGTTCTTACTTAAAATGTATTCTTCAAGATCCAATTACGTTACATCTTTTGCTTGTTGAAATCATTGCATGTCTTTTACTTGCTTTTGCTTATTGAAATCATTGCATGTCTTTTACTTGGTCTTACTTGTCTTAAGATTATGATTTGATTATCTACTGTAGTTTACACTTTAGAAGTACTGGAGCCTAATATGACTTCACGGAATCACTATTACACTTACTCTCCTTGTTCTATTAACCAGAAAAGTGTGACGCTTAAGGTGTCAAACTCTTTTTTTTGGTTTAACGTTGATAGATTATTGATAACTGTCCACCATATAAATGTTTATACACAAGCTCCTTGACTCTCAGTATAGTATTGTCAATCCTTTGTCAGGGTTCAAACTTCAAACTACACCTAATATTTCATGCATGCCTATAAACTTTCACATATGTGCCCACATGTCCCCAACCTCACCAACTCCCCACCTCATCCACCCACACCCTCTTTCTTTTTCTTTTTTCTTTTTTTGATTTGAATATGAAATAATAATAAAAATGGTTAGATAAATGCACGATATGAAAACTAGAAGTGCCACAAACCTTTGGAATTTTGATACAATGTTATAGAAGGAAAAATAATTGATTGATAAAATAAGTAAATAACATGAGAAATAAATAACACAAATGAGCAATGTATAAAATGCGAAAATGGGTGAAGTTAAATTATGATTTTAGGTTTTCAATTGTAGTTGCTATAGATAAAACTCAACAAGGTTTTTCCATATATCAACCACAAATCTAAAAGGACAGTAAAGTTAGAACTTTGAAGTGCATAGTCTATAATCCAATATAAATTATCACGGTGTTGCATACTCTACCTCGTAGTTACAACATGCAAAATGCAATATCATACTGTTCTTGGAACTAGCTAGCTGCAAAAATATCTGCAGATAATGGTGCCTGAGAAGAATGCTCTTTCTGCTGGTGACTGTGATTATATGAAATCAACATTCGTATAATTGACTACTCTTAATTTTATAGTTAAGTTTATCACTTAGAGAAGTATCCTTGATAACAAGAATGTTGTAAGTAGATGATATTTAGTTACTAGAATTATATTAATTCAGGTGAATTGATCAAGAACCAAACTAGATGTTGCTGTTTTATTCCACATGTGTGTAAGATAAATTTATAGCGGCAATACATTTTAAAACTTGCCTTTGTTCTTGACTTTTGTTCTTTTATTTAGCTTTTTTACTGTCTTTAGATATTATAGCAGCAATACATTCTAAAACTTGCCTTTGTTCTTGACTTTTGTTCTTTTATTTAGCTTTTTTACTGTCTTTAGATATTATAGCAGCAATACATTCTAAAACTTGCCTTTGTTCTTGACTTTTGTTCTTTTATTTAGCTTTTTTGCTGTCTTTAGACATCTTATATATTTATATTTTTTGACATCTTATATATCTATATTTTTTTGCTTTTATTATTATTTTTATTTGTTTGTTTGTTGTTGGTGTTATTATTATTGCTGCTGCTGCTGCTGCTTACTGTCTTGTTATTTCCTTCAGGGATTACACAAATCCTTATCTTCCAGTAAATCCTTCTGCAATCGAGAGTAGTTTGCAGGTTGGTGACTTAAGCATATGTACTAAAACATTTTGGTTCCTACATCTCACAAAACACTGATTTAGGCATACCTTTATTAATAGTTGTAATATGTTTGGTGTCACACTTTTTTGATGTAAACGTGAACTACCAAAAATGTCTCTCTACATATATTACCAAATCTTAATATTCAAATAGGATCTAATAGATAAACTTTCTTTACCAATTCAAAATGCTCCTTTATAAATATTACAAATCTTACTATTACTTAAAATAGGATCTAATAAATAAACTTCTATTGCAAAGTCAATTCAGAACACCGATCTACAAGTATTACCAAATCTTAATATCATACAAAAAATAAGATCTAACAAATAAATTTCTTTTACAAATTCGTTCTTTGTTAATTAATAATAAAAATAAAAATTCAACCTAACAAAAAAATTAGGTGTTGTGGCATTGAAATAAAAATTCAAACTAACTACACATGAATTCATCGCAAAAATATGTTTAAATATTTTTTAAATCATTCGTCTTGAATGTGTTAAACATATTTAATTAGTAGAAAAACAATTCACGTCCAAAGCGCGTACCATAACGCTCGCGTGCTTAAATATTTTGGTTTTTTCATCTCACAAAATTGTTTTGTGCTCTCAGCCTACAGTAGTGGGTCCTGATGGGAAGAAAAGGGAATCTGATAGCAATGTTCTTCTTGTTTCCATAGAGAATATGCAGTATGCTGTTACAGTTGATGTCCTTCATACTGTGAGAATAATATACCTTTCCATATCTTTCATGCATAGAAATGTTTCTACAAAACTCTTCAATCGCTATCTTTCATTTTAGGTGTTTTCAACATTTGGCACCATTCAGAAAATTGCCATCTTTGAGAAAAATGGAGGGATGCAAGCTCTTATTCAGTACCCTGGTTAAAAAAAAACTCTGATATTATACATGGATAACATTGCAAGTAAGTTTTATCCTTACAATGAATAAACTGTAATTTGCAGATGTGACAGTTGCAGCAGTTGCTAAAGAAGCTCTAGAGGGACACTGCATATATGATGGCGGTTACTGTAAGCTTCATCTGACATACTCTCGTCATACTGATCTCAATGTAAAGGTACAAAATAATATAAACATAAATTACCAAAAAAAGTACAAAAAGACAACCATAGTAAAAAAAACACAATCAGAATCCTTTTCATAGTTAAAGGAAATGACCAGCGTATGTTTCTTGAACCCACTTCTATTTTTATATTTACCTAACAGACGATTACATTGGTACACTTCCATATATATCTTGCATAAGGGTGATCACTGATGCGGTTGAAATCAAAGCAGGGGTTCTTACAGTTTTGATCCTTGGATCGATAATTTCACGGCTAAGAGCTTCTTCAACGTTAAAAAATAAATTTGCTTTTTCTTTTGTTAAAAGTCCTTTTGATTTTCAAAAGTCAAATTTACAACACACACATGCAACAAATAAAAAAATAAAAAAATACATTGGCCATATCTACTTTTAGAGGTCAAGAAAACAATAAATAATTGTTTTCAAATTAAGTAAGATGTAAGTTTTAAAATCGTTTGTTATTCTCATCTAAAATAACTTTTTATTTATATTTGTGGTATCCAAATGACCTTATAAGGGCTTCTTTGGAAATCCAAAGCGAAATTGTGTTTTGTCTTTTCAAGAACTTTCTGCTTTTAACAAGTAAAATGGTTGAAAATCATTTTGACAAAATGTTTATGTAAAATGTCAAACTAACCTTTTGGCCAAGTCCACCTTTAGGAGTAAAAGGGTACGTAATAATTGACTTCAAATTAAAGTCAAAAAATAATTTTGAGAACTTGTTTTTTTTCTCATCCTTGTTAACCTTTTGACATTTATTTATGACATCAAAAGGTAAATTTAAGCTATCCAAATGACCTTTTTGAAAACTAGAGCAAATTTATTTAATTTTGCTAAAATGCATCTGTATTTGTTTTGGTGCATTAGATGGATGGTTCAATGGTCGACTACTTTGTTGAACCAAAAATTTTATTTTTATTAGCCAGAGAGGGGATTTAATTTTCAGTCTATATTTTTTCTGCCTATGAAGTGAATGTAATACCATATAAGTTTTAACATTTTAGGCGCACAGCGATAAGAGCAGAGACTACACGGTATTACTCAACCCTGGAGTCCTTCCAATGCCTCAAGCACCAGGGGTGCCTAGAACAACGTGGGACCCCAACACGCATAGTGGGTATATGTCTGGGTACCCTCCTGGTCCAGGCACCCCATATGTGGGCCCACCCAACTATGCACCTTCTTCATCATCGTTGTCGTCGTCAGTGCCAGTGTACTCAAACTATGGTGCTCCAACTGCACCACCTTCCAGTTCTCCTTCGCATGTAGGGCAGCCCCCTGCATATCGCTAGACTCCTACAATTACCTGAAAACTAACTGGGTTTATATATTGCTTTTTATGGTAGAATTTCGTTATGTGTAAGTTAACATTTGATTGATTTCTCCTTTGCTATTGCATCTCTGTTCTGTGTATTTATTCAGTGTTCTTTTGTTTGAATGATATAATGCATCATGCAAAATCTGCGTGCAATGCATTAAAAAGTCATCTTCAACAAATTACAAATTGCACTGTTCTATGTATGTAATATTATGGTTTGCAATTGTAAAATTCTTCAACAAAGAAGGCAAATGTTTTTTAACAATCGCCCAGAAAGGGTCGTCTTGTTATATAGGATTTGTAATGTTGTATCATAAACTAGGTAATGTGCAGAATTGTTGATGTATTATAAGTTTGTCTCTTACAATCTTGATATTGCCTCTGGTTATAGCAAATTGTTCCAAATATATGGTTTGACACTCTCTTTATATGCTTGGTATCAAAGGCTACAACTTTTTGTAGTTTTGCTGACTGAAAATGATGCTCATTCCATTAGAACCGTACAAATTCATCGATCTTGGTTAAGGTAATATCTTGCGTTATCTTTCGTATCATTTGTTATGCGCCATTCAACTTTGGTCAAACTTTTAAAAATATGTTCTAGTCAAGTGGCAATAACTCTGCTGCCTAGAAGACCAATAATCTGATTGATAAGGCGACACTAGTTGCATACGAAAATCACAAAGCGGATGCGAAAAGAAAATAAAAAAGAATTCAGTGTATACACTGTATAGTAATAATAATATTAACTTATTTACTATCATAACTTTTGATCTCACAATGTTCCTTGAGCATTAGTTCGAATTCACTGGTTGTATTATTCCCAAGTAAACTTACCACTTGTTAAATTTCACTTTACTTTATTCCCCTTATCCTCTCTCTTTGAATGTGATTCATTTCCAATAAAAGAACATCAATAATACCACTTTTTCTTTAGGAATTTCGCTGTTTAAAATTCAGATCTTCGGTTGACAGTTAAAGCCAAATGAACCCCACAAAATCTAAAAAGAAAAACAAAAAGAGCACCAACCAAAACTTCAACTGTTAATTAATTGATTATTCTTAGTAAGTTGTGTGTGATCATTATGTTCTTGTAGCCATGTGTGACCTTGATAGCGATGTTTGGTTTTGCGTACCATAAAATAGTACGCACACGAATGGAAGTGAGGCACTAACAATGAATTAACATATATGAAATCAAAGTGTGAATCATTAGGAACAAATTTTTTGACTAAATATATTATATTTGTTGTTGAAGATTTTTGTTTGAAATTTAATTGTGTATTATTGTTTATAGGACATAAATCAATATGGGCCATGAAATATAATACATTTTATTAATAAACTTTAACTACCTAACAAAACCTTAATCAAGATTTGTACAGGTTGTTAACATACACTCCAAATTGTTGGTATGATAATGTTTGAAGCTTTTTGCTATAATTGTTACGAAGATTAGCTTACAAGTTACAATGTAGTTATATTAACGTAAAGAGGAAAATCACCTTTGATGGAACGCAATAAGCTAAATATGAGCTACAATGCTCCGTACAATATCTGATGTTAAATTGGTTTAACATTACATAGGAAAAGCTCCAAAGGGCAAATAAGATCTTATCCGAGCCAAATTCCAGCCACTGGGTCTAGCATCCAGTTTACTGAAAGGACCGGATTTGCCATTTGGAGAAAACGTAAGCCATGCCTAGAAACATGATCTCCTAATGATTGATAACGATCTAAATATGACTACAGATACTATTAAACGCATATAGTATTTTGTGTATATTTGTGTTTTCGAATATCAGATACTCATGTCTATGAATAATGAATGAATATCGGATATTCTTTTATCCATTAGCAATTGATAAATCTAAAAACATAAACAGAAAAATTGACTTAAATGAAACTATATCAGCTCGATGATTATCAAAATGAAAAAAAATATTAGTAAATATGTATTTACACACATATAAGACAAATTATTTTTTCATAATAAAAACAATAAATGCATATCTGATACCAAAACTAACATAATACAAATTATTATGCCCACGAAAACCAAATGAATCATTTTTGTATCCATTTGTTTAGATATCAAATATTCTAATGGTCAAATTTTCCATGCTCGAGCATAAGGTGCTTGGATGTTCCAAAATGATCCTTGGAGCAAATGACGGACATCGGTGAAAATCAAGAGCAAATCCAACTGTTATCACAATTCGAAGGGAGGTTGTACCAGTTGACTAACCTAACCATCTCTATCCTAATCGTAGAGAGCTATGTGTGGCTCTCAACCGACGAGACCCCATAGAACAAAAAAACCATTGAATTAAGAATTGGAAAATACGACCTATAAGTAAACAATGCAGTCTTTAAATAAAGTTTTAAGATCAAATAAATACTAAAGTTTTCAATCTCTTATATTCACTAGTCGTAGAAAACGTCTGAGATTGAAATTTTGGTCTTAAAATTTTAAAACTGAATTTCAGTCTCTAAACTTTTTTGAAGGCTTAATTTTAAAGACTGAAATATGATACCTAATCGGTCTTAAATTGTATGTGTATGTGTATGCGCGGGGCTGGTTCTATCCTATGGGTTAACCATAGACAATCATAATTTTTATTGTCCTTTTACATAGAATAAGAAAATTAAAAATAATATTATAACATTGGAAATATTTTTCATAAACTTCACATAATAACGAAATCCATCCAAAATGCATATTTTAGCAATTCTTTCAAAATACTTTCTCATTAACTTCATATACATACTCATCGAAAACAACTTCTTCTTGAATTTTTGAAAGATTATATCATCATATTTTAAATTATCCAAATATCCTTTTTCGATTGAAATCAATTGAGATTTCTGAATTTGTGCTTGAAATAAATTAGAGATCAAACCAACGAGTGATTTTGCAAGCTCGTCTTTCTTTTGCTTAACTTTTCTATTGTAAAATCCAGAGTTTTGTTTTTAAAATCTAATTCGATTTTTATCATCTTCATTCTTCGTCGTATTTCCTATACATTTCTAATTGATGAAATAAGTGAAGTTTTTACACTATATAAAAATTATAAGAATATTTCATTTTGATGCACTTAATGAATAACGATAACAAAAAATTTAATCATTGAGTTGAGCAAAAATAAGTTGAAATTTTTTTTAAAACAAATTGCAAAGTTAAACAATGCATTATAATAATTATTAATGTAGAGACTGGAAATATCAATTATCATTATTTAAACAATATTTAAACTAAAAAATCTGCAATCAGCATACTACATAATAGTTAAGACTTAAGCAATGCGAATATGCAATCAGCGACGGTGGTAGAAGGAGAGGACAATGGCAATAGACCTGAAAAGAGACAAATCGAGGAGATGAGAGACTTTTGAACCTGAACGAAAAAGAATTGAATCCCTTGCGTGGAAATAAATTGTGAAAACCAAAAAAGGAGGAAGGAGAGATGAGCGATAGAAGAAGGAAGAAAGCAAGCACGCGATTGTTGGAGTTTAAAATTCACAAAATACTCAAGGGACTTGTACGCTCTTGAAACCTAGCTCGGTATTAATAGTATAATATAGATTTGAAAATTTGCCAATATTACTCTTTTTTTCACTTTAGTTGAAGCTGATAATATAACATGGTGACGTGATTAAAATTTAGCATTACGAAATTGAAAATAAATATGAACCTCACTAGGGCTGTTTTCTCGACGGGTTGAACACTACATCCTTGTTGGTAGCTGATTTACACTAGAAATTTGCGTACAAAACGTTCATTAGTTTGTCTTTCAATATTTAACTTCAAGTAATGTATTTGAGTATATATAATTTTTATTAATAGTTGTAATACATTTGGTGTCACACTTTTTTAGTATCAATGTGAACTACCAAAAATGTCCTTCTACAGATATTAGAAAATCATAATATCCATTACAAATAGGATCTAACAGTTAGATTTACCCCTTTTTAGATATTACCAAATCTTAATATCCCTTAAAAATAGTATCAAACAGTTAAACATTTTTAAACACTCAAAATGTCCTTCTACATTTAAAAATAGGATCTAGCTAAAACGTTTTTTTCAGCTACAAATTTGATGTTTATTAATTAATAATATAAATAAAATTCAAACTAACAAAAAATTAAATGTTGCAACTTAAAAATTTAAATTTAAATTAACCACACATTATTTCAACGTAAAAATACGGCTAAATATTTGTGCAAACTATTTTTTCTTGAATGTGTTAATCGTAAATAGTCTGTAGGAAAACAATTCATATGTGAATCATATGTCATCATCATGCGCGAAGCGCGTGCCGTAACGCTCGTGTACAATAAAATGAATTCACTCGCATGTTTATCCAAATAGTAAAGATCATATCAAACAATATTTCTCATGCAACATGCAAAAGGAATTACTAAATATTTCAACTAAATAGCTATGACCAATAACATCTAATATGAATTTAAACTAATTAGGCAATTAATTCATTTTAACAACATTTCTAAAACGTTGTAAGTTCCAACTCTGTGAGAGAACATGTAATATGATTGTTTTGCAACTTTAACAAATGCTTCTTGAATGTTAGAGATAACAAAGTAGAAACACGACATCTGTTTTACAAATATATTTCTTTCCTTTCACTTTTGGCAAAAGAATAAATAAATGAGAAAAATATATTTATAGGTAGTCTTTTCCAATAAATGAACAAATTATTTCACTCCTTTCACACTTTTGACAAAAGTATATTGTACGTATTTGTGTATGCTTGAAATAAAGTATCATATATTCGACATATAACAAAACATGTTGATAATCATTATCTTGCATGCATAACATATAAATTGAGTTAAAATTATATTGGGTCAACATTTCTTTATACAAATAAAAATTATTACGAGCATCAGTATCGATGTTGAGTTAGTGCTACTGACAAAAATGATGCCAAATGTCTGAATTTAAATATTTGGACCAAGATACCATGTTTGGACAATTATATCATATGACGAATAAAAACAAGTGAATTAATTGCTTGAAAAAAGACAAGGTGGTGATTTATTAAACAAGAGTCGAACTGAAATGAAAATTATGTTTGTTTGTAGAGTTTGGTATTAAGCGATGTAAGTTTGTTGCAGAGGAGATTTACAAATTATCCATTTTGCTAATTATATGAAAGATTTTACATGAAAATAATAGAGATTAGTAATGGACATAACTGATATTGAAGTTTTACCTTTTTTATTGATGGAAAACAACATAAGTTATTTTTGAGTAACCTATAGATTCCACAACGAAAGCAACTATGGGCACTTCTTGCACTTTATAAATCATTATTTTACTATATAAAATTCCAAAATCAAAGATTTTTTTTTTACTTTTGTGCCTATCTAGGTGCATATTTTATAAATATAAACGATAATTTAATTTATTCTCATTACTTTGCTTTATTGACTACGTTTCTTTACACCATTTGATTCGAAAATTATTTTCAGTAAAATGTCATGTAAAGTATTTTTTGTGTATCCACGGATATTTTGTTTAATAGTGAATTTAATTTACTTTGAATTATTCTTATTATCAGATATTATTTTAGTTATCACATTTGTATGTATATTTGAAGTAAAAGGAAAAATCATTTGGATTTACCAATTATTTGATTACATAATGTACATATTATGTATAAGTGTCATGCCATATTACATTATCTATATAAGAAATATAATGTTTCGAATCTACTATAATATTTTCTCTAATTTAATTATTATGCGTAATGTCAAAAAATGTAATAATACAAATGTTGGAATATGGTTTCTTTGAAACTAATTTTAATATTATTTCACTTTGAATACAATTTCTCTATTCCAAGTTTAGAATTATATTATCAAACCAAATTATGTATATATTTAAATTTAAACGTTAAACATACGATAAAATTATGTTGACTTATATTACTTACATTTGAAAATTAATAAGCAGACATGTTTAGTAGCGTAATATCTATCAAGTTAGAAATAACTGATTATTGATGTTATCGTTCGTTATATAAAACCACTGTCCTCTAAAATATTAATTTTCTCTTTATATGCTTCGAGATTAGTTAAGCAAATTTATCAAAAAATGTTTGTCGGTAGTGTTTAAGAAAAAGTTAATCAAAAGAAACAATCCATAAACATGTTTTTCAACTTCATATAACTCAAAATTCCAAAAAATACACTGCCAAAACTGTATCATGAAACACGGCTGCGTAGCACGGGTTCGCACTAGCATACAGACATACACATACGTGTGTGTATCTTTGCAGTTAAAGCGCTTAGCGGTTTCATAACGGTTGATATGCAAAAAGTTACAGGGTTAAAGTGGTGATATAGCAGAAAATAGCGGATATGCAAAAATCTTCATTAGATATAAAACAAAATATTTAAAACTAATTTATCATTTATACAGGAAAAAATATATTGTTTAATTGTATATAACAAAACCAAAGAATATTATAAATTATGCATTCCAGATTTGGTGAATATAATAGATTTTTGCTTAAAAAGTAAGTATTTACTCTAAATTTGTTGATTTGGTTTAAAAAAGAATTAGTCAAATCAACCTTTTTTATATTAATGTTGCTAAATGTATGCTAAAAAACCTTAATCTAGCGGATGTGGTGAAAAATAGCGGAGGTTAAAGCGAATCAACTTTTTAATAGAGCTAAATTGAAGAAAAAAAACGCAGCGGTCAGAAAATGCTATGAGCTATAACGGAGATTTTATGAGGCATTGGCGGGGCTTTAACTGCATCAGCGTGTGTCTGTGCACACACTTAATATAAGAGTAAGTTGAAGTGTTGCTGACTAAGAACATTATGTGACATATCCAATGTGAAACTTTTATAGAAAATAATTTTCGACTGACTGTCACAAATATAGTTGCTTCTAAAAGAGATTTATTTTGGTAAAAAGTGTTTGTTATATATGCTTAAGCCATGGAGCTATGAGCATTTGAATAGAATTTGACTCTACCAATGTAGAGTACCAAAATCTTACATATCAAATTTTATTGGTTAGACTTTTGATCTTCACGATTCCATTTGGTACGAGTTCAAAGTTATAATTATCAAGCACCATCAAAAGTGTGCATAAATATAATTAGGACACAGGTTCATGAATAGAAGTTGCAAAAAATGGGTTTCAAATTCTCGTCATATTGTAAGAATTTAGAAAAATTTGAATGTAATTGCAAAGCGTAGGACTGTTATAAATTATTTGGATATGTCATATTATTCTTTAAGGATTGATTTAAATTAGGGATCACTTTTTCATAACCATATTAAAAAAAAGGTTTAAAAGGTTGACAAGTTGATGAGTGAGCAAGTTAGACGTCATATCTTGACTTAAAAAATTCTTTTAATAGAACATGATTCCTTGCACAATGGTGTTGTGTCTAAACAACGGAAGATTAAATTTTAGCACTTGCATCATGCCGAGGTCATCAGTTTGGTAGGAGGGACGTGCCTCGATCTTAGAGTATGCAGGCCGGGCTGTTAAGGTGATAGACTGCAAATAGGATTATGGTTTAGTCATGAACTAACATTGATTATCGACATTAGTAATAGTAGATTAATATTTGTCTAAATATTCAAAAGCTTCACATATTTTTAAAATGTAATGTTATCTTATCCTATATTTCATAGTGCCATTTAACAAAAGACATCAGTGAGAAGGAAAAAGGGATATACTTATTTGTTTACTTTTAAATGTCCATAAAACAACATATTACATCAAGGGGAATTAGTCCTTCGGAAAAATCTAAACTAGTTTTGATTAAATGAACACAAGTTTTAAAATTAATATGAAAAACAATCGAATGTTATATTCATGTAACATTGGATATATATAGAATGTTATATTTATGCAACATTACATGCGTATCAAGCTAAGTTAATACAACATTGCACATATATAATGCTAAATTCATATAGCATTACGCATATAGAGACTAAGCTCATATATCATTCATTTTCCCAATTCATTTTAACACCGGCGATTGTCATCGTCACCCTCACCATCACCAGTTACTTACACCTTCACTCAACCACCGCTCACTTGAAATCCACCGTTGAAGTCATCGTTGAAGTCACAATTGCCCTCGCAGTTATTGCCAAAGTCATCGAAAGCCTTCGAAGTCGTCGCCACCGCCTACACTCCACCGTCTTCATTTGCACGAGTCTGTCTTCACCTACACTATCGTCACCTGTGCTTGCGTTGCCGCTTCGCATACGCATTTCAATTTTTTCCTTCAACCTAATTTTATAGGTTTGCACTTCATTTAAAAAAATAGCTCAATTTCTTCCTTCTTTATTTCATGTTACATAATCTATGAATTATAAATTATAAATTGATTGATAAATTAATGTCATTCTTATTATATACGTACATACATACATATATATACATATGTGTGTGTAAGTGAAACTTGTAAGCATAACACTTGTTGCTATTATAATTATCGTCGAAGAAGTTCGACGTGCCACCTAACCGCAGCGTCGCGCCAGTAAGCAGCGTTAAAGTGGTAGTGCCAATACCAATAATCGCTCTTTGATTCACATCGTATGCCATCATCGTTGTCGAAGACATATGAACAGCGGCACGTTAATGGCGCCAATGGTCAGCATTGAAGACATAAGGATAAGTTAGCGTCGAAGGAATATAGTGTCGCACTTCATCAATAACAGAATATATACAGTGTCACGTGTAACCAAAGAAGCGAAGGAATTAAGCATAATCAACTTCGAAAGCCATCAATGAGTATCAAAGTGATCCATAGCGCATTTCATTGATGCTAAGTTCTATCAGCACTGCTACTAACCTATTGTAATCAAACAAGCTTGTCGTCGATAACCAAGAAAGATATCAACATTACACTAAAGCGGTTGTAAACTTCGCAGCTCTTCGAAGATATTGCTCTATGACGCCAAGGATCATCAACGCATCTCAACTTTCATATAGCACACATCATCGACATTCAGAAGGACGCCGCATGTTCGTGAATGCGGTGTTGATGACTAATGTCGTTGACATCCACAAAGGCTATCAACATCGCCAATCATCAATAATATACTTCATTAATGTTGCACGCTTCTTTCATATGACATTCAATTGAAGTTGCTTCTTCTCCAGTGTCGACTTTGCCCCAAGCTGCTGCACTCCAATGACGAATCTCAAGTAATGTTGTATTAATTCACTACAAGAAAATGTTGTTTTAATAGCAAGTAGGGATTGCATACAAATTTGACTTGCTATAGTTTGGTACTTACCCCTTTTTTAGGTCAATAGATGACGTGTTTCACCGTAGTTAATTAGGAACGAAACTTAATTCCGTGGTCTATTTTCTTTTTCTTATTCTTGCCCACCTAAATTTCGCTTTTCACTTCTCTCCAAAAGAAACCTCGCTTTAACCCAAAATCCCCGCTTTAACCCACAAATCCCTCTCAAATCTAATCCGCAACCGACGAATCCCTCTCAAATCCAATCCTCAACCCACGAATCCCTCTCAAATTTGGCAGCCTATTGTTGCAACTTTCCAGGAAGCTGAAGCGGGAATCCTTGTAGAAGCTAAAGTGTGATTCTTCAAGGCAGCTTAAGCACTATTCGGTGATCGATTACTCAACCAAGCTCAATTCTTCAACGAAGCTGAATCACGATTTCACGTTCAAGAACTTGACTGTTTGTATATTTTTCAGTTTATGTATTTTATTTCCTTGTTGAATCGTCCTATGAATAGACTTCATAGCTATTCGATGATGATAAACTAAAATTGGTAAACTTTCTTGGGTCAATAGTTTTACTTTACATGTCAATATGAATTGAGAACATACTAATTTCCACTTACTAATTTAAGCTGAAGTTAACACTACAAGAAAAACCATTTATAGTTGCAAAAATCGGTGGCGTTTTATTGTAAATGCAACAAAAAATAGATTACCAAATAATATAAACGTGGCAAAAAATAATTCACGTTTCCCGCTTCTAAAAAAAGAGTCTGCGCGAACTAAATAAACGTAGCCTATCATTTTGCTCTCGTACTTAACAAAATTCTCGTCCCTAATTTGCTTTCTTCTTCAAAAAATAAATTTCCCCTTTTAATCGTGTTAAATTTTCATCGCACTCAAGTATCATCGTCAACTCCGTCGTTTCCCCCTTACTCAACGTCGAGTCGCGGCAGCCAGCAGATCTAGGTATATTTAGGTATGAATCTTTTAAATCGATTAGGTATGAATCTTTTAAATCGACTTTGTGATTCTATTTGGATTTTATATGAATTTGAATGCATCTTATTTTCGTATTTTTTCCTAAACTATTACTGAAATGGTTGATTTAACCCTAATTGCAATGATCTGTTGGGATATCTGCTTTGATTTCTTTGAGTATATGAATGTTCTGTTGAAGTGGTTCAGTGAATCAATGGTTGCTTGCTGAGAGGAGGTTGAGGTTGCGTGTTTCGGGAATTTGGTGGGTTCAAGTAGCATTGATGGAGGTCGCGGGTTTGTTTGCGATTGGGTATTGGCTGGCTCGATGGTTGAGAGTGGTAAATGTTGGAGTATAAATAGTCTTTTGTGGAGTGGCAGGCACTGGAAATATGTCAGTTGTGTGGATGTGAGGTAGTGAAGAGGAGGCGGTGAAGTTGACTGTTGGTTTGGTAAGAGGAAACTGTTGGTTTGTACATTCTGATGCTTTGAATTTATATGCAGTAACTCTATAATTTGCTAGACTTAGGCTTTGAATTCATGCATGGATTAATTATAAATACATGTAAATCTGAGGTTAAATGCAAAATATAAGTGTAAAATTTATATTTTTGGAAAAGTATTCTTTGTCTTTGTCTACTAAACCACCATGGTTATATGCAGTAGTGCTACAAGTATTTGTACTTCAACGTCTAGTTATTTTTTTGATTACAATAGATAGCCAATTTATACGTCAAAGATTGGAAACTTATTTGCCTTCAAATGTCGATAATGGAAAAAGGCTGGGTTTTTTTAAACAGGTGATAAAACCATGATTAACTTAATATGTATTTTGAGAATTAGAACATATAATCTAATACTAAAGCTCACTTTTTTTTTTACTTTTTTCATAGAACTTGTATAGAATACCGACAAGGAGCAATGAATTTCGTGCATGCTGCAAAGAGGAATGTAAGAAGTGTAGAAAAATTTTTATGCCCTTGCAAGGATTGTCAGAATCTTAGTCGTCATAATGACCAAATCATCGTTGAACATTTAATTATAAAAGGAATGGATCCTAAATACATTGACGGTGTATGGTTTAACCATGGTGAAGAGATAAATGTAGAGAATAAAACAAATACGTTTGACATATATGAACTATTCAAGATGATTCACTATGAAGATGAAGATTTTTTGAATCAAGATTTTTTTTAATGATGATAAAGACGATGTTGATTCTCGAAGAAAAGAGGATGAGTTAGTCAAGAACTTGGAAGATGCAGAAACTCCATTATATCCTGGTTGCACAGATCACACAAAATTATCTGCCATCACCGTCTTGTATAATCTTAAATGCAAGACTGGCTTGTCCGATAGTGGTTTTGATAAGCTTTTAGTTGTGCAACATCTATTTCTGCCGAAGGATAACGTGCTTCCCAAAATCTTATATGAAGTCAAGAAATTTCTTAAAGCATTCGACATGGGTTTTGAAAAGATACATGCTTGTGAGAATGATTGTTGCCTTTTCAGAAAAGAATATAAAATTTTAGAAAGTTGTCCAAAATGTGGTTCCTCGAGATGGAAGAAAAATCAAGATACTGAAGAGGTTATACAAGGTGTTCCAGTTAAAGTATTGAGATATTTCCCAATCATTTCGAGGTTTAGACGAATGTATAGATCTCAAAAGATGGCTGAAGAATTAAGATGGCATTTTAATAATAAAAGTAACGATGGAAAAATGCGTCATCCCGTGGATTCTATGACATGGAAAATGGTGGATGAAAAGTATAAATCTTTTTCATCTGATCCACGCAATCTTAGGCTTGGTCTTGCTACAGATGGATTCAATCCATTTTCCATGTTGAGTTCGAAATATAGTTGCTGGCCGGTAATGCTTGTGACATACAATCTCTCGCCTATGTTGTGTATGAAGAAAGAAAATATTATGTTAACTTTACTTATTCCAGGCCCGAAGCAACCCGAGAATGATATTGATGTATATTTGGCGCCTTTGGTGGAAGACTTGCATCACTTGTGGTCTAATGGAGTTACTGCTTATGATGCATTTAGTAAAACTTTATTTAAACTGAATGCAATTTTGTTATGGACGATTAATGATTTTCCGGCTTATGGAAATCTTGCTAGATGTCGTGTGAAAGGGCAAAAAGATTGCCCATTATGTGGTGTCAATACCCATTCTCGTTGGTTGAAACATAGTCGAAAGTTCGCCTACATGGGTCATAGAAGATTTCTACCTCCTTCAAATTGACGGAGGAAACAAAAGGCATTGTTTGATAATACCATAGAGACAGATGGTGCTCCTAGAATGCTTTCTGGGAGAAACATCTATGCATTATTGAAGGATTATCCAAATGATTCTAGAAAAGGAATAGAGGAGAAAAGTAAGAAGAGAAAGCATGTCTATGATAAAGAAGATGAATATGATGATACTAACAGTTCTACAGAAGTAGAGCTATCAAGGTGGAAAAAACGATCAATTTTCTTTGATTTGCCTTATTGGGAGGTTAGTGGTTAATTTATTTATTTTTCATTGTTTTAATACAAGAAAAACCCAATAATGCATTATTGTTTTGGTTTTCATAGGAACTTCCATTACGTCACAATTTAGATGTGATGCATGTGGAGAAGAACATTGGTGAAAGCCTATTGGGCACAATGTTGCATGGAAATAAATCCAAAGATGGAACCAACTGTAGAAAGGATTTAGAGGATTGGGGAATTCGAAGTGAGCTACATACACAACCTCGTGGAATAAAACATATCTTCCACCGGCTCCATATATGTTGTCAAAATCCGAGATAAAAGTATTTTGCAAAAGACTGTATGATTTCAAAGGACCGGATGGCTACTGTTCAAATTTAAAAAATCAGATTTCGTTGTCGGATTGCAAAATTAGTGGAATGAAGTCACATGATTACCATGTATTAATGCAACTTTTATTGCCAGTAGCATCGAGAGGGTTCATGGCAAAGAAGGCAAGAAAAGCGATAATTTGCTTATGTTCTTTTTTCAACAAATTATGTCAACGTGTTCTTGATAGAGAGAAGGTAGAACAAATCAATGTTGAAATTATTGACATTTTATGTGAGCTTGAAATTTTTTTCCACCATCTTTCTTTGATATAATGATACATTTATCCATTCATCTTGGAAAAGAAGCACAAATGTGTGGACCTATTCATTTTCGATGGATGTACCCATTCGAAAGATATATGAAGACACTCAAAGATTATGTCAGAAACTATGCACGACTAGAGGGATGTATTGCAGAATCGTATCTTGCAACAGAATGCATGTTGTTTTTCAATGAATTTTTGAAGAAATCAGGACATATAGAGGAGAAAGGAGCTCGAAATGAAGATTATGAAAGTAGTAGAATATTATAGGGACGTCCAATTTTAGTATCGAAGACAATTAAATTGCCAGTTAATGAGAAAGAAAGTGCTCATTTAGCTGTGTTAATGAATATGGCTGTGGTGGAACCATTTATAGAGTAAGTTTATGTTATATTGTTTTAAATATTTTGATGTATTCGCAATGATATATATAACTTATAATCAATTGTTCAATACTAGTTTGCATTTGGAGGAATTAGAAAATTCAGACCAACGCATGACAAAAAATGCGACCTTACTTTGGGAAACACATACAAAAAGTTTTGTCGATTGGATTAAAAGGAAGGTTAGTTAGATTTCAAATATATTCTCATTCAACTATCAATATTACTATATAAATTTACATGCTAAATAAAATTTGTTGTAGATACCTATTACCTCCAAGGATCATAATGACATGTTAAAATGGATTGCTTATGGTCCGAAGGATGATGCCATGTCTTTCAAAGGATATATCATCAACGAGCAACGTTTTCATGTAAAAGATTTAGGGAGAGAAACTCAGAATTGTGGGGTGACTTTTGATGCAACTACTATGTGTAGAGCAAGTGCTAAAGATATGTCCCAAGTGGTTGATGTGGTCACTTATTATGGAATATTGACAGATATAATTTTATTAGATTATCATTTGTTTTATATTCCAGTTTTCAAGTGTCGTTGGACGTATAAAGGAAATGGAGTAAAAGTTGATGATGATGGGTTCACTCTTGTTAATTTACATCAAGCATCATTTTCACGAGACCCATACATACTTGCATCTCAAGCAAAACAAGTATTTTATTCAAGAGAGAACGATGTTTCTAATTGGTACGTTGTAATGAAAGCACCATCAAGAAGTTTTAATGATATAGAGGAGTACGATTGCGTCGAGGAAGATATTCAAGTGGTGGAAGATGAAATAACTGAAGCGGATGATGAAGATGTTTGCTATGTTTGAGAGGATTGCGAGGGCATAATTGGGTAGATTATATGTTCTACTTGAGCATAGTTGTTCATTTGCTTTAGTGATGGTTGAACTTATATATTAAATCCGGGCTATTTGGAAATTTCATTGAACTTGTATTGATTTTCTTTAGTGATTGTTGTTCATTTGCTACACTAATGCTTTGTTTTTTTTAATGTTGCGAATGGCTGTTAGTTTGCACCATTTAATTTTCTAATCCATTGCAAATGCATGTACCATTCAATTTTTGTTCTTTGTGTTTTGATCTTTGTATACTTCCATAGACAAGCATTATATGCTCTTATCAATTCTGTTTGCATATATTGCTTGATAATGAGTAGTGTTCTTATCAATTCTGTTTGCATTACATGTACATTTTCTCATAAAATTACAAATCTGTTCATCATCTCAAGGCTTTTAGGCCTGCTTGTTTGGTTTGCAAACTGCCACATCTCTTTTCAGCTACATGTTGATGATATTTGAGTGTTGTTTGTTAATATTTATCGCTGCTTATTGTTTACATGTGCTTATTGGTTTATACTGTGTTTTCTGTCACTTGTAGAAAAATATGTCTACAACATCTGTACGTACCCGCTTGCAGAGAAAGGCTGAAGAACAAACAGTCAAAGCTATGAACAAACAGTCAAAGCGAAAACGTAAAGTTCCAGCTAGTATAAATGAAATAGAAGAACAACCAGACAATGCTAAGAAGCAAGCCACTGTTCACAATGAAGAAGACGAACAACCACTAGATGATATCCCCTCTGACCCAAATGAAGGACTCCGTTCAGAAAATGAAACCCGTCCTGAACAAACTGCTGATGCCGAGCTGGAAATTGGGAAACAAAGTGAAGCTGAAATCGGAAGTACATCTCGGAAAAGAGGCGGTAGAGGTCCAGCAAATGCAAAAAGACTCCCGTCATGCAGTCAGGATCGAATTGAAGTTGAGTTCAATGATCTAGGTATACCAGTAGGGCAAGGGTCGGTATATTTATCCTCTTTTCTTGGACCGCTTGTGCGGGAGCAGGTTCCATACACCATTGATGATTGGAGGAATATTAGTGATGACTTAAAAGAAGTTTTGTGGCAGTCGGTTCTGGTATGAAGCAGGCATCTATTATTTAACATTCTGACTCTAATATGTTTTGAAAATGACTTCTAATATTGCATGGTCTTGCCAATTATAAATTGAAATTGCCATCTAATAACTTCTGGATAAATTGAAAAATAGTTCTTGCCAATTATAAATTGAAATTACCCTCTAATAACTTCAGAAAACCTTTCAGATTTAATTAAACCTGTCGTATTTAAATTAAATAAATTTTACTAATATCATGTTTTGATGTATTGTTGTAGATTAGATTTAAATTGGAAGAGGAATGGCAAAGAAAAGCTATATTTCAACAAATGGGAGTACTTTGGAGATCGTCAAAAAGCAAATTGGTTCGAAATTTTCAAAAAGCGGAGAACGATGAGGAAAGACTTAAACTGAAACCTACGAACATAAAAAGCATAACCGATTGGAGGAAGTTTGTGAAGGCGAAAACAAGTCCGGAGTTTAAGGTAAATCATTCCTACTGAACTCGTCTGGCATGTTTCTGCAAATCCATCTACATAGTTAGCAACCAATAAATTTCTATAGAAGTGAAGTCCAAGTGTTGGTGGATGCTGAGGGTTCCTGTTTAGGTATTAGCTGCAGGAACCTATGACAGTACAAAATACAAATGCATTATGACAAGCACAGGAACATTTTAAATGAAGTAAAAAAACACTTTGCAAGTTAGTTCAATCTATAAATATTATTAGTAGATATGGAATGATGTATATGTCACTGAGTTATCTAGCATTAATAATACCAAATAAGTATATGACCATGATGAATTGATTTTCAAATAAATTGCAATCCTCACCATACATATTTACCCTGCATTATAAATATTAGATAGTTTTTCTTTTTATGATTTTGGTTGTTAAATTCTAGCATCTTTCAATTTTTTCAGCAAAAAAGTGAGAAATATTCAGCCCTTAGGTACACACAACTTCCGCATACAACCGGTCGTAGGGGAATGGCTAGAAAGACCGAAGACATGGTAAGTTAATTAACTATAGCATTATTCAACATTATTTTATACCTGTCAGTTTATTAATTTAATGTTATTCTATTTTTAGAAAAAAGAAAGTGTAGATCCATCGTCCATAAGTAGAGCTGATGCGTGGATTAGATCTCACATTAAAAAAAATGGTGAACCAGTGAACATGGAAGCTGCGAATACTATTGTAAAATTGTTTTTAATTTTATTGGTATATTGTTTTTGAAACTATGATATTTTTACCATTGTACATTATCTATGTGTATTTATTTATATAGGAGGAGATCAAAAAATATGGTAGCCTATCCCAATCCGGCTCGACACAGAATGATATTGGAAAAGATGCTCTTGTACATGTACTGGGACAAGATAAACCAGGACGGTTAAGGGCATTGGGTAGGGGTTGCACTTTAACCAAGCTAGCTTTGGCCCAGTCCAAAGATAAACAAGTGTCTCGGTGTCGAGAGGAAATAGCAGAATTGAAGGGAATGATACAGACTCTGATGAACCAGAAGGTAAATTTTTGGAAATTAATTTATATTCGTAAAATATTAATTTATATTCGTGCTTCGCTGCAGGGTAAAGAAAGTTCGAGAAGGAACTCACCTGATTCGGTAAAAATAATATTTATATTACTCAATAAATGAAATTTATATTTTAATTTTTTAATCCAGTAATTGATTTAATTTTCGGTTGATTAATTGTAGAGCGACGACGAAGTATGTTTGCTGTTGAATTGGGATGGAACTCTGGAGTTGTTGCCCATGGGAGGCTGTTGTCCATGGACCCAGATGACGTTGTCAATGGCATTCGTCTTGGACCAAATGCTGGGAGCGTTGTTATAGATTCAGTGGATAAAGCAGATACTTATTTATGGAGGCCTACACCTGAAATGGCAGTCTTAGCAGACGCTAAGAATAAGGTAGTTGCTTGGCCATCAGTTTGCATCAAGGTCCCGCTGCGAACACGGTTGAACTGTAGTGCAGCCAGTACGGTAATTTTTTTCACGTTAAGTATATTAGTGTAATATGCTGCGAGCTTATTGATGTCTAAAATGCAGCGAGCACACCCCCCATCTTAATAAAAATTTAACACATATTCGTTGTTTTTGTATAGCATACTAAAGTCTTGAATTTCACTTCTCATTTTTAGAGTACCAGCATCATCGAAGACACTTGCAAGATTTACGGTTGGACTGAGTGTGAAGGTGTAGTTGCCGAAGGAAGAATCCATGCCACTGATCCAAAATATACTGTTAATGGTATTCCACTCGGTCCGTCTGCTGTTGTGATTTGGGTGGACAAAGTAGTAAATAAAGATGCTTATTTGTGGTGACCCACATCTGATATGTCGTGCATTGGAGATGCAGTTGGTAGGAAAGTAGCATGGCCAAGATCAAAAGTAGAAGCTGATCAAGAAAAACTAGATGAGAGTCGTGATGATACTGAAAATGTTGTGAATTCTCCCATGAAATCCGCACATATGGTCATGAATAAATCGCAAAATGTAAGTATTAATTTTCAAATTTGAAGAAGTTAAATGTGTATGAAAGTTTATTTAATGTTCATGTATACATTGTGCATAATAATCTCTTTTCTTGCAGCCGATTGCAACCATGTAAAAGGATGCCAAATGCCAGTTGATCGATTTGGGTGGAGCAGACGTAGTGGCTGAAGGAAGTATTGCATCAACTGATCCGATAACGATGGTCCATTGTCGTCCATTGGGACGTAATGCTGTAAAAGTTTGGATTGAACTGGTGATAGTTCCAGATGCAGAGATATGGAGACCAACATCGGGTCTGACGTGCATGGATGATTGCTTTGGCGTTCCCATAGCTTGGCCAATGGAAAAAATCATTATTAAGTCAAAATGAAAGGTATATAATTTTTTATATATATACATTAGGAATGCTAGCAGCTAAAGTGCAGATAGATTTTTGGTAAAATGATAAAAGTACATAAGTAGGGGTGTTATATTCGAATTGTGATTGAATGATTGTGATTGGTGGTTCAGGTTCAGGGGAGGGAAAATAATTGATGGTGAGGAGTTATGTATGGATTGTGGTGGAATATTAGTGATGCAATTTGTAGTTGAGTGTTGTGGCGGTGTAGAGAAGTGGTCGATTGTCGTCCATATGTTTTATTTCAGTACATTTCTTATTTAAGCAGTTTTAAGTTCAGGTTTTGTTTTCTCACTCTTTTGTTCTGTTCTTTGTTGACAGGTAGTTCAGGTTTTGAAGACATCAGCAATGACAGGTAGTTCAGGTTTTTATGGTGGTTCAGGTTTTGCTCGGTACTTTGGTTATTTCAGACATTTATTTCAGATGTATATGTACGGTTATGACACTTATGGTAGTTTGGTTATAACACTTATGGTAGTTTGGTTGTGTATGTGTACGGGTAGCTTTTTGTCGACACCTATGTATGTGGATGTATGAATGTCTATGTATCTTGTGGATCTTCAATGCGTATACGTATTTTGTAGTTGTTTAATATATTGTGTTCAAAAGTGTATGTGCTTGCGTATTCTGTTATTATATAATTGGATGCTAGATCAGGGGTAAATCTGGAGTAGCAGGTGGAGGGAAACAAACGCTACTGGATATTATTTATTTTGGTAGCGTTAAAATGTCGCTACAAAAGAGTGATTAAAAACTCAAGTACACTTATGCTGGCGTTTATTAAGCGCTACAAAAAATGTATATAATGCCATGAAAAGGTAACGTGGAGGAGAAAACCCTTTCGGTGGCGTTAAACAGGCGCTACAAAAAATTTAGATAACGCCATAAAAAAGTATCATGGAGGAGAAAACCTTTTCGGTGGCGATAAATAGGCTCTACAAAAAAGGAATTCTATGGCGTTATAAAAATGCTATCAAAAAAACAAATTTGGTGGCGTTTAAAAAAGTGCAACTAATACTCGAGGATTTTTAGTGGCATGTTTTCTCGTAACGATTATCGGAACGCCACTAAAAATACGTAGTGGCGGTTTTTGGGCGCTACCAAAAATCAGTTTTCTTGTAGTGTAAGCCAACTGTTGGTCAATCAGGTTTCATGATACTGATTTGCAACAAACTGAGGATATCAGTTTAATTTCAGATTAATAAGTGCTTTATACAGTGAGATAAACATGGCTTAATTTCTTTTGTTACATTTTCATGTGAAAGGTAGCATACCGCATAAGTACCCGACACACTTGGTTAAATAGGAAACTTTTGGTTTCTATGATCTAATTTTTGTTTGGATCCCCGACCATGCATATAGATATATACATATATGTATATACATACACATATATATATATGCATATGTAACGAACGAGGTTTTTCGACCCTCGAAAATCGGCACTAATACGTCCATTGTATTGCGCGCCGAGCATTCAAGTGCCAGAAAGACTGATCGTTAGAGGAAGAAAGAAGATAGAAGATAAGAAGAAACTAAACAATCACAGAATTTCACAACACAACGGAATAACATATGTTAATCAACATAATTCTTTACAAAGTCCTTTCCAAAATTATACGTCAGAGTCATACTAATACAAATTCTACCATAGGACTATTATAACAGCCTGTCCCTACCTAACTGATACAAGATACATATAATACAGTGGAAATAAGATAATAACTAGCTATCGATGAAGTATTCTGCTCCAAACTCCTCCAAGATGCATCCAGGGAAAACCTGAACTACTTGGCTGCCCATAAAAATTTAAGCACCTAAGAGTTTTAGGGAAAGAAAATAAAACTTCAGGTCAGACATAGGTCTGGTGTGAGAAACTCAAACAAGTGAAATATTTCTTTTAAAACACTTTTAAAATCAAGGGTATCTCGTAAGACCACACCGCATATAAACACGGATGAGTTTTTACCTTACGATAACCAAAACACTTTTATAGAAAACCCAGTGATATTATAATAATGTCTAACGGTTCAACTAAAATATGAATATAGCTGAAACACTTGCATCTCATATTTCAACATAGTTGGGTATATCTAAAACCGTAAAGGCACGTATTGGAGAATGGATTTCATACCATGACAAGGTAAGGAACTACCTTCCGATGGTACATCTATAGATAAAATACACTATGGTCTGACAAGAACATCTTGTACCTCTACCACACCTGACTGGTCTACCACTTAACTAGTACTACCGAATATGATCACTCCACTTTGGGCCTCGAAGCATACATGAGTAGCAATCGATATAAATTTTGGATGACCATACCCTGATAGGAGCGACCCACATGGCCCTAGTACATGTCCAATTTTTGTCATTTCCCGGTTGATGGGGTTTGAGGCTACGTTTTACCTTTATATAGCACTTCCCACTTGAAATGTTTCCAAGCAACAATGCAATGCCAACATTCATCCATACAAGTTCATTCTGGGACTGAACGAAACCGAAGGCACTATCTTCACTACACCCATTTTAGAGTCACCATCAGGGTTAGTAGCAAGTAGCCCTTGCACTTCAAAACTCCGCCTGCAATTCCATACTCTTCAAGATGTTTTTAGTTTGAAACGCTTGAGTTAGATCGAAGTGGTTTTCGGATAACATATTCGATCCCGGTCTCTTCGAAACAACTTTCGATAATTTCCAGTAAACTCAACCCTGGTTCTTTAGGAAATAAAAAGGAAAGATAAAAGCGGAGATCACCTCCTAACCGTTAGTGGATGGATTTCCTTATCATTTATCCTACAAGAACAAAACGAGATTTATACACACAGTACTGCATCATTGGGGATGACTGTGCCATTTAACTCACGTGTTTCTCCTAGATATTTCCAAAGTTATGTTTAGGTCTAGATTTTGATAGTCGGTTATTTAACTATCAAATAAACAATCATTCAACCTTGATTTGATTCCATATGGGATGTACTAAGCCTTTATTAATTAATCTTCCATTAATTAAAATACTTTACAAAACTGATCAAAAGATCTCTTCAAAACACTATTCCCAAGACCCCTAACATCCCTTTTACACTTGGAAAACATTTATATACTTATCTCTACGGTATAAGTATATTACCAAAACATTTGGCAAATTTCATCCTTTCAAATTTCCTTTTTTTACAAACATTACTTATTGTAAAACCAAATGTAACATCCCCCACTTGGAGGCCCAAAACTAACGGCTATGGATGTTGCAGTCATCCATAGTTATTAATCCTCGGCGATCAAATACGGTAATGTTAGATACATTGATATAACAGAAACACATAGATATGGAAAAAAATTTAAAACCATCAAACAACTTTCACATTCCATTTCAAGTTCATTACATATTCTCATAATCGTTAACCACATTCAAAGAAAATATAATTATTACAGCATACGCCAAGAGCGACAAATGAAGATGCCTCCTTGGATTATCAGAGTATATATGTAGGCAATCAAACAACTTTTCCTTTACAACACAGCGGAATCAAAAATAGAAAGAAACTCTAAATAGCTATCATGCCTCCTGCACGTCTCCGGAAGCTTATTCGATTAACGAGGTACCTGAAAACCTCAACTCTCAAACTACTCAAAATCGATTAAGCACCCGAGAGTTTAAGGGGAAACATAAACTTCGAGTCAGACATAAAGCCCAGAATGAATAATAATCTACCATCTCAAACCATTTCGATATCTAGTGAGACCATACCGCTCAGCGGAACGGGTTTTCCCCTCGCTAGTATCTTATCCAAAATTTAATAAAACCATATACTATGCTCCTGCATCCACAATGGTTAAAACATAGCAATTCAAAATATTATGATGATATGCAAACAAGTAAATCAATTCTGGATTTCCCATCCCCATTCATTTGACTATCTGTCTTAATTATAGTTTCTAGGGCCACAATTAACTTATTAGTTTTCATGGGCTTACTAATAACATGTCGAATATTTATGGACTCCCTGTCTGATTTCATAGTTTTCATGAGATCACTATGAACCTATTGGCCTCTGCCAATAACTTCATTGTTTCATGGGTTCTCCCTAAGCCTATTGGTATATCCAATAACTTCCCTCTTATCCTAGTTTTCATGGGTTGACTAGGAACCTATTGACTTTTGCCAATAACTTAATCCGGATATAGTTTTCATGGGCTCACTACAAACCTATTGGCTCTTGCCAATTACTCTTTCTAATCATAGTTTTCATGGGTTAACTATGAACCTATTGGCACCTGCCAATAACTATTCCTAAACATAGTTTTCATGGGTTTACTGTGAATCTGTCTATCTGACAACTTCTTTAATCAGTATTTAGGCATCCTATATTCTAGTCTATCTGACCTCCTAGATGCAATTCTATTCATTCAGGAGTAACTTAGTTTATATTCACTACTGAGTCAACTTACCTGGTTATTCTGCCCTTACTCCCCAAAATTCAGTTATGGGTCCATTATATAGTGAACACGTTTATAGGAGAAGCATATATAAAAATAATACCAACATCTTTGGTTTAATATCTTTGAAATCACTTCCCCCCGAAAATTTGGTTAGTCCCTTTAACCTATTATTTATATCAAAGTTAGCTTCTTCAAAAACTCCAATTCAAAAGCATTTGAAAGCTCTTTCATAATGCCATGGTTTTCCTTTAAAAATGAGATTGGGTTATTTGTTTTGAAAACTAAGGCTTTCGAAACGTTAAACTTTTTCTTTTTGAAACCATTGGATAACCTCCTTCGAAAGCATTCAAATCTTCTTTTCAAAACACTAAACATATTCCTTTCGAAGCACTTTAAATCATCTCTTTTGAAACCCTTAAAACATACCTTTCGAAAGTATTAAAGTATTACTTACTAGCTCTTTGAAGCATAGCTTCAAAACCATTGAAAGTACCCCTTTCGAAAGTATTGGGTTTATCTTTAAAAATATCTTTTTGGGTCTAAGTGAATACAAGCGAAAGTAACCCTTTCGAAACCATTTACCTTTAAATAAAAATGATTGGGGAAAATCTGATGGCTTCGGAACCATCCTTTCGAAAGCTCAAAGTATTTAAGTAAAACAATTGAAGGATAGCTTCAAAACCCCCTTTCAAAGCCATAGCCTTTGAAACCTTACAACCCTTTTGAAAGCTTTAGGAAGTGGCTTAGTATATTCATAAACAAAAGCTACATTTCAAAAGCATTGATGACTTTAATACATTCGAAAGGCATAGAGTCGACAGAAGGGTTTCGACTAGGTTGAAACTATCCCTTTCGAAAGCATTAGTTTAAAACATGGCAACTCTTTCGAAAGCATTACATTAAACAAAAAGGTGACAACCCCTTCGAAAGCTATTTAAATGACCCTTTTGAAAGTATTGGTTTCGACTTCTTCGAATGCTTTTAGTAAAACAAGCAAGCGCGTTTCTTTTGAAAGTAAAACAAAGGTTTCGACCCCATCGAAAGCAATGGTTTCGACACCATGCCTTCCGCCTTTCTCCAATACACTACGTACCAACATTGTGATACCATGTGTATTGGTTTCGGCTTAGTTGGTTTCGACCTGGTAGGTTTCGACTTGGTTGAAAGCGGAAGCATAGGGTCGAAAGGTTGCTTCTAAAAGAGGCGAAACCTACTTTTCTGGGTAAAAACTGATTTAATGCCATTTAAAATGAATACTTTATAACTAACCTGCCTATTTGTAAACATTTGATTGGTTGCCATAACTTTTCAAATTCTTTACCAAAATAAAACTGCCGCATAATTTCAGATCTAAATAACGATTAATTTTAACAAATAAGCCCTTCCATTAAGCAAAACAATTAAATCATTTAAGTCCTCTTTCTAAAATAGTTTAATTCACATAGTAAATTACTTTGGAAAAATTCCCCAAAATTACAGAAATTCACTTTCAATATGTTCTCTAACATATAAAAATTTCAAACCCAATTCCTTCATAAAATATCCAAAATAATTTTTAAACCCACTTTATTTAAATTTTCGTTAGGAAATTCGTATTAAATTTTCCATAGTTTGGAAAATTACAAAAATTAAACCCATCTCTAAAATCATGTTTTACATAACATATAATTTCCTCATGGCATTCAAAATTCATTATAATCGGTTTTACCCTTAAAACCGTGTAAAACTGTATTCAAACAATCTTGTTTAAATTAAACATGTTATAAAATCATCATCAAAATCATCATTATAATGGATTTAATCTTAGACCCGAAAATCAAATGATCATAAAAACAAAATAGAGATGATTTAGATTATTATTCACCTTGATTAGGATAAGGACTTTGAAATTTGATTGAGATTAATCCTCTGCTTTAATTCCTTAGCTTTTGATTGATTTCTCTCCTTTCTCTTTCTCTAGTAATGGCCGGCTTTGTTTTCCTTTTGATTTACACTTTTTGTGAAATGAAAAATGAACGTATAACATAAAGGAAACGAAATATATAAGGGTTATGGTGCGCAACTACCCTAAATACCCTTGCGTTAATTACTCTTCTAATTAACATATAAAACCAATTATAAGCCCATTCTTTAATTTATTAATTAAGCTCGGCCTTTATTTAAAATTTTTAAATCCCAATCCCCATATCACTTTAATGTTTGCATTATTCTATTTAATTTATCTAATTAAATCTTTTGAATAATGTTATTAAAAATTAGGGGTGCTACACCAAACCTCTTATCCTTTATAACAATTCCCTTTTTAAAAGCTCACTTCATAATTCAAATAATTTATAAATTTCCAAAGTCAATTTATTAAACACTTTTATATGTCTACAAGTCAATTTACAAAACCTCTTTATAAACCTCTAAAATCATTTATAAAACATTTACCCATTTAAAACTCCTTTGATAAATCTTTTTAGGTAAAGTCCTTTACAAAATATCTTTTGCAACTCATCCTTTTGAATCACTTTAAATAAACCTTTTTACTTAGTAAAACCCATTTTTATAAACAAGTTATTATTTATAATATCTTTATAAAATAATAATATAGCTTGAAAAATCATTTATAAACCTACACCCCAAATTGATTAAAGAATTGAAATTAATTCAAAACCATACTTTATAATTTCAAAATGAGCTTAGCAATTCCAATGGTAGTAATTTAAGTTACCAATTAACATCAATTTCACTTTCAAGTCATTTAACCATTTATTTACATAAGTCAACAAATATGTAAATGCAATTCATATCCAAATCAAGGAATAACATGTCAATACAACTCAACTAGCATATACATGTCCAAATAACATAATAACAGGATGTTGATTTGTCTTGCTAAATAGATGTCCAAACAATTCGCTACTTAGAGCAAAATGGGAATTTATTCTACTAAACATATGTCCACACAATAAATAATTACATTATAGCAGAACGGGGATTTATTCTGCTATCAAATGTCCAAACAATCAACTTATAGCAGAATGAGGATTTATTCTGCCAACACATGTCTATACAATCAACCATTTACATAACTCACTCACAATTGTTTGTCTACTTAATAGTATAGACATTTGAATTCCTTGTGTTCAAAACCATCTTCTAAAAAGAAGTACCTTTAAAATAATTTGATTCTTGGAAGATAAGGATTAAAACTTAAAACTCCCTTTTTAAAATAATTAATTATAAGTTAAACCCTTTATTAAACCATAATTAACCTTTATTAATTCTTAACTTAATTTAATTATAAATTAAAAAATAATTAGCCTTAAATAAATAATTAAACAATAATTAACCATTACATAATAATTAAACCCTACTTAATCCTTTATTAATTATTAAATAATAATTTAAACCTGCATAAATAATTAATAATTAATTAATTAATTAATCTTTTAATTAAAACTTAAATAATAAATTAAGCCTTAAATAAATAATTATTTTAAATTAAAACCTTAATTAATTTATAATTAAAAATAATCGAACACTTGATTAATTAAATAAATAATTGACCTTATATTCGATTAATAATTAATTAAAAATAATCATATAATTAACTCATAATGAATTAAAATTAATCTTACTTAATCAATAATTAATTAAAAACTAATCTTACCTTTAAAAGATAATAATTAGTACCAATCTTTACTTAATGAAAATTAATAAACCTTGTTTAATCTAAATTAATTATTAATTACTAAACTTAGTTAATTAATAATTAATTAATAAAAACTTAATTAACTTTCTAAAACATTTTTATTAAGCTTATAAAACATTTTTTATAAAAAAATTAAGTATAGAAACCAAATTTTGAAAAATTAGATTTTTAAACGAAACCGCATCTATAGCGACTATCATTATGGATGCCTTAGCTAAAAATGTTTTCTTTAAAATCTTTATCATTTTGAAATCTTTCTTACTTTTATAAAACATAAATAATTATTTGGTAAAGCTAAACAAAGTTTAAACTTAAATATGATTTAAAAATTTAAAAATTTAAAACTTTATAAAGCTTAAGTAAACACACTTTGAAAGCAAGGAATTTCTGCGTTGCTTGTTCACAACTTAATGCTAACTTCTTAGCACATACAAAAACCAAAATCATGCATTCACATTTTTTTGAATGCTTGTTGCAATATTATATATGGCAATGGAAAAAGAATGGGTGCATTTACATAGGCAAGAATACAATATTTAGCTTAAAATTTAACTTGGAAATTAAAATAAAAACTTGATCTTTTATGTCGATAACTTTGTTTTTTAATTTTATCCTAGAACTAGGAGGGAGTACGAGCAAGGAGCATGGAATTTGTGCATGCCACAAAGAGAAATTTAGGAAATATGGAAAAAAATTGTATCTTTGCTTAGATTTTCGAAATCTTACTCATCATTATGATGACATTGTTGTTGAGCATTTGATTATAAGAGGAATGGATCCATAATACAAGTGTAGTAAGTGATATGGTCACGGTGAGTAAATAAATGTTGCTAAAGAAGTGAAATTGGATGACACATATGAATTACTTTAAGCCATTCACTTTGAAGATGAAGAGTTTGTCAACCATACTTTTTTCTCCGGTAATAAAAATAATGATAATGCATAAAAGAGAACAGATGATTTCCTTAAAAATTTGGAAGATGCAGAAACTCCATTGTACCATGATTGCATAGATCAAACAAGATTATATGCTATCACTGCATTGTATGATCTTAAATGTGAAACTGGATTATCTGATACTGGTACTGACAAGCTTCTAAGTGTGCAACAATTGTTATTACCCAAAAATAATGTCCTTCCGAAAACTTTATATGAACTAAAGAAGTTCATCAAAGTATTCAACATAGGATTTGAAAATATTCATGTCTGTAAGAATGATTGTTGTCTTTTCAGGAAAGAGTATAAATATTTGTCTAGCTGTCCGAAATGCGGTTCTCCAAGGATGAAAGAGATAGTGCAAGGTATTCCGGTCAAAGTGTTGAGATATATTCCAGTTATTCCAAGATTTAGAAGAAAGTTTAGATCCCAACGGATGGCAGAAGATCTATGGTGGCATTTTAGTAATAAAAGCAATAATGATAAAATGCGTCATCTTGTGGATACTTTGACATGGAGCATGGTGGATGATAAATGGAAATCATTTTCAAGTGATCCACGTAACCTTCGACTTTGTCTTGCTACCGACAGTTTCAACCCATTTGACATTAAGAGTTCCAAGTATAGTTTCTAGCCAGTGATGCTTGTGACATATAATCTCTTGCCAATATTGTGTGTGAAAAAGGAGAATATTATGTTAACATTATTGATTCCTGGTCCAAAGCAACATGGGAATGATATTGATTTATATTTATCTCCTTTGGTAGAAGATTTGCAGCACTTATGGAGTAATGGGGTGGGAGATTTATGATGCATTTAGCAAGAGACTTTTTAACTAAAAAGCAATCTTGTTATGGACTATAAACGACTTTCCAGCTTACGGAAATCTTATTGGATGTTGTGTAAAAGGAAAAAAAAGGTTGTCCATTATGCGGTGTTAATACTCATCATCGATTGTGAAATCATAGTTGAAAAATGTCTATATGGGAACAGAAGATTCTTACCTCTGTCAGATCCATTATGAAAACAAAAGGCTTGGTTTGATAACACTGTGGAGAAAGGTAACAAACCCAGAATTCTTATATGTAGAGATATTTATGTTATTTTGAAAGATTTTCCAAATTTTGGAAAAATTGAAAATTAAGAAATAGAAAAGGGCAAGAAGAGAAAGAATAAAAAGAAGCTAAATAAGAAGCAAATTATAAAGATTACATGTAAGAAGAGAAAGTGTACTGACCACAAAGAAGATGTAAACGGTCCTACAAAAATAGTGCTATCAAGGTGAAAGAAAAATCAATTTTCTTTGAATTACCATATAGGGAGGTTAGTGTTCAAAATTTATTTTATTCATAATAATCTAACTATAAAATTGTATAATGTTAAACTGTCATATTGTTGATGTTTATAGGAAATTCCACTCCACCACAATTTAGATGTGATGCATGTTGATAAAAACGTTGGCAAAAGTTTACTCAGCACAATGTTGCATGATAGCAAATCAAAAGATGGTATTAATTCTAGAAAGGATTTAGAGGATTGGGAATTCAACATGCTCTATATGCACAACCTCATGGGAAGAAAACATATCTTCCACCGGCTCCATATACTTTGTCTAGTTTTGAAGAAAAAAATATTTTGCAAAAAATTGTATGACTTTAAGGGACCTGATGGTTACTGCTCAAATTTCAAAAGATGTGTGTCGTTCAAGGATTGCAAATTTAGTGGATTGAAGTCACATGATTATCATGTTTTAATGCAATAAATGTTATCAGTTGCAATGCGAGGATTTCTCCTAAAGAAGCCAAGGAAAGTAATAACTCGTTTTATGTACATTTTTTAATAAAATATGTCAGTGTGTTCTTGATGGAGAGAAGCTGCAACAAATGGATGATGAGGTTGTTATAATTTTATGCGATCTTGAAAGATATTTTCCACCTTCATTTTTCGACATAATGAAACATCTAACAATTCATCTTGGAAAAGAAGCTCGATTATGTGGACCAGTTTATTTTCGCTAGATGTACCCCTTCGAAAGGTATATGAAAACACTTAGGGATTATGTAAGGAACTATGCATGACTTGAAGGATGCATTGCACGAAACTATCTTGCAAAAGAATCTATGAGATTCTTTAGCGATTTTCTAAAGAAATCATCACAATTAGGGAAGAAAGAAGGTAGAAACGAAGATTATGAGAACGATGATACAATACTCGAAGGATGTCCGATATCAACATGAAAGACAATTACATTGACGGCTAATGAGAAGGAAGTTGCTCATTTAGCTGTGCTAATGAATATGGCTATAACCGAGCCATTTTCAGAGTAAGCACATATTGTTTTCTTTTTTATTGTTTTAACATATGTGTAATTATAAATTTAACTTTGCGTCTTTTATATTATGATAGTATGCATTTAGAAGAGTTACAAAGTTCGGATGAGCGCATGGAAGGAAATGCTACATTGTTATGGAAAATTCACACAATTAACTTTGCCGATTGGATTAAAAGAAGGTTAATCAAATCTTTTAAATATCGTTTATAGTTTTGAAAATATTGTTTTTGACTCTATATTGAATGGATTAAGTTTTTTCCAGATATATATTAACTCAAGTGAACATGATGAATTACTAAAATGGATAGCCTATGGTCCAAGTAGTAATGTTTTGTCCTGCATAGGATATATAATTAATGAGTTACGTTTTCACACAAAAGACGTTGAGAGAGAAGCTCAAAATTCTGGAGTGACTTATGACGCTACTATCATGTGTAAGGCAAGTGCGAAAGATGTCTCTCAAGTAGTTGATGTGGTCACTTACTATGGGATTTTGACTGACATAATCCTGTTAGACTATCATAAATTTTATATTCCAATTTTTAAATGTCATTGGGCAAATATTAGAAACAGGGTGAAGGTTGAAGATGGATATACTCTTGTTAATTTACATCAAAATCAAGCTTCATTTTCGAGGAATCCATATATCCTTGCATCTCAAGCGAAACAAGTTTTTTATTCAAGGGAGAATGACTCTTCTAATTGGTATGTTATAATGAAGGCACCACCAAGAGGTTTTCATGAATTAGAGACAATCAATTTTATTGAGGGCACAAGCTATGTTATTCAAGATTGTGAAGAAAACGAGACGGATGTTGATTATGTGGAGGATGCTAGCTATGTTAGGGAGGATTGTAAAGGCATACTTGAGAATTATTTTTGAAACCATCGTTGATTATGCTTGAATTAGTTTGTTGTTTGTAAGTATACATTCATTTATAAAATAATAAGCAGGACGCACATAATTTTATGATACATCTTAAACATTTACATCATATAATGACTTCTACTGGTTACATGCAAAAGTATACATATAAAATTGATCCTAATGTTTAAATCCAAAGTCTAAACCCTCATTACCAGGCTTTAAAACTTCAAATTGCAAAGTGATTCTTTTTTAAGCCTAAGATCCTAAAGCTAGCGTTAGGTTGGTTATAGGCTTATAGATACTAGGCAACAATGTTTAAAAAGGAAGTACGCTGACTGTTAGAATCCACATTTTATGGTTGTGGTGATGCATGACCTCTATTTACATTTTATATGATCACAGGAAGAATTTGAATAAATAGCAACAATAGCCTTCATGTGTTATTACTTTTGTAGCTCCGCAAATTTTAATCTGCTTAGAGCAAATCAAGTCATGTATTAAATAAATAATTATTTGCAACATTCAATAACAAATCATTTTAACCGGTAATAAAATGTCCAATAAAATTAAAATTGTTCTCCATCATCCAACTGTAGCATGCATGAAGCACGAAAGCAAATCACTTTCAAAATCATATCCAACGCTATTAAAGTCAAGGTCGACGATGTTTAGATTCTTGCAAAAGCATTCACATTTGTTAGTTCAAAGACTTAAATGGAAATAGAATTTAGACTTAAGAGTTTCAAGAAAAAAGGCATACATTATCTGATCATTTCGAGTTGTACCCAACGTGTCTCACTCGTATCCAAGATAAAGCTTTATTCCTATATTCCTTCTTCCATGTCAACTCAATGAATTAAAATGGTTTTGATGTGGCTCGTTTGAATCGATAGTGAAAAATTAAACATGGAATACACAAATACTCTGTAGTAATTTGTCTGAAACTAGTGTTTTATGCACAACACAAAAAATCTGTTTGCATGAAATTGATGACCATGTCAAAGCAAACGTATGCACTAGGCTAAAAAGAATTTTAAATCTAGCGGTTTTGCGACTTTGATTATAACTGTTGTATAACTGTTGTAGTTTTGATTATTTTCAAAATTCTGACTTTGATTATTTTGAAAATTTTGCGACTTTAAGGGCTTATTCAAATATCAATATGATAATCATATGATGTGGAAAGGAGTTCATCATAGAGATATTCAAAATTGTCATAACTGGGTGTATATGAGCTTTGAAACAATTATTTATGCTCATATGAAAAGCTTTGGCATTTTGCCACTTCGAAACAATTAGAAAAACCAACTGATAAGTCCACCACTGACGAAAAAAAGTCTTATAATGCCTGGTCACTAGAATGTGAAATTACCTAATGTTCTATTTGAGCATAAAAATTTCCGATCAATATTTGATTGCCAACAACAGAAGCATACTGATCTTAGTAGACTTTTCCTTTTCCTTAATGTTAAAGCCGTTTTTTAATCTTCTCCATGGAAAATAACTATCTAAAATGAAAATAAATAGATAAGAGTACTTGATATAAAAAGGAAGTACATTTGTGCTATCGACATGAACATCGGTATAACTTGTAGCATAACAGCCTATACTAAATTAATTCCTTACAAAGAGGGAAATAGTAGTGGATCGTACATTTACCACGTTAAATTCTATCTTTAACTTAATATTATGATCATGTTTAACCTCGAGCTCTAGTTGACAGAGCCCATAACATTGTGTTAGTAATATCAAAAAACCTTTTATTTTGCCTACATACATTCAAGTGGAAATTAGCCACAAAGGCCTCTTTAGCAAGTGGAATTAGTTTCTAGGACACACAATTGAAATAATTACTTTCAAGGACAAAACGTAAAATAATTAGTTTCTAGGGCCTAAAAACCTATGAAATTATGTCCTTGTAAGTAATTGGACTGCTAACTTTGTCCTTGAAAGTAATTATTCTGCTGACTTTGGCCTTGAAAGTAATTTCTTTGAATGTATGTCCTAGAAACTAATTGGACTGCAAAGTTTGTCCTTTTGGTGAAATGCCCCTACATTCAATATGTTTACATAAAGAATGTACACTAGTAATGACTTATCATCGCTGTTCAAATTGAAGATGATCGAAAGTGCAAAGTGAAAAATAAATTTTAGTGAAATTGAAAAAGATCAATAGAGGAGAAATATATTGATTAAAAGCAATTAGTTTAATTTTGACTTTAATTTAAAATTTAAATCAACTGGGTATTAAATAAACCATTCAGGCCAAAAATAGAAGTTTTCTATTGGTGAATAACAAATGAAACGGCTAATAATTATTCCCAACTATTGCACTTTCACACCACATCACAACTCAGTGAATTATTGTTGAGATTATTCATGTGCAGTAACAATAGAGTATGGATTTACATTAACTGACAATAAAGACTGCCCCTCCTAAGATACACACATAAACAAACTTACGTATATGCACGTGGCACACACATGTGTTTACGACATTTGTGTGTAACAAGCATGTTGGTTAAATGCAAGTATACACATTATCCTGTAATCATTTAAAACATATAAATTGTATCAATATTTAGACTAGGATATCAATTTATAATGTCACTGAGAGCATATTGGGTGAAGGGACATTACATGGAGGGACTCGAGTTGATTGCTCGGTTTTGGATGTTGGTTATCTGCTGCTTGTTTAATTGGAATTTGGTGCTAAAGTATTCGGTCTGGTAATTATTGCTAAACTTTCAACACTCGGTTATATCCCAAAGTAATGCAAATGAATATGATTCTGGTTTTAACATCATGGAGTATGCAATGGAAACAATAAGCATATACCAATTTTATGCACTTACCATTTTGACTACGATAATCAAAACTACCATTTGACATAGTCCACAACGGTGCTTTACATATCTAGTTCCATTGCACTAAAATTAGCTTTCTTCCATACCCTACAGGCCATAAACACCTTAAAATCAGGTGTCTTTGGGTTCAGTGGCTAGTCTATAACCACGACAAGAACACCGACCATCCTTGAAATGATGGTGGCCAGAAGGGTGGCCAGGCCAATGGCCTGGCCCCTGAAGATAGCAACATGTGCTGCTGCTATTTACAACAGCACTATGTTGCTATGTTGGCAGCAGTTCCACTGCTGCCATGCGGCAGCTAGTGCAGGTGCCCTACAACAGTGGTCGGAACTTGCAATGGTGAAGTGACCCACTTCTCTTATCATTTATTTATAGTGAATTTTCTGTTAGATTTTTTTTTACAATATATATATATATACTTTTCAATGGATCACTTCTCTTAATTTAATTTCCCAAGATCCTGAATTTTTACTAATATAAATATATCAGTATTTAAATAAATTCTATCATTTATATATATGAAGATATATAAATGGTTCTTTGCTTATCAGAGTGATTTAAAACAGCAAAGCAACTCATTCCCACCTTATTTCTCATATTAGAGATTTGGTGTCACATAGCCATTTCTATTTATCATATATATATTTCTTTTAGAACTCAAGCTTGATTAACTTTAGGATTAGATATCCTAGTTCTCTTATTTTCTTGTTCTACCTCACAAAGTAATTGACTCCTGAATTTACAAGCCATACCCTTTAATCCTGGGATTTTGTAATCTGATGCTTATTGTTCTATATTAAGTAAGAGGTGTTCAACCTAACTCATGCTTATTAGTTTGGCTTGTGTTACTCATTTTAATTTCGAACAACTTTTATATCAGGTGAAATATCCATGCTTTGATTTATAAAGTTGCAATAATCATGTGAATGTTGAAATGATATACTAATTTAGAGGCTAAGCAGAGGAAAACAACACAGTCGGATCAAAGTGCTAACTCGAACTATAATGCTAAACAGAGGCTAAGATCATGTGTGCAGTCAGTATGCTTAAGGCAAAGTAAACAAAAAGGATCAGACAAAATGCAAGACTTCCAGGTGAACTTATGATGAATACATCTGATGTTTTCTATGAAAGAGAACGATGATAGTAGTCACTATTCTATTGAATGATGGAATTGCTCATTACAATCAAGACCATATGCATCTACCATATACCACAGGTTATGATCATGGCCCCATACTATTAGATTTGAATTAAGTATCTAGATAATAGGAATTAGTTAAGTATAATTGCAGTGAAGTCTACAAGTACCAAGCATGCGTATGAGCTTATTACACCAAGCAATACAAGTTTTCACTGGGAAAATCAAATGCTCTAACCAGATTACAGGCTATGCCTTCCAGCCTTAGCATAGGCTTATATCAATTATAAGTCATGGTTAAGCCTTACTGGTTAGCCAATTTAGGTTCAACTTAACCTTTACAAAATTAATTGATAATGCTATATTCCTTTCTCCCTATGATTGTTTCAACTCTACCATTTTAAAAGTTCATCTGACTTTACTAAAGGAGACATGAACACATATCAATTTACATGACATGATCTTCTTTATCTTACTTCACCAGAGACTGTGAAGATCAAATTCTTAAAACCCAAATCCACATATGCAAATATATAATACTTAAAAATTCCTACAAGTTCTCTTCTCAGAAAAACAAACACATAACAATCCAGAAAATACTTAAACCATAATGATATTTTTGGCTCGGTTTAATTATTACAACAAATCTGCCAAACTCCTTAAACATTCTAAATGCAAGTAAGTCTTCAATTGTCCATGCATACAAGTTTCCTATGCTTCCTTTCCTGCAGCAATATCTAGAGCTGCCTCCATAAAAATGAGACACCCCAGATGTTACAAAGCAACAAATAGGGTCAGAATATAATTCTGGTATGAGTGAAATCAAATTGTAATATCTTGTCATTTTTTAAATTGTAGTGCAGAGTATCAATATGCTTGAAGCAATTTGGATTCATGATGCAACTGGATATATATATGTATGTATCTAAGCTCCTACCACAATCATGCACACAAGCAACCATTCAATCATTCCATACAGTATACATGTACACACACTCTTATGGAATTAACTCATTTTAATTTCCATAGTTCAACTTCAAAACTTGATTTATCAATTTAATTTGGTCATGTCTCTTTTGCCATTGAACACCATGTGTGCATTGCAAGGGACTCAATTCTGTTAACCCCTGCACAAAGGCCTATAGGACTTAAAAAAGTCATGCACATACCCATCATACTCCTTATGATGAATAGATCAAGGCTTTTCTCCTAGATTAGTTTTATAATCTAGTGACCAGTCTCATTTCTTATTTCAGAAAGATTTATTAACTCCTGGATTGCTTTTACTTTCTTTCTTTTTCTATGAATCAGAGAGAGAGAGTTAATCTTACTCAGGGATTTCAACTGACCCTACATTCATTCATGAAAATCATGTTTTCATTTCATTTTTCTTTCCAGTTGTCTCATTCAAAATTTGTTTTATCACTTGTATACTTCTGTATTCCAGAATGTCATGATCTCTTAACAAATCCAGTAGTGTTCCATTAAAATTTCTTATGCTTAATTCTATTGTGAACATAGGGTAAGGTTTTTAGAGAAAAACCCCTAAAACATTTTTAGCCTTAGATCTGAACAAATCAACACATAAATAATTTATTGCATTGTTCATTTCTAATTTAAAACAAACTAGACATAAGCATGAACCTCCTTTGTTCACACTGCCTGGTTTATCTTTCAAATTTTTACCCTACTTCATAATAAAATTGTATTTATCTTACAATCATAAATACAAACTGATGGTTTATGGTACTGGATCCATCTCAGAGATCATGGCATTACTATTATCAAACAATCAAATGAAACATATCAAAGCATCAACCAAAGATCTATCAATACACCAACCATGCTTAGCATTCATTAATTCAGAGGAAGAAAAACAAGTTGATCAAGCACAAAAGAAAATAAAATGGCTGCCCTTAACTTGGGTCTTAATGCCTTAGCCTCATCAGATTGATTAATCACTCACCTTTCCCTTCTTTTTCCCCGAGATTGCCTAAGCTTGCAAACAGTGTATGTTCTTCTTTTCTTTTTTTAATATGTTTCTGTTTTTCCCTCAGAGAAAAACCTCTGCTTCTTTTCTTGATTTAAATCATTTTCACTAGGGTTTTACTGAAGGGAAAAACCCCTTTTATCCTCACATCACTCAAAGAATTATGTGTGTGCTGTTATGGCTAAATGTGCCATTTTCCCCTGGTTTCTATTTCTGGTAAAAGCAGTTATCCACTGCTTTTCCCTGTGTACATGCAATTTGCATGTTTCAGTTGTATATTATTTTCATGTGGCTTATCTTTCAAAATTTTACTTATGTATAACTAATATAAAACTGGTTTTTAAAGCATTTTAATTTATCAAAGAATATATCATTTTCTCCTTACCTAATTGTTGAAAACAATTTTCTCTTATAGAATTATTTTTATTTTCTTTATGTTAAACTGTAATATATATGTATATCCTCTTTATCAATTAACCTCTGGTTAATATCTCAAACCATCTGTTTTCTCTTGATATGTAAATGTATTCATATTCTTAATTACTCTGGTGTTCTTTCCTTATTTATCTTATGTTTATTCTTTCTGGGTATATATATATAAATACAACATATGGTAACATATGTCCATTTATACACTCAGTTATATATTCTCTTCCCTCTGAAATACTATTTCTTATTACTGTTTATATTCAAGATACATATATGTATATGTATACATGTGAATATAAGACTTACTCAATTTAACTATTATTACTTTTAACTCATTCTCAATATTTATCTTCAGACTACATATATATATATATATATATATTTGGTTTTGAAAGTTTTCTCTTTTTTTTTAATTATTCTAATCTCAATAATTTGGGTCTTCACAAATGGCCTAGCTCATCACCTCTTCAGTTTCCAATTTGCTTCCATCTCTCTGTTTTGCAAATTTATTTCATTAATAGCTTGTTAGATTAATGTGGAATGCCATTTCCAAGAATACTTTCTGTTTGAAACTCTTTGTTTAGTACTACTACATTTCTACATTTATGACTAATAGACGTACCTATGTGCTTCTTTTTGACCGGTGGTGGATGATGCTTCTGGGGTTACTACACGTTGGAAGGCAGGAGAAATTATTTTAATTGTCGCACTCTTTCTCCTTCAAATCAGTCACACTTTCATTAATTTATTTTATATCGACCATACATCTTTGTTGTTAGTATGTATCATTTTTGTTAGCTACGGTTGTATGTATTGTTACTTTTGGTCACAAATATTTATATGATTAATGCTTTGTGTATGAAATATTATGGATATATATTGTGGTTCGGCTTATGACTCCATTTGATTACGTACATTACAATGTGATAATTGTAGTTTTTTGAACTGTTATAATATATTAGTAGAATTGTAAATTGTAAGCTTAAAGGTATATGGCAATAAAAAAATGTGATGACAAATATTTTATAGCATTTTAACTATGCTACGAAAAGGAAAACTGTTCCAGTTTTCATAAACTATAGCATTATGCTAGTGCTATAAAAATATTATGCAAGGAATAAATAGTTTTCATAGCAAGTAAACAATGCAATAAAAGATAGTAATAAACTTTCTATTAGTGCGTAATAAAAGATTGAAATAATATTTCTGCAGCGTTTTAAGACGCTATAATAATCTGGCATGTCAACATATTATAGCAATTAAATGACGTCATAAATGTTTGCACCATAAACCATAGCTCTATGTAAAATTTCTGATAGCAAGCTGTGAAACGCTATAGAAAGGTAGTTGTACCGATACAAATAGTTTAGGATGGCAACAAAAACACTGTAAAAGGTAGTTTTCTATAGCGATTTTAAAACGCTATTGTATTTTTCAGACCTAATACAACTTGTTGATATACAGCGTTCATAAAATCGCTATAGTATGATTTAGTAGCGATTTTGAAAAACTATTAAAAGGTCTGTTTGTTGTAGTGATTGGAGCCGCGCTTCAACAATTCTTAGGGGATGTCACTACATGATGATCGCCAAAGTCAAGCATGTCAACACCAAGAGTGCCAAAACCAAGAGTGTCGAAGACAGCTACCAGGCCGCATTTCTTCCTTTATAAATATGGACCTAGGGATTCCATTTTGAGGGTGGATTCATTCTCTTTCCACTTCTTACATTTTAAACTTTGCAAAACCTAATTCAATTTGGGGATTTTTGCCGGTTGTAATACTAGAACTTTGTACACATAAAGATTTCGATATTAAACGATTGCATAGCCTATTGAATTGATTTGAACTTGTGACTTGCATATTCATTTGAGTTCGAATTTAGACTTGAACATTGACGAGCATATTGACATCACATATTGACTTGCACCTTAACTTGCTTACTGACTTGAATCATATATAATGTCGTACATGACAATGATGACTCGACTTAGAATTGATATGGACACATACTTCACCTTAATGACTTTGATAGGCCTTAACAAGGCCTCTCTTAACATTGCTTTCTACACACTTTTGGATTAACTAATTTATTCGTTAACATTTTGGTGCTAGAAGGAGAGTTTGAACCTCCGAATTCATTAAAACCCTACGTGGAACTACCCTAGCCTGCATATTTAGTGCTTAAAGGACTTGCCTAACCAAGTATATCCTATTCTAAATCCAACCTACCTTTGATTGCATCAACTATTTTTTACTTAGCCATGCCAATTAACCATACTAAGATGTTTGAACAAGGATCTTCCAAGCCTCGAACAACTAGGCCCACCTGTCCAGTTACAAATGATCCCCGGCTTCACGAAGAATAAGTGTTAAGAATCAGGGCAATGCAAATCATGGAAAATAAGAAAAGACAAGTAGCATCTTACAACCCAGATAGATAGAGCTTGAATCCATTCCATCTAGGGCCATCAACGATTTTTGCCCTAGGAAAACAGTGCAAGAAGGATAATATCTTCTCAAAAATAAGAAAAGAGATTCAACTCAAAGCTAAGGGGACCATTTTCGAAAAAGAAATGACAGAGGATTTTGATCGATTCATTAAAAGTTGGGAAAGTATACTTAACCACTCTTAAGGACTAGATGAAACTCGAGATCCTTTGAAAAGAAAGCTTGTTATGGAAGCTAAGGAGCCTATTGTGCATAAGAGAGCCAAAAGGAATTCTAAAGAATCAACTTTCAAAAGATGACGGCTTTCAAAAAACTACACTCTTTTTTTTTAGCAAAGCTAGCCGGCTTTATAGTGGGCCGTGCCACTGTATATATATAAGAAAACAGGTGTTCTGCACATGCACAGAACAGCTAATTGGAGAAAACCCAATGAAAAAGAAACAGAGAGTACAGGAGCTAGGCGGAAAATACCTAGACTACTAAACAAAAGGGACTACGCTCCATCCGAAGATGAGACGCTCCGACCAACGACAGAAAGGGAGCCAGAAACTTGAAAATACCCAAAGAACAAAGTAGCCAGTTTTGGGTCATATCCGTCAGACAAATGGGAGTAAATTAATTTCCTATCCCAATCAACGTCGTAGAACTTACTCTTATTCTCCTCACCAATCTCACCTTCCCTAGTAAGAGTTAGAACCTCGCCCTCAATGTGGTAAATAAGAAATCGACTCTCACCCGCAACATCAGAGATGAAAGCATAAAACGTGTCCGTCTCCGGCGAGTACCGCATATCAGAAGGAACATGAACCCAGGCACGCTCCTCAGAGTTCCAGATGATAGTCTCGGACAAGATAGGAGTAGCATGATCAGACACAGATGGTTCGACAAGAGCAACTACAGAAGGAGCAACATTAGTAGCATGCACAGAATTAGCCATTACAACCTGAGCAACAGCAGAAGGAACATCACCAGGAGAATCGTCAATAGTGAGACCGTCACCAGGAAGGACAGAGGGAACATCAGAGGAAACATCATCAGCAAAAGGGGAAACAGAGGGAGCAGAGGTCCTAGGGGAGACCTTCTTGACCCACTTCCTAGTAGGAGGACGAGGAAGAGGAACCCGATCGGGCAGGGGAACAAGATCAGCAAGGACAGAACTAGTACAAGCACTAGATAGGTGCCCAAAGGACTGACAGGTGGTACAGATATCTGGCTTCCAACTATAGTGAACACGGACCTCGGCAAAATGACCCTCATCAAGTTTGACTTTCAAAACCGAAGGCAAAGATTTCTCAAGGGTTATCTCAATTAGTGCTTTGGCATAAACTAATCTCTTTCTAGCTACTGTGTTGGCATCATAACAAATCACCTTTCCAACAAGGCCAGCTAGCCAATCAATCCCAATCAGAGGTTGAAGAACTGAAGGTATGTGGGAGAAGTGGGCCCAGACAGGAATAGATAATACCTGATCTTTAGCCCTATCAACAGACGGTGTCCAAGTGGTAATAATGAATGGTTTCCCATCAATGAGAATGGGATCGGCCTCAAGAATACGCTGTCGTTCATCACTCCGTGAGAATTTTAAATAGAACATGGCATTATCATTATGAACACTAATACCCCCTTTAGGCTTCCAAATCTGGTTACAACGTGCCTTAACTAGCTGATAGGCAGGGTTGGAGTCGAGGAAAAAACCCACAAAATAATCCTTCCAATAATCAACACCAGCCTCAATCACTTCAACTGGTGGAATCATCATTCCATCAATCTCGACTTTTTCAAAACTACGGGGAGAATGAACACCCGCATTTTTTGGCAATTTAGTGAACAAGGATGACCACAGAGGAACAGTCTGAGAAGGAGCAGCAACCAATGGAACATTTACAGCACCACAAGGGGGGGGGAACAGGGGAGTGGAGAACGTGCTCAACATTTAAACAAACATCTGGTGAGCAACAAATTGCCTGACCACCACCAAAGGAGACGAGACCATTAGGCACATCAAAACCAGGTACAACATCACCAATAACATCGGCCATAACCACCAAACTGACAGCCTTACCCCCTCTACTAGTTTCACTTAACCCAGATCCAACACCATCCAAGGCCTTTTTTAAAGCCTTCAGTGCCATCATCAAAGGCCTTTTTTAAAGCCTTCAGTGCCGTCATCAAAGGCCTCGTTGAAGTGCCTCCTAAAGGGAGGGCGAAGTAAGTCTTTAGTGCCACATCAAAGGTCTCACTAAAGCACAAGCCAAGCTTTTAGCGTCGTCGTCAAAGGCCTCACTGAAGCGCCTTCTAGATTGAAGATGGAGTAAGCCTTTAGTGCTGTCAACAAAGGCCTCACTAAAGCATAAACCCAATGTTTAATGCTGTTATCAAAGGCCTCACCAAAGAACCTCCTAGAGGGAGGACAGGTAAGCCTTTAGCCTATCCAAAGCATCAAACAAGCCTTCGGTGTCGTCATCAAAGGCCTCACTGAAGTACCTCCTAGAGAGAGGTCGTGTAAGTCTTTGATCCTGCTCAAGATAGTTAACCAAACGCACCGGACAATAGACCTAATTCATCATCTAAGACGGTGATAAGGGGTCCGAGCCAAGTAGTGATCCCAATCAATCAATCAATTTTCTAGAGGAAGATCTATCAAAATCCGAGCAAAGTAGCGCCTCAAATCAGACAAACCTTCTAGAGGAAGGTCCATCAAATATGAGTTATTTATGCTCCTTAACAAATGCAATCTTCAGCAACCAGATTTGGACTTCTGGTCTTCTACTATTATTTCCAAATTTGGATTCTTGGTCCTCTATTATGAATTTATGGTCAACTATTATTCTTACCAGATATGGATTCCTGGTCTCTATTGTTATTGCCAGATTTGAATTTCTGGTCCTTTTCTATTATTGCCAAATAAGCACTTCTAGTCCTATATTATAAATTTTTTGTCTTCTATTATTATTTTCAGATATGGATTTATGGTCTTCTATTATTATAGCCAGTTTTAGATTTCTAGTCTTCTTCTATTATTTCCAGATATGTATTTCTAGTCTTTTATTATTATTGTTAGATTTGGATTTTTGGTCCTCTTCTATTATTGCCAGATAAGGATTTCCGATCTTCTATTATGAATTTTTCGTCTTCTATTATCAAATATGGATTTCTAGGCTTTTCTATCGGATAGATTTCTGGTTTTCTGTTATGAACTATCGAACGAGTTTCTTAGTCCTCTATGAGGAAGCAAATTCTAATATGAAAAATTCAGTTAGTAGGATTTCCAATTATCTTAACAAGCAGAATGTTGATCTAGACATCAAAAACTCAAAGTACAAAAAGCAAGATAATCAAACAATTCGATTCAAAGTCACATACTTTACATTTGAGGTAACTTTCATTATAATACAAGTTCATTTATAACTAATATATTACATACAAAATTACATGTACAAAAATTAGGCTGATAAGAGGATCCATTCAAAGCAAATCTTCGCTAAGGCTCTAGGTTCTGTGCTAGCTTATCCAAGTCCTTGGCAATTAAAGGATCACTGATGTGGCGAATGGCCACATCCAGAAGTTCCTTGAGTTTCTTTAACTTCTTCTGAATGGCATTTGCATCGTCAATTAAGTCAATTTGAGTTTTCAAGGTATGTTGAAAGATCTTGTTGGTTGCTCGTAAAGTTTGAACCATATTCTTTAACTCTTTGATCCTTTAGTTAAAATTATATTTCTCGTGCTCAAGCTTTGAACTTTCCATTCATATTCATTGATATGCTGAGATACCTTTTCATTCCATTTATTGCTAAAATGTGGCATGCATTCTAGTTTAACATGTCTACTCCATTTTGAGATCGTTTCATCGCTTAAGCCTGAAGGAGAATTTAATAAGGTAGGAAATTCTTGACTAACCAAAGAGCGAGATCGGGTTATTCTACTGGGAGCAGGGGTGGGAAGTCTAGATTCACCTTCACTCACAATAAGTTCTAACGATTGACAATATACTTGGCTTTTAATTAGCTCCACTTCGAGATCATTTATTTGTTGATTCAATTTAGCTATTTCAGCGTCGAAATCAATTGGAGACTTAGATTCTAAGAACGATTCAATCTTCTCTATCAATGATTGAACTCCTTCATCCTTCTTCTTCATTTCTCCTTCCAAGCTGGAAGTTTGCTCTTTCAGACCTTTAAAAATCACTCTCAGTTCAAAATATTTCCTATGCCATTTTTGTGCCTCCGGATTAATCAAAAATAGTAGAACTGAGTCATCTTGGGAAGATTTCTTCTTCTCAATATCTGCTAGCAATCTATCTTTGATTTCAAAAACTTTTGAGAAAATGTCTAGAGGATCGATGTATGCACTAACTGTGTTTCCTATTAAGAATAAGTGAAACAAAGATTAATACAGAAAGAGAATTTATAAATTCTTTCATTTAACAACGACAAAAGTTTACAGACAACACGGAAGCTTGAAATACATCAATACTCTATTTTCATACATTTAATTGATTCCTAAAGCTTTAAAATGACGGTTTTGGTTCTTTCAAATGACTTAGCTAATAAAGCGAGTGTAGAATCAAAGGAAGTCTTGATTTCTTCCGGGATATAAACAGGAGGAAACCGATGATAATCTCATTCCCAATTGGAGGGCTATCACCACCACATATTCATTTTGTGTGATAGGATCAAATTTCGCTGAGTAACTTATTTGTTTCATCACCTAGAAAGTCATAGTGGAAATGAGGGAAACGCATGTTGACTTCTTGTAAATCTCTAAGGAAATAATGTATCGCTAGTTGTGACGTTTTGAGAATCGTGAAAGTGACTAGTGTATGTCTAGTTATCACTTAGGATTGTGTAATATGGAATATATTATAATCTAAATGCGGAAACAGATAATAATAATAAAGCAAATAAGAATAAGCACACCAGGGATTTTTATACTGGTTCGAACTTCCCGTTATACGTCCAGTCCCAGACTTCCTTCTGGAATTTCAACTCAATAACCCCTCACTTAACCCGGAGGAATATGTATACAACACCTGAGCAGCCGAACGAGATTTTTCCACCTCTAACAGCCGAAAGAGGACTTTTACCGCCTGAACAACCGAACAGGACTTTTACTGGTATAAGAAAATAGTTGACAATTGTGTTCTGAATAACACTAATATGTCTTTAAGTATACAACCTTCCTATAATCAAATCCTCAAGTATATATTGTGTGTGTGAAGATATAAAAGGAAGATATTGCTTATAATCAAAGAATATATTGATTAGTTCAGAGATTCAAGCAATATAAAGATTGTGATTGCTTTTAGAATGCAGGGATAGAAAGTAGAGAGTATGATCAGAAAGCAAAATGAAATTCGGTGATTTGGAAAATGATTTTGATGTGTTTATATAGTAGACAGACAACTACAACTATTCACGTAGAGTTTTGATCAAAAGATGCAGCCATATCTCTTCAATTTGGATCGTAACTCTTTGCAAATGGAAGTGTCTTTTTAGAAAAAAATAGCTGTTAGAATCGTTCAGTCGACCGAGCAAAATCGACCAGTCGACTGAGTATTCAAAGACTATGTAAAACAGAGTATATCTATGCAACTGAACAGGTTCAGTCGACTGGTCATTTTTGGTCAGTCGACTGACCTGGTTGTCAGTGCATAGTTTACACTATCTTTAAAGAAATTGAATCTTAAAACAACTTTGATCTTGTGTAAACTACTTGAGGATAGATTTTAACAATTTAAACCTGTATCTAATGATTAAAACTTCAATAAATAAACATACTATACTTAGATTTGAAGTCTTGTCTCCTTTGTAGTTTAATAGCATATCTCATTCTCTTTTTGTCGCTTGATCGTATAGTCTCATCACTTGATTGTTTAAGCTTTTTGTCATGAATCAAAACTCATGATTCAACATTCTCCCCCTTTTTGATTGATGACAACCTGTTTTAGATGATACTATATTTTAAGAATTATATAACGGAAGTTATATATATCTCCCCCTGAATATTTGGTGACATATCTAACCCTGCAAAGAATTGGTTAGTCATACAAATTTATCCCCCTTTGTCATCGACAAAAAGGAAATAACCAATAATTATATCATTGCAAACTTAACAGCAAAACATCCACAAACAAACAAATTGTTTCAAATTTTACCGAGCTATTTATGCAAGCTCATAAAAAATAAACAGTAGTAGAATGTTTGTGAAATTAAAAAAAAACTTACTACCACCAATCAGGAAATATCAACATCACTCATCAGAGTCGGAATCTGTTACTTCTTCTACTTGCATTGGCCCTTTGCCTCGTGAAGAACTTTCCACAAATTGTCTGCCACCCCCATTTCCACTGGTGTCAGAAATTGTTTGTTCTTCGGATGTAGACCAAGTAAAACGAGGTGTTGGACATTTGCCCGGATCCCGATGTGAAGTGTCCACAGTTGTGGAGGAGGAACAAGAGATTGCACCCCATAAAATCCCAAAAAAGCTTTTGATTTTGTCAAACTTTTTGTCGATCTTCTTGTCGAGATTTTTGATGCGAGAATCCAAAATGAATTGATTACGTGCTAGTAGATCAATGGACTCTCGGGTGCTTTGGGATGCGGTTGGGGTTCGAATGTTATCTCTTTGTTGATGTGGAGTAGTAGCTTGCTGACGAGGTCTTGATTGCCAATCTTGAAAAGACATGATAGTGAGAGGTCTAGGAGGCAATTTCATCAGACTAATTGTGCGGCTATTTAGAGTTTTAGTAGCAGAGGTATCAGATTCTAGAATAGGAACTTGTAGGTTCATAAGTAGCCGCATAATATACTCTCCGTAATAGATGATGTTCATTCGACCTTGGTTGAAGGACAAGAATTCGTCAAGAATAAATTTGGGCCAATTGATTTGAACATCTCCCTAAATTGCATATAAAGCCCTATAATTCTCCAGATATACAAGCTCATAAGAACCATTATGAGGAAGAATTGTATGCATTAAGGCTCGATGCATAATTCGAGTTGTAGGGCGTAAGGCGATAGATTTTAAATCTGTCATGTCATCTTCCAAAAACCTATGACTTACTTCATCTCGTTCACCTATAGGAACATTTAAATCTTCTAACATAATACCATTTGTTGGTGTATGAAGAATGTGTCCAATTCTATGTAATGACAAGAATACTTGGTGACCACAAACTACACTCCATACGCAATTGTCACGATTTCGTGGATTTTGATGACCCAAATTTAAGTTGGCGTAAAAGAGTTTTACCATTGTATGATTAATTTTGAGATTGTTCTGATTGTAGTCAAGAAGAGACTCTAGACGACTTCTCCTAGCAAGCTCTTGAATTCTGTATGCAGAGAAGTCGGGAAACAGAACAAAAGATCCTTTGAGAAAGCGTGCTTCCTTCATTTTGTTCAACCTTTGAATAGCTATGGCATCATAAAGCCATTGAGCTATTTGTGTTTCAATAGGCTCAGAGGAAGAGGATGAGGCTTGTCTAGATCTTTTAGGTTGTCTTGGAGCCATTTGAAATGATAATTGAGTTAAGGAATTTGAAAATTTTGAGAGCTAGGGTTTTAAATTCTGATGAGGAAATGTAAAAGTGAAAAGTTAAAAAGAAGAAGGTAGGTTAAAAGGGTAAAAAAGTAGGTGAAACAGAAGTTAGTATGTTCAGATTAATCATTCAGTTGACTGGTCGTATATGGTCAGTCGACTGATAGATATCCTGAAACTCTCTATTTCCAGATTCAGTCGACTGACCTAGTTCGTTCAGTCGACTGAATGCTCTTTTGCAGCATTATCAGTCCTTTCGCATGTGTTAAAAAAATAGATATTAATATATTCAATATATTAATCAACGAAGCATACAACATAAATTGAAACAAACAAAAAACACAAAGAAAAAAAAACTTAGTTGGAAGAAGAAGTAGATGAATGCGGAGTCTTGCAATCTTCTGGTTCAACCTTAGTGTTTTCTTTGTATGGTCTTAATGGAGACCAGTGATTTCCATGCTCCCATGAATTTGGAGACACGGGAGGAGGCTGTGGTGACTGATGATAAGAAGACATTGTGGGTTGATGAACATTGGATGAAGACGATCCAAAAAATTTCCAGCCAATTTGCTCCAGAAAGCTAAGTCGTTTTGAATATAGCTTTTGTTCATAGTACATTTCTCGCTGAATTGCTATTGATTCCCTTTGATAATGATGTAAATCTTCAATCTTTTGTTTTGTTAATGGAGAACCAAAAAATAAAAAACGACGTGCCTTCTTTTTTTTCTGGAGTATGACCAGTATGATAGTTGGATGGTCTGGCCGGTTCATGATGTGGACTAGGTGTAGGTAAATTTGAAGATCCGGAGGAAGGTGAAGAGAAATCGACATAGGAATATGTAGAGCCATGTGGGGAGTTGTCTTGGGAGGACATTGTTGAAGGAAAGAAAAAATATATGATTAAAGAAAATGAGATGGAGAGATAAACTGACATTCTTCAAGTATATATAATGAAAAAAATAGTAATAGATAGATGGAATAAAGGAGAATCAGAAAAATAATTAGAGGAGGAAAAATAATTAGAGTTTTCATGGTTGAGAATTATCCATGAGAAAAGTGAAATAAGTAAAGAAAAATGTATTATAAATTCAGTTGTTAAATAACAAGTAGTAAAATGGTAAAGACATGGAAATTCCAAGGTAGAGGTGCTGAGTTCAAGTACCAGTAAAAAAAATAATTTAATTTTATTATTGAAATTTTATAATTCTTTTAAAGAAATTATACCTAGTTCTCTTCTTAGTTCTATAAAACAATTCTCATTGAGTGGTTTAGTGAAAATATCAGCTAACTGATTTTCAGAATTTACAAATTCTAAATTTACTATATCCTTCTCAATATTATCATGAAGAAAATGATGACGAATGTCAATATGTTTAGTTCGTGAGTGATTGACAGGATTTTTAGATATATTTATTGCACTGGTGTTATCACAATATATTATAGATTTACTTAATTTTATATCAAAATCTTGTAGTGTTTGTTGCATGTAGATTACTTGAGCACATGTTAAAGCTGCATATATATATATATTCTGCTTCACAAGTCGATAGTGAAACGCAGTTTTGTTTCTTGCTAAACCAAGATACTAAGGATCGTCCGATGAAATGACAAGTTCCACTTGTACGTTTTCTATCAGTCCGACTTCCTCCAAAATCAACATCATTATAGGATACTAATTCAAAAGGACATTCTTTTGGATAAAATAGTCCTAAATCATTGGTCTTGCTAAGATAACGAATTATACGTTTTACTGCTCGCATATGTGATTCTTTAGGATTTGCTTGAAATCGAGCACATAAGCAAACACTCATCATAATATCATGTCGACTTGCAGTTAAGTAAAGTAATGATCCAATCATGCTACGATATAGTTTCTGGTCGACACTCTTACCATTTTCATCTCTGTCGAGATGTATAGTTGTACTCATAGGAGTTGGCTTGGCAGAAGTGTGTTCCATACCAAAACATTTAATTAGATTATTACAATACTTTTCTTGATTAATAAAAATACCATTTTGCAATTGCTTGATTTGTAGACCAAGAAAATATGACAGTTTTCCCATATGTGACATTTCAAATTCACTTGTCATGATAGTCGAAAATTCCTGACATAGTTTTTCATTAGTTGAACCAAATATAATATCATCAACATATATTTGTATAATTAAAATATCTTGATTAGTTTTCTTAATAAATAAAGTTTGATCAACCTTCCCAATTTCAAAACCAGAGTCTATTAGATAGCTCTTAAGTCGGTCGTACCAAGCACGGGGTGCCTGTTTCAAACCGTATAAGGCTTTCTTAAGTTTATAAACATGATTTGGAAATTTTTCATGAGCGAAAAGAGAAGGTTGTTCAACATAGACATTTTCTTTTATATATCCATTTAAAAAAGCACTTTTAACATCCATTTGATATAATTTAAAGTTATGAAAACATGCAAATGCCAATAGAATACGTATAGCTTCTAATCTCGCGACAGGAGCAAACGTTTCTTCATAGTCTATTCTCTCTTCTTGATTATATCCTTGTGCTACTAATCTAGCTTTATTTCTAGTTATATTACCTAGTTCATCAACTTTGTTTTTGAAAACCCATTTTGTACCAATGACGGATTGATCACTTGGTCTAGGAACTAATTCCCAAACTTAGTTTCTTTCAAATTTGTTAACTCTTCTTGTATAGCTATAATCCAATAGTCATCGGTGTAGGCTTCCTTAATATTTTTAGGTTCTATATTAGAGAGAAAAACTATATGGCCCATTTGATTTAACTGATGTCTTGTTCTTACATTTGAATTTACTTCTCCAATTATATTTTGAACAGGGTGATCTTTAAGAATTCTTGGAGGAGATCTTACAGGATTTTCATTATGAATAATGTTTCCATCTTCTCTAATGTTATTATTTTGAAAAATAATATCATCATCTTCTGAATTATTTGCTATGATTTATTAGAATTTTTTTCAAAGTCTGTAATATTAGAGGAAATTTTGAATTTTTCATCGAATGAAACATGAAGAGTTTCTTCGATTATTTTAGTTCTTATATTAAAAACTCGATAAGCTTTGCTTCTTTCCGAATATCCTATGAATATTCCTTCATCGGATTTTGGATCGAATTTCCCAAGCTGATCTTTAGTGTTAAGTATAAAGCATTTTGAACCAAATATTTTAAAATAAGATATATTAGGTTTTCTACCATTTAAAAGTTCATATGGGGTGTGTTTTGTTAACGATCGAATAGAAACACGATTCAAAACATAACAAGCAGTTGTAACAGCTTCTGCCCAGAAATGCTTTAGGTAGAGTGCTTCCATTTAATAAAGTTCTTGCACATTCTTGTAATGTTCTGCTTTTCCTTTCTACAACTCCGTTTTGTTGTGGTGTTCTAGGAAAAGAAAAGTTATGATTAATTCCTTTCTTGTTACAAAAATGTTCAAAAGCTTCATTTTCAAATTCACCTCCATGATCACTTCTAATATTTTTAACTTTTAAATTCTTTATATTTTGAATTCTTTTTACAAAAATTTTAAAATTCTCAAAAGTATCACTTTTATGTTTCATGAAAATAGTCCATGTATATCTTGAAAAATCATCTACAATAACAAACACATATCTATTGTGATTAATAAAGGAGAATCAGAAAAATAATTAGAGGAGGAAAAATAATTAGAGTTTTCATGGTTGAGAATTATCCATGAGAAAAGTGAAATAAGTAAAGAAAAATGTATTATAAATTCAGTTGTGAAATAACAAGTAGTAAAATGGTAAAGACATGGAAATTCCAAGGTAGAGGTGCTGAGTTCAAGTACCAGTAAAAAAATAATTTAATTTTATTATTGAAATTTTATAATTCTTTTAAAGAAATTATACCTAGTTCTCTTCTTAGTTCTATAAAACAATTCTCATTGAGTGGTTTAGTGAAAATATCAGCTAACTGATTTTCAGAATTTACAAATTCTAAATTTACTATATCCTTCTCAATATTATCATGAAGAAAATGATGACGAATGTCAATATGTTTAGTTCGTGAGTGATTGACAGGATTTTAAGATATATTTATTGCACTGGTGTTATCACAATATATTATAGATTTACTTAATTTTATATCAAAATCTTGTAGTGTTTGTTGCATGTAGATTACTTGAGCACATGTTAAAGCTGCATATATATATATTCTGCTTCACATGTCGATAGTGAAACGCAGTTTTGTTTCTTGCTAAACCAAGATACTAAGGATCGTCCGATGAAATGACAAGTTCCACTTGTACGTTTTCTATCTGTCCGACTTCCTCCAAAATCAACATCATTATAGGATACTAATTCAAAAGGACATTCTTTTGGATAAAATAGTCCTAAATCGTTGGTCTTGCTAAGATAACGAATTATACGTTTTACTGCTCGCATATGTGATTCTTTAGGATTTGCTTGAAATCGAGCACATAAGCAAACACTCATCATAATATCATGTCGACTTGCAGTTAAGTAAAGTAATGATCCAATCATGCTACGATATAGTTTCTGGTCGACACTCTTACCATTTTCATCTCTGTCGAGATGTATAGTTGTACTCATAGGAGTTGGCTTGGCAGAAGTGTGTTCCATACCAAAACATTTAATTAGATTATTACAATACTTTTCTTGATTAATAAAAATACCATTTTGCAATTGCTTGATTTGTAGACCAAGAAAATATGACAGTTTTCCCATATGTGACATTTCAAATTCACTTGTCATGATAGTCGAAAATTCCTGACATAGTTTTTCATTAGTTGAACCAAATATAATATCATCAACATATATTTGTATAATTAAAATATCTTGATTAGTTTTCTTAATAAATAAAGTTTGATCAACCTTCCCAATTTCAAAACCAGAGTCTATTAGATAGCTCTTAAGTCGGTCGTACCAAGCACGGGGTGCCTGTTTCAAACCGTATAAGGCTTTCTTAAGTTTATAAACATGATTTGGAAATTTTTCATGAGCGAAAAGAGAAGGTTGTTCAACATAGACATTTTCTTTTATATATCCATTTAAAAAAGCACTTTTAACATCCATTTGATATAATTTAAAGTTATGAAAACATGCAAATGCCAATAGAATACGTATAGCTTCTAATCTCGCGACAGGAGCAAACGTTTCTTCATAGTCTATTCTCTCTTCTTGATTATATCCTTGTGCTACTAATCTAGCTTTATTTCTAGTTATATTACCTAGTTCATCAACTTTGTTTTTGAAAACCCATTTTGTACCAATGACGGATTGATCACTTGGTCTAGGAACTAATTCCCAAACTTAGTTTCTTTCAAATTTGTTAACTCTTCTTGTATAGCTATAATCCAATAGTCATCGGTGGAGGCTTCCTTAATATTTTTAGGTTCTATATTAGAGAGAAAAACTATATGGCCCATTTGATTTAACTGATGTCTTGTTCTTACATTTGAATTTACTTCTCCAATTATATTTTGAACAGGGTGATCTTTAAGAATTCTTGGAGGAGATCTTACAGGATTTTCATTATGAATAATGTTTCCATCTTCTCTAATGTTATTATTTTGAAAAATAATATCATCATCTTCTGAATTATTTGCTATGATTTAGTAGAATTTTTTTCAAAGTCTGTAATATTAGAGGAAATTTTGAATTTTTCATCGAATGAAACATGAAGAGTTTCTTCGATTATTTTAGTTCTTATATTAAAAACTCGATAAGCTTTGCTTCTTTCCGAATATCCTATGAATATTCCTTCATCGGATTTTGGATCGAATTTCCCAAGCTGATCTTTAGTGTTAAGTATAAAGCATTTTGAACCAAATATTTTAAAATAAGATATATTAGGTTTTCTACCATTTAAAAGTTCATATGGGGTGTGTTTTGTTAACGATCGAATAGAAACACGATTCAAAACATAACAAGCAGTTGTAACAGCTTCTGCCCAGAAATGCTTTAGGTAGAGTGCTTCCATTTAATAAAGTTCTTGCACATTCTTGTAATGTTCTGCTTTTCCTTTCTACAACTCCGTTTTGTTGTGGTGTTCTAGGAAAAGAAAAGTTATGATTAATTCCTTTCTTGTTACAAAAATGTTCAAAAGCTTCATTTTCAAATTCACCTCCATGATCACTTCTAATATTTTTAACTTTTAAATTCTTTATATTTTGAATTCTTTTTACAAAAATTTTAAAATTCTCAAAAGTATCGCTTTTATGTTTCATGAAAATAGTCCATGTATATCTTGAAAAATCATCTACAATAACAAACACATATCTATTGTGATTAATAAAGGAGAATCAGAAAAATAATTAGAGGAGGAAAAATAATTAGAGTTTTCATGGTTGAGAATTATCCATGAGAAAAGTGAAATAAGTAAAGAAAAATGTATTATAAATTCAGTTGTGAAATAACAAGTAGTAAAATGGTAAAGACATGGAAATTCCAAGGTAGAGGTGCTGAGTTCAAGTACCAGTAAAAAAAATAATTTAATTTTATTATTGAAATTTTATAATTCTTTTAAAGAAATTATACCTAGTTCTCTTCTTAGTTCTATAAAACAATTCTCATTGAGTGGTTTAGTGAAAATATCAGCTAACTGATTTTCAGAATTTACAAATTCTAAATTTACTATATCCTTCTCAATATTATCATGAAGAAAATGATGACGAATGTCAATATGTTTAGTTCGTGAGTGATTGACAGGATTTTTAGATATATTTATTGCACTGGTGTTATCACAATATATTATAGATTTACTTAATTTTATATCAAAATCTTGTAGTGTTTGTTGCATGTAGATTACTTGAGCACATGTTAAAGCTGCATATATATATATTCTGCTTCACATGTCGATAGTGAAACGCAGTTTTGTTTCTTGCTAAACCAAGATACTAAGGATCGTCCGATGAAATGACAAGTTCCACTTGTACGTTTTCTATCTGTCCGACTTCCTCCAAAATCAACATCATTATAGGATACTAATTCAAAAGGACATTCTTTTGGATAAAATAGTCCTAAATCGTTGGTCTTGCTAAGATAACGAATTATACGTTTTACTGCTCACATATGTGATTCTTTAGGATTTGCTTGAAATCGAGCACATAAGCAAACACTCATCATAATATCATGTCGACTTGCAGTTAAGTAAAGTAATGATCCAATCATGCTACGATATAGTTTCTGGTCGACACTCTTACCATTTTCATCTCTGTCGAGATGTATAGTTGTACTCATAGGAGTTGGCTTGGCAGAAGTGTGTTCCATACCAAAACATTTAATTAGATTATTACAATACTTTTCTTGATTAATAAAAATACCATTTTGCAATTGCTTGATTTGTAGACCAAGAAAATATGACAGTTTTCCCATATGTGACATTTCAAATTCACTTGTCATGATAGTCGAAAATTCCTGACATAGTTTTTCATTAGTTGAACCAAATATAATATCATCAACATATATTTGTATAATTAAAATATCTTGATTAGTTTTCTTAATAAATAAAGTTTGATCAACCTTCCCAATTTCAAAACCAGAGTCTATTAGATAGCTCTTAAGTCGGTCGTACCAAGCACGGGGTGCCTGTTTCAAACCGTATAAGGCTTTCTTAAGTTTATAAACATGATTTGGAAATTTTTCATGAGCGAAAAGAGAAGGTTGTTCAACATAGACATTTTCTTTTATATATCCATTTAAAAAAGCACTTTTAACATCCATTTGATATAATTTAAAGTTATGAAAACATGCAAATGCCAATAGAATACGTATAGCTTCTAATCTCGCGACAGGAGCAAACGTTTCTTCATAGTCTATTCTCTCTTCTTGATTATATCCTTGTGCTACTAATCTAGCTTTATTTCTAGTTATATTACCTAGTTCATCAACTTTGTTTTTGAAAACCCATTTTGTACCAATGACGGATTGATCACTTGGTCTAGGAACTAATTCCCAAACTTAGTTTCTTTCAAATTTGTTAACTCTTCTTGTATAGCTATAATCCAATAGTCATCGGTGGAGGCTTCCTTAATATTTTTAGGTTCTATATTAGAGAGAAAAACTATATGGCCCATTTGATTTAACTGATGTCTTGTTCTTACATTTGAATTTACTTCTCCAATTATATTTTGAACAGGGTGATCTTTAAGAATTCTTGGAGGAGATCTTACAGGATTTTCATTATGAATAATGTTTCCATCTTCTCTAATGTTATTATTTTGAAAAATAATATCATCATCTTCTGAATTATTTGCTATGATTTATTAGAATTTTTTTCAAAGTCTGTAATATTAGAGGAAATTTTGAATTTTTCATCGAATGAAACATGAAGAGTTTCTTCGATTATTTTAGTTCTTATATTAAAAACTCGATAAGCTTTGCTTCTTTCCGAATATCCTATGAATATTCCTTCATCGGATTTTGGATCGAATTTCCCAAGCTGATCTTTAGTGTTAAGTATAAAGCATTTTGAACCAAATATTTTAAAATAAGATATATTAGGTTTTCTACCATTTAAAAGTTCATATGGGGTGTGTTTTGTTAACGATCGAATAGAAACACGATTCAAAACATAACAAGCAGTTGTAACAGCTTCTGCCCAGAAATGCTTTAGGTAGAGTGCTTCCATTTAATAAAGTTCTTGCACATTCTTGTAATGTTCTGCTTTTCCTTTCTACAACTCCGTTTTGTTGTGGTGTTCTAGGAAAAGAAAAGTTATGATTAATTCCTTTCTTGTTACAAAAATGTTCAAAAGCTTCATTTTCAAATTCACCTCCATGATCACTTCTAATATTTTTAACTTTTAAATTCTTTATATTTTGAATTCTTTTTACAAAAATTTTAAAATTCTCAAAAGTATCGCTTTTATGTTTCATGAAAATAGTCCATGTATATCTTGAAAAATCATCTACAATAACAAACACATATCTATTGTGATTAATAAAGGAGAATCAGAAAAATAATTAGAGGAGGAAAAATAATTAGAGTTTTCATGGTTGAGAATTATCCATGAGAAAAGTGAAATAAGTAAAGAAAAATGTATTATAAATTCAGTTGTGAAATAACAAGTAGTAAAATGGTAAAGACATGGAAATTCCAAGGTAGAGGTGCTGAGTTCAAGTACCAGTAAAAAAAATAATTTAATTTTATTATTGAAATTTTATAATTCTTTTAAAGAAATTATACCTAGTTCTCTTCTTAGTTCTATAAAACAATTCTCATTGAGTGGTTTAGTGAAAATATCAGCTAACTGATTTTCAGAATTTACAAATTCTAAATTTACTATATCCTTCTCAATATTATCATGAAGAAAATGATGACGAATGTCAATATGTTTAGTTCGTGAGTGATTGACAGGATTTTTAGATATATTTATTGCACTGGTGTTATCACAATATATTATAGATTTACTTAATTTTATATCAAAATCTTGTAGTGTTTGTTGCATGTAGATTACTTGAGCACATGTTAAAGCTGCATATATATATATTCTGCTTCACATGTCGATAGTGAAACGCAGTTTTGTTTCTTGCTAAACCAAGATACTAAGGATCGTCCGATGAAATGACAAGTTCCACTTGTACGTTTTCTATCTGTCCGACTTCCTCCAAAATCAACATCATTATAGGATACTAATTCAAAAGGACATTCTTTTGGATAAAATAGTCCTAAATCGTTGGTCTTGCTAAGATAACGAATTATACGTTTTACTGCTCGCATATGTGATTCTTTAGGATTTGCTTGAAATCGAGCACATAAGCAAACACTCATCATAATATCATGTCGACTTGCAGTTAAGTAAAGTAATGATCCAATCATGCTACGATATAGTTTCTGGTCGACACTCTTACCATTTTCATCTCTGTCGAGATGTATAGTTGTACTCATAGGAGTTGGCTTGGCAGAAGTGTGTTCCATACCAAAACATTTAATTAGATTATTACAATACTTTTCTTGATTAATAAAAATACCATTTTGCAATTGCTTGATTTGTAGACCAAGAAAATATGACAGTTTTCCCATATGTGACATTTCAAATTCACTTGTCATGATAGTCGAAAATTCCTGACATAGTTTTTCATTAGTTGAACCAAATATAATATCATCAACATATATTTGTATAATTAAAATATCTTGATTAGTTTTCTTAATAAATAAAGTTTGATCAACCTTCCCAATTTCAAAACCAGAGTCTATTAGATAGCTCTTAAGTCGGTCGTACCAAGCACGGGGTGCCTGTTTCAAACCGTATAAGGCTTTCTTAAGTTTATAAACATGATTTGGAAATTTTTCATGAGCGAAAAGAGAAGGTTGTTCAACATAGACATTTTCTTTTATATATCCATTTAAAAAAGCACTTTTAACATCCATTTGATATAATTTAAAGTTATGAAAACATGCAAATGCCAATAGAATACGTATAGCTTCTAATCTCGCGACAGGAGCAAACGTTTCTTCATAGTCTATTCTCTCTTCTTGATTATATCCTTGTGCTACTAATCTAGCTTTATTTCTAGTTATATTACCTAGTTCATCAACTTTGTTTTTGAAAACCCATTTTGTACCAATGACGGATTGATCACTTGGTCTAGGAACTAATTCCCAAACTTAGTTTCTTTCAAATTTGTTAACTCTTCTTGTATAGCTATAATCCAATAGTCATCGGTGGAGGCTTCCTTAATATTTTTAGGTTCTATATTAGAGAGAAAAACTATATGGCCCATTTGATTTAATTGATGTCTTGTTCTTACATTTGAATTTACTTCTCCAATTATATTTTGAACAGGGTGATCTTTAAGAATTCTTGGAGGAGATCTTACAGGATTTTCATTATGAATAATGTTTCCATCTTCTCTAATGTTATTATTTTGAAAAATAATATCATCATCTTCTGAATTATTTGCTATGATTTTATTAGAATTGTTTTCAAAGTCTGTAATATTAGAGGAAATTTTGAATTTTTCATCGAATGAAACATGAAGAGTTTCTTCGATTATTTTAGTTCTTATATTAAAAACTCGATAAGCTTTGCTTCTTTCCGAATATCCTATGAATATTCCTTCATCGGATTTTGGATCGAATTTCCCAAGCTGATCTTTAGTGTTAAGTATAAAGCATTTTGAACCAAATATTTTAAAATAAGATATATTAGGTTTTCTACCATTTAAAAGTTCATATGGGGTGTGTTTTGTTAACGATCGAATAGAAACACGATTCAAAACATAACAAGCAGTTGTAACAGCTTCTGCCCAGAAATGCTTTAGGTAGAGTGCTTCCATTTAATAAAGTTCTTGCACATTCTTGTAATGTTCTGCTTTTCCTTTCTACAACTCCGTTTTGTTGTGGTGTTCTAGGAAAAGAAAAGTTATGATTAATTCCTTTCTTGTTACAAAAATGTTCAAAAGCTTCATTTTCAAATTCACCTCCATGATCACTTCTAATATTTTTAACTTTTAAATTCTTTATATTTTGAATTCTTTTTACAAAAATTTTAAAATTCTCAAAAGTATCACTTTTATGTTTCATGAAAATAGTCCATGTATATCTTGAAAAATCATCTACAATAACAAACACATATCTATTGTGATTAATAGATTGAACTTGAGTAGGTCCAAAAAGGTCCATATGTAGTAGTTCAAGTGGTTGTGTTGTAGATATGGTTTTCTTAGATTTAAAAGAAAATTTTGTTAATTTTCCTAACTGACATGCATCACAAATGTTATCAACTTTGAATTTCATATCAGGTAGTCCTTTAACAAGTTTATTTTTAGCTATTTTATTAATAGTATTAATATTTATATGACAAAATATTTTGTGCCATAGCCAAGAATCATTTTCTGTAGCTACTAAACACATGTTTGTGTTATGATTTATATTCATATTTAAAATATAAATATATCTATCTCTTATAACTTCAAAAATTAAATTTTGATTTTTGTCAGAAATATTACATTTATTTTCTAAAAAAGACATATTAAAACCTTTATCACATAATTGACTTATGCTCAATAAATTATGTTTTAAGTTTTTAACTAATAAAACATCAGAAATGAGAGGTAAGTTAGAGATACCGTTATTGCTCACATCACCTTTGCCGATGATATAACCTTTTGAATTATCTCCAAAAGTGACCGATCCTCCATTTGAGTAGACAATGTTAGTTAACATGGCCTTATTACTAGTCATGTGTTTCGAGCAACCGCTGTCTAAAATCCATTTTCCTCTCTTTTTAAGTGGTACCTGCAAAAAATAAAGATTAAGTTGGTACCCACTTTTCTTTTTAGGGTCCTACGAGTTAGGTCTTAGGAAACCAAACTCAAGCGGGTTCAGAATTCCCTTTATAAATATATAATTCTTATTTTTATGAAAAGTTTCCTTAAATGTTTTGATATGTCCATTCCTAATTAAATTGTTATTTGTTTTATGTAATAGTTTTAAGATTATTTAAAACTGTTTTCTTAATATCTTTCTTAATTTTGTTTTTAAACTTATTTTTAAACTTTCCAGATTTCTTTGGATTTTCAATTTTCTTATATCCTAGTCACATTTTATTTGAAGTAGACTAATAATTTTCTATTTGTAGAAAGATTTTCTCGTCCTTTATTGAAGTTAGAAATATTTTTATTAATATCTTCTAACTTAGTTTTGAGACTAGATTTTTCTAACTCTAATACTTTAGTGTTAGATTTTAAATCATTAATTTTTGCTGATAAATCATCATTTTTATTTTTTTGAATTTCTAATTCCTGAGTTATCATAGAAAGTTGAGATGTTAAATTAGAATTAGATTCTTGAGATATTTCAAGTTCTTCTTCTAGAATTTTCTTTTCATCTCTTAACATACTAATTTCTAATTCAGATCTATTCAAATTTCCTTATAACTCTTTATTTTGCTTTTTAGTTTGTTTTACAAAGTTCACTAGTTCTGAATTAATTTCAACCAAAACTTAGTTCACTTACATCATCATTTATAGCCATGAAGCATACATTTGCTTGCTCTGTATCACTGTCACTGTCACTCTCTGATGATGAAGAAGAATCTGAATCATCCCATGTTACTGAAAATGCTTTCTTCTTGAATTTGTCCTTGAATTTGTTTTTCTTTTTATTTGGACAATCTTTCTTCATATGACCCTTTTTATGACATTCATAACATTCCATGACAGAAGATGATGGTTTATTGCTATTGTTGTTGTTGTTAGAGTTATTTTTGTAACTCCTGAACTTGTTATTCTTTTTGAATTTCAAAAACGTTTTGAAATTTTTAGCAATAAGTACCATATCCTCTTCATCTGAATCAGAATCATCTTTTTCTGCTTGAAATGCTAGATTCTTCTTATCCTGTGCTTGAACTTTCTTTGCCTGCAAATTCACTTCATATGACATTAGATTTCCTATTAACTCTTTTGGTTTCATAGTGGAAAGATCGTTTGCTTCTTCAATAGCTAAGATCTTTCTTTCCCATTCATCCGTTAAAGAGTTTAGGATTTTTGATACTATATCAAAGTAAGAAAAAATTTCTCCTAGTGCAAATAGTGAGTGATATATATCTTGAAATCTAGAGCACATGTCATTTATAGTTTTGTTTCATTTTAAAATTTTGGAACTGATTTTTCAACATAGATATTTTGCTTTGTTTGACTTTGTTAGTTCCTTCATGAATTATTTTTAGAGTTCTCCAAATCTCATAAGTAGTTGTACACATACTGACCCTATTAAACTCATTTTTATCTAATGCACAGAATAACATGTTCATAGCTTTAGCATTTGAAGTAGCATCAGTTTTTTGTGCAGTAGTCCAAGTTGAAAAATCTTCTATTGGCATGCTATACTCCTTTTAGGTAATATTCCAGATTTCAAAACCATTAGCTTGCATATATATTCTCATTCTAGTTGATCAGTAATTATAGTTAAGACCATTAAATAGTGGTGGTCGAGCAGTTGGCTGACCTTCAGTAAAACTAGAGTTAATGTTAATGCTAGAATTGGTGTTACTATCCATATTAAAAAATAAATTATCAAATAACTGTGTTACGGTTATAGGATGTCCTTGCTCTGATACCAAATGAAAGTGACTACTGTGTGGCTAGTTATCACTTAGGATCGTGTAATATGGAATATATTATAATCTAAATGTGGAAACATATAATAATAATAAAGCAAATAAGAATAAGCACACCAAGGATTTTTATACTGGTTCGAACTTCCCGTTATACGTCCAGTCCCAGACTTCCTTCTGGAATTTCAACTTAATAACCCCTCACTTAACCCGGAGGAATATGTATACAACACCTGAGCAGCCGAACAAGATTTTTCCGCCTCTAACAGCCGATAGAGGACTTTTACCGCCTGAACAACCAAACAGGACTTTTACTGGTATAAGAAAATAGTTGACAATTGTGTTCTGAATAACACAAATATGTCTTTAAGTATACAACCTTCCTATAATCAAATCCTCAAGTATATATTGTGTGTGTGAAGATATAAAAGGAAGATATTACTTATAATCAAAGAATATATTGATTAGTTCAGAGATTCAAGCAATATAAAGATTGTGATTGCTTTTAGAATGCAGGGATAGAAAGTAGAGAGTATGATCAGAAAGCAAAATGAAATTCAGTGATTTGGAAAATGATTTTGATGTGTTTATATAGTAGACAGACAACTACAACTATTCACGAAGAGTTTTGATCAAAAGATGCAGCCATATCTCTTCAATTTGGATCGTAACTCTTCGCAAATGGAAGCGTCTTTTCAGAAAAAACAACTGTTAGGATCGTTCAGTCGACTGAGCAAAATCGACCAGTCGACTGAGTATTCAAAGACTATGTAAAACAGTATATCTGTACAACTGAACAGGTTCAGTCGACTGGTCATTTTTGGTCAGTCGACTGACCTGGTTGTCAGTGCACATTTTACACTATCTTTAAAGAAATTGAATCTTAAAACAACTTTGATCTTGTGCAAACTACTTGAGGATAGATTTTAACAATTTCAACCTATATCTAATGACTAAAACTTCGATAAATAAACATACTGTACTTAGATTTGAAGTCTTGTCTCCTTTGTAGTTTAATAGCATGTCTCATTCTCTTTTTGTCGCTTGATCGTATAGTCTCATCACTTGATTGTTTAAGCTTTTTGTCATGAATCAAAACTCATGATTCAACAAATCGAATATTTTTCCGTAAAATCTTTCTTTAGCTTGGCAAATTTACTAAAAAGATTTATAGGGACCCTGCTTGAGAGGTCTTTATTCTGTACAACATGTTAAAATTAGACTAAAAATAAGAAAACAAAACAATAAAGTCTGCTTGCACCAAAAATTGGCACAAACACCCAATAGAAGTTTTGAGGAGAAATAAATAATGAATATAAAATGAAATCAGAGAAAATAAGCAATTAAATTGTAGAAAATCAAAGCAATAACACAAACATAACGATTTATAGTGGTTCGACGTTGTTTGCCTACGTCCACTTTGAATAGAAAGCTTTATTAATCACTTTGTAAACTGCGTACAATAAGGATCGGATGAAAATCCTCAATTACAATAGTACAAAGTAACAGGCAGCATAAAAGTCCTAAAAATGAACAAACAAGCCAATATTTATAGAGGAAGATGACGAAATATCTCCCTGAAAATTCGGCAAATGGATCTCCAAAACCATATGGACCCATCAGAGGAATTGCATGGTCCAAATCCTAAGGAATATGGATCGGTGCCAATCCCTATTTTGGAGGAATTCGGGCGTGCGATCCCTATGGGAGCTTTCCGATGTTGTAATATGCTTAGCCTCCAAGTTTGATGCCAATTGGATTAGTAGAACTTGAGTTATTGCTTGATCTTTGCTGTAATGTAAGTTGTTACCAGATTCTAAACGATCCCTATGGAGGGAAGAGGGCCGATCCCTCTTACTTCATCCTTTTGAGGTGCGATCCTTAAGGTAGGCTCCCTAGGGTCCCCACATCTTGCTCATATAATTTCATATACATTGGACTTATGGATCTTGAGATATTGGTTGTTTTCCATTGACTTACATTTGCTTTCCTGAAATATGTCGATCCCTATGTTGGAGAATGATTACAGCCAATCCCTTTGCTAAGTTAAACTATATTCCATACTTTGAACATTCTGCATTGCATGTCTCTCAATTCCGTTCAATCACTTCTTCATATTATCATATGTACTTGATCTTTAGACCCCACAATCATCGCTCTGGACTTACCGTCCTTGATGACAATCGAATCTAACTTGTCCAATCATTTCAGATATAGCCGTCTTAAAATGCCGCATAACACTTGCCCCCCAAAGTACTTCTTATGCTGAACATGACGTGCTTTAAACCGAATCAAGTTAGAGTCGTCGACAGGATATTCATCCAATTTTCTAAATAGTTGGTGTACTTCCGTCGAACTATTTACTCAAAGTATCGTATCTCTCTTTGATCATCATGACGCTTGGTCGATTTCCAATAGCATAAATTCAGGATTATATTCCGTCAGTTGATATCTATGTCTAGCTCTATGAGACTGGTAAGGTTTGGCTATCTAATCCAGTCTCAACCTTGAAAGCTTCAGGTTTGAATTCAATTTTTGTCAATTTCAAAATTTAAACTTTTAGACTATACACATGCACGTTCAGGTGCACGTTCTTATCGTTGGCTCCCGGACGCGTTTGTAAGCTCACAAATCATCACCAATTTTCATTGGACTAGATGCAATTGAATTTTATATATATGCACTTTATATAATTTTTTATGTCCATGTTTGCATGCACATAGGGTTCGTAACCGATCTCTTTTTTTTGTATGTAGGGATCGGCATTCTTTTAGCTAACCCTCCCTTTTCTCTCTATTTTTTTTCATGTTCGTAGGGATCGACATTCTTCTAGCCAATCCCCCCTCTCCTTCTTTCTTTTTTTTAGTTGATAGGGATCGGGTGGATCCCCAAGTCAAGGGATCGTACCCGATCCCTTCTTATGTTGTGAACCCAATTTTCTGGCTTCGTGCAGAATGAAAAGGCAGGTCGAACCCTCATCCCCCATATATAAGCTAACACCTTTCCCCCTCAACCTTCACTTATTCACTTTTCCTCCACTTACTTTTGCTTTCTTCAAGATCGAACCCTCCTCCCATTTCCTTAGAGCCGAACCATTCATACTTTCATTAACCCGATCCCATTCCTTCAAATCAAACATCACCTTGGTCCTTAGATTCGCCATCTTCTTTTGCTCCTAACCACTGCTACATCCTCAACTCGAATTGAAATCTAGCATTTCGTCTTGAGCAACTCGTATTCTTTAAACTTAGGTAGGTTTTCTTGCCTTTAGCCTTTAACTTGTGACGAGATATAAGGTTCGACTGCGTTGGTGGATGAGTTAGAGTTTGATGCATATGGAGTCGTAACTTTTCAATTAGATGGAGAGGTGATGGTCGAAGTGGTTCGAGGAAGATGAGGCATATGGATTAAGTAAGGGATTGGTTGGAATGTAGGTGAAGGAGAGGGATCAGAGTGAATGTTTGATGGAAGTGTGAAAACGATGAGGTAGAGGGATCGGTATTGAAGTTTGATGCGGAAAGGTTCAGTTGTATGGTTAAGTGGAGGGATCAGTTGCTTTGCTTAGTGAAGGGATCGGTCGGCTTTTGATGTGGAGATTGATCGATCGTTCATGAATTGAAGAGGATCGGCTGTTTGCTTTAGAAGGAGTGTAAATGCGACTAAGTAAAGGGATCAGTGGTTTTGTGTATGAGAATGGAGGGATCAGTTGTTTTGCTTCATAAGAGGGATCGATTATAGGCTTTATGATAGGGATCAGATATTTTTTATATAGAGGGATCGACTATGTGTACTTGGCCGATTCTAAGCTTAGAATTGAACTTCAAAACCAATCCATATTCACTCTCATGAACAATTAGAACCAATCTCATCTCAATGAACTTGAACATATGATGATAATGAACAACAGGACTTGAATACCCACTATCAAACTCGAAATTGAACAACCAAACTCCTAGGATTTAGAATATGAACTAAAACTTAACATATGGACTTTAATAATGGACTTCACACTTTGATATGCTGATGGTCGATCCCAAAGCTTACACAACCGATCAATCAAAAAGCCAATTGAGACGGTCAGCGATAATAGTCACTCTGGTCGGAATCCAAAGTCTCGTCACTTACTTTTGCTTTTTATTTTGAACTGTTTATCTCTGCACTGCACACACCACACTAGTGTACACTTAGCATGGGGGGACAAGTATATTTTTCTAATCTTGATTAGCTATTGAGTTTAGTTGATATGGGCTCTAGACGTTCAGAGCATTTAGCTGCAATGCCCTTTGGGCAACCTTCACAACTTAGCAATCCTGGAGCCAAGTTAAGTTCTGCAACTGTTTTTGGCAGACTTTACCCCGATCGTCAAATTGAGCAACTGGAGGTTTCTAGCCCATTGATCGACCTTTTCTATGATGTTTCTGTCCTTTTGGCGGAAGGAATAAGCCCTGCCCTCGACACTATAGAAGGTGCTATATTTTTGGATAACCCAACGGATTCTCAAGCCTCCAGAATTGGTGAGGCCGCTCTTTATAGACTATGTTCTAAACATGGGATTCCATTTGGAGACGTTATAGTCCCTTCAGTGACTGACAGGGCTCATTTTCCTCGAGAGGGATACATGCATGCAATAAATTCATGTGCTGGGCCGGATGCATGCCGCCTTTCAATTCTTTTATCTGAGAGATGTTGAATTATCGAGGAATAAATCCTGCTCAGCTGCATCCATACATCTATGCTTTCCTTCATGGAACTTTCCTACTATTTATGGATGTTATGTTCCGCCCGCCATCTCCTGAGGACATCAGGTTCATTTACAATTTCAAATGATGGACAGGAAGTCTTTCTTACACTTTCCTCGATCCTTCGCCCAACTCTCAAGTTCTAACTAGCGCTTGGAACAAGCTCAGCATCTTTAAACACGAATGGTTTTATGTTCGTTGTCTGCCTGGCTTCGCGAGGCGATGGCTGGAAGGATGTAAGTGTTGTCTTCACTTTATTCTCAAATTCTTTAGACTAAGTTGTTTCCTGAACTAACTAGTACTTTGAAAAATTTTGGGTGTTCATCCATGTCCAAAAGGCGATAGTTTATCAAGGATGGTTTCTGCAATTCGTGCCACCCCAATTGAGGACAAGGACATCAGATCCCTTGTGACTGATGAATGTTATCTCTGTTTGGGCTGTTAGAAGAAGGTCGCAGCATCGGGGTTTCAAGAAGCGTTGCACCACCAAGAAATGTGGTGGAACAAGAAGACGACACTAATAGCCCTATCGTGCCCTCAGTCAAAAGGACTCAGGACGACGCTGAAGAGGGAAAAATTAAAGGTGTAGAAGCCAAAAAGTCTGGCGATGCTGATGTAGGTCCGAGCAGTGCACCTATGGTCGAACCATCACAAGGCGCACAATTTCACATGCCAACAAAGAGAGGAAAAAGCTCGCATATAAACTCCATAAAAGAAAAACGGCTAAAGAGCTCGAGTTTATTATCACCTCCGTTAAAGAAGTGTCTTCCTCTCAACATTTAGAAAGCTCAATGGAAGGGTTCTCGAATCTCTTAATCCCTGATGATATCATGAATTATGACTTCCCCAACATCAGTATTGGGGGACTCAATTCTCCCACCAGGAGTGGTGATGACATTCTTTCCAATAGCAAAGGGGAGAACACTCCTATGAGCAAGGCTGCAGCCACTGGTCCATCGAGGAGACACTAGGACACTTACAATCACGCACACTTCATTGCACGATTTTCATCTATCTTTCATTTGATGGTCACTTATACACTCTTGTTTGGTTTGTAGGTGCTATGTCTCAATCTCGTGCCTTCGATTGCTTGAGGGGCTCCTCAACACAGTACAGATCCAGTCGCGGTCTAGAATCGAGTAGGCGTTGAGAGAGAGATGACAGCCGAGAAAGAAGTTATTGTTTAAGGGAGTCTTCGTCTTCTAAACATAAGTCCCAATCTCAATCTCTCTTAAGGAAGTTCAACCCAATCTTCCTATAGATGGCAGCGATCAAACTTCTTCCCATGCTCCTCAAATTGCTGAGCCACCTAAGCAGTATTCTAGTTCATTTGGTTCCAGACAGTCGCACGATGGTAGGCCGAGCAAATGCCTAATTGTTGCTTCTGATCTAGCTTTTCCTACCGCAGCTCCTGAGGCTTCCACGGTAGAAAAATTGGTCGAACTTAAGGTCAATTTCCCAAAAATTTGCTTCGATGGGCTTAAGTTCCTTCCTTCAATTCATACAATTCCAAGGAGTGCTAAAGCGAGTTCCCTTGCATGCGCCAATGACGTTTCTATGCAGCATGATGCATTTTAGCATTTAACCGAAAAAATCTCCGAGGTGTCTAATGAGAGACAACACAAAATCAATCGTCTCAAGATAGAGGCGATCCATGATAAAGACATAATTGAACATCAAGACAATGAAATCTCGTAGTTGACAGTGAAGCTAACCGCGGTTGAAAAGAGTGCCAAAGAAACATCTGAGATGGTTAGTCGTCTAGAAGCGGCTCACAAAAAGGAGCTGGATGCTGCCTTCAGCCGCAGCGGTGTGCTTGCTTTGGAAAAGGATACACTGCAAAAGGAGAAAAACATTCTGGCCCGGCGCATTGAGGAACTAGAAGAACTCCTTAAAAAAGAGAAGAAAGAGAAAGTCGAAGCTCAGGAGGAGTCGCAAAGATATTGCAAAGAGGCCGTCGAAGCCCGAGGACTGAAAATTAAGCTTGACTAGCAACTTGCTCAAATTGAAGTCCTCAAAGAAGAGGCAAGAGAAGCGGGCCCCAATGAGGTTAGAGAGCAGATAGAGACCCAGTTAGAAGTTGCCAAAGAAGCCGGCGAAATGAGATCATGGATATTGTTCGATCCTCTGATTGTTGAATATAATGCTAAAGTCCTAATCCATCGCGATTTGAGTTTCCTTGGAGAGGGCTATCTTGAATCGCTCATCGAGGATTGGGAATACATTATTGAAATGAAGAAAAAAGCCCTCAATGAAGCTGATTTAGATGAAGAGAAGCTGGTATGGGAGATTCTTCGTAGGGACGAACCTTTAGCCTTGCTACTACGAGACTCCGATACTTTGATATTTTAGCACCCTCCGGTAGAGGGAAAACCATTGTAGAGTCTATGGAGTTTGATCACAAAGGTCCCCCATTCACTTCAAACAGCTGGAGCATTAGTTTCTCTTGGCTCGGGACGGGATCTGAGCTATGATCCAGACAGACCCAGTTATCAATCAAAGGTGCTGACTCCTATTCTAGAAGGGAGCACTTCGGTGATAAATGAAAGTTAGCCGGATATAGGTATCTCGATTTATTCTCCATTATGTAAGAGATTTTGTTCCTTATGCCCAATAATCATGGGATTATTTTCTTGTTTCATGAATCTGCATGTCTTTTGGGTCCCAACCAAACTCCAGGAAGCAGTGCCGCTGTAGAGCAAAAATTGACATCTACTGAAATTTCAACGGCCACCGACAATCCAGGGCCTGACGCTTAAGTTATTGGAGCACTTGATGATGAAAAAGCTGATGACCCGCCGTTGCCAGATGAATTAGATGACATTGTGATCACGGTTGCCACCGAACATACCGATGACCTTAAACTAAAAGAGCGCACACTACAAGAAAACATGTTATTAATAACGCCATTTAATAACGCATTATTCTAAAGCGTTATTGTTTACCTTTAAATATTTGTCCTTTTGTTTTGTACGGTACATGTGTAACGTTTTGGCCCTAAAATTTGTGTCTCCCTCCAAAAACACTTAACCGGCTTGGTCTCCCTCCCAAATAACACTTAACAATTTTCATCTCCCTCCCAAATGAAATAACCCTAACCGACGTTCTCTTCCATCTCCATCTCTGGTTACCGAACTTCAGTCGTTCTACTCCATCTCCAATCTTCAACAGTTGTGAAGGCGACGTCGTCTCGAACCCTAATCTCCAATCTTCGATTTCACTCTTCATCAAGGATGGAGGGAAGTTCAGAAACGCAATTCACATAAAAAAGTTAGAAGCTATCAAAATAGAATGTGTTTTCATAAAAAAAACAAAAACAAATGTCGATCGCTGGTTTCTTCTCTAGTCGTCGAGCAAAAGTCAATCCAAACCAGGCGCTTCAAATCAACATTCTGTGCCTCTTTGGCATCATCTTCCTCCGTTCATCTGATCCTATCAACAGTAATGGTAATTTGCTAACCATAGTTTTAATTCCCGCTGATTTAAATCTAATTATTTAGGATTTTACTTGAATTAGTTATTGAATCGAATGAAGCTATTGATTTGAACATAGGTAGTGATTTTGGGTTGATTTGAATAAATATAATTTGTTAAATTATGACTGAAATGAATTTTTTATGAAATGATACTCCTTGTAGAGATAGATTTGCTAAAATGGTAATGAATTTACCGAAATGTTAATGAATTTGCTAAATTTGTCATGAATTTGGTAACAAGTTTGATGAAATAATAATGAATATGGTACAATAATGATGAGTTTGGCAAAGAAGTAATATATTTTGCTGAAATTATAATGAAGTATTTTGTTTATTTCAGATTAGCAATAATCATTGATGAGTTTCAAAATATAAGAACTCGACATGAACAACGTTAGATATTTTTAGTATTTATGTCATGGTTGTTTAGTTTGAAAAGATCAAAATAATCGATTGTATTTGTAATCAAATATTATTTTATCACTTATTACCTATGGTAATTCAATTGCTTATAATGAAATTTTCTTTAATTTCGTCGAACACTTGCAAATTTTTTTTTCTTGGAGACTACCGCTCCCGAACCCCCACATTTTTATGACCTCACCAAACTTAAACCCTGACTACGCCACTGCTCTTTATCAATATCTGCTAGATTTGACGTTCATTTAATTACATGTTTACGATGCTCCTAGCAACGGTTCAGTTTACAGAAGATACTTATATGAACATAAACGAATTAAAGCCTACTGTTACTGATTTTGATTTGGCGGATGATTTGATGGCCTATTTTTATGCAATAGAACAAAATAGACCAACTGGTACCATCGTCCTACAATATAACAAAACAAAGTAGGAGAACAACGAATAGGAGAAAAAAAATCCATATTACATCTTTCTACACAATCTCATCCGGATCATGTTATCCAATATGCAGGCCACTAGTTTCTAAAAAGTTTCAATGAAATAATTTGCTAAATATAAGCATATAGAATAAAACATTAAAATTCCTATGTATTTCTAATGAATAAGCCTATATTAGGTTTCTTTACACTTCCTTAGAAATATCCTCCACCACTACAAAATCGATAACATTTATGGACCACTTGTTTAATTAAACACAGCATTATGAATCAGAACCAAATTTTGTTATCCAGCAAATAAGCCACTAACATAAAACATGTTAAAGGGAAATAGTTTTCAACTCATAAGAGCACAGGATATAAAGATAGTATACTTGAGTATCTTCGGAAGCCTTGTAGTTTGCGGATATGCTAATATTGGGTTTTCCTCTAGAATCAAGATAATAACAGAAGGACTCGATTAGTTAGAGTTATCAAATCATTCAAGCGTAAGATAACCTCTAGAATCAAGAAGCTAATGGATGGTTTACCTGTAAAAATTCTATTTTTCTTGTTAGGGTTTTATTGTGCAACTGCATCTGCAACTGTAATAGGGTAGATAGGGGACAGGGGACTGCGATATTCACTCAACATTGAAAAAAGGTGCAAGGTAGCTATTTGTGAAAAATTATGGAGATATTTTTCCTTTTATTTGTTGTGTGAATTATTGTGTGCTTATCTTATGTATGGAGTTACTAAAGACCAAGCATCAATGAAACCGGTAAAGATTTTAATTTACGTGAACTGTCACGTTCTTTATATTTGAATCAAGAAATGGATCTAATATTGATTTATTTACACCATTGCTTATCTTGTTTTTTAAGGCAGAAGAAAGTGAGGACTGCCAACAAATATAGCTTGTAAACCGCAATATTCTTGACGCATCAACATGTACTGTCATGTCTGCAGCTTTAACATCCTTATGAATTGTTAATCATTTTCAGATGGATTGTGTTTCTTTTAGATCCTGTTTGAAACAGAAAAACTATAACATGGAAAAGTGATGGGAAGAACGCTGAAAGGTATCATTTCAACTAAAATTACATACCAATTGATTAGCTAATAATGATGGTAAGCATTAATGTAAAGGTAACATCACAATTGTTTAAATGATTTTTATTTTGGTTGTCTTTTTCTCAAGTTTCCATGAATAATGAGCATGCTTTAGATATATAATTTTAAATTAGTAGAATTGTGCATGTATATAGTTTGACGAGGTTTGTCAACAACCATGAATCCATTACAAAACCTGCATATATATATAATGAGGAAAACATATACAAACTAAGGCTAATTTTATATCTTATACTCTCTTAAATTTTGTCGAGTGTCCTTTCCATCTTGTACGTGATTAATATACAGCACCCACTGGAGAATGGATAACTCTATTTCTACTTATCAATGATGCAAAGCTATTTTATAGTTTGAACTTTCAAGTATAATGAGATTGATTTAAAATTAATGTTTTTACTGTTATTAGAATGATTAATATAATTTTGAAAACAAAATATTGTAGCGATATCACTTTCGGTGAATATGATATCATAGTGTGGATTCAATATCTTCTTGGCATATTAAAATACGATAAGACGTGTAGCCAACCTTTATTCATACATGCATACTTACATGTTACATCTGATACACTTGGATGGTTTGTTACAAACTGTTGCAGTCAATAGACAACTCGTTTAGAAATACATCTAATATACATGTTTGATTTGTTAGTAGTTTATGATGGTTTTATCTATGATAGATTTTCTTAACAAGTAGTAGTAATAATACATAGTAGTAATCAGTAAGAACAATAATGTTTGAAACCTGGCACGAATAGTACATAATATTAATATTTGATTTTTTTTTGTATCAGCTGATAATAATCTACGTCCCTTGAAGAGCACGGAGGAGAAAGTGGCAATACTCAAAGTTAAAAACAACAAATAGAAAGTTTATTAAGATGTATTCGCTGAAGCATAGGGTATGTCACCACTACTGCAGAATTTATATGCTTTGATGATATTATTATATAAATAAGAGAAGCTTGTGTTGTTAACTCAAGGCAATGGATTCTATGACACTCATATGTTATATTTTTTAGAATATCAATGTCTAGTTGTCAGTACAAATTGTTCCTCAAGCTCGTTCTCTGCATTTTTTGTTGTATCATCCAAGTTTTATGTAGTGTATTTTAGTTTCTTTTTTGCGTTTCTATATCAAATAGTTTTACAGATTAGATTAGTTTCCTGCAACTTTTTGTTACAACTTGAGTTTGAGCAAACACGGTATTACAGTGTTCTTATGTTCAGTGCTTGGGTAATAACGAGACATAACCAGTAGCTCCCATGGTTTACTACTGGTGAATTTGAAACTTTTACCCTCACTGGAACTGCTGATATTCATTTTCTTCTTTCACTGCAGATCACGGGACAAGCATATTTGCCTAGAATTTTGGTTGAATTAAAGTACCGCTGTGTAATTGCTATCAAACACAAGAAGACAGGTGAGTTGCAAACTCCCAACTATCTCTATTATAAATTTATTTACTGAATTTCTTATTGGTTAAATTGTTGATTGCATTGATCTTAAATTTGATTGGGATATTTGCATAATTTGTTACCTTGACTCGTTCATCCTTCACTGCCCTGATGCTTTGAAATTCTTGTCACACGATACCTATAGCTATATTTTAGTGTGTCCTTGCTCTGCTGCCTTGTATTGATGAGTAGTGATACCCAATGCCTTACGCAATTGAACACATTAGTTTGGATCAAATTGCAAATCTCCTTTTGACGAATAGTAATTCTTTTGTTGCTTTAAATTGCCACGTCCCTCTTTTGTTATTTTTCTTTGAAAAGTCAAGCACTCCATTATCAATTTGCCTTGAAAATGTTTAAATGTGCCATGTTGCCTTGAATTTGTCATTACCATTTTGCTTTGAAATGGTCACGTCCCTTATTGGCAATTGCCCATACTCGTTTTGTCACGTCCACAAGCTTGCACTTTTTTCTTCTTCTTCTTTTTTATTTCATTTTTTGCCTGTAGCATATTTACATGTCCCCATCCAGTGCTTTGAGTTGTATTTCATCCTTCATGTGCCTGTTGTATTGAAAGTATGGTTAGGCACTCATTTATTACCCAACTGCCTTGGAGATTTTTCACATATTGCCTGTACCACTGAAACAAGCATTCCATCCATATCATAAAATTAGTCTTAAGAAACAATGGTCTAATGACTTACACATGGGTTTCTACTGAAGAGTTATGATGAAAGCAGGAAGAAAAGGCCTGCTGTTAATTTCAAAGATGCAGAAATTTTCAATTTTTTTGCTGTCTAAATTCCACCTCCATCTGAATGAATATTTGTCGCAATGCAAATATTTAAATAATCACCGATCATAACTCATATTTTCCATATTATGTATAAGACAGGAGTCGTACGTAGCCTAATCAGTGGGCAAAAATCAACCTGCGAATAGAGAATTGAAACAACATCATGCACTGACTACATATATGAAAAGTTTATGCAAAAGAGTCTATTAAAGAAGGTATTTTTGCAGCTAATAGCACACTTACATAACTATCTTGATTTATATATAGCAAGTATGGTAATGCAATATTTTTATATTTTTGCAGCTGAAGGGCACTTAATTGCGAGTTGATGGCTAACCTGCACAGTGCTTGATCGAGGTATGTTACAAGTGACATTGTTTACAAGAGCAGGTTTGCTATTAGTGCTTTTGTTTGGAAATGAAACCATATTAACACATGCGTTATTATAAATATATGATTGCATTGTGTGTTTAAAATGATGATGCGTTGTAAGGTTTATTTTTTTACCAGTTGTTATGAGTTTTATACATTACTTGTTTTCTTCCTTTTAAGAATTGTCTAAAAACTATGGTTTTATATATATATCAGGCCCTAGAAGAACAATGCAAGAATGATCAAAGAAGATTTTGTCTATAGAGATACATCACATTCTGGGATTAAGGGTGTAGAAATTGGTGCTGATGCTGCTAAGTTTCTTCTTAGTACAAATTCAGTTCCCACTTCCCACTTCAATAGTAAACTTTGAATATGTATTCTGGGATCGGATGTTAACGTTGAACTATGTTGTCTTTTATTATCATAAATATGTATTGAATTTGGTAATTCATGTATTGAACTTATTTTTTGTTAGTTGATACTTTATTTTTTTACCATGAATATGCGTTACATTTGCTGATTATAGTAAAATAAAGCATAGCTCCTTAAAAGCGTTATAACTATATGACATAAGTGCTATAAAAAGGTAATCCAATGTATGAGGTTACTGTCAAAGGATAGCAGCAAATAGGCGTTATTGTATCTGGACATTTTATAGCGGTATATATGTTGTAAGTGGATGTAGAATATACCATAAACATGTTGATATATAGCGTGAAATAGGCGCTATAGAATAACTATTTTATAGCGGCTATACTATGCTATGAAATCATGCTCTTTTATAGCGGTTTTTTTGTGTGTTATAAATGTGTAGTTCTTTTTTATAACATGTCGATATACAGCGTTTATCAAACCGCTATAGTTGTGTTTAATAGCGGCTATATGCCGCTATAAAAGACAGTTTTTCTTGTAGTGGCATCGAGAGAGGGGAGTTATTGAAGAAAAAAGCTAAAGCAGAACCTGCTGACGTGGATATCGACGATCCAAATCTAGTCCCACTACAAGTCATTCCACCCAGTGGGTCCGTTCCCGAAGAACTCCCTCCAAACTCTGAAAGCTCTCCTGCCAAGGGCGTTAAAGGATCGAGGAAAAGGATAGGCGGAAGCTATGGTGGTACCACTCCTAAGAAATTTAAAAGGGAGAAAAGGCAAAAGAAGCAGTCGTCACTTTTGCTTAGTTTGTATAGCTATTTTCTCATTTGTTGGCTGTGATTGTGCGGGTATGGCTCCCGCTTTAGAATAAACTTGTACTATGATTTCTAAGTTTAATGTGTAACAAAATTTCTTTATTTTCTATCGAACTCTTAAGTGAATTTTTATTTAAGTACTCGAGCTATTAATTTTCCATTCAGTGTACTTGTAATTTTTTACTCGTTGATTCGGATGATAATCCATTAATTCTATCCTAAGGCCTCCATGTTGTCGTGGACTTGAGTCGTACCAGACACCAAGATCGAGCCCTAGTGTTACGCTGTTAGATTCAGCGGTTTTTGTGATTATACTCCTGCCCCCGGTTTTGGGTTAGTGGAGTTAGATAATGGATGGTCGAACTCCATCCTTAGGGAGTTTATACTCTTCCTGTCAGTTTCAGGTCGAAGTTTATAGAGTAGCGAGTGGTCAAACCACAGTCATCTATTTGTTTATACTCATATCCACACTCTGGGGATAAGAGTTAGTTGGCGGGTGGTCGAATCGCATCCAATTCGTGTTTATACTCTAGTCTACACTTTGGGGACTTAGAGTTATTTTGGAAAATAGTCGGACCATAATTCCTTAATTGTTTGATTTCCCCCAAATCCGAGGTTTAGCTTAGCGAGTGATCAGTCGTATCGCGATCGCTTTTGATTCATGTCTGTCCCATCAATCAGGGGGATTAACTTGGTTATCGGATGGTCAAGTCACATTCATTCCTCGTTAGGTATTTCATCCATCATGTTGTGAACGAGAATCGTCAAATGAACGACCAGATCATGCTCATTTTTTTAGTTCAATCGTGAACTTATGTAATTGGCTAGCTCCAAACTCTGGGACCTGCTCGGACATGCCAATATTAGTTAATTGGGTATCGTAACTAATATGTAATGCTACAACAATCACAGATATGAAAGACATTTCAAACTTTATTTGCCAAATGGAATGAAATGACATAGTTTGTCTTATTACATATCTCGAAAATACAATGCTAAAGCAAATTCAAAAATTGAATACAACTAAATGAAAAAGAATAGACTAAGTGAAATAGCATCGTAAATGCTCGTTATTCCACGCTCTTGGGAGTGTGATGCCATCAACAGTCGCTAGCTTGAAAGTTCCCTCTTCAAGCCTCTGTTCAATGACATATGGTCCTTCCCAAAAAGGATTCATGTGCGACGGGGTAGGAAAAACTCGTTTCAAGATGAGATCGCTGATTTCAAAGGTTATAGGTCAAACTTTAGTGTTGTAGTATTGGGCGACTCGGTGTCGATGTGTAACTGCCTTCAAGTCAGCTTCTTCGCGCTTCTCATCTACAAAGTCTAGAGATTCTAAAAGGAGATCTCTATTCGTTTTGAGATTGTAGTAGGTCACTTGATGAGAAGGGACTTCGAGTTCAACATGAATGATGGCTTCGGTGCCGTAAGCAAGGTCAAATGGAGTATGGCCAGTCGCGGACTTGTGGGTAGTTCTATAAGCCTATAATGATGTTGGGAGTTCATCTACCCACTTGCCTTTAGCCTTTTCCAAACACTATATCAGAATGGACTTTATGATTTTGTTCACAGCTTCAACTTATCCATTTGCTTGAGGGTGCACAACTGCCGCAAATCTCTTTTCAATATGATGCCGAAGGCAGAAGTCTTTGAGTTCAGCGCTGTTGAATTGGATTCCATTGTCAGTTACAATAGTTTATAGAAGGACAAAACGACAAATGATGTTTCGAACAATGAAGTTGATTACTTTCTTTGTGGTGATAATGGCTAAAGGTTCTGCTTCGGCCCATTTGGTGAAGTAATCAACTACAACGATGGCGTACTTCGCACCACCTTTTGAGATTGGTAAGGAACCGATGATATCTATGCCCCATATGGAAAACGGCCATGGACTAACCATTTGTGTGATTTCTATTGGTGGAGCTCTCAGAACTTTTGCATACATCTGGTACTTGTCACATCGCCAGCGTAATCAACAGCATCTCGGTTGACGGTCAGCTAATAATACCCGTAACGAGTATTTTCTTTGCTAAGGTATGCCCTCCAGTGTGATCGCCACATTCTCCTTCATAAACTTCCTTTATGACTTGTTTGATTTCATCATGAGCGATACACTGGAGCAGGGGAATGGAAAAATCCTTTCTATACATAACTCCTTCCTAAATGGTATACCGCGAAGATTTGCGAAGGAACGTTCACCTTTCATTCCTCCATTTGGAAGGACTCCCTGTAGCAAGTAGTCTTTAATCGAAGTCATCCACGACTCTTCTTAGGCTCCGTCTCTAGTACCCAGTCGATTTCCATCTGGTTTATGCTCGGAGCATCTAGTACTTCGACTGGAACCAAGCCCATTCGTTGTGCATCCCTAGTGCTAGAAAACTTTGACAATGAGTATGTCTCTTTGTTTTGATCCCGAGGAATGTGCGTGATGTCATAATACTCAAAGTCAGTCAATAGCTCTTGGACTTGGATAAGATATGGAGCAAGTCGTTGTCCTTTGGCTTAGCAATCTTTTCTGACTTGGTATACTATCAACTAGGAATCACAAAAGATTTCGAGAAATTTTATTCTCAGTTCTCTAGCGAGTTTGAGTCAAGCAATCAGAGCTTAATACTCAGCTTCATTGTTCGTTGTAGGGAAGTCTAGCTTCATAGCATAGCAAATTGATCGATCTTTCGGAGTTACTAACATGATTCAGGCTCTAGAACAACAATCATTGTATGCTCCATCCGTATACATTTTCCACCGAATGGTAAGGGCTCCACGACTCTTTGGGAGAACATCGTGTACAGTGAATTCTACTATAAAGTCCGCCAGTGCCTATCCCTAGATTGTTCTTCGAGGGAGATAAGTGATGTCGAATTAGCTCAGTTCGATGCACCACTTAAGTAGCCTTCCAGATGTCTCAGGTCGCTGTAAGACCTGTCGTAACGGTTAATCGGTGTAAACAGTAATAGGATGAGCCTAAACATAAGGGCGGAGCTTTCATGAAGCAATCAACAAGCGATACGCTAATTTCTCTATCTTCAGATAATTCCTTTCAGTTCCTGTTAATCGCTTGCTAACATAACAGACCAGTCTCTGGATCCGATTTTCATCGCGAAGCGGTGCAGCACTTATAACGTGTACCGATACGGCCAGGTAGATATACATGCCTTTGTGATCCACCAGTTTTACAAGATGGAAGGCTTCTCTAAGTGGTTCACCAAAGCTCAGAATGTGTCTTCACAATCCTATGTCCATTCAAAGTCCCTTTTCCCTCTTCTAATCAAATCGAAGAAAGGAATGCATTTATCGGTGGCTATGGAAATAAATCAACCTAGGCCAGCAACCTTCCCATTTAGACTTTATAGTTGCTTGACGGTCTTCGACACTTGGATATTGCGAATTGCTTGAATCTTCTCAGGATTAGCTTCGATTCCATGAGCATTGACGATGAAACCCAAGAACTTTCCTGAAGCAACGCCAAAAGAACACTTCAAAGGATTAACCTTCATTTTCTAATATCGGAGGATATCGAACATTTCTGCTCAGTCTCTAATGTGGTTGTTTGATCGTCGTGACTTCACGAGCATATCATCGACGTATACCTCCATCGTTTTTCCAATCCGACCTTTAAACATTGTTGACCAGGCGTTGATAGATTGCTCCAGCATTCTTCAATCCAAATGGCATTACCACATAGCAATACAATCCAACGTTGGTAATGAAGCTGGTGTGCTCCTAATCGGGAATGTGCAACGGGATTTGGTTATATCTAGAGTATGCATCCATGAAAGATAACAATCCATGTCATGCGGTTGATTCTACCATCTGGTCAATCCTTGGAAGGGGAAAACTATCTTTTGGACACGCCTTGTTTAAGTCCGAGTAGTCAACGCATGTTCACCACTTTCCATTCACCTTTCTCATAAGTACAGGATTTGATATCCATTTAGGGTAGAGGGCACTGCGAATAAACCCCTTGCATTTGAGCCTATTCACCTCCTCTTTAAGGGCATCAGATCTCTCTGGACCCATGCCACGCCTTTTCTGTTTCATCAGAACATGCCTCGGGTGGATATTTAATGCTTGGCTCACAATGGCAGGCAAGATCCCACACATGTCAGAATGAGTCCAAGTGAACACGTCAAGATTTTCTCGAAGAAAACCAGCAAGTTCTTTCATCAATGGGGGTTGAGCTATGACCGTGATGTCTATTGTCATCTCAGCCGGTGCAGCCTTGCTCTCTTTGGGCTCCTCCTCGTCATCCCTCGGATTTGTCTTTATAGAACCGACTGTGGTGCCCAAGCCAAGGCCCAGGTGCTGGTTGTTAATCTTTGGTGGTTTGGAAGGGAGGGACTTGTCCACACCCTTACCTTTCTCCTCTAGTTAAGCTTCTCTCAATTCAGCTCTGTGCAGTTAATGCCCCGCTATTAACCCGCTATAACCTTGCTATATCTCATAGCGGATTTATACCGCTACGATTTTTCCATATAGCCCCAAATATAGCTTTTCCACTTTAAGCCCCACTATTTTCGCTATATCACATTATTCCTGCTATATTCCATTATTTCTGCTATTTCCATATAGCCCATGTGCCAAATATGTATGGGAGCGAAAGCAAAGTACCCTTTCAACGAGCTATAAATGTTGTTTGTGGGGCTAGCAGGGATGACTTCAACTCCAGTGATTCCGAATTGTTCAAGAATAGAGTCCATCTCAGCCTGAGTTGTTATGCATGATAGATTTTAAATTATATCTCCCTTCTTGCTAGCTGAAGGTGAAGGTTTGGTTCCTCTACTAAGCTTCTTAATGGACTTCTTGATGCACTATAGAGACATTCCATTTTTCTGACAGGGGATATTATTCCAAACTTAAGAAATAATTATGTTCATGTTATATAAAATATTTAGTATATGCTAATTTTAAAAAAAAATTATTATTATCTAGGTAATCAATTTACTGTCAAAGTAACAGAGTATGTAATAATCATTAGATAATAATTCTTTAGTGTCGCATGTTGGGTTTGTTAGAAAACATAAATTTAAATTCCAACAAGAAAATCCCATAAAGGAGCTATATTAAAGTTGAATGAGAATGAATATGCGACCCCAATATTTGGCATCAATAAGCTCTCATCAATAATGATGTAAAACTTGTGCTATAAAATATTAACAAGTTTCACAACCATGTTTGACGCCGAAATGATAAGGATATCGACACTGATGAATAACAACGATGTGAATTGGAAGCCTAATAATTGGTTAAACAATTTACAGCATGATTAAAAGTAATGGTGCCAAGAGGGTTGATGTCATGCCGAGCTCCATTTGCAATGTTAAAAATGATCGTGGAAATGTATAGAAAAACAATAAGGCTATTTCTATTGAACTATGCTAATAAGTAAACGTCGAAGATGAGTAGTGTTGTCCTTAATTGACATCGAGTTTATTAGCATCGCATCTCACTAGAACACATATTGTCGATGGCCTCTATATTCTCAACTAAGGGTTGCCGCGCTTCAACTTAATCGATAAGATATGAAATGGCTTCGGCGCTGTTAACGTTAATTAGTCAACAAAGAACATTATTAGTATCGACTATCACAACAACAAAAGGTTGTCGCGTCCCAATGAAATAACGGGTTAACGTTGTTGAAATAGTAAGAACTTTACTGGTGCCAAGTGTCATAATAACATCGTAACATCATTTTAAAATTGTTATCAAGGCTATTAATGTCGCACCCAATAACATCTGTGACTTTGAGTGGGTCACCGCATTTTACTTTCATCATTTATAATACAAAAGATTTGTGCTAAAAATATTAATTAACGGATTAATAAGATAATAAAGGGTTTTGTTAACTTCGAGTGTCATAAAGATATCGAAAACCATTAGTATTGATCATCGTAGTAATGTTATAAGTGTCACCATAGTTATTCAAAAATGGGTTTCGGGTCTAATAAATCATCTTCTTCACCAATTCACCTAGAACGTACCTGGTGTAATGCCTACTTCAATTAACGTTAAAATCTGGATAAAGATCTGCTATTAATCTAATATTAATCCACTATTGCCGAGATCAATAAGTATTAAGGCTTTAAGATCAAATCCTAACTTCGATCCGAGGTCGATAAAACTGAAATCGAATCACGAACATCAAATAAAACCCCCAAATCAAACTCTAGTAACAACCTTAGAACTTGATTGTTTGAATCAGCTTCTTAATTAGATCGATCAAGAATAAATATTATACCTGAATGAGAATTGGATGCTCGAGAATTAAAAGAGTTTTAATTTTTGATTTCTTGCTTGAGCTTTCGATTACAGGTAAAAGAGGGAAGGAGGAGAGGCCTATGTATTTATAGGGAGAAGCGGGCGTATTGGAGCCATCAGATTGATTTTAAGTAAATGGTTAGATCAGCAAGAGAAGACCAAAAGGCGAGAAAAGAACAACGCCGACATTATTGACTTGGAAAGCCAATGGCACCTCTACACTGGAGGGGGGCAAACGTTACTACTATAATTATCGTCAAAGGAGTTCGACGTGCCACCTAACCATGGCGCTGCGCTAGTAAACAACGCCAAAGTGATAATGTCGATACCAACAATTGCTCTTTGATCCACATCGCATGCCTTCATTGTTGTCGAAGACATATGAACAGCGGTACGCTAATAACGCCAATGGTCAACATCGAAGACAGAAGGATAAGTTAGCATCGAATGAATAGAGCGCTACACTGCATTGACAATAGAATATACATACAATGTCGCGTGTAACCAAAGAAGCGAAGGAATCAAGTACAATTAACTTCGAAAGCCATCAATGAGCGTCGAAGTGACCCATAGCACATTTTATTGATGCTAAGGTCAATTAGCATCACTACTCACCTACTGTAATCAAACAAGCTCGTCATCGATAACCATGAAAGATGTTAACGATACACTAAAGCGGTACTACACTTCACAGCTCTTCGAAGATGTTGCTCTACGATGACCACCAAGGATCATCAACGCATCTTAACTTTCATATAACACACCTCATCGACATTCAGAAGGACGCCGTCTGTTCGTGAATGCGGTGTTGATGACTAACGTCGTCGACATTCACAGAGGCTATCAACGTCGCCAATCATCAATAGTATTCAATAGCGTCGCGCTTCTTTCATATGGCATTCAGCTCTCCAATGTCGACTTTGACCCAAGCTGTTGCACTCCAATGATGAATCTCAAGTAATGTTGTATTAATTGGAGCCGCATTTTAATAATATTTATGGGATGTCACTACATGATGATTGCCGAAGTCAATCATGTTAACACCAAGAGTGTCAAAGACAGCTACCGACCACATTTCTTCCTCTATAAATAGGGACCTAGAGGTGCCATTTTGAGGACAAATTCATTCTCTTTCCACTTCTTACATTTTCAACTTTGTAACGCTAAATCAATTTGGGGATTTTTGTCGATTGTAATACTTGCACTTTGTACACATAAGGATTTGGATATTAAACAATTGCATAACCTATTGACTTGATTTAAACTTGTGACTTGCATATTCATTTGACTTTGAATTTAAACTTGAACGTTGACGGGCATGTTGACTTGAATATCAACACGCATATTGACTTGCACCTTAACTTGCCTATTGACTTCAATCATATATAATGACGTGCATGACTATGATGACTCGACTTAGAATTGATATGGACATATAGTGTTATGTTAGTTAATAGTATGGTAACCATTTGAGTTACATAGAACTTTTGGCTAACAAATATTATTGTGTTAAAGTTAGTAATGATTTTTGTTTTTTGTTTTTGATTGAAGAATAAATTTATGGTCTTTTGTCAAGGGAAAAGAAAAAAAAATTCTCAAGGGAAAAGTTAGTATGCTTAACTGTTCGATTAAATCTGAAAGGTAAAATCAGACTACACCACGACCGAGGTTCATATGTATACGTAGACAAGCAAGAATTGTACGTATGTGAAAAATCACATTTAAAGCGATGCTTTATTCATCTTTTTTGTTGTGTTGCCTCCTTGAAAATGCACTTCCAACTAATTATAATTATTACATAGAACACAAATTCCAAATAAAAAGGCTACTGGAAGCTGCATGCAGCGTCAAAAAATATGGTGTATGTCACACAAAAAACACCTACTGGAACGAACAAAATAAATAATGGGTACCATCATGTGGGACCAACATGTACCCATATTGTGATATGCGGTCGTAGTGTAATTTCTATCCGATGCCATTTCCGGTACAAGTACCTTATAATCACTGACCAGCGACCCCACTTTACTTTACTTCTGCCCTCTATTTAAGCTCTGCTACTTCCTTCACTCCTACACACCAAAAACCAAACATCCATCCATTATTCCATTAACATCATTATACAATGAATCATCTCAGATTCTTCTTCTTTTATACTACCTTATTTCTAGTTCCAACATCTCTCGTCGCTTTTGACGAATCCTGGAACAACGCTCACGCCACGTTCTACGGCGGCGGTGATGCTTCCGGCACCATGGGTAAGCCCCACGTACATTACCATTTTCCCATAAAATCCTATTAAATAAAAATATTTTCTAGCTCTAAAAAAAAACACCTATTTGTTATAGGTGGAGCATGCGGGTATGGAAACCTATACAGTCAAGGGTACGGGACAAACACAGCAGCTCTGAGCACAGCCTTGTTCAACGACGGCCTGAGCTGCGGATCCTGCTACGAACTCAGATGCACAGACGATCCCAGCTGGTGCATTCCTGGTTCAATACAGATAACCGCCACTAACTTCTGCCCTCCCAACTACGCCCTACGCAATGATGCCGGAGGATGGTGCAACCCTCCCCTTAGGCATTTCGACCTTTCCCAGCCCGTCTTCGAACAAATCGCCAAGTATAGAGCCGGAATCGTCCCCGTTTCCTACAGAAGGTACGTGCATCTGTACATCATTCATTCTAATACTTACGCCTTGACATATGTATTTAATTTATGCGCTTCTAATTAAAAGGGTACCGTGCGAAAAAAGAGGGGGGATGCGGTTCACATTAAACGGACATTCCTACTTCAATTTGGTGCTCGTCACCAACGTCGGTGGGGCAGGGGACGTGCAGTCTGTGTCCATCAGAGGTTCGAGGAACGGGAACTGGGAGCAGATGTCGAGGAACTGGGGGCAAAATTGGCAAAGCAACTCTTACCTCGATGGGCAGGGCCTCTCTTTTAAGGTCACCACCAGCGATGGAAAGACGGTGTGCTCTTACAACGTGGCTCCATCCAACTGGTCCTTTGGTCAGACTTTTACTGGCGGCCAATTTTGATGTTGTTTATGGTTTTGTTTTTGTGTGCAAGGTGATTGGCCGAGGTGGTAACTTAAGTAAACTACCCGCTGATTTGCGTTTTTACCGCTTGTTGTGTGCTGCTTGTTTCGTGTGACTTATACGTTTGTACTTTTTCTATTTTAATGCTAATGAAATATGTCCCTAGCTGTAGTAAAAATATGTTCCTCTTTGACAGAGATCCAACTACCATTGATGACTTACCATTAAAATAAAAGTGCTTTTGTCTGACGCTTTTGTGAAGAAATGTCAATGCTTTTTCACTGCATAATCAAAATAGTAAAATGTACTTTGTTAAAAATAAAATAAGGGAATAAATTAGGTAGTTGGACTTGTGAATAGAAGGAGAATAATTGTTCCTTCAACTACCTCGGAAAAGTGTGTGGTCTCTGTTTATTCTCATGTAATAAAAGACCTAGGCTAAAGAAATATGGGCTGCTACTTTTTATATTCGTTTAAAGTTTTAAACTGATTAATTGTTTTCCAAAATAATGCATTTTTTCCAAGAATAAAAGAAAATTTAAGATCTCATTTGTTTTGTCATTTTTAGTTTTGTGTGTTCGTACAATAAAAAAACATACGACATATGTATTTTTCGAAAACAATTAATTTGAAAAATGAATCTAAAATATAACGTAGAAAATAATTTTGTATTCGTGTTTTGAGAAATAACAAAAAAATAAAAAATAATTTATCATTTCTGTCGTCTCTTCCTCTTTTACACTGTTCCTCCATCATCGCTGTAACGATCTAAAATTTTAAATATTTCTTCAGTTTTTTTTATATGTTGTTATAAATGTTGAAAATGGAAAACATAAAACACAAAAAGAAATCAAACAAGTCCTAACCGTTGCATTCTAAGAAGCCAATTTGCTTTTTAAAAAAAATAGAATTAGACGGCCGCTTAGGTAATGCGTACCTAGGGGTCTAGGCGAACGTTCTGGACGACCAGACTGCTTAGATGGTCCCTGAACCTGCCTAGACAGCACCTAAGCTTGCTTAGGTCGGGTTAGGCCTTACTGAATCCGTCCAGATTCATATGGGTCAACCGAACCCTGTTTGATCCACCAAGGTCCGTTTAAGTGTTTCCAGAGTTGGTTGTTTGAACATATAAAAATTGTTTATTATCATATAATTACTACGATACGTATTTCACCATGTTTGAAAAACATATCATTTCAATAAAAAATTGAATCCAATGATTCAATACGTGGATATTTTACAGTATTTATTTCTTTGTTTCTTTCATTTGTTTTAATACATTTTACAATAACGAATAAACTTCTCTATGTATAATGCCTGAAATTTCATCAAAAGTAAGTAAATTTATTAAGAATGCAAAGTTCCAACAAATCCCTGATTTATCTTCTTCCAGACGATTAATCCATACTTCAAGGATATGATCATTTAATCTGATTGAAACAAACACAAGATTCATATAAAGTTTCCTTGGACCCAAGATTTAATGGTTAAATCAATGCTTCTGTTTTTATTTCCTATCAGAATAGGTGATTCAAATCAAGTATTCTGAAAGCATTTATATTACAAGCACATAAATGATCAAGAACTTACTTACACAACTTGGTAGAGTATTAATGAAAAACCTTGAGTTGGGTAGTTAAGAATTCGAGTACTAAGGCAAATAAGAGTACATAGAAAGGATGTTCCTGTTAACTAGTTATTGCAATAGTCAATGCCACATTAAATGGTTCAGAAATTCTTGTACTTCAAAAATAGCAAATGTAAAGTGTAGTAAATGTTATCAGAACTTCATACATTTAAGGCAAGAGTGTTTGTTCAGTCAACAACAACTAACGTGACAGAATAACCACTCCATGTTTTATAATGTTACAGTAAATGCATGTTCATTCTTCGTTTATTATGTTACTGCTTTTGCTTCTAATTGTAAGAACGCTATTACTGTGAATAATTGGTTGGCTCGAGAAAATTTTCTAACCATTTTCTTGAATTTGTCAAACTTAATGTTTTCTACGTTTAAAGCAAATAAAATATGATCAGTGGCAATCTACATCATGAGAAACTTTATTCATCGCTGGATTTTACAAATTATGCAGGGTTCTTGGATATAATTAAAGCAAAGGCCAACAAAACCGCAAACGATTTTACTATACAGTACGCATTAGACATACACCTTCAACATTTGAATTTATCATTATAATTTTATTTTTTTAAATATATATTATTACAAAACAAAAATAAATACAACGGACGGTTACCACTTCCTCCTATTCTCTATTAATTCGTGCACTCCACTGTCAATGGACGTGAGACATGATGGATGTTTATTCACGTTAGTTTCCAACTTAAAAAAAAGCGAGTGATATTGGATTTTTTTTATCAAGGGTTTATTGTAATTCGAGTACGATAATCTTACTAAAGAACAACAATACAGAAATCTCATGAAACTGCATATATATAATGAAGGGTACCGAATAAAATTCCAACTTTGAAATTCTTAGGAAATTTGTGTTTACTATAAAATCTTTATTTTAAAAATAAAAGAAACCGCGAGCACATGGTGTACTATCGTAATACAGATGCAAACATGGGCCGATCTACGAATAGTTACATTTCTAATTTTAGAAAGATTTTAAATTTAAATTATTGGAAGCAACTAAAATATGCGAATCTTTGTAGTAAAAACATACGGTTCTGGTTTTGTTCGGTGGAAATCAAGGGGTTTAGAAAATCTTACAGTTTACATTACCCCACGTAAAATGACTAACAAGATTTCGATTATAGCGGCATTTTCCTAAAATCTTAGGTGTGGTAAAAGTCACATAGAATTGCATTTTATACTAAGCAATGCAAAATATTAAACTTCAACATCATTATTAAACTTCAACAAAATTGAAACTAATCAAATTAATCGATTCAATTAATAAATTCAACTAAAAGGGAAAAAAATCAAAAATAAATAAATAAAATAAAAATTAAACTGAAAACAAACTTTTATTAACCGAAGGATTCGGTATAAGATCCGAAAACAAAAGATGGTAGGAAACTAAAATCCCATCAAAACAAATTGAACATGCATGATTAACTTTCACCATCGATTACAAAGAACTAGAAAAAAGAGACAGAAGAAATCTAATGTGGATGTATGTGCTGAAGGATGCTATTTATTGCAAAAAATATAAAATATCTTGAAACATTAAGTGTAGGGTGAAAAAGTGACAGAATACCCTAAATTGATCAAAAACGAGAGAAAGTGTATTACAAACAAAACAGAACAGTAAGAACACAAGGATTTTAAAGTGGTTCAACCTCAAATCACTATCGACATCCACTTTAGTTTTTATTTACTAGAGATTTGACATAAATACAAACGAATTACAAGGTTTTAAATATATAAATATAGTGCAATTTTAGGTTTAATGGTAATTCATGACGAAGTTAGATATGGGGGAGAACAAGGTTCAAGATCAAGAGCCAAAATTCAAGAGTCCTTTTCTTTTTGCAGTATCATTCGTATTTTAATCGAAATCATTCACCATAGCCGCTAGATCGTGGAAGACCGAGAAGAGCTCAGATTCACGAAAATAGAAAAGAAGAATGAGTGTTTTTCTGTGAACGAAATAACGTCAGTAACGACCACAATATAGTTGGTACCAAGCACAATTACTTGTTGCCAAATGACTTGTTTCCTCATACTTGTCCATATCTTCTAATTTCCAAGCTTGGTTGTCAAAGTTGCTCCATTAGATCATGTTTACACCGACATGATTTGTACTATAGGTATTTTCTACAAAGTACTGGAATGGTTCACCAAACTGTTCAGAAGTGGACCCCTCCTAAAATCATCTCGGTATCCACTATAATTGTGGTCACTACCGAACATAATCGAGATACTCTAAATTGGCTCCAACATCTTGTGCTCCATAATTCCATCATCTCAAGTAACCCCTTGAGTTCCGATCCATTTCTTCTTTGTTTCGAAGTTCGGATTCACTAAGAAGTTAGTCGGTTTAAATGGTGGATAACATTGCCCCAAAACAAGCTTTCATGAAAACAAAGCATGCTTTGAATCAAGACAAGCAATATAGTTCTAGCTGCATAAGGTTCAATAGTTGACCAATCATCATCATTGAAGCATTGAATCAATTTCAAGAGCTTCTGTTCATCGTTTTAAATAGTTGGTGTACAATTCCTTTCTTCTCAGTAGAGTTGGAGTTCTTAACTCTCTGGAAGCTTCATCACGCCTCGATCAGGTAGGCGTTCCTTTTCTTTCTTTTCTTTTTCTTCCTTTTTTTAAAAAATTGACAATCAAAACATGTTGGTATCGACCACAATCATGTCAGTACAGACATGATTCCTGGAAGTGCTAAATAATCCAACACTTATGAAAATTTCTTTCATCCAAATTAATTTCCAAGTAAACTCCATCCTCTCCACATTCTAGACCTTAGGCCACCATTGCGACTTTCTTGCTTCTGCTGCCATCACCTCCAAGTCGTTTGTTGCCGCAGCCTATTCCGCTATCAACGTCGATCTCACTGACATTACCTTCAAATCAGTATCGAACATCTCACTCTGGCCACTTTCAAATCTTGATTTTAATATCTAGGTGGGTTTTCAATCTCAATCTCGATGTCCTTAGTGGCATGGTTGTTGCCACCATATCGTCATTGTCGACACCGCCTTCATGTCGTGCCTGATGTCATGGCTATTGTTGTTGATCCATAGCCAACCATAGTTCATTGCCCCACTTTGCAAGGCCAAGTTGAAACTTGGATTTGGGGAGAACTCGAGCTACATGAGATTGACGCCAAGCGGTCCTTGGCTTGCAACCAAGTTCTTATTGTTCATCTATACTTAGTGTTAGCTTTGTGTATTCATTGCCCTTGCTTCGAGTTTTTCTATCATCGGCCTTGAATTTGCACATGTGATAAGTTTCCCCACATAGGAGGGGTGCGACTTATCTTCGTTGAACTTTGGTCGAATGTAGATCTACATCCCACTTTCAATAAGATGGTTCTAAGGAGCGGTCACATCGAATGCACTCCAGTATATGAATAGAACGTACATGCCAATACTTCAAGTTAAACATCACAATCCTATGCTTCTACAAAGAAAACTCCCTATCACTCCAGACAACGGTTCCATTATCGTATAGTCTACGATAACGGGTAAAATTCGACAACACATGACGAGATCCGTTGGATTTTGTACATCGACTACACGAGTTTTAGTTAAAGTAATTCATTAAAGTAAAAAATACCTAACCGTGTTCGCTATCAATCTTTTCAGTTCAAAATGAATAGACGATCTCCTTGCTTGAGAGTCAACATTGGTCCTTCTATCCCTCTAGAGGTGGACTCTTCTAATGCTCAAGCCTCTACGTCCACTCCATCTGAAGTGAGGCATTCTATAACTCAGGAACTTCGAATCTAGGTCCTTCCAGCTACACAACCTCACGGTCAAGCTCCTCCACTAGATGAGCGACCTATTCTAATGGTCTTGGATAATCCCCGAGATTAGACACCATCTAAGTTGGTCGTATAGGCACTTCATTCAATTTTTCTAAAACATGGGATTCTTAAGGAGGAGGTTTTTCTACCAACACTCGACCAACGGGCTCATCTCCCACCTCCAGGCTAAAATATGTGCAATAGGTATATGTGCTTATCTGGAGCCGTGCCACCATTCAATGACTTTCTCAAAAAAATTCTCCAAGCGATTGAGTTGGCTCCCACTCAAGTACACCCCAATGGCTATGTCCTTCTCAATTCTTTATACATTCTTTTCATGATGTAATTAAATCGTCCCCTAACATTTGATGAACTAACTTTCCTTTCGAGCTTCCAAAAGAGGCAAGATTCACCTTCTTTGCTAATAGTTGAGGCATACAATAATTGCAAGGTTATCGAGGTACTTCATAACAAGCGTAGTTATTTCAAGAGCGACTTCTTTGTTCGTTGTTCTAAAGGCTTCAACTTCTTCTATTTATGCACACGTAAGTATTCTTATCCACTGCCTCCTTCTCACTTGGGTTTACTTCACCCAACAGTCAAATATCCTTTCTATTTTCTTTAGTGATCTCCTCAAACATGAAGTCATCGACGCTCATAGGGATACTTTGGGGTTCTTAAAGGGGATTAAATATGAACTTCACACAACTTCTTATTTTCTCATAAATGCTCGGCTTTTCCAATATAACCTCTATATGACGATAGGAGCGCCTTTCCTAATAAACTCTCCACCAAAAGATCTCAAGCTACAGCCGGTCCCTCTACCCCTACCCATGATTCATACAAAGAAGATAAAAGGGATCAAGCGGGTCAAGAAGGCAAGGATATTCTAGGAGGGGAAGAGAGAAGAGAAGAAGTAAATATTGTTGAGGAAAGAGATGAAGGGAGAGAGAAAGAAGGAGAGAAAGAAGGCGATGAAGAGGAAGACGAAGACGACGACGATGAAGAATGACCTCGATGGGGACGAATCATATGGGAAGACATCTCCCAAGGGCACTATAGTCGTAGAGCCTACCTATTCAAAATGATTGGTCATTAAGTTTTCAGAGCTTGCTCCTAGACCAAGCCTTAAACCCATTGAAGAAGCAACTCCTTCTACTGGCTCCTCCGAGAATATCTCGGTTCCTTAGGCGATCTTAGGAACTTGTCAGCTTTTGAATCTAGGGGAATAAGCTTTGGAGATATTCCACCAGCCCCCATGAATTTAGTTTCTCTTCGGAGGATGTTCTTGCAGCTGTCGAAGGTGACAAAACTCCATCTCTAGGACCCTTTAAGCACGACCCGTAGGTTACTTAGGGATACACCAGCACTTCACACACTTATAGGATCACCAATGTAGACACTTAGCACTCGTTCCTAAATTTGTGACTTAGTTCAGATATATCCTTTGTATTTTTAAGTATAATGGGCAGGGAATGCTTTGGCCATCTCCATTCGAGCATAGATCAATATCGTTCCTCAACTCTAGAGGCTTACTACGTACTAATGTCCTAGCTCTCATTAGGAGTCAGGCTCCTAAAGGAGAGGAAGAAAAGGAAAGAAAAGGGGTGCTGAGATGCAGAGGATAGAGAACGCCATTGCGATGATTAGGAGCAATGCGAGCCTAAAAGAAAATAGGACCACCTAGATGAACAACGAGGTTCGTGCGAGCACAGTAGGCGTGACTTCGACCCCTATAAGCCAAGATTTCACTCCCAACCTTCTCAAAAACCTCTATCATTCCAACCTCATACCACTACTGTTTCCATCTCCCATCATTCCAAAGCAGCCGAAACCTGCACCAATGCTTCCACCTTAAAGGGCCGGTACATGAATTTCAAGTCACGCTGCTCCTCTATAACCCCGAAAGTCAATCTTCAAATATCACCACTAGGATGCAGGCCGCTTTTCCCGGCTTCCTCCTAGAGGGGATGATGTTCGATTATAATGTCATGAGCATCTCAAGAAAGGAGGCTAATAAAGGCCTTGACAAACATAAAGAGGTCACGAAGCAAGTGCCTGAATGATAAATGCTTGCGAAAGGCCTATCTGACATCAACTAGGTTAACCAGTTGATTATCCATTCCTTTGACTCGGAGAGGGACAATCATGATAGGATAGTAGGAAGCCATAAAAAAATTGGCTAAAATTGCAAAAAAAGGAAGTAGCATAATAATTAGCTAAGGACACTAAAGAGAGAATTGTCGAGCTGTCCATGGTCCATACACAAGCGACCGCTGTCATAAATGATCAGTTGAAGACCACTCATACTACTAATGTTAAGCTTGAGGAATAACTCAAAGCAAAACAAAAACAACTTACAATGCTTCAAGCTAAAGTAGAAAAGCTTAATGTTGACTTGAGGACTGAGTCAAAATCTAAGGTCCAAGTCCAAATTAAGCTCGTCGGCACCAAAAATGAAACTACAAAGCTCAAAGAAAAGATCGCTAAAACTGAAGAACATATGAAAGCTACTCTCCTCCAGTTATTTGCCAATGTCATAGGAAAAAATTGGCTTGGAGATAGCGGCCCGGTAACTTTGACGGATGCTTGGGAAGAAATCTTGCAGAGAGCCGGTATATTTTCCCAAGGCGTCGAGGAGGACTATCTAAAATCAATTTTTCTAGATGAAGACAAGGCAATCTTGGCTGCACAAGATGCAGCTATAGGGAGGGCAACTATTGAGGCCCTCTCCGGTCCTAACGCTTTGGATCATGCAGGAACTTCCATTTTGACTACAAAAGAGCCCTAGGACATCGTCACTTCCATGGTGGCCACTTCTAAGGCTTCCATTATTGAGGAGCCTGTTTCCACTACATCCTATGTCGATACTCCACATCTCACTTCTCCTGCTGTTTAACCTATCCAACATACTTCTGAGAAGGGAGGTGTCGTCAAGTCCCCATCAAAGGACACTCCAATCGTCAAGGGACATCTCTAGTCTCTTCGGTCTTTAAGAAACTTCTCTTCTTGCATGAGGACATTAGTAATCTATACCTTTCTGTCTGCTAAGTTATAAGTTATCCGTCGCTGCCTCCTCTGCCACCAGCTACTCAAGATCAATGCCCAAGTGCCATCAAAATGATGTCTACCTTCGTTATTGCAACAAACATCACTCTGATTCCTCCTTCTATCTCTAGCCCCGACAAAGACTTTGAAAAGATAGGGGCGTTGAAAGGGTTGGAGGACATTGATCCATCTTTAAAAGAAGAGGTGACACTAGTCAGCACAAAAGACCCAGATTCTATTACAATGATGGAGATATTGAAGCATGACTTTGAAAAGATTATAGTCAAGAAGGAACCGGGAATAGAGAATTCCATGGTTAGCTCAGGCAAATTCACTCCTACTCTTAAGGTCCCACCTTTGAAAATCAAGTCGTCCCAAGGTCGTGGTAATGGAGCCTCAAAGACCTCTGATCCATCCTCTAGAAAACTTAAAGACCCACTCTATTGGAAAACCGAGGAGGAAGATTCCCCATCCGAGAAAGGTTCTATAGAGAAGGAGGAGGAGCAAACAAAGACTATCACGAAAAAGTGTCGCACCAAGTTAGCTATCAAGAATAACAAACGAGGGAGAGGAAAGTAGTGGTCACCCCAGTTTCTGAAGACATTTTTTTGCTTCACTGTATATTTTGTTTTTTTTGGGAATTTTTTGTGTATAGGCTGTCATTGTGCAAGAGTGGTCCCTACAATGTTTGTACAAAAGATTTATGTAAATAAAATACCTTTTCTGTTCAATCTCTTTCGTTTTACATTGCTGCTTCTCTTATTCGACTTGGCTATATAACTGCTTTCATATATAATATAATCATCTGTAATTCAATTACATTCACAATATATGTGCTTGTGTCTATGCAATTCCATTATTTACCATAATTTTGTACATATAAATAAATTTCTACAATTTTTCGGTATTATTTCATTACTTAGTTCTATTTATTGTTGCCAATATATTTCTTGTTTGGTCAAACAAAACCGTACTTCTTTGGCTAACTCTACTTATCTTCTACTGAGTGTATATTACTCAACTAAATAGAATAAATTACTTTGGCCAATCTATGGCCAACATTGTTTATCTTCAGTTGGTTCCATTCGATGGTAAACAATGTTATATTTATGAAGGTTTTAACTTCACACTATTTCCTGTCTTTGGAAAATGGTATTTGGATGTGTTTTTCTAGACATCCACCCTTGATTTCACCTATCTTCGGATGATAACCAAAGATATCCCATTAACTAACCTCGTTATGATCGACTGAACATATCACATTAAGCTATAAACATGGCTATACCTGCAAAAAATTCAATTATATACCAACTCCTATCTTTGGGAATCGGGGTCTCATATCTCCGGGCATCCATCTTCGACCTCACCTATCTTTGGGAATTGATCAAAAACATTCACCGATCATCTTTACTTATTTCGTTTGAGCGCATCTCACATGCCGCAAGCATAGTCGTATCTGCCAAAGCTTTAATTATACACCAGTTCCTATCTCTGGGAATTGGTGTTTTGGATGCCTATCTCTTGGCATTTATTCTTGATATTACTAGTCTCTAGGTGTTGATTAAGAGCATTCATTGACCATCTTCGCATATATTCGTCCAAACAAGTCTCGCCAGGCCATAAGCGTAATCATTCCTAAGAAAAGATACAACTCTATAGAAGTTCTTATCTTTCAAATCTAGTATCAAAGATGCCTATATCTTGCATCGAACCTTGACTTGAAAATCTCCGAGCATTGGTCAAAGTTAATATGTGCAAGGGCAATCGTCTGATCAACCCTAATGCGATTATAATCCTTTTATCTGATTATAGATTGAAGGAGTTTATGGGTACCTATCTCTCTATACCTAGACTTCTGGTTTTCCAGAACACAGGATGTTCGATTTTGCCACTGATCACGTGGTGTAAGTCGGACTTTTAAGAATACGGTTCCATTGATTCTAAAAGCCAACTTTACCTATAAACAAAAAGATGGCAGACTATGCCTTACTACATCTCATCCCATCAATCATAATGTTTTATTTAAAGAAAATAAATAAAACTAAGTGAAAAAGCATCGTGGATACTTGTTATTCCATGCCCATAGAATTAGGATCCATCAATAGTCGATAGATTGAAAGTTCCATCTCCAAGCTTCAATTCTATTGCATAGGGACCTTCTGTAACAACCCTCACTAGAACGTGCCTAATTTTCGACCTAATAAATACCCATCAAACCTTAGGTCAACTCCGATGCTGGCTGTTGATTGGTAAAATTGATACAATGAACAATATAAAGAGCTACCTATCTATACCTTTAGAACCTCACAACGAAAGGAATAAAATATAATAATAGAAATGAGTACCCACTTTATAAAGACCAAATCTTAGAAATATAACATCCCAAGGTATCCATTATACAATATCTCAAAATAACATCAATATGTCTGAAATTGGGTACATCAATATATATATATATATATATATATATATATATATTAAAAGCATAGATAAATAATGAAACTGCCACAAATCTTCACTGTTATCTTTGTCTTCTCCATCGGCATCGTTCTCCCTAACATATGGGCTGTAATGATGAGGGAGTCAGCACAACAACGTCTAGTGAATGAAAATCTCAAGTCTTACCATAATAGTATTTGGCCAGCATCATTTAGATAAGTAATATGTCATTTACATCCTATATTATATCCTACCAAGTATACCTTCACTGTAAGCCAAAGGCTTTTCCAGTCCGACTCCATAACATACCTCTAACTGTAGGCCAAGGGCCCTTTCTTGTACATCTTCGAAACTACCATAAATCATGTCCCAACGATGCGAGAGGAAGCACCTAAGCCACTTAATACATTTAATGGTAATCAGGCAAACTCTGACCATTTAATACCTATACCCTAGGTAGATCCCGGTCATTTTATACCTAAGCCCAAGGCGGACCCCTCTTTGGTACTTCCTAAGTAATATCGTAAGAAATCCCATCAGGCCACTTAACACTTCTTTTATGGGAAGAGGGGGACCATATAATAGCCACTTAATACCTCAACCTCGAAGACCCCAACAAAAGATTTCACACGACCGTACCTAAAAGATAATCCCAACCATTCAATACTTATAGAGTGGGAAGAAAGTAGACCCTACAACATATACTTAGTACCTTCAACCCAAAAGCAGGCCCTTACTAGGATATCTGTCGTATGACCCATGACCTAAATCGTGACGTCTCACATTAGTTATTAGTTCGACTATTCGTAGGTGCTAGTAGCCAGATTAACTAGGCAGACTTATCCTGTAGAATTGTGACTAACCTCGCATCTACCATGGGTACTTATTATAGACGATGCCTTACATCTGTTCCAAAGTCACACTACTGTGGCTATATTAGCTGGGCAGACTTCTGTGTGTTTTAGACTGACCTCACATTCCTATAACTTAGTCATATTTCCTCTCTTTTAACATACTACCATATATATATATATAATAGACACACACAAATATATATATATATATATATGTATGTATGTATATAATATCTCACAGCATTTATGACTCAAGGCCATATAACGAAAACTTTTTAGTTCGCCTTTAATTATGGATTAATTTTCATAATTATCCTTACGTTCCTTCCTATAGGATTTAATGTTAATCACTAACTATTTGTTCTATATGATATGGATTATACGTTACTATTTAAATGCTATTAACTATATTTATACATATGCAATACTTTAACTAACTAAGTATTTCTAAGCATGCGTAGAAATATTTCCATTCTAAGACTAACGCTTCCTATACTAATTGTTAAAATGTCAAAACTTCCATATTTATATAAGCCTAAATTCCATACAGTAATTTACAGAATAGTTAATATCCTTAACTAGACAAAATAGACTTGTGTATACACACACATATAAATATAGATATATATACACACGCATATACATACATATATATATATATACATATATATACATATGTACATATACTTATACATATATTTATATATAACGGAATAACACCAAACTTATTTTACATTAATATAATAGAATTACCGCCTCTATTTTAAGGAAACAAAATTTACAACTTAATCCCTTTATATTCTATTCAACTTTTACATACACAACTTTGAAGCGAAAACATGGATTAATATTTATTTATATTACGGAAATAGGCAGTGCAAACTATAAATAAGAAAATCCATACTTTTACGCTATTTCCTAATAATTTTCTTTTTGAGCCCTTTTATCGCAACAACGAAAATTAAAAGTGGACGTTGAATAGAATATAAATTATTCAAATTACGAACAATTATATTAACTAAAATAATTGAAATTCTAATAAATCCAAAATTGATATTTTATTTGGGTGAATTTTGGGGTTTTAGGTTTTAGGATTTTTGCATATAAAATTCCTTAAGGCATAAAACAAATCCAAACTTTTAGTACACAAACTACTAAAATGTGAAAAACTAAGATTTCCCCCATAGATAGTTTCCTGCTCTCCTTTGGATTTGATTCACGTCCTTGCTTAACCGCTCCTTTAAATTTCTTCTTTTTGAAATATACAACAATTCAATTGTATATAAACTAGATTCAAAATTTAGAGTTTAGGAAAGAATAAGAATATATATATATATATAATATATAATATTACATCTTCCCCTAGAATGTGGATTTGAATCCTAATTCTAATCGAGAAAGAAGTCTGGCGGAGTTTCGCTAGCGTTCCAAATATTTTTTGAATAAAAGTGTGGGGGCTAGCCTCTTATTTATAGTGGTTAGAACGCGTCATGACCATAGGATTTATTTTGGTTTAATCTAATAAAATTTAGGTCGTTCATGGCCTAAAATTATCCTAACCGACATTCACAAACTGGTTGACCGCTCCTACCTAGGCGGTCGACTACAAGCGGTCTACCGGCCCAATGTAGGAGGTCAACCAGTCTATTAATTTTGGCCATTTTATTGCTTGTCGTTTGTTTTGATTTATTTCCTCTTTTACCTCCTAACGTTAGCGTTTTTCCGTAGCGTTAATTTTCCATAACATTAAATTATTTATTACTTATTTTTAATTTCCATGTTAACGTTATTTAAATTTAAAATTTGAATTCATTTGAATTATTTTAAACTCGAAACTTCAAACTTTAATAACTTTTCCGTTTGAGCTCCAATCATGAAACTTCATATAAAAAAGTTGCTTAGAAAATCGCCATGAAAACAATGATGTAACTTTCGTGGTCAAATTCTGACATTTGCTAAATTTCCATTTTTAGTCCTTATTTTTAATTAGTTAATTTTTGATTAATTTCTTATTTATTTTTACACCTTCCTAATTCGGACCAAGTTTCCTCGTACCATGCAAGACTTGTTTCAAATGAAGGTCGCCTATCTCGAAGGTATGGTTTCTGACATTGGCGTTAAAGTGACTTGCTGCTCTATTCTGGTGAGCATCCACCCTAACATCAGCCTCTTCTCGCTTTTCATCAACCAAGTCGTGGGAATCAATCAAGAGTTACTCATTCATCTTAGGATCATACTGCTTGCTTGGGTTAGAAGGGACTTCTGGGTCAATTGGAATCATGGCCTTAGCTTCGAAGGCCAAAAAAATGGAGTATGCCCAGTCAGGGAATTATGGGTTATCTTACTAGCCCACAATGAAAGTGGTAGATCATTAACCCAATTGCCCTTGGATTTCATCAGTCATTTCTTCAAGTTGGATCTGATGATCTTGTTTACTGCCTCCACTTGCCCATTCGTTTGTGGGTATGCTACCACTAAAATGCTCTTTGCAATTCAGTATCGATTACAGAAATCTTTAAACTCGGCACTCTCGAACTAAGTTCCATTATTAGTGATGATCTTCAGTTCCATTATTAGTGATGATCTTCTGTGGTACTCCAAATCGTTATAAGATATTCTTCACCACAAAGTTGATCGGTTTATTCGTAGTGATCATGGCTAGTGGTTCCACTTCAACCAACTTTGTGAGTAGTCCACAACAACAATAACATACTTTGCTTTGCCCTTCGGCATTGGTCCCCAAACCGCAAAAGGCTACGGGCTAACCATTTGCATAAGCTCTATAGACGAGGCTCTTAGTATCTTTGCAAACCTTTGTCACCTATCACATCATTTGGTGTTATCAGCTACGTCTTAGTTGATTGTTGGCTAAAAGTATCCATAGCGAAGAACATTCTTTGCCAATGTCTACCCCTTAGTGTGATCATCACATCTTCCTTCGTGTACATCTACAAGGATTTTCTTAGCTTTCTCTTTGGTAACACAACGTAGCAAGGGGGTTGAGAATCCTTTTATGTATAGAACTTCTTCTAGCATAATAAACCGTGGCACTTTACGTAAGAGTTTTCGTCATTTATTTCTTCTAATTGAGAGAGTTCCCTTTAGTAAATAAACCTTTATTGGAGTAATACACAACTCCTTTTCTTCTTCGGCCTCCAAGATCTAATCATCGTTCATCTGGTCGATGCTTGGAGCTGACATAATCTCTATTGGAACTAGTCCCATAAGTTACGCATCCTTAGAAATGGATAGTTTGGCTAATGATCAGCTTTTGTATTCTCTTTCCCAGGGATGTGCATTCATTAGTTCTAGAACTTTCATCTGGTAAGGGGCAAGCCTCGCTCCGTTTTCCTGAAATTCCTTCTTAACCTAGAAGACCAACTGACAGTCACTAATTATATGCAGTGCCTTGACTCCTAGTTCTCTTGTTGTCTTGAGTACTGCAATCAACGCTTCATATTCAGCTTCGTTGTTTATCACCAGGAACTCCAGCTTCAAAGCGTAGCATATCCTTCATTCCTCCGAGGCTATAAGAATTACTTTTTCCTGGAACTATGTTTGTTAGAGCCTCCATCTAAATAAAATTTCCATTGGGACAGTTGGTCCATATCTTCTTCCGCTTCTCCATTCGGAAGGTTAATTCGTCAATGAAATCGGCCAATGCCTGTTCTCGTATCGCCTTCCTAGGATGGTAGGTTATATCATATTGACTTATGTGGACATTCCACTTCAATAGTCTCCTTGAAGTCACGGATTGATGTAGCACTTGCCTCAATGGTTGTTAAGTTAGAACTTTTATCGGGTGAGCCTAAAAGTATGGTTATAACTTTCTCAAAGCAATCAACAAGCAGTACGCAAACTTCTCTAGCTTTGGATAATTTTTTCTACTTCGGTGAATCACTTGCTGATGTAATACATGGGTTTTTGGATTTCAGATTCCTTACTGTAACGACCAGTCAATTTATCACTTGGAATTAGAATATATAGTTAATTTCAAAGATTCATATAATTGTTTTAAATGATGAATAATTCACTTTAATTATTATATAATGATAATAAGTGATTTATAATGGTTTTATAAATATATAAAGTTATTTTAAAAGGATATATAAACTCATCGCATTCTAGTAGTTCGACAATGTATTTCTATAAATGTATTTTATATTATTTAAAATAGTTTTATAGCTTAAATAGTCTTGTTTTAATCAGGCCCGTCAACGGATACTTTCATATACGGATAGTGCCATACCTACATCCGCATCTGAAATCATTTTCGGGTATCGGATATCCACATCCGCAGATATAGATGAATATCGGATAATTATCCTATCCGCCAGCGATCGATAAATCAAGAAACATAAATTAAAATTTTGGTTTAACTTAAAAGAGTTTCAATCCCATTGATTATAAAAGTGTTAAAAATAAACAAATATAATTATAATAAATAGTTTTAAGTAGTTAATATGTATTAAGTACATATAATATAAACTACTAAGTTAATAAAGAAATAAATAAATATCTTTTATTATACTAAAATACATATAATTCAAACTATAACCTTGATAAAAATTGAATGGATAATTTTTGGATGCGGATGTCTTCGTATTCGCATCTGCATCCTTTTTTCGGATATCGAATATTTATCCGCATGTCGGATACGGATGCAGACGGATTTTAGATTTTTCGGATATCCATTGATAGCCCTAGTTTTAATTATTTAAATATGATATGAAATTTATTTTCAAGTTTTGTTTACATAAATAAATAGGTTGATTAAAAACTGTAAATATGGCCGGGATTCGGATTCTGGATTATCAACGGTTTAACAAATAAAAGTTATATTTGAAATGTTGCAATGTTGAAAGTTAAAATGACATATATATATACACATATGACAAATTAATAATATATAAGTTAACCATAATTTATTAAAACCAAGTGTTATTAGTAAAAGTAAATAAGGAAGACATTTTTCACAAAAGTTAAAATGAAAAAAGCAAACTTAAAATCAACTCACCATCACTTACACACTTACACACCTAAGACATCATGAAGTGATTGAAGGCACATGGAAGAGGGGTTCGGCTGAAGCTATGATGGAAGGGGAGGGGCATTTTGATAATTCCATGCACAAGAATTTCTATACACATGCATATTCTCTTCCTTTCTTCGCAAATTCACTTTTCTTCTTCTTCTTCTTGAGCTCTCTAATAGCTCTTCTTCAGTGGCTTCCTAAATAGTAAAAATATTTCAACATCGCATCAAAGTTCTGCTAAAATTGTTTCCATACACATACGATATCAAATCACTTCAAAATGTTAGCCAACTCCACCTCTTCCTCACTAAAGTGCACGGCCCACACCACCACCATCTCAAGCCAAGCTTCCACCCCCACACAAGCTTGACCGGGCATCACTAAGGTCCGGGGGCAAGTTCCATAAGCTTCGATGTGGAGAAAGGGATCGTTTCATCGATTAAAAAAACACTTAGAGTCGAATAGCATAAAAGTGAGAACATTACATCCATCTTATTTAAATTTAGCTTAAATTTATCTACGATTTGTGCTATGCAAGTATACTTGGTTAATTAGCATGGTTTGGATGCTAAAATGATTGATTATTGGATGATTGGTTGATAATATGCTTACTTGGAATGAAAATTATTCACGGTAAAATACACATTGAATTTACACAAAGGAATCACATTCCTTTATGAATTATATAATGGTATATATAGCATTGTTAACTTCTTTAAAAATGAATAAAAATGGTTTATAATTTTTTAAACATTAAAACACATTTCGGCAAAGTTTGAAAAATATTCGAAAATAGAGTCAAAATAAGCGCGTCGCGTAACGATAGTTTGCACCTTAAAATGTTAATTCCATGTATAGAATGGAATATGAGTCGGAATTCTTTAGAATAAGAATTTTCCGGACCCTTATAACTATAGTTCCAAATGGAAAAGAAAAATTAAGATTTCATTTAGTAAAGTTTGAAATATGTCCAAATCAAGTTTTCAAAATCGTCGCGTTTTGGCAGTTCAAAAAAATATTGGTTTCAACACTTTAAAAATGGATATTTTTAATCTTTAAAAATATGGAATATATTCCATAAATACGTTAAAATGTTTTAAAAGGCATTTGAGTTATAAAAATGGACATAAGTATATAATGGAATAGGTGTTTTGATCTACAAAGCTTTAAAACCACTATTCACCAGCAATTTAACAACTGAATTTAGCAATTGAGTAAATGATTTAAATTTGTATATCTCTTTTTGAATCTTTTGGAAATGTTTTTTCAAATAACCATACAAGTATTTTAAAGGTTTAGAGGATCAAATAACTTGACCCCCTTATGGGTGACAGAGAGGTAGTTTCTAGGCTAGTGTTTAGGAAACCAGTTGACTGCTCCACCTAGCTATCCGGACTGGCCCAACAGAAGGGATAGTTAATTTGATTTACTCAGACTGCATTTTTCCTAATATAAAAGAAAAGAGATTGGGATTTTTTTCAAAAGTTAAACAAGATTTAAAATAGGATTTTGATGGTAAATAGAACATTCTAGTTAAACTCTGCATTAAATTCCAAGGAGGAAACCCATACTATCCGTATGAATTTAAAAGGTGATTTCACTGTTATTCGATGAATAGCATAGGTTGAATATGAAAATTAGAATTGAGTATAATTAATCTAAAATCTATGATCCTTTTTTACTCAGTACTAATTGGTTTGGGTATACAATAAACGTTGTTTTAAATAACATTGTTTTTAACCCATTAAAAGATATGTTTTGGAAATAAGTAATCTCCATTAACATTGAAATTAAACCAATAATAGAAGATGAAAATATTTTTCCTAAGTAATTTAAAGAAAAATAATTTGGTATTTCCAAAATTAAAAAGAGGTTTAATAAATCTGTATATACCAAGAATAAATGTTATAAAATATATCTCTAAAGATATTTTATTGGATATAAAGATATTAATTGATTGAATGATGATCACCAATCACCCACATATTTAAATCTTTTCTATCGATAATTGGTTTGGAGAGACCGGAATCGGGTTTGAGTGATTCCTATCTGGAAACCACTTCAAACCACTATACACGTTCGAAAGTGAAGACATGTTGATGACAATAATTCTGAAGACGGAAACCTTCATAATGTAGGTCTACTTTCAACTATCCTCATGATTCCTATATTATATACATATGGTGGTAGCAGTACCTTCATTTTGAAATCTTCAATGCAAGGAGTACTCGCTACTAATCCTAGAAGTGATTACCAAACATGATGTAGTAGGAGTACCTTCGGTTTGTCCTATTTTTGGACAACTTGTATGGACGAATGTTTGACATTGCATTTCTACGACCATGTGCATTAGTTTTTACAAACGTACATCTATTTGGTGGTGTAGGAGGTAACCCCTCTTATGCTTAACACCCTTCCCTGAGACGTATGAACTCGAGGGTTGTACTTTTGTGGAAACCAATTAGCGTGTCGTCGAAAATGGAAATATGGAATTCAAAGTGGGATTTACTATTTTGAGAAAGGTAAAATGTTACCTCAAGCTTCACACATCGGGTAATGGCAAAACATGGTAGATGTGACATGGCTATGTAGATCGCCCCTATTAGGAGATGATCATCACCTTTCTAGATTTCCTTTTATATATTGGGTTTGTTGTGTATTCTGTGGCCACGGATAGGTCGAGAATGACTGAGATGATGATATATTTGGTACTATCTATAGTAGAGGTAGATCGATCTGTGTTGGTAGAGGGCAGTGTGGTTGTGTCTCGGTGCATTCCTCTAGAGATGTACTGTACGAAAGGTAGTTCCTTGCCTTATCATTGTTGGAATCCATTCTCCAATACGTGCCTTTAACAGACTTAACTGTATACCTAAATATCCCATTGAATTTAATAAATGTAACAATTCCGACTATTTTAATATGTTATTTTGAAAGGATTTTCAAAGTAATGTCATTAGGAATAATATCAAATGATTTGATAAAAATGTTTTAGTTATCATAAGGTAAAAACCCGTCCGTGTTTATGTGCGGCGTGGTCTTATGGGATACTCTTCTTTCCAAATGTTTTGTTTGACATCAAAGTCGATCTATGACATTTTCATATATATTTATAATTCACGTCTCGGCTGGTTTGCCAAGCTTGATCCGCGTATTTTTAATACTCGAGTCAAATCCAAGTAGCTTCAGGATTAGGTGAAGACGTTGGAGTTTCTAGAGGAGAGCTAGTGATCTTCGTCAACGTATGGTCGTAGTTTACTTTTCCACTGCGTTTGTTGTTTTTCAGCATTTGTAAGGATAGGCATTTATAACTGTCCAGGCTGAGCTTAGGATAAACTCCAATATATGTATTTAAAAGTTTTTCCGCTGTAAAGATTATTGAAATAATATATGTTATTCCATTCATGTGAGATTCTGTTCTATCGTCTTTTTCTTTTTACCCTTAACCATCCACCTTCTTATTTAATTTGGGTTGAAAATGTGTGGTTTTGTGAACCCAAACTGTATGGAAGTGTGGGTCCCTACACTTACGTACCATGGCTACACTTAGTGCGTGATCAGATACTACTAAGTGAACGAATAGATCATCTCCTTCAGAAGGCTTCGACAAAATTAGCAGTCTTTCCATATGCTCTAGTAAATTATGGTAAGCTTCCTAGCATTCTTTCATCCAGACAAACTTTCCTTTTTCTTTCTTTAGGACATCAAAAAACGGTATACATTTATCCTTCGATTTTGAGATGAATCGACTCAGTGCAACGACCTTCCCGTTTAAGCTCTACATCTCCCTTCTTGTCCTTGAGGCAATAACCTCTTTAAGTGCTTTGATCCACTCTAGGTTAGCTTCAAGGCCCCTTGAATTTACAATGAAACAAAAAAACTTGCCCATTGTGACTCCGAAAGAGCATTTCAGTGGATTAAGCATCATTCCATACTTCCAAAGCACATCGAACATCTCTAAGAGATCATCCATGTAATTCATCGGTTGCTGTGACTTCACCAGCTTATCGTCCATGTAGACCTCCATAGTCCTTTCAGTTTGATCTTTGAACATCTTATTTACCAGTCATTGTTAAGTAGCTCCAGTGTTCTTCAAACTGAATGACATTACTCGATAACAGCACAACAACAAATCAGTGATGAAACTCGTACGCTACTGATCTGGAACGTGCACTACTATTTTGTTGTAACTAAAGTATGCATCCATAGAGAATAGTAGTCATGTTTGACCCTTGCATCCACAAGTTGGTTAATCTTCAGTAGCAAGAATCTATCTTTCGGGCACGTTTTAATCAAGTTTGAATAATCTATGCATGTCCACCATTTTTGTTTGGCTTGTCGACCAACACCAAATTGGATACCCATTTAGGGTATAGCACATGCAGATGAAGTTATTTGCCTTTAGCTTATCTGCCTCTTCTTTTAGCGTAGTGGATCGCTCCGAACCTAAACTGTGTCTTTTTTGCTTCACGGGAGGGCATCTTGGGTCCGCATTCAATGCATGGAATGCTATCTCCGGCTAAATTCTACACATATAAGAATGAATCTAGGAAAACACATCTAGGTTTGCTTAGAGAAACCTTACCAACTCCTTTTTCATTTTTATCCCGAGCTAAGATCTGACCTTGAGGATTTAAGTGGGCTCATCATCGTCAATTAGGATGTTAATCGTCTGCTCCATCGATGCCGCCCTCGCATCCTCTTTCCCTTTTTGAGGTTCCATGGGTTTGTAGAACTTACTATAGGACCTAAGCTAGGGCTTGGGTGGAGGTTGCTACGCATCAACAGTCTTGATGCAAAGAATCTTCTTTGCATCCTTTCCTTTCTCGCGTCGCTTTACATCTCTATGCTCTATGGCATAACATTATTGACCGATACTTTGGTTTCTTTGAATAGCTCCCACTTTATTCTCAGTGGGGAACTTCATTGTCAAACACCATAGAGCAAGTGCTATTCTGAAACTAGCAAGGGTTGGTTGGCCCAAAAATGCATTATAGGCTGAAAATCCATCGACCGCCACAAACGTCTAAACGCATACTATCTTGTGGTCGCCTTCGCCCTGTTGGAATTGGGCCAGTCTTCAGTGGAGTAACTGGGTGAATTTCAAAAAAAATTCCATTATTGGATCTTTATTAAGCCTATGTAGTCTAAATCTACCTATAACTTTTCTAAATTTTCTTTTAAACAAAACCAATATTTTATTTAAATTTATAAACATAGTTTTATTTTATATAATTTGTATTATATTATATATATGTATATGATATACATATATGTGTGTACATGCACGCACAATAGAATATTGTGTACATGATTTGACATGTCCATGTATAGATGTCGGGATTTACACAGCAACAGATATGTTACCCCCTCTTGTATACAAATATATTGTCTAAATGTATATATGTCTACATCAACACCTTATATAGATATACATGACAATATAATATAATATAAAAGTGCATATATATATATTGAAATCCTAACTGTAAACGATTTATATAAAATATTTATAAAATGTATGTGTGTGTATAATAATTAAATCACAAAATTATTTAAATATTAGTTTATAATATAATTTTGAAAGTATAAATATACATTATATTATGAAAGCCATAAGAAGAATTTTTTTAATTTATTTATAATTCATAGTTATAAACATATGTACACACACACATAGATATATACACACGCGCGCGCATGCACGCACACATACACACATATAAATAAATATATTTCTACATTTTTCTCTTGTTTAGGTAATTTTATTTATTTATTTAATTTGTTTTTAGTTTTATAAACAATTGATTAAAACATTTATTATATAAAAAGTCCATGTGGAAAATTAAATTAAAATAACAAAATATTATTTTCGAAAATCTAAAATGTATTATATGTTACATTAAATTTTATTATTTGTAAATATCTATATACGTACATTTTAAATTACATAATCAATTTTAGGTTAAATAATTAATTGCATTTTATATATACATATTATATATATAAATATATAATATTTTTTATTTGCTGTCGAAATTTTTTCTATACATAAATAAATTTTATAAGATTTAAAACATACATTATATATTATTAATCTTTTTAATATGGCTTTTAGTTAATTAAAAATTCATTTAATAATATTATCTAGTTCGAAAATAATTTTTCTTATTACTAGGCCACGAGCACGTAATAAAGTAATCATACGTACTTACGTACATACATACATACATACATACATACATACATATACATACATACACACACACACATAGATATATATATATATATGCATTCATATATACAACCATCCAAATGTGACAACGTATCCATACAAAAATTTATCATATAAATGCTAACTAATAGATAACTGATACAATAAATAAATTTGATAATATTGATCAGATATATACCTTTCACCAATGCCTAATATGTATTGAAACGAAGAAGTAAACTCCTTGAATCCAATTCCAATCCTGAAGTCCTTAGCTTCTGAATTACTTTACTATCGATGATCAAATCTATATGATTTTGTACTTGGACTTTTGCGGCCATTAAATGCCATTGCCTTCCTTCCTTTTTGCTATAGTATAAGTGCAAAAATTCTTTACTTAAGTGAGAGAGAGGTGGCTCTTATAAAGAAAAATAAGAGAGCGAAAAGTGGGTCGAGATCCTCGTTTTTCTCTTACCCATTATCTCTTATATTTATCATTCAAAAGACACTTACCATATCGATATATGACCAAGCCAATGTAATAGCCCGCCTTCGTAATACCCTGAAATCAGCATCGAATGACAACGTCTGATTTTTAAATACCATAAAAGGCAGATTTTCGGGAAAGAAAATTTAAAACAAACATTATACTAAGGTATATTGATAAAATCTTATAGCGGAATGATAACATATAATGTACTAAATGTAAATGAACATAATAAGATTACGATACACACACACACACACATATATATATATATATGTATATATATATAAAAGAATTCACTAGTAATATGAGGTTTGGACTTCTAAACAAAATTATTTCTGATATTGGAACTCAATTTGGGAGTGGAGATTTCACTCATTTCATTGGAAGACATGGGATAACAAAGAGTTTTTCATCAGTAGCCCATCCAAAAGCCAATGAAATAGTAGAAGCTACGAATAAGACTATTAAGAACATCTTAGAGAAGCGATAAGATAAGGCGAAAGGAAATTGGGTTAAAGTGCTTCCCCTTGTTTTGTGGTCATATAGGACTTCTATATGAATAGCCACTATGAACACCCCATATTTGCTGACATATGAATTTATTGCGATGTTGCCAGTTCAAGTTGAATTTCTATTAAATTAAAGGATTACACATGCCTATGGACCAAACAAGGAATTAAAAAAGAAAGAATATTTAGACTTAATTAATGAGTTAATGGATTTAGCTTCATTACGAACAACCTGAAGGTCCTATTTGGATAAATTGGAAAAGGCCTTTGGGTATCCAAATTTAGAAAATATTCTTATCAATGAATGATTCCAAGTATGATAGCTTAAAGGTAAAAGGAGAGCATTTCAAAAGGTAGATTCGATACTTAGAAGTGTATTGGCAAATACAAAGAATTCAACAGATGGTCCATTTGGATAACTTGGAAAAAGGCCTTTGGTTATCCAAGAAGTAATACCTCCAAGATCCTATCGATTAAGTAGACCTAATGGAAATGTGATAGCGAGAACATGGAATGCTGAGCATTTAAGACCATATTTCACTTCTTTTGGATGAATATAGAGAAAATGGATCATAGGAAATTTATTTATAATAAGTATTTACGAAGAATTTTACAAAACTAAAGTTTTCCCAAAAAGAAAACTTTATCAAAAAAAATGTTTTCAAGGAAATTATGCTTTCAAAAAACAATAAGCCTTTTCCAATCCATACAACTGGAGCCTAACTAGAAAGATAAGTTTTAAAGATCTTCATCATGATTTGCTAAACAGATTTGAATAACTTTTATTTAAAAGCCCCCGAATCGAGATATATTATGTTCAAAGCAACCATCCAAGGATGATGATAAATTATGGCTTTTGTCCCACCTCCGGGTCTAGATAAAGCAACCACCTAAAGAATGATGGTTAATTAAGCCTTTGGTCCCGTGTTACATCCCCTATCTAGAGGCCTAAAACTAAGCGCTACAGATGTTGCAGTCATCTATAGTATTAGCTTCCGACGACTAAATACGGCTATGTTAATGGTATCAATAATATCAGAAGCACTTGAATATGAAACAAAACACAGATTTCAAAACCATAAATTACTTCATTACATTTCCAAATAAAATTTGTTCCGCATTCACGTCACATAACCCAAATCGTTTTCCTAGGCACAGATTAAATATTGTTATTAGAAATTACGACGAGAGCGGTATATGAAGATACCCCCTCGATTGATCAGAGTCATATGGTTATATTAGACCTAGAACATCATAACGAAGCGAAAAATCCATCAAAACATAAATAAAAGCAGCATATCCTAAGTAGCCATCCATTGCCTCCTGCATCCTCCAGTAGCTTATTCGTCAACATTCTAAAACCTAAAAAGATCCTTAACTTCTCAACTTACTCAAATCAATTTTGAGCACCCGAGAGTTTAAGGAGAAAACATAAACTTCGAGTCAGACATAAAGCCTGGTGTGGACAATACTATACATTCCGATTTAATTATGTTAAGTGAGACCACGCCGCTTAGCGGAACGAGTTTCTTCTCACTAACATCCTTTTTAAAACATATCTTTGAAAATCCTTTCATATAACCATATACTATGCTCCTGCATCCGCAATGGTTAAACTCAACAAAATAAACATTATTTAGACAAACATAAATATCAGGTAATAATGAACCATCTGTTCAAACACAAAAGTTTTATTTGGATAATTTTTAACCTCTGGCTGACTCGGGCTTACCAGACAATATAATCAAAATTAACCTAACACCCGTCAGATATTCATATTCAGGATTATCTATCCTTATCTATATGTTTGACATTTCCCATCAAGACGGTCTGTCCTAAACTATTTGTTAAATATCTCACTTCTGGATGGTCTATCCCTAACTTAATCATCTCCCAGGTTCTTCCCAATCCTAATGGTTTTTCGGGCTCACCAATAACCTATCTGTATACAACATATATTCCTTTCGGTGTGTACTCATAATTTTAGTCTAACCGTGACCAAGCCTTACACACTGGAATTTTGGACAATAATTAGCTGGGACTACTAGCTAATGTATAGGGTGCGACCCTATACTAGTCCCATCTAGTTTTCTAATATCTGAGTCATTTATACTCAAGGATCCCCTCCCATAATTTTCCTTGAAAATACTTTCAAAATGATTTAAACCTCTAAACCAAACTTAAAACAAGGAAAATAATAAAATCTTTATACTTTACTCAAATCATATTACCATGTTAGATATATATCCTTTACTCAAATTTTAGTTGATGTAAACACTTTACCATTTGAAAGAACCTCTTTTCATACTTAGAAATTACCTCCTTCAAAATCAATGTTTAAACCTTTCGAAATCATTTCTCAAACGTTTTGAATTCATTCAAAGCAAACCTTTTGGTAGCTATAAACTTTAGACATCCTTCTTTAAAATCATTTTAAGTCATTGCCTTAGAAAAACATTTGGAAAACCTTCCCTCAAAAACCTTTCGAAAACATCTAATAAACCTTTCGAAATAGATCAAGGAATAAACGCTTCGAATTTTAAAATCTTTTAAAACATAAACCTTTCGAAGGTATACTGGGTTCAACTTAAAATAATCTAGAAACCTTCTTTTTAAAACCTTTCGTCTTTATTGAACAACCTTTCGAAAGCCTTGGGTTATACATTACAAAACAAGGGTAACCACCTAGTCGAAAGCTTCCTTCTGAAAGAATTAGAGAAATGGCTAGTTTTGAAAATAGATAAACCTTTCGACTAAGTCGGAAGGTTCAAAGTAAAACCTTTATAAAAAGAGGTAGAAACCCTTCGGCGATGTCGGAAGGTTTCAAAACAAAGTAATGGCGGAAACAGTAACAACCTATTGACTACATCGGAAGGGTTAAAGTCTTTCTTTTAAATAACTTGACCTAGTCGGAAGTGACCAAGTCGAAAGCTAAAATCGAAAGCAAAGTAGGCGAAAGCTTTTCACTTATAAAACAATTATATTCCAACCTCTTAGGCCATCAACCTTTCGGCTTAGAACCTTTCGGCTATATTCAATTCATTACGTACCAATTACTTAATACCTTATGCATTGAACTTTGACCTTATCGAAAGCTAACCTTTCTACTGAGACGAAAGGTCTGGGCGGAAGGTATATTGCCGTATGGGCTGAAACATGGAAAAAGAGCGGTTTTTTTAAACTTAAAAAGGAAACTTTGCAACTAACTTGCCATTGTTTATCAAATTTTCATTTGTCAATAAAATACTTTACACAAATGTGCTGCCGCAATTACCATAATTTATAAATCATTTTATTTTGCAAAATGCCCCTTCTTCTTTATAAATATATAAAATATTTAAGTCCAATACCTTAAATAATTTTATATATCCCTCAAATGACTTAGGAAAATTATGGAAAAATCCCAGAAAATCTATTTTAATATATTGCCTAACATATTAAAATCTCTAACCCAAACAATTAATATTTAGCCGAAAATAATTTTTAACCCATTAAACAATTTTCTTCATTCAAAAATTCATATAAAATTCATAATAAATCGAAGAATTATGAAAATCAAAAACCGTCTCTCAAATATTATTCCAGACTTATATTTAAATTTCCAAGGTATTCGGATGTCATTAAATAGGGTTTTCAGGTTAAACATATCATAAAACACGAATAAACATTTATAATTTCACCAACTATAAATATATATATCTTTAAACATCAAACATGGCAATAATATAGTAAAACATTTTCGATCTAATCACAAAGCCGAAAACTAAAAGAATTAGGGATGTAGTAATTATTCACCTTAGCTTTTAAGATTATAGATGAGATTTTTTGAGTGTTGAATTAGTTGATTTCTTCTTTCCTCTTGAATCTTAGCTTTACTTCTCTTAAGAATGGAAATGGTGGTCGGCCTTAGAAATTTAGTTTTTTAGTGAAATAAGAATGAATGAACGTGGGTTACCATCTCATAAGGGTTTAGTGCATAAGGTTTTACTATTTCACATAACGCCCTTTTCATTTCCTAACACATTACCTTGTGTTATTTCTTTTTAGTTAACCCACTAAACATGGCACGTCTACCTTTAAATAATCTAATCTCAACCTATTAAACTTCACATTATTTATTTAATTCAACTAATTAAATATCTTAAATAAGGTTATAAAAATATGGGGTGTTACAGACTCCCCACCTTAAAGAATTTCGTCCTCGAAATTATGATAAGGTACATAACAAAACAATCAAAGGTAAAACATACCATCAAAATAAATTTGGGTAAGAGTCTGTAATCCTGTTCTCCACTTTCCAAGTACAGTCCCTTGCATCATTACTCCACTGAACCTTTACTAACTTGACTGTCTTGTTCCTCAATTTCTTCCCATCTCTAGCCACAATCTGAATCGGCTTCCTAGCTATAGTCAAATCCGGCTCTACGGCTAAGTCTTTTAATACTATAGGTTCTATAGTAGTCTCCGGGTCTCTAACACATTTCCTAAGATGAGAAACATGGAAAACATTATGGACTTCAGCCAAACTATTCGGTAACTCCAATTTATAAGCGAGTTTCCCGATCCTCTCAATAATACAAAATGGCCAATGAACCTACGTGCTAACTTCCCCGACTTCCCAATTCTAATTATACCCTTCATTGGTGAAACCTTAACAAACACATAAATCTCCGACAGAAAATTCCAAATCCTTCCTTCTTTTATTTGCATAACTTTTCTGCCTAGATTGAGCCTCCTTCATCCTAGCTCGAATTAACTCAATCTTCTCCGCAGCTTCCTTCACTAAATCCGGACCAAGAACTAGTCTATCCCCGGTCTCCAACCAACATACAAGAGACTTGCAAGGTCTTCCATACAATGCTTCAAAGGGTGCCATCCCGATACTAGTCTGAAAACTATAGTTATACGAGAACTCGACTAGATGAAGATGGTCTTCCCATGATCCCCCAAAATCTAATATACAAGCTCTTAACAAATCTTCCAAGATTTTGTTAACTCTTTCCGTTTGCCCATCTGTCTGTGGATGGTAAGCGATACTCATGTTGAGGTTGGTTCCCAATGCTTCCTGTAGACTTTTCCAGAACTCGCTAGTAAATAAAGAATCTCTATCACTGACAATACTACTAGTAATCCCATGCAACCTAACTATATTCTTCATGAATAACTTTGCCAAGTCAGGTGCCATTCTAGCTGACTTTACAGGAATAAAATGGGCACTACTAGTCAGCCTATCCACTATGACCCATGTGTTTTCATTTCCCCTACTAGATCTCGGCAACCCATCAATAAAATCCATAGAGATTGAATCTCATTTCCATAACGGAACCTCTAACGGTTGAAGCAATCCACTTGGCTTCTTGTGTTCAGCCTTTGCCTGTTGGCAATTCAAGCACTGCTTAACACACAATCCAATGTCCCGTTTCATACCTTCCCAGAAGAAATTTCTCTTCATGTCCTGATACATTTTTGTTCCTCCTGGATGGATAGTGAACTTTGAACGATGGCACTCATCCAAAACCTCCTTCCTCGTGTTTCCTACATTCGGAACACATAACCTTCCTTTCTTTGTCAACCACCCATTATGGTCAAGATTGAAATCCTTTAGGTCATCGCTCTCCGTTCCTTCCTTGAACCTTCTGATTTGCTCAACCAATACTAGATCCTCCTCTTGCTTAGAAGCTACCTTCTCAATCGTTACTGGTCGGACTTCTAAACAAGAAAAATTAGTACTTCCTACACTCGATCCTACCTCGGACTTAAACCATACACTACAAGCCGATAATGCCTCCAAGTCTTTCCACTCAGTGATCAAAGCCAATACTACATTCTAATGTTTCCGACTGAGTGCATCTGCTACCTTGTTTCCTTTTCCGTGTGTATACTTGATTCCAAAATCATAGGCAGCAATAAACTCCAACCATCTCTGCTATCTCATATTCAAATCCTTCTGAGAGAATAAATACTTCAACGACTTATGATCAGTATATAGCTCAAATCGCTCTCCCAAAAGATAATGTCTCCATACCTTTAAAGAAAATGTAACGGCAGTTAACTCCAAGTCATGCGTTGGATACCTAACCTCATGCGGTCTGAGTTGTCTAGAAGCATAAGCAATTACTTTACCTCTTTGCATCAACACATCTCCCAATCCAGTTCCACACGCATCTGTATAAACAACTAAATCCTGTTTCCCCTCCAAAACCACTAACACCGGTGCATGGGTCAATAAGTGTTTCAAGCTCTGGAATGCTTCTTCACTTTTATCAGTCCACATGAACTTCACATCCTTTCGCGTAAGCTTAGTCATCAGTGCTGCTATTTGCGAAAAATCTTTTATAAATCTCCGATATTATCCAACCAATCCAAGGAAACTCTTTATCTTGGTCACTGTCTCGGGTCTTTTCCAATTGTTCACCGCTTCAATCTTGGTCGGATCTACAGACAATCCTTTATCAGAGACGAAATGACAAAGGAACTTCACTTCCTTCTTCCAAAAATGACACTTTATAAACTTAGCCTTCAACTGATGCTCCCTCAACATCTCAAGCACGACTATGAGATGAACTTCATGCTCCTCCTCATCCTTAGAGTATATCATAATGTCATCAATGAAAACCAACACAAACCTATCCAAATGCTCTCAAAAAATTCTATTCATTAGATCCACAAAAAATGCCGGCGCATTAGTTAGTCCAATCGGCATAACTAACCACTCGTACGATCCATATCTCGTTCTAAACGCCGTCAAAGGAATGCTATCCTCTTCCACTCTTAACTGATGAAATCCAGTCGCCAAATCTAACTGAGAGAATACCTTCGCTCCACGCAACTGATCGAAAAAACCGTTAGTCCTTGGCAATGGATATCGATTCTTTATCATCTTCGCATTCTACTTACGTTAATTGATACATAGCCTTAACGATCCGTCCGGCTTCTTAGCAAACACAGCAGCAGCTCCCCATGGCAAACTACTCGGCCTAATAAAACTATTGCCTTCCAGATCTACTAACTGCACCTTCAACTCTTTCATCTCTGTGGTTATAATCCTACTCGGCGGCCTACTTAGTGGTTCAGCTCCAGGCACTAAATCAATCTGAAACTCAATAGCTCGTTTCGATGGCAGTCCAACAACTGGCTCAAACACATCGGTAAATTCTCTAACTACAAAGACCCGATGCAACTCATCCTACAACTCCATAACACCCAGTAAAGCATTCACCTCACAACTAGGGTTCTCTACGTCACAAATTATCCGATCACTACAATCCGGATGACTAAGTGATATTTTTCTATCTTGGAAAAATATCCTAGCATCATATCTACTCGACCAATCCATCCCCAAGATAATCCCAAATCCCACAAAGTCAAATACATGCAAACAACAATCAAAGGTATGGCCTAACAAATCAAATTCTAAATGGTCACACCTCATCCCAAGTGTTGCATAACCTCCTATTGGATTGGCAACCCTTAGGAAGTAACTAAGTAAGAGGGTTCTAGGTTAAGTTATCTACAAGACATCAAGAAATAAAAGAATGCGATGCCCCAGTATCAAATAGGACGCTAACAGACATACCGTGGATCTGCAATGAGCCTCTTAAAATAGCTTTTCCTTTTTCTGAGCAACTGGTTTTGCGGTTGTGGGATCCAAGGCATAAACTCGCCCCTTTCCTTCCTTTACTGGCTCCGGGCACTTGTTCTTGTAATGACCCACTTGATCGCAATTAAAGCATCTGACATTCTTCTTTCCACCAACCTCTTTTCCTTTTCCCTTGCTGGCCCGACACTCGTTAGCATAGTGTCCTTTCTTGTTGCAGTTGTAACAAACTACTTCAGCCTTACTTTTCTTTTGTGCTCCTTCTTTATGAGCAATCTTTCTCTGGAAAAATTTCCTCTTTTCGGCCTGTCCCGTCTGAGCCTCTTTCACTTTCTTCCTTAAGTAAGCCAATGCCTCTTCTTGCCTCATTGTCGTCTCAACAACTACATCACTAGGGTATTTCAAGTGCGGCAAAGTAGCACTTATCAGTTCTGGCCTTAATCCACAGATACACTTTTCATTCGTACTAATAACGGTATCAACCAAGGCATACCCATATCGGGCTAGTTCCTCAAACTTCCTTGTATACTCCAACACACTCATATCTCCCTGCTCCAGTTCTACAAACCTCCTTACCAATGCGGACTGTGCCGTTACGGACATAAATCTCTTCGAAAACCTTCTCCTGAATTCTGCCCAAGTAATGGTCTCTTCATCAACTCCAGCAGTGACGGTGTTCCACCAAAATATTGCGGTTCCCTGAAGCTACCTTGAGGCCAACCTCCTTTTCTACACATCATTTAGCCTTAAATCAGCAAAAATCCTTTCACAATGTAGTAGCTAGTTTTCCACTTCAATCACATCCTCGGTACCAATGAACGACTTCCCTCCAAGCCTGATGTAGTCTCTACTCAAGTTGGCATACTAATTGACCGCTAGAACTTCTTGAGCTCATCCTCCCACAGCGTTACCTCCAACAACGCCTGCTGCTACTCCAGCTTGCACCATATTTACAAAGAACTGATACATTGCCTCCATATCCACTTGGGGAACTCCTGCACCCGTATTTTCAGCTTGTGCCTGGCCAGGACCTCTCCTTGTGTTTGGTCGGGCATTTCCATTAGTGGTGCTGCTATCTCATTCGATATTTACTCTTCTTCTTCTTCCCTCCATATCTATATTCAAACCTCGTGAGATACAAATAAATAACCTAACTAAAATAGGAGTCTAAAGATATAGCATAAACTTATATGTATATAAAAATACAAGTACGTTATTATAGCATTATCCCATACCCCAATCCTAACTCTAATTCCTATGGATTATATTTTCAAAAATCATTTTTATTTAAAGTATTTCATAAACCATGCTCTGATACCAAGCTGTTACATCCCCTATCTAGAGGCCCAAAACTAAGCACTACAGATGCTGCAGTCATCTATAGTATTAGCTTTCGGCGACTAAATACGGCTATGTTAATGGTATTAATAATATCGAAATCACTTGAATATGAAACAAAACACAGATTTCAAAACCACAAATTACTTCATTACATTTTCAAATAAAATTTATTCCACATTCACATCACATAACCCAAATTGTTTTCCCAAGCATAAATTTAGTTATTAAAAATTACGCCGAGAGCGGTATATGAAGATACCCACTCGATTGATCCGAGTCATATGGTCATACTAGACCTAATATATCATAACACAGCGGAAAAATGGTTGAGATAGCTATCATAGGTTCACAATGGCGTTTTCATAAATATTTGAAAAACTAATTTTAACCTTTAAAAGTAATATCTTTTTACCAAACCAATATCTTTGACAAATTCTCATTGGTTTATCAAAATCTTTTCAAAAATCCAACAACAAAGTCGGAGTGAAAATTTATCTTTCCTTTACAAACCCTTAATTACATGCCAAAATTAATTATTTATTATCCTTAGTAATTAAATCTTTTATTTACTAAATAATTCATAATAATTCAAAATTACATGGGAAAAAGCTCCAAAAATTTCTAAAAATCTGAAGTACCTTCTTTTATCATATATAAAAATTTCGAAGCAAAATAATTATTTTCCACGTTTTCAATAATTAAAATCCAAAATACCCTATATTCCAACTTAGAAAATTCATAGTAAATTCATACTTCATCCAAACATTGTGAAATTTAAACCCATCTCCAAAAAAATATTCTAATCATCATATCAAAATTTCAAAGCATTTGGACATAAAAAACATAGTGTTTGTTGGTTAGATTTTTCATCCCACAACATCCAAAATGATCACAAAGTAATTATGGTGCCGATTACTTCCGCGATTATGAATTAGCAAATTCGAGTAATATCAAAATAGCTTTGAAGTAGTAATTATGTTGATGTGTGCTTATATAAGTAGGAAGTAGCATTCCAACTGTTTGTTAAAATGTCGCTTTCAATTTAACCATTCTTCCTATTAAATTCCTTAACCAAATCAAACTCGGCGAATAGAATAGAAAATGCAATAAATATATAAAGACACCAAGATGTACGTGGTTCGGATTTCAAGAAATCCTACATCCATTAGAAATTCCATCTTCTATTCTTTCATTCATCATTTTACATTACTACATTGTAGCAGAGAATCTTTTTTACATAGTATGTTTATTTTTGAAATCAAAAAAATTCCCCCTAACATTCCTATAGTGCCCTTTATTTATAATTGAGCTTTTTGGTGAATTGACAGAGTTATCCTTCCATGCTTCCCTTCCCTTGTTAGATCTTTACATATGTCATCCATTTGCTGCTTTCTTTAAGCATGTATGGATCGACAACGTGTCTTTTGGCGGGAGGTTTGTTATTGGTAGGAAGATTTGATTTTGAAGCGGAAATGCATGGAATTATGGCGAGAAAACACCTAAATTTGATTGGGTCATGCCTTCTATGATCTTGCAAAGCAGCGGGTTTGTGGATTGCGCAGACATGTAAATAATATTGCGCTGGTGGACTGCCATTTATTCGAGGATGGATTGTATTGGCTGCCCATTGTTTGCATAATGCAGTGTTGGAGGGTTGCCTGGCTCGATGGGGAATGCTACACCGTAACTCTGAAGGGAAATTACTTCATATAAATGTGTTTTGGGTCGCTCCTATTGGTAGAGGACTGCACTACCTCCTTTAACTGTGTAAAATGAGGTTTGGTTTTTGGCAGTGAAGTAGTTCACATCATTGCATCATCCCTCAGACCTTTATGTGTTTGCTAAGTACCTTTTAGGACTGTAGCACCGCCTTATTATGTTAAGTTTGTGGTGCATCTTTATCACTTTAGCATTAATATTGGGTTGCAGTGCAGTCCTGCTAATTTAGATGTTAGTTCTTGTTCGTGCTGCATCCCTACCTGGATATTGTCGTTAGAGTAGATGTGTCACAGTTCCAATTGGAGATGAATATTAAGGCTGCAGGTCAGTTTCTATCATTTGGATTTCGTTCTAGCATGAGATTGCGATTCAGTCCAAGGTTGCAAAGATAGCACAGTTCGAAGTGCCTATGTAATGTTATTCAGAATGGGTTTGGACATTGTGATATGACTTTCCATCAGTGCAGTATGAGGTTTATGCTTCCAAAGTGTCCCGGTGCAGTTCGGTTGTCTTGAACTTAATTTTGATAGGGATGTAGGTAGCCAGCTTTGCATGTTGGAGTGGCCTTTCCTATCGGAATTGGAGCAGTTTACAAGTGTGGCGCATTTCTTCTTGTTTGGCTTGCTTCTATGCACTTCGGCTGGCATTGATGCTGTACAGGTTGTCATACCAAGATTTACTGCTTCTGCGCTTAAGATTTTGGTGATCATGTGGGTCATAAATCATGGATATGACAATGTGGCATAGCTTAGCTTTACCTAGTTTAGTTAATTAGTCCTACGCATATTGGTTTGTTCTCGTATGTCATGTTGCAACGCAGCTTAGGCTAATTATCTTTGTGTTTTATTATGGTGTATTGGTGCTGTTGTATCAAAAGAATATGTGACCTGCTTTTTATTATAGGGTTGTAGTGTGTGTTTATTATGTTATGTGTTTTGATCCTACATGGCTTATTTCATGTTATGAGGTTGACGTGTTTTCCTAAAACAGCACCAACCACAAAGTTAGAAGCGTCACACATTATTTCGAAAGGAAGATCCCAATTGGGTGAACAAATGATGGGAGCAAAAATGAGTTCATTTTTGAGATGTTCGAAAGCAGAAACACAGTCAGAATTAAAGTTTAATGGAATGTCTTTTCCAAGAAGAGTCGTCAGAGGTCGAGCAATTTTATTAAAGTCTTTCACAAGGCATCGATAAAAACCAGCGTGTCCAAGAAATTAACGAATGTCCTTGATAGATTTGGGAATGAGTAGATCCGCAATTACGTTAACTTTTGCTTTATGCACCTCAATTACTTTGTTTGAAATGATATGCCCAAGGACAATGTCGTGTTTGACCATGAAATGAAATTTTCCCAGTTTAACGTTAAGTGTTTGTCCTTGCATCTATTCAGAACCATCTCAAGATGGTGTAAGCACTCGGAAAAAGAGTTTCCAAAGGTGGAAAAATCGTCCATAAACACTTCCAGAAGGCGTTCGATCATGTCGGAAAAGATGCTGACCATGCATCTTTGAAAAGTAGCAGGAGCGTGCCAAAGGGACACGTGAAAGTTGTTTTCTCTTGATCTTCGGGAGCGATTGGAATTTGGTTATAACCGGAATAACCATTAAAAAAGCAATAGAATTCATGGCCAGCTAATAGTTTAAGCATTTGTTCGATGTAAGGAAGAGGAAAGTGATCTTTACGTGTCACAGCATTTAATTTTTGATAATTAATGCAAACACGCCAACCCGTTTGAGTACGAGTTGGAATAAGTTTGTCAGCGTCGTTCGTAATAACGGTAAGTCCAGACTTTTTAAGTATGACATGAATTGATCTAACCCATGAACTATCAGAGATGGGATATATGATTCCATTATCTAGGAGCTTAAGAATTTCGCCTCGAACCGCATCCTTCATTTTTGGGGTAAACCTTCATTGCACATCACAAACAGGCTTGGCTTCGTCAACTAAATGGATACGATGGAACGAGACTAATTCCCTTTATATCAGTCATTGACCATCCAATTTCCTCTTTGTTTTTCGAAAGAATTAAAAGAAGTGAAGCTTCTTGATCAAGAGATAGAATTGAAGAGATTATGACAGGAAACGTTACGCTGTCACATAAGTATGCATACTTAAGGTGATCAGGAAGAGGTTTGAGTTCCAACCTAGGGGGTTGCTCAATTAAAAATCTGGTTGAAGTTCTGACTCAACCGTAAGGGGTTCAAATGGAAGCGTATTTTCAATCTCGTTAGGTTCGTCTTGAAACAGTTGTTTGTATTCGATCTCGCGTTCGTTGTTAAGGTCAACTGTTTGTTGTCAAAATTTTCTTTAATGGAGCTAACTTCCAATGTTTGGTCAAGTGGTTCGTTCGATTAATTTTGGAGATTGAAGATGTTAAGATCCAAAGCCAAGTTTCCAAAAGAAATTTTCATCAAACCATTTCGACAACTGATTAAGGCATTTGAAGTGGCCAAGAAAGGTCGTCCTAAAATCATTGGAATTTGACTCATTGGATTATTCACAGGTTGTGTCTCTAGAACGATGAAATCGACATGGAACATGAATCGACCGATTTTGATGAGTATGTCTTCGATTTCTCCCACGAGATTCTTTATCAAACGATCGGCAAATTAAAGAGTTGCTTTCATCGGTTTTAGTTCACCCAAGCCAAGTTGTTGGTAAACTAAATACAGAATCAAATTGACACTCGCACCCAAGTCTAGTAAGCACTTATTAATCGTCTTGTCTCCTATCGTACACGAGATCGTCGGACATTTAGGATCTCTGTATTTTACGGGGATTGATTAAGACAAAACTTTGCTAAGGCCGGCAGCTAAGAAAATTTCTTGGGTACATGAGTGTATCGTTTTTAAGTACACAAGTCCTTTAAAAACTTAGTGTAAGTTGGGACTAGTTGAACAATGTCAATAAGATGGTTGTTTACTTTGACTTGTTTTAAAATTTCCAACATCTTTTCCATTTGATCAGAATGTTTCTTAGGTTGAAGTCGATGTGGAAATGAATTTGATACTCAGTAGGTCGGTCTACTTGAGTAGAAGAAGAATTTGGATTGGCATTTGATTCGATGTTTGGCTCAATGTTTTGTTTAGAATCGCTTGTCATTTTTGAAGTGTCAAGAGGTGCTTTCGATAAATCGTTTGGATTGACAACTTTGTTATCAATTTGTTTACCGCAATGCAAAGTCATGATAGCATTCATTTGCTTCACATTGCTATCTTGGATGACATGGGCTTGATTCGAGTTCGTGTTTTGCTTTCTAGGATTCGAAATTGGCTGACTTGGGAATGTGTGTAACGACCCAGAATGTTTATTAATTTAAATTTGAATATTTAATTGATTTTAAATATTAATAAGTGAAATTTATGAGTCGAATAATTTATTTTTCGAATATTGGATTTAATTTGACAATTAAATCGATAATTTAATAGTTAAATTCCAGAAATAATTGAAATCTGGATTAAAAGTGATTAAAAATGATTTGTAAAATTTTATTTAATCATACTGGAGTTATAGAGATGTTATAGAACTTTTAAAACTGAATTTAAAGTTAATCTGTGAAAATTGAATATTTTTATATTTAATTATCGACTGAATATTAGTCAATTTTTGAACAGTCTCAGAATTGAACGAAACCAGTTCCATTGGATCCGTAATAGTTAGTTATTATCGGATTTCAATTTTCGCAGTAATCGGAGTCATCGTTTGACCGTGGCAGCTCGAAACGCATCGAAATTGTTTTTATTTTAATTCGGCGAGTTAAAATAGTCATTTTTCAAAAAGTCTCGGATTTCGACGAAACCAGTTTCATCGGATCCGTAATGTTGAATTATTGTATGGTTTCAAATTTCGTGTCAATCGGATTTACCGTTTGTCCGGGGCAAGCCAAAACGCATCGAAATCGGTTTAAATCGGTTTAATTTAAAACTGATCGTTTTTCTCTGTATCTCGCACAGATGTGCGAATTAGCTCCCGAAACACGTTCTATTGTGTTCGGAACGTGGGGTAAACCTTAAAAACGTCAGCCGGCACGCTCGATTTGGAGTTCGGAAATTTTTCGGTGAATAGTGTTTTGGCCATTTTCTATATAAGCACCTCCATATTTTCATTTGCAAAGAAAAAAACCCTAACCCTAATTGAAAAGCTTCAGCCGCCACCCTATAATTTCAATGGCCACGAATTCGTTCTCTTCTCCTCCAATTTTCTTCAAATCTACACATCAATTCAACAAACTTTCAACTAGTGATTTGTAGAGCTCAGCGAGACCTTGCGATCCAACGGTGATGATGAAGTTTCGAGCAACGAATTGATGGAAATTGGAGCTGGAAACGTGGCAGGTCGTGCACGTTTTTCTCATGCCTAGGGGAGCCGAGCTCCACTTGTTCTTGGCCGAAGGTAGAGGAGGGGGTGGCCGTTCATATGGCACTCCTTGATCGAGCTAGAAGTCGATGTAGGCGATGCATAATTTAACCCTAGTTTGACATGTTGGGTTGCTTTCTTTTGTTCGTGATCTGGAAACGAACGTGAATGGGGAAGATGATGGAGGTGCGGCCAGATCTGATGGGGGTGGAGATCGATGGCCCAGATTTGATTTGGGTATAAAATTGAAATAAAATGTGTAAAATTGTTTCTATTAAATTGTTTAAACTTTGAAAAATCATAACTTCTTCATACGAGGTCCGTTTCGGACAAAATTTTTTGCGTTGGAATCGTATTGATGAGCACTACACAATGGAGCTGGTTTGGAGTTGATTGGAGTCAGTGAAAATTTCGGGTAAAATTAAACGTCTGTTTAATTTTATTCGAAATAAAACGCTGAAATTAAAATTGGAATCAAGGTGAGAACTTCTCACTCAATCGAATGTATTCGATGTTAATTTTAAATAGTTAGATTTAAAATTGTTGATTGTATGCCTGGATGATATATTATTAGCTGTTGTTGATTGTAATAGACATTATACGCCGTTATTAAGCGGAGGTTAATTATTAAGAACATATACCGCGAATATTTCACCGTAAGTGAAATTGGTATTATATATGTATATATATAGCAATATATACATATTGACATATGTATATATTGGAGTTGTTGATTTTCCCGCCTTATGTAGCGGATGAGACCCTATTGCGCCGCATAATAGCGAATAATATTTATTTATCCCATATACCACGATAATTCCGTACTAGAGCGGAATTGGTATTGTGCTAACATCTTTGGATGCAGGGGGATAGGTTGGAGGGATCCAACTGGATTCCTCAACTGTATTGATAGTTTACAGATATTTTGATATTTGTTGATTTTCAAATCGATATATGATGATTGATTTCTGTGATTGACTAATTGATGCTGTTGCATCATCGGATCCATTTTTGAAGTTTAAAAATAACGATTTTGGATTTTAAAAGTGAGTTTTGAAAGTATATGTTTTATTTAATTTTTGAATTGTTTATTTTAAATAAATAAATGTTAAGATTTTTATGTTATTAAAAATTGTGATTTTTGCGAAATATAATCGAAATGTGAATTTTGAAAAAAAAAGTTGATTTATTTATTAAATGGTTTAAATTGGGATTTTGAATTATTCCAAACGGTTTACATAAAAGATTATAAAATGGATATTTATAAATTAAAATGTTGGAATTATAAAACGAGTTTTTATAAGTGTTAAAAATGGAGTATAATTGGATTTCATAAGTTAGTGAAATTTAAAAGTTTTATAATGTGAAGTTATAAAATGAATAGATGTAAATAAAATAAGAGATTTATAAGTAATTAACTTATAAATTTGATTTTTGGTATAAAATTGAGTTATACATTGAATTTGTTAATTCAGGGATTTTTATAAATCGAAGTTTATAAATAGGGAAAGAATTTATAGACATTGTTTATAAATTCGAAATCAATGGAATTTGATAAATTGAATATAGAAAATTATTAAAGGAAGTATATTCGCGATTTTGGATAGCGAATTAATATTGAAATAAATTGTGTAGAAATTGTTAAGATTGGGATAGTGATTATATTCACGATTTTGGACAGTGAATATATATTTTTGAATAAAATCAATATATTTTGGGAAAAGGAATATTGTTAAATGAAGTAGTTGTTTTAAAAGATGTTTTAAAACGTGTTAAGTATCGAAACATAGATTTCAACATTTATTGTAGAAATAGACGTTTCGAGAAATAAGGAAATGGTGGACTATAACACCGTTGTTATAGTAAATGGTTTCCGAAAGGAAATGTTTTATATAGTATTGGGATTTATATATCTATCTAAATTTCGAATCTCTATACTAGTGGTTTTGAGTCGTCGTAACGATGTTTTACGTAACATTTGTTTTGACTCAAATAAAATTTGTGAAAGAGAATGATTTCCTTAAAGAATGAAATATATACTTAATTTTGATTTAAGTATATTGAATATTTTCCAAGTGTTGAAAATAAATGATTTGTGAATTACTTATTATTAAATAAGTATGGAAATGCTTTTCCAATATGAAATGAACGGTTTGAGATTTTATCTTTTAAAGATAAATTGAAAGTGAATAATTGAAATTCGTTTAAAATGGTTAAGTGTGGAAAGTTTTATATCTTGTAAAGATATTTTTGGAAATTAAATAATTTGGAAAATTATTTGGAATCTGATGATGTTGCGCATCTTTATTGATAGTTAAATAACCGACTATCAATATTTACCTTTAAATAGGTATTTGTTGTGATTTGCTTGAATTTGAATGCCACACTTATTTTTGAATAAGCACTGACTATTCGGGTTAGCTGGGAAAGGACCATGGGGTCGTATAACCCATTCCGAATTTGTGATACGTCGTAATGAATTGCATTTGATGACCGGTGTTGAAGACCAGATATTTTTGAAAACGGATGGATTACCGTCGAGTTACTCTACATCGACTGATCTTCAATTTAGAGGTTTTATCACCCTTAGTGACGGGAAGTCCAGACGTGATTGAAAATTATCCGGAATTGCAAGGGCTTCGTGAGAAGTGCCTTCGGTTCTGTTCGATCCCGGAACAGACTTGTATGGATTGTGTGTCTGACATTACAAATTGAGATATAAAGCTGATTTCTTTCAAATACGTTTCTGTTGGTGGCAGAGAATTTATTCTCTTAGCTTAACACCCTTCTCTGAGACGTACGAGCTCAGAGGTTTGTAGTTGAAATTTATCAGCGATATACTCCCAATTTGGTAATGTGACATGCTGAGTGTTGCTGTGAAATGATCAGTGTTTGATCATTTGTGATATGATCATTTGTTTGATCATTTATCTTTGTGATCATAGGTTGATCATTTGTTGACCCAAGGCATGGCTTTGTGAACAAACCGTAGCTTTGTGGATGAGACTTCGTCGAGCCTCACACCCCAGAAATGGTCAAAACAGGAAGGATGCGGCAAGGTTCTAGGGAGTAGCGCCCCTTAGTGTATGTCATTCCTTCTGGATAAAGGTGGTATCATGGTATGGAGCCCAGATATTTAACCTATGTGGTTACTGCATTATTATTCTTATGTGGTTGTTGCGAATCGAGGATCCTCGGGAAGATCGGTTACGATCGGGGGATGGCATACGCGTGTCAGTAGTTACCTATTTTTGCAGAGGTAACCCGGCCTTGTGTTGGCAGAGATCCGGTTAGGTTCTCGGGACGTCATTCCAGAGGCGTTCCTTCGTGGCATAGGAAGTTCCTTAGCCTGACCATTTGTTGGAAATCCAAAGAAACAATACGAGCCTTGTACGGTTTTAGTTGTAGAATCTGCTGTTAAATCTGGCAGTCATAGCAGGCATAATATATGGGTACCTATGCTGGCTAAGATTTATATTCTACTTTCGAAAAATGTTTTCCACTATGCACTAATGATAATATCAAAAATGATTTGATTTTGCGTAGTAAGCATCTTTGACTATCATAAGAATGAAATCTCCTCCAAGTCTGCGTTTGCATTGTGTGTGTGGTAGGAGGTGTTATGGTAGTTACATTTTTCAAAAGCATTGCGAATTGACTTCAAAATTTTCCTATTCTTTGTTTTAAAAATAAACCGTTTTAAGTTCTCACACCAGTCACCATGACTGACCTGGAGTTTATTGTTTTCTTCCTAAACTCTGGGTGCCCACCAATTTCCACACGGGCAGTCTAGAGTTAGGTTATCAGGTCATTCTGGATTCAGGTTGCTGTGGAGCTTAGTGGCGAGCTGGATGACGAGACGTATGATCTATATTATGTATTATTCCGCTGTGTATTCTGTATGAGGACAAGTTTATATAACTGTCCATTGATGTATTGTATTGTTGTTGTAAACTCTGATGATGATGTAATGTATAAACTGATAAAATTCTTTTGATTAAAGAATATTTATTTATCTACTATATGTTGTTCCGCTGCGAATGTGAGATTCTGATATTGTTTCTGTTCTGTGTTTTCTGTTGTTTCTTCTTCCTCTTTTCTTCTTTTCTCTTCTTCTTTCTTTTCTTCTATCTTCTTCTTCTACCTCTTCTTGTTCTTAAACCCTCAGGGTTCGTATTTCCATGCATCTTTAGTTAATCAGTGGAGATTAGTGTTAATCAAGAAGTACGGATTTGCGGGTCTTGACAGTTGGTATCAGAGCATATGGTTAAGCGACAACCCTGCTCTGTTGGGTGTTACTCATTAGAGATGGAGTCAGTAGTACTCTAGAATGAGATTTGATTGTAATAATAGATACGAGCGCGTATTTGTTAGTGAATATAAAAATTGTTTTATATTGTGATGATTGGTTTGTTGAGTGGTATATGGATTCTGGTCAATACGAGTAATTAACGTTATTGATAGGGATCTCTAAACACTTGTATAGAACAATTCGGCACGATATTGTTTTAAATTGGGTAAATGAAATAATTTTACCTCGATTATATTTTGTATATAAAGGAAATAATTTTTCGAAAATTATTAAAGTGTATATGAATTAATTGTTAAGTTGTTTGAATAAGTTGAATTAAAACAACAATTGTAAAGGAATTAAGTATATAAGCAAATGAATTATAATGTATAAAGTTATAATTAAGATGATTTACAATGGTAAATTAATCTTATATATAAGAAGTGAAATTTTATAAGTAAAAGATTTATAAACGTGATTTATAATCTGAAATAAAATTCCAGAGAAATGTTTTTTTTTGAAAGGATTTGATATTTTGGAAAAATGTTTTAGAGAGATGAAAGCTCTAAACTCTTTTCAGGTCGCTGGAAAATAATCCTGATGATGATGGCCACATCATTAGAATTCATTTTCGAGTTTCCAAATGAGGAATTGCTGCCAGATTATTTTAAATAAAAGTTGTTTGGAAAATTTGGATTTTGTTTTGGGAATTCGAAGGATAATTTGAAATGATTTCAAAAAAAAAAAGGTTTTTGAAAGATTGAAAAGACTCTGGAATCCTATTTAAAATATTTATGGGAATGATAAATAAGTTTATAACTTATACAATTTGATTTTTGATAGAATAAATTTAACTTGAAGAATGGAGTTAAATTAGAATGAATATAAGTGAATCAATAAAATCCAAGTGGAAACTTAAGTTAATTTGAACAAATGATGTTTGAAATGGAAAATAACTTAAGTAATGTTGAACGAAGTTGATTTTGATATCAAAGCAAATTAATAAAGTGAATTTATTAAATGAATATGAACTTGAGTTATATAAATGAAATTCAATTTTATTTGTAAAATAAAATAGCAATTGAATTGAATAAATGGATTGAATATTAATCAATCTAATGTGAATAAATGTTAATCAATTCAATGTAAATAATTGATATGAAATAATGAATATAAATGTTAATTCATTAAGAAGCTAATGTTATTGGAAGTTAAATAAATTGAATGGAAGTCAATTTAATTTAAAGTGTTGAACCAAATCGAATGTAAATAATTTGGTTGTGTTGAATGTACGTTGGTTGTTATATGGGTGTTAGTTGATTGTATATAAATTCTTTAACTGTTAATGAAATTGAATTAGCGAAGTTGAAAGCTATGTAATTGAATTCAAATTGAAATTAAATAAATTTGAATAGGATTGAATTTGATTTGATTCGAATTGAAAGTGAACTAACATGAATATAAATTAGTGAATGTAAACTAATTGAATTTGAACGAATGAATGTTGATAAAATTCCAACGTTAATGAATCAAATGTGATTAAATTGAAAATCAATTCAATAAATATTAATGAGAAGTGAATGTATATTGTTTTGGTTATGAAGTTATTGAATGTTTATTGGATGATGGTTGCATTTGTTGTTTGTTGCATTTGCTATGTTGACATATGTAGTTATTATGTTGCTATATGATGTATATTGATATTATTTTCTATATACATGTTCTCATTTGTTTGATTGAGTGTTTAGTAGGTGCGGATGGCGTTTGCTTCGCATTTGCAGCTCGCTTTCGTGCTATAATAGCCGTATACGCTCGCTAATTATATATAAGGTACATATCTCGGATTAAATATCGTACTTTTACACTTTTTTCCCTACGGGATGCCTCATCACTTGATGAGATGTATATTTGTGATATATATACACTGTCATTTTTTTTCGGATCGAGCCGCGCAAAGGAGGCTATGGCGAAATTTTCTGAAAATTTAAGGCGTTAGAATATTTTTGAGAAATTTGAAAATTTTGAAAACTAGGTTGATTTGAAAAAACTTAGTAGGATTTTGTAAAAAGTTTAACTATGAATTTTGGAAAAGTTAAACACTTAAGAGATTTGTAAATCTAATTTGAACGGTTTGTTTTGGAAAGTTAACGGATTTTGTTTCTTCTTCTTGCTTGGTAATTTCGAGGACGAAATTCTTTTAAGGGGGAAAGTTTGTAACGACCCAGAATGTTTATTAATTTAAATTTGAATATTTAATTGATTTTAAATATTAATAAGTGAAATTTATGAGTCGAATAATTTATTTTTCGAATATTGGATTTAATTTGACAATTAAATTGATAATTTAATAGTTAAATTCCAGAAATAATTGAAATCTGGATTAAAAGTGATTAAAAATGATTTGTAAAATTTTATTTAATCATACTGGAGTTATAGAGATGTTATAGAACTTTTAAAACTGAATTTAAAGTTAATCTGTGAAAATTGAATATTTTTATATTTAATTATCGACTGAATATTAGTCAATTTTTGAACAGTCTCAGAATTGAACGAAACCAGTTCCATTAGATCTGTAATAGTTAGTTATTATTGGATTTCAATTTTCGCAGCAATCGGAGTCATCGTTTGACCGTGGCAGCTCGAAACGCATCGAAATTGTTTTTATTTTAATTCGGCGAGTTAAAATAGTCATTTTTCAAAAAGTCTCGGATTTCGACGAAACTAGTTTCATCGGATCCGTAATGTTGAATTATTGTATGGTTTCAAATTTCGTGTCAATCAGATATACCATTTGTCCGGGGCAAGCCAAAACACATCGAAATCGGTTTAATTTAAAACTGATTGTTTTTCTCTGTATCTCGCACAGATGTCCGAATTAGCTCTCGAAACACGTTCCATTGCGTTCGGCATGTGGGGTAAACCTTAGAAACGTCAGTCGGCACGCTCGATTTGGAGTTCGGAAATTTTTCGGTGAATAGTGTTTTGGCCATTTTCTATATAAGCACCTCCATATTTTCATTTGCAAAGAAAAAAACCCTAACCCTAATTGAAAAGCTTCAGCCGCCACCCTATAATTTCAATGGCCACGAATTCGTTCTCTTCTCCTCCAATTTTCTTCAAATCTACACATCAATTCAACAAACTTTCAACTAGTGATTTGTAGAGCTCAGCGAGACCTTGCGATCCAACGGTGATGATGAAGTTTCGAGCAACGAATTGATGGAAATTGGAGCTGGAAACGTGGCAGGTCGTGCACGTTTTTCTCATGCCTAGGGGAGCCGAGCTCCACTTGTTCTTGGCCGAAGGTAGAGGAGGGGGTGGCCGTTCATATGGCACTCCTTGATCGAGCTAGAAGTCGATGTAGGCGATGCATAATTTAACCCTAGTTTGACATGTTGGGTTGCTTTCTTTTGTTCGTGATCTGGAAACGAACGTGAATGGGGAAGATGATGGAGGTGCGGCCAGATCTGATGGGGGTGGAGATCGATGGCCCAGATTTGATTTGGGTATAAAATTGAAATAAAATGTGTAAAATTGTTTCTATTAAATTGTTTAAACTTTGAAAAATCATAACTTCTTCATACGAGGTCCGTTTCAGACGAAATTTTTTGCGTTGGAATCGTATTGACGAGCACTACACAATGGAGCTGGTTTGGAGTTGATTGGAGTCAGTGAAAATTTCGGGTAAAATTAAACGTCTGTTTAATTTTATTCGAAATAAAACGCTGAAATTAAAATTGGAATCAAGGTGAGAACTTCTCACTCAATCGAATGTATTCGATGTTAATTTTAAATAGTTAGATTTAAAATTGTTGATTGTATGCCTGGATGATATATTATTATCTGTTGTTGATTGTAATAGACATTATACGTCGTTATTAAGCGGAGGTTAATTATTAAGAACATATACCGCGAATATTTCACCGTAAGTGAAATTGGTATTATATATGTATATATATAGCAATATATACATATTGGCATATGTATATATTGGAGTTGTTGATTTTCCCGCCTTGTGTAGCGGATGAGACCCTATTGCGCCGCATAATAGCGAATAATATTTATTTATCCCATATACCGCGATAATTCCGTACTAGAGCGGAATTGGTATTGTGCTAACATCTTTGGATGCAGGGGGACAGGTTGGAGGGATCCAACTGGATTCCTCAACTGTATTGATAGTTTACAGATATTTTGATATTTGTTGATTTTCAGATCGATATATGATGATTGATTTCTGTGATTGACTAATTGATGCTGTTGCATCATCGGATCCATTTTTGAAGTTTAAAAATAACGATTTTGGATTTTAAAAGTGAGTTTTGAAAGTATGTTTTATTTAATTTTTGAATTGTTTATTTTAAATAAATAAATGTTAAGATTTTTATGTTATTAAAAATTGTGATTTTTGCGAAATATAACCGAAATGTGACTTTTGAAAACAAAAGTTGATTTATTTATTAAATGGTTTAATTTGGGATTTTGAATTATTCCAAACGGTTTACATAAAAGATTATAAAATGGATATTTATAAATTAAAATGTTGGAATTATAAAACGAGTTTTTATAAGTGTTAAAAATGGAGTATAATTGGATTTCATAAGTTAGTAAAATTTAAAAGTTTTATAATGTGAAGTTATAAAATGAATAGATGTTGATAAAATAAGAGATTTATAAGTAATTAACTTATAAATTTGATTTTTGGTATAAAATTGAGTTATACATTGAATTTGTTAATTCAGGGATTTTTATAAATCGAAGTTTATAAATAGGGAAAGAATTTATAGACATTGTTTATAAATTCGAAATCAATGGAATTTGATAAATTGAATATAGAAAATTATTAAAGGAAGTATATTCGCGATTTTGGATAGCGAATTAATATTGAAATAAATTGTGTAGAAATTGTTAAGATTGGGATAGTGATTATATTCACGATTTTGGACAGTGAATATATATTTTTGAATAAAATCAATATATTTTGGGAAAAGGAATATTGTTAAATGAAGTAGTTGTTTTAAAAGATGTTTTAAAACGTGTTAAGTATCGAAACATAGATTTCAACATTTATTGTTGAAATAGACGTTTCAAGAAATAAGGAAATGGTGGACTATAACACCGTAGTTATAGTAAATGGTTTCCGAAAGGAAATGTTTTATATAGTATTGGGATTTATATATCTATCTAAATTTCGAATCTCTATACTAGTGGTTTTGAGTCGTCGTAACGATGTTTTACGTAACATTTGTTTTGACTCAAATAAAATTTGTGAAAGAGAATGATTTCCTTAAAGAATGAAATATATATTTAATTTTGATTTAAGTATATTGAATATTTTCCAAGTGTTGAAAATAAATGATTTGTGAATTACTTATTATTAAATAAGTATGGAAATGCTTTTCCAATATGAAATGAACGGTTTAAGATTTTATCTTTTAAAGATAATTTGAAAGTGAATAATTGAAATTCGTTTAAAATGGTTAAGTGTGGAAAGTTTTATATCTTGTAAAGATATTTTTGGAAATTAAATAATTTGGAAAATTATTTGGAATCTGATGATGTTGCGCATCTTTATTGATAGTTAAATAACCGACTATCAATATTTAACTTTAAATGGGTATTTGTTGTGATTTGCTTGAATTTGAATGCCACACTTATTTTTGAATAAGCACTGACTATTCGGGTTAGCCGGGAAAAGACCATGGGGTCGTATAACCCATTCCGAATTTGTGATACGTCGTAATGAATTGCATTTGATGACCGGTGTTGAAGACCGATATTTTTGAAAACGGATGGATTACCGTCGAGTTACTCTACATCGACTGATCTTCGATTTAGAGGTTTTATCACCCTTAGTGACGGGAAGTCCAGACGTGATTGAAAATTATCCGGAATTGCAAGGGCTTCGTGAGAAGTGCCTTCGGTTCTGTTCGATTCCGGAACAGACTTGTATGGATTGTGTGTCTGACATTACAAATTGAGATATAAAGCTGATTTCTTTCAAATACATTTCTGTTGGTGGCGGAGAATTTATTCTCTTAGCTTAACACCCTTCTCTGAGACGTACGAGCTCAGAGGTTATGTAGTTGAAATTTATTAGCGATATACTCCCAATTTGGTAATGTGACATGCTGAGTGTTGCTGTGAAATGATCAGTGTTTGATCATTTGTGATATGATCATTTGTTTGATCATTTATCTTTGTGATCATAGGTTGATCATTTGTTGACCCAAGGCATGGCTTTGTGAACAAACCGTAGCTTTGTGGATGAGACTTCGTCGAGCCTCACACCCCGGAAATGGTCAAAACAGGAAGGATGCGGCAAGGTTCTAGGGAGTAGCGCCCCTTAGTGTATGTCATTCCTTCTGGATAAAGGTGGTATCATGGTATGGAGCCCAGATATTTAACCTATGTGGTTACTGCATTATTATTCTTATGTGGTTGTTGCGAATCGAGGATCCTCGGGAAGATCGGTTACGATCGGGGATGGCATACGCGTGTCAGTAGTTACCTATTTTTGCAGAGGTAACCCGACCTTGTGTTGGCAGAGATCCGGTTAGGTTCTCGGGACGTCATTCCAGAGGCGTTCCTTCGTGGCATAGGAAGTTCCTTAGCCTGACCATTTGTTGGAAATCCAAAGAAACAATACGAGCCTTGTACGGTTTTAGTTGTAGAATCTGCTGTTAAATCTGGCAGTCATAGCAGGCATAATATATTTGTACCTATGCTGGCTAAGATTTATATTCTACTTTCGAAAAATGTTTTCCACTATGCACTAATGATAATATCAAAAATGATTTGATTTTGCGTAGTAAGCATCTTTGACTATCATAAGAAGGAAATCTCCTCCAAGTCCGCGTTTGCATTGTGTGTGTGGTGGGAGGTCTTATGGTAGTTACATTTTTCTAAAGCATTGCGAATTGACTTCAAAATTTTCCTGTTCTTTGTTTTAAAAATAAACTGTTTTAAGTTCTCACACCAGTCACCATGACTGACCTGGAGTTTATTGTTCTCTTCCTAAACTCTGGGTGCCCACCAATTTCCACACGGGCAGTCTAGAGTTAGGTTATCAGGTCATTCTGGATTCAGGTTGCTGTGGAGCTTAGTGGCGAGCTGGATGACGAGACGTATGATCTATATTATGTATTATTCCGCTGTGTATTCTGTATGAGGACAAGTTTATATAACTGTCCATTGATGTATTGTATTGTTGTTGTAAACTCTGATGATGATGTAATGTATAAACTGATAAAATTCTTTTGATTAAAGAATATTTATTTATCTACTATATGTTGTTCCGCTGCGAATGTGAGATTCTGATATTGTTTCTGTTCTGTGTTTTCTGTTGTTTCTTCTTCCTCTTTTCTTCTTTTCTCTTCTTCTTTCTTTTCTTCTATCTTCTTCTTCTACCTCTTCTTGTTCTTAAACCCTCAGGGTTCGTATTTCCATGCATCTTTAGTTAATCAGTGGAGATTAGTGTTAATCAAGAAGTACGGATTTGCGGGTCTTGACAATGTGCCTCATTCACGTTACGTTCACTCGCAAAGGTGGCTATTTGACTCATTTACATTTGAAGTTTAGCAATTGATTGACTCATATTCTGCATGTACGAGGTTAACAAATTTTGCAAACTGCTATTTGATTGGAGGTTTTGAGTGGCTTCTTTAGCCAAAGTTTCAATACTTTTCTTAAGCGAAGTCAATCGTTTATCGTCTTAGGGAGCAAAAGATTATTGCGGTTGGTTTTGAGATGAAGGCACAAAATTTTGTTGAAAGTGGTTGGGCTTAAAGAAGGATTCTACGCATTGTATGGAAATGCTTGAAAATTGGGACGAACCAAATTCGTATTAGAATTATTTTGGTTCCATGCAATGTTAGGATGATTTCTCTAACGGGATTGTATGTTGAGGAAAACAGGTCATTCTTAACCTTGTTAAAAACATTGAGTTTTTCTCCCGAATGAGGGCATTGGTCGGTGATGTGATTCAGATTGTCGCATTTATAACACAATTGTTGGGAAGCTTGATTCATTTGATTGGATGACAAAACATTGTCGAATTTATTGATCATCACATCGATTTTCGCTTCCAAAGCCAACGATGATACTATCGAGTGTGCGCTCGATTGTGAATAAATGGATTTTTCATTAGAACGTCCCTATTAGGATAATTTTTCGACCAAGTTCTCAAGGAATTGCCAAGCATCGTTGTGTTGTTGGGCGAGAAAATTGCCTTGGCACATCGATTCAAGCTTAGTTCCTGTACTATTTTTAAGTCCATCGTATAGGATTTGGCTAAGAGTCCATATTTCAAAATTATGGTGTGGACAATTTATCAAAAGCTCTTTAAATCTTTCAAAGTATTTTCCGAAAAGTTCACCCCTAAATTAATGAAAATTCACAATTTCATTTCGTATTTTGCTTGTTTTTTCCAAGGGGTAGAACTTTTTTAAGAAAACTTTAACAAATTCGTCCCAAGTTTTGATCGAGTTCGAAGGAAAACTGGCAAATTGCCAAATTTTGGAAGTGTGGCAATGTGATTTGAATGAATTTCGAAGTATTACCGGTTGGGGTGGGTAATGTGATACAAGAAGGAATAGAAACCCTATCGGGAAAGATTCTATCCATGAGAATCCGGAGCGGGTTTTCATTCGCCATCGTTGGAGGATTGTTCGTTCGAGTTAAGCGATTCCTTATTGTGCCACGAGTCCAGGTACCCATGCACAAGTGAAAAGATCAAGGAGAGAAAGATGTGAAAATCAAGGTTAAGAGAATAAAACAAGGTTTATAGAATGAAACGAAGTGAAAAAAAAAAATTTTTGGGATCTTATTTTTTTTTTGCTTTTTCAGTTTTGTTTTTGTTTTTGAAAAGAATTTTTGGATTTTTTTTTGTATTTTTGTTAAAAAAACTAAGTTACGGAAAATGTGATTTTTTTACTTTTGTTTTTTATATATGCATGAACTAACACAACTAAATGAATGCAAGGACTTAATTACAAATTTTCTGTCCTTAGTGGCTCCTAACCCGAAATTGTATAATCACACTTTGACTTAATCCAACAAAATAGTTCTTAACCAGGTAATGGACATGAGTTATCGGTGCACCACGAATCACTGTAGCAGTGCAGCCGAAGGTTTAAGTACCTTAAGAGAAACAATCACTAAAATATTTACGAATCATTGTAATATTTATAAATGTTTATTGTTCTACCTTATCCTAGACACCAAGAAATTAGATTATTGAAAGAAGACAACTTGTCAAGATACAATTAAGCCCTAGATGAGCTCGCGACACCCTTAAGTCCAACGTCTAACCATTATTATTAATCAAATTCTACGATGAAATGCAATTTGTGAGCCAAGGAAGGAGTGATGAAATTCTCCATCTTATGTGAAGTCGGTATTGCACTTAAAAAATAAAAACAAGGTGAAATGACAAAACAAAGATTAAACGTGAGTTAACGATGCAACTACAAATGAATTATGGTTTTGTTTTTTTTGAAATTTTTTTTTAAAATGCAAGCAATCAATAATACAATAAAATAAAAATAATAGATAAGAGCATAATGCCAGAGCGTACATAATATTTTGCAATTTTATTTAAAGCGGCGATTTTTTATAACAAGCTAGCAGAGCGGTTATTTAGCAAGCAGAGCAGGGCAATTTGTCTCCTTCTGCTTTTGGAACCTGAAAAAGAGTTTAACAAGATATATATATATATATATATATATATATATATATATATATATATATATATATGTGTGTGTGTGTGTGTGTGTGTGTGTGTTTTTGTTTATTTTTTATTTTTTGGCTACCCAAACGAAAACAAAACAAATACAAATTATTTTTATATAAAAAGTCGAAAACAGACAACACACCGAAAAAACCCGAATCACCCAAATTACCTAAACTAAAGCAAATTTGTTTGTTTGTTTTTTTTAAGTGAAAACAACACACTCAAAATTCAGCTCGCCAGCCCAAAGCCTACTTATAGGCTTAAAAAAAGGTATACAAAGCTTCCCCTTTTAATCTCGTCCTTCTCTATTCTTTTAAAATCGCGAAGTCCAAAAGAAGAAAGAAAAGAGGTAAAAAAAATTGTGAACTAAAATTGGTTCTGTGAAGTTGGGTGTTGAAGTGCGGTAGGGTGAAGTTGGGCTCGCGGTTTCTCAGGATGCGGAATCTGGGAAGTGATTTTGATGGGGCGGTAGGTTGTTTTGTAGAGGCAGGTGAAGTTGGTGGATAAAGGGAGTTGCGGTGATGGTTATGATTGCTTCTTGGTTGTTCGATTTGGGTGTAATTGGAGTGAGGTTGTTCGATTGCGATTTGATGTTTGGTCGAGTGGTAGAGTTGGTGTGAGGATGGGTTTAGGGTTCAGGCGACTCTCGGTTGGAATGCAGGGATTGAAGTGCAGATTTGGGTAGAGGCAATTGAAGGATTTGGCTTCGGGTTTGGTATTTGATTGTGGATTGATGGTCGAAGGGGCGGTGATGGAGGAAAGACATAGGGTGATCGTGATTAGTTATGCTCGGCGCTGGGTTGAGTTTGCGAGGCGGGGGTGAAGCTGCAGTGTGGAAATTAAGGAAGGCTGTGCAGTGGGATGTAGTTGCAATTATTATTGTAGTAGTGGTGATGCAGAAGTGTGGGTTGTTTCTAGGAGGTGGAAGAAGAAGTTGCAGTGGGGTGAATGTAGTTGTATAAGTTTCAGGTTGTTAGCTTGGGGATGTCCGTGGCAAGGTTGAAGGTAGGCAGCAGTTTGCAGGATGTACTGTATTGCTGGAGTATTGATTGTTGAACTTACAGAGGAGGAAGTTATGCTATGTGATTGGTGATGTAGTGTTAAAGAGGTTGTTTAGTGATGGAGGAGTGTTGCAGTGGAGATGTTCAAGTAGTTGAAGCAGGCAGTTTGGTCATGGTTGGTTGTAGCTGATGACTGGGTTAGGATTAAGTGGGGTGATGATTTTAGGCAAAGCAACAGAAATGAACTAAGTATGTAATCAAGTATGAAAATGAAATTGAAATAGACATGCACATGGAAATTGAAATGCAAGTATGAAGAGGTTTCAGGAAAATGAAATGTACAGGAAAATTGAAAAACAGAGTATGTAACAAGTATGTAAATGAACAGATTTTGTAAATAAATGCAATGGTGATGAAGTTTTTTTTATGAAATGTAGAAATGCAGAAATTTGCAAAAATGTAAAATGTAATGCTAAGCAATTTTGTAGAAAATGCAAAATGAATCTGCCAATATGTTTGCCTTTGTTTTGTTTTTGATGTTTTTGTTTTTCTTTGTTTTTTTAATAAAAAAGAAGAGCAAAACACAAAATGAAAATAAAAAAAAATAATTCGAAAAGTAAAATCAAAATCAAATTGCTATCCTCGGCAACGACGTCAAAAACTTGTTAGACAACGGATTTTCTATCAATTAGAAAACCATCGAAAAATATAATCGTTATAAAAACCGCAAGCGCACGGTGTACAATCGTAGTACGTATGCGAGTACATGTCGATCCACAGGGAAAGAACTAAATTCTAATATCACTCAATCAAATTAGCCCAAAGTTTTTGAAATTGTTTTAAACTAGAAAATTGTAGAAATTAAACTGGAGAAAAAGTGAATAAAACTATGAGATTAAGGAGCAATTTAGAGGCAAATCCACTTCCAATCTTTCATACAAATCAACACAAAATTCATTAATAATCTCTCATTAAAATATTAAGTAGAAATGATAGATGTGCTTATTATAAGTAGGATTTATTTATGCTATTAATTAGCACAACTTAAGCCATCAATCTCTAACAGATCATTCAAACCCACTTATCAATTCTCATGAAAATGACAAGAAATTAAAAATATGATCTATTTTAAGCGTGATCTATTTACTATGAATTAGTAACATAGACCATCAAATTTTGATTCTAGTTTGACTTTCTTCATCAAAATCACTTAGACAAATGATAAAATAGTTTATGTTATATTGGATTCATATCCTGCTTGAGATTTCAACATAGACTCTCAAATTCACTAAAAGAAAAACATAAACCACCATCATTCATAATTTCCATTAAGCACAAAAGAAAGATCATAACTGAAATTATTATGTTAATTTAATATGTTTCATGAGAGCTTCATTACCCCAAAATTGAAGGGGTTTAGTTACTCATGTTTGAATACATCTTAAGATAAAGCGATTTCAACATAAAAAACAAGGACAATGAGAGCCAATTAAAAGAAAAGAGAGCTAACTACTTGCATGAAATAAAACTAAACTAATTGCTATAATTAAATCTATGCTACTAACATGAAATAAGAGAGCATAAAGTAAATAAGAGAGTATAAAATAAATAGTAATAAAAGAAAGCATGAAATAAAAATTGCATGAAAGTGAAGAAAAAGGCTAAGAAGCCATTAAAGAGACATTTTATTAAACATTGATTTTTGGCTACAATATTGCATAGAAGGGAGGAAGATGGTTACATGCAACATAAAGGGTATTTATACATGCTTAAAACCCTAATTAATTTTTAGGGGACTACCAAAATTGCTCTTGAGATAGTGTAACCTCCAACTAATCATTTGGAAATTTATTAATCCCCATTAACATGCCTTTAAGTCTCCGTTAGCATATGCATGTGATTTTAATTATGGACCATTAGTTAGTGGGCATGTGGGCTCCTCCATGTTGCTTGAATTCTTTTATTTTCTACATTCTCTTGGCCTTGAACATTTGTGCATGCATATATCCATGTAGTTCCACCCAATTTCCACTTAATTTCCTATAAATAAAAGTAAAAATATGCAAATAAATTTTCTACAAATTAATTCATACACAAAATTACCATTTTACCCCTAAATGAAGATGAATAAATGATGATTTGAAAGCAATTTAAATTTTGGTTTAAACATGTAAAATACCTTAATATGCTCATTTATTGAATAAAAGAAGATTAAATATGGGAGTAAAAATATACACTTTTACGTGCATATCAAAGAGCTAGAGGATGTAAAGGTGGCAATAGTGAGGACGACGATCATCATCCCAATCGATGATGATGATCCCACTCGGGTTCTCGGTCGAATCTCAACTCAATATAGAAATGAAAAAGGAGTTGGTAGGTTTTCTCTAGGCAAACCTGGATGTGTTTTCCTAGATGCATTCTGATATATGTGGAAGTTTACTAGAGATAGCCTGTTTGGCAATGAACATGGACCCAAGTTGCCCTCCTATGAAGTAGAAAAAACATAGGTGGGTCCGTAGAGATCTATTGCACTAAAAGAAGATGTAAATAAGATGAAGGAAAACGGCTTCATCCACGATGCATTATACCCAAAATGGGTATCAAATCATGTACTGGTCAAAAAGCGAAATTGGAAGTGGCTATCATGCATCGATTATTCAAAATTAAATAAAGCACGCCTGAAAGAAAATTTCCCATTACCGAAGATTGACTAACTTGGCGATGCAACGACCAAACATGAACCACTATCCTTTATGATTGCGTACTCTGGCTACAACCATATAGCAATGCACATTCTAGATCTGTAGCATACGAGTTTCACAACTGATTTAGAGCTGTACTATTATCGAGTAATGCCATCCGATTTGAAAAACACTGGAGATGCTTACCAATGACCAACAAAAGGATGTTCAAAGATCAAACCAGATAGATAATGGAGGTCTATGTTGACGATATGCTAATGAAGTCGTAATAATCGATGAATCACATGGATGACCTCTCGGAGATGTTCCAAGTGCTTCAGAATTATGGGACGAAACTTCATCCACCGAAGTAATCTTTTATATTCACATTAGAAATTTTTTTGGGTTTCATAGTAAACTCAAGTGGGATCGAAAATAAACCTAGGGCAAATCAAAATACTAAAAGAGGTTACTTGTCCAAGGACAAGGAGGGAGATGTAGAGCTTAAATAGGAAGGTCGCTACACTAAGTCAATTCATCTCGAAAGTGATGGAAAAATGTATACCATTCTTTGAACCCCTCAAAAAGGAAAAGAGAAAGTTTGTTTGGATGAAGAAAAGCCAGGAAGCTTTGCAAAATTTATTAGAGCATATGGAAAGACCACTAGTTTTGTCATAGCCTTTAGAAGAAGAAGATTTATTTGTTTACTTAGCAGTATGTGCTCACACATTGAGCGTAGACTTGGTACATGAGGAGTCTAAAATCCATAGGCTTGTGTATCATATCAACAAGCATTTCATTGGATTGGAAAAGAATCACCCAAAGCTAGAGAAATTAGCATACGGCTTGTTGATTGGTTTGAGGAAGTTGCGGCCAAACTTCTAGGCTTACCCGAACAAAATACCGATTGATCAGCCGTTGAGGCGAGTAGTACATCTACTCAAGACTTTAGGAAGATTGCTGAAGTGGAATATCAAGTTGAGTTAATACCATATAACCTAACATTCTCGGAAGGCGTACGAGGTCAGGTATTGGCTAGCTTTATTGCCTAATTCACCGTTTAGGATGGAGAAGTGGAAGAAGGTGAGGTCCAATAATCCTAATGGAAATTTTGTGTAAATGAGACCTCCAACGAATGTGGTTCCAAGGAAGATGTGATTCCTGTAACCCCGGAAGGATGGAAGATATGATATGGTTTAAAGCTAGAGTTCTCGATGATAAACAACAAAGCTGAATATGAAGCGTTGATTGCGAGACTAACAATAGCAAGAGAACTGGGGGTCAAGACACGGGATATATTTAGCGACTCTCGGTTGATGGTCTGTTAGGTTAAGAAAAATATTAGGTGAAGGAAGCAAGAATTGCCCTTACCTTACAAAGTCTATAGAACTACTAAATGACGTTGAACACTGTACGATAACGCACGTCCTTAAGGAAGAGAACACAAATGCTAACTCATTAACCAAACTGGCTAGCTCTAGGGATGTGCAGCTCACGGGACTCATTTCGGTAGAGGTTTTTACGACTCTAAGCATTGACTATATGGATATTGAATAAATCATGGAGTCCAGAGGCTGTGGCGAAAGGGTGATGGATGACACTAATAAAGGACTACTTACCGAAGGGAGCTCTACCAACTGGAAGAAATATAGGTGAAAGCTCCTGCGCAAAGTACAACAATTTATTATGTAAGAAGGAGTGATGTATAGGTGAGGGTTCTTAACCCCCTTATTACAGTTTGTCACCAAAGATAAAGCTAAAAAGATCCTTTTGGATGTACATGAAGGAAGCTGTGGTGATCACACTAGGGGGCGGACATTTGCAAAAAAGGTACTTCACTATTAATACTTTTGGCCAACAATCAGCCGAGATGCAGTTGATTATATTAGATGATGTGACAGATGCCAAAGGTTTGCAAAGATGCCAAAAGCCTCATATGTAGAGCTTACGCAAATGGTTAGCCCATGACCATTTGTGGTTTGGGAAATTGATATAATCAGTGTGCTACTGACATTAAAGGGTGGAGCAAAGTATGTTATTATTACCGTAGACTACTTCACGAGGTGGGCTGAAGCAAAACCACTAGCCATGATCACCATGAAGAAAGTGATAAACTTTGTGGTGAAAATAAGTTAAGCCGATTTGGAGTTCCACAGAAGATCATCACTGATCATGGAACTCAATTCAAGAGTGTCAAGTTGTAATACTTCTATAATCGATACCAAATTGAGCAGATTTTTTGGCAGTAGCATACCCACAAACGAATGGATAGATGGAGGTAGTGAACAAGATCATCAAATCCATCCTGAAAAAGAGATTGATGAAATCCAAGGGAAACTGGATCAATGAGTTACCACTAGCGTTATGGGCACATTGGATGACCTACAAGTTCACGATTGGGCATACTCCATTTGTTCTGGCCTGCGGAGCCAAGGCCATGATTTTGATTGAATTGGAAGCCCCTTCTTATTGAAGAAAGCATTATATTTCAAGATGAAAGAGAAACTCTTGCTTGAGTCCCTTGACTTGGTCAACGAAAAAGAAGAAGCGACCGAATTGAGGATTGATGCTCACTAGAAAAGAGTGGTAAGGCATATTAACACCAAGGTTAGAAACCATACCTTTAAGATTAGCGGACTCGTTTTGAAATGGGTTTTCCTTGGTTCGAGAGCACTTGATCCAAATTGGGAATGTCCCTATGCAATTGAATAGAAGCTGAAAGTTGGAACTTTCGAGCTATCGACTGCTGATGGGATCCCAATTACAGATTCATTTATTTTTTTTACAAATAAGACAACTTGATTGATAGGATGAGATGTAACAAGATATAGTTTGTCATCTCTTCATTTATATATAAAATTTGCTTTTGGAATAAAGGGAACTGTATTCTTAAGTCTAACTTTTAGCTGTCAGTGATAAAAGTAGGCATTCAATGTTTTGAAAAGCCAGATGTTTAGGTACCTAAAGTTAGGTACCGATGAACTTATCCGACCCATGATCAAGTTGAAAGATTGTAGCACCCTATAAAATTTAATAATAAATTAACTAATAAGAAAAGAATTAATTAATAAATTAATAATAAGGCTAAAAATGAAAATTTTGAAGATGTCAGAATTTGACTACGAAAGTTGTGCCGTTACAATCATAGTGATTTTCAAACAATTTCCATATATAAAGTTTTGAAAACGATGCCCAAACAAAAATGTTATTGATGTCTGAAGTTTTCAGATTCAAATTAATTAAAGGGGCATTTCACCAAAAGGACAAACTTTGCAGTCCAATTAATTTCTAGGACACACATTCAAAGAAATTACTTTCAAGGCCAAAGTCGGCAGAATAATTACTTTTAAGGACAAAATCAGCAGTCCAATTACTTTCAAGGACATAATTTCATAGTTTTTTAGGCCCTAGAAACAAATTATTTTGTGTTTTGTCCTTGAAAGTATTTATTTCAGTTGTGTGTCCTAGAAACTAATTCCACTTTCTAAAGAGGCCCTTGTGGCTAATTTCCACTTAATTAAAATGGAGTTAAAATTTAAATACATAATTAATGCTAAAGTTGGAATTCAAAAATTAATGATAGTGAGACTTGGGGGTTAAGTGAATGTTAAATATTAATTAAGGAATTAAATATGTTATCAATTGCAATAAAATAAGCATTCCCAAAATAACACTACTGGTCGACTGCTTACCTCGGGCCGGTCGACCGCTAGTGGTCGTCCGCTTGGGTAGGAGCGGTAAACCGGTGCTATTGTGGGGGCTAGGTTTGACTTAAACAGTAAACAATCCTGATTTTATTATTTTAAATCAAATTAAACCTAACAGTTCTGGTGTTTTTTAACCACTATAAATAAGAGCTAGCCCCCTCACTTTTATTCAGAAATTATTTTTGGAACTAAGCGAAGCTCAGTCATTCTCTCTCTTCAAATTGATATTTAGAAAATTCATTTGGGTTTCATGTAAGAAATTTTAGGTGTTTATTATTCAATTTCTATTCCTATTTTCCTCCGATCCCTAAATTTATAAATCTAATTCATATACAATTCCCTTGTTGTATATCTCTAAAACGAGAGATCTATAACAAATTGAAGCAGGCGTAAACAAATCCAAAGGAATAGCAAAGAACTTTTTATGAATGGAAATCTTAGTCTTTCTTATTTTTGTAATTGTATAATATAACATGGATTAGATATATGCCTTGGAAAATTTGTTTATGAAAACATCACACTAAAACTCCAAAATTCCCCTAAAGTGAAATGTCAATTCATAAGTTAGAATCCCTATTATCCTATGTTCAAATAGTGGAATTGTGTATTTATTGCAATTTTAATGTTTTACATTCTATTCCACTTCTAATCATTTTCTTTGGATATGATTAAGGATTTTGATAAGAAATAAGTTATGAAATGGTGTGTAAGGTACAAATTCTTTTATTCGTAATTGCATTGCCTATTCCGCAATTTAAATAGAAATTCCTTTTTTCAATTTTATGCAAAGAAGTTGAACAAAGCGTTAAAGGATTTGAGTTGTAAATTTTATTTATAATTTCTATTTTAGTATATAAGTTTGGTATGGTTTCTATTTTTATTCAATTTTGTTGTTGAATTGAGAATATTGGATATATGGTATATTTGTTGATATGGAATTGGACTGTTATAAATTTGAAGTTTTAACATTTATATGATACGCTTAGGACGCAATCTTTGTACCTTAGAAATATTTTAGTCATGTGTGTGTATTAGCATACAAATAATGTACAATTAATAGCATATTAATTGCAGAGTAAATAGGTTATTAATTAGTATTAAATCCCCCTTAGGAAAGAAATTGATAGTTAAGGCGAAATAAGGGTTTTTCCTTATAAGGCCATAATAGGGAATGTGGTGAGATGTACAATAATATGTTAAGAAAGCGTAGATTATGACTAAGCTATAGGGATGCGAGGTCGGTCAAAAGCACACAGAAGTCTGCCCAGCTATTTCGGCTAACAATAGTGTGACTTAATGGCTGATGTGAGACATCACCTATAATAAGTACCCACGGAGGACGCAAGGTTAGTCTCAAATTCTATTGGGTAAACTCGCCCTACTAATCTGGCTACCAATACCTACAAATAGTCGAATTAATGTGAGACTTCAAAGTTTTGGTTACGGGTCATAATACCAAGGACCTACTTCGAGGTCGAAGGTATTAAGTTGCTGATAGAGGGCCCTCCTCTTCCCTGTGTAGGAAGTATTAAATAGTCAGGGTTAGTGGTTATGCACGATAGAGGATATCTTGAGGGGTCATCCTTGAGTTTGAGGTATTAAGTGGCTATCGTAGGGTCTGCCTCCCATAATGAAGTATTAAGTGGCCTGAATAGATTCCATGCAACATCAGCTAGATAGTACCAGAGAGGAGTCTGCCTTGGGATATGTATTAAATGATGGGGACCTACCTAAAATGTGGTATTAAAAGGTCAGAGTCTGCCTAGTTCCCACTAAAGAGGTATTAAGTGGCTTAGGTACTATCTCTTACATTGTTAGGACATTATTGACGATAGATGTGCGGAACTGGAAATGGCCTTTGGCTTATAGTTGAAGATGGGTTGTTGGTTAAAAGGGTAATGGTTATTGAATTGAACTGGAAAAGCCTTAAGGCTTGGAGTTGTAAAACTTATAATATAGCTAGGATGCATAAGACATATCCTTATTTAAATTATATTGCCTGATTACTATTGTAGAAAGGCTTGAGATTTTATTCACCAGACATTGTTTTTCTTACTCCCTCCTCATTACAACATAGGTTAACAAAGATGATGCAGGTTTCAAAAATGGTGGTAGAGATGGAAACTTGTGATAGTTATTTATCTATCTATTTATGTTGTTTTTATTTTTGATGTACCCATTTAGACATGATGATGTATTTTAGATATTGTCCTATGGATATTTGACATTGTTATGTGGTATTGTGTTGTATTTTTCTGACATTTGAATTTTAAATACAATGGGTATTGTTTCTGATATTATATTTTATCATTTCGCTATGAGATTCTGAATGTGTAGATAGCTTTGTGTATTGTTCTTTGTATCAATTTTACCAACCAATAGCCAACTTTGGAATGGGTCAAAGATTCGATGAGTCTTTTCTGAGTTAAAAATTAGGCCCATTTCGAGGTGGGTTGTTACATTTGGTATCAGAGCTTGGGTTACCCGATCAACGGGGATAGTATACGTATGAGTGACGTGCTTATTATTTTCAGAAGTATTTTTCAAAAATCTTACTATATATACACACATACTTATTTTAAGCATATGCCTAACTCTATAAATTCCAACTATAGAAGTAGTTGTGACCATATTCTGAAAGGATAGGCGATGTGACTATGAGTTGGAAAAAAATAGAGTTAAATTTATACTCCTACCGCGATTACCCTATGGGGCGGAGGTCATATCATAAGAAATGGACCAAGAAGAGCATGACTACGACATATAGAAGCACTCCAGGAGCTAAATGGTACTTGACTCCTTTGTTGGGCCTAGACTGCCTTATGATTTTGAATTTTGATTGCCGACTGAAGACATACGTTTCATCCAAACAGATGGGAGATAAGAACTTTTATATTGTAAGCATCCAGAAGTATGGAATGACAAGAGTGAAGCAAGATGTGAAGAAGTAGTGGTGCAAGTTCCCATAAGAAGATTTACATTAATCACCATAAGGGGATAATCAGATTTTATGAAGATTGAATAGTGAAGAAGGAAAGTTCAATAGAATTGACAATTAAAGTCAATTTCTAAATCCAACCCGATGGGAAAGAATTTGATAAAAGGTTTTTGGAAAATTTCGTAAAATGTTTTGAATGAGTTTTCAAAGAATTTATTGGTTATTTTGAAAAAGTAAGGAAATTTGGAAATTCATAATCTAAAAATTTTGTTGAGTCAAAAGTTTTTGATTAAAAGGTTTTTGGTAAAAAGGGTTCTTTTCATGTTTGAAATTCTTAGTTTAAAAATTAGTTGAGTCAAAATGTTTTCGTTTAAAGATTTTTGATAAAGGGAATTTTCATTTTTGAAATAAATGTAAAATAGAGCGTAGGTTGGACTCGATGATTTTTTTTCTATTTCATCAATTTGGAAGTTCTGTTTTTTTAAATTCTTTCTAAAAGGGGAATAAATGAAAATGGAGCTTGATTAAAATGAGGTTGGCAGAATAGAAGGGTAAGAATGCCCAATAATGTAGGTAGGAGGAACATTCACTTATAAGTGTGTAGAGAATAACAACTGAAATAGATAGCTAAAGAAGTAGGCAAACGCACTACGGTGAGTCAATATTGGAAAATTTAGATAGTAACAATAGGAATTTATATAAAATAGGATTAGTAATCTCGTTAGAAATAATATTGGAGAGGAGTAATAGGAATAACATAGGAAAATAATAGGATAGAAGTAATCCTTGTCTACTCCAATTATTTAAATTTATAAAAGATGTTTTTGAAAAAATATATAATTAATTGGTATGATAATTGAGTTTTTGAATGTTTTGGGTTAAAAATCCTACTTTTAAAGGAGTAAGTCTTTGACATAAAAATCTTTGAGAAGGGAAATTATTTTGCTAAGCAATTTTTGAATTTTGAATTTAGGGTTAAGGATAAAGTGGCTAAATGTTTTGAAAAATTGTGATTGAATACTTTTGAATTTTTTTGTTTAAATGCTTTTGAGAAGTTGAGTTCAAACGGTTTTGGAAGATTTTGTTCAAATGATTAATAAAAAATAAAATAGAGTGTTTAAATGCTTTTGGGAATTTGATTCTTCAAACTTTTTGCAAATTGGAAATTCTTTTGGAAAATACGTTTAACAGTTTTCTTTTAAAATGAGAAAATTTCTGAATTTCAAATGCCACATACCAGCATAATAGGGTTTCAAAATTTATATTTTCAAAAATAAGGGTTTCAAATTCAGTACTTCGTGATTATGAAATATTTTTTAATAAAATATGGTGAAAACTAGACCAAATTTTCTATGGAGTAGATAGGGATCACTACCTTGGAATGATAGGGTAAATGTTTTAGAATACGAATAAAATAGGAATAGTATGTACAACCTGTTCTGGAAATTTGAAATCAATCTCAAATATATAATTGTAGAATGTCAATAAAGTTGTAAAGATATTCCAGATCTATAATTGGATCATATATTAGGATGCCCTTGTTGATTTGGAATGTAAATTTCTATGTTTTGATTTATTGGAGTGGGTTCCATGTAATTTCCATTAATTATCCAATTCCAAATATGTATAATAGCGTATCGTTTGAATTAACAAAGGATGTACCAAAAAGAAAAAGAGATGTGTAAGATATTAATATTCATTTCCATGGTTTACACTGTCTATTTCAATAAAAGAAAAGAAATAATTTCTTGTAATCTCAAATGAAGCAAAGATCTCACTTTTTGTTAATTTATGGAAAATTTCAACGGTGATCCTTTTTGAAAGGTTAACTCTGATAAATTAAAATATGGAAAGGAATATTCTAGTTCAGAAAGTAATAGCAAGAAATAAAAATATATAAATACATATAACCACACTTACAGATTAGAAATAAAAATATATAAATAGTGTAATTTACGACAATATTTGTATTTATTATTAATAAAGTAGTAATTATAGGACTAGGATTTATGGACATTAATTACTGATTTAATAAGCAATAAATTTGTGATTTATAGAGAGCTAAAAGGAAATAAATGGGGACTGATTGGGGAATTAAATACGGCATTTATAGGGGTGTACAATTTATCCCATAATTGGGTATATTAACCGAAGTAATGGATAGACTACATTTATTAGAAACCAAGAAGGAGAATTAAGAAAGGTGGGTGATTGTGGAAGGAGATAAAGAGTGTTAGGACCATAACATCATTAACACAAGTTGATGATGGATGGTAGATTTGAGCAAAATTTTCTTTTAGGGTTTTCGGTTTGTCATCACTAGTTGTCTCCCTTAGGTTATTAGATAAGCGTACAATTACGTATAAGAGATGTTCCAGTTTTATCACTATGTTGATTTTACGAGTAGGATTAGACCGCGATATATATATTAAGAAACTACGTAAATTAGGAAATTTCATAAAGACATTTGACTAACAATAAATTATAGGTAAGACTGGAAGTTAATGAGGAAATTAGGTTAGTAAATAGGAATAAAGAATGCTTCAATCCCAAAAAAAATTTGATTTTGGGAAAGATATATTTTAGCTTGTGGAGTGACACCATTCAACAATGACCAATCACCCCATATGAGATAAGATGTATACCCATATGAGATAAGATGTATAGGAATATGAAGAGAATTTTCTATTGGCTAAGGATAAAGAAGTGGGTTGATGAGTTAGTTTCCAAATGTTTGATGTGCCAAAGGATAAAGGACGAGCAAGGAAAGCCTGGAGGATTGTTATTACAATTGGAGATTCCGACTTGGAAATGAGAGCATATATCTATAGACTTTATAGATGGGTTGCCTAGTTGTCAAAAAGGCAATAAAGATATTAGATTATAGTAGATAGCCTCATTAAAAAGTGCTCATTTTATTCCCATTAGAAGTAATTGTATCGCAGCAACTTTAGGGAAAAATTTACATTAAGGAGGTTGTTCGACTTCATGGAATTCCAGTTAGCATTGTTAGTGATAGAGACGCTTTATTTACTAACGAATTTTAGAGGAGTTTGCAGAAAACTTTAGGAACTTCGTTAAACCTTTGCACCGCTTACTACCCATGGACCAATGGTTAATCAGGAAGGGTGAATAGGATCTTGGAAGACTTGTTAGGAGCTTGCATTATGGACATTGGAGGACATTGGGAGCAGCACTCACCTTTAGTCGGATTTGCGTATAATAATAGTCACCAAGCGAAGATCGGCATGACACCCTTTGAAACACTTTATGGGAGACAATTAGAATTGCCCAAATATTGGTAGGAAACCATCGACAAAATTTTACTCAGACAAGATTTAATTCACGAGTCTTCAAAAAAGGTAGAATTGATTAGGCAGCGAATGAAGGCCGCACAAGATCGTCAGAAATCCCATAAGGACAACTGAAGAAAGGAATTGGAATTTGAGATATGGGACATGGTATTTGTTAGAGTTTCTCCTTTTAGGATGGTTATGAGGTTCGAAAAGTTGGGAAACTTAGCACCAAGATTTATTGGGCCTTTTCCAATTTTGGAAAAAATAAGAAGACTTGCTTATCGTGTGGAGCTACCGAATAAGTTGGTAGGAGTCTATGACGTTTTTCACTTTTTGCACTTGAGGAAATGCCTTCAGAGCACGACCACCGTGGTAGAGCATGACCAGTTAGTAGACATTGAGATGGAGTCAATAGCATCTGCTGCCGCCACAAGCATTGTGGAGCATGGAACTAGGAAGCTCCACAACAAGGTAATTAGGCTGGTTCGAGTACAATGGGGAGATAATCCGGTGGAAAGCTCATGTGAAACTGAAGAGAAGATGTGGACATCTCATCCCAAGCTTTTCACCGATAAACTTTGTCTCTCCGAATTAGGTTTTGGTTACATCATGGTTGCTAGATTTGATGGTTGGAGATGGTTGTCATACTTTTTACTGTCACTTTTGCACTCACATAGAAATTTATTTGCTTGTTTAGGATGTTTGCGTACATGCTTATATGTCACGACACTTGCATTCACCCTAGGATTGAGTTCACCAATAGTATGTCTGCATACATGTCAGATTGCAATTTTGGTTGAGTAGACAGTTATATAAATAACTTGGTTGTATAACATGGATGCTTAGTGCGCGTTACGCTATCTGTCTTTTAGGGATTCGAGACGAAATACTTTTATAGGGGAAGAATGTAACAACCCATAAAAATTAATAAGAAATTAACTATTAAGAAAAGAATTGATTAATAAATTAATAATAAGGAAAAATTGAAATTTTGAAGACGTCAGAATTTGGCTATGAAAATTGTGTCATTGCATTCATGGTGATTTTCTGATCAATTTTCATATATAAAGTTTTAGAAACTGAACTAAAATGAAAAGGTTATTGATGTTTGAAGTTCTCGAATTCAAATTAATTTAAATGGAATTAAAATTTAAATAAATAACTAATGCTAAAGTTTGAAATTCAAAAATTAATGGTAGTTAGACTTGAGGGATAAGTAAACGTTCAATAAACGTTAATGTTAAATATTAATTAAGAAATTAAACAAATTGTCAATAGCAATAAAATATGCATTCTCGAAATAACACAATCGGTCGACCGCCTACCTTGGACCGGTCGACCTCTAGCTGTCGACCGCCTGTGTAGGAGTGGTCAATCGGTGCTTTGTGGCAGCTAGGTTTAACTTAGATTGTGAACGGTTCAAATTTCATTATTTTTAACCAACTTATATCTGATGGTTCTGATGCTTTCTAACCACTATAAATAAGAACTTAGCCATCTCATTTTTATTCACAAATTATTTTGAGAACTAAGCTCAGCTCAGTAGGTCTCTCTCTTCAAAGATTCGGAAAATTCTCTAGGGTTTAAGGTAAGTAATTTTAGGTGTTTATTATTCAATTTCTAATTTCACTCTCCTCCAATCCCTACATTTTTGAATCCAATTCATATACAATTCCCTTGTTGTATATTTCTAAAAGGAGAGATCTGTAACAGATTGAAGCGGGCATAAACAAATCCAAAAAGGAAGAGCTAAGAACTTATTATATGTGGAAATCTTAGTCTTTCTTATTTTAGTAATTGTACGACATAACTTGAATTTGTTATATGCCTTTGGGAATTTTGTTTACGAAAACATCACACTAGAACCCTAAAATTCCTCTAAAGTGAATTGTCAATTCTTACGATGGAATCTCAATTATTTTATATTAAAATAGTGGAATTGTGTAGTTATTATAATTTTAATGTTTTACGTTCTATTCCACTTCTTATCTTTTTCTTTGGGTCTGATCAAGGGTTTTGAAAAGAAATAAGTTAGAAAATGGTGTGTAAGGTACGGGTTCTTTTGTTTGCAGTTGCACTGCCTATTTCCGCAATTCAAATAAAAAATTCCCTTTTTCAATTTTGTGCAAAGAAGTTGAAAAGTGCGCAGAAGGATTTGAATTGTAGATTTCTTTTTATGTCGATTCTTCTATTTTAGTATAAAATAAGTTTGGTATGGATTCTATTTTTATACAAGTTTGGTTGAATTTGGAATATTGGATATATGGTATATTTGTTGATATGGAACTGGACTTGTATAAATTTGAAGTTTTGACATTTATATTATTAGCTTATGACGTAATCTTCGTACTCTTAGAAATATTTTAGTCATGTGTGTGTATGCGCATACAAATAACATATAATTAATAGTGTATTAATTACATAGTAAATAGGTTATTAATTAGTATTAAATCCTCCTTAGGAAACAAATTGATAGTTAAGGCAAAATAAGGGTTTTTCCTTATAAGGCCTTAATAAGGAATGCGGTGAGATGTATGACAATATGCTAATAGAGTGTAGATTATGATTAAGTTATAGGGATGTGAGGTGAGTCAAAAGCACATGAAAGTCTGCCCAGCTACCAGCAGTGTGACTTTAGTGCTGATATGAGACATCACATACAATAAGTACCCACGGAGGATGCGAGATTAGTCCCAAATTCTATAGGGTAAACTTGCTCAGCTAATCTGACTACCAGTATCTAAGAATATTCGGATTAATGTGAGACTTCAAAGTTTGGTTTACAGGTCATAATATGAAGGACTTGCTTCGAGGTTGAAGGTATTAAGTTGTTGATTGAGGGTCCGCCTCCTTCCTATGTTGGAAGTATTAAATGGTCAGGTTTAGCGTTTAGGCACAGTAGAGGATTTCTAGGGGAGGGTCTGCTTTGGGTTTGAAGAATTAAGTGGCTATCGTAGGGTCCGCCTCTCCCATGAAGAAATATTAAGTGGCATGAATAGATTCTATGCAATGTCAGCTATATAGTACCAGAAAGGAGTCCGCCTTGGGATAGGTACTAAATGATGGGGACCTACCTAGAATGAGGTAATAAATGATCAGAGTCTGCCTAGTTCCCATTAAACTGGTATTAAGTGGTTTGGATACCATCTCTTACATTGTCAGGACATTATTGATGATGGATGCATGGCTGGGAATGGCCTTTGGCCTATAGTTGAAGATGGGTTGTTGGGTTAAAAGGGTAATGGTTATAGAATTGGACTGGAAAATCCTTCGGGCTTGTAGTTGGAAAACTCTTAATATTGTTAGGATGCATAATACATATTCTTGTTTAAATTATACTGCCCAAGTACAATTATAGACTCGAGATTTTATTCATCAGACATTGTTGTTCTGACTCCTCCTCATTACAACATAGGTTAGCGAAGATGATGCCAGTTTCGAAAATGGTGGTGGAGACAGAAACTTGTGGCAGCTATTTATCTGTCTATTTATGTTGTTTTTATTTTTAATATACCCATTTAGACATGATGATGTATTTTTGATATTGTACAATGGATATTTTGCATTGTTATGTGGTATTGTGTTGTATTTTTCTGATATTTGAATTTTAAATAAAATGGGTAATGTTTCTAATATTATATTTTATCCATCCGCTGTGAAGTTCTGAATGTGTAGATAGATAGCTTTGCCTATTATTCTTTGTATTAATTTTACCAACCAATAGTCAACTTTGTAATGGATCTAAGGTTCGATGGGCGTTTTATGGGTCAAAAATTAGGCCCATTTCGGAGAGGGTTGTTACAAGAATATAATCATACCAGGGACAATGAGACGATTGCCCTTACACTTCTAATCTTTGACCCGTGCTTGAAGATTGACCAGGTCAAGGATTGATGCTCGGAGATAGGCATCCGAAGCACCGAATCTTCAAGATAGTAACCGATCAGAATTATATCCTTTTTGCAGGACTAACCACGCTTACGATCAGATGAAACATGCCCGGACGAAGATAAGCAAAGATTGTCAATAAACATTTTTGATCAATGCCCAAATAAGCGAGGTTCAAGATGGATGCCTAGAGATAAGCATTTGAGGCACTGATTCCCAAGATAGGAGTCCGTATATGATTGATCTTTTGTAGATACCACCACATTTATGGCTTAACATGATTTCAATCGATAATAAACGATGTTAGCTGACAGGATATCTTTGATTATCACCAATAGATAGGTGAAATCAAGGTTGGATGTACAGAGATAGACATCTAATAACCATTTATCGAAGATAAGAAATGGTGCAAAGTCGATAACTTTTGTAAATAAAACCTTGTCTACAGTCGAACAAGATAAACAAGGTTTGTAATGACCTAAAATTTTGTCATTTTGATTGTGGATATTTAATTTATTTCAAATATTTAAATAATTGTTAAAATCTTAATAACCCTTTTAATTAATAAATGATGAACTTGTTATAGAAAAATATTTACAAAAAAAATTAGTTGGAATTAATATCGATAGTGTGACCAAAAATCATTTTATTGATAAACGGCTTCAAAACGCATGAATCTATCATTTCAGGGCAATGTCTCAGATTTCGATGTAACTAATGCCATCGAGACTAGAATAATAAGATGATGTATGCCGATGAGTTCCGTGTCGATCAGACATGGTATGTGATCGGGCGACTTCAAAACGCGCAACGATTAAAAAGGAAAATTAAATAATATTATTATTTTATTATAAATAACCCCACTACACTTCTTTATCTCTCAGTTTTCTTTTTCCCTTTTTCTCTTTTACTTTCCCTCTCCTGTAAACATATTGACCTAGCCTCCATATTTAAAAATCAAAATCCGGAGCTAGAAGCATCAAAAAATCACAAAATTGGACCCGTTGAGTTTGGGGGAGAGTAAGCTTCGAATCTATATAGCCGATGGTGGTTTCGGTTGTGTTTGGTTGTGATCGACATGGTGAGGCCGAGCTAAGGTTTCGATTTTTCATTGATTTAGGAAGAATTTGGCTAAGGCATTGTTGAATTCGAGCTTCTCCTATGAAGCAGAATCAATAGTGGTAATTTGGCATGGGGCGGTTGTGGATTGGGTGGTGCGACATTGCCATGTAGTGCAGTGGTGCTGCCAGGTCGCGATTTGATGTGGATGGTCAAAGGCGAGGTGGTTGGGTCAGGAAGATAGCTCGCGCAAAGAGAAGATCGTTGCGACTTTCATCAATTCGTCGACCATGGCTCCGTATCAGTGTGTGTGCATGCACGATGGGAAGTGCGTCTTATGTGTGTGTAGGAAACAAAGATGGGGAAGAAGGATTAGCAAAGGGGATAAGGTTTGTAATTAAAAACTAAAGTTAATCTAACACCCCACCTCCACTATCCAAGAGTATTACCGAGTAATATTGTCAGATAATATGGAGAATGAGGCTATATAGAGTACACACATGAATAATCCCTTGAACATATTAAAATATCAAAATATAACTTACCTATACTTACACAATATCAATACAGAGCAGTAGACACATGTGCCTCTAGGATGGAACAATACATAATATACAAAGAATAACGGGGAACACAAAGTCAATTGTAGTGATAACTTATAATATATAGTACAATAATGTTATAAGAATACAATACAGCTCAAATGTCAATTATATATATATACACACACACACACATAGTGAATCAATGCCATACAAATATCATGTAACAATCCTAATATAATACTCCTCTAAGCCTAATTAAACACAAGATGGTCATGTTGTTTCTATACTGGAAATATCTCAGACTGACCCGAGTATTATAAGATAACACACGGGTCAGACTATGTCTAATCAAGAATCATAAAGAAGGGTAATGGTGTACAAGAAATAACAATATAATATCATGATCAAGGATACCCAAATCATCTACCAGCATGTCAATATAGATAAATAGTATAAAGATATATATCTAAAATATCTATATAATACAATATATATTTATCAAGGCATTACGCCTCACAAACAACTCAAATTCATATGAAACAATCAACACTAATATAAAAAGACGTCATCACCTATACAGAAATACATCAGATCAAAAATTATAGAATAAATACAAATGGGTGAATCATACATATCTAGAAATCGTCATCTAATCCAAAATAATCGGTAATGAGACATCCTCAAGTGAAGTCCGGCAGTAATGGAGAAATGTCCGCTATCTCTCAATCTCATATTATAAAATACCAATTTCAAATCAATAAATCGATAAGAAATATTTGAGCCAGCTCATAATAATGCCGCAATGTGAAAAATCATATATTTGACCCACAGCCCTTGGAGAGGCAAAATTCTCGACTGAAAGGTCCTAAGAGATAGAAACGACAAATCAATAATAAGTAAGCCATCTGCCAGAGAAGGATATAGGGTTGATCATGCTCTGGACACAGTCTTAGGTATAATCTCATCTACATAATATATATCTATCTACTACCCACATACATACCCATACACCACATATACCGGAACCAGATGGGAGACTGACAACATGTTTGCTTGCTTTAGAAGCCACACGTGGTCCATATGACACGACTCCTACAGTCATCAGTTACCATTAACTCTCCCCTCTTGGTCTGTGCAGTTAATGCCCCGCTATATCCCCGCTATAACTTCGATATATCTTATAGCAGATTCCTACCGCTACGATTTTTCCATATATCCCCAACATATAGCCTTTCCGCTTTAATTCCTGCTATTTCCGCTATATCCCGTTATTTCCGCTATATTCCGCTATTTCCGCTATATTCCGCTATTTCCGCTATATATTCTATAAAAAATTAGATTGAAAAATGATATTTATACGCTATAAAAATTATGAAATTAATTAATTTCATTGAATTTTTGATATATGTTTAGAAATGATAATACTCTAATATTCTACTAAATTAAATTAAGTTATATAACAGTTTTACGTTCATTTACAATACATTTGCACATATTTTTATTTAAAATTATTTTTTTATTAATTATAATTCAATTGAATGTTAATTTTTCACATAATTACTATCTATATATTTGTAAAAACAACAAGTATGGGATTTATATGCTATTTTAGAGTAATCCAATATATCCCGCTATATCTTCGCTACATCCCCGCTATGACTTTTTGCACCTCTACCGCATTGAATCCACCGAGCGCTTTAACTGCACAGCTCTTGGTATCATGATAATGATCCACCATAGGCTCGACTACACGTAGCCTCTTCGGCCACGACACCGCCATGTGCCCCTATGGTGACTGACTGTTGGCCTATGCGACACAAGGCGCAACCAACTACCAATCTCATGATGCGCATCGAATATAATATATAACAACGATGTCGCAATCGGGGGCGCAATCACCTCGATCAGGCCACCAAGGTGTATATCGACCAATTTAGTTCACTTTCGAAATATAAAGGGAGCTGGACAAAGGTAGACAAACACATAATGTACATGAACTATGTGGCTAACAAGTAGCCTCCATCTATACTCACTGCAGCGAGTCACACACAACATACCCCCATAGCGAGTGTCCTTCACAAGCGAAGAATAACTAAATAAATAATTAACGCAACAGTGTCCTATACCGTCGAGTGTTACTGGTCTGTTTATTCAATGCTCTCACCACACATCGTCATTCCTTATTCTGTATAACGAGTCCTAAAAATAACCGGAAAAGTGTTACCGAAAGTCCCATACCAGACGGTATCACTAAACCGTTTTATTCTAATTTCTCGTTACACAGAATAATTACAATAAAATCAAAACAAGAGTGTCATCACCGTATCATAATAAACTATCAAATAGATCTAACTCGACGGTGAATCATTCATATAATTCAATTCAATATAATTGAAAAGAATGTACAGAAAAGCAATATAAAATAAAATAATTATTCAAATAAATATATATTAACAAATCAATATTATTAATAATAAACTATTTGCAATAAATGTTCTTTTATAACAAAATAAACTCTTAGAAATAGATAATTAATAGATATATTTTCTCTTTTTAATAAACTACTAATTTCATACCCTTTTACAAATTTTTGTTAATAATTTTATATTTAAAATAACTTTAAAAAACTCATTGCTATCTTTAATTTCAATTACAATATACTAACATTCTTTGATTTATATCTCTTATTATTTATATAAGTTATTAATTACTATATGTATTAAATATATATAAATAAATAAGTAAAACTCTAATACACACTATAACACACGAGAAGTTGAAAGCAAAGATTCACATCCAAATATAATACAATGCCAGTGTTACAATAACAAAGTAATCATGCGTAAGTGGAAGAAATTCCACGAGTTACTGTAAGATTCTTGGATACAACGATTTTGCAATAGTGAAAATATAATGAAGTTACTAAAATTAAAAACTGGGGAAACATGTTTGCAACACTAGATCCCGTACCCTAATATGTATATAAATATTTATATCTGGTAGTAAGTCAAAAGATTCAAAGAAATGCAGACCCTCATGTATACCAACATACACACTAATGCATGACCCAACCTACTCTAACCTGCCGCCTACAAATACAGAACACACGCACATGTCGGTTCTAATACTCACTCGGATAAGGAGTTATGCACGCAAGTACGCAACTCACATGACTACATCCTCTAGAAAACACTCGGGTACATGAGCCGCTCCCCATTCCATTTGCATTATATATATATATATATTTGATCGATGTGAGGTATAAACATAGCACATACAACAAGTTAAAGAACCAACATCACAAGCATAGGAGATTCAAAAATTATAATATTTAGACATAGATGTGTGAGTGTTTACTCATCTAAAAACTGTGTTACTCTCTCCTCCTTCCTACTTCTCTACACATGCAACATAAAACTGCTGCGAACTAAATAAGATTTGAAAGATTGAACAGAATTTCTTTATTGCTTATTTTCTCAAATTGAGATTCATAATACAAATGCAGGTGTCCCTGTTTATTTATACAAGCTGAGATTAAAGAAAAGAAGAATGGATCAGGTGTAAAAGCCCGGCCCATAAATACAGAGGAAGTAAAAATATAAACAGGCTATGTGTTATCTCTTATCAGTCTTAATACCCTGCCTCAAATAAATCTAGGGTTTCCCAGCTGCCTCCATGTCTTCCTTGACGCCGCCATCAACAATACACAGAAAATCTCTAAATCGGGTGAAATTCTTGCTGGATAAAGCCTTGGTCAAAACATATGCTTTTTGAAACAGGGATGGCACGTGATTGACTTGAAGCTTTCCGGCTTCAGTTCTCTCGCGAACGAAATGAAGGTCCACTTCCATGTGCTTAGTCCTCGAGTGTTGAACTGGGTTCATCGACAGGGATATGGTGCTCATATTGTCACACCAGACCGTGGGAACCTTAGCTGACCGAAGCCCTAATTCTGAAATTAGGCTTTCTGTCCACATAATCTCCGCCGTGACGCTGGCCAAAGCCCTGTATTCTGCCTCCGTACTCGATCTGGAGATTGTGGGTTGCTTTTTGGTACACCAAGATACTGGGTTGGATCCAAGGTAGACACAGTGCCCTGTGGTGGACTTGCGATCATCTAAATCACTTGCCCAGTCAGCATCGCTGTAAGCCTGTATCGTAATCTCTTTACTTGATTTTAGTAACAACCCGAAGTCAATTGTGCCCCTTAAGTATCTCAAAATCCGTTTAACAGCTTTCCAGTGAGTGTCTAAAGGTCTTTGCATATGTTGGCAAACTTTATTCACACTATAGCAGATCTCTGGTCGTGTGATAGTAACATACTATAGTGCACCGACAATACTTCTATATTGCTTAACATTATCTATTGCTTCACCTATATGTTTAGATAGGTGTAGATTGCTTGTCATGGGGGTAGCCAATGGTTTTGCTTTGTCCATGTTTGCCCTGATTAGGATTTCAGATATGTACTGCTTTTGAGATAGAAACAAACTTGAATTTGATTTTCTTTGAACATGTATTCCCAGGAATTGATTGATTTCTCCTAAGTCTTTAATTGCAAAATGTTTATCTAGGAGAATTATGACTTGATTTATTTCTTCCATGTCATCACCAGTAATAAGAATATCATCTACATAAACTAGTATGTAAATGATGTTCTCACCTTTCTTTCTGATGTATAGTGAATTATCTGACTTGGTTGCATTTAAACCCGTGTTGCCTAGAGTAACTTTTAGTTTCTCATACCATGCCCTCGAGGCCTGCTTCAGACCATAGATAGCCTTGTGTAACTTGCATACTTGTGTGCTGTGTGTTTCTGAACAGTATCCTATTGGCTGCTGCATGTACACATCCTCCTGAAGCTCACCATTTAAAAAGGCATTATGCACATCTAGTTGTTTGATTCTCCAATGCTTGTGTAATGCGATAGTCATGATTATTCTTATGGTAGCTGGTTTGATGACTGGTGAAAATGTTTCCTTGAAATCAAAGCCAAACTGTTGTGTGTACCCCTTTGCAACTAATCTAGCCTTATATTTGGCTATACTTCCATCAGTGTTCCTCTTGATTTTATAAGTCCATTTGCTTCCCACAATGTTTTTGTGCTTAGGTGGTGTGACCAGACTCCATGTTTTGTTTTTAATCAAAGCATCATATTCTTCATCCATAGCCTTTCTCCACTTTTCATCTTTTACAGCTTGGTCATAATTAGCTGGTTCAACTGCATTGAGAACAGTAGTATATATCTTAGGTTTAAAAATCCCACTCTTGGACCTTGTGATCATAGGATGTTCGGCTCTTGGTTGTGGTTGATCCACATCTTCACTGTGGCTGCTAGTGTTTTCATTTGTTGAATGCCCACTATAATCACCAGTTGTTTTTGTTGTTGAGTAGTCATTTTCATTATGATCATGCCCTGTCTGCTGTTCCTGGTTGTTGTGAGAGCTATCATGAATGTTGCTTGAGTTTGATTTGTTTGAACTGTAACCAGTTTTTGTACTAGTGATGGATGTTTCTTTATGTTGATGATTACTGCCGCCATCTTGAATTTCATTTGCCAGTTCAGTTAATTGTGGAATCATTGGTACATAGGTTGCTTTGCTACTTGTTTGGTGTTTTTCCTTTACTTTATCTGCAAAAGGAAAAACATTTTCATTAAAAACCACATGCCTTGAAATGTATATTCTTCCATCCTTATCTAAGCATTTGTATCCCTTCTGATTATATGCATAACCTAGAAAGGTACAAGCACTAGATCTTAAGCTTAATTTATGCTTATTATATGGCCTGAGATAAGGGAAGCACAGACAACCAAACATTTTCATGTGATTATAATCAGGTTTAACACTATGTAATTTCTCATATGGAGATTGTTTATTCAACAATCTTACTGGCATCCTATTTATGAGATACACTGCAGTAGCAAATGCTTCTTTCCAGTATCTCATAGGTAGTGACCCCTGAGATAATAGAGTTAAACCTGTTTCAACTATATGTTTGTGTTTCCTTTCAACCAAGCCATTTTGTTCTGATGTGTGTGGACAAGTGGTCCTATGTATTATCCCTTTACTGTCAAAAAATGCTTTTAAGGGTTTGAACTCACCACCACCATCAGTTTGCATAATTTTAATTTTACTGCCATGTTGATTTTCAGCATAAATGATGAAATGCTTAATTGCATTACATGTATCTGACTTGTTTTTGGGAAAATATATCCATGTGAATCTAGTACAAGCATCAACAATTGAGAGATAGTACCTGTCTCCTTGTGTTGATGATAGGGGGGCTGGACCCCAAAGATCTGCTGCCACTAATTTTAGTGGCTCATGATATATGGTTTCAGATTTACTAAAAGATAACTTGTGACTTTTTCCTTTTTGACAGTGTGAGCATATAAAGGGAACAGAGAAATTTCTAAAAGCAATTTTACTTTCATTAAGAATTTGTTTTACAACATCAATCTTGGGATGACCAAGTTTACAATGCCACAAACTAAGAGTATTATTCCCTTTTTCAACATTGAAGTTAACTGGGTTAGAATAAGTTGGCCTATTAGTAGGTTTTCTTGTGCCCATGTTGCTGAACTTGTAAAGACCTTTATCCAATTCACCCTGTAGTAATATATTTTTATTTAGTAAGTCCCTAACAAGACAGAATTTTGGGTGAAACTCAAAGTACACACTGTTGTCCTTGGCAAATTGAGAAACACTTATTAAGTTCTTTTTAATCCTAGGAACTCTCAATAAATTATTTAAAAAGAGAGTCCTACCACCATTAACACTGCCAGTTCCAACATGTGATATTTTTATGGCTTCACCATCTCCCATAAGAACAGAATGCGTACCTTTGTATTTCTTGTTTCCTAAGTTGAGATTCTGTAGGTTGTTAGTGATATGGTTGGTTGCACCTGAATCTGGGAACCAACCATCCATGCTAGTATCATCATTTTTGTCTGCATCTTCACTTGTATCATCTGTGTTGATTCTGTTTTGCTGGTTCACTTGAGCCATGTTTGCATTGTGTGTCTTTTGGCTTGATTGTCCTTGCTGTCCTGAATTGTATTCAGAGTTGAATCTGAAGTAACATTTATTGGCCATGTGACCTGTTTTCTCACAAATTTGACACTTTACTCTGCTGTAATTGTTGGACCTTCCTCTGCCTCTGCCTCTTTGAGACTGACCTCCTCGTTGCACTTGATGGCCAGGGTTATTAGAACTGTTGGGTGTTTTTGATTGATTCTTGATTCTTGTATTTGCCGCAAAGTTAATGTTGACATCACCTTGTATAGACTTTCTTTGCTCAATTCTTCCTTCATGAGCAAGCATGGCAGCATGTACATACTGCAGATTTGGTAGCACTGGTTGTGTGACTATAAATGTAACAAGTGACTCATATTCTTCATCCAAACCACTAGTGAGAGTGAGTATCTGATCACTTTCTGCAACCTTGTGTCCCACAGCATTAAGTCTGTCACATAAATTCTTGATCTTGGTGATGTATTCTCTCATGGGCATGTCACCTTTTCTAGCATTTTGAAGTTCTCTTTTGTAATACATAACTCGAGCAGATGACTGAAAACTAAAAATCTGGTCTATAGTGGACCAGATCTCATATGATGTATTGCACCCAACGATTTGAGACAAAAGATTGGCACTTATAGATGATATTAGCCATGATGCAAGTAAGTTGTCTTGTTTCTGGTGTTGAACATAATCTGGGTTACTAACAGGGTTTTTGTCTTTGTCTGAAATTATTGCAGGAGGCACTGCTTTTGTCCCTTGCACGAATTCTTGAAGGCCATAACCTTTTAGTGCTGTCTCAACTTGATATTTCCACAAGATGAAGTTGTCTTCATCGAGAGGGATGGTGATGACATGACTCTTTGGTTTAATAAGTGCAGGGATGCTTGTGGTGCCATTGTCTTGACCTCTCGTGGTGACAGATGCAGATTCTTCACCACTATCTACCATCTTTGGTCAGATTCTTGAATCTGAAGAACTTTGTTGAAGCAGGAATGATCAAAAAATCCAAGAAACAGAGTTTCTTGGAGTGGTAGGCAACAGTTTTCTGCCAAGAAACTGATTGGAATCAAGAAAAAGGTGGGTGTGTATTATATCAGCAAAAATGATATAATACACATACACAGTAGGTCGAATAACAGAGTCCGAAACTTAGAGAAAAAAGAGGAAAAACGCTTGTTGTTACCGGTTGGAGATGATGAGTAATCTCTGATCCAACCTTGGCAGCACAAGCGTAGTGATGAGCGCAGAAGCTCTTGATCAAGAACGGTATGTGGACTCCAATGATGAAATCTCTTTGAGGAGCCATACAACAATACCCTTTCAATCTTTATATGATGAAGGGATTGTAAGGATGAATGAAAAATGCCTTTCGGCAATGAAAGCTCTGATACCAAAATAAGATTTAAAAGATTGAACAGAATTTCTTTATTGCTTATTTTCTCAAATTGAGATTCATAATACAAATGCAGGTGTCCCTGTTTATTTATACAAGCTGAGATTAAAGAAAAGAAGAATGGATCAGGTGTAAAAGCCCGGCCCATAAATACAGAGGAAGTAAAAATATAAACAGGCTATGTGTTATCTCTTATCAGTCTTAATAGAACTAACCCAATTCATGATAAGATGTTAAATGGTGCAGTAAACTACATACTTAAATTTGAGAATTTATAATAATTTATATAATTTGGTCTTAATTTTTGAAGTTGTAAAAGATTTGTGGGTTTGCTACTGAAAAATGAAGAATGGAGACGGTGTGTATATCCGATTATGCGTGAGTGTTTAAGTGATAAGCATAGAAAATTTTGGATGTTGGGTTTGGGCTTGGGTACTAGAAATTGGGCCTTGAATTTATAAAGTAAACAAGTTCATATTTTTTTGTTTTTCCCTTATTTCTAAGACTAAACTATATTTCAACTTAAAATAAATACAAGATTCATGTAAAAAAATCATTTTCTTTCCAAACTTATGTTTTATTTTGATTACATCATATCTATAAAATATTATTTCCACAATTTAAATTCCTTTATAAAATAATTTCAAAACCAATTTATCGAACAATTTCCAAATTCTAATTTAATTAAATAAATTACTGTTATACCGTTAATTCATTATCAAAAAAATCAGGTTGTTACGGTTAATTAATGAATATTTTAATCCGTAAACTTATAAAATTCATATCTTCTACATACGAGGTCCAATCGAGACGCGGTCTTTTGTTTGCGTTCGTAGGAGCGTTATCTACGCATTTGAGTTGATTTCATCAAGTTTGAGCACGTAGGATTTTGAGCTAAAATCGAATGCCATTCGATTTTAGGTCAAGCAGGCCTGAGCATCGACTGGGATTTTGGTGAGTTAACTCACCTTTGATTGAACACTATGTGATATATAGTAGACATAAATTATTGCTCACATGCTTGAATAATTTCTTTGGTTGAATTCCCGCTTTTGAAAGCATATGAGACATAAAATGAAATGCAAGGAATTTTTTAGAGGGATCTGGATTCCTCCCCACTATTGATTTTAATTTCATTTATTACTAGTTATATAAATTGTTGAATACAAAAGCTTGGTAGCTTGACCATATTGGATATGACTTTGGCATGTGACTTTGATATTGGCCTATTTGTTGTTGCACTCGTTACATTTATATGGAAAGCATCTGTTTAAGTGTTATGGTAGCTCTAGGCCTCATTATAGTATTTTGAAATACTATTATTTGTTGTTTTGATTTTAATTGGTTTTGATTAAGAGGATGATTTTAAATGTGATTTTGGAATTTTCTATGGCATTTCATTTGGAAATGGGTTTTTAACTTCTCTATTTCACTTTAACCTTTTTATTAGTCCTTTCTAACATATATGAAATGTTTTAAATGCATTTTGGGAAGTATTTATTATATACAAAAGTTTAATATAATAACATATGTTTATTATAAAGAAATGGGGAATTCATCTTTTATAATAAAGTGATTCCGTTTTAAAAGAAGATAGAAATATTTTGGAATAAATATTTATGAAACACTTTATGTAATATGTTTTATAGAAAGATAGATTTATAAATGGTATTTTATAAATAAAATAATATATTTATAAATAATATCTTTTAGAAGGGAATGATCTCATTTTGATAAATTAGAATAATAAACCACATTTGTGAATTTATAGTGATATATGGAATGATTGTTTTATGGAAAGTATTTAGTCCTATCTTGAAATAGAAGATTTGTGATAAGTATATGAGATTTAAAATTATGAGATTTTAAAAAAAAGAAGTTTTATAAATAAAAATGGGTTTTATAAAGGAGATTTATAAAATGAGTTTTATAAATATAAAAGAGATTTATAAAAGAAGTTTTATAAATACATTTGGAGATTTATAAAAGGTATTTTATAAATATAAAGGAGATTTATAAAAGAAGTTTTATAAATATAAAAGAAATTTATAAAAAGGAGCTTTTATAAAAGGAACGAGATTTGATTTCCATAAATTATCTTTCTAACTTATGGTGATATGAAAAGTATTATTTTCATACTTAACACTAAATTCTAAGGCATGGAAACTCTTCTCTATCTGTGAGAATTAGGAATGTATGTCGAGGCAAAGTTAGTTTTCTGACTTGTCCAATTTCATTGTTAATCAATTGATAGTACAAGTTTGAAATCAAAAGGTGGTCGTACGTATATTTGGTCTAATTTCTATACAATCGTGTTACTTACACCAAAAGTGTTTTGTGTTATCGTTGTCAACGTTTCTAAATGACATTTGTTTTAACCCAAATAAGTTTAGTTTTGGAAGTGAAACCTTTCTTAAGATTTTGTGAATATACTCATACCGTTAAGATAAGTATATAAAAAAATTTCTATGTAGCGAAAGTGAAATGGTTTGTGAATATACTTATACCATCGAGATAAGTCTATGAATATTTTTCAAGTGTTGAAAAGAGTAGAGAGGGTTATGAATATATCTTTTGAAAATAGTAATTTAATACGAATATTTGAAAAGAGATTTTAATTAATGAAAGGATTAATTAAATAGGCTTAGTGGTTGCTTAAGTGCTTAAACATGTTTGGTTTCCATATGGAATTATATCTCTGATTTGATTGCTTGTTTATTTGATAGTCTAAACAAACAATCAAATTAGAAATTTAACTCCACATAGAAACTAAGCATGATTAAGCACATAAGCAACCACTAAGCCTATTTAATTAATCCTTTCATTAATTAAATCTCTTTTCAAATATTCGTATAAAATAATTTTTTGAAAGATATTTCACAACCCTCTCTGCTCTTTTCAATACTTGAAAAATATTCATGTACTTAACTCGACAGTATAAGTATATTCAATACTTTGAAAACCTTTTATATTCTTATCTCAATGGTATAAGTATATTCACAAAATCTTAACAAAGACTTCACTTCCAAAACCATACTTATTTGGGTTAAAACAAATGTCATTTAGGAACATTGACAACGATAACGCAAAACACTTTTGGTGTAAGTAATAGGGTCATATAGAAACTAGACCAAATATAATTACAACCACTTTTCGATTTCAAACTTGTATTATCCATCGATTAATAATGAAGTCGGATAAGTCAAAAAACTATCCTAGCCTCGACATACATTCCTAATTCTCACAAATAGAGATGAGTTTCCATATCTTGGAATTTGGTGTTAAGTATGAAAAGAATACTTTCCATAACACCATTAGTTAGAAAGATCATTTATGGAAATCAAATCTCATTCCTTTTATAAAAACTCCTTTTTATAAATCTCTTTTATATTTATAAAACTTCTTTTATAAATCTCTAAATTTATTTATAGAACTTCTTTTATAAATCTCTTTTTTTCTTCATAAAACTCCTTTTATAAATCTCCTTATAAAACACCTTTTTATTTATAAAACTCCTTTTATTATAACTCATTTATAAAAATCCTTTTTTTAAATCTCAAAATTTTAATCTCATATACTGTTATCCCGCCTTTTGGTAAGGCCGTGATATCATCGACTTGGCTAGAAACGGATAGTTATCAGGTTTGAGAATCAGTTGTATACAATACTACAGACGATGGTCGAACAGATCTGGACCGGGTACCAATCGAGGTGCAATCAGTATGGAGTGACAGGCATAGCTCCATGAAGCTACACTTTAAATTTTGAGTCGATCGGAGTTCATATGCTCGAGTTACAGACAAAGCAAGGATTTATATGGATGGATCAGGAACGATCCATAAAACAGCTCAAATCCACAAGGTCAATTCATTTGAAACTTTCAGCGCATCAATATATTAAAGGGTGGAGCCCATAGAAATGATCGCAACTTAAAACTCTCAGGTTCAAGAAATCACTAATCTATCTATACCGATCGTTCATAATGATCGGTGTATCTCAGCAAGCAATCCAAATACAACAAAGATTGATCCATATCTCGTAAACTACAACTCATAATGACTTCATATTTTAGGAGCAACGTCTAGAGGCATTTGGGACACCCACAAACAATTGCACGTCAATCAGATGCAATAAAAATGATCGATGTAATTCTTATCGATCATTCCAAAACAATGAGTCATGACCACCGATTGTTATGATGGGCCCCTTTGGACCTGGAGAACCCTCTGCCGAAATCTTAACGAAATATCTCATCATCTTACCTTATAAATACAGACCTATTGGTTATTTTCAGGATCTTTACGCTGCTTATTACTCTAGACTCCATTGTAATCAAGCGCTAGCTTTGTTATACTATTGTAATCAGATTCATAAGAGAGTAATAAAGCATAATCTTCAAAGTGGACGTAGGCACACAACACCGAACCACTGCAAACCTCTATGTCTTTGATTAATGCTTATTCTCTGTTTCTTACTTATTCATTTACTCAGTTTAATTTTACTTCTCTACAAAAACTATTCTTGGGTGTTTGTGACTATTTTTGGTGTAAACATTTTGGTGCTTTCACTGAGAACCTTGATTCTCAGCTTATTAGGATCCCTTTATTGCTATTAATGGATTGTGTGTATCCGCCGAAGGAGTTCCATAGTTACTTTCAGGAAGTTTGCTCATTCTACTCAGAATTGTAAAAATATAAGGAAATTGTCAACAATGGTGAGGAACACTAGATCTACTTATCAGAACGTGGAAGGAAATGAGAATGCTAGTATGCAGCAAAGAGGCCCGAGTAGTCAACCAATGGATGTGAATGTTGAACCAGTTGAAGTCCAGAATCCAACTGATTCTATTACAAGAGTTGAATTCCAAAATCTAATGAGAGAGCTAATGGATAGCCATCGATAATTAAATTAGCAGATTCAGACCAATATCAGCCTAATGAACCAATTTAGTCAGCAACAGCGAGGAAAAGATAGGAGCGACCCTAGCTGTTTGTACCAAAATTGGGCACAACACTCTTCGGAAGTTTTTGAAGAGATAAAGTGAAGAAATTAAATGGAAAAAGAGGATTATCTAACAAAAACTCCAAAAAACAGATATGAAAGTAATTAAAATGCACAGAGACACAAGAATTTAGAGTGGTTCGGCGTATTGCCTACATCCACTATGAAGTTGATTGCTTTATTGATCTTTTTTTGATGATTACAATTGATTTCAGCGGGTTACAGCAAATAACAATGATTTACAGCAGTGAAATTTGTTAGTAGCAGCAGCAATGGAGGTTAGAATTGGATCCGGCAGAGTCTGGGCGTTGGAGAATTCAAAGAAGAAGAAGATCCTTTTTCTGTATGCCCTGGGGCTCTATTTATAGGTGTAGGAGGCTGATATTTCGCTCAGATCTCGGGAGGCTCCCTCTGGCATGTGACTAGGCCCGCGTGCCCAATCCCGCGAAGTTTCGGCCCGATCCGTGATCGATACGAACGGATCTCGTATCGATCAAGATTGTGTCCGAGGGAGTCAAAATTTGGCGTGGACATTCTCCAGTGCATCCGTAAGCTCCTGTGAAAATTTGGTGGTATTTGGACTCGTAGATCTCGAGTTATGATCGATTCAAATTAGGGGCTTTCGGCAGGTTGTTTCGTTCGACTCGATCACGTCGACTCGGTCTTGTTTGAATCGATAGCTGCGCGCGACTGTGAGATGACGTGGCGCTTGAATCTCTGGATCACTCCGCTTTCGATGCCGAGTTGAATGAATTGTCCTCGAACTTCTCCTCGTTCATATCGATGGTATTTCCTTGCTCGTATCGATAAAAGATGCGCAGTTCGAATCGATGAAGGTCCCTCAGTTCGTATCGATGATCACACTCTGTTCGTATCGATGAAGGTTGGCTCGTTCGTATCGATGAAGTTGCTCCAACTTGATGGATATGAACAAATGAAGATGTGATGGATACGAACAGAAGATGAGGTGATGGATACGATGTAACGACTACTTGATGGATACGAACTAAGGAGCCTTGATGGAATCGAACAAGGCCTTCCAGGATGGATACGAACTAGGCAACTGCCGTATGAAGTGAAGCTTGTTTGATGGTGGAGTTGAGTAGATCGATACGAACAAGCATATTCTCTCGATGGATATGAAATGGCACATCCTGATCGATTCGAGCAAATGCTTGCTGATGGATACGAACAAGGTCGATGCGAAGTATGCCGCTTTTGGATGGATACGAAGTAGACCCCCGTGCTGTAGTTGATGGATGCGAAGTAGGCCTTGGTGATTGATGCGGAGCTGATCGAGTCGAAGTAGGCCCTGGCGATCGATGCGGAGCCGATTGAGTCAAAGTAAGCTTCCCTGATGGATTCGAACTCGATCGATTCGAACAGAAGCTCCTTGATGGATTCGAACTTCATCGATTTGAACAATGGCTGGTTTTCATCCAATCTTGTATCGATCGTAACTTGAGCATACGAACTCGGATTGACTTGAAATTTGGAACGTTGGCTCTCATAGCCTCGCTTGTCGTGTCATATCAATTTTGGCTCGATCCGGACTCGGACAAAATTCATCGATATCCATAGTGAGCCTGTGTATAACCGATCTCTAAGAAGAACCGTCATTGGTTACTAGTCGATTCCTTGGTGTCACGGCCTTGCCAAAAGGCGGGATAACATTTGCCCCCCAAAGTACGTTTTGTGGAAACAGGACGTGCTTTGAAATGCTGCAATCTTCTTTCTGAATAGTTATCATCTTTTCGATGAAAGTTGTAATCTTCGACTGATTTTCTCGATAATGTAAAGTGTTGACTGTCAACTGCTGCACCCTGTATTGTTGCAGCTGATTGTTGTATGCTAGTGATTAGCCGTTCGTTGTTGTAATCATTATCAAATGAGTTTCCAATTCCTGTAAATCTGGAATATTGAATATTAGTCCAACATATATGCATATCTGTTAATCTGACTCTCGTTGACGTTTGTACGTTTACGAGTCGTTGTCAGTTTTTCCCGTATCGAACTCCATATCGATCCTCTCCTGGACCGATGTGAGATTCGAATTGTAACAACATTCGATGGTCGTTTTTGAATGTTCCTTCGTATCGATCCTCTCCTGAATCGGTGTAGAAGGTTAAAACATTGTTTTTGCATCGGTATTCATTGTATTGATGGATACGAAATTAGCATTTCGAATCGATGTTTCGAATCGATGGATGCGGGATTTGATGGATACGAAATGGTCGTTCGTATCGATAGAGTTCAATGTCTTCAGAAAAGCCTCTGTTGTGTATTTCGAATCGATGGATCTGGTGTCATTGGATACGAATAGACAATTCGTATCGATGGGTATTGGCTTCTGGGAGCTGCGATTTGATGGATTCGAACTGATCGTTCTTATCGATGCTCTGGGGAAGGAGTTGAAAATGATCGATACGAACAAGGATTTCGTATCGATGGATTGTAGATGGATACGAATAGTCTGTTCGAATCGATCCTACGATAACATTTGGTAACCGGTCGAATCCACTAGGAGGCGAATCGTTCCCTCCTTTCAACTTCGAGTCCATATAAATACCATGGACTTAGCCATTTTTCACTTTTCACTTTATACTTTTGTGCCTTGCTTTCGTATCGCTTCTGAGACCAAGAAAGGAAAACTGCTCGACTTCGAATCGAACCAAAATCTTTAAACCCTTTAACCAGTTGTCAAAATCAGGTAATTAATTGAACAAAATCAGTCCTAAAACGATGAGATCCAGATTCTCATGCCATTCCATTCGAACTCGTGCTTGAACGTTACTCGAGGAAGTGGATAACGTGTGAGGTCGAGGAAGGATAAAATGTTGTTCGAATCGATTTGGGGAAGAATGAGTATGGAGGAGGATGGCTTGATGTTATTTTCATGTCGATCTGCAATGATTGTTGCGTGGGCTCGTCTTGTACGATCGATACGAAACTTTATCTCCAAAATCTGATGCCTGAACAAGGCCAGTGATCGAGTCGAAGTCCATGGCTTCGGATCGATTCGAAAAGTACTCCTTCGTATCGATGCGAAATGCATCGAGCGAACGTGATCGATACGAAGCCGGTGCTCCCCTGGCCTTGATCGATTCGAAATCAGACACTTACGATCGATTCAAAGCGAATTCCTGACGACTGATATGAACCCGGATCTTGATGGACACGAAACCTTGAATAACCGATAACATGATTTCCGATGAGCTTCATTCTTGAATATCTGGACTTAACTATTACCCTATATATTTAACTGCCTATCGAAGCTCGTCGATGGAATTGTGACTTAACAAAACTTTAACAAACTATGACTCGGATCGATCGCTAATAACTGGATGGCAGGGTTGTGACGGTCATTCCGACTGAATTTTGAAGTCTTATCATTTTCATGCTTTCTCCAATTCTGTAGAACTTCTCAAGTGATATACAGTACTGCACTGCACAACACACTCACACACTTTACACTGGGGGATGCACGAGCGTTATTATCTGTTTAATAATGATTTTTCATAAGCTAGTTAGTCATGGAACCCTCAAGTTCATAGCAGCAGGAACTCCCGAGTTCAATTCCTTCAACTATCGAGATACCGGTCATTGAAGCCGAAGTTATAGACCCAACTCCAGACGAGATTCCAGGCGCCCGGTTCATCTGCAATCCACAAGGTTATGTGCCATCTGGCATCTCCGAAGATATGTTGGGATGGATTTGTTTAAGGCACAGCTTGTCACTTGACGATGTATTATTGCCAGGGCCGAATGATAGGCCACACGCTCCCCCGGAGGGATTTGCTGCTTTCAACTGTCACGCTTGCACAACTGGGACACTCCCTCCTTTCAATCAATATATAAGGGAGATGTTATCATTTCTCGGAATCGCTCCGTCCCAGCTACACCCCAACGGATACGCTCTGTTGAATAGCACTTTCATCTTGTTTATGGAAATTCTCTTTCATCCTCCCAAGCCGATCGAGATCAGATATCTCTTCAACATCAAGAGCCGCAGAGATAGCCCTTCTTTCACATTCTTGGAAGCGGTTAGGAACTGCCGAATAGTAACGGGATCCTAGGGGAGGTTGAGTTACTTCAAGACAGAATGGTTCTACGTTCGATGCCCCTTGGATTCGCTAAGCGATGGTTGGATAGACGTAAGTGTTGCAGCCCTTCTCATGAATTGTCAAGATAACAATAATTGTTCCCAAAACTGACGTTTTTCGCTTCTTTTACAGCCGCAATCTCTCGACCGGACGGTGGATATTTCAGAGTGCTAGTTCGAATCCTCCAAATGGTTCCAGGTGAGGATAGGAATATTGACTTGGTTCTCACCGACAGAAACTTGAGAACCGTCGAGTTGATTGAACAGAGGCAAAGCATACGGCTGGAAGGGACACTTAGAGCGGTCTCGAAGAAGCGATTGAAACGCAAGGCGCTCGGAGTCGTAATAGCTGAAGAAGTTGACCCGGAGAGAACGCCTACTGATAACGAGCTCCAAGCTAGGCCTTCTTCCGATGTCTAGGATTCAAGAGGAAGAAGAAAAGGCAAGGCAGTTGCTCACAAACGTTCTAAATCTCTGAGAGTAACATCCGTGGTTATGTCTTTGCCCGTTCAGGGGATTAGAATTTCGGAGGCTCCTCCCCCGTAAGTAGAGAATCCTTTCGAAGGGCTTGCTGATATCCCGATTCCGGATTATGTGTCGTTTCAACACGACACCGGGATGGAGGAGCTTGATAATGCTCTTGAACTGAGCGGGTCGCTTGCTATGAGTGCGGCCGACATTTCCGGTTGGTCGGGGGGTTGCACATGCATACACTTCACTACACTGCATGATTCATAACTGTAAATCGTCCAACCTAAGAAATCACTAACTTCTCCTTCGTCTCTCATTTTCAGGTACGATGTCCGGAAGAGGATCAATGCTTGGGAATCTTCGCTCAGCCCGAAAGTCTTCTACCTATTATGATTCTTGTAGGAGAGACTCAGATAGAGACCGTGATCGCGAGTACTCTAACCAAGATAGGTATGGGCATGACAGGGACAGAGAAAACAAATATCGATATAGATCTCGCTCTCCTCCTCTTAGACTTCCATCTCCACCTCCTGTTCTTGTTCCACACCCGCCAGAGCCTCCACGTCACAGGCCATCTTCTCACCCTTCTAGATTCGAGACCCATCTCCAGAGAGTCGAAACCACGACCTCCATAATTGCAGAGCAGGTCCCGGTTGAGCCCACAGGAGAAGGGGCCATTAAATTGGCTCAGATGAGGAAGGAGTTCCCGAACATATGCTTCGATGGCTATGTCTTCCCACCACACTTAAAAAGAATCCCATCTGGAGTGGAAACCACGATGCACGATTACATTCATGACATCTACACCCAGTATAGAGAGTGGGTAAAGGCTGCAGAGAAGGCTTCCAAGGTGGCTTTTGATCGAGCCAAATCAATCGAGAAGATGGAATCCGAGCTCGCTCAAAGGGACCGGATCATTCAAGTGCTTACTGCTGAGGCCGAGTCTTCTCGAAAATCTGAGATTGAGGCCACCAAAAAAGCTGATGAAGCGAACGTGGCAATGGAGAGGTTGAGGCAGACACATGTTGCCTTGGTGGAGGAGATGGGCCATCGGAATACCGCAGTCACCGCCGAGCTGGATGTGGCGGTCAAGGAACTCAATGAGCTCAAGGCCAAATTTGCTGACATGGCCAAGGAAAAAGATGATGCGAACAACGCAGCCCAGGAGGCATGCGAACAAGCTGTTCTGCTTAAGGGTGAACGGGATGTGGCTATGGCTAAAGTCCACAAGGTGGAGACTGAGGTCGAGGAGAAAGTGAAGTCGGTCGTGTCCAAGTTAGAGGCTGACATCGAAGACCTTCTCGTTGTTTACAACGCTAACGTGCTAAGGCACAGGGGTCTAGCCTGACTCGATGATTATCCAGCGCATCTCTACAACGCCTGGGGCCGATTAGTTGAAGAAGAGAAGGAGGCGCATCTGGGTGAATCTGTGGATGAATTTGAACTCGAGAATCGCATTCTGAATGAAGATGAAAGAAAGGTTCTCCATGAGTCAATGATTCTGCATGAAAAGGAAAGGCTCGGCACCCAGCGCCTGGAAGTAGGAGAAGGCTCTGGTGTTGAACACCATGATGCAAGCCTTGAACTCCCAGCGTCAACCCAGCCTGATCCTTGCCTGCGGTCGATCCCCAAGCTGTTCCTGCCTATAATCCGGATCAGTCGTAGATGTCTTCGGTTACAGAGCAAGTTGCGGAAGCCGTTCCGCCGCCTACAAGTCAAACTGAGGAAGGTATTCTGAACATCCTACATACCCGTCTTAAGTCGGAATCTCTACTCGAATTAAATTCTAACAATTCTTTTATTTTTTGTCTAGTGATTGACGCTGCATCGGCCGCACCTCCTGCCACTCAAGAATTACTTCAAACGCAGGAGACTATCGCCACCGAAGCGACCGTCGTAACTACAACTGCCCCGCTTGACGACATGCAGGGAAGCATGCTGGTTTTTGACAAGCAGTTGATGGAGGAACTCTTTCGTCGTCATGGCGATCCTTTAGCTGACTTACCATTTGTCATGGGTGGAGGCGTTCCTGCTACAAGCTTTTCGATGCCGACTGCTGATGCTCCTAGCGGGGCCCGAGTGATTACTGAAGAGGAGATTTTGGCCGAAATCGACGCTGAAATGGCAGCGGCGGCTCATGGTGGCAGTTTTGAAGGTGGAACGGCGGCACTTGGTCCAGCTCCGCTCAGAATGATATCTCCTGGTGGTACAGTTTTCGACACCAATGTGCCCGCTCCATCTTCTACACTTGATCCTGTTCCTCCGACTCCGCCCGCAGGAAGCATTCCTATTCATTCGAGTTCGGAGTAGGACGTCGAGATCATGCCACTGCCTGGAGACCGACCACCGAAAGACAAAGGCTCAAAGAGGAAAGGTAGTGGTGGTTCCAGTGGGTCTACACCGAGAAGGAAGCCGAGGAAGAAGAAGGATTAGACATGCTTCCCTGGTTTATTTTGACTTGCATTTTGTTGGCCGTGTATAGATGCGGGTTCGGCCCCTGTTAGTAGGAATTTTTTGGAACAAACTTGTACGTGAATTTCTTTCATAAATAGTAGAAATGAAACTTTTCCTTTTTTTAACTTCTTGTGTATTTGCTTAAGTGTTTCAATGTCTAAAATACACTTGTAAAGTTTCATCTTCCGAGTCAAGTTTGTCTTTTGTTTGCCAAGTTCGAAAACTGTGGACATTGATTTCGGCCAGGAAGTGAGTTGAATTTTGATGTCATACCGCTTCAGTCGATGGTTGACGCTTGAGTCCTGCCCCCTAGTCTTGGGGGTGAGTTGTAGAACATCAGTCAGCGATCGCTTCTCACTTATAACATGTTGAGTCTAGTGCCACCGAACGGATGTTTGGAACACGTGGAGATTGAGTGGTTCATCCATACTTGTTCGATTATCGGTGATCATATCCGCACTCCGGGGATTCTCATTTGCTTACTGGCGGCTGGTCACGCCGGCTCAAGTCTTAATTATACGTCCGTTCTCTGGGGACTCGAAATCGACATTTATACTTCGACTCGCGTTCTGGGAGTTCAGAGTTGGTATTTATACTCTGTTTCGCACTCTGGGAATTCGGAGTTAATGTTTATACTCCGTTTCGCACTCTGGGAATTCGGAGTTGATGTTTATACTCCGACTCGCACTCTGCGAATTTGGAGTTAATGTTTATACTCCGTTTCGCACTCTTGGAATCCGGAGTTGATGTTTATACTTCGACTTACGCATCTGGGAGTTCGAAGTTGGTGTTTATACTCCAATTCGCGCTCTGGGAATTTGGAGTTGATGTTTATACTCCGACTCGCACTCTGGGAGTTCGGAGTTGATGTTTATACTCCGACTCGCACTCTGGGAGTTCAGAGTTTATGTTTATACTCCGACTCGCACTCTGGGAGTTCGGAGTTGATGTTTATACTCCGACTAGCACTCTGGGAGTTCGGAGTTTATGTTTATACTCCGACTCGCACTCTGGGAGTTCGGAGTTGATGTTTATACTCCGACTCGCACTCTGGGAGTTCAGAGTCTATGTTTATACTCCGACTTGCACTCTAGGAGTTTGGAGTTGATGTTTATACTCCAACTCGCACTCTGGGAGTTCGGAGTTGAAAAGCAGACGGTAAGTCACATCTGTTGTATGCTTTTGGATTTCGCTTGTACTCGGGGAACGAAAGGTGTATCGGGATCATGGATGGTCGGATCACATCCACCCTGAGTTAACAGGAGAGGTCGTTAGATGGACGGGTCCACCCTCCTCAAACTTGGTTCAGATACGGACGAAGTCGTTAGGCGGACGGATCCACCCTCTTCGTAGACTTATTTTAATACTCCAGTTCGCTCACTAGGAACCGGGAGTTAAGTGGGGGATTGTCGTGTATCAATCCGTTTTTGACTTCGATGTGATGGCTTGCCCCCGAGCTCGGGTTTCACTTAGCGAGTGACCGGTTGCATCACAATCACTCCCTATTTGAATAAATTCCACCGTATGGTGAAACTTAGCTCTCCGTGCATAGTGATGATCATATGAAGCATTTCAAGTAAATCACAGCTCTGGCTCGAAGAGATTGAATTTTATTGGTGAAATAAGAAAATATGGTAAAGTCAGTTGCCTTATTACAAATTCTAATTTCGAAATGCAGAAACAAATTGCGAAATGGAAAATAAACTAAATGGATAAACATAGCCTTTCATGTGTAGTAGCGACGAAGACTCTCGCTATTCTAGGCTCTTGGCAGAGTAAGACCGTCAACGGTCGATAATTTGAATGTGCCATCTCCGTGCCTTCGTTCAATAACATACGGTCATTCCCATGTCAGCTTCATATGCGAAGGAACCGGATAGATTCTTTTCAAGACGAGATCGCCTAGTTCAAAGGTTCGCGAGCGGACCTTGGCGTTGTACAATCGGGCGACTCGGCTTCGATGCGCGGCTACCCTCAAATCAGCCTCTTCACGCTTCTCATCTAGTAAATCGAGAGATTCAGCGAGTAGGATAGCATTAGTTTTTGGGTCATAGTACGTTATACGATGAGAAGGTACTTCTAGCTCGACTGGAATAACGGCTTTTGATGCATAAGAGAGTGAGAATGGAGTTTAACCGGTCGCGGACTTGTGGGTGGTTCGGTAGGCCCATAAAGCCATAGGAAGTTCATCGACCCACTTGCCCCCGACCTTTTCCAGTCGTTTCTTCAAAATGGATTTTATAACTTTATTAACCGCTTCGACCTGTCTGTTCGCCTGAGGGTGTGCAACTACAGAGAATTTCTTTTGGATGTGAAATCATTTTTAGAAATCTTTAAATTCAGCACTATCGAATTGGGTTCCGTTGTCCGTAATGATGGTATGTGGAAGATCGAATCGACAGATGATGTTGCATACTACAAAGTTGATTACTTTCTTCATTGTTATGGTAGCAAGAGCTTCAGCTACAACCCACTTTGTAAAGTAATCAACTGCGACGATGGCGTATTTCGCACCACCTTTTGCCAAAGGTAGAGTACCAATGATGTCGATACCCCACATTGCAAACGGCCATTGGCTGACCATTTGCGTTATCTCGGTAGGAGGGGCTCTAGGAATTCAAGCATGCTTTTGACACCTATCACATTTCTTTGCATAATCCGACGCATTGCGATTCACAGTAGGCCAGTAATATCCATACCGAAGTATTTTCTTGGCAAGTGCTTGCCCCCCGGTGTGATCGCCACATTCTCCCTCGTGTACATCATGCAATACTCGTTTAATTTCATCGTGAGCAATACACCGGAGTAACAGAACAGAGTACCCTTGTCTGTACATGACTCCACCTTGGATGGTGAAACGTGAGGCCTTTCGAAGGACTTGTCTTTTTTCACTCCTGCGTTCCGGCAGGGTTCCGTGCTCAAGGTAATTTCTGAGTGGGGTAATCCAAGACTCCTTATCGGGAATTGTTTCACGTACATAATCTATTTCTACCTGGTCGATGCTTGGGGAAGTTAATGTCTCTGCGGGAACGAGTCCCATTTGCTGAGCTTCACCTGTGCTGGCTAACTTCGCCAACGAATCGACTTTCTGATTGCGCTCTCGGGGTATACAATAAATGGCATAATAATCAAACTGATTTAGAATTTCCTGTACCTAAGCTAAGTAAGCAGCCAACCTTCGATCTCTCGCTTGATATTCTCCCCGAACTTGACACACAACTAATTGTGAATCACGATAAATTTCCACGGTGGTAATTTTCAAATCTCTGGCAAGTCTTAATCCAGCTAAGAAGGCTTCATATTCAGCTTCATTATTGGTCGCATGAAAATCGAACTTCAAGGCATAACATATAGATCGACCTTCGGGAGTTTCAAGTACAATACCAGCGCCCGAACACGGGTCGTTTGATGCACCATTAGTATACAGCTTCCAGACGTATTCGGGGGATTTACTGGTTTCGGGCAAGTCCTCTGGAACGGTAAATTCAGCTATGAAATCGGCTAGGACTTGTCCTTGAATCGCTCGTCTTGGAGTGTAAGTAATGTCGAACTGGCTCAGTTTGATGTTCCACTTGAGTAACCTACCATACGTCTCAGGCCGCGAAAGGACCCGTCGTAACGGCTGGTCGGTGTAAACAATAATTGGATGTGCCTGGAAATATGGTCGGAGCTTCCTTGATGGAATAACAAGGCAATAAGCCAACTTCTCTAGCTTCGGATAATTCCTTTCAGCTCCAGTCAATCGCTTGCTGACGTAGTATACCGGCTTCTGTATCCTGTCTTCTTCTCGAATTAAGGCAGCGCTGATAGCGTTTTCTGATATTGCTAAGTAAATGTACAAATTCTCGTGATCAATAGGCTTTTACAGGATAGGTGGTGTAGATAGATGCTGAACTAGTGCTTGGAAAGCGCCCTCATACTCCGCGGTCCATTCAAAGTTTCGCTTTCCTTTTCGGATTAGATCGAAGAAGGGAATGCATTTGTCAATGGACTTTGAGATGAACCTGCTCAATGCTGCTACTTTCCCATTGAGACTCTGGACTTGTTTTATAGTTTTCGGAGTTTCAAGATTTCTGATTGCCCAAATCTTTTCAGGATTAGCTTCGATTCCCCGAGCGTTGACGATAAATCCGAGGAATTTTCCGGATGCAACTCCAAAGTGACATTTCAATGGGTTCAACTTCATTCTATATTCTCGAAGTATGTTGAACATAGTTTCCAAGTCTTTAATATGGTCAGTGGAAAATCGTGACTTCACAAGCATGTCGTCTACATATACTTCCATGGTTTTTCCGATTTGATTGGCAAACATCCGATTGACCAGTCGTTGGTAAGTAGCCCCGACATTCTTGAGTCCGAACGGCATAACTTTGTAGCAATAAAGTCCCAGATTAGTTACGAAGCTGGTATGTTCTTGATCGGGTAAATGCATTGGTATCTAATTGTAGCCAGAATACGCATCCATAAAGGATAAGAGTTCATGTCCAACTGTTGAGTCTGCGAGCTGATCAATTCTGGGAAGCGGGAAACTGTCTTTGGGACCAGCTTTATTCAGATCGGAATAGTCGACACACGTTCTCCACTTTCTGTTTGACTTTCGGACGAGCACGGGATTCGAAACCCATTCTGGATATAATGCATCTCGAATGAACCCGTTTGCTTTAAGTTTTTCTACTTCTTCTTTAAGGGTGGCAAATCTCTCTGGATCCATACCACACCTTTTCTGCTTGACCGGGACATGCCGCGGGTCAATATTCAGAGTGTGGCTCGTGATGTCCGGCGACATCCCACACATATCAGAATGTGTCCAGGCGAATACGTCGAGATTCGCCCGTAAAAACCCAACCAATTCCTCTTGAGTTTGCTGGCTTAGCTGAGACCCAATCTTTTATCATTTTCGAATCATCGTCATCGTCAATTGGGACATCAATCGTCAGTTCAGCCGGGGATGCTTGACTTTCTTTAGATTCTTCTTCGTCTTCGGTTTCTCTTGGGTCAAGATCCCTTTGGATTGGCTGGGGTGCCCGGGCCTAGGCCCATGCGTTAATTGTCAATTATCAGCAAAGCGGACGTAGAGAGATTCCTCTACGCCCTTCCCTTTTTCCTTTCGCTGCGCCTCCCACGGCTCAGTAACATAACAGGCTCTTGCAGCAGCCTGATCTCCTTGAATGATTCCCACTCCGCGATCAGTGGGAAACTTTAAAGTCAAACACCACGGGGCAATGGATGCCCTGAATTCAGCGAGGACCGGTCGGCCCAAGAAAGCGTTATAAGGGGAGTCTATGTCTAACACAACGAACTGTAATATCCGTACTCTCCGGTGTTCTCCAACTCCCAACTCCACTGGCAGCTCCACTACTCCAGTGGGTATCGTAGCACTCCTATTAAAACCATGGATTCGAGCTTGACAAGGCTTCAAATCTTTGGCTTCCATTCTCATTTGATCATAAGCTCGTTTAAACATAATATTTACTGAGCTTCCACTGTCAACTAAGATCCTCTTCATCCAAGCAGGACCTACTTGTGCTGAGATGACCAGTGGATCGATAGTGGGAGCTTTAATTTTATTAGCGTCCCTGTTTCTGAACACGATGTCATCTGTCACCGTCTTCTGTTGTTTGGCCGGAGCCCCTTCATCAAAATTACTATAACACTCGAAGTCTGCATGCCTGATAGAGCTGGCATATGACTCCATTTCCTTCTAGCTACGGTCTACTGGATGAGGACCACCACTTATTGTATTAATAACCAACCTCCCGCCAGTACGAGCGGGTTCCTCCTGCCTTTCTTGATTTGGCGCACGATTCTGATTTGATGGGCCCGCACCTCCAGACTGCTGCGCCTGTACATACTGATCCAACTTTCGTTCACGTATCAGTTTCTCAATGAGATATTGTAAATGACGACACTCATTTGTATTATGGCCATAACTTTCATGGAATCTACAAAACTTCTCTTTTTGGACTTGTCTTTCTGTCGACGGCTTCGGGGCAAGTTTCTTATATTGCATGGTATTACAAGTCTGTAAATACACATTTTCCAACGACGTATTCAGTGGAGTATAATTGTCGAACATGGGAGCTCTACGTCGTGGACCGCGACTTTGATCTTGCTTTTTACCTTGATTTCCACGATCCCTCTACTGATTCTGTTTGTTTTGTACATTCAACTGAACTTTTCCTGAGCTCTCCCCGGATTGTTTAACGACGATGTTACTCTGAATGCCTTTGATGTTGGGCCCTGCGTCGTCCTGCTTCCTAGACTGTTTCGCATCCTTCCTTCTCAAGAATTGGGCTGCCTTGGAATAGAAATGGTCCAACGACGTAGGCGGCTTCCCAGCTAACCAATTTCCGAACTCGGAATCAACGTCAATCCCCTTAGTCAATGCCACTAGGATGGAGTTATCATTGGGATTGCTTATTTCTGCACATGCAGCATGAAATCGCTCCAAGTAACGTTTGAGTGTCTCTCTGGGAGCTTGAGTGACGCTAGACAGAGTGTTAACATCTTTAGGCCTTGCTACATGCATACAGAATTGTTCAACAAACTTGGTGGCCATCTGATCAAAATTAGAAATGGACCATTGTTGTAAACGAGTAAACCACATAGTCGCAATGCCCCCAGGAAAATGGGGAAGCTACGACATTTTACTGCGTCATCTGCTCTCGCAGCATTCATCAGCCATTTATACTTCAGTATGTGTTGATTGGGATTAGAATTTCCTTTATAAACTGGCAACGTTGGCATTCTGAAGCGCCGAGGTGGTTCAGCATACAATATGTCATCAGTGAAAGGGGTATGACTCTGGGAGATTCCCCAATCGTCATTAGTGAGACCCTGACTTTCACGGATCATTTGACGAATCATCGTCGGTATATCCAGCATTCGGATACTAGGATCATGCTGGGCCAAGGTGTGGTCGGGTTCCACAGCGTGAGTCTGGACCGGACGTGGTCGACGGTCCATGTCTCGCCTCCTTGGTTTAACATTTTCTGGGACATAAGGCTCTGGAGTCTACTCTCGTTAATTACATTGGGGATCACCTCGGTTTCTAGCATCAACCCCTTGTTCGGTAGTGGTGGTGGTAGCGAGGTTGCTTGTGACATGATAAGGAGCAGCACCTCCTCGGGATGAAGGTCCTGTTTGATGACTAGTGGATGGTCCAGTTCTGGGTTGTCCAAGATTCGAAGCAGGTTGGTGTCCTGTGGCCTGGGTGTAGCTTACATCCAGCTGTGGGCATGTGGAACGGTGATGGCCATCGAAAGAGGCTGAACTCTCCGTAGAAGAATAAGAACTGTGATCTCTTCTGGATCTTCTGTGCCTTTGGCGATTTAGCTGGTTGGTCAACTCTGTGTTGGCGCGCAGTTGTTCAGTTAGTTGTTGTCGACTCTGGGTCAACTCTTGAAGCAACATCTGGAATTCTTGTCTGGTGACCGGGCCTGATGGATCTGAAGGTCCAGCAGGTTCTTGGTTGGGTGGAGGCAATTGCACGGGATTCTGTCTGTCCCGTCCTCCTTGATCAGCAGCTGTAGAAGTGGTACGTGTACTTACCATGATGAATTGATGAAGTCCTTTCCTAGATCTGATGCAAATCTGAATAGAATGGAAGGGCTTCGAAGTTTGAGATCTGGATCTTCTTCTTAGATTTATGCAATCCGGTATCGATAGGAGATCCAAGGAGCAGGAGAAAAATTGGGTTTTTTTTCTTAGTGAAAGCACCAAAGTGTTTGTACCAAAATTGGGCACAACACTCTTCGGAAGTTTTTGAAGAGATAAAGTGAAGAAATTAAATGGAAAAAGAGGATTATCTAACAAAAACTCCAAAAAACAGATATGAAAGTAATTAAAATGCACAGAGACACAAGAATTTAGAGTGGTTCGACGTATTGCCTACGTCCACTATGAAGTTGATTGCTTTATTGATCTTTCTTTGATGATTACAATTGATTTCAGCGGGTTACAGCAAATAACAATGATTTACAGCAGTGAAATTCGTTAGTAGCAGCAGCAATGGAGGTTAGAATTGGATCCGGTAGAGTCTGGGCGTTGGAGAATTCAAAGAAGAAGAAGATCCTTTTTCTGTATGCCCTGGGGCTCTATTTATAGGTGTAGGAGGCTGATATTTCACTCAGATTTCGGGAGGCTCCCTCTGGCATGTGACTAGGCCCGCGCGCCCAAGCCCGCGAAGTTTCGGCCCGATCCGTGATCGATACGAATGGATTTCGTATCGATCAAGATTGTGTCCGATGGAGTCTAAATTTGGCGTGGACATTCTCCAGCGCATGCGTAAGCTCCTGTGGAAATTTGGTGGCATTTGGACTCATAGATCTCGAGTTATGATCGATTCGATTTGGGGGCTTTCGGCAGGTTGTTTCGTTCGACTCGATCACGTCGACTCGGTCTTGTTCGAATCGATAGCTGCACACGACTGTGATATGACATGGTGCTTGAATCTCTGGATCACTCCGCTTTCGATGCCGAGTTGAATGAATTGTCCTCGAACTTCGCCTTGTTCATATCGATGGTATTGCCTTGCTCGTATTGATAAAAGATGTGCAATTCGAATCGATGAAGGTCCCTCAGTTCGTATCGATGATCACACTCTGTTCGTATCGACGAAGGTTGGCTCGTTCGTATCGATGAAGTTGCTCCAACTTGATGGATACGAACAAATGAAGAAGTGATGGATACGAACAGAAGATGAGGTGATGGATACAAAGTCACGACTACTTGATGAATACGAACTAAGGAGCCTTGATGGAATCGAACAAGGCCTTCCAGGATGGATACGAACTAGGCAACTGCCGTATGAAGTGAAGCTTGTTTGATGGTGGAGTTGAGTAGATCGATACGAACAAGCATATTCTCTCGATGGATACGAAATGGCACATCCTGATCGATTCGAGCAAATGCTTGCTGATGGATACGAACAAGGTCGATGCGAAGTATGCCGCTTTTGGATGGATATGAAGTAGACCCACGTACTGTAGTTGACGGATGCGAAGTAGGCTATGGTGATTGATGCGGAGCTGATCGAGTCGAACTAGGCCCTAGCGATCGATGCGGAGCCGATCGAGTCGAAGTAAGCTTCCCTGATGGATTCAAACTCGATCGATTCGAACAGAAGCTCCCTGATGGATTCGAACTTCATCGATTCGAACAATGGTTGGTTTTCATCCAATCTTGTATCAATCGTAACTTGAGCATATGAACTCGGATTGACTTGAAATTTGGAAGGTTGGCTCTCATAGCCTCGCTAGTCTTGTCATATCAATTTTGGCTCGATCCGGACTTGGACAAAATTCGTCGATATCCATAGTGAGCCTGTGTATAACCGATCTCTAAGATGAACCGTCATTGGTTACTAGTCGATTCCTTTGTGTCACGGCCTTGCCAAAAGGCGGGATAACACTACCCCTTACCCGGCATTGGAGTGTTCTAGTTCATTAGATGAGTATCGCAGGCATAGGCATCGTGGAACAGATAGATATCACGTAGAAACTTCGTGGCATCAACAGACAGACCATCGTGGTCTACTAATAACGATTGGTGCCAATCCCTCCTCTAGAGAAGGGAACATATCTATGCAGGCTGGGATTCAAACTGGAGCTACTATGGCCGATTTGGATGATGGAGTTCAGTTAAATGTTGACCAAATGCTTCCCTAGAATGACGATGAAGTGCATTTACAAGATATACGTCAGAAAGATGTTGAACTAAGAAGGTGTGGAACGGCCCGTAGATATCGACCGGACCATTCACATGAGGTGGAACACGACTACCGCTTGGCACTAATTATCCAAACGCCGGACTTGTCGACTACGGTCAAACAGTTAGAGAGAGAAAGCGAAGGCTTGACCAGTAATGACCGAGCAATCTCGAGAAACCATACCTTGTTCACTGATAATGTCCTGCATGCAGAGTATCCAAGGAGGTTCAACATGCTGTCGATGCTTGCCTACGATTTAAAAAACCGACCCCAGGCAGCACATCATGAGATATGAATGGATGATGGATTATGCACGAGAAGATGATGCAACCAAGTGTAGATGTTTTCCTATAACTCCCTCTGGAATAGCAACGATGTGGTTTACAAGGATACCCCCACGGTCGATCTTTAGTTTTGATGATTTGGTAACAAGGTTTGTGGAGCAGTTCTGAATGCATGCAACTCGCCCCAAGGATATAATATCCCTATCCAGCGTGATCCAGGCTCCAGGAGAATCGTTGAAAGATTATTTGGAGAGGTTCCATACAGCTGTTACAGAAATCAGTAATCCGAATGACCATGCAATATTAATGGCCGTAACAAGAGGGATTGGTCCAAAATCTGATTTTAGCGATTGGTTAGCTGGAAAGCCACCTGCAATGTTGGAATGCTTTTACGCAAAGGCAGTTCAGTATTTGAGGAAGGAGGAAGCCAGATCCTCCAAGATGAAGAATGCTGCGGGACCGAGTGGAGAGGGAGTACAGAGTAATATTGCTGTAAAGTAGTCTAATGATAGCTCTGGAAATGTTCAAGTGAATGTCCAGAACAAACTGAATCAACAAAAGAAAGGTAGAGATAGGAACCGAGAATGAAATAGGGATTCTAGAAGAGGAAAGCCTAGGATTCCGATGTACAATAGTTACACGCCACTGAATATGTACCTGGAAAATATCTACTTGTCTACTTGTAATACCATGCAGTATAGGAAGCCACCTCCAAAAGAATCAATCGAGAAGCAGAAACAAACCGGAAAATATTGTTGGTTTCACGAATGCTATGGGCACAACATAAATGAATGCAGGCAACTCAATGATATTATCGAAAAGCTGATTCATGAAAGAAGTTACAACGGTTTGTAAAAACCCCGTAGGATGACGAGCAGGGCATATCTGACCCCAATCGAGGACAAGCACCGCACATCTGACCCCAACCGAGGACCAATGGAAGATTGGTAATTAATACAATAGTTGGAGGACCACATCCGACTGATAAAAGTTGGCATGAGATGGAGCGCTATGCTAGCGTAATTAAGCATGTTGATTTTGAATACTGTTCAAATACGGAAGATGGAGCTCCGGTAAAATAGCAACATACAATGGCAGATGATATCGTGTTTAGAAATAGAGATGCACACAAGGTGGAGGCTCCAACGATCGATCCAATGGTCATTTCGGTCATGATCGGCCCCGCTTTTGTGAGAAGGATATTGGTTAACCGTGGAAGCTTTGTAAACATAATTTTCAAAAAAGCTTACGTTCAGATGAGGATGGAAGCCAAGGACATGAAACCGTCTAAAGCTCGCATTCATTGCTTTAATGATGCTGCAACTTAATCTGTTGGTTATGTCGAATTACCTATAGAGTTAAGAGAATGTGACCGTAGGAGTGCAGATTCTGCCTTTTGTTGTTTTGGATGTTGACTCTCCATACAACGCTTTTCTGGGTCAATCGGCTTTAGCTGAGTTTCGAGCTGCTCTTGCCCCATGGTGCTTAACTTTGAAGTTCTTGACATATAATGGTTATGGAGTTGTTCATGGTGATCGGGCAATTGGACGTGCCTATTATTTTGTTGAGTTCGAGGATGCTCAACGGAAGGAGAAAGGTATGGGTATGGACAAGTCAGTCCGCATCCAAGCCACTGAAGATTGAAAACTAGTGCATGAGCCTTGGCTCGGTCGCCACAATAGGCTTTATAAAGATATAGATCCGAGTGATGACGAGGAAAAGCCCAAAGGGACCAAAGTTGCACCGGCTAAGCTGATGATTGACATCACAGTCAGCCATGACGACCCATCACGAGTCCTAAAGATCGGATCGCAGCTCATCCCCCCGATGATGAAAATTTTTGCTGGATTTCTCCAAGAGAATCTCGACGTGTTCGCTTGGACTCACTCTGACATGTGTGGGATCTCGCCGGCCATTGCGAGCCATGCATTGAATATTAACCCGAGGCATGTCCCGGTGTAACAAAAAGACATGGCATGGATACAGAGAGATCTTCTGCTCTTAAAGAGGAGGTGGATAGACTCAAAGACATTGGGTTTATTCGCGATGCCCTCTACCCTAAGTGGGTATCTAATCCTGTACTTGTGAGAAAGGTGAATGGGAGATGGTAGACGTGCATTGATTACTCGAACTTGAACAAGGCATGCCCGAAAGGCAGTTTTCCCCTTCCAAGGATCGACCAGTTGGTAAACTCGATCGCGGGACATGAATTTCTATCTTTCATGGATGCGTACTCAGAATATAACCAAATCTCGATGCACTTTCCCGATCAAGAGCACATCAGCTTCATTATCGATGTTGGGTTATATTGCTATGTATTGATGTCATTTGGACTAAAAAATGTAGGAGCGACCTACCAACGCCTAGTTAATAGAATATTTAAAGATCAAATCGGAAAAACGATGGAGGTATATGTGGATGATATGCTTGTGAAGTCACGACAGTCTAGCGACTACATTAGAGACTTAGTAGAAATGTCCGACATCCTCCGACAGTATAAAATGAAGATTAATCCTCTGAAATGTTCCTTTGGCATTGCATCAAGAAAGTTCTTGGGTTTCACCGTTAATACCCACGGAATCGAAGTTAATCCCAAGAAGATCCAAGGTATTCGCAATATCCAAGCACCAAAGACTATCAAACAAGTACAAAGCTTAAATGGGAAGGTCGTTGTCTTAAGCCGATTCATTTCAACAACTATCGATAAATGCATTTCTTCCTTTGACTTGATTCGGAGAGGAAAAAGCAATTTCGAATGGACATAGGATTGTAAAAACGCATTTCAAACTTTGGTGAACTATTTGGAGAGACCTCCCATCTTACCAAAGCCGGTGGATCATGAAGATTTATATATCTACTTAGCCATGTCGGTACATGTTATAAGTGCCGCATTGCTTCGCAAAGAGAATCGAATTCAGAGACCGATCTATTTTGTTAGCATTGACAGGAGTTGAAAGGAACCATCCGAAGATAGAGAAATTGGCATACTTTTTACTGATTGCATCACGAAAGCTCCGTCCATACTTCCAGGCACACCCTATCAATGTTTACACTGACCAGCCGTTATGATAGGTCCTACAACGACCTGACACATCTGGAAGGTTACTCAAGTGGAATATTGAGCTTATCCAATTCGACATCACTTATCTTCCTTGGAGGGCTATCCAAGGTTAGGCACTGGCAGATTTTATAGTAGAATTTACTACGCAGGATGATTTCCCAAAGAGGAGTGAAATCCCTACCATACGGTGGAAGTTGTATATAGATAGAGCATCCGACAATCGTTGTTCTAGAGCCGGGATTGTGCTTGTAACTCCCGAAGATCGGTCAATTTGCCATGCTTTAAAGTTTGATTTCCCTGCAACAAACAATGAAGCCGAGTATGAGGCTCTGATTGCTGGATTTAAACTCGTCAGAGAACTGGGAATATGGTCCCTTGAAATCTTTTGCGATTCACAATTGGTAGTATACCAAGTTAGGGGAGATTACCAAGCTAAAGGACAACGACTTGCTCCATACCTTACCTAAGTCCAAGAGTTGTTAACTGACTTTGAGTATTATGACATTATGTACATTCCTCGGGATCAAAATAGGAAGCTGATTCATTGGCAAAGTTTTCTAACACCGGGGATACACAACATATGGGGTTGGTTCCAGTCGAGGTATTAAATGCTTAAAGCATAAGCCTGATGGAAATTGAATGAGCACTAGAGACGGAGCCTGAGAAGGAGTCATGGATGACTCCGATTGAAGACTATTTTCTACAGGGAGTTCTACCCGAATAAAGGAATGAAAAGCGATAAGTCCTTCGCAAAGCTTCATGGTATATCATACAGGAAGGAGTTATGTACAAAAAGGGTTTATTTGTTCCCCTTCTCTGGTGTATCGCTCATGATGAAATAATACATGTCCTAAAGGAAGTTCATGAAGGGGAATGTGGCGATCACACTGGGGGCAAACCCTAGCAAAGAAAATACTCCATTACGGGTATTATTGGCCGACCGTTAATCGAGATGCTGCTGATTATGTAAGGAGATGCGACAAGTGCCAGGTATATGAAAATGTTCCGAGAGCTCCGCCGATAGAAATTACACAAATGATCAGCCCATGGCCGTTTGCCATGTAGGGTATAGATATTATTGGTTCTTATTGATCTTTAAAGGTGGTGCGAAGTACGCTATTGTCGCAGTTGATTACTTCACCAAATGGGCCGAAGCTGAACCTTTAGCCACAATCACAACAAGAAAGTAATCCCCTTCATTTTCCGAAATATCATCTGTCATTTTGATCTTCTACGTACTATTGTAACAGACAATGAGACTCAATTTGAAAGTGCTGAATTCAAAGACTTTTGCCATCAGCATCGTATTGAAAAGAGATATGCGACAATCGCTCACCCTCGAGCGAATGGGCAAGTTGAAGCTGTAAACCAAATCATAAAATCCAATCCAAAGAAGTGTTTGGAAAGGGCTAGAGGAAAGTGGGTGGATGAACTCCCGACAACACTATAGGCTTACAGGACCACCCATAAGTCTGCGACTAGCCATACTCCATTCGCCCTCGCTACGGCTCCGAGGCTGTTATTCCTGTTGAGCTCGTAGTTCCTTCTCATCGAGTGACTACTACGATCCCAGAATGAATAAAGATCTCATATTGGAATCTCTATACTTTATAGATGAGAAGTGTAAGGAAGCGGATTTGAGGATAGCTACACACCGACACCGAGTCGCCCGATACTACAACACTAAAGTCCGACCTAGAATCTTTGAAATCGATGAATCTTGTCTTAAAACGGGTTTTTCCTACACAATCGCATATGAATCCAACCTGGAAAGGACCATATGTCATTGAGCAGAGGCTTGGAGAGGGAATTATCAAGCTGGCGACTATTGATGGCATCACACTCCCAAGGGCGTGGAATAGCGAGCATTTTCGACGCTATTTCATATAGTTTTTTCTTCTTCATTTAGTTTTATTTAGTTTCAAGATTTGCTTTAGCATTTGGTTTTTCAAATATGCAATAAGACAAATTATGTCATTTCTTTCCATTCAGCAAGAGCTTTGAATTTCCCATTATATTTGTGACTTGCCATTGCAGTACCTGTTAGTTGCGGTATACGACCGAGTAAATCCCACTGATCAATGGGACTGACATAACTCGGGAGTGATTGAGATTCGATCGGTCACTTATTGAATCAAATCCCGTGCTTGAGGGTAGAATGAATGACAAAAGAGAACTGAACTTGAAAGTTTTCCAAATAACTCACTTCCCTAGAGTGCGGTTATGAGTATAAATGCTAAATGGGTGCGACCGACTACCTATGATATAACTCACATCCCTAGAGCATGGATATGAGTATAAATGCTAAATGGGTGAGACAGATCACCTATGAAATAACTCACTGTTATCCGGGTTTTTAACCTAGCAGAAACCAATATAAAACAGGACAACTTTGTATAGACGGGATGGTTCAGAACTTAACCAGAAAAGCAAGGACAAGAGATCAACAAGGGCCAAGCTATACGACTAAAACAACAATTGGAATCAATGAGGCCGAGAGATCAACATTCCTTTAGTCCAATCAGCAGCTGAATGTAAACATCTAGCAACTTGCCATCAAAACGTAACAACAACGATAAAAGGTGGAAACATCTTCAATTCCAAACTCTAGAAAATCCTAAGTACTTAGATCGTCAGAGACCCATGCTTCTCCTCGAACCTTCAAACCAACTAGCTATGGAACACTACAAAAGAGGCGAGAGGTTGGCCCGAAAAATGAACCAAGTCCCTGGGTCGCCAGCGACCTAGCGACCTATGGTTTTGGCTCATTTTGCAAGCCAAAGTCCCCCTAGGTCGTCTGATACCTACCCGCGAGCTGATGAAGACAGGCCTGGCCCAGAAGCTCTCTGATCTCTATAAATAGCATCCTACCTGCAACATAAAGAGGATCTTCTCCGGACTGGTTGCTGAAGCTCTGCTGGAAATATTCTTCACTCTCTATCTACCTCACAACGGTCTCCAAAGGAATTCACTGTGACTCTCCAATGGATTCCAACTCTGGAGATTGAATCTAGCTAAGGATAATCAAAATCCTTGTAATCAAACATCTCTTGTAACAGAAATCAGTCTATAATAAAATTATAAAGTGGACGTAGGCTTCATTAATAGCCGAACCACTATAAAAATTCTTTGTCTACTTTCTTTTACCGTTCTTTCTTTATATCTGTGATCTATGATATTGCTCTGTCAAAACAGGGCTGGTACTTTCAAACTAAAACCGGGGAGTTGGTCCATTTTATGGATCAACATTTTTGTGCTTTCACTAAGTACCCAACTCAGGGTCCAGATCTAGCTATCTACTTTGGATCCCATAGGTCCAGAAGTTAGATCCTCAATCTTTGCTTGAAAAAATCGATGTTTTGGAATCAATAGCTCCTGAAAGAAGAAGAACTGCTTCTGGAAGGTCTATAGGGGCAGTAGTAGCTGGAAAAGATGTTAATCCCCAACAAACCGAAGTAAATGGTGCTAACTTAGGGAATCGGGCGCCTACCTCCTCCAGTCAGCATGAAGTTGTTACCGGGGATGAGTTAAATAAAATGATTGATGAGATCAACCAAAAAATGGAGAGTAACCAAGAAGCTCTCATGGATAAGATTAGCGCTCTCTTGACCCTACAGTCAAATCCCGCTCCAAGGACTATGCCCGAACCCACGGCTGCTATGGAACAAGAGAATTCCTCGGTTTCTAGTCTACATAGAAGAAACGGTAAACAACCACAAAAAGGGTGATAACAGGACTTAATGTGAATGGAAATGCAAGTACTCTGCATGCCACAAGGCAACTTATTCTAAATTTTAGTCAGGGGTCAAAGACCCCCGTAAAGGACATAGGTATGGATCTTTCCGACTCAGAAGACGGAGAGCCAGACGACAAATAGGAAGAAGACGTTAATGCGTTTGATAATGCAAGGAATACCCAAACTGCTCCAGTGAGAGCAACCGCAAGCCAACTTGACCCTGAAGGAGTGGCTCTCCTAAAGATAGGAGAGCCTAGGCCTCAACCTACTCACCAAGACCGTTTGCAAAGTCAAACATTTGACGCAGTGACTGATCGCTGTCCTCATGACTACCGGACATCAGAGGCATACATAGCGGACATGGTTAAACGATTGATGGAAGAGAGTAAAGATAGAAGTGACAATGAGTGGGGATCTGCGCCAAGTCGGACTCCCTTCACTGATGAAATCCTAAATGAGAGATATGCAGAAAAATTCACGATGCCAACTATTTTGTCCTAGACGGAATGAAGAACCCGGAGCCTCACCTGTAAAAATACAGTTGGTATATGGACGGAGCGAATGCCTCTGAAGCTGTTCAATGCAGATGCTGCCCTATTTTTCTCGAAGGGGTTGCTTCAATGTGGTTCACTAGGCTTCCACCAAGTTCTATCTCTACTTTTGACCAACTAGTGACAAGGTTCCTTGATCAGTTCGGACTCCATACTACACAGCCAAAAGATGTCATGTCCCTATCCGGGTTGTTCCAAGGACGTAACGAATCACTGAAGTCTTTCATGAACAGGTTTAACACCACGGTGACTGAAGTAAGCAACCCCAACGAAGACATGGTTTTCATGGCATTAGTTCGTGCCATTCACCCAGACACTAAATTCAGGAAGTGGATTAAAATGAAGCAACCTACCACCAGGAAAGATTTCAATCGTAAAGCAAGTCAGTACCTGAGGTTGGAGGATGCGCAGGAATTGGAAGGAAAGTCTACTAGTGTGCAACCGGCAAATGCCGGGCAAAGCGATGTAGCTATGAATCAAAATGCGCACACTTCTCGAACTGCTGAAGGAACCACTAGGAAAGACGGGAATTCAAAAATAAAAGGTCAAAACTCCAACAAGAAGAATGGTAATGGTAGTAATAAAAAGCTCAAAGGGTTTAGGCCCGAAGGCTACACTCCCCTGAGCGACACACCGGGAAACCTTTTTCTTGCAATTCAAGGGACCGAGGAATGCAAAAGGCCACCCAAAAGGAGGCGGCCCAGCAATAGAAACGCTCGGGGAAGTTCTGCCGATTCTAGAAGACACACGGCCACAATACAAACGAATGCCACCATCTAAAGAATCTCATCGAGGAACTGATCCTGAACAACAAACTCCAGTAGTACATAAGACAACCACAAAACCCTGATCAATCTGCAACTCCTTAATACCCAAGGGACCGAAGGAATCAAGCAGGAACCAGTGAAGAAGGGTCGAAACAAACTGACCAGAGACTCATCATCGGAACAATATCCGGGGACCACATCCCACATAAGGAAGTTGGAGGGAAATGGACCGATATGCAAGTTTGTTGAAGCACGCTCCGAAGGAATCATGTTTGGCTGTGGAAGACAAAAATTCAGTTAAGATACAAAGGATCTTGAATAATGATATTGTGTTCTAAAATCGAGACACCGAAGGGATCGAAGCTCCGACTCTCGATTCGATGGTGGTGACTGTAGGAATTGGGCCTGCTGTAGTTCGGTGGGTGTAGGTTGACTGCGTTAGCTCCATTAACATTCTCTTTAAACACACTTACGATCAAATGAAGATTGGCATGAAAGGTGTGTCTACGTGCCAAATAAAGATTCAGGGGTTTACTAGTGAACCCAAGCAACCGGTGGGAACAATTGACCTGCCCGTGGAGCTAGAAGAGGGTGAGCGAAGGGTCACCCTCATTCATACTTTTGTGATCGTGGATGAAATGTGAGCATACTACGCCTTCTTGGGACGGCTCGCATTAGCCTACTTAAGAATAGGACTGGCCCAATGGTGCCTTACAATGAAGTTCCCTATGGAACACGAAGTCAGAATTGTGAAAGGAGACCAAAGCGTCGTCCGGGATTGCTACATTGAAGAATTGCACGAGTCAAGAAGAAAGGAAAAGGGAAAGGATGTGGGGAAGACCCTCCACATCTGTGAACCCTTCGAATAGCAACTACAGATCCGCCCCTGGCTTGGGGACCATAGCCGATTCGACAAGGCTTTGGTCCCTAGAAAGAAGAGCTCAAGGGAGGATCGTGCAACACCGGCAGAATTGACGATGTCTGTCCCAGTTTGTATGGATGACCCAACACGGGTCCTGAAAATTGGGTCGCACCTTGGAAACAAGATGCGGTCAGAACTAACCAAATTCCTTCGCGCCAATTTGGATGTATTTACTTGGACACACTCTGATATGTGTGGAGTATCACCTATAATTGCCTGCCACACTCTCAATATTGACCCCATGTTCACACTGGTAAAGCAAAAAAGGCGCAGCTTGGGCCCCGAACGGTCCAAGGCATTAAGAGAGGAAGTAGATAAATTGATGGCTAATGGCTTCATTCGAGATGCAACCTACCCTAAATGGGTATCGAACCTAGTCCTGGTCAAGAAGTCCAATGGGAAATAGCGAACTTGTGTTGATTTCTTGGACCTCAACAAAGCCTGTCCGAAGGATAGCTTCCCACTCCCTAGGATTGATTAACTGGTGGATGGAACGGCGGGACACAAACTGTTGTCATTTATGGATGCGTACTTAGGCTATAACTAGATCCTGATGCATGAACCGGACTAAGTGAACACCAGCTTCATCACCGATTGGGACTGTACTACTACCGAGTAATGCCATTCGGTTTGAAAATGTAGGGGCAACGTACCAAAGGCTAGTGAATACTATGTTCAAACGCAAGATTAGGAAGACTATGGAAGTTTACATGGATGATATGTTAGTCAAATCCCGAGTAGCTGCTAACCATCTAGATAATCTCGCTGAAATGTTCAAAATACTCCGCAAATACGGAATGAAGCTCAACCCGCTTAAATGTCATTTCGGAGTAGCCTTTGGAAAATTCCTAGGATTCATAGTAAGTGCCCGTGACATCGAAGAAAATCCCGAGCAAATAACAGCGTTACGGGAAGTCCAAGCCCCTGAAAATAAGAGAGAACTTCAAAGCTTGAATGGAAAGGTCGCAACACTGAGTCGGTTCATCTCTAAAGCTACAGACAAGTGCATACCGTTCTTCGACGCACTGAAGAAAGGAAAGAAAAACTTTGAATGGAGCGAAGCTTGCCAAACAGCTTTCGAGGAATTGCTACAACACATGGAAACTCCTCCAATCTTATCAAAACTAGTGGATGGAGAAGACCTATTCATCTATTTAGCGGTTTCCCCGCACCCACCGAGCACCGCTCTCGTGCGGGAAGAAGCGAGAATCCAGCGACCTGTGTACTACATTAGCAAACGATTAACCGGAGCTGAGAAGAATTACCCAAAGTTGGAAAAGCTAGCATATTACCTCTTGATCGCATCCCGAAAATTATGACCGTATTTCCAAGCTCATCCGATTAGAGTATTGACTGACCAGCTCATGAAGCAAGTTTTATACCGGCCGGAAACTTCCAGACGACTACTCAAGTGGAATATAGAGTTGAGTCAATATGATATCACATACCACCCAAGGAAAGCCATCAATGGGCAAGTGTTGGCCGACTTCATTGCCAAATTTATTATGCGGGATGACGAGGAGGAAGTTCAGTCAGAAACAGACACGTAATGGAAGCTCTTCGTCGACGGGTCATCTAATAACTTATGTTTGGGAGCAGGAGTAGTGCTTGAAACCCCCGAGGGACGAGCCATTAGCTACGCTTTGTGTTTAGAATTCCCCGCCACAAACAACGAAGCAGAATATGAAGCACTGATCATTGGACTGAAAGTTGTGAAGGAGCTCAAGATAAAATCTATTCACATATACATCGACTCACAGTTGGTCGCCTGTTAAGTAAAAGGGAAGTATCGGGCGCGTGGTGAGAATCTTGCCCCGTACCTGTCCAAAGTACAAGAACTGCTAAACGACGTCCAGCAATAGACCATAACTCACATCCCACGAGAGCAAAACACCAAGGCAGACTATTTGTCCAACCTGGCAAGCTCTAGAGAAGTGCAGTCATTGGGAACTGTTCCGGTTGAAACGCTAACCAACCGAAGCATAGACGAAATGGACATGGACTGGATTCTAGAGACCACCGTCGAGCCAGATGCTTGGATGACATCGCTAAAGGACTACTTATTTGCAGGAACCCTACCAACTGACCGAAATCAATGGAAGAAGCTCCTCCGCAAGGCGCTAAGGTTCATGATACAGGATGGGATACTCTATTGAAGGGGATTCTCGACCCCTCTTCTTAGGTGTGTGACTGATGACGAAGCATGAAAAATCCTGAAGGAAGTACATAAAGGCGAATGCGGAGACCACATTGAGGCGTAGACGCTGGCAAAGAAGGTCCTTCGATACGGATACTTCTGGCCAACAATAATCGTGATGCCACAGATCACGCTAGAAGATTCGATCGTTGTCAAAGATTCAGCAAAATTAAGAGAACTCCTTTAACGGAACTAACGCAAATGATCAACCCATGGCCATTTGTGATATGGGGTCTAATTGGTGTCCTTTCAATAGCTAAAGGAGGAGTCAAATATGCTATAGTTGCCGTAGATTATTTCACAAAATGGACCGAAGCGGAAACTCTGGCCACCATAACCACAAAGAAAGTTATTGACTTTGTCACTAAAAACATCATTTGCAGGTTTCGTGTGCCACAAAAAATCATCACTGACAATGGAACCCAATTCAAAAGTGCCGTGTTCAAAGACTTCTGCAGGCGCTTCCGAATCAAAAAAAGCTTTTCCGCAGTGGCTTATCCGTAAGAAAATGGGCAAGTGAAAGCAATAAACAACATCATCAAATCCACCATCAAGAAGCAATTAACAAAAGCAAAAGGAAATTGGGTTGATGATCTTCCACTCACACTATGGGCATACAGGACAACACACAAAGCGACAACTGGCCACACTCTGTTCGCATTAGCATATGGTTAAGAAGCAATGATTCTTGTTGAATTAGAATCCCCTCGCACCGAAGGTAGAACTTCAATCAAGCATAAAACGAGCAACTCCTACTCGAATCGCTAGACATGGTCGACGAAAAAAGAGAAGAAGCAGAGTTGAGAACGACTGCCCACCAAAAAAGGGTTGCACGGTACTTCAACTCCAAAATTCATAGTCAGACCTTCGAAGTTGGAGATCTTATGCTCAAGCGAGTTTACCCTGTACCAGGAGCCTTCGGACCAAACTGGGAAGGATCGTATGTCGTTAATCAAAAGCTCAGCGATGGGACCTTCAAGCTGACAACCGTCGATGGGGTCGCAATTCCCAAAGCCTAGAATAGCGAATCGCTCCGCCGTTATTTCAACAAAAAACTGTTTTATGTATTTTATATTTCTTCAGCAAATAAGCCATCCCAGAAATGCCGGTGGCATTGTAAATAGGCAAAGAACCTGCCATGCCTTCCTTAATAAAGTTTGCATCTTGAACCAACCAAACGGTGTTCCTCATAATTACCTGCCAAGTCGACGAAAGCAAATCGACTCAAATCGTTGGATCGGCAAAATCCAATCTTAGCCCTTTGACAATTAGACTGCTTCGACAGCATCGAGAGGGCTAAGAAAAAACTAAAACTCCTTGTGTTGCCCGAATATAGGCAACATCGAGGAGCCCCAACATAAAAAACTCCTCGTGTTGCCTGAAGATAGGCAACACCAAGGAAAATCAAAACTCCTCGTGTTGCCCGAAGATAGGCAACACCAAGGAAAATTGAAACTCCTCGTGTTCCCCAAAGATAGGCAACATCGAGGAGCACCAAAATCAAAACTCCTTATGTTGCCCGAAGATAGGCAACATCGAGGAGCCCCAAAATAAAAAACTCCTCGTGTTGCCCGAAAATAGGCAACACCAAGGAAAATTGAAACTTCTCGTGTTTCCCGAAGATAAGCAACATCGAGGAGCACCAAAATCAAAAACTCCTCGTGTAGCCCGAAGATAGGAAACACTGGGAAGCACCAAAACTAAAACTAAAACTCCTCGTATTGCCCGAAGATAGGCAACATTGAAGAGCCTCAAAATTACAACTCCTCATGTTGTCCGAAGATAGGCAACGCCGAGGAGCACCGAAATGACAACTTCCCGTGCTGCCCGGATAGGCAACACCGAGGAAAAACAAAAGTCGCGCATCTCATGAGCCGCGCACCAAAATTCTAACTCCTCGTGCGGCCCGAAGATAGGCAACTTTAAGGAGCGTGAGAAACCACATACATATAGTCAGGAATAATGGGTGCAACCTAGACAAAATTGGAGCTACAAGGGTGCACTCAATGATCTACGACACGTACCCATGCGCAAATTGCATATTCATTTTGAATGTCACCAAAAAAATGCGATTACATGCTAAAATCGCAATACCTCCGAAAAAGTAGAGTCAAGTTGTAACTTAGTCAAATTTTTAATAAAGATTAGTTAAACCATAAGTTATCGGCAACTTGGAAATGGTTTGAAGTGAACAGCCCTATGAACTAGGGGGCATACATCTGTACTGAGACAGAACCAAACAAATCAATAACAAGTTCAGTCACTCCAAACAACAACAAGTTCATAAGTTCTATCTCTAGGTTTTATCAACTTCCAAACAAAAATTCAAAAAAAATTCTATGTTTTAGAAAATTTTATAAAGTTTTGTGAATTTCCAAACAAAAATACTCTAAGTGCCATTAATCTCTAAGTTCTGTTGCTTCGAATGAAGACCTTTGGCTATAATTACATAGCTAGCAAAGTATGAAATGAAACAAGCACAAATACGTAGAACATATATGAATAGATAGATGAAAGTACAGTCAAAATATCATTGTATGGCTTATGATTTTTTGTACACAGGATCAAAATGTGGGGTCCATACCCATACTACAACGGCCAACAAAGAGAAAATATAGACTCTACGGTAAGGACGCAAAGTGCAGACTCTGCACTTGAACAAAATGATTCAGAAGTAAACCAAATCAAGTCAATCTTCTTGCGCGTTGTTGGCCAAAATCAAGTCCATCCTCATGCCAGCCACTCAACGCTTCTTGCCACCGCTTCCCTTTCCACCTCTGGTTAATAGCTTCTGCTTCTTTTCTGGAGAGATGTCGTTGCCAGTAATATCAACGTGCACTTCAGTGGCAATCTCCTCTTCCTCCTCCGAATGTTTTTCATTAGAGCTTCCCTTTCCTTTGCGTTTTCGTGACTTCCGGGAGCTCTTCAAAGCTTTCACTGCCTCTACCTTTTCCTTCCTGACAGCAACCAAATCATGCTGAGTCTTCTGTGGCTGCTCCGTCTGCGTCTCCTACTCCATAGCCTCTACAATAGTTATATTACCTTCAAAAGACACTGAGAGGTCGTCCAAGCCATGGAGCGCCGCTATTTTCTCGGCCTCTCGCCCCGGTTGTGAACTAGAGGTGGATGTGAGAACTGGAGCAAGAACGGATACAATCTCATAGAATGTGAAAATGGCAGCAGGCACAGGCACCAAAGTAGTTGGTGTGTCAACAAGAAAAGTGGATGGACTTATAAGATTAAAAAGGAAAGCGTTAAACTCCTCTTGCTTCTGTGGCGTAAGATGGAGACTCCCGAATTCGGGAGAAGCATGGGCGTTACCTACACCATAGGAAGGATCACAAACGGTGACTTCAAACTCATCACCTATGCCTTCTTTTGAGAGCTCCACAACATACGGAACAATGTCAAGTCCTAATCTCATTGGTTGGTCATGGAGTTGCTTTGATGGTTCACCCCTGCCGGAGGAAGAAGACCTAGTAAACACGTCTGTAGCAAACATCAAGGCAGCATCAGCGGCCTCCTTCTCTTGTTCAATCCGAAGGATCTCCTAGCCCTCAAGCAGCGCCTTCTTGGAGCCATCATTGAAATAAGCATCTCGCAACTCTTGATCTGTATAAACATCATCGCTCTCAGCAAAGCGGGATAAGGTTTCCTCCCAAACAAGGGCCACGGATACTTCGGGCTAAGGTAGCAGAGGCTCCCCTGATGCAACAAGGAGTTGACATAAAAGTTCAGGATCGTTGCATCCAGCTTCTTCATTTTTTGATCAAAAGCATGTTGAAGGTCCAAATAATCTGCTGTCACCACAGCCTTCTCAATCTCAACAATGGTCTTGATGGCACTGAGTTGTGCAACCTGAGCCTGTAACTTGGCGATGGTCTCGGCTTGGTCAGAGATCATTTTGTTTTGCCCCTCGACAATTAGATCGTGATCGACGATTGTTTTCCGTTGAGCTTTGATGATTGCATTGCAAGCGGTCACTTCTTTTTCAATTTAGCCTCCTCTGCACGAGTCTTTTTAATTTCGTCTCTCTAGACAATATCGACCTTCTCATGTGCGTCCTTCAACTCCTTCATCAGGCTGGCAGTTCTCTTACTTTCCGGAGCGTTGTTTCCTTCTCCTCCTCCAACTATTTAATTTTAGCGTCCCGATCGGCCAATGCCCTTTCAAAATCATCTTTCTCGTTTTTGAAAGAGAGAATATCTTGGTATTTATTCCTGTTGGTATCTGCCAGCTGCTTGCAGAGCTTCTCCCATTTCTCGGCCTACTCTAGGTCGTTTTGGATAGCTTGGAGATGCGGCATGAAAGAATCCCTGTGAACGGGTTGAAGGTCCATATCGAACTTAACCAATCCTAAGAACTAACCTGGAAGCGCGACCTCAAGCTTAGGGGGGCCTGGAGGAAGAGTACAAGCCGGCCTCCGGTGGGGATGAGATGTGCCAGGGGCATCAGTGACAATGGAAGAAGATGAAACATGAGTTGGGGGCAGAATCACGGTAGAAGTGATAGGAATTTCCTGGCCCACAGAAGTGTGTTTCGAAGCAAGCTCTGAAGGATGGGAGTGATATCAAACTTTGATTTCTTAGATGGCTCATCTCTATCCTCATGAGATCTTCTTTTCTCATACTCGCCTTTGTGTGAACGAGCTTTATCTCTCTCCTCTTGGAAACGGATTTCGGCTTCGAGTTCTTTCCTCCGCCGGTACTCTTCTTCTGTCTCCCGGACTTGACGTCGGCTGTAGGAACGCTTGGGGTACCGCTATGAATCAGTATAGTCCTCGAAGTCGTCATAAAAGTCTCACCCTCTCTCATGCCTGGAAGAAGGCATACATGAAAAGTTTTAGAAGTATAACATAAGTTAAGCAAATATATGAAGGAACGAAAAAATGGAAACAAGTGTAATCCTAGTGCAACGTGTTGTATTTCTAATATTGCCTAAAGTGTCGTCACAGACCGGAAAAAACGGCTGTCGAAGGTAGGATCGGACCGACTACGGTTGTTATAAGCGGAACTGAGCTAACGAGGGCAAGATATCGCCTGAGCAGGAAGGAATCGTGTTGAATTTAAAATCTCCTTTCATGAGTGCATCGAAGTCAACAAAAACGTCGCTAAAATCTTCGAGCCCCGCTCCAACATTCTTACTCGGAGAGTCTGGGTGACTTTCGATCTCAGGGATTTTGCCTTCATCGCCTACATTGGGAAGAGATGGACTTGGGGGAACAAAGCTCATTCTCGGAGTCTCATCGCAAGACTTTGAATCATCACCATTAGATTCCGACGAGAAGTAATAACTGGTAGTGGTTTCATCGCTGCTACTTTCAAACTCTCCGTCTTCCTTTTTTGAATCCACCACAACCTTGCCTTCTCTGTGTACAAACTCTTCTTTTGCCTCCTTCAGAATCGGGGGCATTCTAGCTGAACTGCTCAGACCAACCACGACAGCTTCTTCCTTCTCATGGGCTTCATCAAGTGATCCTCTGGATGGCTACCTATCTCTTGACCTTCCTTAGAACCATGGGACGAAGAAGATGATCTTATGTGAACCCTTGCTCGACCAAAAGAGGGAGCTTCAATCTGAGCAATAGATCTACCTGGAGCTAACAGCCCGTACCGATGCAAGTTCTCATCGGTTAGTAGAACTTTAACGCTTCTCTCCTCGGGACTGATAGCTTTTAAAGTCTCACAAACTTCATTAAGTGTCACATCTCTATTCGGCCTTGGGATAACTGCAAGAGACGTATAATTAGTTAGAGACTCCATTACGACGTTTTGGAGCTCGACAAGTAGAAAAGAGAAGCTTACTGCCTGTCGTCCATCGGTGATTGAACCCCTCGGGGCATCTGACGAAAAAGTATTGCGTTTTGAACCGTGATAGTTTGCTTTGCAAGCATAAGATGATCTTTCAATTCCTCTAGGCCTCGAGTATAATCAAAGAGGGACAATCGTCTCGCCTCTTGAATGGCAGAAAATATCGCAACTTATCGAAAATTGGGGAACGGTTGAACGTCCGCATGAAAAGGACGTGTAAGCAAGTAAGGATGGCGTAACCATTCGGATGAAGCTGGGATGGGGCGATTCCCAAGTTTGAGAGTGTCTTATGCAGAAAATCTTTAAAGGGAGGCACGACTCCGTTCAGACACATGTATCTATGGCAAGCAGTGTACCCCGGTAGGGGCATATGAGCAAATTCGTCTTTCGCTGGCAGACACACGTCCTCTTCGGGAATTCCATGCCGTGTACATATATTGTGAAGAACCTTGGCAAAAACCACTGACGATGCTCTTTCGAGTGGATTAAGCAGGACTCGGAAGTTGGGAGGTGTGCTATCCACGATGCACCCGACCAGAACTAACTGACCGTACTGGGCTTATGAAGTGGATTATGATTCAGCTTCGGAGAGCGCCGAGCTTTGCTCGCTTGACTTATGACATGTAGAAGGCTGCTTCATTCTATATAACAGAACTCGCGCCCGAAAATGGTTAGGTAACTCTATCCTAAATTCATAAGTTTCCTCAATCACACTTGAATTTCGAATAAACATTAACTTGTAATCGACACGTCGGACTTCAAGTGCAAACTGGGCAAGTGTGCAAGTGCAGTATGCTGTCTATATGGGATAAACTCAGTGCTCGATGCACTACAAATGCTCTATCCTATGTAGATAGTTCGCTTATAGTGGAAAAAGAGAAGAACTTTCTGTATCAGTTCATTTTTCATTTTTTGTTTACTTCTTGTAAACTTACCCGTTATCGATCAATGATCGATAACAGATCCCTTGTCCGAAGCGACGCGGAAAAATCTTCTCACTGTAGGAGCACCGAGTGTAGAATAATCAAGCTGGATAAGCCCCGATTCTCTAAATCATCCAATGATATGTCATACAGTGGTGTTTGTGAAACTCGACACAAGTCAATTCTGGTCTAAAGGATGAAGATAACAAAACGTGTCAAGCATTGAGCCGAAGCCCGAATGTCATTCTGGGAGACAACTCAAGACCCAATTTACTATCTTCCTCCTTTAAACCGCAATTAACTCAAACTTCTCGAAATCAACGTCGTAAGCAAAATCCAGTCATCAAATTATTGTACCAACATGACAATAAGCGAATCAACCAAGCAAACCCACCTCAAACTGATTTAAAGGCAAAAGAAGAATCACAAATAAAACACAGCAAGCTATGGATTGGATCGGTGGCGACTCAAGAAGGTATCAAGCTAAGCTAGGTCGGCTACAACCCAACAGTGAGCTAGGGTTTGATTGCAGCGAGCTAGGGTTTGGATTCAAACAGAATGATGGGTGGCTAGGGTTTCGTGAGATTAGCAAATGCTGGGATGGATCATCGAAGAGAAAATTTAATCGAAGTAAAGAAGCAGGTCAAGGTGATGCTTGGACTGATTGGGTCGAATCGCTGGAGGAGCTGGTCACATGGAGAAGTGAAGTAGATCGGGTCGAATGAGTTATCTAGGTCGGTTCAAGGAATATAAGTAGGCTGGACGCAAGAATTTTTGCGAAGTAATCGGGTCACTGGCGACTTTTCCCATCTTGGATCGCCAGCGACCAGACCTAAGGCTATTAAAAAAAGAAAATGATGACGATGAAAGATGCATATAATACATTCATAGGAAAAGAAGAAAGAAAGCTTCATCTATTCCTCTCAAGCTCGATCGATTACAACTGTTCAACATTCCAAGGCATGCCGGGAAGCTACGTGCGGAAATGTGATATATTGTGACAAGTACTAGCAGTCAGAACCAAAGAAAGGTGACCGATAATGCGTAGAGCTCTAATGCAATCACTTGGAAATCAACAAATGGATATTGAAAACGATGACTTCCAGAGGACGCCTTGTTTACAATGAAGACGTACTCTGGGGGGCAAATGTTATCTGGGTTTTTAACCCAGCAGAAACCAATGGAAAACAGGACAACCTTGTGTAGACGGGATGGTTCAGAACTTAACTAGAAAAGCTAGGACAAGAGATCGACAAGTGCCAAGCTATACCACTAAAACAACAACTGGAATCAAAGAGGCCGAGAGATCAGCATTCCTTCAGTCCAATCAGCAGCTGAATGTAAACAGCTAGCGAGTTACCATCAAAACATAACAACAACGATAAAAGGCTATGGAAACATCCCCAATTCCAGACTCCAAAAAAATCCTAAGTAATTAGATCGTCAGAGACCCATGCTTCTCCTCGAACCTTCAAACCAACCAGTTGTGGAACACTACAAAAGAGGCGAGACGTTGGCCCGAAAAACAAACCAAGTCTATGGGTCGCCAATGACCCATGGTTTTAGTTCGTTTTGTGAGCCAAAGTCTCCCTAGGTTGTCTGATACCTACCTGCAAGCTGATGATGATAGGCCTGGCCTAGAAGCTCTTCGATCTCAATAAATAGCTTCCTACCTGCAACATAAAGAGGATCTTCTTCGGACTGGTTGCTAAAGCTCTGCTGGAAACATTCTTCACTCTCTATTTATCTTACAACAGTCTCCAAAGGAATTCACTATGACTCTCCAGTGGATTCCAACTCTAGGGATTGAATCTAGCTAAGGATAATCAAAAGCCTTATAATCAAACATCTCTTGTAACAGAAATCAGTCTATAATAGAACTATAAAGTGAACGTAGGCTTCATTAACAGCCGAACCACTATAAAAATTCTCTGTCTACTTTCTTTTACCATTCTTTCTTTATATCTGTGATATATGATATTGCTTTGTCAGAACAGGGCTGGTGCTTTCAAACTCAAACCAGGGTGTTGGTCCATTTTTTGGATCAACACTCATGGCCCTAGAGTGCGAATATGAGTATAAATGCTAAATGGGTGCGACCGACCACCTATGAAATAACTCACATCCCTAGGGTGCAGATATGAGTATAAATGCTAAATGGGTGTGACCGACCACTTATGAAATGACTTTCGTCCCCAATGTGCGGATATGAGCATAAACGAATAAAAAAGCGTGATTTGACCACTTATTATTTAAATAACTCAAACTTGGCTATGACGGGATGAGAACGGAAGTTAGTGAAGATGGAACTCGATCATCCACTAATCAACCCTGCCAACCCAAGTTCAAGGGCAGAGGCACGATGACTTGATCGTTGAATTCGATAGCGTCACATTAGAGCTAAAGCCTAACATTTGGATACGACTCGAGGCCATGGCCTCAGGGAGGCCTTGGGATGGATAAATCAGATCAATATCCAACCCAACGTGCAACGAATCACAAATACATTAAATGGAAAACGTAATAGCTCGATCATTTAAACAAGCATGTACGAGAATTCTACACAAGAACAAAAGAATTCTTGTTTACACTAAACTTGCTGCTCATAATACAAGTTTATCCAAAATATGAAGTAAAAGTGGGGGTTGTACCCATACAAACATGACTAACAAAAAGAAAAAGTAGCCATCCAAGCTATTTAGACATCATATCAACCCAACGATTATTTCTTGGATTTGCTCTCTTTCTTTTGTTTCTTGGGAGTGGTTCCATCCGAACTGCCACTCGATCCTCTCTTCGATCCTTTTCCACCTCGGCATTTCCTCAAAGAAACATCTTCAGTTATGGGGATTGAGGAGGAATCATCTTTAGAAGCATAAGGGATCAAGGGACTCTCAACACTGGAAGTAGGGGGACTCATCTCGGGGAACTGTCCTGCCGGGAGGGATTATCTGAAGTGAAATAGGAATTGGCTCATTGGAATCCACATCAATAGGCTCGGCTTTTGCCTTCTTTTTCAATAACTCTTCCTTCTTAGCAAGCTCTTCTAACTTGTGCTCATCGGTATGGTCAAAAGAGCCCGTGATTACGACATCCTCGTCAATAGAAATTTCATTGTGTGGGTCGCCTCCTTCCTCGAACAGTACCTCCATGAATTGATCATCGATAACAAAGGTTTCTTCTGGAGCACCCTGTGTAGTGGCTGAAGTTGTAACTGTAATAGATTCCATCACAACCACTTGTGATCTGAATTGAGGCTCTTGAGAGGGAGGAGGAACGAAAATTGACAAATTTAAAACTGAGGAAAAATAGGCGAAAATATTAGAAATATCAACTTGTGACACCCAACCTTTTGAAACACGGAAGATGATAGCGAAATTCCTTCCTCGGTATGGCTCCCAAGTTGACCCAAAATACCCTCAGAACTGCGTTCTAGAATTGAGAAAGCCGAGGCTTGTCCAGATTATACTCGGGGATGGTTGAATAATCTGCCATTGAGGTAGGGATAGCCTGGGATTGTGGGGCAATTTAGTTGTAACATCGGGTTGTGCCGACCCAGATTATTCACCCACTTCATGTAAAGAGGTAGAAACAGATTCTTTCTGAAGTGTAAGCTGGATATCAGGCAATGTTTTGGATTCATCGCCCAATAGTATTTTACCTTCAAGCCTGGACAATCGATTTCCTCAGTGTTAAGGAGTCTCTTTTCCTCTACAACAAGAAATTCCCATGCGCACCAGAGCTAGTAGGAATAGTCATCACCAAGCCATGTTAGATTTCTACGCTTGAGAACGTTAGCGTTGTAAAGAATAAGAAACGGGTCGAGCTCATTCGTCATCTCTTTCCTAGCCTTATCCTTGGCAGCTTCTACTTCACGCTGAACGAGTGCATCAACATTTTTTGCCCTTTCAATGGCGGTATCTCTCTTAAGTCTAACATTCACCAGTTCATCACAAGCATCTTGAGCAATTTTCCAAGCATTATCTTTCTTCTTGTTTGCGTACTCAAGCTTAGCCTTAAGTTCCGCTATCGCCTTCAAGGCTGAAAATTCATTACTTCGAGTTGTATCTCTCTCGAGTGCGATTTCTTGGTTTTGATGATGTAACACCTGGACCATATCTAGATGATTGGACTTCATCTCCTCCATTGATTTGATGGCAGCATTAACTTTACCCTCGGCCTCTTCTTGAGAGGTCCTATAAGTCTCTAACTCGTTTGTCAAAGTATCGATAATTCTTTTATTCTGAGCCGCTTGGCATTTTAACTTTTCAATTTTCGTTGCACGCTTGAAAAATACTTTCGATATCTTCTCCACTGCTTTCATCCATTCACGGTACTGATTGTGGATATCAATGACACAATCGATAGTCATTTTTTGGGCACGGTCTGGGACCTTCTTCAGACTAAGAGGGAAAAAGAACCCTTCAAAGCATAGGTTTGGAAACTCTTCTCGAAGTTGTGCCATGCGAGCAACTGGATCGATCATAGGATCTTCTGTAGCAATTTCGACTTTAGTGCTTTCCTTGTCGGGCCTGTGAGCAACAACATGTTCGCTATGGCAATGACGATCGCTAGACCGCTGAGAGTGAGAAGGAACTAAAGGTTATGGAGGAACTAAAATGGGAGGGGACCACGGGAGGAATTGACAGGTGGGTCCCAACGATCAGTTGGCTTATTAGAACCCTTTGGAGGAAGGGACCTAGATCTTGGTCGATGCTTATCTTAAGATGGTTTATCCCTATCACCCTATCCTGATGACTCCGGTCCCGACTGGAGCGATAACTAAATCATAATACTCTCGACTGCCACTTTGACGGTATGAGATATAACATGAACCAGAGGATTGGTTGTGTATATCCCAAAGGGAATCAAAGATATTCCTTTTCTTCACCATCGTTCTTGCAAAGGAAAACAAAAGTTAATGAACTTTAAGCATTAAAGGGCACAAGTTGAGCACAATGCAATGTTGAGGGGTGCAAGTGTGTGCAAGTGACCTTATGTATCCCATTGATGGACCAAATACATGAGCTTTGTTCATTGGAGTAATTTCTCCTTTAGAAGTTGGAATTTCTATGCCAGTTCTGGTGGGGGATTCCGACCCATCAACACTCACGTCAGTGAAGTGGAAAGTGTCAAAGTCATTCGGTATTGGTAGACCAGACAAAGAATCAAGCGGCAATCTTGAACGCTCTGATGGTTGAAAAGAGGATTCATCTTGAACAACCTTGGGAGTGACCGAAAACTTGAGTTGATCAGAAAGACGACTTTTGGGAAATTTATAAACAAGTGATTTATCTTTTCCTTTATCGAGAGCTGAAGGCTGTGAGGTCTACGAGGATCTGACCTCGATTTCAAGACTAGATCCATCATCATTGCGACCGAGTACATCGCCTTTATCTCCTTCGACATCAATGTCGATGGATTCCTGAGCACCAATAGTTGGGGGCATGACAGGATCGATTCGATTGCCTTTTCGATTGGCTACAGCCCGTGGTCTTACCCCTGCAGCTCGAGCAACTTTTGTTAGCCCTACACTGAGGCCCTCTTCCATCAAACAAAAAGTAATAAGGCGTTTATCCATGAGAAGAAATTCGATGTCCCCATTTTTAGGTGGTGCATTTTTAAGAGTTGTGACCGCCCCCTCTTAAAGATTACCGCGGGGCTGTGCGACGGTGCCTGTAAAATGAATTACTTAGTCCGAAGTATGGCCTGGATAACGGTTTTCCACGCTAATACAAAAATGATGGATAACACTTATGTCTTTCTAGCCATTGTCGAGCAAAACCAGGAGGATATCGAATAATGAACCACTTACATTTAAAAGCACTTAATTTATTCCATGCGTCAGTTAGAATCTGACACTTCTTCACGGACTTAAGAAATGTATCGAAAGACTCCCTGTCTTTTTCTTGAAAGAGAATATGAATCGAATGTCATCGATGGTCAAAGGATGATGCAAGAACTCCATAAATACCAGATAAATGCAATTCAGAAGAGTGTAGCTGTTCAGATGAAGTTGCGCTAGAGCTATCCTCAAATAATGGAGAATTTTCCAGATGTATGAGTTAAATGGCGGGATGCATCCAGCCCAACACATGAATTTGTTACATGTCCTATATCCTTTTGGAGGTCTATGAGCCCTATCACCCTGTGACGAAACTAGTACATCATCAAAAGGAATTCCATGCCTTACGAATTTTCGACGAAGAGCATCTTCCTTAATTTTAGAGGCCATGGAATCAGCAGGATCCTCCCGAATAACTGCATCCTCCAAAGTGTTGGGAGCAGGATCAACAACTTCTTGTGGAAGAATGGGAACTGCAGAGTAAAATTCAAACTGTGGGCTTGTGCTCTCCAGTTGTTCTGAATGATGACTAGAGGGCAGACTATCAGAGTCAGTTGTTGAACTTGATTTCACGCCAGGATTATCCTACTAAGAAGATGGTCCCATAGAAATAGCCACGAGACGCTCGGAACGTTTGGGATCCATTGCTATTAAACTCAGTAAAAATCATGATTAAATAAAGTAACCTGTGCCCCCCCAGTGCATAGTGAGTGCTAGTGTAGTGCGGTGAAGTGCTATACAATACAGTAATAAGTTGTACGAAATTAAAGACGGAAAAGATGACAAGACTTCGACGTTCGACCAGAGTGACCGTCATTCCTGACCATCTCAACTATTTCTCTATATCATTAGGGAACGATGCAGTTTGAGATTCATGGTCGATTTTCAGCAAGTAAAAGTTCGATTTTAGGTTCAAGCCACCGATAAGCTTCAATAGAACAGTCAAAGGTATTGATTCATGTCAAAGTTCAAATGTCATATATTACTGAATATGCAATTCAAGTCCTATATGAGTCATATGTGTTCACTTAAATATGCAAGGCTAAAGCTCATCTTTAAACTCAAATTCATTTGTTTAGATTCCATTCTTGGGTTTTGATTGCTGATAACCGATCGTTCAACCGAGTCAAACATGTCGATCGTTCACCCTATCCATCTCATCTGATAGTTCGCACCACCCAATAGTCCGATCTTTCATTCCAGCATTCTCACCGATCGATTAATTTAAACCATTCCATTCGATCGTTCAATCTAACCCATCACTACCCGACCATTCATACTATTAACATTTAGGCGATCACTTGGGTTAAGTCGCTGTTGTACGGTCGTATTACACTCTATATCGCCCTCATACGATCGTTCTGATGCGATCGATTCATCCCAAAACAATTCCTGACCTTAAATCTATAAGATCAATCCATACGGTCGTTCTACTAAGATCCATCCACTTCAAAATTCACCAAGTCCAAAAGTTCAACTGCTACTCAGACTCCTCCAACTCCATCTCCTCTAACTATTACTCAATCCATGGTTCGATTCGAATGTTATTAGACCGACGAAACCCAAAGTCTCGCCAGTAAAGCAAAACAAATCGAAATCGACCAACCTATATCAGGATTCAAAGAATTGAGTCGGTTCAGGTTAGAATCTATGCGAGATCTAAAGGAACAAGTATAACAATGGTTAGTATGGAGGAGGATTAATTCCTGTTTCGGAAAATTTGGATCGTTGTTTGGAACAATGGAGGAAAAGAGGAAGGATGATTTGTTTTTCTTTTCTGGTTAAAATCTGGAACAATGAGAAGTGGGAATGAAAGTTGCTAAGTGAAATGCTTTTATATGAATAAACAGGCTGTCCTTTGTGGCCCAGAAATTTGCACCGGCCGTTTTAAACGATTCAAAAATTCTGCAAGCCCAGAGACGATCGGACAAGATCATAAAAAAAGAGAAAGAATAACGTTCAGTGATGATCATTTTTATAAAAAATGGAAATAATGATCGATAGAAATTGTTTAAAAAAATTTCAAAACTTAACAATGACCCGTGAACATCTATCCATAATCGGGGGTCAGGTACAAACACATATATGTGCTAGTATATGTTTCAGAATTCAATTTTTTAAAATCGACAGAAATTGAATGTTCACCTCAAATCGACCAATGAAAAGTTAAAACTAGATTGCTCAAGGTTAGAAATCGCCAAAACCAAAACATGATGATCATCAACAAGTTTTGATCCCATATTTATACTATTGAAAATCAACAGATCGTCACGACGAATAAGGGAATTAACCCACAACAAGAACAACAAAAGGATAACGACCATTCAATGAACTAAATGGAATCCTTTTTCGATGATTGAAGTTTGTGACTTTTCAAAGCACGTCATGCTCGATCAAGACGTACTTTGGGGGGCAAATGTTATCTCGCATTTTGGCAAAGATGTGATGTCATCGACTCGGCTAGAAACGGATGGTTACCAGCCTTGAGAATCAGTTGTATACAATACTATGGAGGATGGTCAAACAGATCCGGACCGGGTCCCAATCGAGCTGCAATCAGTATGGAGTGACAGGCACAGCCCCGTGAAGCTACATTTCAAATTTCAAGTCGATCGGGGTTCATATGCTCGAGTTACGGACAAAGCAAGGATTTATATGGATCGATCTGGACCGATCCATAAAACAACTCAAATCAGCGAAGATCGACTGATATCTCAAAATCCACAAGGCCAATTCCCTTGAAACTTTCAGGGCATCAATATATTGAATGGTGGAGCCCACAAAAACGATCGTAGGTCAAAACTCTCAAGTTCAATAAATCACCAATCATTTTATACCGATCGTTCATAACGATCGGTATATCTCAGCAAGCAATCCAAGTACAACAAAGATTGATCCATATCTCATAAACTACAACTCAGAATGACTTCATATTTTAGGTGCAAGGTTAGAGGCGTATGGGACCCTCCACAAAAGATCGCATGTCAATCAGATGCAATAAAAATGATCGGTGTAATTCTTACCGATCGTTCCAAGACCGTGAGTCATGACCACCGATCGTTATGATGGGCCCCTATGGTCCTGGAGAACCCTCTACCGAAATCTTAGCGAAATATATGGTCATCTCACCTTATAAATACATACTATTGGTTCATTTTCAAGATCTTTATGCTGCTTGTTACTCTAGACTCCATTGTAGTCAAGTGCTAGCTTTTTCTACTATTTAATCAGATTCATAAGCGATAATAAAGCATAATCTTCAAAGTGGACGTAGGCACACAACACCGAACCACTATAAACCTTTGTGTCTTTGATTACCGCTTATTCTCTATAGCTTATTTATTTATTTACTTGGTTTAATTTTACTACTCTTCATTTACTTCTCTACAAAAACTATTCTTGGGTGTTTGTGACCATTTTTGGTGCAAACATATACTTATCACAAATCTTCGGTTTCAAGATAGGACTAAACACTTTCCATAAAACGATCATTCCATATATCTCTATAAATTCATAAATGTGATTTATTATTCCAATTTATCAAAATGATATCATTTCCCTTCTAAAAAATATTATTTATAAATCTATTCTTTTATTTATAAATTACCATTTACAAATCTATCTACCTATAAAATGTTTTATATAAAGCATTTCACAAATATTTATTCTAAAATATTTCTATCTTCTTTTAAAACAGAATCACTTTATTATAAAAGATTAATTCCTCATTTTCTTTATAATAAACATCCGTTATTATATTATACTTTTTCGTATAATAAATACTTCCTAAAATGATTTTAAAATATTTCCATATATGTTAGAGAAGACTAATAAAAAGGATAAAGTGAAAAGAGAAGTTAAAAACGCATTTCTAAATGAAATGCCATAGAAATTTCCAAAAATCACATTTAAAATCATCCTCTGAATCAAAACCAAGTTCAAATCAAAACAACAAATAATAGTATTTCAAGATACTATAATGAGGCCTAGAGCTACCATAGCACTTAATAAGCGCTTTCTATATAAATGTAACAACAAATATTCAAAATATCAAAGTCACATATCAAAGTCATATCCAATATGGCCAAGCTACCTAGCTTTTGGCATTCAACAATTCATATAATAAGTATATAAATGAAATTAAAATCAATGGTGGCCTGGAATCTGAATCCCCCTACAAAATTCCCTGTAAATCATTTTATGTGTCATAAGCTTTCCAAAGTGTGAGTTCAACCAAATCAACCAAAGAAATTATTCAAGCATGCGAACAATAATTTATATCCACTATATATCATATAGTGTTCAATCAAAGGTGAGTTTACTCATCAAAATCCCAACTAACGCTTAGGTGTTCCTGCTTGATCTAAAATCGAACGACATTAGATTTTAGCTTAAAATCTTACTTGTTCCTAACTTGACAAAATCAACTCCAGTGTGTAAATAAAGGTCCTACGAGCGCAATGCAAAAGACTACGTCTCGATTGGACCTTGTATGTAGAAGATTTGAATTTTATAAGTATGGATTAAAATATACATTAATTAACTTTAATTTTTAATTACAAACATTAATCCCTTTCTCTAATCCTTCTTCCTCACCTCTATTTCTTTTACACGCAAGAGACCCACTTCCCATTATGCATGCATAAACATTGATATAGAGCCACGATCGACAAATCGACAAACGAACTTCGCCAACGATCTTCTCTTCGCACGAGCGCTCTTCCCAACCCAACCCCCTCTCCTTTGATCATCCCTATCAAATCATGACCCGACATCACCACTAAATGACATGTCAATGCCGCACCACCCAATCCATGACCGCCTTATGCCAAATTATCACCATCGACTCCCCTTCATACGAGAAGTCTGAATTGACCAACTCCTTAGCCTAATTCACCCTAAATCAATGACAAATTGAAACCCTATCTCGGCCTCACCATGTCAATCATGACCAAACGAAATCACAATCACCATCGGCTAAACAGATTTAGAGCTTACCCTCCCTCGAGCTCAATGGATAATTTCATGATTTTTCGATGCTTTTAGCCATGCAAGAAATATATTGGCAATGATAAACAGAACTATGTAACATAATAACGCTAAGAAATTGTAAAAATATATTTATATGTATAGAGTTACAGTAAATAATAGCGATTCATAGATACATGCATGTACAACATAGCAAATGATTATATTATATATGCCAGCAATTATATAGGCAAGTAGAATAAGAGATGCAGTAATGTAAATATGAAAAAGATTGGACAGAAAATTGTCTCTTGTTTACATAAATCTTCTATACAAGAGTTTCAAGGGTCGTTCTCGCAAAAGACGACCCACATATAGAAAAGTACAAAATATAAAAAATTCAAAAGGAACATGTCTTCAAAACCCAAAGAGATCACCTACTTCGCTCTCCCTTGTTTGTTTCTCCTAGTAGCAAGTTTGGCACAACGCTTCTTTGTGACAACCTTTGTTTCCTCTTCCTCCTTTTTCTCTACAGAACTTTCCTTAGATGGAGAAGCTTCCTCTTTAGTCACCCATTAGAGAGGGTCTTCGAGTTTTTTAAAGGTAGGATCGGAGGTCTTTGAGGTGCTGACACCACAACTTTAGGGCAGGTTGATTTTTGAAATGGGGACCTTAGAAATGTGTGTGGATTTGCCCGAATTGGATGGGGCTTCTCTATTCTTGACTCCATCTTACCTTAATTTTATTGAAGTCGTGCTTCAGCATCTCCACAATTGAAATAGAATCTGAGTCCTTCGTGCTGACAATTGTCGCCTGGTCTTTTAAAGATGGATCAACATCCCTCACCCTTCTAATGCCCTTAATTTTTTGAATATGTGTCGGGGCCATAGTTGGAAGGAGGAATTGGAGTGGTGAGCATTATGGTAATAGAGGTGGATATCGTTGTAATGAAACTTTGGCCCAGAGCTTGAGTAGTTGACGATAGAGGGTGCATTGATGGATGACCTACAGAGAGAGATATAATTTAGTGATGTCCGTAGGTAAGTACTAAAGATTCTTGAAGACCGGAGAGTCTAAAGATATCCAACGACCGGTTGGAGTGTCCTTTGATGGGGACTTGATGACTTCTACCTCCTCGAGAGAAAATTAAGTCGGTGGAATAGCCGAAGGAGGGATATGTGAAGTATTGATCCTAGATGTAGCATAGGAAGGCATCATAGTGATGGCGGCCTCAAAAGTGGCCACCATGGCAGTGACAACGTCTATTGAGGGCTCTTTTGAAGCCGGATTAGAAGTTTCCACATGATCTGATGTGCTAGGACAAGTAGAGTCTCAACAGTTGCCTTCCTGTAGCTACATCTTATGCTGCCAAGATTGCTTTACCTTTTCTAGGCCCACAAGATCGTCCTCATCCAAGAAAATTGATTTCATATGGTCTTCGTCGATGGCATGGCCAGCTTAATCGGCCCTATTGAGGATTTCTTCCCATGCATTTGCAAGTTAGACCCGATATCTATCTCCAAGCCATTCTAAAATTTTCATTTCTATAACATTAGTAAAAAATTAGAGGTGAATAGCTTCCATATTTTCCTCAGTTTTAGTGGCCTTTTCTTTGAGCTCCAAGTACGAGCATTCATAATAAGGTTGGAAGTTTTTCAATGATTATACTAATCCCATTTCTAGAACTCCAAGTACGAGCATGAGCGTTAAATTCTATCCGAGCTTTTAAGATGGATTTGAGATTTTCCACTTCAGCTTAAAGTGCTACGAGTTGTTCTTCTTTGGCTTTGAGATTTTCCTCAAGCTTTGCATTTTCAGCATGTGCGGACTAAATCTATTCTTTCATAACCACAACCACTTGTGTGTGGACCTTAGATAGCTTGGCTATTCTCTCTTTTAAAATTTTGGCTGACATTGCTGCCTCTTCCATTTCCTCTGTAATCGCAACCAAGTCTCATTTTTAGCCTTCAATTATCCTATTGTGACTGGCCCTCTTCGAGTTAAAGATTGAATGATCACCTAGTTGGCCTGATTGACATTGAAGAGGCATTTTGCGAGCGTTTTCCATTCAAATAACTGCTCTGCGATCTCCTTAACATTGTTAATGTCGTTGTTAACCTCTTTTTGGGAAATGTACCTAACATTGTAATCGAACATTACCTACTCTAGGAAATAGCCAGACAAAGCAGTCTGTATCCTTATGGTGATAACTGAAGATTGGCCTTCGAGGTTTAGAGGAGGAGTAGTGTGACCTAAAGAAGAACCTGTGCCGGTCTTATAAGGTGGAAGCATTTGTGTAAGGTTGGTTGCTTTGGAATAATAGGAAGAAAAAAATGAAAGTGATAAGAGGTTGAATTGGCGGAGGTTATTACTGAGCAGATTAGGAGTAAGAACGTGGCTGATAAGGGTACGTGTCATGCTCGTAGTGTTCGCATGAACCCCGTTGTTCATCTAGGCAGCGCCGTTTTCTTTTAGCATCGCATCGCTTATGATCAACACGATGGCGCTCCCTATCCCATGCATCCTGGTGCTCCTTTTTTTTCCTTCTCTTGCTTTCGTAATCTGGCTCCTTATGAGAATTAGAGTGCAAGTAGTATGCCATAGGAGTTGAGGAACGATATTGATACACACCGGAACGAAGATGGCTATAGCGATGTCTACCCACTGTACTTGAAAAGAAGAAGGTATATGTCAATACAAAGGCATTGGATTAAGAACGAGAACCAAGTGCTAGAGATGGATTTTTGTCACCCTTTGCTGCTGCAATAATATCCCCGGATGGGAAGCTGAATTCATGGGGACTGGCATTAAGATTGTATTTGAAGTTTATTCCCTAGAGTCAAAAGCTAAGAGGTTCCTAAGATCACATAGGTAGCCGAAGGTGTTCTTGAAGGAGCCTACAGGAGGACTTGATTCTTCAATTGGTTTAAGACTCGATTCGAGTGGAAACTGTGATGACTCAATGACTAATCATTTTGGAAGGGTAGGTGTTGTAACTATGGTGCCCTTGGGAGATGTCTCTCCATATGACTCATCCCCACTGAGGTCATATTCCTCATCGTCTTCGTTTTCAGCTACCACTCAATCTTCTCCTTCTTCCCTAACCTCATCTCCTTTATCTACTATATTTTATTCTTCTCTTCTTTCTTTCCCTCCTATATTTTTCCTTAGTTTCTTAATCCTCTTCATCTCCTTGATATTCATCATTCGAATCGCGGGTTGGGGCAGAGGGACCAGTGGCAGCTCAAGATATTTTGATGGGTAGTCTATTGGGAACAATGCTCCTACCATTATGTAGTAGATGATATTGGCACATCCGAGCATTTGTAATAAGATAGGAAGTTTTGCAATGATTATACTCATCCCATTTCAAGAACTCCAAGTACGAGCATAAGCGATGGATATTTCTCTTTTGAGGGGATCTATGGAGGATATAGAAAGGATGTTAGACACTTAGGTAAAGAAAACTCAAGTATGAAGGAGACATTAGATAAGAATACTTACGTTTAGACTACTAGAAGTGGTTAAAGCCTTCGGGAAATTGAATAAAAAACTATTGGCTTTTGAAATAGCCACGCTTACTATGGAGTGTTTGATGACTTTGCAGTGGTTGAATGCCTCAACTATAAGCAGAGAAGGAGAATCTTGTCTCTTCTTGAAACTCAGGAGGTAAGTAAGTTCTCCAAAGGTAGGAGGATGATCCAATTGCATCATGAAAAGGATGTATAGAGAATATAGTAGGTTGTACCGCTAGGATGTACTTATGTAGTAGCCAACCCAATCTCTTAAAGAAAGAATTTATGAAAGACATTGAATAGAGGCATGACTCCAGATAAGCACCTATACCTAATGCATGTCATGTAGCTTAAACATAAGAGATGAGCCTGTTGGTCAAGTGGTGGTTGGAGAACGTTGTCATTAGTAATCCCGTGATTAAGGTAAATTGAGTGGAGTGCCTTTGTAGTCAGCTTAGATCATGTTTGATCTCAAGGATTGTCCAAGTCCATTAGAATAGGTCCTTTGTCCATTTGAGGAGCTAGACTATGAGGTTGTGAGGCTAGAAGGGCTTGGAGTTGAAGTTCCTAAGTTATAGAATGTCTGCTCCAAACAGAGTGGACTAAGAGGCTTGAGCAGTAGAAGAGCCCTCCTTTGAAGAGGGTAAAAGGGTCGGTGCTTACTCTAAGGCGAGGAGATTATCTATCCATTATGAACTAAAAAGCTTGATGGAAATGCAGTAGGGTATGTTTTACATGAATTATTTTAATTAAAACTAGAGTAGCCGATGTACAAAATCCAATGTATATCGATGTGTTTGACTAATCAGATTATGCATATCGACCGGGACAGTGTGAAGGGTCAATCTATGTAGTGTTTATCCTGTATTCAGAGCATGGTGTATGTGAACACTCCGTGTAGATATCCCATTTATGATGGCAAAAGGATTCGTTGTACTATGGACTTGTGTGTTGAATTTTACCCATTGCCATAGAATATACGATAACAGAACCGCTATCTGGAGCGATACTGAGTTTTCTTTGCAGGAACACATGATCATGAAATTCAATTTGAAGTGTTAGCACATGTGTTCTATTTAAACGCCACAGTGTGTTCAATGCAACCGTTCCTCAAAACCATCTCATTAAAATCAAGGCGTGAATTTACATTCGACCAAAGGTCGATGATGGATAGTTGCACCACTTTCATATGTGAGGACTTATCATATAAGCGAAGTTGATGCCAACGACAGGGAAGAACCAAAAGTGGGGTCCTTCTAAACATGAAACTAGCATCAAGCATGAGAACAAGAGGAAAACTTGGTGTGAACCAAGGATGGCATGGTGCCGGCCTCGATAGAGTGGAATCTCAAAAGTCGACATCTCAATTTGTTTGACAAAAAGGGAACAAGGACTTAGATCGAATATGAATCAGCGACTACAAGGTGGCGTCAATGACGACCACGATGTGGTGCTAGGACGTCAACATGACATGTGTGGCAGTGGTGCCACCATGATCGAGAAACCCACCTTGGTATTTGACAAGATCTAGAAAAGATTGGGTTAATTAGATCGGCACCACCTTGAAATCGACAGCAGTGGAGTTGGCTGGGTGCTAAGGCTGGCGAAAGTGTTGATGGCGGTGGCAGAAAGGTCATAGCGGTAGGGAAATTGCAGTGGTGATTTGAAGTCGTGGATTTGGAAAAGAATACGATGCTAGCAAATGAATCGAAGTGCTTGAAAGTTTCTAAGTGCCAAAATATTTGTAATACTTCACAAAGATCATGTCGGAACCGACATGATTATGGTTGGTATCGACATGTTTTGATCACCGATATTTATAAAAAAGAAAGAGAAAGAAGTTTGCCTGATCGAGACATGCTATAGCTTCTAGAGAGTTGAGAACTCCAACTTTACCATGGAGAAGAATGGTTTGCCGACTATTTAAAGTGATGAACAGATGCTTTTGGCATGGATGTGATGCTTTAAAAATGATGATTGGTTGACTAGTGAAACTTGTGCATCCATGACTATATAGCTTATCTTGATCCAAAGCATGCTTTGTTTTCACGATAGCATACTTTGGGAGGCAAGTGTTATCCAACATTCATAACGAGTGACTTCTTAGTGAATCTGTATTTCGAGATGAAGATAAAATGGATCAAGAACTTAAGGGTTGCTTGAGGTGATGTAATGATGGTGCATAAGAAGTTGGAGCCAAACTAGAGCACATCAATTATGGTCATTACCGACCATAATCAACTAGGTACCGAGATGATTTTGAGGGGGACCCAATTCTGAACAGTTAGGTGAACCACTCACCTAGATGATTCTGAAGGGGACCCAATTCTGAACTGTTAGGTGAGCCACTCCAGTGCTTTGCAGAAAAAGATAAGTCTCGCTTAGGAAAAATCATGTCAGTATTAAAATGAATTAAAGGAGCGACTCTGACAACTAAGCTTGGAAATTAGAGGTACATACAAGTATGAAGGAAGAATGGCCCACCACTAAGAAGATTGTGGTCGGTATCGATATGATTTTAATTGTGGGAAACAAACGTTCTTCCTTTCTATATGCATGAATCTGAATTCTTACCTTGTCTTCCATGATTTGGCAACTATGGTGGACGATTTCAACTATAAATACAAGTAATGGAGCAACAGGAAAAAGAATTTTTGACTTTTAACACTTTTGACTCTGATTTTTCACTCTCCTCTCCATAGACCTATCTTGGCCACGAATTGCTATCAAACCCGAAATTGCATTTCTTTATAGACTTAAAACCTCATAATTCATTTGTACTCGTGTATAGCTCATCCATTAATAAAATTAAAGTGGACATAGGAAGAGATTTTAGGTCGAACTGCTATAAAAATTTATGTGTTCCTGCTATTCTATTTCACTTTAACTTTATTTACTCTCATTATTGATCGATTTAAGTGTTGTGTCACTTTTTGACTCAACATTATGTATAAGAAGTGTACCTCCTGACGCACTTTCCCTTCTCCTTAGCAGTCGCTCCGGAACTTGTAAGGTCTTGAGCAAAAACCATTCCTCTTTCAAATTTGACCGGTCTAGGACACTCCCTCTTGAAATTCCCTATCTTGTTGCAATTATAACATCGCACTTCTTTCTTATCAGCAATCTTCCCGAATTCACCTGAACGACACTCATTTGCAAAGTTCCCTTTCTTATCACAGATATAGTAAATCGCCTCCGACTCCCCTTTCTTTGGAACTTAACCCTTTTGAGCTTCCTTCTTAAAGAACTTCCACTTCCTGACTTGGAAACCTTTAGTCTCCACAAATTTATTCTTCCCAATATATGAAATCAAATATTCATTCCCCAAAACTATATGTGCATCAACATTGAATGGATCTCTAAGGTGCGGCATTATTTCCTCCACAATCTTAAGCTTTAGTCCATGAATGAACTTTTCATTCTTCTTAAGTGGAGTAGTAATAATGGCTTAGCAATGCCTTGATAGCTCATCAAAATTTTCTGCATATTCTAGCACTTTACCTCAAACTTTTCTCTGAAGTTAGCCCAAGTATTCTCATTTTATGATACTCCCATAGCAACACATTCTGCCAGTACAGAGCAGCCCATTACAACTGCCTTGATGCCAATCTCCTCTTCTTATCATCATTCAATCCCAAGTCAGCAAACATACTTTCACATCGAAGAAGCCAATCTTCTACTTCGATGGCATTCTCTGTCCCTATGAATGGTTTTTCTTCTAAGCTAGTATAATCTCGATTTGACGCAACATAGTTATTACAAGTAGCCACTGCACAACAGTTCCTACATTTCCCTCGGCCAGTCCATCCGCTACTTGGGCTTGCATCATATTAACGAAGAATTGGTACATTATCCGTATATCAACTAGTGCAGCTCCAGCACCCATATTAGCATTGATAGTTCGGTTAACATTTCTAGCATCAGACTGGACATTCCCATTAGTTGTGGTGCTCTTGTTTCCTAAGTTCGGTCTTCCACTTCTGGAATCCATTTCTCATAATCTACAAACGAGTCTTCATGTAATACAAAATAATGGTCTAAAGAAAGAGGGGAGCATATAGATAGATACCGTACTTATATATATATATGTGTATATTTATATATATAAATTAACAAGTATGTTATTATAAAGCTATACCATTCCCCAATTTATTCTTTCTATTTCACTTGGGTTATGTCTTTTCAAAATCTTTTGAAGTTTTATGAAATCTTATGTTCTGATACCAAGTTGTAATATCTTCCATTTTGGGGTTTAAAAATAGATACTAGTGAGGCTGTAGTCATCCTTAACATTATTTCCCAATGAAAAAATAAGATCGATCATTGTATCATCAACATCAAGACATAAGTATTTACAAACTTTTAGACAACATTTTCATTCATTCATTTCCAAATTCATTACATGCAATTACATAAACTCACTATTACATCATTCAAATAAAATGTAATAAATAAGATTATAATTCCAAGAGTGACTATGAAGATGCCTCCTTGGATGACTGAAGTCTTACCTACTTGATGATTACAGTACTCATCATTACATATAATCAAATAACAAAAGTAGTTAAAATGACATGGTGGAATACTCCTATAATAATAGGTTGCCTCCTGTACGTCTCCGAAAGCTTATAGCATCTAAATCCAAAAATCCTACTCTCAGCCTACCTAATTTCAATTGTGTCCCCAAGAGTTTAGGGTGAAATCAAAAACTTTATGTCAAACAAAAAGTCTGGTGTGAACAATATTATACTATCTCAAACCAAAAATAGATAACTACTAAGGCCACGCCACTAACGCACTGAATAGGTTTCCCTTCATCATTATCTTTACAATCAATATGTCAATCATAACATATCCTTCAACCATAATGATTAGAACACAATCAAAATATCAACATCATGCGTAATTAGTCAAAATGAATAGCTTACCATTCACTAGGGTCAAAGGTAATACATTCCCATTATTGCCCAACCCCATAATAGTCCATTCCATGGCATAGTTTTCCATGGTGACTATGAACCTATTAGTTTTCGTCGAGCAACTAAAAATCTATCGAGCAGACTCGAGCCAAAATATACCAGACAATCCAACGGTCTTCTAGTCCATTCAAAAGAGAATTACCAACCGTCTCCTAAGTTCGGTAGAAGAAAATAACAAAAGTCTTCAAAATACGGTTGTAGAAAATAACAACTAGCTCTTAAATATGGTAGGAGAAAATAACAATGTTACACCTATATTTTCTAAACCATGTTGAAGGCGAGATGACGAAAGCGCCAAAATAAAAACTGACTGCTCTCAAAACCAAGTTAGGCTACATGAAGGGAAAGCGAAGAATAAGGCGAAGTTGAGAGAGTACTGCACCCAATCATTTAAACACGGTCTTAGCACTATAGCCAAAAATGGCTACCAGGTATGGGAATCGGCCTACTCCCACAATATGCGATCCAATTAAAAGAACTGCGACATAACCTAGAAGTGACAACGACATGAAGATATTGCGCTGCTACACTAAAAGTTGTACTAACAATGCCAGAGTACAACACACCCCCTTAAAGGATATATACAAATGGGGACGAGCTGCACTCGCATATCCATGTACAAAAATAACAGGTCTGCATCAAAGCAATGTCGATAAAAAAGTGTGCCACCATTAGAATAGGCTGATAAAAAAGTGCGCTCCCATCAGAATAGGCCGATAAAGAAGTCCGCCGCCATCAGAATAAGTTAATAAAAAACTGTGCCTCCATCAGGACCTAACAAACATAAGAGCATGAAGAGAGGAACAAAAGAAGAAAAATACGCTAAAATCAAAAGGCCAAATAAACCCAACTATTATTCTTAAAAGCTAATGCGTTGCTAATACTTTAAAGTGCAGATATGCGCCATGCTTACTAAGGACTCATTAAGCAGTATCAAGAGGAATCCAAAGCATTCCAATGGCTGCACATAGAGTCACCCAAATAGCAATCCACCCAATTCTTCACTTGCTAGAAAACAGCAAAGGCATAAGCATTCCTTATCAAACAACTTGAGCATATGAACATAAAGATTAGCTCAAAGCATATTTATACAGATACTGAGCTAACACCACAGGTTAGAGCCAAAGCAACTAAACTCCATTTCTCCTTAGCACAATGTAACACCCCATATTTTTAGCAACATTATTTAGAATATTTAATTAGCTAAATAAAATAAAATAATGTAAGATGATTAATAGATTGAGATTTGATTTGACTAAGGGTATCCGTGCCTATATGTAAAAAAACGAACTAAAGAAATAAGATGGAAATAAGTGGTAGGAAATAAGGAAGGGAAAAATGGGAAATAAGATGAACTTATACCCTAAACCCTTAGGAAATCAAACACACTTTCATTTCATTTTTCTCAAGCAAAATTACACGGAGGCCGACCACCATTTTTAATCTCAAGAGAAGATAAAGCTAGGATTTCAAGAGAAGAAGTAAATCAACTTATTTAACATCAAATCTCACATCTTTAATCACAAAGCTAAGGTGAATGATTGCTACATCCCATTTTCCTTATAGTTTTCAGTTTTAAGGTTAACCCGAAACGATTTTGCATGATAATGCCATGTTTTGGATGATTGAAAGTTTATATATGCTTGTTAATGATTTATACATGTTCATATTAGTTTTTATGATATGTTTGATATGAAAACCCTATTAAATGACATCCAAATGCCTTCAAATTTAAATGTAGATCAGAAATGATATTTTAGAGATGGTTTCAATTTTCATAATTTTCCGAATTAATGTGGATTTTATATTAATTTTCTAGTGAAGAAAATGATTTACTGGGTTATAAATTATTTATGGCTAAATATATAATTATTTGGGTCTGAAATTATTATATGTTAGAAAACATATTAAAAAGGACTTTCTGGAAATTTTTTTAGAATTTTCCAAAAAGTTTTGATGAATATATTAAATTATTTAAGGTATGGGACTTAAATGCTTTATATATTTAATTAAGGAGAAAGGGTATTTTGCAAATGATTTAAATTATTTAACTCTGAATTATGGCAGTACTTTATAAAAGAAAATTTTGCAACCAATAAGAGTATAACAAACAAGGCAGGTTAGTTAAAAAGTTTACTTAAAAAGGTTTAAAATCAAAATTCATGTTAAAAGTGTGTTTTGCCACTTTTGGTTCTGCCCAGGTAGCCTCCAACTAAGACCCTCTGCCGCCTTCCTCAAACCAATGCACATAGTATCAATTTAGGTACACAGTGAATTGGACCAAGGCGGAAGGTAAGAGTCGAAACCAAGGGTTTCCAAAAGGGTCGAAGCGCCTTTATGATTTAAATGAGAAAAGCGCCTGCTTGCTTTCGACTAAGATGCTTTCGACTTAGTTGGCTTCTGACTAGGTCAATTGATTTAAAGAAAGGTTTTAAGGTTGCGCCTTTGTTCTAAGTAATAGCTTCCGACTTAGTGCTTTCGACTAAGTCAATAGTTTTAAAGGTTGGTTATGAAGTAGTTGCACCTTTGTTTTTAAATGATAGCTTCCGACGATGTCAAAGCCTTTACTACCGCTTTCAACCTTTCGAAACAAATCTTTCGAAGGGGGTTGTTTTGTTTTATAAAAACCTTGTCTCTTCTCCAATGCTTTCGAAATGGGTGTTTTGACACCATCACTTCCTAAGATAGTTATAGCTTTCGAAAATGTAAGCTTTCGCCCTGTTGCTTGAGACCCTTAGTGATTTTTAAAGAATAACCCAGTGGTTCCGAAAGAGGATGGTTTCGACTTAAATGGTTTCGAAAGGTGTTTTTCCACCTGTTTTAAATTGAACCCAAATGCTTTCGAAGGATCTTAGGTTTTGATGCCTTCGAAAGGTTTTAAAGAAGGTTTCGAAGGGGTGGTTCCCATATGTTTTCGAAAGGTCTAAAGGAAAGGTTTTTCCAATGGTTTTAATAAGTTTAAAAGGAAAGGTTTTTCCTATGGTTTCGAAAGGCAATGTTTAATGGTTTTAAAGAAGGATGTCTAAGGTTTTTGGCTTTCGAAGGAAAAGGAATTTCAATGGTTATAAAAGGTTATATGAATGGTTTTGAAAGGAAGATTTGACCTTTCGGCCCAGATAAAAGAAAGGGTTTTATATGGTTTCGAAATGGGTACTTTCAATAGGATCGAAAGGGGTACTTTCAAATGTTTAAAGGTTTTCATCAACAAAGATTTGAGTAAAGTATATATAGCATGACAAGGCGATTTGAGTAAGGTATATATAGCATGGCAAGGCGATTTGAGTAAAGCATAGAGTATAAATGTTTTCCTTGTTTAAGTTTGGTTTAAAAGGATTTAAATCAATTTCAGATGAAAAGGTTTTCGAGGAAATTATGGGAAGATATCCCTAAGTAAAGATGACCTAGATATTAAAATACCAGATGGGACTGGTATAGGGTCGCGCCCTATACATTTGCTATTGGCCCCAGCTAATTTAGTCCAAAATTCTAGTGTGTAGGGCTTTGTCACAGATAAAACTAAAATTATGATTACACACAAAAGGGAATATATGTTTGTATACAGATAGGTTATTGGTGAGCCCACAAAACCATTAGGATCAGGTAACCCTGGGAGATGTTAAGTTAGGGACAGACCGTCCAGAAGAGAAGTATTTAACAAATAGTTAAAGACAGACCGTCTAGAAGAGGAGTATCTAACAGATGTTAGATTATTTTGTTATATTGTCTGGTAGTTCCGCTGTGTTTGTATTAAGTCAATTATGGCTATATAACTCTGATCATCCAAGGGGGCATCTTCATATACTGCTCTTGGCGTATTTTGTAATAAGTTTATTTTATCATTACCTGGGAAACGTTTTGGGATTATGTAATATGAATACAGAACATGTGCTTTGTAATGTAATGGAAAAATCTGTTTTGAAATTTGTGATTTGTTTCATATTCAAGTGCTTTTGATATTATCGATACCATTAACATAGCCATATTTAGTCATCGGAAGTTAATACTATAAATGACTACAGCATTTGTAGCACTTAGCTTTGGGCCTCTAGATATGGGATGTTACAACTTGGTATTAGAGCATCGGTTTATGAAATACTTTAACTAAAAATGATTTTTGAAAACATAATCCTTAGGTATTAGAGTTAAGATTGGGGTATGGGATAACGCTATAGTAACGTACTTGTATTTGCTATATATAAGTATATGCTTTATCTCTAGACTCCTATCTTTATTAGGCTATTCTTTTGTATCTCACGAGGCTTGAATACAGATATGGACGGAAGAAAAGACAGAGTTAATCTAGGAGGAGACAACGCCACCACTAATGGAAATGCTCGATCGAATGCTAGAAGAAGTCAAGGTCAGACTCAGGCCGAGAATGTTTGTGCTGGGTTCTCCAAGTGGACATGGGAGCCATGTATCAGTTCTTCGTAAACATGATGCAAGCTGGAATTGCAGCTGGAGTTGTTGGAGGGAATGCTGCTAGAGTAGGAGTTCTGGAAGTTCCGACGGTCAATGGTATGCTAACTTGAGCAGAGATTATACTAGGCTAGGGGAAAGCCGTTTTTTGGAACTGAGGATGCTATCGAAGTGGAAAATTAGCTGCTACATTGTGAAAGGATTTTTGCTGACCTAGGGCTCAATGACGAGCAAAAAAGAAGACTTGCTTCAAGACATCTTCAAGGAGCTGCTTTTTTTTGGTGGAATACTGTAACTGTTAGTATGGATGAAGAGACTATGACGTAGGCAGAGTTTAAGAGGAGGTTTCAAGAAAGATTCATGTCAGTAATGGCGCAGTCTCTGTTGGTTAGAAAGATTACTGAGCTTGAGCAAGGGGAGATGTCAGTTCTGGAGTATGCCAGTAGATTCGAAGAGTTAGCCCGGTATGGGTATGCCACTGTTGACATAGTGTTGAAAAGGAATGAAAAGTTTATTATAGGTTTGAAACCGGAGTTGGCTAGAGCAACTTTACCGCAAATCAGAGATTCATGTGATGTAGCGGTGGAAATGGCGTTGATATATGAGGAGATGTTAGCTTGTTTGGAGAAGAAGAAGGAGAAGGAAGTCCAGGTTGGACAGGGCCAAAAGAGAAATTTTTCCACAAGAAGAATTCTTAGAAGGGAGGAGCAACGAAAAGGGGAAGTCTGAGGTGGTCTTGTATAAGTGCAACAAGAGAGGACATGGCTAAGTGTATGCATCAGGTGATTGGAAAGAAGAACATTAGGTGCTTTAATTGTGATCAAATTGGCCACTACAAGAATTAGTGACTGGAGCCTGCAAAGGAAGGAAATGGCTAAGTGTATGCATTGGAGCCTGCTGCTTCAAGGCCAGTAGTGCAGGAGAAGGGAAAGGCTGTGTTAGGAGGTTCGCTTCAGATTCACGGTATGTCTGTTAGCATTTTAGATAAACTTAACCTAGAACCCACGTATTTAGTTACTTCCTTAAGAGTTGCAAATCCAGTAGGAGGGTATGTGACGCTTGGAATAAAGTGTGACCACTTAGAGTTTGACTTTCTAGGTTACACCTTTGTTTGCAGTTTGCACGTATTTCACTTTGTAGGGTTTGGAATTATTCTTGGGAAGGATTGGTTAAGTGAATATGATGCTAGGATATTTTGCCACGATAGGAAAATATCACTTAGACACCCTGATTGTAGTGAACAGACAATTTATACCATAGAGAATCCCAGTTGTGAGGTGAATGCTTTGTTGGGTGTTATGGAGTTAGAAGATGAGTTAAATCGCATTTTCGTAGTTAGAGAATTCGTAGATGTTTTCAAGCCAGTAGTTGGATTACCTCCGAAACGAGCCATCGATTTTCAGATAGATTTGGTGCCAGGGGCAGAACTGGTGAGTAGGCCGCCAAGTAGAATGACATCTACGGAGATGAAGGAACTGAAGGTGCAGTTGGTGGACTTGGAAGGCAAGAGTTTATTAGACCGAGTAGTTCGCCTTGGAGAGCAGCCACTGTATTTACTAAGAAGCTAGACGGATCGTTAAGGCTATGTATTGATTATCGTAAGTTGAGTGAGAAGACGATAATGAATCGATATCCACTCCCAAGGATTTATGGTTTGTTCGATCAGCTGAGTGGAGCCAAGGAATTTTCTTAGTTAGATTTGGCGACAGGGTTTCATCAGCTTAGAGTGGCAAAAGATAGTATACCTTTGATGGCGTTTAGAACAAGGTATGGGTCATATGAATGGTTAGTTATGCCGTTTGGACTGACAAATGCACCTGCTTTCTTTGTGGATTTGATGAACCGGATTTTTCGAGAACACTTGGATAGGTTCGTGTTAGTCTTCATAGATGATATTATGATATACTCTAAGGATGAGAAGGAGCACGAAGTTCATCTTAGGGTTGTGCTTGAAACGCTGAGGCAGCATCAGCTAAAAGCAAAGTTCTCCAAGTGCCATTTTTGGAAGAAGGAAGTGAAGTTTTTTGTTCACGTGGTTTCGTAGAAAGGATTGTCAGTTGATCCAGAAAAGATTGAAGCCGTTAATAATTGGAAGAGACCAGAAATGGTACCTATAATAAGAAGTTTCCTTGGGTTGGCTGGATATTATCGGAGGTTTATAAAGGATTTCTCGCGGATAACAACGCCGATGACTAAGCTAACGCGAAAGGATGTAAAGTTTATGTGGACTGATAAGTGTGAGGAAGCATTTTAGAGTTTGAAAAACTTATTGACCCATGCACCGGTGTTGGTGGTTCCGGAGGGGAATCAAGATTTAGTTGTTTATACTAATGCGTGTGGAACAGGATTGGGAGATGTGCTAATGCAGTGGGGTAAAGTGATTGCCTATGCATCCTGATGCTTAGACCGTATAAGGTTAGGTATCTGATGCATGATTTGGAGTTAGCAGCAGTAATATTTGCCTTGAAGGCGTGGAAGCATTACCTTTTAGGAGAGAGGTTTGTGCTTTATACAGATCATAAGTCGTTGAAGTACTTGTTCTCTCAAAAGGAGCTGAACATGAGACAACAAAGGTGGTTGGAAATTTTAGCCTCTTATGATTTTGGAATAGAGTACACACCAGGGAAAGGAAATAAGGTGGCAGATGCGCTTAGTAGGAGGCATCAGAATGTAGTATTAGCTATGATTGTAGAATGGAAAGACTTAGAAGCATTGTCAGTTTGTGGAGTACTATGGAGATCCATGGCTGGGTCTAGTGGAGAGTCTGTTGTGTTATCTTGTATAGAAGTTCGATCGGTATTGATTGAGAAGATTGCTTCCAAATAGGAAGAGGATTCGGTGTTAACTGAATGGATCAGGAAGTTAAGAGAAGGAACAGAGAGTGATGACTTAAAGGATTTTAGTCTTGACTAGAACAGGTGGTTGAGAAAGAAGGGTAGATTATGTGTTCCAAATGTGGGAGACATAAGGAAAGAAGTTTTAGAGGAATGCCATCGTTTAAAGTTCACTATACATCTAGGAGGAACGAAGATGTATCAGGATATGAAGAGAAGTTTCTACTGGGAAGGCATAAAGAGGGATGTTGGCTTGTGGGTGAAGTGTTTGAACTGTCAGCAGGTGAAAGCCGAACATCAAAAACTGAGTGGATTGCTTCATCCATTGGACATTCCAGTATATGGAAGTGGGATTCCATCTCCATGGATTCACAGACAGGTTGCCAAGATCTAATAAAGGGAATGAAAATATAGGGGTCATAGTGGAATGAAAATATAGGGGTCATAGTGGACAGATTGATCAAGAGTGCGCATTTCATTCCAGTTAAGTCAACTAGGACGGCACCCATTATGGTGACGTTATTTATGAAGAATGTATTTAGACTTCACGTAATTCCTAGTAGTATAGTAAGCAACGGAGATTCCCTATTCACTAGTGAGTTCTAGAAGAGTCTACAGGAAAGCTTATGAACTAAGCTCAAGATGAGTACCACTTACCATTCATAGACTGATGGACAAACGGAAAGAGTTAACAAGATCTTGGAGGACTTGTTACGAGCTTATGTTTTGGATTTCAGAGGATCATGGGAATACCATCTTCATCTAGTCGAGTTTGCATATAAAAACAGTTATCAGGCTAGCATTGGGATGGCACCGTTTGAGGCTTTATATGGAAGACCCTGTAAATCTCCAGTTTGTTGGTTAGAGACCGGAGATAGATTAGTACTTGGTCCATATTTGGTTAGATATGTCGCAAAGAAGATTGAGTTGATAAGGGCGAGAATGAAGGAAGCTTAATCTAGGCAGAAGTGCTATGCAGGTAGAAGATGGGAAGATTTAGAGTTCTCTGTTGGAGATCATGTCTTCGTCAAAGTATCGCTGATGGAAGGTGTTATCAGGTTCGGGAAGACGAGGAAGTTAGCACCGAGGTTCGTTGGACCATTTCCAAGGATTGGGAAACTCGCGTATAGAGTAGAGTTACCGAGTAGTTTGGTAGGAGTCCACGATGTTTTTCTTGTATCTCATCTGAGGAAGTGTTTAGGGATCCAAACACTACTATAGCACCCACCGTGTTAGAGGATTTAGTAGTTTAACCAGACATGACTATAGTTAGGAAGCCTATCCGGATAGTCGAGAGAGATGAGAAGAAGTTGAGGAACAAGACAGTAAGATTAGTGAAAGTCCAGTGGAGTGACGATGCTAGAGACTGTACTTGGGAAACTGAGAGCAAGATTAGAGAGGCTTATCCTGATTTGTTTGATGGTACATTTTACCTTTTGATTGTTTGTTGTGTTCCTTATCGTAATTTCGAGGACGAAATTCTTTAAGGAGGGAAGATTGTAACACCCCAAATTTTTAGTAACATTATTTAGAATATTTAATTAGCTAAATAAAATAAAATAATGTAAGATGATTAATAGATTGAGATTTGATTTAACTAAGGGTAGCAGTGCTTATATGTAAAAAAAATGAACTAAAGAAATAAGATGGAAATAAGTGTTAGGAAATAAGGAAGGGGAAAATGGGAAATAGGATGAACTTATACCCTAAACCCTTAGCAAATCAAACACACTTTCATTTCATTTTTCTCAAGCAAAAATACACTAAGGTCGGCCACCATTTTTAATCTCAAGAGAAGATAAAGCTAGGATTTCAAGAGAAGAAGTAAATCAACTTATTCAACATCAAGTCTCACATCTTTAATCACAAAGCTAAGGTGAATGATTGCTACATCCCATTTGTCTTATAGTTTTCGGTTTTAAGGTTAACCCGAAATGATTTTGCATGAGAATGCCATGTTTTGGATGATTGAAAGTTTATATATGCTTGTTGACGATTTATACATGTTCATATTAGTTTTTATGATATGTTTGATATGAAAATCCTATTAAATGACATCCAAATGCCTTGAAAATTTAAATGTAGATCAGAAATGATATTTTAGGGACGGATTTCAATTTTCATAATTTTCTGAATTAATGTGGATTTTATATTAATTTTATAGTGAAGAAAATGATTTATTGGGTTATAAATTAGGGTACTTTTGGCACAGGTCCTTATTAAGGTTCAAAATACACGAAAAGTCCTTCACTAAATTTCAGTGTAAATTAGGTCCCTATTTTTTATTCACGATTAGTGCAGAGCATGATGCAATTTTTTATAAAAGTTGCTGACATTTCCGCAACTTTTCTGTACACTGTGAACATAGTGTATGAAAGTTGCTGAAATATCAGCACTTATTTATAAAAGTTGCTAACAATTCAGCAACATTTATGTACACTGTGAACACAGTGTATGAAAGTTGCTGAAATATCAGCACTTATTTATAAAAGTTGCTGACATTTCAGCAATAATTTTTCTTTGTTTCTAGAAAATACGGACCAGATTTACAATGAAACTTTGACAGGGAAAGTTGCTGAAATATCAGCACTTATTTATAAAAGTTGCTAACATTTCAGCAATATTTTTTCTTTGTTTCTAGAAAATAGGGACCAAATTTACAATGAAACTTTGACAGGGACCCGCTTTACAATATGAAAGTATGATAGGGATGCCTCCCTAATTTCCACTATAAATTATCTACGGCTAAATATATAACTATTTGGATCTAAAATTATTATATGTTAGAAAACATATTAAACAAGACTTTCTGGAATTTCTGTAGAATTTTCCAAAGAGTTTTGATGAATATATAAAATTATTTAAGGTATGGGAGTTAAATGTTTTAAATATTTAATTAAGGAGAAGGGGTATTTTGCAAATGATTTAAATTATTTAACTCTGAAATTATGGCAATACATTTAGAAAAGAAAAATTTGCAACCAATAAGAGTTTGAAAAAGAAGGTAGGTTAGTTAAAAAGTTTACTTAAAAAGGTTTAAAATCAGAAACTCATGTTAAAAGTGTGTTTCGCCACTTTTGTTTCCGCCTAGGTAGCCTCCAAGTAAGATCCTCCACCTCCTTCCTAAAACCAATGCACATAGTATCAATTTCGATACACGGTGAATTGGACCAAGGCGGAAGGTAAGAGTCGAAACCAAGGGGTTCCGAGAGGGTCGAAGCGCCTTTATGTTTTAAATGAGAAAAGCGCCTCCTTGCTTTCGACTAAAATGCTTTCGACTTAGTTGACTTCCGACTAGGTCAATTGATTTAAAGAAAGGTTTTAAGGTGGCACCTTTGTTCTAAGTAATAGCTTTCGACTTAGTGCCTTCGACTAAGTCAATGGTTTTAAAGGTTGGTTATGAAATAGTTGCACCTTTGTCTTTAAATGATAGCTTCTGACCATGTCGAAGCCTTTACTGCCGCTTTCTACCTTTCGAAACAAAGCTTTCGAAGGGGGTTTTTTTGTTTTATAAAAACCCTGCCGCTCCTCCAATGCTTTCGGAAGTGATTTTTCGACACCACCACTTCCTAACTTAGTTATAGCTTTCGAAAGGATAAGCTTTCGACCCTGTTGCTTAAGAACCTTAGTGATTTTTAAAGAATAACCTAATGGTTCCGAAAGAGGATGGTTTCTACTTAAATGGTTTTGAAAGGTATTTTTCCACATGTTTTAAATTGAACCCAAATGCATTCGAAAGATTTAAGGTTTTTGATGCCTTCGAAAGGTTTTAAAGAAGGTTTCGAAGGGGTGGTTCCCCTATGTTTTCGAAAGGTCTAAAGGAAAGGTTTTTTTAATGGTTTTGAATAAGTTTAAAAGGAAAGGTTTCTCCTATGGTTTCGAAAGGCAATGTTTAATGGTTTTAAAGAAGGATGTCTAAGGTTTTTGGCTTTCGAAGGAAAAAAGAATTTCAATGGTTTCGAAAGGTTATATGAATGGTTTCGAAAGGAAGATTTGACCTTTCGGCCTAGATAAAAGAAAGGGTTTTACATGGTTTCGTAAGGGGTACTTTTAATTGGATCTAAAAGGGTACTTTCAAATGTTTAAAGGTTTCCATCAACAAAGATTTAAGTAAAGTATATATAAAATGGCAAGGTGATTTTGAATTAAGCATAGAATGTAAATGTTTTCCTTATTTAAGTTTGGTTGAAAAGGTTTTCAAGGAAATTATGGGAAGATATCCCTAAGTAAAAATGACTCAGATATTAGAATACCAGATGGGACTGGTAAAGGGTCGCACCCTATACATTAGCTATTGGCCCCAGCTAATTCAGTCCAAAATTCCAGTATGTTGGGCTTTGTCACAGGTAACACTAAAATTATGATTACACACAGAAGGGAATATATGTTTGTATACAGATAGGTTATTGGTGAGCCCGAAAACCATTAAGATCAGGTGACCATGGGAGATGTTAAGTTAGGGATAGACCGTCCAGAAGAGAAGTATTTAATAGATAGTTAAAAACAGACCGTCTAGAAAAGGAGTATCTAACATATGTTAGATTATTTTGTTATATTGTCTGGTAGGCCCGAGTCAGCCAAAGGTTAATAGTTAGCCAAATAAAACTAAAGTGTTTGAATAGATAGTTCTTTTATTACCTGATATGTATGTTTGCATAATGATGCTTTACAGTATTTAACCAGTTTTGGTTGCAGGAAAAGATTTGCAAAAGATATGTTTTAAAAGGATGTTAGTAAGGGGAAACCCGTTGCGCTAAGCGGCGTGGTCTCACTTAACATTAATAACCGGGATGTATAGTATTATTCACACCAGGCTTTATGTTTGACTCAAAGTTTATGTTTTCCCCTTAAACTCTCGAGTGCTCAATATTGATTTGAGTAGGCTGAGGGTTGAGGTTCTTTCTAGTTTTAGTAGGATGACGAATAAAGCTACCGGAGGCGAGTATGAGGCTAACAGATAGCTTTTAGGAGTTGCGGTTCTTTGTTTTGTTATTTAGTTCCGCTATGTATGTATTAAGTCAATTATGACTATATGACTCTGATCATCCAAGGGGGCATCTTCATATGCCGCTTTTGGCGTATTTTGTAATAAGTATATTTTATCATTGCATGGGAAACATTTTAGGATAATGTAATAAGAATATGGAACATGTGTTTTGAAATGCAATGGAAAATTCTGTTTTGAAATATGTGATTTGTTTCATATTAAAGTGCTTTTGATATTATAGATACCATTAACATAGTTGTATTTAGTCGCCGGAAGTTAATACTATATATGACTACAACATCTGTAGTGCTTAGTTTTGAGTCTCTAGATAAGGGATGTTACATATAGTGTCAAATGAACATTGCAGACTAGGAATAACGACTCGATCACAACCATGTTTGGGGCAGTATCAGGTGAATAGCGCAGTTTTGCTCTGTATATGTCAATTGTGCCCAAACAACAAAGCAAAAGGATCACTCTGAATATCCTCGTGGGTAGTACATAAGCCATTCGTCCCTTTAGATCGAAAGTGCATGATCCACCTCAATTTCAGATTTTCCTGCTTCAATTCAAACCTCCCGCCAATGCCTAAAATTCAACCACTCAAATTTTGGTTTCCTGCCAAAATACACATCAGCAATCCATGCACACCAAACAAACGAGATAGATGGATGACACGTGGCATAATTCAAAGGTAGGAATCAAAACCGCACAAAGAGAGCGACGGTAATCCACGTGCATCTCCATGCTATAAATAGAAAACACATGGTAGTAAGAAGTGGGGATCTTTCCTAATTTGGACATTTTTAAGGTTAAAAAGAATGAATAGTTCTGTACTCTCTGCCATTAATGTTTGTATAAGGAATATTAAAGATGAAAGTGATATTTCACCATGGATGTAGGATCTTTTAACATCTAAACCACATAAAATTCTCTGTGTCTTTATCTTTTTCTCCATTTTTACTTATCTAGATTTCAGTGTTATATTCTATGTTACCTTTTTTTACCTGAATTAGATATCAGTTTAATTTGACATTTTAACAAACAGTTAAAGTGTAGCTACTTGATTGCGTAAGCATCCAACAACATAATTACCACCTAAAGGAAAATTTAATATTACTAAAATTTTTCTATTCTAATTCATGGAAGTACACCACAATTACTTTCATGATCATTTGAGGTGTTGTGAGATCGAAATATCTCATTAACATTTTTGGCACTAGAAGGCCCGTACCTCCATTTCCTATTTCCAAAAAACTTTAATTGTATTCCCTTCATATACCATTAATCCCACTGATTCCTCCACTCCCCCTGCACAAGAGTAGCTACACCTGTCTTCAAAAACATCAAAGAAGCCACTTATAATGTCAAAAACTCGAACTGAAGCAAAAGCTTCAACTGAGGCCCCCATGGATCTGATCCTGGTTGTGGTCCATTCCTTCACAAATCGAATAAACCAACAAATGGAAGGGCTTGAAGAAACAATAGCCCAATATACAACTCTTATACCAGCTTCCCCTCCACATTCCACAGCTCACCGCCATCACTCGCCTATTGCGCTAACAACACAACAAGCAAGTGAAAACGACATTCTTAGAAATGGAAATGGTGATGCTAGTCAGAAAACTGACGTCAGACTAAAAAGAAAAGTCCAGGATAATCCTCAAATCGAATCAAAGCCTGTCAATATAAACCCATTACTACTTAAAAAACAGGCCCAGTCTACCCTCAATGATGATGCCATTTCAATGTACGGGGGTGATTCGTCCCAAATCGACCTTAGGGAAGATGAAATTCATCAATTAATATCCCGTGTATAGATGTAAGCAAAGATATGCTTGAAAAGCACTGGAGGGAAAGTAGGAGAAGTGTTTCTTCTCCATTCAGTAAGACCATCATAGAAGCAGACTCCCTGACAACTTTAAAGCGCCTTCAACTAACAAATTCGGTGGAACTACCAACCCCGATGACCACATTTGCACTTTCTAATATTACATGGACATACTAAAGATAGGAAGAGAGGCCCGATGCAAGCTTTCCCTATTTATTTAGCCAATGTGGCCTTCCAATGGTTCAGGAGGTATGGACTAGGGGAGGTCCAATCTTGAAGATAATTATCCATAAATTTCCTAAAGCAATTCAATTTGGAGAGAGAAGCTTCCTTGGATGTAAGTACTATTTCGTGTGTAAAGCAGGGTGAAAATGAAAGCCTACGCAACTTCATTAAATGCTTCAAAGCCGAGGCACTCCGGATCGGAGTGAAAAGTGAAGAAGCATTGCTAATGGCGGGGCACACTGAGATAGGAAGAGGAACTGCTATGTGAGAGAAAAATAGCAGAAAGTCATATCACGGCATGAAGGCTTTCTACGAAAGAGCAGCTGACTATATTAGACTGGAAGCGGCCACACCTGTGGTGCAACTTTAAAGAAATTTTGCTAACAGTTATTCCAAGAAAAGGGGGATGGAAGGGTATCATCCACCCGTGAAATGATAATAGGAATTAAACCATACCACAAAAACTCCCCTCACTCACACTCCTAGGTAGATATATGCGATGATCATGAATGAGCTTGCATACAACATACCGAACAAGGGGAAGAAAGTAGAACAAAATCATGGTGGAGCGTACTACTGCTTCCACAGTGCCAACGGCCATCATATTGAAAACAACAAACATTTAAACAACGAGGTAGAAAGACTGATCCAAAAAGGATACCTGGGCAGCTTTTAAAAAACTAACAACGAGAACGAGGCCAAAGACCTCACTCCCGACCGAAATGAGAACCAAGCTGGAAATCCCTCAAACCTCATAGCCTCAATTTATGATAGACCATACCTCGCTGGAAGTAGCAAGAAGGCCCAAGAGAAGAATATGCAAGAGATCAAACCACAATAGCAGACAATCTTCTAGATCAAGAAAAAGTCGATGCAGGAAGTAGTTTTTACTGCAGCTGATGAACCTAGAATCGTTTTCCTACACCTAGATCCACTCATAGTCATGGTGCATATTTCGAATTGCACCATAAAAAAGTCTTTGTACATTTTAGAAGCTTATTCAATGTAATTTTCAAGTTAGCATACAACCAGATGAAGCTTCCATCTGATAAGGCCCAGTCCTAAGCCAAATTACAGCTTTAACTACATAACAACCATTCTCGTTGGGTCAGGACACTTGCTTATCACAGCCGTAACAACACCTCTGCACAATTCCTTTTATGCAAGTTTCTAGATCATTGACCAGCTATCACCATACAGTGCCTTCCTAGGAAGACTTGTACTGATAGACATGGGGGCAATCATCTCTTAGAAAGACCTACTTATAAAATTCAGCACTCCTGCGAGGATAGAATCGTTGAGAGGAAAGCAATTTTTAGATAGGGAACTGTATAATGTAAATCTTAACTCTAGCAATAAAATTGTTCTGATATCTCTTCTGACGTTTGCGATAATGGTACTAAACAAGAAATTAAACCAACTCAAAAAACTATGTCAGTACCAAGTGTCAGTACTGATGCTGACATAAATCATCCTGCAACTACAAAAAGAGAGAAAAAAACATGCATGTACATGATCGGCATTTTCGAATATAATTCGGTCTACGCCCATTACTTCTTCAAAGATGCCCAAAAGTAGCATTTTCAGTCAATTCTCAACCCAATGAGGAAACAGATAGTGTGATAGACCAAAGATTAGGAGCAACAAAGAAAGAATTGGAGCCCATAGACGACCTTAAAGATGTACAAATAGATCTAGAAAACCAAACAAAGGTTCTTAAGATAGGGAAGAATCTCAGCGCAGATGCCCAATTGAGCCAATAGACTTCTTTAAGAGATCAACAGATGCATTTGCATGGACCCATTCAGACATGGTAGGAATAGACCCAACCATCATCTTTCATAAACTCAACACCGATCATGATGCCCATCCAGTCAGACAAAAGCATAGAACCTTGATCAAGAAAGATACAATGCTCTGCATGAAGAAGTCAAAAGCTGAAAGAAAATAGATTCATCTGGGTGCTACCCAAAGTGGATCGCTAACCTAATATTCGTAAAGAAGGCCAATTGAAAGTGGACGACCTGCGCTGATTATACCAATTTCCAGAAGGACAACTTCTCCTTACCCGGAATTGATCAGTTGGTAGATGCAACCAGTAGGCATGAATTGCTCTCGTTCATGGACACATATTCAGGATACAACCAGATAGCAATGTTCTAGCCAGCTCAAGAGCATACTAGTTTTGTGACTGATAAAGACTTATATTATTATAAGGTCATGCCATTCGGACTCAAAAATATTGGGGCAACCTACCAAAGGTAGGTCAATATGATGTTCACAGATCAGATTAGAAAGAATGTTGAAGTATACGTAGATGACATGTTGGTTAAGTCAAAGGCAGCATCAAGTCATGTATAAGACCTGGAAGAAAATTTTGAAGTCTTAAGGCAATATTATATGAAGTTGAATCGATTGAAATGCACTTTTTCTATTCAGTCGGGTAAATTCCTAAGGTACATAGTAAGCGCACGTGGCATTGAAGCAAACCCAAAGATTGAAGCCATAAGAAAGTTGGGAATTCAAACGAAGCCGAAGGATCTCATGAGCTGAAATGGTAGGGTAACAACACTAAGTAGGTTCATCTTAAAAACAACTTCCAAGTATATACCATTCTTTGATGAGGTAAAAAGGGTGAAGTTTAGAATAGATTGTCGAGTGCAAGGCCGCATTCCAAAATTGAAGACCATCAGGTCAACACTCCCATTTTATCTAAACCGGTAACAGGTGAGGACTTATAGTATATTTAGCTGTAACTGATAAAGTTGTTAGTACTGCAGTGATCCGAGAAGATGAAGGGACCTTAAGGCCCATCTACTTCATAAGCAAGCGTTTATCAGGAGCAAAATATAATTACTCAGTCATTGAGAAGCTAGCCTACAACCTGCTCCTCACGGAAAGGAGGCTGCAACCTTATTTCCAAGCACATTCCATCAAAGTCCTTAAAGATAAACCCTTAAGGCGAATACTGTAGAAGTCGGAGACATCAGTTTGCCTGTTAAAATGGGCAATGGAGCTCGGCCAATATGACATCACCTACTGCCCAAGAAAGTGATCAAAGGTCAACCATTAGTAGATTTAATTGCAGATTGCACACTTCCAACCGGGCCTCAACCAAAGGAAGAAGCGTTCACTCGACAGTTCTGGCAACTGTTTGTAGATGGAGCTTAAAATGAATAGGTGGAAGGAATTAGATACATGCTAGTTATGACAAATAAACAAAAATTGTATGGGGTAGTGTAGCTTGGGTTCAAAGCGACTAACAATGTAGTAGAATGTGAAGCTCTCCTCGTAGGCTTGCAAATGGCTCAGGTAATTAAGGTAACCTATATAAAATTTACTATGATTATTAATTAGTTGAAAATCAAGTGCAAGGCAATTACCAAGCAAAGGAGTCTACCTTGGCCAAATATGTTGAACTTTCTAAGAAATTGCTAGAGCAGTTCGAACAATTTGGCATAGAATTGATTCCACGTGAGATTAATTCATATGCCTATTCGTTAGCTAAACTTGCGAGCACCAAAGCGGCAAATGAAATGAAGGCAGTCCCAATAGAGCATCAGGCAGAGTCGATCATAATAGGAGCTAATTAAATACTAGTCCTAACTCAAGCTCAACAGACAACGATACAGAGGTCCTAAGACCAGGAAACCGAGGACAACCCTCAACCAAACCTCCACTTTAGCAAACTGAAGAAAATAATTGGATGACCCCCATAAAACAATTCCTGCTAAACATAATCCTACCCTAAAACAAAAATGAAGCCCAAAAAATAAGGTATCCAGCTTCGTTCTACTCATTCTTTGATGGCACGTTATACAAGGGACGGTATTCCATCCCATATCTTAGGTGAATTTCCAAAGAAGAGGGAATGCGAGTCATGAGAGAAGTACATAAAGGGCAATGCAAAGACCATTCTGGAGGAGCCAAATTAGCAAAGAAGGTACTAAGACATGGTTATTATTGGCCTACGACCCTCTAGGATGCAAGGGAATTTGGGAGAAGGTGCAACAAGCGTCAAAGATTCACGAGTATCCCTAGATAGCCATCCCATGAGCTCATCACACTAGCTAGTCCATGGCCTTTCGATATATGGGGCATAGACTTAATAGGTCCACTTCTTTTGTTAAAAGGAGGAGCGAAGTACGCAATAGTGGTGATAGACTACTCCACTAAATGGATAGAGGCGGAACCCTTAGATACAATCATATCAAAGAAGATAATCACCTTTGTAGTGAGAAACATAATTACCAGGTTTGGAATCCCCTACAAGATAATATATGACAATGGAACCTAGTTTGAAAGCAAAGAGTTTACAGAACTTTGTGAGAAGAATGGCATAATCAAAAGTTTTTCTTATGCACCCACAAGCAAATGGACAAGTCAAAGCTGCAAATAAGACTATCAAGAAGTTACTTAAGAAAAGGCTACAGAAAACAAAAAGGAAGTGGGAAGAAGAATTATCTTTAGTGTTATGGGCCTATAGAACTTAAACCATGTCTCCAACTGGACATACCCTCTTTGCACAGATATATAGAGATGATGCCATGCTCCCCATTGAAGTAGAGGTCCCTTTGCATAAAAGAATCTCTTATGCAATAAAGAAGAACATGAAGCTGAAAGAAACTGCACTCGACCTCATTCAAGACAGAAGAGATGGGGCAGCAGTAGTATCTGCCGTATACTGAAAAAGAATGGAAATAAATTACAACACAAGGATCAAAGAAAGAACTTTCTACAAGGGAGATTTAGTATTGCGAAGAGTAATGGCCAACATAAAAGACCCAAAAAATGGAGCTCTGGGCCCAAACTGGGAAGGACCATTAGTTATAGCAGAAGTATTAGCCAATGGTGCTCACCGACTATCAAAACCCGATGGTAACCTAGTTCCAAGAACATGGAATTCGAAGCACCTCAAACCCTATTTTGCAAATCTACACTACTTATGTAATAAACATTGTAATAGTTATGAAAAGTAGTAATAATGAACTAGATAGGGATATTAGATGGCCCGAACAAATATAAAAATCTCTCTATGTTAATTTCTTTAGCATAACTGAATAATCACAGTGGGTGTAGGATATTAGACGGCGGAACCAGTTATCAAAACAGAACTGCACAAAATGCAATCTGACTTTCTCAGTCTAATAACTAAATTGGACATAGGGATATTGGACGGGCCGAACCAGTATAAAAACTACACAATGTTAATTCTGTTAACATAACCATACTGAACGTAAGGATATTAGATAGCCCGAACCAGTACAATAAACCATGCACATGAATTGAGAAGGTTGTAAATACACGGCCCGACTTCACAGTTAAAACAACAGTCCATCCCAAAATAGCGGGATGGACCACGCTAAGTGCAAAATAAGGTTCAAACACCAAAAGAAACGTTCAAGAAGCATGCACTACGCAGACAACAAATTCAAAGATGGCAAAGGAAAACAACTCATGGGATATGCCATGACTACCAAAAAAGATGCGGTTGTAGAAATTATTTAAAGCTTGCCAGGTAAACATCGAAGAATAAGGATTTTCTTATATTTATTTAGTCCTGTTAATATATATATGAATGATCTGCACCTATACTTACCTAACTCATACTTCTACAAATGTTTTAAAAGCACAAAGAAAAAACAATAAAATCACATCACGGGTATAACTCAGATTCAAAATAAGAATTACTTATAATTCTTCTTTGGATGTATGATATATGGGAATGTGGTGTTGGATATTGGGAAGAGATATCCTTGAGTTGGAGAGCAGGAGTTGGATCATTCAATTAAGTGATAACCACTGATGAGTGACTGAGGAAAACCCGACCCTAAGCAGTATGAGGATCATAATTAGCAACGGCCCAAGCATCACCATGGTCATGTGGATCGAATTCATAATCCACATGATTATATAGGAAGGTTGGATCAAGCCCCAGCCAGAAGCGAGTAAAAACGTCAATTGCATGCTTCACACCAATCTCAACGATGACTCCTTTTACCTTATCAGTATGAAGCTGCTCCAACAAAGCAGCCCTGTCTAATCCACCTTGAGAAGTAGCAAAATCATCAAGGCGGGCCTTAGATTCTAATCTAAAGTTTTTGTTTTCAAGGTCGTTAACGCGTCACGTAGCTATGCTCCTAATTCGTTCAATATCTTTCCAAAGTTGATCCGTTGTTTTCTCAGCCATTCTAAAATAGAATCTAAAAAAATCTCTTGCGTGGTAGAAATATAAGGTAGGCTACTACACCCAGAAGGCCTTGCCCCCTTGTTATAATGATCTTTTAACTTGGAAATTTAGCCTCGTAATAATTTATCAATTTGTTCTTCCATGTAAGAACGACGTTAGGGTCTACAACAGGTGGGAGAGCAGGAGCAGCAACTGGTTTTGAAATTGCACCTTGAGTTACGGTTATGGAAGGAGTGTCCTCAACGCTAATTTGCCTTGTGATTTGATCATTCAATTCCTCAACTTTGCACTCAAAATCCTTAATATCATTCCAATATACAATGCCATATATGCTTTCGACGCATCTTAACAAGCCTTCTAGCTCCGTAATCCTAGACCAAGCTGAAGCAAGCTTCCCTTCTAGGTCATCTACCTTTGGGACATGATTATAGAAAGGTGGCTAAAAATTAAATGAGTCCCGACAAAACAAAATTAAATAAGGAGTTTAAACAAAGTAGGTCATTCACAAACGGTTCACAAATTTTGCAAAGGAATCTTAATTTACACGACATACACACACCGAAAACAATTAAGGTATGCTGACCAGAGGTAGGGTTGAAATAATGTGGATAGACTTGCGGGGGTCATAGCAAGCGCCTACCTAAGGATCTATTGGCCCATCTGCGGCCACCTTGAAGCCCATGACATTACTTTAAAAGCTCAGATCGAGCGTGGGGTAGAAATAATTAAAGACGTTCATGGGAGTCCGCAAGAAAGCTTGTCCCATCTTTTTTTAACCTTTTCTCATCTAAGTCTTTCTAAGAAGGAGGCGATCCTGCCCCGTGCTTCACCCAAAGAATCCTCAAGCTCATAAATATTCAGTACAGCTTCCTTCCTCGTGTTTTCTAAAGTGTTAATTAGCCGAGCCTTAGTTTTCTTGGTATTTCGGGCAAAGCCACCAAAATAACTAAAGGCATTAGTCATCCATCCTTCCATCCGCATATGGTAAAACATCTTTGACTGCCCCCTCTTCTTTTGCTCACTTGTCAAAGAAGGATTCACACCCACAAAAGGAGCAGGAACCAAATCCGAACTCGGTCCTTCACCGGTCTTCCTTCTTCGGCATTTCCATTTTTTCTCAATCTGGGGGGCAAGCTGAGCAGACAAATCCTCGATGGTCTCATTCAATTTCGCTCCCTCTACCTGATAAGCGATGCCAATTATAAGGGAGTTTCACCCTTTTACAAATCATTCAAAGATTGGCGGAATCGCCACCTTATAAAGGTCATTCAAAGTGGAGTTACAGAATGCTCCAAAATCAAAGGAATATAAATAGGGAAGACAGGAATAGATTTCAGAACAAGTGGGAGCATTACAAAATTCAGAGGAATCCTAATCGAAGAAATCCCAACCAAGATAGAAGTTCAGAATTTTAAGGAAATCCTAATCAAAGAAATTACTAACAAGGTGGATATGAAAGGGATAAAGTCCAGAAAATTTTCTTTCAAAACAAGAAAATTTTATATCAAAATAATCTTTAAAAATCATTTGAAAATCATTTTATACTTTGAAAATACGTTCTCTCACAAAGAAATGATTCTGAGATTGATTTCACTCATTCTAGGGTATTTCTACCCTATCTCTAATGAGTTTTTGCTCCGTAGGCTAAGGTTTGCCTAAAACCTGGCTCTGATACCAAATGCAACGACCCACTATTTTGGACCATTCAAATCGACAATAATCCACACATGCCTGACTTGAATAATTCAAAATAACAGATTGTAATAAAATTTGGAGCAAATGAAATTAAATACACAGAATTACGGACACAGAACATATCAAAATAACTCGCAGCGGAATATAAAAACCATATAAGTTCATGAAGCTACTATAACAAACTCTCAAAACATAATACATAATATCTGTTTGAAAACATATACAATAGAAATCGCAAATAAATAGAAATTTATGAATATTAGAACTGAAATAGAACAACTGAACTAAAAGGAACAGATAACTAGACAAGCAGAATCTCCAGCGATTCCTTGCTCCAGAAAAGAAATCCAAAGCTAAGCTGTAAATACTCAGGCTGACCCGAGCGTAAAGTAAAACACAAAACACTCGAGTCAGGACAATATATATTGATATAATGTAAACCAACTCAAGTGAACTGTAGTAGAAATGCACAATAACTCAAAGGATGCTTGGGATCGCCCATCCTTTAAGGATCAGTTAAACTATAAATTAAATACATCCCGTGGTTAAAATTTCAAAATGGTATTTTATACTTTGAAATCAAATATCATTTCAAAATTCAATATCATTCAAAAATCCATTTCAAAATATCAAAATATCGTATCTTCCAAACCACATTCATTTATTTAAAATACCACTTCAACACACATTTCAAAATAGTTTATATTTCAAAACAAATTACTTCATTTTAAATCATAAAATGAAGTTATTATATTTAATAATTAAATTATTAAATTTCCAAAAATTTAACTTTTCAAAGTTCATTCATTCACTTAATTTTATCAAAACAGTGAAAATTCACCTTTCCTAGCATTTAGAAAATGCTACGGAAAGTCACATTCAAAACAGTTCAATTTAACAAAAGACAACATTTAAAAATGCTGTAATAGGGTTACATTAGTTCATATAAACTTAGTTAAATTCATCAATTATAACATTTACAAAAATGCTTTAATAGCCTTTAACTAAATTAGCCATTTGGTTCATTATTATCAACTACAGCATTTACAAATGTTGTATTATCATTTACATTAGAATTAATAGCATTTCAAAATGCAGTTAATTAACTTCAAATATTCAGTATAATTTCACAAACAATTATATTTTTATTTAAATCATTTTTTTTAACTTATAAAATCATAAAATTTCACTTTTATAGTCATCATTTAAATACCCTTATGTTCATGATTTTATAAAGTTAAATTTCCATTCAAAAATCAAAATTTAATAATAATTCACTTATTAAATTCCAACATTAAATTTCAAATTCATTAAATTAAATTTAACTTAACACTTAAGTTTAAATTTTCAAATATAACTTAATTTCATTTTTATTTACTTAACTTAAAATTCACTTTTAAGCCAAATTCATAAATTTCCAATTTGAGTTATATTTCAAAATTTCAACTTAAATATTCATTCATTTCACATTTTAACTTTATTCAAAAATCATTAATATATTATAAAATCATTTAAATTCACTTTAATCCAAATTATCATGAATTTATCATATTTCATATTTAATTTAAATTCCAATTATCACCAAATTAAAATTTCCCAAAATAACTTAAATTTCAGATTTTCTAACTTTACCATTAATTTATTTCACTTATAAATTTTTAGAAAAACAATAATGCTTTACAAAAATCATTTTTAATCAAATTTAAATCAAAATATTATAATATTCACATTTCTAAAATATTTTAATTTTTTTAGAAAAACACATTTTAACTACGGGTCTGTATTTCATTTTTTTAGCCTAGGTAAATTGATACAGGTAATATATCATTTCAACCCGTAATTTACAAAGAAAACCTGGGTTTGATCATTTCAAACCCGCAATCCTAAGTAAATGAAAATAATTGAAAATCATTCCGGCCTATCATTTCAGCCCATAACGATTTTCTCCTATTCTAAAGTCCGTTCGGGTATGTATCATTTCAACCCATAGTGATTCTAATCTAAAAGGGAACTTGCAGTGTGATAAATTGATAAAAATAACAGAACAACATAATATAACAGTAACATATGATATAACAGGTGTTTAAGCATGGGTGAACATCATTAAATCATAACATAGCAGATATAATATGGTGATGCATTTTACAGATTCAAAAGTGGTCAATTTACTAGTTATATAGGTATACACTGTCTAGTGAGAATAACTCACCTCTACAAGCTGGAGATAGCAAATACAGACACACAACAGAGATCCAAAAAAGGCACGAAAACACGACTACGATTCGAGTGAGGGAGAGCCAAAGTTATTTGTCTTGCATATAAAACAAAACAATATAAAACACATGAATTTCAAACCAAAGTTAAACATGGAACAAGCTAGAAATACATCACAACAAATCACCAAAACTCTTGCACTTGCATTCAACAACCTTATGCTCGGCCATAGGTTGGAAATGCACTGCCAAGGTATGGATTTGGATCAGGTGTGGGTTCATATAGGTCGGCCATAACATGAATATGAAAGGGTATAAGGATATGTGCATATACACACAAATACAAGGCAACACAAATGAGTTTCCAAGACAACAATGGTTCGGCCACAAGCATGAATGAGCACGGCCAGGTCTGGTAGTGGACTGGAGATGATGTGGCAGGGGTTTCAGGTTCAGGTTTGGCTGGTGGTGATGATGCAAGGGTCGGCCAAGGTGGTGTGTGAGGTGGTGGAGCAATTTGGTGGCTCGGCTAGCACATATAGGTAATGTTTGTGTAATATTTTTGTGGATCTTCAACAAGGATGGCCACGGCCATTGAAATGACCCACTTAAAATAATTTTTTTTACAGTGGCTATTTAATCAAGAAAATATTACATTCCAATTTTCTTCTATCCAGGACCTTTTGTCAATATAAAAATATTGGTTTACTCATTTCATCATAAACTTACATATGTGAAGATATATAAGTCATTTTCTACTTGAATCAGAGTACAAAAATTTGGAAGTAGAAATCTGTTTGGGTATTACTTAAAGGAAATACTCTCTACATAGCAATAGTGTATCTAAAAACCAGATTTTCAAAGTATACTTGGGTTATTGCATAACTATTGGTTTTATGTCTCAAGACTTATCATTTTGCATGAATTTCCATAATTTTATTGCTGTATGAACTGGACTTTTGCATGTGCATGTGTGTGCATGTTCCTGTGCATGTGCCTAATTTCTTCCTCCTCTTGTTAGCAAAAGGTCTGAGTCTACCCTGTATTTGGGTTGTAAACACATGACTGAAAGTTTAGTTTATAAACTCTTTAGTGCTGGTTTAACCCAGGCTCAATAAAATGGTTATGTTAGCCACATTCAGTTTGCACTGTTTCTTAACAAAATACATGTTCTTTTGTTTTCTTTTCATGGCAACTCAAAACCTTTATGCCAGATTTTTTTTTAACTTAAACATGGATTTTCTTATGTAAATTCTTAGGATATACATTCAACCCACAAATCCTTTCAATCTCATATTCTCAACCATTTAAACTAACTGTTCTTTAAAGTTTTAGAGTTTCAATTCTTAGCAAAGAATTTGCAAAACAAAGCACATAGTTTCAGCTGATACATATGGGTTCAACACTTACAAAACAGTGGTTCTAACAATACAGTAATTTTCCAAGCAAATTTAAACAAAATAGCTTAACATAGTTCAACATAAATATCTAATTTAACTTCAGCAAAATCTCTAAATATAGCATCCAATTCCTTAAGCTGCTAAACATCCAAAGCCTGATCAAAGGAATTCTTACTTTCCTGCAAAATCACCATGAACTGCCCCATATGAATATGAGACACCCAATGGTGCATAAAACACACAAGGGTCAGACTAAAGTCTGGTATGAGTAATCTAACTGAAAACATGATTTATATAACACTTATTCATTTTCAAATAACTTCAAAATGGATAAAGGAACTCAATACCACTCTTGTGCATGTTTCTGTGATACATGTGTTTGTACATTAGTGCACAACCAATTTGTATGTAATTCAATGGTTTAGTTCAGTGATAACAATCATAGGATCCATCCATAAAAACATCATAAACCAATCAACCTATTCATCAATTTAATCATCAAGTCTTTCCTACCAGATTTCTGGCCATCAGGGATTTTACCCAAGCCCTCTCATAAACCTATTTCTATTGTTCACTATCAAGTATGTTGTGGTCTTTAGCTACTTTCTCTTGTTAAACCACACACTGCCTGGGACATATCACTGTTAACCCAGCACACTCAGGCCCCTGGGTATAAACATACCATGTGTGAGCTTGCAATGTTCCCCTTGCCAAGCCATATTCTGTAGCCCTAAGATCCAAAAGTCCTTAGTTAAATTACTAAGTGTTATTTTCCCCTTCCCCATTCCTATGCTAACCCCTTCTGCATAGTATACTTTAATCAGAGAAATAAGCATACATCCAGCCAACATATATTCATCCAGAAATTGGAAGTCATGTTCTCATAAGCAATCATTTTATCATGCAAACAGAGATGATTTCTAAGCATATTATTTTTGTCTAGGGGTTTCAGTAGATCAAGTTATAAACATATGGTCATAAATAATTTTCTGGTTGTCTCCTTTTACCTCTGGTTCAATCAGACCTTTTGTTGATTTAAGATCTGGCTAAACCACAAGTATATGCTTTGATTTGGAGAGTTCACAAAACATAGAAGCTCAACACCTCTACATTTATTTTTATTTTAGTTGATGTGAGACATAAGCAACAACACAATGTTGCAGCCCCACATTTTCTTTCATTTTCAGACCATATATCTACAACATAAATCATGGGTTTTAAATAATAAATGCATAAAGAAAACTCATAGAAATTTGCTTCATCTCAAAGTTAAACACAACACAGACAACACATTTAAACATGAGATCCATAACTCTTTTTATACTAGATATGTCACTATAAAGGGTTTTACACTTGAGCAGATCATTGACAAGCCAAATTATCAAATCATAAAATGAATATAGCTTGCAAAAGTGAAATATAAATTTAATCAGGCTGCCTCAATATTCAGGACTTATTGCCAAAGTTTCCAGTGAGGTTACTCACCTTAATCTTTTTTTTTCTAAGCTTTTTGAATCCTTTTTAGTCTTCTTCCTTCTTCTAATTCTAATGGCCAATGCTCCTTACTTTTCCCTGGTTGATATTTTCATTTTTCTTTAAATGATGTAGAGAAAAATTGTGAAAAGCCTTACTACACTAAGCTTCCTTATACAGAACCCTGGCTGCTACTAGGGTTTAACAAAATTACCCAATGTCATTTTTACCCTATACAAAACATGGTTTGCCTCTTATTTGATTCAAGGAAATAAGAGGGTATGTGGTCCTTGTCTTTATTTTCAGAAATAAGCCTTATCCCTTTCTCCCCGGTCATGTTATATGCATGACTTCTCATTTTCTAAATTAAAGAAATTACTGGAAATGGATAAAGTGTTTGCTTGAGGGTTCATGCCATTTCCATGCAATATTTTTTTTCTTCCAACAAATGTTTGCTTGTGCACATGTATATGTATGCCTATTTTGCCTAAGTCTTTATTTTCTTTCTTTAAATAATTTTAAGTTTATTTCTGCCTAGCTTTTATTTTCTTTGTGCCAGATTTTATTCAAAGACAAAATCCTATCTCCATGCATATGTATTTCTAAATTAGTTATTTTTAATTTATATATTGATTTCTGCCTATTTTATTATGCAGAAAACTGTGTGCATGTATGTGCACATGTACATGTTTTAAACCATGTATCTGCAAACCAGTTTCCTATTCCTATCTTTTTAATGCAATTTTAAACAAATATAAACTAAATTAAATCATGAAACTGCTCACAAAAATCTGGGTTATCACAGCCATGGATGGACAGTGGGCTGGAGGGGATGGCAGCTGGTTGTGGTGGTGGTGGAGGCGGCTATGGTGATGGAGGAGCAAGGGCCGAGCTATATTGGTTGAAGCAATGCAAGAATTCATACAAAAACAAGGAAAAAGAGTAGAAAAAGTGAATTGTTTACCAAAATTTTTCTCTTCAGGAGATGGAGGCCGAACTTTTTGTGTTTGAGAAATTTTTGTGCGTGAGAAATGAGGGTGAGATCGACTGAAGGAAAGGAGGTATGGTCAGCAAAAGTAAATGCATGAGTTAAATGGAATTGAAAAGGCAAAGAAGGTGAAAAGTCTAAGGCATATAAAAGGTTTAAAACTCTTCATATTTCTCTTTTCTTTAATTCAATTAAAACAAAAATAAAATCAGTAAGTGACTTTAAAAAAACCGAAACCAAGTAATATAAAATAAAAATAAATAATAAATTTTAAAGAAAATGTAAAAAGAATTAAAGAAATTGCTTAAAATTCAAAACAGGGTTTAAAATTTTACAATTAAATCATCACTAGCTTTAGAAAAATATCTACCTCACTTCAAAATATTTAAAAATAAAATAAAATCAGTAAATAAAATAAAACAAACTGAAATAAAGTGAAAAAAGAAAAATAAATAATTATATTTTAGGAAAATATGAAGATTAAAGAAATATCTTAATATATTGAAACTAGCTTAAGAAAATTGCAAACACAATACACTTAACTTTGGAAAATTATAACAACACTTCTAAACAATAAAAAGTCAAGTAAATAAGCTAAATTCTAAACAAAATAAAGTGGAAATGAAAATAAAATAAGGTTTTAAGAAAATAGAAAAATAAATAAAGAATTTCTTTAAATAAATTGAAACTGGAAATCAGAAATTGTAAACAAAATACAACTGACACTGGAAATTGTCAATTATACTTTTAAAATGTTTTAAAACCAAAATATATACATAACATGTTATTTTACCCATATAAACATAAATTAGAACATTACATGACCAAATAATATATTATTTATATAATTTAAAATAAACAATTTTGTTAAATACAACAAATTACACTCAATAGTTAAAAAGGCATAACTTTAACAATATAAATCGGATTTCAACGAAACGAAAAGCAGTATTCTTAAAATTTTATTTACTTTCATAATAAAAGATAAAATTCATATTTTCAAACTTTCAAATTTTTAAATTAAAAGTCAAAGTTTGACCATATTGACCAAAATTCACTTTTCTGGAAAATATTCTATTTAGTCATGTTTGGAATTCTAATTCACATCAAAATCAAAATTTATATTTAAAATAATTTTTTTATCCATTTTAATAAATAAAATAAAATTTTTAAATCAAAAATTCAAATAAAATAATCAAAATAAACAATTAAAATAAATCAAAAATTCAGGGTTGTTACACTCTCCCCCACTCAAATCTTTTCGTCCTCGAAAAGGAAGGAAGCGGAGAAACAACTAGAAAGAACAATAGGTTGGAAGACATTCCCGAAAAGAAGGTAGGGAAAAAGTAGCTAGTTGGGAAAAATAGATCGAAGGACAAGGATGAACCATTATTTCAAACCATTATACATTTCAATTAAATTTTTATAACATTTTAAACATTTTATAATAAGATGAATAGTCATTTGATTGAAATCTGATGGTTCAAAGTAAACAATATTTAAAACATTAAAAAAATCTTTTAGAAAGGAAAATAACTGATCAAAATATCCTTTATATAATACTTTTATCAAAATACTTTTATAACTCGATGTCTTAACAAGTTTATCCTCGTTCCTACAGACTCTGGCAGTGCGTTGATCAGGCGCAAAGCTAGAATTCTCCAAGTACTTAGTAGACTTGTTTAAACACCCAGTGAAAATACTGGAAAACTTTTTTTAAAAACAGATATGGAAAGTACAATCCAAACAAAAAAACAAACAAAACCTTTGCCTAACCATGGATCGCAGATACACAAAGGTTACGCCTAGGTCCCCCAGGAAACATCCGTATCCGTAAGCTTTCTCAGCCCAGCGAATTGCGCCATGATGACTAGTAGACCGCAGATACACAATGGTTACGCCTGAATCCCCCAGGAAACATCCGTATCCGTAAGCTTTCTCAGCCCTGCGGATTTCGCTACTAATACGACCTACATAGATCATAGGATACACAATGGTTACGCCTGAATCCCCCAGGAAACATCCGTACCCCTGGGCCATCCAGCCAAGTGAATTACGCTATGCAGTCGCACTCGTAAGACCATGGGTAACGCCATGGAATTCGATGGACACTCGAGTATCATATCCGGAAAACCAAAAATCAGAGAAATATCGATAGAATGAATCCACAATGTGGCCACAAAGCGGATATCAAGCAGAAGGCACTTTCCATATCTTTACTTCGAAAATATGTATCATATAGTACCTTTTCAAATCACTTTCGAATATCGTACTTATATAAAGTCCATTATAAATAAGATTTCATTTTCAAATCAAATACTTTCCAAAATCAATAGTATATCAAATCACACTTATATAGACTTCAATTATATAAGATTTCACTTTTCAAATTGAGTACCTTTTCAAATCCATAGTTTTCGAATCAACATCATACTTATACAAACCAAATTTTTATATAAGTTCGATAACTCCCAAATCAAGTATTTAGTAACACAAGGTTCACAAATTTCAATTTGTTTCAATATCAATTCAGTTTCAAAATCATATACAATTCCACCAAATTATTTCTTCTCAAATTAAATATCTTCAGTTCCAAAGTTTCCAAAATAATAAATTTAGAAATTAAATCCAAATTTCCAAATCAATATAATTTAAGTCAGACAATTTATTTCCAACATCAATGGTTTTCAACATCATCTTATATTTACTTAAAGTCCATCTTATGTAAGGATCAAAATTTTCAAAAATAAATTTTGCTGTACGAAGAGCTATATGGGATTGAACATCTTTGCTTTATAAAAGATTTTTAATTTAGAATAGTTTTGTATATAAAATAGTTTGTAAAGTAGTGTGCATATAAAATAGTTTTGAAAAAAAAAGTTTTGTATATAAAATAGTTTTTTTTGGAAAATGGTTTTAAATTGATAGTAGTTTTGCATAAAAAAAAATTCCAATTAAATTACAAAGATATCCAACCCAACAATTTCCAATTTCTGCGTCAAGTATATCAATGATATTAGAATATAAGATGTATATATGTCATCATTTCGCAAAATCACATTCGATCGCTCGCTCGATCACACAAGTTCGATTTCGAACTAGTATTGTCCATTCGACTTCCCTAATGCGGATTTCGATATGGTTTCTCGACTAGAAACCATCAGTCTCCTTGCATAGACATATACTATGATAAAGAATTCTAGAATCAAGCCCAAAATCCATATCAAATATTCGCCATCAAGAATCAAATGAAAAATCCTAACACGAAATGATGTAATTCACCTCGAACTTGTGTACCCAAACTTGGATCAATTTAATTATGCGAATAAAACAACATACGTACAACTTATGTATCTATTCCAACTTTTTAAATATATAGTTTCATAAAGATGTTACTAAGTTAAACATTTAAACTAAATTTTATTCAAAATATCTTGAAGACCAAATTCTTCTCAAAACATTTCAAATCTAAATTTCATATTAGAAAAAATTCAAAATTGCCTTATTCATTTACTTAACAAAACAGTTTCAACTTATTTAAATCATATTACTACATATTTTAAACATAAATACCAAACTTATGTTCTTTATACTTTTCAATATTACTTAGCTTTGAAAAGTTAACCTTGATTTGGAAGTGCTCGAACCTTCAAAATAGTCGAAGAAATCATATTTCAATCCAAGAGTTGGAAATCACCAACAAATCAGTAAATCAATTCCAAAAGATAGGGTTATATCAAATCAAATCCAAAACTCAAGGACTGAACACCGGCTCATTTCAAATTGTTCAAATATATATACATATATCTTTCGAATATCACATCACACTTCGGAATTTGAAATCAAAATTGGTTTCACAAATCAATCGCATAGCAAAGCTACTGAAGTAGCCTCTCCCCAACTCAGAAACTCGAAAATCAATGTCGATGATGCACGCATTCATCACCGAAATTATTTTCCAGCGACATAAGTGGGTTCTGGACTTCTATTTTCTCGAAAACTTCTTTTGAAATTTCTTCGAAATAATTTGAAACTCATTAAAATCATTTGAAACATTTCTTATTCGGAAAATACTTTCAAATCGTATTATTTTTATTTCAAATCTTAAAACCAGTTTAAAAAACGCCAGAGTCCAATCACTCAAATTCAGATTCAAAACCATCAGTTATAAATTATTCTATGTGAAACCATTTCTTATATAAATTTCAAAATTTCAAATCCATTCAAAACTTTAAATTCTCAAATATAATCCTTATCGAAAACATTTCACGTTTATATATAAATATGGTCATCCTTATCAAAACAACAACTTTGATGAATACACAGTTTTCAAAAGGCAATCAACCACAAATTTTCCAATGGATGATTCAAGGATGGATTTCAAAACAAAACAGAGATTCAAATTTAGAGGAACTCTAATCAAATAGAATTCTGACTCAAAGATAAGCTCAAACGAAGATAAGATAATTAATTACTAAATAGAAGATGGATAAGCCCATATAGATCGCGAGCGACCTTAACAGGGTCAACCGTGACTTCAGGAATATAATCGATGCGAAAATCTAAGGCAAATCGACCTTCGATCGCCAGAGATAGAATCTAAATATAGCAGAAGATAGAAAACATCATAAACCGAGGATTCAGAAATCTCCGGTGAATCAATGCCAATTATAAAGGAGTTTCACCCTTTTACAAATCATTTAAAGATTGGCGGAATCGCCACCCTATAAAGGTCATTCAAAGTGGAGTTACGGAATGCTCCAAAATCAAAGGAATATAAATAGGGAAGATAGGAATAGATTTCAGAACAAGTGGGAGCATTACAAAATTCAAAGGAATCCTAATCGAAGAAATCCCAACCAAGATAGAAGTTCAGAATTTTAAGGAAATCCTAATCAAAGAAATTACTAACAAGGTGGATATGAAAGGGATAAAGTCCAGAAAATTTTCTTTCAAAACAAGAAAATTTTATACCAAAATAATCTTTGAAAATCATTTTATACTTTGAAAATACGTTCTCTCACAAAGAAATGATTCTGAGATTGATTTCACTCATTCTAGGGTATTTCTACCCTATCTCTAATGAGTTTTTGCTCCGCAGGCTAAGGTTTGCCTAAAACCTGGCTCTGATACCAAATGCAACGACCCACTATTTTGGACCATTCAAATCGACAATAATCCACACATGCCTGACTTGAATAATTCAAAATAACAAATTGTAATAAAATTTGGAGCAAATGAAATCAAATACACAGAATCACGGACACAGAACATATCAGAATAACTCGCAGCGGAATATAAAAACCATAGTACTTCATGAAGCTACTATAACAAACTCTCAAAACATAATACATAATATCTGTTTGAAAACATATACAATAGAAATCTCAAATAAATAGAAGTTTATGAATACCAGAACTGAAATAGAACAACTGAACTGAAAGGAACAGATAACTAGACAAGCAGAATCTCCAGCGATTCCTAGCTCCAGAAAAGAAATCCAAAGCTAAGCTGTAAATACTCAGGCTGACCCGAGCGTAAAGTAAAACACAAAACACTCGAGTCAGGACAATATATATTGATATAAAGTAAACCAACTCAAGTGAACTGTAGTAGAAATGCACAATAACTCAAAGGATGCTTGGGATCGCCCATCCTTTAAGGATCAGTTAAAATATAAATTAAATACATCCCGTGGTTAAAATTTCAAAATGGTATTTTATACTTCGAAATCAAATATCATTTCAAAATTCAATATCATTCAAAAATCCATTTCAAAATATCAAAATATTGTATCTTCCAAACCACATTCATTTATTTAAAATACCACTTCAACACACATTTCAAAATAGTTTATATTTCAAAACAAATTACTTCATTTTAAATCATAAAATGAAGTTATTATATTTAATAATTAAATTATTAAATTTCCAAAAATTTAACTTTTCAAAGTTCATTCATTCACTTAATTTTATCAAAACAGTGAAAATTCACCTTTCGTAGCATTTAGAAAATGCTACGGAAAGTCACATTCAAAACAGTTCAATTTAACAAAAGACAGCATTTAAAAATGCTGTAATAGGGTTACATTAGTTCAAATAAACTTAGTTAAATTCATCAATTATAACATTTATAAAAATGCTATAATAGCCTTTAACTAAATTAGCCATTTGGTTCATTATTATCAACTACAGCATTTACAAACGCTGTATTATCATTTGCATTAGAATTAATAGCATTTCAAAATGCAGTTAATTAACTTCAAATATTCAGTATAATTTCACAAACAATTATATTTTTATTTAAATCATTTTTTAACTTATAAAATCATAAAATTTCACTTTTATGTCATCATTTAAATACCCTTATGTTCATGATTTTATAAAGTTAAATTTCCATTCAAAAATCAAAATTTAATAATAATTCACTTATTAAATTCCAACATTAAATTTCAAATTCATTAAATTAAATTTAACTTAACACTTAAGTTTAAATTTTCAAATATAACTTAATTTAATTTTTATTTACTTAACTTAAAATTCACTTTTAAGCCAAATTCATAAATTTCCAATTTTAGTTATATTTCAAAATTTCAACTTAAATATTCATTCATTTCACATTTTAACTTTATTCAAAAATCATTAATATATTATAAAATCATTTAAATTCACTTTAATCCAAATTATCATGAATTTATCATATTTCATATTTAATTTAAATTCCAATTATCACCAAATTAAAATTTCCCAAAATAACTTACATTTCAGATTTTCTAACTTTACCATTAATTTATTTCACTTATAAATTTTCAGAAAATCAATAATACTTTACAAAAATCATTTTTAATCAAATTTAAATCAAAATATTATAATATTTACATTTCTAAAATATTTTAAATTTTTTAGAAAAACACATTTTAACTACGGGTCTGTATTTCATTTTTTTAGCCTAGGTAAATTGATACGGGTAATATATCATTTCAACCCGTAATTTACAAAGAAAACCTGGGTTTGATCATTTCAAACCCGCAATCCCAAGTAAATGAAAATAATTGAAAATCATTCGGGCCTATCATTTCAGCCCATAATGATTTTCTCCTATTCTAAAGTCCGTTCGGGTATGTATCATTTCAACCCATAGTGATTCTAATCTAAAAGGGAACTTGCAGTGTGATAAACTGATAAAAATAACTGAACAACATAATATAACAGTAACATATGATATAACAGGTGTTTAAGCATGGGTGAACATCATATAATCATAATAACATAGCAGATATAATATGGTGATGCATTTTACAGATTCAAAAGTGGTCAATTTACTAGTTATATAGGTATACACTGTCTGGTGAGAATAACTCACCTCTACAAGCTGGAGATAGCAAATACAGACACACAATAGAGATCCAAAAAAGGCACGAAAACACGACTATGATTCGAGTGAGGGAGAGCCAAAGTTATTTGTCTTGCATATAAAACAAAACAATATAAAACACATGAATTTCAAACCAAAGTTAAACATTGAACAAGCTAGAAATACATGCACAACAAATCACCAAAACTCTTGCACTTGCATTCAACAACCTTATGCTCAGCCATAGGTTGGAAATGCACTGCCAAGGTATGGATTTGGATCAGGTGTGGGTTCATATAGGTCGGCCATAACATGAATATGAAAGGGTATAAGGATATGTGCATATACACACAAATACAAGGCAACACAAATGAGTTTCCAAGACAACAATGGTTCGGCCACAAGCATGAATGAGCATGGCCAGGTCTAGTAGTGGACTGGAGGTGATGTGGCAGGGGTTTCAGGTTCAGGTTTGGCTGGTGGTGATGATGCAAGGGTCGGCCAAGGTGGTGTGTGAGGTGGTGGAGCAATTTGGTGGCTCGGCTAGCACATATAGGTAATGTTTGTGTAATATTTTTGTGGATCTTCAACAAGGATGGCCACGGCCATGGATGGACAGTGGGCTGGAGGGGATGGCAGCTGGTTGTAGTGGTGGTGGGGGCGGCTATGGTGATGGAGGAGCAAGGGCCGAGCTATATTGGTTGAAGCAATGCAAGAATTCATACAAAAACAAGGAAAAAGAGTAGAAAAAGTGAATTGTTTACCAAAATTTTTCTCTTCAGGAGATGGAGGCCGAACTTTTTGTGTTTGAGAAAGTTTTGTGCGTGAGAAATGAGGGTGAGATCGACTGAAGGAAAGGAGGTATGGTCAGCAAAAGTAAATGCATGAGTTAAATGGAATTGAAAAGGCAAAGAAGGTGAAAAGTCTAAGGCATATAAAAGGTTTAAAACTCTTCATATTTCTCTTTTCTTTAATTCAATTAAAACAAAAATAAAATCAGTAAGTGACTTTAAAAAAACCGAAACCAAGTAATATAAAATAAAAATAAATAATAAATTTTAAATAAAATGTAAAAAGAATTAAAGAAATTGCTTAAAATTCAAAACAGGGTTTAAAATTTTACAATTAAATCATCACTAGCTTTAGAAAAATATCTACCTCACTTCAAAATATTTTAAAACAAATAAAATCAGTAAATAAAACAAAACAAACTGAAATAAAGTGAAAAAAGAAAAATAAATAATTATATTTTAGGAAAATATGAAGATAAATAAAGAAATATCTTAATATATTGAAACTAGCTTAAGAAAATTGCAAACACAATACACTTAACTTTGGAAAATTATAACAACACTTCTAAACAATAAAAAGTCAAGTAAATAAGCTAAATGCTGAACAAAATATAGTGGAAATGAAAATAAAATAAGGTTTTAAGAAAATAGAAAAATAAATAAAGAATTTCTTTAAATAAATTGAAACTGGAAATCAGAAATTGTAAATAAAATACAACTGACACTGGAAAATGTCAATTATACTTTTAAAATGTTTTAAAACCAAAATATATACATAACATGATATTTTACCCATATAAACATAAATTAGAACATTACATGACCAAATAATATATTACTTATATAATTTAAAATAAACAATTTTGTTAAATACAGCAAATTACACTCAATAGTTAAAAAGGCATAACTTTAACAATATAAATCGGATTTCAACGAAACGAAAAGCAGTATTCTTAAAATTTTATTTACTTTCATAATAAAAGATAAAATTCATATTTTCAAACTTTCAAAGTTTTAAATTAAAAGTCAAAGTTTGACCATATTGATCAAAATTCACTTTTCTGGAAAATATTCTATCTAGTCATGTTTGGAATTCTAATTCACATCAAAATCAAAATTTATATTTAAAATAATTTTTTTTATCCCTTTTAATAAATAAAATAAAGTATTTAAATCAAAAATTCAAATAAAATAATCAAAATAAACAATTAAAATAAATCAAAAAATTCAGGGTTGTTACAAATTCAAGTTCAAAACAAGTTTCAGCAATTCAAGTTCAAAACAAGTAAACCAACAGGTGAAACACCAGAATACTCAAAACAGAAATATATGTAATTAAAGTGTGAGATAATACAACTAGAATACACAAACCAGGAAATGCACACTTGCACATTCACACATATATACAAACATATGTATGTATGTACATACATATGTATGTATGTATATACATGAAAATACACACATGCACATCCAGGAAATGCAAACAAGACAACTAGGTAAGAATTCAAAGAAAAACCACAGTGCACATAATGTTCAGAACTGCCATGCATATAAATAAGAATTCAAGTGCACATAAACAAGCTCAGGAAAAACTGCAGTGCACATAAGAGCAACTCCAAGAAACTCAAAACAAGTTCAAATCAAAATAGTTCAGATAAATACATGAATAAGGAACACCAGAAAATGCACCCATGAAGCATGTATAATGGTACATGCATGACAAGCATTTCATGCTATAGGCAGCAAGTATACATCATCAAAGTGAGCATGTACATATATACATATATATTCATATATGTATACATATACATAGGCATCAAACAACAAGTGCTCAGGCAAAAATAAGAAATCACAGTGTTGAAGCAAGTATATACAAGCTCGAGTGTACATAAGTATATACAAGTACATACAAGTATATATTCAAGAACTGAATTGGAACAAGATTTGCAATTGAAAGTGTAACAAGAAATCACGGTGCACATAAACTAGCTCAGGAAAAACAACAAGTGATGAAGCAAGTATCAAAGTGCACAAACAAGAAACCAAAGCACATGGAAGGGATTCAACCAATGTCAAGACAGTGCATACAGCCTTGTTCAAGGCAGTACACTGGCACTGCCTTGAACGAGGCAGTGTGCAAGTACATGGACAATGCCAACAATGCAATAAGGCAGTGCCACAAAGAGCAAGTGCCACAAATTAAAACAAGCCAGTGCCACAAACATTCACTCTACACACACACACATGGAAATTCAAAGCAAAAACAAGTTTCAACAATTCAACAACATGGACCATCAATGATCAAAAAGATCAAAAAGTGCCAGTGTGCACTGCCTTGAATAGGGAAGTGGCAGTGCACCATCAAACCAAAGGAAAGCCTCATCAAAGCACCATCAAACAAAGCTTCAAAGTCACACAAAAATTGACAGCATATAAAACAGTTAAACCAGACTCATAGGTTCAAAAATGTCAGTAATTGAACAAGTGCCACAAATTGAATAATAATAAGTCCATAGCACTAACAATTTCATATCATTGCCTTGAACAAGTGCCACAAATTGAACAAGGCACAAATTGAATAAGTGCCAAAAAATTGAACAAGACACTAACACTAACTACAAATTCAAACCACCAATATTCACACATATATACATACATATGTATGTATATACATGGATGATATTCGAATCAAAGTGCACAACTTTACCTCGATTGATAGTTGAACTTACTGCAAAGTACTAATCTAAGTAAAAACAAAGTGCAGACAACAATGCAACATGTGAAAAAGTATCAGTTTCATGCTAAACCATAGAACAAGGCTAAACCATAGAACACATACGTACATGTATGCATGTGTAGACATGGATGTACCAAGATAGCATAACTAGTATACATATACACATATGTATATACATGTATATACGTACATAGTGAGTAACAAGCAGTTCAAACCATCGAATTAGTAAACAGAGCATGAAGTAAAGGCACAAGCACATGAAAGTACATATAAAAATGTATATAAGAAACCAAAGCACATGAAAGTAATCAAACAGAACAACATGAAGTAAAGGCACAAGCATATGAAAGTGCACAAACAAGTAAAGGCACAAGCACATGCAAGTGCACAAGCACATAATTTCAAGTATAAGTATAGTGAGCAACACACATATACATATACACACACACATACATACATACATATATATATATATATACATATGTATGTTATAAATTAATAAAAAAAAGTTTTATTAACATTTTATGGCATTTTTAATCATTATTTTGAAGTTTAAAATCAAGAAGAACAAAGTTTTTGTAAGTCGGTTTGATCTGAAAAAGAGCATGAATTATACAATTAAATAATTAATTCAAAGAGGAGCCAATGGGCATTTTGACCTATTATAGGGTCAATAGTAGGTCGACATAAAAGGGGAGATTTTGTATGAAGTCCCTCATTCCAAAATCCAAAGATGGAAATCCGATGTGCTGCAGGTACCTTGAAATTATCTTTCGGTGATAGAGATGAGATCGGTTATAAGAAATAGTTTAAGTAGGCAGAGCAGCTAATAAATGTCATACCACATAATTATTTTTACATATTCAAATTATTCCCCTAGTCGTACCCATGTAGAGGCCAATAATATAATACAATCATAGTTAGTAGTGTCATGATCAACATCTGAAGATGCTAACATGGGCACTTAATATAGCGAAAAAATAATAATATTTATATCATTTAAGCCTTCTATCTCATCTTCAGAACTCTTCATTTGTCTTTCGAAGCAAGTTTCTCAAATTCATGAACTCGACTTACTTGAACGAGTACCGGTGAATTTATAGGGAAAATAATTATAAAAACATGGATCAGACATAAGGATTGATGTGCGCAATATATTACCATAAATGTAAAACATAGTGAGACCACGCTGCTAAAGCACGGAATGAGTTTTCCCCTCACTATAACACAACATTCATTTAAAAGCTTTGACATAAGCATACAACATTATTTCAACCCTAAAGGTCTTATACATGCTATGATACTTTAATTAGAATCAACAACCATTTTTTGCGATTTTCCATTTAGCAATCATTCTCTTTTCTAATCAAAACCTAAAAGATACCATCTTCGATGGCCATCGAGGTCTCATGCCTTCCTCTACCAGCAAATAGTTATAGATTAACTTCTGATCGTCACTAAGGCTTTTTTCCTTCACTTTTCCTTAACCTAACAGATTTCCCTAACGGTTTCAGTTGCCACTTAGACCTTACATCTTCGCTTTCATATTTTAGTTGCCACTCCGGCCTTACACCTAAACTTTCATTTGTGGATGCCACTTAGGCCTTACTCCTTTGTATTTGGTACCCTTGTTACCACATCAGACCTTACGTCAAGTACCAATTCCATGGTTGCCACATGGGGCCTTACACTAATCGTTTTTGTGTTTTGGATGCCACCTTAGGCCTTACTCCAACACTCTAGGCAACGGTTGCCAAACTAGGCCTGACACCTACGTTTTCGGTTTCGGTTGCCACTTCGGTCTTACACCTACATTTTCAGTTGTGGATGCCACTAAGGCATTGCTCCTTCACTTTTGGTGCCTTGAGTACCACATTAGCCCTTATGTCAAATACCAACACAATTACTTACCTAACTAGTCATATATTAGGATATTCACTTAGATATTTCTTAAGCTACTTTAAGACCGACTGCTATTCGGGTAAATCTTCTACTTACTACATTATCATTGATGTTGTAAGTACTTATTTATGTTAACTTAGGCCTTAGCATGTAATTCTCCCTACGAAAGTTAATTAGTTTTGGTTCTAATATTTTACCAAAAGCAAATCTACGCTCTGCAATCACTACCCTCAGTCCCATCTTAGAAAGCCCGACTTAGTTTTGTTTAGTTATCATAAGGAATCTCAACCCTAGGTTTCAGAAATCACCTCCTCTACCTAAAGTTCCTCTATAACCCTCGGTTTCGTAAACTTAGCTTCATACCTAGCATTTCCTAGCTTTTTTACTTAGGTCTTGTACTTAAGGTTCTAGCTCATAACTCTTAGTTTGGCTCCACTGCCTTCGGTACTGCCTCTCGATACACGTTAAAAACTCGCACACTTTACGTTTGGCAATACCTTTACATATGTCGACTTCTCATTCGTTAATTCGCCCTTTCTTATTATTATTTAGTAATTTCCTGACATCTTCAACATATATTTTGGACATAGTCTATTGACTAATTATTAAATACTTAATTGAATTAAATTACCTCCAAGTCCTAATTATTTCCCTTTCGGCACCTACTAAATCTCATTTCAGTTACGTGTATTTTCTCTTGAAAATCACTTATGATATTTCTAGAATCTCTTAGAATAATATATATATATATATATATATATTCACTAATAAAATTTCTCAGACCTCCATTTAAAAAAAATCTCAAACTTCCTATTTCTAACCATTCTCTTCATAACTGAGTCTTAAATAATTCATAATAATTTACTTAGTTATAGGAAAATTATATAACTCAAAACTTGTCTATAATAATGTGTTCATAACTTCGTATTAAATTTTCGGATCATTTAGATCACAAGAAGTATGAGAAACGAGCTTAACTAATTTCAACTGTGGGCAATTATAGGAAAATAGCGGGATTTAGAGAATATATTACTCACTTAGATTTCTCAATTGAATGAAGTTTCTATTTTCCTTAGCTTTGATTCTCTTCTTTTCAATTTCCTCTTATTAAGGCAGCCACCATTAAATGTTTCAAGATTTTATTCTTAAGTTAAGTGTAGATTGTAATGAGAAGAGTGTAATGAGACAATTTGAAAAGACATGTAATGGCCTCCCTATGCACCGTTAACTCACCATCACCCTTTCTCATTTAATTCAAGTTAGTTGGTCTCATTTTGTAACAACAGTGATACGTAAATGCACATCCAAATACTTATCAAAGTGTACTATTTTTTAAATCTTTATTTTCTAAATTAATTCTCTAATTAATTGCTTATTAATTTATTGGGTGTTACATTTAAAGACCTAGTTTTCTAGGGTTTAAGAGATAGGAGGGGATATTTTGATATCTCTTTAACTATAAATAGGTAGCATCTGTTTAGTTTTTCTCTACGCTCAACTAACACAACACTTGCCTCCATTAAATATTAGTGAAGCCTAGGTGCTAACATTACAACTCATAGCAAAGGAGATAGAGGCGAAAACTGAACAATCGACGTGTTCGATAATCGACAGGATCGCAAATGAGAAGGTAACATCTTTAGCTAATTTTTTTATTCAAATTGTATAAATAATAATCATGTTAAATTTGCTCGTCTCCCTCATTATCATTTCAGCCATGATAACTTAAAAAGAAAACATTAAATTATATTGTTTAATTAATTAATAAATAAATAAATCCTTTTTAAAATACACACACAAACACACACACACATATATATATGATATATACATATTTGTCTTCATGTTTAATAAAATGAAAAGGAAATTACTTTTAGAACTTGTCTTATATTTATATATTTATTTACATATGTTTTTAAATAATTGTTTTATTCATTTAAGTCTTTAAAATAGTTTTCAGTTTTCTAATAAAAAGAATAATTTTGAATTTTAAGCATAAATATATTACTAAATTTTCATAAGGAAATTTATTAAAAAAATTGCTTGTAGATTTCAGACAACTAAAGCAAAAAAAATTATTTTGAAATTTTATTTAAAGTCAAACAAATTTCAAAATTGATTTTTTTCATCTCAAATAATTCTGATCCAATTTATTTAAATAAAATATTATATGTTGATGGTCGTTTTTGATTAAAAAAAGTAAATTTTTATGTGCTTTACTGGTTATTTGATTTTGAAAAATTCAAAGCTATTTAAAATTTGAATTTTAAACATGTTTTATACAACTGAATATTAATTAATAAAATATTAATTAACATATATATATGTATGTATGTATTAACACATATTTATAATAGTAAATTATTTAAATTAGTTTTGTTTACCTATATATATGTGTGTCTCTGTGTGTTTATATGTATTATATTTACTTTAATCTAAATATTGATTAAATAAAATAGCCAAAAAGAATGAACAATTTAGTTTATATCAATGTTAATATAAATTTATTTATCTAATTTATATGTATAACCCTTGTCATTATGTTGACATATGTTTACCACCTACACGTATATTAATCGTAGGTCGCAAAGGTTAATTATGGACATGTTCACATATTACCCCTAGGTTAGGTTATACATTTTAACTTTATCATGATGTTTGTATTTTTAATACGAATATCATAAAATATTAAAACATAAAATTAAAGTAAAATTACATTTTAAATTAAATTAATAATAAAATATTATTACTAATAATGATAAACCAATATACGTTTTAAATAATTAAATATTCATCAAACTCTTTTAATAATAAATATTAAATTTCTTTTGTATTAATAATATTATTCACATAATCATAAAATAAGATCTTGTGCAAATTAATAAAAAGATTTTTTTTGAAATTTACCTTTTTAGCCCCACTGCCAATGCATCTGATCCAACACAAGGGACTAAGGTCGAACACATTAAGGGTCTGGCTACACATACCTCCATCTGCGCTTTCAATCGACTCACGTATCTTACTCCATCTTTGGACGTTCCCATACATTGTTTGTACTTCTATCGATTCTTTTAAGCTTCCTATACTAAGTCATTTTCTCCAAAATTTCAATAAGTAAGAGCAAGGCTGAACCACTACAAGAATTGTGATGACTTCCTTGTGACTCAAATTTAGGCAAGACTTTGACCAATACTCTTGTATCACTAAGGAGAACATTTTGGAACACTTAAGTTGAAATTTGTTGTGGATCGAGTAATATGAATGGTTCTATTAAATTAAAACATGTATAACGATAGTTAAAATAAAAAAGGCTCTAAAATAAGGTGCATCAGAGATTTTCGTATTGGTTCGGACTTCCCATCCCACGTCCAGTTCAGACTCCTTCTAGATTTAAAAAGTAACCCTTACTTAACTCGAAGGAATAGGTATCTTATAGAAAACCACCTGAGCTGCCAAACAGGACTTCGTGCCTGAAGTTCTCTAACATGTCTTTGTTAGTCCCTGAGGAGTTGGTTTTGATGACAACAACCTTAGAATAGATTATAAAATATAAATACTAACATTACAAGTTTAGATATATATGTATATGCAGGATCTAATCATGCATGTATCAAGAATGAAGACTGTACAGTATAGAGATTCAAGATATAGAGATAGAAGACTCATGAGTATCAAGATTATCAAGAGTTCAAGGTTAAGTTTGTTTTATTAGGAATATTTGTTAAAACTCGTAGAAAAGCACTGACATCTTAATATCCAATTTATTCGTGGAATGGAATCCACTTCGAGCCCGTTAAAGGGATGGAACCCTAAGTAGGATGGAACCTACGAAAATCTAGTGGGACATTGTTTTGTATCCACTATTTTTAATTCAAATGATTTTACAAAATTATCTTGTTTTCAAAATGATTTCAAAACTTTCCTTTTAAAAGATTCAAAACTCTCTGTCTTGATTTTAAATAATTTTAGCCTCAAAAACATATTTAATTTCAAATTCAAAATTACTCCTAATTTTAAACTATCTTTTCAAATAATATATTTAACTTTTTATTTATTTATACTTTGATTTAAATTATAGTTAAATAATATGTATATATTGTTCTTTATATTTACTTATGTATTTTAACTATAGTTAAGTATATTTATAAAGTTTAAAATAATTTTAATATAAGATAGAGGTTATTTTCAAAGAAAATCAAAACACCAAAAATCCCTTTGGGAGGTCGACATGCCCATGTACCCCATGTCGACATAGTGTCAGTTGGTTTCAAAATTCAAATTTCAAAAGAAGTGTCTATTCTCCATAACGCTTCATGAATGGACATGGCTGTTGTTTTTCTATAAATAGGGGTCAGTTTCAACGAATTTTCAATCACTTTTTTCTGGTTTTCACTCCTCTTCTTCTTCCACATTTCTTAATACAAAATCATACCATTACTCTGCCGAAATCAACATCGAATCATACTCGATTACTTCTAGTGTGATTCTCCATCACTTTCTCTACAAGATCCAAGTGCTAATCTGAGTTATATACATTTTGTAATCAATCGAGCGAGAGAAGGTGTGATTGTAGCCTTGGAAATCAATCAAAAGGGAAAAGATGTGATTGTAGCCCTGGAAATCAATTGGGTGAACTTGTTGCCCCGGAAATCAAGTATCTCTACCCAGAGGATTGTTATTATAGAGGGTGTACCTCGTAGCCTTGAAACCGAGGGTTGTAATTGTTGAATTGAAGTTTAAAAGGAAATCTGTACTTAGTTGTGCGGGACTGGATGTAGGGTAACTCCGAACCAGTATAAAATCCGGTGTGTTCTTTCCTTTACTGCTTTTACTTTATATTTGCATCTGTGTTTGATTCTGTGTTCATATCTGTGTCTGATTAGTGCATACATTGTTAACAAATTAAGATAAACTCAAAAAGATTAACAGATTTCTTAAAACACTATTCACCCCTCTCTAGTGTTAATTATAGCCTTAAGATCCTTAATCCGCATTTCTCACAGTCTTAAACTGCAAAAGTAGTAATAATTGACTTCGTGTGTTCTAAATAACACGGATGAGTCGATAGTGTACACCCTTCAGATAATCTTCTTCATAAGTGATGTATTGTGTATATATGGAAGAATGGAAGTAACTAATCCCTTAAATAATACTTCTTGAATGTTCAAGTGATTAGTATTGCAAAAGAAAGCCTTTGAATACAAGAATAGATTTCAAGAAATTACAAGAGAAAAGCAAATGTAAATTGATCATAGATTCTTGAATCAAAGTGCTATATATAATGTTCGAAAAGTTGTATGCGTTCATGAGAAATAGCTGCCATTAGATACAGTTGTAACTCTTCATGGAAGAAAGTGCCTCTTTATTAAAGAAAAATTCTTCAAAAAATTCAAAAATATAGCGGTTACATGTAACTAGTCAATTGGTAGAGTGCCGATCAGTCGACTAGTTATAGTCGAAATATGAATTTTCAAACAGAAAAGAAACAGTTTATTTTTGCCTTTATTTAGTCGACTGAGACTATGCAACCAGTTAACTGATTGGGTCACTGGTCGATTGTTCATGTAGTTTTAATCGACTCGCTACCTTGTATATATAAAAATAATAATGCACATAATATTAGTCGACTAAGCAACTATAACCAATCGACTGATATTGTTTTAGTCGACTGGTTGGAAGGTTTTAGTTGAATAAACGTGTTTTTCTTTTTTTTAAATGAAAGTGCTATTTTCCTGACTTGTGTGTGTATACCACTTTGAAGAGATTTTAACAATCATATGCTTCTAGACATAAAACACTATGACTAATATAACTTTATTTGTCATCGTCGTCTTGGTTTCGTCATTGTATCTCTTCATTGGTCGATATCTTTTCCCGCAAAGTTAGAATATATAGAAATATTTCTTATGTAGTTGTCACTATCAAAATACAAAATTATGAGGTTCTAACATTCTCCCCCGTTTTTATGATGACAACTATACAAGTTAGAAAATGAAATTTCATGATAAAATAGTTCTCCCCTTATCGATATGGCCGTATAGTTTTTCTCTCCCTTTGACATGCACAAAAAAGAAATATATACCGATTGGAGTAAGTATGAAAATGAACAATCTTTGAGGGATTAAAAATATTACATAACATCACAAAGAGTTATGCTATATCATGAGTTCAACATCTAATAAATACATCACGAGTTCAACATCACAAAATAAACATATGACAGCATGAATAGTTTTTAAAGTTACAAACTTTTAACATCACAAACTTAAATACTACAAGTTTCGAAAGCCACAAACTTTCGACATCACAAACCTGAACACCAAGAAGTTTCAAACCATAACTAAAAATACTTTACCTATAATCCCTAAAAAAAATTAGAAAAAAAAAGTTCTAAAAGACAATAACAACAAACAACATAAAGTTCTATAGCATGAAACATAAAAATAATAATCCAACCAAACTTTCTAAACTAACTCTTCATTCCACCCTTGATGCTTACTTTTTTCATTCCCCTCTTCATCTCCTTCCTTTTTAGAAAAATCCCAATTGTAAGGACCTTCATAAGTTAGAGCACCTTTTGGAGGAGGAGGAGATCCCAAAGTAGGGAGTCTAGTGCAGTTGATCTTCTTTCATATTTTGTCTAGAAACCCCATCATTTTGTCAACCTTGGATTCAAATCTAGTTAGACGGACATCCATCTTTCTTTGATTTTGAGAGATAACGGTGAAGGAGTTTCTCATGGATCAATTGATGGGTAATTCAACAATTTCTGCATCTTGACCAAACTCTTCCGGTTCATGCTCTAATATTGGAATGTATGAGGAAGTAAGTGGTGGATTTGAAGATGAAGGAGGTGCAGATGCCATCGTATCTTCATGTTCTAACCATTTGTCATAAGTCATATGTCCTTTATTTCTTATTAGAAGCTTCACTAATTTCAAGGCTTTTGCTCCAAAATGTTTTACACTAATAAACTCCGAGTCAAGTATATTAGTACGAAAATAAAAGAAGATTCTCATAGTGTAGGGAGCATAGTGAATGGTTTTTCTTTTACGATTGTGAAAGAAACAAATCTCATCCATGATGATTTTTTCCCAATTAATTTGTTTCCAACATACATTTTGTATAAGGCGCGATAATTATTTTCATATACCTTATCATAGCTTTCGGTTCGAGGCATGATAGTGTGAGTTCAGATTCTATAGACGAGTCTCGCTTTTGGTCTTAACGATATGGCTTTCATATTCCTATGGTCATCACTTAGAAAATTATGACTAACCTCATCCCTAGCGCAATCTTTATAATTAACTCATTCAGCTCCTCTCCTTCAAATGGACAATTCAAGATATGCCCTAATCTAGGTTATTGTATAAAGAATTTCTCTCAAAAAATCTAGGTTGAGATTAGCATGATATATTTTTACGATTAAAGGAAATTTTTTTACATTGTTAGCATTAAAATTGATTAAAATCATTATCCCATTGTCATGTGTGAACTCACGAATATCGCTGGCAGAAAAATCGTCCATCTTGGTGAAGGGCCCATCAAAAATCCGACAATTCTTCATTCTTTCATATCTTTTTATAGCGGTATTGTTATGTAGCCACTTGCGGATTTGGGCTTCAGTTAGCTCATTTGAAGATGAAGAAGGTCGATCCGTTCATTTTGGTGTCATTGCTTTGAGGTTTAGATTTTTTTTTGAGATTTTGTTGTTTTTAAGGAAGGTTTTTTGAGTTTTTGAATTTGGTAAAGAAGAATAGGGGCTGGTTTAGGGTAGATAAAGCATTGAAGAGATGTTGGTTGGTAAATAAATAGGCGTATGCATTAAAAATTGTGCCTCTTTGACCACAATTTGATTAAAAAATTCTGTTCATAACCATTTGACTGAAAATAGGGAACCAATCGACTGGATGAGTTGGAATTTACAGGGTTTTAAACTCAAAAGAAATGGTGAAAAATTAGGGTCTATCAGTTGACTAAAAGTTGATAACCAATCGACTAATGAAGGAATCAACCGAATGATCTCTGTCAAAATATAAAAAAATTATTATTTGTATCTATAGCAACCCGCACCTCCCGGCACACCGATCCTTTCGGATTCACGTCATGTCAAGAAATACGAGCTGTTGGGTTTTCAAAACATTACAAGCATGATTATAAGGGTAAATTCGTAGACATTCTACATTTTCATATCTCACAGCGGAATGAATTAAAATATAAGTACTAAAAAATAGACATTCAAAAAATAGTCTCCAAAATACTTAATTTCCATATACATTGTTCCCAACGTACAATATTAGTTTTAGAAACTTTTAATACAATAAGTAACTTTATGAGGAATAATGAAGAATATGAGAACTCTAACGTATAGCTTCTTTCTCCATGTGTTATGCCCAATCAACTGCAAACCTTTCATTCTGTGGTGGGCGAAAGTGAAATGAAGGGAGTGGCTCGAATAAAAGTCTAGTGAATGAGCTCATGTTATATATATGGTGACTATGTGGAGTTGACTTTAATTCTACCTTATATGACCTAAGATGCTGTAACGACCCAGAATTTTAGTTATTTGAATTTGGAATATTTAATGAATTTTAAATATTGAAAAGTTAATTTTATAAATTAAATAACCAGAATTTCAAATATAGTGATTTATTGGATAATTTAATTGTTAAATTTAATAATTGAAATTGGTTAAATAATCGAATCTAGAGTTTTAAGTTAGATAAAAATAATTTCAAAGCTTATTTAAATTTATATAATGAAGATAATAAATTTTTTAAACTTGATTTAAAAGTGATTTAGCTAATTTTGAAATTAACTCGTTTTAATTAACAATAAAAATGCCTTTCGGAGCATAGTCTCGGATTTCGACGAAACCAGTTTCATTGGGTCCGTAATAATGAATTATACTACGCCATCAAATTTCGTAGCGATTAGACGTATCGTTTGGTCGTGTGAGATCAAAACGCGTTGAAATTAATATTGAAAATTTAATATAATAATTGGGTTCAAAAGGCTATCTTCTCCATACGATCGAATTAGGGCTCAAGACTTGTTCCATTTCGTTTGGAATAGGGGTATAACATATAGAATGCCAAGCGGTACGCCTCGATTGGGGTCCGAAATTATACTGCTAGATATTTTTTATTTTAAATTATATATATATATATATATCTAGATTTGACTACACAGCCATGTTTACTCACATCCGCCCACAAAACCATACATGCCAACACCCTCGTTCAATCCCATCTTCCCTCTCTTATTTAAACGATGTTGGTTACTAGAGAAAGAAAAAAAACATATTGATAAAAATATAAAGTTACATCTTTAAGTGGAAATTGGATAGATCTTTGATTTATCATAGATTGGAGGGCTCGGTAGGAAGTTGGAAGGTGCATCAAATGTTCACAGTGAAGTTTTGTTTGAGATAGAACTAGGGTTTCGGGTTTGGAAATTTTGGTTGGACGATGTACGATTTGAAGCTCGGATTTGGGGTTAGCAGGGCATGGCGGACTTGGAGGTGAAGTTCGGCGAGTCACGGTGGGCTTTGGAGGAGTCACGACCGTGCACCTGGGCTCATGCTAGGGTTGAACGTGATGGAGAAAGGGAGGCTCGAGTGGGTTTTGATGGGTCGAGGTGGTGGAGCTCGGGGAGAGATAGAGTTTGGTGGTGGTTTCAGGATTTTTCATGGAGGATTGGAGGAGTAGTGGACATTTGAAGCTGCGGCCATGTCGAGGTCGTACTGGAGGCGGCAATTCAAATTGGGAAGGAGGTTATTAAATGTAACTAGAGTTTAAGTATGTAATTAGTTTATTTTATCATTAATTTAATTATTGAAACTTATAAAATTTATAACTCCTTCATACGAGGTTCGATCGAGACGAAACTTTTTGCATTGCGCTCGTATCGACGAGTGCTTTGCGATGGAACTAGTTTGGACGAATTTGGAGACTGTGGAAATTTGGGCTAAAATCAGACGTCGTCCAGTTTTAGTTCCAAACTGGAACGCTTCAGCGACATCAGAAATTTCGGTGAGTTATTCTCACCTTTTTGGATCACTAGTATGATTTATAGTTGATAAAAATTGTTGAATGATTGTTTGAATGAATTATTATATTTGTTAGTTGGTTTGGATATATTCCCGCCTATTGGAATGGATGAGACCCTATTACATTCTCGTGTAAGAGCGGATGACCCTTTGTATACGAATCCCGCCTCGAAGCAGTTGATTTATATTTTATGATTGTATAACATTTGTGATGTAGGGGAAACGGGTTGGAGGGATCCAACAGAATTTCTCGCTATTATTGATTTGTTTCAATAATATCTTTTATATGGATTATTGAACAATAAACCTGATTGTGGACATTTTAATTATAACATTGTTATATGTTGGAAACTAAAATCCAGAAGTGATAGAAAATTGATATTAATATTGGTTAAGTGTTGGGTGGCTATTGGCCTCAAATTAGTATTTTAAAAATACTATAAGTTGCCGTTTAAATCGGAAATTAATTTTGAGACATGAAACAATTTTAAAATCCGAAATTAGGTTTTAAAAATATTTTTAAGGATTACCTAATTAAATATATTGATATTGCTTTTAAGTTAATTAATTATATTAATATTGTTTTTAAGTTATTTAATTATAATACTAATTTAAGGTTATTTAATTATAATAATAATCTTTTAAAGTTATGTAAAGATATTAAAATTGTTTTAAAGTTATAATATCATATTAATATTATTTTAAAAGTTATTTAATTATTTTAATATTGTTTAAAGGTTATTTGTTATAGTTAATAGGTTTTAAGAATTTATAAAAGGTTTAATAAATTAAAGGGTTAATTGTTTCAAGGGTAATTATGGTTCCAAAATTTATAGTAAGGATTATTAATAAGTTTTGAAAATAAGTTATTATTATTTATAAAAATGGTGTAGATAAACTATTATTGTTTATTTAACAATATTTTGGAATTATTAATTATTATTAAGTTGTTTAAAGTTAATAATTTTCATTAATTTAAATGTCTAGTGTTAGTAATTATTATTATAAAATGGCGTTTTGAAGTAAAAGATTTTAATTGTTCATAAATGTTTTCGAAACCTATGAATGGAATTGAAAGACCTGGATTTTATAAAAGAGCTTATGAAATGGTTTGGAGACGTAAGGAAAATTACTTACATGGTGAAGGGTTTTATAAATGGTTAGATATTTATAAACGAATTTTAGAAATGGGTATATAGATTTATAAAAGGGATTTTATAAATGTTTTATGGTTTTATAAAGGGATTATAAATGGTTGTTTTCAAAGGTTTATAAAATGATTTATAAATGGTTTTGGAGAATCGAATAAAAGAAAACTTTCTAAATTTTGTGGATATACTTATACCCTTGAGATAAGTATATGGATATTTCCAAGTATTGAGAGATTTGCGAGTATATCTTTGTAATTTACAATTAATTTATGAAGTGGGTTTTATTTATGGAGGATTTATTAAAAGAAGGCCAGTGGTCGCAATGTGCTTAACCCATGTTGTTTTCACCTATGGAATAAATCTTTATGTGAATGTTTGTTTATTTGATAGTTCAATAACCGACTATCAAATCTTGGCCTGAATATGTAATCCTTCTTAATTTTGTTGGTACGGAAATATTCTTTACTTAACACCGAAGGATTTTAACTCTGGAAATATCTAGGGGAAACACGAGAATTATATGATATAGTTACCATCAGTGGTGCTATACTGTACGTATAAACTCGTTTCGTTCTTCTAGGACAAATGACAAGGAGATCCGTCCACTTAAACGGTTAGGGGGTGATCCCCGCTCTTATGTATTGTCTGATTATTTCCAAAAGAACCAGTATTGAGCATTCCGAAAATTGACATTTGGTTTTGTGGAGAGATTACTCGAATTTATAACCACTCTGGAAACCATATACGGTTCTATAGAGGAGTTTCGTGATATATTGAGATGTTGGGATCCATGTGTGATTCCGAGACCCGTTGGGGTATGAGAATCTGGGTGTGATTCCAATATCTAATTGAGATGTGGAAATCTTTGTGTTATTCCGAGACCCGTTAGGGTATAGGAATCATGTGGGATTCCATGATCTATTTGGTGGCGATGTGTAAGCTGGAATGTTGGACGTAGCCTCATCAGTGGGAATGACTAAAACCAGAGATAGGAGGCATGGCCAGTAGGGTTGGCAAACCCGTAGGGTGTAGTCGGCTCCTCCTAGATGTCACTTATAGTTGTTATGCATGCATGGGACTATGCACTCGGTCTTAGCGAGACCAGCCATGTTTTTCCTTTGGTACATCACTAGGGATGTATGCTGCTTCAGAAGGATATCTATGATCCTTGTGTAGGAGGACCGTTCCTCGAAGTACTGAGGGCACCTCCATGGAAATCCTACACAATTAGCGAACGCGCCTTATCGATTTTCGATTAAATACCTAGTATTGTTGTGATGTACACTCACGAGCATCACAACTACTTGATTATTATTATTTTCGCCTTTAGACGTTATTATAATATAAATGGATTTTCTATAGAAATGTTTTGGTTATCGTAAGGTAAAAACCCGTCCGTGTTTATGTGTAGCGTGGTCTTACGAGATACCTTTGATTTTAAGGGTTTTATATAACTTTAAATCTAGTCGGGTCTGTTTTCTCACGCTGGTTTTCTAGACTGACTCGGGTGTTATTTATTATAATTCTCGGGTCAGACCGAGTATATATTACAGATTGGTTTGGATGCTTGGAGCTTCAAGTGACGAGTTGGAGGCCCAAAGACGTATTCACGTAGATGGTTATTTTCCATTGTATTCATGTTGTGTTTATCAGCAATCATAAGGACAGGCTGTTATAACTGTCCAGGCTGAAATAGGTTTGTATACTCTAAATTATGCCTTTATATACATATATTACAGTTTTGTTTTTGTGTAAAGATTTATGGTATATTATAGATTATTTGTTCCGCTGTGAGATTCTTTGTTGCTTAGTTTTCTTCTTACCTTCTTTCTCTTTTTTTCTCTAACAATCGGGTTTCCGACATTCGATTGCTCGGCATGTGATACAATGGACGTATTAATGTCATTTTTCGAGCGTCGAAAAGCCCGGTTCGTTATAGCTGCTGTACAAGTGTCCATGTATTCCTATGGTCCTTTACTTGATATAAACCTACACAAACAACTTGTACATGCTCCTATAAGGATTGAACCTCAACAATTACCAATTGACCATTGCCTTAGAGCTACTCAATATGAAAACACCGCTGCTAGAGCTACTCATTATAAAATACTACCGCTAGAGCAACTCATTATAGAAACACCGCCACTAGTGCTACTCGATATAGAAACACTGCCATTATGGTGCTGCATGATATAGAAACAACGCCACTAGACTACATAATTTGAACACCACCACTTGGCTACATGACATAGAAACCCCGCCACTAGGCTACATGGTATAAAACACCGCCGCTAGGCTACGTGATAGAGAAACACCACCATTAGGCTACATGAGATAGAAAACCGCCACTAGGCTACACTCACTTTTGTACATTTTTAATATATAAACAATTAGCTATAATTTAAAATCCTGGGCCTAAGACCAAAGTTCATCATGTGTTTTAGAATGCCTACTAGTCGACCACTATGTGCTGGGGTAGTCAACTGCTCATGGTGAAAAATTAGAGTTAACGCTATATTTTAATTCAGTTTTAATTTATTTTTAACTCCATTCGTTCTATGATATCAACAACAAACCTTATACTTGTAGTCTTTAGGTTTTACAATTCTTCTGTGGATCCAAGGTGATAATTGTCCATTTCCAAAATCAATATAACCTATGTTAATATCTATATTATCAAGTTATCAAGTTATATTAATAAGTTAAGGGAAATTTCTATTTGATTACAATTGGTTCAACCTAGAATAACATACATCTTCTAACAAGTTTATACCCATTTAATTCACAAATTCAACTTAGATTTAGGGTTCAATTCATATTAATGAATTATAAGAATTTCTATTGATTACAAAGGGTTTTATCTAAATTAATCTATATATTAACAAATTTATATCAACCCAATTTATAATTCAATTCCTAATTTAAATAATATAGGTTTCCAATTCAATTTCTAACAACCTAAATCAGAGAGTGTATATTAAAATTAACTATAAATAATCATCTTATTTAAATGTTCCCACTCACCTTAGATCCAAGCTTGCTCCTAATCTCTACTTAGAAATCTACGTGCGTTTAATAGTCCCTCCTCAAATCCTACCTTCTTGAATTCCTTTGTTTTACTTTTATTTTATTTTGGAGAACTTTAGTTTTGTTATGTAGAAAAGAAATTGATAGAATTTTCGTATACTGACTAATTTTATGGTGAATTAAGGTTTAGGGTAGGTGTATATTTATAGGGATTTGAATTAATTCTAACCGTTGATTAACCCTACTAGGAGAATCTTGTTTTCATCCTATACGCTAATTAATTACTTCGTTCAAAAGTAAAACTATTTGGTTAAATTTGAGCAATTAGATTAATATATTAAATCCATATCCATTTAGTTATTTAGTTAACGCTTCCTTAATCATCAAGTTTTACTTATTTGAATTTTCATTAAGGTTAATTAATCTATAAACATTCTTACCGTTAACGTTAATTAACTAATATTTATTTCCTTTAACTCCATTCCTTTTACCATGTTAAAAATTCATTAACCTAATTAATATTATTATAATTGCAATTAGTGTCACTGATACATATACATATTATATATATATATACATACATATACATATATTATTTACCATTGTTGGGAATCTTAAGCATACACACACACGTATTTATCTTGACAATGATTAAGAACTTCACTTCTTTTTTTTCAATAATTAACTAGTATTTATCTTTTCAAATCCAGGTTATTAAATCTCCCTCTATTCCTTATAAAGAAAGAAATAGCATAACCCATATTTGACAATAAATTTTATTACTACTTAATTGATATTTCTTTACAAAGAAAGATACACGTGTACATGTATGTGTAATTATTTACAATAATTAGAATCCTTATTCTCCACCACTTAATTGCAAAATTAATTTTTAATTGATTAATAATTATGCTCCCAATTTCAATTTGGATTCACCCTTTTTATTCTTTTTATTTTACTAATAAAAAGATAGCGTATTTCACATTCCTTTTTAAAATAATTATTTATTTTCAGATCTTGTTACTTTTATCTCTACAACATTACATGCGTTCTTATTTTCCTTAAATATATTATTCTCTCTCTGTTCTAACATAAGAAACATACATTTAGTAATAAATTCCACTATTAATCCGGTTAACATTCTTACCTCTATGCATGTAAATACATTTCTTTTGAAATAACCTTTTACTTCCATGTATATTCACTTATCAAGCATATAACATTAGATATATTTTTTTCTTTTAAAGTATTTTATTATATTCTCTTTCTAACATATGTAACGTATATTTTCATTAATTACGATAATAAATTCCATAAAAGGATAATTAATGCTCTCCCTTTGCATAAAATATCTTCTTATTTTTCTTTTAATGTTCGTTGACAAAATTATACTCTTTTTAATTATATTGTTATATCCTTTTTTCAGTATATTCATCCTTTTAAGTATAGTAATAATTTCATCATTAAGCCTTTCCCTTGAAGCATTTTCACATTTGTGCACACGAATATTTTTCCTTCTTTTCTTTTAAATGCACATACATCATTATACCATCTCTCTTTTCTTTTCTTTTCTTAGTGTAATTCATACATATTCAACTTATTTCTTAACAAATAAGTTTTTCTTTTTCTTGCATTTATTCTTAAAGTAAATTTCAAAATAGACGCAAAACATGAAATGCGCGCTACGGTGAATAATTTGTATCCTTTTCTTACGGTATCTTTTTAACAACTCATATATGAATTTTTGCTAGAAAAATCTACTTGATACAAGGGAAAATCGAGATCCCCAAATTTCTTTATTTATAGAAATTTACTATTTCGTTCTTTTATGTGAAATTATATTTTTACTCTTATTAATATTTTAATTTAAAATTCTCGATGTGTTATATTCTCTCCCGTTAAAGGATTTCGTTCCCAAAATATCTAAGGATGAAAAAATGTAACTCGCATATACGGAAACCAATATATACAACCATCTACTCAACCATCAACCACTTGCAACCATTGTCCTTAGTCTATAATTTCTATTGCAACATGTACATATAGGTATGGAATGCATATGAACCTATAACTAAGGAAAAGCTAGGCGATCCCCTAAATTAGTCCACCTCCTGCAATGCAAGTGCTTATGCTATGCATCCAAAATGTATGCAACATCCTTTGTAAATATACTGGCAGTTCTATATGTATGTGCAACCATATATTCCATATGCAGCAACCATATATATATTACCGATAAAATAAAATATATAAGGTGATGTGTGTCGTGGGCCAACATGAACAAATTGGTTATTATGTGCAATACTAATTAATAAAATACATCCATTAGTAGCCATCATCCAAAATATGTCTTAGTGACTCATTCACAACCATGCCTATCATCAAAACATTTCTACCTATGGAATATACTAGGCTAAACACTAAGTGTCTAAGTAACTATACTGACTAAAATGGAAACATACCAAAAAAGAGTTCTAGACGGGTAGCTCGGATTTCCCCCAAGGCTCCCCAGTACTCTCAACTCGACCGTTCTTCCATCTTAAATTTTCAACTTTACTACCGGCATGTAAATTCAATCTAATCCACTACAAATGTATGTGCATAGGTAAACCTCTGCAGTCCTTGCTACTAACTCATCTAACCTTATGTCCCTATGCACCATAACTGATAACTTGAGCATAAGTATGCTCTTAATGGAACGTAGCCATATGCGACCCTCAATGCACATTCACGTAACCTTAATTTATCCCAGTAGTATATCGATTACTCCCCTATTGATACTAAGGTAAGACAACACAAAGTGGAGAGTGTCTCACCTAACATCAAATGACTTGAATTCCTTACTATCCTATCAAATCTAGCAATTAAAATGCTAAGTCTAAGTGAAGTCTTAAACTTAATTGAAGTCCTACCCTAAATCGTCTTTGAACTAAAGATTATCGATTTGGTGATATACGTACAACTATTACTTAAGTTAATGTCCCACGATAGTTTTGTTAACTAAATGGTCTCTTTTTTATCTAAGGGATGATTGAAAGGAATCCTACGATTTTCTTCTCAAACTCTTATGAAAATCTTCCAAATTTCATTTCCCATAAAAGTCACATCTGCATCCTTAATGCGTGCAACTGTAACACACACATATATATATATATATATATATATATATTATGGGAAACAAATCTTTGAATTAACAATCCTTTGCACAATCTTGACTTCAACTTTATCTGGAATATCTTTTATAGTTTGAATTTCCAAGATATTACCATTTCCTAATGTCACCCCATCAATTAGCCTTTTTTCCAAATGCAACTTCTCACCATTTTATTCCAACTATCCTATAGTCAACATAACTCAATATGAAAGGGTGTCTTGCCATTTTAATCCAATGGACATAATGACCAATACTTTATACTTAGGGATTTCTGCATTTTAATGCATTGGAATCACATTTTCCTTAAAAGGAAATGTGAACTTTGTTACTTTCCACAAAATTATCTAAAAGAAGATTTGTGTTATGTTTGAAATTACAAAGGAATTATTTTTTCTGTTAAGGTACAAAATATGGTGACCATCCCTATTTTGTACATCTCGTTCTTTTGAATATATTCCTTGTTATTTCAAATGATACATTTTTGTACTAAAACTGGATAGTTTATATAAATTTGCGTTTCTACACATTCCAATCCAATGAATTAAAATACTACTTAAATCCTACTCCAATTTATAACAACTTCCAATTTGTGTTTGCTTGCCTATATCAATTATCCAACAAACCTGAAATTACCATGTAATTTCCTTAATGAATTGTCTTATAAATTCAGGAACGGCTACTCCTTTATTTTCCATATTCAAGTATATGCACTATTTAACCCTACAATTAGAAGATTTACATTTTGGGCATACATGGAACGCATCTACAATGATATAAATCCAATAATATATAAAAATATATAATTTTTCATTCACGTCCACATGGTCCTCCCATAGCCTTTAGGGGAACAATATAATATTTGGACCGCTCGTAGCCTATAGGTATTTCATTCTCACCTATATGGTACCAAACTTGCTGATATAACGATAAGTCTACACTTACCATCCCATTTAGATTGTCTAATGTAATCAAGGAAATTTCCATTTGTTACTTAACACTCCCTATAAGGATTGTAGTAGACCATACTTGGCCCTTCAACACTTCAAACTGAAAAATTTCTTGCATCTGTAGTATTCTTGATATGATTAAAAAATATTGACTTTTTCCTTCCTTATCCAAAAATATGTTTACCCAAATTGTACATTTCAACTTTCTTATGCCAAGATTTTACAATCTAAACCATGCTTAGGTAGAAAACACAATGCAGTGTTCACCCTTCTCTATTTCAGGAAGATTAATCTAGTACTATATTCTCTTAATTCAACCATTATAACAACCCACCCTGGAACATGCCTAAATTTTGATCTAGAAAAGGCCCATCGAAACTTAAATCCATTCTAAGGCAAGCCGTTAGTAGTAGAAAGAAATAACATTGCAGAGCCATAACTAAACTTTCAGAACTCACAGCGGATGGAACAAAATATAATAGTAAAGTGTACCCATTTATTTTTAAACCATAAAAATGTCATAACACAAGATCCCATAGAAACCGTAATATAATATCCGTTACAACAACTGTTTAAATCCATGGGTACACATGAAAGAAAATAATAATAAATATCGCCACTTGCCAAGCTTATTCACCTTTAAGCATCGTCACCGCCATCACTCCTTCCTTAACCTTTGTTGTAAGAGGAGAGAGTCGGAACAACAACTGTCCAGTGAATAAACACCTCGAGTCTTACCTTTTCGGTACTCGGGTAGTATATTTCAAAATAAGAATATGTCCACAAACATAAAATCATTAAAATCATTTAATACTTCTTTATAAGGAAAGGAGGTGGGTCCAACCACTTAATACCTTCCATTCTAAAAGTAAATCATATCCTAATCATACGTCATAAATAGCTAATAATGTAAAAGATGATACCCAAGCCACTTAATACTTCCTAATGGAAAATAGGCAGACCCCGCCATTTAAGGCCTAATTCCAGAAGCGTGCTCCTCAATGGTACTATCTAGTTGACATCATATGGAATCTCATAGGCCACTTAATACTTCTAAATGGAAAATAGGCAGACCCCATCATTTAAGGCCTATTTCCAGAAGCGGACCCCTGTAGAGATACCACCTAGCGTAACTCCTTGGCCATTTAGTACTTCATCTAGGGAAAAAAGCGGGACCATACACATAATGGCATCTCATACTAGTCCGATATTCGTAGGAACTGGTAGCCAGATTATCTGGGTAGATTTCCCTTACAGAATTTGGAACTAACCTCGCGTTTTTACAAATATAAGGATATCTCACATCAAAAAAGTGTACACGACTTCTGTTAGCGTCAAAGTAAAGGGCAGACTTCCGTCATGTAACTTTATTTACCTCGCATCCCTATAACTTAGCCACAAATCAATTACCCTCCATATATATACACACACATATTCGCTCATCTCACCATTTCATAAATAAGAGCTTATAAGGAATCTTCTTTATTATGCCTTAAAATAATAATTAGGCTATTTAAGAGTTCCTCTTATTTTAACCTCAAAATCAATTACTTCCTAATGGGGGAAAATAAATGTAAATAAGTGCCTAATTAACGACACCGTATACACAATAGTTTTAAGTTAATTATGTAAATAGAAATAAATAAATATTCATGCTTAATAAGTTCTAAATGCACGGATTTTACGCCCTAAACTAGCGCTAAATGTCAATTGACTAACCAATTATTATTACAAGTCATTTTCTTCAATTTCCCAAGGTTTTATGGAATTCTAATGTCCAAAACAAGGAATAAATATTCATAATCAAAACTGCAATAACAGACTTGTAAATAAAATAGAAACTCAATTTATTACACCAATTCAATGGAATATTATAAACAATAAGAATTGCAATCTAAACCCCATATTCTATTCAATTCCACTTTTACAAGGAAATGGATAAGAATAAGTGGTGTAAACTATGAGAATTCGTAATCTAAACCTCTTATTATATTGAAGGATCACAATTTGACCCAAATAAGAAGGAGAAGTGGGATAGACTATGAAATTATCAAAAATTGCATAAATGAAACAAATCCCATCAAATTAATATAAATAATCGTCTCAACATAGAATTGACACTTCGAAATAAAAAGGAATTTTGGGGGATTTTATCTATCATATTTTCGAAATCCCTAAGGCATATTCAAATCTAAAAAAATACACTAAACAATTGCTGAAAAGAAATACTAAGGTTTCCACTCATAGATTAGCCTTAGCTTTACTCAAATAGATTTGCAGCCTTCCGATCTCTTACAAAATCTCTCTCTTTTGATAGACACACACACACACAATAAGGAAGAGGTATATATATTCATCAGATTCAGAATAATTGGAGAAGAATAGGATAAGAATAGATGGGAGGAAAAAGAAACAAATAAAAAATAAGTTGAATCCTTACCTGAATTTTCTACGGAGTTTCTAAATCTTATTAGAGAGGTAGCAATGGCAGAGTTTCGTCATATTCCCCAAAATAATATGAATAAAAGTGGAGAGGATATGGTCCAGAACCGTAGGATAGAAGTAGGTAGGAAATAGGTAATCTGGAGCGCACAACTGAATAGAACATAACATTAAATCCTAGCCGCCATTGGCAACTATCATTGTTAAGCGGTCGACTGCCCTTGGGTGACTGGTCGACTGCTATCTTATTTAGAGGCGTTTATTTTGTTTTTGGTTGTCGAATTAATTTATTCCATAATTAACTTTTTAACATTAAGCCTTAATTAATCGTTTACTTAGCCCCCAAGCTAATTTTTGAAATCTAAATCCTAAATTTGATTTTTTATTTGAATTTGAATTCAAACTAAATTAATCTAAATCTGAGAACTTCAAATGCTCATAACTTCTTTGTTTGAGCTCCGTTTTCAACATATTATATATGGAAACAGATCAGAGTTCCTCCACGAACGCGATGGAATAACTTTTGTAGTCAAATTCTAACTTTTAAAAAATTCTCATATCCAACCCTTATCATTTTTAATTCAATTTAGATTATTTATTTATGGTTTATTTTACGGGGTATTACATTCTTCCCCCCTTAAAAAGGATTTCATCCCGATCTTCCAAGGGGCATACAGTGTAACTCGCAATACATCCATGTTATACAACCAAGTTCTCTACACAACAATCTACACAACCATTAGTGCAATGTGATTATGTACTACAGACATGCTAAAAAGAGCTCAATCCTAGCGTGAGTGTGTAATCGTGTCATGTAAGTATGTATGCAGATATCCTAAACATGCATAAAATTTTCAATATGAGTGTAAAGTGATTGTGAAAAGTGTAACAACCATCCCCTACCATCCAATCTAGTAACCATGATGCAATAAAAATCCTTATTTTTGAGAGAAAAATTACCAGTGAAAAGCTCTGGGTGAGTGTTCTTCATCTTCTCCTCCGTCTCCCATGTGCTTTCCACCGAATTGTCCCTCCATTGTACTCAGACCAACTTAATTATTTTATTGTGGAGTCTCCTAGTACCATGCTCCACAATGTGTGCGGTGGCATGGGGCACTGTCGGCTTCATCTCAAAATCCCCCAACTAAACAGGCTCTAGTCTTCTAGCGGTGTCATGAAGGTATTTCCTAAGGTGAAAATATGGAAAACATTATGGACTTGTAAGGAAGCTCCACATGATATGCTTTCCTACTATTTATAGAATTCTGGCCCAATAAATCTAGGCGCCAATTTTCCAAATTTTCCAAATCTTCCAAATCTAACAACTTTCTTAAGAGGAGAGGTTTCAAAAAATAACATATCTCCAACCTCAAATTCAAGCTCTTTCATTCTTTTATTCTCATAAGATTTCTAACGGTCTTGCGCTAACTTCATCCTCTACCTGATCAAGTCTACTTTTTCCATGGTATCACATATCAAATCGGGTCCGAGCAACACTTTGTCGGTGGTTTCCACCAACAACTAGGCAATTTTCAGGGCCAACCATAAAATGCTTCAAAAGGGGCCCTACCAATCGTAGTTTGATAGCTATTATTATATGCAAACTCAACCAAAGATTGATGCTGCTCCTAATGTCCTCTGAAACCCAAGACACAAGCTCTGAACAACTTCCAAAATACTATTCACCCTCTCTGTTTGTCCATCGGTTTGCGGGTGATATGTCGTGCTAAGGTTCAAAGAAGTTCCCAAAGATGTCTGTAGGCTCCTTCAAAACTTGCTAGTGAACAAGGGGTCCCTATCACTGACTATGCTTACAGGAATTCCATATGGAAGAACTACCTCTTTAATATAAATCTAGGCGAGAGAGGCGCTAGTCATATTTCTCCTAATTGGAACAAAATGAGCACTCTTGGTAAGTCTACCTACAACAACCCAAATAGCATCATTTCCCTTCTGACTTTTATGCGATCCTTCCACAAAATCTATTGAAATATGCTTCCACTTCCAAGCCGCAATTTCCAAAAGTAATAATAATCCACCGGGCTTCCCTTGCTCGGCTTTTATCTTTCGACATGTCAAACACCTAGCAACAAACTAAGCTACACTCCTCTTCATTCCATTCCAAAAGAATATTCTCTTCATGTCCTTGTACATCTTATCTCCTCCAAGGTGAATGGTCATCCTTGAGTGGTGACACTTCATAAGCACATCTCTCATCAAGTCATCAATCATTGGGACGCAAAGACGTCCATCTCTTCTCAAATATCCCTTCTCATCAAATGAGTATCTCCTACCATGGGGAAAATACTCTTCTTTCCTTAATATTTTCAAAATCTCTACTAACTCCTTGTCTTTTACTTACTCGTGCCCTATACGATCCATCAAGGCCGGTCTAAACTCCATAACTGATAGAAAACTTTGGAAGGGTTCTACTGAGGGTTGGAGGTTAAAATTCGAGAGAAACTCCAACTATCTCCATTCATATATAACACTTAGGGTAGCGTGTCCCCTACTAAGGGCATCAGCGACTACGTTCCCATTTCCGAAGGTATATTGAATACCAAAGTCGAAGGATGCTATATACTCCATCCACTCTACTGCCTAAGATTCAAATCTTTTTAGGAAAATAGGCATTTGAGTGATTTATGATTAGTGAGTAGCTCAAACCTTTCCCCCAAGAGATAATGCCTCCACATCTTTAAGGCAAAAACAATGGCTGCCAATTCTAAATCATGTACTAGATACCTCTTCTCATGATCTTTTAGTTGTCTACTAGCACAAGCAACTACCTTCCCTTCTTGCATAAGAACCGCTCCTAATCTTGTGCCACATGCATCCATGAAAACTATAAATGGTTTAGTTCCATCAGCAATAGTGAGCATGGGTGCACTAAACAATGACTCCTTAAGCTTCTCAAATGCCTTGGTGCATTCATTATCCTAAACAAAAACTTGATTCTTCTTGGTCAATCGAGTTAAAGGGGCTGCTATTTGTGCAAAGCTCTTGATGAACTTCCTATAGTAGCCTGCCAACCATAGAAAACTTCTAACCTCTGATGCATTAATAGGAACCTTCCATCCTTGGACAACTTCCATATTAGTAGGATCCATCGCCAATCCTTTCTCCGAAACAATATACCTAAGGAACCTAACCTCATTTTTCCAAAATTGGCATTTAGAAAACTTGGCTTTGAGTTGGTTTCTACTTAAGGTCTCCAATACCTCCCTAAGGTGGTCCTTACTGCTCCCTCTTTCCTTTGGAGAAAACTAGGATATCATCAACAAACACAATGACGAATTTATTAAGTTTCCCTCTAAATATTCTACTTATCAAATCCACAAAGTATGCCGGGGCATTTTTCAGTCCAAAAGGCATTACTTCCCACTCATAGAGTCCATCTGGTGTACGGAATGTGGTCTTTAGCTTGGTTTCCACTGCAATCCTTAATTGATGGAATCTTATTGCTAAGTCTAATTGGAAAAAGACTTTAGCTCTTACAAGTTGGTCGAACAAGTTATCTATTCTAGGTAGAGGGTACCTATTTTTCCTTGTTAACTTGTTCAACTCCCTATAATCAATGCAAAGTCTTAAAGAACCACCTACCTTAGTAGAAAAAACAACAAGGACTCCCCACTCAGAAGTACTCCTACGGATGAATCCTTTCTTCAATAGCTTTGAGGTTTGCTTATCCAATTCCCTTCTTTCTTTGGGGGCCATATGTCTCAATGGCAGAGCAACGGGTATTGCGTCCTTCTTCAAATCGATTCGGAACTCGATCTCCCTATGGGGTGGGAGACCCAAGACCTCCTCGAAGACATCGAGAAATTCACAAAATATAGGTACAGAAAGTGGTTCTCGATCAACAGATAGATTTAGTGAGTATAAATGGCTTAACTCAACTAATGCTTTGGGTGTACAAAGAATTTCTAGGTCACGACCTCGACGACTCATTAATTATACTACCCTTTTATCACGGTCAAGAATGGCTCCATAATATGATAACCAATCCATTCCAAGATAAGTTCATACTCCTTAAAATTTAGAACGTATGCAGTACATATGAAATCAACATTGCATATGCCTAACACTAGGTCTTTGCAAACAAGAGAAAGATGAGTCAACCCCCCAATGGGATTAGAAACCTCTATTTTGCTGTTGACCATCTGGGTTTTAAGGTTTAAGGACTTTACTACGTCCCTAACTATATGTGATGCCCCCGAATCAGATAGGGCACAAAAAGTAACCTAAAAAATAAGAGTTATGTCTTCTAGAGCTGCTTTTCCTTGGTCCCTTAGTCGGTAACTGGCAATAGGGACAACTTCAATAGCGTAGGCTTGTCCGCTTGGTCCTTCCTTAGCCATCTTGGAACATTGATTCTTATGATACCCTTCCTCATGGCAGTTAAAGCACTTCCCTTTAAAGGCTTCCTTCATCGGACTCACCCTACAATCTTTAGCTTCGTCGCCCCTCCTTTGGCATCTCTTACACACCTTTACTTCCTTCTTAAACTTCCCCTTCAACTTCTTGTTGGCACAAAAACTCCCCTTCTTAGACCCTCCTTTCTTTTGGGTCTGTGCATACTTATCTTTCTCTCTCCTATCTTCCTCATTGGCCACGTGCAGCATCGTTGTTTCTACCAACATCTCATACGTGGCCCCTATAAGTACTTGGGTCAACAACATTTCTCTTAGTGGGGAATTTAAGCCCTTCATGAACTTCATGGCCTTTTTCATAGGTGTGTCTATCAGGTTCATCCTTAATTTAGCCAATTCAATAAACTTAGCAATGTATTCTTTAAGGGTAGAATCTCCTTGTCTCATCTGAATGAACTTTTCCAATTGCAAGCTAACCTCGCTCTAGACATGAATCTCATCTCAAATCGGTCCTTGAATTCATCCCAAGGGAATATCCTGCCCGGATGCTCATCAGTAATATAGTTCCACCAATTTAAAGCTTTTTCCTTGAGGTGCCAAGCTGCCATTCTTCTTCTTAACTGATTATCCTAACCAAGCTCTCTGAATATCTTCTCACAGTTACAGATCCATGCTTTAGCTTTTGAATATCCTTCAGCTCTAGAGTATATCTTCCCTCCTATATTGAGAAAGTCCTTGTAAAGCTTAAAAAATTCGGTAGGACGTGGTGCTGCATCAGTAGTCGGGGAAGTGGGTGCTATTGGTGCAGCTGGAGGAATATGAATCTCTCCGACGGTCCTAAGATACTGTTTAAACCATTCAGACATTCCACGAATGGGTGGTCTTCCGTGGGTAGGGTTCCCTTATTCGAAAGAAGATTGATTATCAGCCATATCAACTATTAGTTGGTTAAAGCTTTAGAGACGATTTCCTAAGTTAGTATTTACATGCTGAAAGAAAAGAAAAGTTTGCCTAGTGTATGTGCTTATGTTCAAGAAGAGAGGGTATAGGTATATAATATAGTAAGAATTATTTTGAAAACTCTTTTTGAAAAAAAAATTCAAAAATAACAAATACGTCTCTCATACATATAGTTTTTCCCCGATGATCGGGTAACCTAGAGCTCTGATACCAAATGTAATAACATACCCCAGAACAGACCTAAATTTCGACCCAGAAAAGGCCCGTCAAAACTTAGATCCATTCTAAGGCAAGCCGTTGGTAGTAAAAAGAAATAACATTATAGAGCCATAACTAAACATTCAGAACTCACAACGGATGGAACAAAATATAGTAGTTAAGCGTACCCATTTATTTCAAAACCATAAAATGTCATCACACAAAATCCCATAAAACCGTAATACAATATCCATTACAACAAATGTTTAAATTCATGGGTACACATAAAAGCAAATAATAATAAATACTGCCACTTGCCAAGCTTCTTCACCTTTAAGCATCGTCACCGCCAAGGAAACCTCTATTAGCGTCTCTTTATGGGGTAAATCATAATGAATGTGAAGGGTATATGTTTTATATATACTTATGTATAAAATCTTTGGAAAACTTTTATCTATACATATATATACCTTTCAAAAGCCCATTATGAAAAAAAAATTGAAAACCTTTTGTGAAAACTCCTTTTTTTCAAAACCTTTTCAACTATGCTCTCTCAATATGCACTTAATCCCTAAGGAATCTTAAACCTAAGCTCTAATACTAAATTTAATAACCCGCACCTCCAAACACACCGATCCAAAGTTTAAGATGACTTTCGTATTCGCATCATGTCAAGAAATATGAGCCGTTGGGTTTTTAAAACATTACATAATATGATTATAATGGTAAATTCTAAGACATTCTACACTTCCAGATCTTACAGCGAAAGGAATTAAAATATAAGTATTGGAAAATAGACATCCAGAAAACAATCTCCAAAATACTTAATTTCCATATACATTATTTCCAAAGTACAATATAAGTTTTACAAACTTTTAATACAATAAGTAACTACATGAGGAACAATGAAGAATATGAGAACTTCAATGTATAGCTCCTTTCTCCACGTGCTATGCGTAATCAACTGCAAACCTGTCATCCTGTGGTGATGGAAAATGAAAAGAAGGGGAGTGGGTCAGACAAAAGTTTAGTGAACTAGCTCATGTTTAATATATGTTGATTATTTGCAATTGACTTTAATTCTACCCTATATGACTTAGGGTGTTGTACAAGTGTCCATGTATTCCTAGGGTTCTTTACTTAAGGGTATTTACTTGATATACACCTACACTGACAACTTATGTAGGTTCTTATAAGGATCGAACTACGGATCGAACCACAATAACTACCAATCGGCTACTGCTCCTAGAGCTAGTCAACATGGAAACACCATTGTTAAAGCTACTGATCATAGAAACACCGCCATTAGAGCTACTCGATATGGAAACACCGCCAGTAGGCTACGTAATATTGAAACACCACCACTAGGCTACATTATATAGAAACATCGACACTAGGCTACATGATATAGAACACTGCCGCTAGGCTACATGATATAGAAACACTGTCACTATACTACATGATATAGAACACCGCCACCACGCTGCATGATATAGAAACACCACCACTAGGATACATATTATAGAACACCGCCACTAGGTGAAAATCACTTTTATACATTTTTAATATATAAGCAATTCGCTAAAATTTAGAAACCTAGGCCTAAAGCCATGGTTCATCCTGCATTTGAGAACGCCAATCGGTCGACCGCTCATGCTGAAAAATTAAGGTTAACATTATATTTGAATTTGATTCCAATTTATTTTTAGATTCATTGATTTTATGAATTCAACGACAAGCCTTATACTTGCAGTCTTTAGATTCTACAATTCTTTTGTGAATCCAAGGTGATAATTTTCCATTTCCAAAATCAGTATAATTTAGGTTAATATCAATATAATCAGATTATTAGGTTATATTAATAAGTTAAGGGAAATTTCTATTTGATTAGAGTTGTTTAACCTAGAATAACATACATCTTCTAACAAGTTTATACTCATTTAATCCACAGATTCAACTTAGATTTAGGGTTCAATTCATATTAAAGGATTATAAGAATTTCTACTTGATTACAAAGAGTTTTATCTAGATAAACCTCTATATTAACAAATTTATATCAATCCAATTTATAATTTTATTCCAAATTTTAATAATATAGTTTTCCAATTAAATTTCTAACAACCTAGATCAGATAGTGTATTAAAATTAGCTATAAGTATCCATCTTATTTAAATGTTCCCATTCACCTCAGATCCAAGCTTGCTCCTAATCTCTGCTCGGAAATCAACACACTTTTACTAGTCCCTCCTCAAATCCAACCTTCTTGAATTCCTTTATTTTACTTTTATTTTATTTTGGAGAATTTTAGGTTTGTAAAAGGGAAAAGAAACTGAAAGAGTTTTGGTATACAAACTAATTTTGTGGTGAATTAGGGTTTAGGTTAGGTGTATATTTAAAGGAAATCTGAATTAATTTTAATCGAACCTTTGTTTTCACCTTATACGCTAATCAATTAATTTATTCCCAGGTACATATATTTGGTTAAATCCGAGCCAATTGGATTAATGTATTAACGGATGGTTATTTAGTTAATGCTTCCTTAATCGTCAAGTTTTACTTATTTGAATTTTCTTTAAGGTTAAGTAATTATAAACGTTCTCTTTACCGTTAATGTTAATTAACTAATATTTATTACCTTTAACTCCTTTCCGTTTACTGTGTTAAAAATAACGTTTTCATTACCCTGATTAATGTCATTGGAATTTCAATAGGTGCCATTGATTTATACATATGGATACATATATTATTATCCATTGTAGAGAATCTTAAGCATAACTACACACACACATACATATATTTTATTACTACTTAATTGATATTTCTTTAAAAAGAAAGAGACAACATGTGTACATGTATGTATAATTATTTACAATAATTAGAAACCTTATTCTCTACCACTTAATTTCATAATCAATTTTTAATTGATTAATATTTATGGTTCCAAGTTCGGATTCACCTTTTTTATTTTTTCATTCTTAATAGCATATTTCATATTCCTTTTTAAAATAATGATTTATTTCCATATTTTGTTACCTCAATCTCTACATCATTGCATGCATCCTTATTTTCCTTAAATATATTATTGTCTTTCTCTTATAACATAAGAAAACATACATTTAATAATAAATTCCACCATTAGTCTGATTAATATCCTTGCCTCTATGCATGTAAATACATTTCTTTTCAAACAACCTTTTACTTCCGTGTATATTCACTTTCAACCATATAACATTAGATATATTCTTTTATTTTAACGTATTTTATTATATTCACTTTCTAACATATGTAACGTATATTTCATTAATTACGGTAATAAATTCCATAAAATTGTTTTTTAATGACCTCTCTTGCATTAAATATCCTTTTCTTTTTTCTTTTAATGTTCATCGACAAAATTGTACTCTTTTTAAGTATATTGCTATATTCTTTTTTTAGTATATTCAACCCTTTAAGTACAACAATAATCTCATCATTAATGCTTTTCCCTTAAAGCATTTTCCCATTTGTGCACACAAATACTTTTTTTTCTTTTAAATGCACTTACATCATTGTACTCTCTCTCTCTCTCTTCTTTTCTTTTCTTTTCTTGAAGTAATTTATACGTATTCAACTTACTTCTTAACAAATAAGTTTTTCATTGTTCTTTCATTAATTCTTAAAGTAAATTTCAAAATAGACGCAAAAAACAAAATACGCGCTACGGTAAATAATTTGTATCTTCTTCATACGGTAACTTTTTCTGACAACTTCTATATGAATTTATGCTAAAAAAATATACTTGACACGATGGAAAAGTCGGAATCCCCAAATTTCTTCATTTATAGAAATTTACTATTTTGCACTTTTATGTGAAATTACATTTTTACGCTTATTAACATTTTAATTTATTATTAAAATTCCCCGGGTGTTACAATATCGGTCAACTGATACGGTTGATTCAATCGATTGTTACTGTGAACTTATATTTTTGAAACTTGAAATTTATGACATTCAATTAGTAAAGATGGTTAGACGATATATTCTTGAGTTGGCAGACTAACTTTATGGTCCGTCTACCCTCTTAAGAGCTTCAATAAAAATTTTTATCGTACGTGTTTTCGTATAATTAAAGTTTATTCAATTAATAAATAGTCTACAAAGATACATTATGCATGAAAATACAATATATATAAAAAATAGACATGACAAGGCAAATTATTTGTTTTTGGAAGGATCATGTTCTTCTTTGGATTGCTCCGGTTCTCACGAGTTTGCTGGCTTGGACTTGTATAATTTTATTGGTGTTTCCGTAAGTGAAGGAGATTTTTAACGAACACTATTCTTTGTTAGTGGTTTACCACAGAGTGCCAATAGAGATCTCTTAATAAAATTAAGATGCTCTCTCTATCTACGCCGTTCCCAACACATTTGTTTTGGAAGTCCAAGCATTTCTTGTTGATAGTGGTTGAGATCATTTGTACGACAGTCATCGACAGTTATTAATACACCATTAAATTAATCGACTGTTTTACTTTCTTTCCTCTAGGAGAATAGTTGGTGTGGTTGGTTGGTGATGTAGTAATCTTTAGTGAAGATGAACTAACATTTGAAGAAGATGTGAATTTTGACGAAGATGAAGATGTGCCCTTTGGTGAGGCCATTAATGTTGAATAAATTTTAATTGATAGTTATTTGTTTCTTATATTTTCAATTGTCAAGGTTGTAGGTTTATATGTGTGTAGGCGAAAAATATAATTGTATTTATATGGTTGAAATTCCTTTAACCAGAAGTTTTACATTCCATTTATAGTTTTAAGGTAAAAACTGAATACTACCATAGAAAAAAAAGATGTAAAGGTCCTACTGTTATACCAATATTATTAAAGAACATTATAAATAATGTAGTTTAATAATACGGAGAATACGATTTGTTAAGGGCGAGCAAATATGAATATATCTTTAAATTAACATCGATACGTCATACTTACTGTTTAAATAAATATCTGGAATAAAATTTTGACGTGTATAATGTTAGTCTAAAGTAATAAACACATTGGTTTCTCAAGACAATATATCATATGAACAATAAACACAGATCACAGCAGAGAGATAATATACATCATATACAACACATACTATGAGTCTATAAAATATGATACCAGACTCACATAATATACATGCCAAAATAAGTCACTATCTCAAATACTACATCGTAAAGTCATACATATAAATATCCTACAAAAGATAAGCTGCAAAGTCAAAATGGTTTATCATCTGCTAGCACACCTACCCAAAAGCCTGCGACTCCTGAAACCTGAAAAGTCTCGACCTGACCTGAGTATTATAAAATAAACGGGTCAGACTACCTCTAAATATCCAAAAGTGTAAGAACACGATATAACATAAGGGTATAAGACATTAGGTTAAATGCAATTTCAATAAATTTAGACAAAGTACTAGAGTAATTAGACATAAAATCCATTTTTAGACACAGTATTATTTAAATCGAAAAACATGAAATAAATCACTAAGAAATCCAAAAATTTCAGAAGATACAATATTACACAAAATCCAAGAAACCAAAGTCAAATCGATCTCAATGATCATTCTCATACCATAGAAAACAAAAGTGGTATCACTAATACCGATCCGATACCAATGATCGTCCATACAGTGAAAACAAAATCTCATAACCCAAGAAAACAAATCAACACCAATCATAAGGACCGTTTAAAAATCCAAGAGCATACTTCTTAAGGATCCATCGGCCTCAGTCGAACACCAAAAGGAATTATACTCTAAAGTGTCAAATACTATCACTTTAGTAATCACAGGAACTTAACCAAAACATCTCATACCGTTAGGTGAAATTCAAGTGTTTACGAGAAGCTAGTAAATTTCACATATAACGGATATAATTAGACAATCTGAATTACATTCGCTACAGGATCTATCAACCACTTGCCGAACTCCATAAGAGATTATAACTCCAAAGTATTAGATACATTTCCAAAGGCAATTACAAAAATTTAACCAAAGTGGCCAATACTACCCAGTGACCTTCAATTATTCGCTAATGGGTTAGTAAATTCCACTGAAATATTCTATTTGATGAGTTATACTATATTCGACAAAGCGTTATTTGAAAGTATTTAAACCAAACAATAATTCTAAATCGATTATTAGTACTTCTTATTTTAAGGCTCTCAAAATATTTTAGTTAAAAAAAATCCAAAAGTCAAACAGAAATGCCTAAATGGTGGAAAATCTTAAAATAATATAAAGTTTGAAAGCGATTAAATAATATATATATATAATGGTTTTCTAAAAGAAAACTATGCTTTACATAAAACATTGCCTTCAACCCTTTACTCAAAAATCCATAATTCATTTATGATTTGAACGAACGCATACACACACCCCAAAATTCTAATTTTAATATCCAATCACTTTTATATATTAAAGTATTTTATTCTAACTTATTAATTTATAAGATTAATATCAATAATTATATATTTTATAAAATAATACACACTAAAAATAAAAATGCATATTGGTATTTAAAACATTTATTTACCAACCACTTAGAATTTTATTTCCAAAGTCATTTCTAAGAAATCAATATCCTTTGAAAATTATTAAATAGTATGAAAGAAATAGTTATACTTATATATATACACACGTAATAGAAAACAGTTTTTTTTTTCAAAATTGGAATTCCGGTTTTAGTTAGCTTTACAATTAGATAAAAATGATTTGTATATTTAACACTTAAAACATAGAATAGAACTCCATATAAACAAAACCATTAAAATCATTCGTCCATTTCGAAAAAGCGACCAAAACCCATCACAAAACCAGGCTCAAATTACTACCGCAGAAGAATAAAACAACCAAAAATGCAAACAGGAATCGACAAAGCGGCAAGCGAGGTCGGTTATCACCCGGAATTTACATTTCAGGGGACGACCGATCGACCGGTATACGACTATTGGTCTACTGGTGGATAGCCTAGAATGTAAGTTCCAGGCGATAAACTCGCCCATCGTCGACCTTCGCTCCTCTGGTGACCATTCCAATAGCCTCTGGTCCTATATTTAATGTTTTCCCTACTCATTTCAGCTTGCATGCACTCAATCATCACTATATTGTTTATCTAAGAAGTAATTTGTATTTACTGTCAAATTTCTATAGGGTTTAAAAACACAATTTACAGAAAAACTAACAGATAGTCATTCAACCAAAATAAAAAAAATCACAACACATAAATTTATAACAATCAAATACCTAGAGATAGGTCTTGTGAGTTTAACTCAACTTATTTCCCCATTTCTCTTAGCTAGACTATAAAAATATCGCCGCTTCTTCCCAAATCAGCAAGCCCTTAAATATAATTAAGAATAGCATATGGTAGATTACAATCTCTTCCCAAAATCTGAAATTGAAGATTTATAAGAAGGAATAAAGGGAAAATGGATTACCTTGAATTTTACAGAATTTTTAGGGATTAATTCAAATTGATCTAAGAGAATTTTATGCAGCTTTGAAATGAGAACATGAAGTTTTTTTCCTTTGGTTTACTAAGTGATATAAATGAACGTATAGAAAGAAGAATAGAAGTATATCTTTTCCTTTGTAAATGGGCTTAGCCCATCTAAAATTAATCACTTCTTCTTTTACTATTTATTTCCTCCTAAAAGCTTTCCATCTTATTTTTAATAAACTAAACCTTTTTAATTATATCCTAGGAATAAATCACTACAATCTAAAATTCATAGATACATACCTTCTTATCACTTAGAGTTTTATTTTTTACAAGTTTTTATACTTTGTTATCTACCTTATTTCTTATTTGGTTTTATAACTAAAAATTCATGTTTCCTTATCTCTTTATAATCCTAAACCAATCCTAAACCATTTCATTAATTTTGATAACTAAAATAAATCATTTTAGACCAAACTCGATTTAACTTTCCAATTAGGAATCTTTACATTATCAAAACCTTTTAAAAGTTAGTTCAACAATTCCTATAAATTAATTTGAAATCAATTATTCAAAAACTAAGTTTATTTGCATATTACATTTTAAAATCACAAAAAATTGATATTATAAAATATTGATTAAATTTATCAACCATAATTGTAATAGCCTTGGTCGAGCTTACCTGACATTAAATCTAAAATATGATTTAAAATTATCTTAATTAATTTTAAGATGAATTTGGGAAATTTTATTTGTTATAGTTTCCAAATTAAAATGGCATTCTAGATGGAAATAAATAAGTTTGGGGAAATTTATTAAATTTTAGAAATTGTGTAATTTGACTTCTTATATTTGATAATATAAGAATAACCTTGGGGAAATGAGAATTTATAAAATATATGAAAATAATTTTGTAATTTAAAATATGAATTTTTCCAAGGTTTATTCTCTTATTTATTATAAAGGAGGTTTATGATAGATAATTTCCATTTCAAGTAATTACAACAAATGTTGTAAATTTAATTAAATGGTAATATTATGATTATTTGTTAAAAATCAGCTTTTTCAACTAATAGTCTACTTTATCAAAACTATTGCGAATACTTTTATTTTCAGAATGTTATACTTAATTTTTATAAGATGTTTCAATATCGATAGAAATGAGAATATGGGCATGTTATTGTTTTGGGGAAAATTAAAGGAATCAATGTTTGTTAAATAAAACATTGTTTATGCTTAAATTGGTATTTTGTAAGTGATAAAACAAAATAAGATTAGTAACACTTCTCCTAAAATTTGTAACATCTTGCTATTGGGTTCATACCCAAAACCCTCTTGGCCATGGAGGAAATAAGAAACAAGTACGTACACTTGTTTCTCATTTCTTATTTCAATTCTAAAACCTAAAAACAAAACCTCTTCCTTTTTAAAACCCTAGAAGCTTAAATTCTCCTCAAATTTAAGTTAAATCAAAGGGTAATTGACTAATTATTGAAGATAATCAACTCAGGTAATCTCTTCTATCCTATATTGCACCTATTGGAGTTTTAAGTTCAATTTTAGCTTGGATTAGTAATCTTAATTTTGCAATTTCTAAGAAGCAAACCTAGGTTTTGTAGCTGAAAGGTGATAGCTTAGGTGAATCTAGATTCTAAGCACTAATTCAAGTTCAAATTTAGCGATTTAATCTCAAACTTCTAGCCTAGAGATGAATACTTGTCATTGTTGTTGATTTCGATGATTTCGATGTTGAATTGATTCCAATCTCTTGCATCGTTTACACCAATCGCTATACTACTTTTATTTTGTTGAAACCCTTTTCACATTACCATGAATTTCATTCAATTTTGATGTTTATATGCTTGTATGATAGTTAAATCAGGGTTCTAGAAGTCAAAAAGTCATCGACGAAGAAACGAGCGAAATCGGACGAACGGAGAGCCACCAACATCACCTGCGGCATCGCCTGGGGTTTTGCCCAGGCGCTGCAACCGATGGACTGGTCCCACCAGACTGGTGCACCAGTCATTACATGGGCTTAGTCCTAGGTTGCGCCGTGCGGCCACCAGTTCGTGACCGTTCGCCCGTTTGTTCGTCCATTCGGCTCCTTTTCGATTTTTGATTGATTTTGATGCTCCAATTCATATTGATTTCAATGCAAATTTTGGAGTTTCGATTATGAATTTGTAAATTCTTCTTAGATTTTCTATTCCATAGAAAACGCTCTATAGATATATGAGATTGCACACAAGTTTTAATGCACTATTTCAATTGGAACTTTTAAGAGAATGATTTTCAATCCAAACAGTTTTCTCAATTAATTTTAAGTATGAACGTATCTTATATAAAAGGTACTTGGAATATTTATATATAAACGATATATTTTTTTATAGTAATAATGGTTTTATAGTTAATTTGGAAAAATGGTTTGAAAATTGTACTTATATATATTAGCAATGGCTTTCCAACGTATATATACATATATATTCTAGTTTATAAAACAATATTTTCAAGAAGGGTATCAAAGTAAGTTATTTTATAAAATTGCATGACATCGATCGAATGAGGAATCGATTTAAACGGATTAATAAAACGAATGGTATGGAACCCTTGCGTTTATTTGTCTGATTAATTCCCGGACTTGTTCGATTGAGCCATTTATACATACAAGTGGAGTTTACTAGCTTATAATGAACGTTTAGGTAAACCGGTGTGGTATGGGACACAAAGTTGTTATTTATTCATTACCATTCGGAGGTATATGACACTTATCGACGAGTTTATGACTCGCCTTCGAAGTTTATAGGACTTGTACCTATCTTGATGTTTATAGCTCTCGTGCCTATCTTGATGTTACATGACTTGTTCCTATCTTGATGTTTATAGGTCTCGTACCTATCTTGATGTTATAGACTTATACGTGTATCTTGAAGTTACATGCATGTAGGTGAATTTATTTCAGTAATCTTGGAGTTTGGTGCCTTCCACCTTTTTGTGAGATTTCTGGATTTCTAATTGTGAGATTATTGGATTTGATGATGTTTGAATTATCACCAAATCAGTTCGGGGATTTTTGCTTTTAATAAGCTATCTTAAGTTTTGGTATTTGATGATTTGAAATTATTGATGCAGGTTTGATATTTATCGATATATGACTAAATTTGAGATCTAGTTCACTTTATCTATAATTTATCTTGATAAAACATTCATTGTAGTCTACATATTCATTCATCTTATGTACATATATACATAATGGGGCGTCACATTAATTAAATTTAGTTATCATTCAACTTACCTTCATCGTGTATATATGTACATATTCGTATAGTGTTGTATCTTATATCGAGTTTAGACTCATTTCTTGTACACATTTGTACCTATGGGATATTGTACTTTTATATTCTGTAGTTCCTAAGGACCATAGTTTTGTAGTTGACTTTATGTACCTATTCGTTATGATCAGCTTGTATCCAATTAAATTCCATTGTGTATATTCTGTGATGAGTATTTATCACAAATTAATTGTTCTACATTATTATTATAGTCATCTTAGTTTTATTTTAAGGCTAGATTGCATACATTGATTCCAATTGAGAATATATATATATAACACCTAACTCGATGTATCAATGTTTGCTGAAAGCAAAATTCACGGATGGTCCCTCCTAACCAGCCCTATTCTCTGCACTAACAAACAGTATTATTTAGTAATACCCTTTGTTAATGTGGGTGTCGGGATGGGGTGTCACATTAATTAAATTTAATTAATTATGTTATTAACAACAGGGTTGTTACGATAGATAATTATAATTTTTCCTTATATTATTATATAGAAAAATAGACTATCATTTTAATTTGCTAAGGTAACTCATATATATATATATAATTATTTTTTGTAGCGAACAAATTCCAAGCTCTCTATGTAGTTTAATAAATGTGTTTTCATTTAAAGGTTTTGTACAGATGTCAACAATTTGATTTTCGAAAGTTGCGAATTCTAGTGAAATAATTTTCTTTTCTATATTGTCTCGTAAAAAGTGAGGACGAATGTCTATATGTTTTGTACGAGAATGATTTATTGGGTTTTTAGATGAGATTATAGCACTTGTGTTATCACAAACTATTAAAGATTTTTATAAATATATTTTGAATTCTTAAAGTGTTTGTTGCATATATATTACTTGAGCACATGCCAAAGCAGTAGAAATACATTCTGTTTCATACGTCGAAAGTGAAACACAATTTTGTTTCTTACTAAACCACGATACTAGAGACTAATCAATGAAATGGCAGGTATCACTTGTACTCTTTCTATCCATTCAACATCCTCTGAAGTTAGCACCACTATATGATACTAACTTGAAAGGACATTCTTTCGGGTAAAGTGTCCGTAGTCTCAAATGTTGGTTAAATAGCGACAAAGTTCATTTTACTGCTCACAAGTATGATCCTTTGGGATTTACTTGAAAATGTGCATACAAACAAACACACATCATAATGTCGGGACAACTTGTGGTTAGACATAACAATAAGCGGATCATACTTCTATATAATTTTTAATCTATATTCTTATCGTTTTCATCTTTATCTTGATGTACCATAGTATTCATTGGTGTCGGTTTACTAGAAGTATTTTCCATACCAAACTATTTAAGTAGATTGTTACAATATTTTTCTTGATTAATGAAAATACCATTTTTAATTGTTTGATTTGTAAACCAAGAAAATATGAAAGTTCTCCCATATAAGACATCTCAAATTCACTTTTCATAATATTTGCAAATTCATTGCATAGTTTTTCATTTGTAGAACTGGATATGATATTGTCAAAATATAGATGTATAATTAAATATCCTTATTTTCTCGTTTAATAAAAGTGTTTGATCTATCTTTCCTATTTTAAAACCAAAAGCCATAAGATAATTTTTTTAATCATTTACACCAAGCACTGGGTGCAATTTATAAACCATAAAGAGTTTTCTTTAGCTTACAGACATGATTAGGAAAATTTTCATGTATAAATAAAGGAGGTTGTTATATTGATACCTTCTCTTTTATAAAGCCATTTAAAAACGCGCTTTTAACGTCCATTTGATATAATTTAAAGTTATGGTGATAAGAGAAAGCTAAAAAGAATATGTATTACTTCTGTTCTAGCTATAGGAGCAAATGTTTCTTCATAATCTATATCTTCATTTTCATCAACTTTATTTTTGTAAACCAATTTCGTTTCAATAACAGATTGATCATTTGGTCTTGGAACCAATTCTCAAACATCATTGTGTCCGAATTGATTTAATTCTTCTTGCATTGCAAGATTCCAAAAATCATCATTGGATGCTTCTTTATAATTTTCAGGTTCAATATTTGATATAAAAGCTACGTGACCCATTTGATTTATTTGACTTCTTATTTTAATGTTGGTATTTACTTCACCAATTATTTCATATAGGATGATCTTCTAATAAATTCGGAGGAGATTTAATATCACTTTGAGTTTCTCGAGGTGGACTATCTAATATTGGTAAAGTATTGTCAAAGCCTGCAAATCCAACCCATTCAGAGCTGGCAATATACCACACATGTCCAGCCCAAACGGAAGGGATAACCGAATCTTGATGAGAAAGAAAGAAGAGAGAAGAAGAGAAGAGTAGAAGATGAAGAAGAAGAAGACAAAGAAGAGAAAACAGAAGAAACTAAAACAATTACTGAATCTCACAATCGCAGCGGAAAAACATATAATATCATATCAATGATCTTTACTAAACAGAAACTGTAATATAATATACATACATCCATCAGAGTACAACAATCAATCACAATCATCAGCCTCGATAGTTATAATAACCTGTCCTTACTATTGATGATAATTTAAACAACAAAGCAATGAAAAAATAAACATATACGTGAATATGACCGGAAGACCTCCAGCTCGTCTGTTGAAGCTCCAAAGCATCCAAATCTACATCTATAACTATACTCGGTCTGACCCGAGCATTGAAAGGGAAGAACGTCTGGATCAGTCTGGTAAACCAGTGTGAGAAAACACATCTCAACTGAATTTTAAAGTTATAAAACTTTTCTTTTATCAAAACAAAGGTATCTCGTAAGACCACGCCCACACATAAACACGATGGGTTTTTGCCTTACGATAACCAAAACATTTCATATCAAATTCTGTTATATTATACTAGTGTCTAGTATACAACTAATAATTCAAATAGCTGAAATTGTTACATTATTAAATTCCAGCATACTAGCCACAAACGCGGGTTCTACAAACAAAATGGCAGGCACGTAGTGGATAATGGATTTCCATATAAATGATCAAGTGAAGGGACTACCTTCTGGCAGTACATCTTTAGAGGAATGTACCGAGGCATAGAACATCTACCCTCTACCAACACAAGACCAGACTACCTTTCTCACTAGATAGTACCGAATATGTCATCACCCCGGTCGTTACCGACCTATCTGAGGGCCCTCATAGCATACATCCATAATAATTTAAGTCCCAAACGTCATAGCGGGAATAAATATATCTAGAAGGGGATGATCATATCCTAATGGTTGCGAACTACATAGCCTTGCCGCATCTACCCTGTTTTGGTCATTTCTGGGTGTGAGGCCAATGGTCATGATTACCTTTCACATAGCACATCACCTTTCTTTGAATGCCACATTGCCATTCCATCAATCACTATTGACTTTCACAAATATACAACCTCTGAGCTCATAAGTCTCAAAGAAGGGTGTTAAGCTAAGAGAAGTTGTCCTCTTCGCCACCAAACAGATGTACGTTTATAAAAGTCAACGACATAATTACAAAAATGCAATGTTAGACATCCATCCATACAAGTTGTCCAGGAACAGGACAAATCGAAGGCATTTCTCCTACCACATCCTGTCGGGAATTACCCCAAGGATTAGTAGCGAATAGTACTTGCATTGGATATTTCATAACGAAGAAACTACTGCTACTATATGTATATTGGAAGTTTATCCCCAAACGATCAACAAGCAGTCCTTCATTACGAAAATCCCAAATATCATTATCTTCGAAACCTGCACATTCGAACGCACATACGTTGGTCCGAAGTGGTTCTCGGATAAATCCGATCTCGGTCTCTCCGAACCAACAACGATAAAGAGGCCAATATTTGATAGTCGGTTATTTAACTATCAAAGCAAGCAATAGTGTATAGTACCATAAGAAGTCACTTGGCCCATTTAATTAATCTTTCATTAATTGAATAAATCTCCAAATATTCACTTCAAATAATCTTTAAAAAGATATATTCACAAAACCATTTCAAAATATCGATAATGGAAAACATTTCCATATACTTATATCAATGGTATGAGTATATTCAATAACACTACCATTTGGAGATACGCCAAATAGATTTCTATAACCGTACAACTTCATAGTTCGTACGCCTTCGGACAGGTGCTAAGTATAGGAAGCAATCCTTTAGTACAATCATAAGAACCGATTTGTGTATTTCACGACGGAAGGTCAAAACATAATTTATTGGGCCAAAAGGAATGTTGTGTAAAACATCGTTACAACAACCCAAAACTATTAGTATAGAGTTTCGATTAATATATATATATATATATATTTAAATCCATATACTACATAAAACATTTGCTTTCGGAAATCATGTACTATAACAACAGTGTTATAGTCCATGTCTTCCATACTTCCCCGAAAATGTCCATTACAACAATGAATGTTGAAATCTATTTTCCATTACTTATCATATTTTAAAACATTTTATACCATTTACTTCATCAAAATATTCCTTCCAACATTCCTTTAAATAAAAATCCATATTAAATCTCAACGTAAATCATTTCTATATTTATAAAACTATTTTATAAATCTCCTTTCGATTTTATAAAATTTCTATTTACAAAATTCTATTTATAAATCCATTCTTTTATAAATCAATTTTACTATCAAAATCCATTTATAAAAACCATTTCTTCATAAATCAAATTTATTTATAAAATCTATTTATAAATCCATTTACTAAATCAACTTCAAAACCATTTACAAAATGTTTATAAATTTTGATTATAGATGTAACAGCCCGCAAAATCCGTACCCCTTAAGTTGACACTAATCTCCATTAGATCAACTCAAAAAGAACGGAAATACGAACCATTTGGGTTGATGAAGAAGAGGTAGAAGAAGAAAATAGAAAAATCCACATCAGAATCTCACAATCGCAGCGGAACAATATATAATAGATAATAACTGATCTTTACAGAAAAGAAATTATATCTGTTTATACATACATCATCAGAATACAACATCAGAGTACAATATAATCAACATCACAATTTGGGACAGTTATAATAACATGTCCCATATACAAAATACACAACATACACAACACAGCGGAATATACATCATATACGTGTGATACGTCTCGCCATCCAGCTCGTCTCCTGAGCTCCACAGCATCATAACCTGTATCCTATAATACTCGGTCTGACCCGAGCATTATAATAAAATAACACCCGAGTCAGTCTGGAATACCAGCGTGAGAAAATCACACTCAAATTAATTATTAAGTTTTCAAAATCCTTTGAAATCAAAAGCATCTCGTAAGACCACGCCACAAATAAACATGTCGGGTTTTTACCTTACGATAGCCAAACACTTTTTATCAAATCCGTCTGATATTATAATAGTGTCTATAGAAAGTAAAATATAATATAGCTGAAATGCTTGTGTAATACCCCAAAATTTTGTGAAAAATCATTTTTGTAAAATGATTTAATTTTTGAAATATTTAGATTTAAATATGGTGAAATTTCTGGAATAAATAGTGTGCAAGTATATGTGTGCACGTGCACACTGAAATGGCACAAGGAAGAACTCCAGATTTCTTGGATTTAAAACAAGAATTAAAAAGCAATACAAACATGATTTTGCAACATGGATATTTGATTTCTGGAATTATATGGATCATCTTAGAAAATAAGAAAAGTAAGTTTTACTTTAAATCAGTAAACAGATTTTATTTAAAACCCAGAAAAGAAAATTATACATATATATGTTATAAGGATTTGTAAACCTGTATACATATAGGTGCATATGTTTCTGAAATTAAAGAGGAATTAAATAAGCCTAGATAAGATATGTATACAAATATACATTTTTAAGTACTGAAAAGTATATATATATATATATAAGCAAGTGAAACTATAACATTAAAATGACATGAAATGTGATACAAGTCAATATGCTTGTGTAGGCAAAAATAGCAAAGGGGATTCTCAGGAATAATTAAAATATAAAATAGGATAGTCACACTTTTAACATGACTAGGTGAGTGGCCATTTTCTGAAAAGTAAAAGAAAGAAAATGCAGCCTTTAAATTGGTTAATATGGCCGGGGTATTATGAATGAAAAATGCATGATGCTAGCCAGGACAGAAATGGAATTCTGTTTTAACAAAACCCTAGTGGAAAAATGCATATAAATAGGCAGTTTAGCCAGTAAAATTATCTTTACTCCGAGCTGCACAAAAATAAGAAAGGAAGAAAAATATTGGAAGGAAGGAGAAAACACTCATACAAGGATTTTCTGGATTAATAAGAAGAAATATTTAGGTGAGTAACCTCACTGAGTTCATGGCATTAAGACCTGAGATGAGGCAGCCACTTTTTATATTGCCATTTATATATTTCTGGTTTTGAGGTATATGATTTCATCAATGCTTTTTGGATGTCTTATTTTAAATCTGATATGATTTAATATGGATGATTTTGATGATCTTTGATTTGTTGAGACATTTGTCTTTGGATGTGTATCATACTGTTTTATTTATACTCATAAATGTTAAAGTCTAGGATCTTAAAATTATATAGAGAATACTCTCAACTGTTATAGATCTATGGCATGGAAACTTTACAAAAATGTTGGGAGCTGCATTATACTTGGTATAAGTGCTGAGGCTTGAGAAGAAAAATGTTAAGGGTGCAATAGAAATTTTCTAAGTGCTGAGCCCTTAATCAAATCAAAAAAAAAAGAAACCCACAAGCTAAAATTATGATTGAACCAGATCCTGAATCTGAATCAATCATAAAGGTTTGCAGATCAATATAATAAGAACATGCCATGCCTCTTTTACAGTTGAAAATATTCTTATATTTTAATAAGATCAAGACATATTGACCCCATTTAGGAAATAACTGTCTGCTTATTTCTGAGGAGAATTATGTTAGGAAAGATTATGGATGTTTCCATGTTTGCAGTGACATGTTCACTTAGCATATTTGATGATAGGATTTAAGACAATACACTAGTAAATAAACTAGGGAAGGGAAGGCCAAGAAGGCTGCTGGAATGCTTGTCATATTTGAAGTATGCAAGTTGGCACATGGTTTGTTTAAGCCCTGAGATCTTTGTGCAATGATGTGAATTAGTTCATTGCAATGTGTCCCTGTGATTCCTTAATAGCAGATGAGGCAGGGATTTAAATTGAATTATTCAACCTGTAAATGAAGAAATAGGAATATGGATATTTCTTAGGTTGAATGGTATGGAACCAAGATGGTTCCAGTGAATGCAATTGTTGCAAATAGATAATTATGTTTGTATGATTATGTATGCAAGAGTAAGAATGATAAATGAATATATCATACCTGAATCAACTTAATTATACTATGTTAAAGTAATTGGTTGCAGGAATTTGCTTAAATAACTAATTGGTGCTCTTATATTCTCTATTGCTTAATATCATGAATGTATTGATGTTACTCATACCAGATCATAGATCTGACCCTTGTTTGCTCATGGCATATGGGGTGTCTCATTTTAAAATGAGGCAGCCACTCATGCTCTTTCAGGTAACCCAGGCACTAAGTAAAAATGAAGTTATGGCTATTATGGAGGAGTGAATGAACATGCTAGCTAGTCTCAATAAGAGCTTAAATTGATTATATCTGCATGTATTCAGGAAAAATTTTATGTTTCTAAGATTTCCAGTCATGTAATGAATTCTATTATGGTTAGATGGACTAGTTGTATCATGTTAAATATATTGTTATGCACTAAGGATTAAAATCTAAAAGAAATATCTGAGTGGGGAACAAGGAAATGATTTTAAGTATTGATATGGATGCTTGGGAAAGAAATATGCATATGTAGGTGTGCTACTGTTTTGCATAATTTATATTATGTATTAGTTAATCTTGAGACATAACAGAGCACTGAGTTTTAGAATAAAATCTGGATTTAGCTAGAAGTAAACTTATAAAGATTTTAGTTTCCTTTTTACTGAAATGCTTTGTAAATAAGTTTGAATTCATTTCTGAATCGTATTGAGAAAAGTAAAATGTTTCTAAAGGCTTCAGACAGAATGCAATGAATGGTATCTCCATTGCTTTGAACTAGTGTGTAGCAGATACAGGATACATGAGTTAACCAGCTTCAAATAAATGAGGTATTGGTTGATCATGATAGATTGTATTTTGAAAATAAAAATGCATTTCAAAAGCTTAGTACATTTAGCAATTGTTTCACCACAATCATCTTTAATAGTTTAAGACAGATAAGCAATGTAAACTGGTTTGAACAAACAAAACCTGGCAACAATGCTAATAAAAGAATGGTCAGATTAACCACATGGTTAGACCATAGGTCAGGCAAATTGTTCACTTCAAATCAATGAAGCAAGGAACCATTTGAACCCAGTTTTCTGGAAAATGAGCAAAGATATTGACATTTACATGTATATCTGTGTACATGTTGATATATGGACAAAAATATAAACATAAATTCCTAGGACAATTGTAGGAAAGGGTTTTAAAATAATTAAGCAAGAAATTTTGTTTTGTATGTTAGATTATAGGATGAAATTAAGTATATATGTGCAGATATAGGTAGATATCAGATTTCAAACCATACAGGAAAAAAAAAATTGGGTTTGAACCGACCAGCATAGCACTCGAACTCGTGACCTCTCATGTATAAGTTAGGCGCGTTTCCATTACGCCTAGATGTTGCTTGTGTTCACTTATGATCCACTTTCTTTTAGCCTGAGTTGGATACTATACAGACTTTAACATAATCATCCATAATTAAAAGCTTGCTTTCCACTGATTAATACATGATCATTTCTTAATTAGAATAACAGACTAAAGTACATGTTTTCAGTGGATTCTATGGTCAAAAATCAGGATACAATAATTAATCTTTTATTAGGGAATTATCACATTTTAATAGAATTAAAAGGATTTCTACTTACATATTATCATGCTCTGATTCTAGTAGAATATAACATAGATATCTTCATATATGTATGTTAGGAATGATTTAGATTTAACAACAATATTTTTATATTGTGAAAGATCCTGGATATATTTTGTTTATTGGATAAGAAAATGACCCTGGGAAAATATATTTGTAATGAATGATATATCTATATATCATCTCAAAAAAAAAATCCTTATGAAATTAGGGTGAAAATAGGAGGGTCATTTCAGTTGGTATCAGAGCACTTGGTTGCATTGATTGTTAAGTATTATAGAAATGTATTATGTCTGTTTGTTTTGGATGAAATAATTTAGATAAGAAAATAGAAATTATAGAAGTACTCATAATATACTAATACCATTTGCCCAGAATTTAGTTAGCAGACCATGGTAGGAAGAGGATCTCATCACAATGCAGGACCCAGTGCACCTCAAATGCTTGATATGCAAGAATTTGTGAGGGTTTTAAGAGAAGGGATTGGACATAGGCCTGAGAACCCACATGAAGAGCTTTCAAAACTATTGAAGACTTATTCCAATTTGGGAGGCAAGAGTTTTGAAGGAACTGAGAGTGTGATGGAAATTCAAGCATGGTTGAGAACACTTGATAGGATTTTTAATGACATGAAGTTGGATGACCAAAGGAAGAGGCAAGTAGCTTCTAGACAACTGAAAGGGGTAGCCTTAAGCTGGTGGGAGGTGATCATAGCTGGAAGAAATGAAAATGAAATCACTTGGAATCAGTTCAAGGAGATGTTGGAGGCAAGATTTGTACCAGCATCAGCCAAGACCATTTTGCTTGAAGAATTTATCAAACTTAGGCAGGGAACTTTGAATGTCATTGAATACACTCAAAAGTTTGAGGGGCTATCCAATTATGGAGCAATGCTAGTGGCAGATGAAGCATCCAAAAATGATAGATATATAAAAGGACTGAACCCAGGACTTAGCAGAGCTATGCTACCATATGCAGATAGAACATTTGATCAAGTAATTGATCTGGCCTTGAAACTGGAACAACATGACATAGAAAGAGAGAAATATAGGAATTTTAAGAGCAACAACAAGAAGGATAAGGGAAGATATCACCCTTATGATAAAAAGAAGGAGGAGGCAGACAACAGGAAGAGTAAAGACACAAAAGCCAATGATACTAAGAAGAAATTGGTTTGCCATCATTGTGGAAAAGAAGGACACATCAAACCAAGGTGCCCAGAGTTAAAAGGAGGAGCCTTCAAATGCTACCTATGTGGGAAAGAGGGGAATATGAAGAGAAACTGTCCTGAGAATAAACAGCAAGGGAAATTGGCAACTTTGGAAGGTAAAGGCAAATCTGCAGTGAAAATTGATGCTGAAAATCATGGCCAAGTGGAAGGTACATTACTCATTTGTGCCATACCCATACCAGTAGTATATGATACTGGAGCAACACACTCTTTGATTTCCTATGAATTAGTTAAAGTGTTAAAATTAAACTGCATATTGGTTGAAACCCCATTGCTTGTACAAAGTCCCCTAGGGAGTTCTAGTGTTTTGAACATGAACTGTGTGGATGTGGAGTTAAACATAGGAGGAAATATTTTTATTTCCAATTTATATGTTTTAAATTACCCAAATATAGGAGTTATATTGGGGGTAGATTGGTTAAGCCAATTTAAAGCCATAATTAATTTAGACTCATCCACCATATCATTGCAAAATTCTAGAGGCCAGAGGATCACAGTTTTATGTGAAGTAGCTAAGGAAGGGAAATTGTATCATTTAGTTGACTTAGAAAAAGATCTGAGTGAACTAACCATTGAAGAAATTCCCATAGTTAATGAATACTTGGATGTGTTTGGGGAAGTTAAGGGTGTTCCACACCACAGACCAGTTGAGTTCCAAATTAATCTCATTCCAGGAGCAAGTCCAATAATCAAGAAACCTTATAGAATGGGGCCAAGTGAACTGAAAGAATTGAAAAATCAGTTGGAAGAATTAGAGGGCAAGGGATTTATAAGGCCAAGCAATTCCTGCTGGGGTTCTCCAGTAGTGTTTGTAAGAAAACATGATGGTACCTTGAGAATGTGCATAGATTACAGGGAACTAAATAAAGTAACCATCAAGAATAAATACCCATTGCCTAGAATAGATGATCTCTTTGACCAACTCAGTGAAGCTAAAATATTTTCTAGGCTAGACTTAGCATCAGGATTCCATCAAATGAAGGTTGAAGACTCAAGTGTTAAGTATACTGCATTTAACACAAGATATGGCTTATATGAATTTTTGGTTATGCCATTTGGTTTGACAAATGCTCCTTCATATTTTGTTGATTTGATGAATAGAATATTTAGAGATTATTTAGACAAGTTTGTATTGATTTTTATTGATGACATTTTGATTTATTCCAAGACAGTGGAAGAGCATAAAAATCATTTGCATTTAGTTTTGTCAAGACTAAGGGAAAATGATTTAAAGGCAAAATTTTCAAAATGTGCATTTTGGAAAGAAGAAGTGCATTTTCTTGGGCATGTTATCTCTGCCAAAGGAATATCAGTAAACCCTAATAAGGTAGTGGCAATCCAAGCATGGAAAAGGCCTAGCACCATCAGTGAGATTAGATCATTTATGGGGATGGCAGGATATTATAGGAGATTTATAAAAGATTTCTCAAAAATATCATCACCACTTACCAATTTAACTAGAAAGAACCAAGCCTTTGTATGGACAGAAAAATGTGAGCAAGCTTTTATCAAAATAAAGGAAGCTCTGATTAATGCACCAGTATTGAGAGTGCCAGAAGGAAATGAAAATTTGGTTGTGTACACTGATGCAAGTGGCTTTGGGTTAGGGGCTGTGTTGATGCAGCAAGACCAGGTGGTAGCCTATGCATCTAGGCAATTAAAGCCACATGAAACCAGATATGCAACCCATGATCTTGAACTAGCAGCAGTTGTGTATGCTTTGAAACTTTGGAGACATTATTTGTTAGGTGCCAAATTCATTTTGTACACTGATCATAAGGCACTGAAATATTTATTCTCACAAAAAGATTTGAACATGAGGCAACATAGAAGGGTAGAGTTCCTAGCTGCCTATGATCTAGATATACTGTATACACCAGGCAAGGCAAATAAAGTTGCAGATGCCTTGAGTAGACAACATGCCAAGGTAGCCATGTTGATGATGAAAGAGTTTAGGGATTTGTCTATACTTACTGATTTGGAAATTGAGGAAAACAGTGGGGTACAAATGATGCCCATTGAAGAAGATGAAGGTAAAGGGAAATTAAGTATGATATCTCTGCAATCAGATTTACTTCTTAAGATTGGGAAAATGCAGGAACAAGACCTAAACATGGTGGAAAAGAAAATGCTCATATCAAAAGGGGAGGAAATAATAAATTATCAAATTGATAAAAATGGTTATTTAAGGAATAAAAATAGGATATGTGTTCCAGAAAATATAGAATTAAAGGAGGAAATATTAAATGAGTACCATAGGAATAAGTACTCCATACACCCAGGTAGCACCAAGATGTATCAAAATTTGAAAAGAAATCTTTGGTGGAAGGGGATGAAGTCAGATGTGGCCAGATATGTTGCAAGGTGCATGACTTGCCAACAAGTCAAGGCAGAGACACAAAGGCCATCAGGACTATTGCAACCCCTTAGTATACCACAGTGGAAGTGGGAGGATATATCTATGGATTTCATAGATGGTCTGCCTAGATCTAAGAAGGGAAACACAAGTATATGGGTAATAGTGGATAGGCTAACTAAGGTAGCACATTTTATCCCAGTTAAAACAGAAAGAAATGCTCCAAAATTGGCTCAAATATTCATGAAAGAGGTAGTAAGGTTGCATGGCATACCCAAAACCATTGTGAGTGATAGGGATACCATCTTCACCTCAAGATTTTGGAAAAGTTTTCAAGAGGCCATGGGGAGTGAATTGTGCTTAAGCACTGCCTACCATCCACAATCAGATGGTCAAACTGAGGTGGTGAACAAAGTCTTAGAGGATTTGTTGAGAGCATGCACACTGGACTTTGGAGGCAACTGGGAAGACCACCTCCATCTAGCTGAATTCACATACAATAACAGTTACCAAAGCACCATAGGAATGGCACCATTTGAAGCCTTATATGGCAAGCCATGTTTATCTCCTATATGCTGGGTAGAGACTGGAGAAAGGGCTGTTCTTGGACCTGAATATGTTAAAGAAACTACAGAGAAAATTGGGTTAATAAGAAAAAGAATAGCAGCAGCTCAAGATAGGCAAAAGAAATTTGCAGATAGGAAGAGAAAGCAAGTGGAATATGAAGTGGGAGACTTTGTTTTCATCAAGATTTCACCTATGAAGAAAGTCATGAGATTTGGCAAGCAAGGTAAGCTTACACCAAGGTATGTTGGACCCTATAAAATTCTGGAAAGAATTGGTTCATTGGCTTACAAATTAGAACTACCAGAGGAAATGAAAGCAATGCATAATGTTTTTCATGTGTCCCAACTTAGAAGATGGGTACATGATAAAGAAGACATTTTGGAAGAGCCTACCAAAATTCAAATAAATCCTGACTTGGTTTATGAAAAAGAACCAGTGGGGATTGTAGCCAAGGAAGAAAAGAAATTAAGGAACAAAACCTTGAAACTAGTTAAGATCCAGTGGAGTAGTGATCCTAATGACTGCACATGGGAGTTAGAGGATAAGATTAGAATGGATTATCCTAAGCTTTTTGCAAATTAAAAGGTAATTTTTTTTTTCTGGAAAATTTTGTTATGCATGGTTGATATGGTTGAATTTGTTTGCTTATGCATATGTTTGATAAGTTTACAGAAAAGAAAATAATGCTTGTTATAAATGTTAGAAAAATTGTGAGGACACAATTCCTAAAAGGAGGGGTGAATGTAATACCCCAAAATTTTGTGAAAAATCATTTTTGTAAAATGATTTAATTTTTGAAATATTTAGATTTAAATATGGTGAAATTTCTGGAATAAATAGTGTGCAAGTATATGTGTGCACGTGCACACTGAAATGGCACAAGGAAGAACTCCAGATTTCTTGGATTTAAAACAAGAATTAAAAAGCAATACAAACATGATTTTGCAACATGGATATTTGATTTCTGGAATTATATGGATCATCTTAGAAAATAAGAAAAGTAAGTTTTACTTTAAATCAGTAAACAGATTTTATTTAAAACCCAGAAAAGAAAATTATACATATATATTTTATAAGGATTTGTAAACCTGTATACATATAGGTGCATATGTTTCTGAAATTAAAGAGGAATTAAATAAGCCTAGATAAGATATGTATACAAATATACATTTTCAAGTACTGAAAAGTATATATATATATATATAAGCAAGTGAAACTATAACATTAAAATGACATGAAATGTGATACAAGTCAATATGCTTGTGTAGGAAAAAATAGCAAAGGGGATTCTCAGGAATAATTAAAATATAAAATAGGATAGTCACACTTTTAACATGACTAGGTGAGTGGCCATTTTCTGAAAAGTAAAAGAAAGAAAATGCAGCCTTTAAATTGGTTAATATGGCCGGGGTATTATGAATGAAAAATGCATGATGCTAGCCAGGACAGAAATGGAATTCTGTTTTAACAAAACCCTAGTGGAAAAATGCATATAAATAGGCAGTTTAGCCAGTAAAATTATCTTTACTCCGAGCTGCACAAAAATAAGAAAGGAAGAAAAATATTGGAAGGAAGGAGAAAACACTCATACAAGGATTTTCTGGATTAATAAGAAGAAATATTTAGGTGAGTAACCTCACTGAGTTCATGGCATTAAGACCTGAGATGAGGCAGCCACTTTTTATATTGCCATTTATATATTTCTGGTTTTGAGGTATATGATTTCATCAATGCTTTTTGGATGTCTTATTTTAAATCTGATATGATTTAATATGGATGATTTTGATGATCTTTGATTTGTTGAGACATTTGTCTTTGGATGTGTATCATACTGTTTTATTTATACTCATAAATGTTAAAGTCTAGGATTTTAAAATTATATAGAGAATACTCTCAACTGTTATAGATCTATGGCATGGAAACTTTACAAAAATGTTGGGAGCTGCATTATACTTGGTATAAGTGCTGAGGCTTGAGAAGAAAAATGTTAAGGGTGCAATAGAAATTTTCTAAGTGCTGAGCCCTTAATCAAATCAAAAAAAAAAGAAACCCACAAGCTAAAATTATGATTGAACCAGATCCTGAATCTGAATCAATCATAAAGGTTTGCAGATCAATATAATAAGAACATGCCATGCCTCTTTTACAGTTGAAAATATTCTTATATTTTAATAAGATCAAGACATATTGACCCCATTTAGGAAATAACTGTCTGCTTATTTCTGAGGAGAATTATGTTAGGAAAGATTATGGATGTTTCCATGTTTGCAGTGACATGTTCACTTAGCATATTTGATGATAGGATTTAAGACAATACACTAGTAAATAAACTAGGGAAGGGAAGGCCAAGAAGGCTGCTGGAATGCTTGTCATATTTGAAGTATGCAAGTTGGCACATGGTTTGTTTAAGCCCTGAGATCTTTGTGCAATGATGTGAATTAGTTCATTGCAATGTGTCCCTGTGATTCCTTAATAGCAGATGAGGCAGGGATTTAAATTGAATTATTCAACCTGTAAATGAAGAAATAGGAATATGGATATTTCTTAGGTTGAATGGTATGGAACCAAGATGGTTCCAGTGAATGCAATTGTTGCAAATAGATAATTATGTTTGTATGATTATGTATGCAAGAGTAAGAATGATAAATGAATATATCATACCTGAATCAACTTAATTATACTATGTTAAAGTAATTGGTTGCAGGAATTTGCTTAAATAACTAATTGGTGCTCTTATATTCTCTATTGCTTAATATCATGAATGTATTGATGTTACTCATACCAGATCATAGATCTGACCCTTGTTTGCTCATGGCATATGGGGTGTCTCATTTTAAAATGAGGCAGCCACTCATGCTCTTTCAGGTAACCCAGGCACTAAGTAAAAATGAAGTTATGGCTATTATGGAGGAGTGAATGAACATGCTAGCTAGTCTCAATAAGAGCTTAAATTGATTATATCTGCATGTATTCAGGAAAAATTTTATGTTTCTAAGATTTCCAGTCATGTAATGAATTCTATTATGGTTAGATGGACTAGTTGTATCATGTTAAATATATTGTTATGCACTAAGGATTAAAATCTAAAAGAAATATCTGAGTGGGGAACAAGGAAATGATTTTAAGTATTGATATGGATGCTTGGGAAAGAAATATGCATATGTAGGTGTGCTACTGTTTTGCATAATTTATATTATGTATTAGTTAATCTTGAGACATAACAGAGCACTGAGTTTTAGAATAAAATCTGGATTTAGCTAGAAGTAAACTTATAAAGATTTTAGTTTCCTTTTTACTGAAATGCTTTGTAAATAAGTTTGAATTCATTTCTGAATCGTATTGAGAAAAGTAAAATGTTTCTAAAGGCTTCAGACAGAATGCAATGAATGGTATCTCCATTGCTTTGAACTAGTGTGTAGCAGATACAGGATACATGAGTTAACCAGCTTCAAATAAATGAGGTATTGGTTGATCATGATAGATTGTATTTTGAAAATAAAAATGCATTTCAAAAGCTTAGTACATTTAGCAATTGTTTCACCACAATCATCTTTAATAGTTTAAGACAGATAAGCAATGTAAACTGGTTTGAACAAACAAAACCTGGCAACAATGCTAATAAAAGAATGGTCAGATTAACCACATGGTTAGACCATAGGTCAGGCAAATTGTTCACTTCAAATCAATGAAGCAAGGAACTATTTGAACCCAGTTTTCTGGAAAATGAGCAAAGATATTGACATGTACATGTATATCTGTGTACATGTTGATATATGGACAAAAATATAAACATAAATTCCTAGGACAATTGTAGGAAAGGGTTTTAAAATAATTAAGCAAGAAATTTTGTTTTGTATGTTAGATTATAGGATGAAATTAAGTATATATGTGCAGATATAGGTAGATATCAGATTTCAAACCATACAGGAAAAAAAAACAAAAATTGGGTTTGAACCGACCAGCATAGCACTCGAACTCGTGACCTCTCATGTATAAGTTAGGCGCGTTTCCATTACGCCTAGATGTTGCTTGTGTTCACTTATGATCCACTTTCTTTTAGCCTGAGTTGGATACTATACAGACTTTAACATAATCATCCATAATTAAAAGCTTGCTTTCCACTGATTAATACATGATCATTTCTTAATTAGAATAACAGACTAAAGTACATGTTTTCAGTGGATTCTATGGTCAAAAATCAGGATACAATAATTAATCTTTTATTAGGGAATTATCACATTTTAATAGAATTAAAAGGATTTCTACTTACATATTATCATGCTCTGATTCTAGTAGAATATAACATAGATATCTTCATATATGTATGTTAGGAATGATTTAGATTTAAAAACAATATTTTTATATTGTGAAAGATCCTGGATATATTTTGTTTATTGGATAAGAAAATGACCCTGGGAAAATATATTTGTAATGAATGATATATCTATATATCATCTCAAAAAAAAAATCCTTATGAAATTAGGGTGAAAATAGGAGGGTCATTTCAGCTTGCATCTCACGTTTCAGCAATAGTTGGGCACAATCAAAACCATACAGGCACGTAAGGAGAATGGATTTCCATCAATGACTAGGCACTGGGGTACCACCTGTCACAGTACGTGGCCTAGATCATAGTACCGAGGAGTACGCCCGCTCCCCTGCAACACAAGATCGGAACCATCCCTTACTGGATAATTCCGAGTAAAATCATCCCACGGTTGGGATCAGCAACCGCACCACTAAGCCGAAATAAAAAGGGACATCTAGACAGGGATGACCTTACTCTCAAGTGGGGGCTACCCACGAAACCTTGCTGCATAACCCCTGATTTTCAGTCATTCCCGGTTGATGAGGCTTGAGGCTAAGCATTACCTTTAGAACATATCCCTTAGAATGCCCATCGTCCACCTGGCGATGTTCCGAAAGCATTCGTCCATACAAGTCCATCCCGGGTTCGAACGGAACCGAAGGCACTATTCCTACTACATCCATTTTGGAATCATCCTTAGGATTAGTAGCGATTAGCCCTTGCACTTCACTGCTCCATCTTCGATTCCAAACACGTTTTCCACGAAAACGTACAAACCGAATCGAAGTGGTTTTCGAGAAATAAATCCCGATCTCGGTCTCTTCGAAACGATCAACGCATTGGCCAATATTGATAGTCGGTTCTTAACTATCAATTAACATTCACAAACATCCATCAAACAATAAATAATTTTCCAAATTATTTATTAACCTCAAAATATCTTCGCAAGATATATTTCCACTTTCAATCCTTTGAAAACAATTTTAAACCGTCCTTCTCTCATGGAATAAATTTTCCAAATATTCCTATTTCCACTGAAATCACCAAGTACCAAAACATTAGATTTTTAAAATAATTTAGAAACACTTTATTATAAAATTTACTTTAAAACATTTAAATTAAAACTACTTTAATAATTTATTCAAAGATATATACTTTAAGAATTTTTAAAATAAAGTTACTTACTAAAATATAAAACTAGATTCTTTTATCATTTAAAACATAATACCAAACCATCTTTAAATAATTACTATTAAAATAGATTTGAAAAATACTTACTTTAAAGTTTAAACATTTAAAAATAATAGATTTTCCAAAACATACTTTAAATCATCTTTTGAACCTTTAGCTTATACTTAAAAGTTTACTTTGAAAACGTACTTGGCTATTCGGGGAAATACACTTTTCTTTCACATCTTTCAAAATAATTCACTGTTTATTTTTAAACAAATTTACCCATTTCTATAATAAATTCCCACCGTGAATTTATTCTTCCAAATATCCACTGATATATTTCTTCACTTTTATAAACCCAGGTTATAAATCCAAAGTCTCACTTCTCTTTTAAAAATCCCGTTTTAAACTCCTAAATCAATTCCCAAATTGATATCCGATTTACTTTACTTTTAATAAATTTCTTTACTTACTTCGTTTGTTTCAAAATCCTTTAACTTTAAATTTCATTTCTTTATTATGATTGAAAATCCCCTTTAAACTGAGAATACCAATTTCAGATTTCCCAAATCCCTTCTCTTTTCTTTTTAATTAAATTTAAACCTTGAATAAAAATAAATTCTTTATTCTTTTAAATAATATTGCTTAAGCTTAATATTTATTATTTCTCGGCTTATTCAAAATCCCCTTTTTCCTATATTTATTTGAATTCTGAAATCACTTTTATTATTTTCCAAATTTGTTCTTAAATTTATTCAAATTCTTTAAAATTAGTTTACTTGAAAATCCATTCCTTTATTTTCCTTTCAAAATCCACTTCTATATATTTTGGTAATTTAGGGTACCGAATATTCAAGCAAACCATAACATTCAATATTCCAATTATCAATATAATTCACCATAGAATATCCAATATTCATAACACAGAATATATAAAACAATCTAAATTTTTTGAGGAATCCAGTTGGATCCCTCCAACCTGTTTTCCCTGCATCCACAGATGTTAGCACAATACCAATTCCACTTCGGGGTGGAATATTGCGGTATATGGGATCAATAAAATATCATCTGCTATTATGCGGCGCATAAGGTCTCATCCGCTATATAATGCGGGAAATCGATAGCTCCAATATATATACTACTATTATATATATATATATCATATCACATCCAATCAATTCAACCATTTATTTAAAATTTACCATTTAAATTTAATAATAACCCAGATGAGTGAGATTAACTCACCTTTGATTTTTGTTTGCAATTCCACTTCATTATTGCCTTGGTTTCTTGATTTTTGACCTTGAATAAACAATTTATATGATTTATTAATATTCGAAATAAAATCGAACAACCCATTATCGTTTTTAAATCAATTAACTCATGATTTAAATTTAAACTAATAATTTAACTTAAACTAATTTCCCTCCTATAGATTATTTTTAGTAACAAAAATAATAAAATAAGTAAATTGAAAAAATCTACCACCAAATCCATTATTTAAAAATTAACTTAGTAAGTTAAAAATGTGTATGTATATTATTAAAGTTAAATAAATAAATTGTGTATATATATATATATCTGCTGTAGTTACCTTTCTTTTCTTTCAGTATAGATATATATTTAGAATCAAAACTGATATAGGTTTTAAACCTTACTGTAATCATTTTCTTTTCTGGAAATAATAACAGAATTTTACTTAATTACTACTTATACACATAAATATTAAAATATATAAATAGATAAAAACAGCATATCGATACCTCACTGGCTCGAAACCACTCGCCGAAAGCATCCTCGCCTCACCTCCCTCTCACAGGCTATTGCGCCGCTGTACGTCGCCCCAACTCGTACGAAACCCTAGCTGTCGATCCCACACATCACAACCAAACCAATCGAAAACTCATCGAACCACTATACGTCGATGCCATTGACCCACGGTCTCGTCGCGACTCGAGCTCGTCGCCTCCTTGTCGAACCGAAGATCCCCTTCTCGAACAAGTCGATTTGTTCTCGAAATCGACACTAATCTCACGTGCAGCCCAGATTTGCTCGAATACGCACCTCGTGACCGCCATCATCCCCTTGCGTGAGTGCCTCCTCGAGCATCGCTCTGCTCGAGTATATCGCCATCGTTGCCGAGATACCGCTCCCCTTGATTTCGTTTGTCACGAATTGAGGGGAAGAGGAGTTAATCAACAGAGGACTCGGCCATTAGTTTCAAAAATTTCGATCCCTTTTCTTTTGCAAACTGAAGAGAAGATGTATTATAATTAAAGGAGAAGGGAGACAGATGATGTTTTGAAAGAGGGAGACAGACGTGAAATTTCTCCAGGCTACGATGCCTTAAAGAACGTAAAAGCTGAAGTAGAGAAAAGTTTCGATGTGGGTATAATATCAGCTGATATGATAGAAATGCAGCTGAGAATTTGACTAGGGTGTAAACATATACATAAATTCTAAATTCAATTTAAATTGTCTTGATAATTACAATTCAAAATTTCGACTTCTTATCAAGGCATGCCACTAGGCGTTTATAAGGTTATACCCCTATTTCGAACGCAATGGAAAAGGTTTCGAGTCCTAACTCGATCGTATGGAGATGATAGTTTTTTGGACTCGGTTATAATATTAAATTTTCGATATAAATTTCAACGCGTTTATCTATCGTACGATCACACGACAACTCCAAACGCTCCGAAATTTGAAATCCGATAATAATACAATATTACGGATCAAATGAAACTGGTTTCGTCGAATTCCGAGACTACCCCTCGGAAGGCTATTTTTAAATTCAATTTAAACAATATAATTTCAAAACTGAACAAAGCACTTTTAAATTCAATTTTAAAACTTCGATTACCTTCAGTATTATCAATGTAAATTTTCCAAGCCTTCAAATTATTTTTAACAGGCTTAAAACCCTAGATTCAACATTTTACCCAACTTCAAATTATTTAATTTAATAATTAAATTACTCAATAAATAGTGGCATTTGAAATTCATGTTAGAAATTAACATTTAAATATTTAAAATCAATTAAATATTCCAATTTCAAATGCTCAAAAATTCCGGGTCGTCACGTTCCTCCTCCCTTAAAAGAATTCCGTCCCCGAAATTACTAGTTAGGAAGAATGATTCAATCCCCGTTAACTATTTCCCAAAACCAAACAGTTCTAACCACTTCCCAAATCTTTTATCAAAGACACACTATCACTCTAATTTCCCAAAGCCTTCCATAGTTTCCAACCAATATCACATACCCAACCATTCAAATTTAAATTTGAAACCAAATTTTGAATTATCAAAATTTTTCTAACTCCTTAAATTTTCGAAAAAATTTGCCAGCATCTCCTTTGCGCGGCTAGCTCGGTACAACTACAAAATGCCTCTACGGCCCCAAATTTCAAAAGAAAACGAAACACCAAGTGGCTATATCAAAAACCCAATCAAATTTCATACAGAAATTTAAATACTTACCTTTTTGTCGAGCAATCAAAAATCCCAATTTCTTTTTAAACACCTGTATATCCTACTTAGCAATAATATCCAATCATAACATTCGAAATCATTTTATTGACTTCTTTACAAAATTTCAATATCTATTCATTCAAGTCCGTACGATGTACACATCATTCGTACGCAATATCAAATCCGATCGCTCACTCGATCACGCAATTTCACTTCCGAACTAGTATCGTCCACCCGACTTCCTAGTGCGGACTCAGATTTGGTTTCTTGATCAGAAACTGTCATTCTCCTTGCATAGCCGTAAACTATGATAGAGAATACCCAGAATCAATCAAAATCCATATCCAGGGTTCGCCGTCGAAAATCGAGTGAAAAATCCTATCTCGAATCGATATAACTATCTCGAAATTATGTGCTCGAATTCTGGATCAAATCGCTATGCGAATAAAATAATATACGTACATCCTACGTATTTATTCCAATTGATCATTACTTATATCAATTCTTTCTTTATTCACATTCATTTTGATTTCTATTCACTTATCCACAATTATCCCATTTCACAACTTTCAGTACTAAACCTTCATTCAATTATTCACTTAGTATATTCCCAATACCAATTTACTTAAGAATTTCATTCTTCATTTCTTAAGTTCAATATAAATATTTCTTATATTTATTTTTACTACTTCACTTCTGAAGTTTATATTCAAATTGAATTCCAATTCCATATAAATTTCAATTTGCTTCCATCTATTAATTATTTCAAATCTAAATATATTTTTCCTAATTTTAAATCATTTGTCGTTAGTGGAGATTTCAAAAAATTTCTAACTCCCAAAATTTTCTGAAATTTTCGACAGAGTCTCCTTTGTACGGAGGAGCTTTTGCAATTTGACAAGAGATATAAATATATATACATCGACCCACACGGTCGGAAAAACAAAAACAGTTCATATTTCCATTTTTTTTTGCGTAGGCGTACCTTATTTAGCATTTTTAAGCAAGCGGATAATTATTTTAGCATTTTGCATGACCCAACCCAACCAAACGGCTTCCCTGAACCTATACTTACTCAATTAAAATATGTAAGTGACAAGTATGTTCAATTAATTAACATTTCACTTACTTTCAATAGCTAAACACATGCCTTTAATAAGCAATATTCACAAAATAGTTTTCATAAGAAATTTATAAGGTCTCAATATTAATTCAATTGCTTTTACTTGATTTTTATATCATCTTATTCAATTCGGAATGATTTCAACTCATTTTCTTACATTCAATTCATTTGTAATCCAAACAACTCATATTCATGTCAATTGATTCAAAATCAATTTTTGTTTACTTCTATCAATTTATAGAGTTTTACTAAATTCCATTTTCGTCGAACGACCAATTTCTTGTGCACTACGACTATTTTCATGTGAATAAATAATTCCAAATTAGTTTACTTAAATTAATATTTGATTTTTATTTCAAAAACCACCTTAACTATTTTACTTTAGTTTCAATCTATTTTATAATTTAAGTTTTGGATTTTTATTCATCTTCCAAAATACAAAACTATAATTTTTTTAGGCTTATTTATCCCACTTCTAAATTTTTATAAGCCACAACTTATTTATTATTCTATAAACACTTTTAATTAACTTCCAGAGTTTTAAGTAATTTCTCAGCACTTCAAAATCACCTTTGAAATCGATTATATCCAAAATCCTTTAGTATAACCAACTATTTCTTTAAATTTTCAAAACCAAAACCCAGTTTTGCAAACAAACATCAATCCAAAACATCCAGGTAGCAATTTCTCTCTTGGAAACTCGAAAATGAACACCGATGATGTCGCAATCATCATCGGAATTATTTTCCAGCGACCGAAAGGAGTTTAGTGCTTTTATCCCAATCAAAAGCATTTCAAATATTTTTAAATCCCAAACCTCACCAGATTTCCAATCCAATTCAAAATATTTCTAAAATAATATCACTATTATTTCTTCAAAACCTTTTGAAAACCATTTTCAAACTCAAAGGAATTAAATTTTCTCAAAATTTAAAATTCCAAATCCTTTCAATTCACATACAACTATTACTCTGGAATTTTATTTCAAATTATAAATCACATTTACAAATTTGCATTTACAAATCCCATTTGTATATGAATTTATTTCTTAGCTTTTAGTTATAATTTCAATTTCTTATTAAATTTTCTCACAATAGTGATAATAACTTAATATTATCACTCCTTAACAACCAAGCATCCATATATATAACTATAATAAATTTCGAAAATTATTTCTTTTATATACAAAATAATTTGGGTAAAATTATTTCATTTACCCTATTTTAAAACAATACTATGTTGAATTGTTCTATTCAAGTGTTTAGAGATCCCTATCAATAACGTTAATTACTCGTATTGACCAGAATCCATAAACCACTCAACAAACTAATCAACACAATATAAAACCATTTATATTCACTAACAAATACACGCTCTTATCTATTAATACACTCAAACTCATTCTAGAGTACTATGGACTCTATTCTGTGAGTAATCCCCACCAGAGCCAAGGTTATCACCAGCCTAAGCTCTGATACCACTGTAACAGCCCGCAAAATCCGTACCCCTTAAGTTGACACTAATCTCCATTAGATCAACTCAAAAAGAACGGAAATACGAACCATTTGGGTTGAAGAAAAAGAGGTAGAAGAAGAAAATAGAAAAATCCACATCAGAATCTCACAATCGCAGTGGAACAATATATAATAGATAATAACTGATCTTTACAGAAAAGAAATTATATATGTTTATACATACATCATCAGAATACAACATCAGAGTACAATATAATCAACATCACAATTTGGGACAGTTATAATAACTTGTCCCACATACAAAATACACAACATACACAACACAGCGGAATAAACATCATATACGTGTGATACGTCTCGCCATCCAGCTCGTCTCCTGAGCTCCACAGCATCATAACCTGTATCCTATAATACTCGGTCTGACCCGAGCATTATAATAAAATAACACCCGAGTCAGTCTAGAATACCAGCGTGAGAAAATCACACTCAAATTAATTATTAAGTTTTCAAAATCCTTTGAAATCAAAAGCATCTCGTAAGACCACGCCACAAATAAACATGTCGGGTTTTTACCTTACGATAACCAAACACTTTTTATCAAATCCGTCTGATATTATAATAGTGTCTATAGAAAATAAAATATAATCTAGCTGAAATGCTTGCATCTCACGTTTCAGCAATAGTTGGGCACAATCAAAACCGTACAGGCACGTAAGGAGAATGGATTTCCATCAATGACTAGGCACTGGGGTACCACCTGTCACAGTACGTGGCATAGATCACAGTACCGAGGAGTACGCCCGCTCCCCTGCAACACAAGACCGGAACCATCCCATACTGGATAATTCCGAGTAAAATCACCCCACGGTTGGGATCAGCAACCGCACCACTAAGCAGAAATAAAAAGGGACATCTAGACAGGGATGACCTTACTCTCAAGTGGGGGCTACCCACGAAGCCTTGCTGCATAACACCTGATTTTCAGTCATTCAAGGTTGATGAGGCTTGAGGCTAAGCGTTACCTTTAGAACATATCCCTTAGAATGCCCATCGTCCACCTGACGATGTTCCGAAAGCATTCGTCCATACAAGTCCGTCCCGGTTTCGAACGGAACCGAAGGCACTATTCCTACTACATCCATTTTGGAATCATCCTCAGGATTAGTAGCGATTAGCCCTTGCACTTCACTGCTCCATCTTCGATTCCAAACTCGTTTTCCACGAAAACGTACAAACTGAATCGAAGTGGTTTTCGAGAAATAAATCCTGATCTCGGTCTCTTCGAAACGATCAACGCATTGGCCAATATTGATAGTCGGTTCTTAACTATCAATTAACATTTACAAATATGCATCAAACAATAAATAATTTTCCAAATTATTTATTAACCTCAAAATATCTTCGCAAGATATATTTCCATTTTCAATCCTTTGAAAACAATTTTAAACCGTCCTTCTCTCATGGAATAAATTTTCCAATTATTCCTAATTCCACTGAAATCACCAAGTACCAAAACATTAGATTTTTAAAATAATTTAGAAACACTTTATTATAAAATTTACTTTAAAACATTTAAATTAAAACTACTTTAATACTTTATTCAAAGATATATACTTTAAGAATTTTTAAAATAAAGTTACTTACTAAAATATAAAACTAGATTCTTTTATCATTTAAAACATAATACCAAACCATCTTTAAATAATTACTATTAAAATAGATTTGAAAAATACTTACTTTAAAGTTTAAACATTTAAAAATAATAGATTTTCCAAAACATACTTTAAATCAACTTTTGAACCTTTAGCTTATACTTAAAAGTTTGCTTTGAAAACGTACTTGGCTATTCGGGGAAATACACTTTTCTTTCACATCTTTCAAAATAAATCACTGTTTATTTTTAAACAAATTTACCCATTTCTATAATAAATTCCCACCGTGAATTTATTCTTCCAAATATCCACTGATATATTTCTTCACTTTTATAAACCCAGGTTATAAATCCAAAGTCTCACTTCTCTTTTAAAAATCCCGTTTTAAACACCTAAATCAATTCCCAAATTGATTTCCGATTTACTTTACTTTTAAATAAATTTCTTAACTTACTTCGTTTATTTCAAAATCCTTTAACTTTAAATTTCATTTCTTTATTATGATCGAAAAATCCCTTTAAACTGAGAATACCAATTTCAGATTTCCCAAATCCCTTCTCTTTTCTTTTTAATTAAATTTAAACCTTGAATAAAAATAAATTCTTTATTCTTTTAAATAATATTGCTTAAGCTTAATATTCATTATTTCTTTGCTTATTCAAAATCCCCTTTTTCCTATAATTATTTGAATTTTGAAATCACTTTTATTCTTTTCCAAATTTGTTCTTAAATTTTTTCAAATTCTTTAAAATTAGTTTACTTGAAAATCCATTCCTTTATTTTCCTTTCAAAATCCACTTCTATATATTTTGGTAATTTAGGGTACCGAATATTCAAGCAAACCATAACATTCAATATTCCAATTATCAATATAATTCACCACATAATATCTAATATTCATAACACAAAATATATAAAACAATCTAAAATTTTTTGAGGAATCCAGTTGGATCCCTCCAACCTATTTTCCCTGCATCCACAGATGTTAGCACAATACCAATTCCACTTCGAGGTGGAATATCGCGGTATATGGGATCAATAAAATATCATCCGCTATTATGCGGCGCATATGGTCTCATCCGTTATATAATGCGGGAAATCGATAGCTCCAATATATATACTACTATTATATATATCATATCACATCCAATCAATTCAACCATTCAACCATTTATTTAAATTTAACCATTTAAATTTAATAATAACCCAGATGAGTGAGATTAACTCACCTTTGATTTTTATTTGCAATTCCACTTCATTATTGCCTTGGTTTCTCGATTTTTGACCTTGAATATACAATTTAGGTGATTTATTAATATTCGAAATAAAATCGAACAATCCATTATCATTTTTAAATCAATTTACTCATGATTTAAATTTAAACTAATAATTTAACTTAAACTAATTTCCCTCTTATAGATTATTTTTAGTAACAAAAATAATTAAATAAGTAAATTGAAAAAATCTACTACCAAATCCATTATTTAAAAATAAACTTAGAAAGTTAAAAATGTGTATGTATATTATTAAAGTTAAATAAATAAATTGTGTATATATATATCTGCTGTAGTTACCTTTCTTTTCTTTCAGTATAGATATATATTTAGAATCAAAACTGATATAGATTTTAAACCTTACTGTAATCATTTTCTTTTCTGGAAATAATAATAGAATTTTACTTACTACTTATACACATAAATATTTAAATATATAAATAAATAAAAACAGCATATCGACACCTCATTGGCTCGAAACCACTCGCCGAAAGCATCCTCGCCTCACCTCCCTCTCACAGGCTAATGCGCCGCTGTACGTCCCCCAACTCGTACGAAACCCTAGCTGTCGATCCCACACATCACAACCAAACCAATCGGAAACTCATCGAACCACTATACGTCGATGCCATTGACCCACGATCTCGTCGCGACTCGAGCTCGTCGCCTCCTTGTCGAACCGAAGATCCCCTTCTCGAACAAGTCGATTTATTCTCGAAATCGACACTGATCTCACATGCAGCCCAGATTTGCTCGAGTACGCACCTCGTGACCGCCATCATCCCCTTGCGTGAGTGCCTCCTCGAGCATCGCTCTACTCGAGTATATCGCCATCGTTTCCAAGATACCGCTCCCCTTGATTTTGTTTATCACGAATTGAGGGGAAGAGGAGTTAATCAACAGAGGACTCGGCCATTAGTTTCAAAAATTTCGATCCCTTTTCTTTTGCAAACTGAAGAGAAGATGTGTTATAATTAAAGGAGAAGGGAGACAGATGATGTTTTGAAAGAGGGAGACAGACGTGAAATTTCTCCAGGCTACGATGCCTTAAAGAACGTAAAAGCTGAAGTAGAGAAAAGTTTCGATGTGGGTATAATATCAGCTGATATGATAGAAATGCAGCTGAGAATTTGACTAGGGTGTAAACATATACATAAATTCTAAATTCAATTTAAATTGTCTTGATAATTACAATTCAAAATTTCGACTTCTTATCAAGGCATGCCACTAGGCGTTTATAAGGTTATACCCCTATTTCGAACGCAATGGAAAAGGTTTCGAGTCCTAACTCGATCGTATGGAGAAGATAGTTTTTTGGACTCGGTTATAATATTAAATTTTCGATATAAATTTCAACGCGTTTATCTATCGTACGATCACACGACAACTCCAAACGCTCCAAAATTTGAAATTCGATAATAATACAATATTACGGATCAAATGAAACTTGTTTCGTCGAATTCCGAGACTACCCCTCGGAAGGCTATTTTTAAATTCAATTTAAACAATATAATTTCAAAACTGAACAAAGCACTTTTAAATTCAATTTTAAAACTTCGATTACCTTCAGTATTATCAATGTAAATTTTCCAAGCCTTCAAATTATTTTTAACAGGCTTAAAACCCCAGATTCAACATTTTACCCAACTTCAAATTATTTAATTTAATAATTAAATTACTCAATAAATAGTGGCATTTGAAATTCATGATAGAAATTAACATTTAAATATTTAAAATCAATTAAATATTCCAATTTCAAATGCTCAAAAATTCCGGGTCGTCACAATAGATTAACTTCTTTATTTATAAAAATATTACTTCTATAAATCCTTTTATAAACTTATTCAAAAATACCGAATCAAAGTATTTCTTAAAACTATATTTTTAAAACATAAAAAAACATAACTTTTATTTATTTAAAAATAAAATCATTCATTTCTTTTAATAATTCAAAAATCATTAAAACATATATACTTTCAAAATCACTTCGAAATCCTTTTCAAATCAAAATCATCATTTCAATATTTTAAAATACCAAAAATAAGGCCCAGTGCTATCGTAGCACTTAATAAATCAAATCATATCAAATACATCAACATGACATCCAATAGATCATATATCAGCATATATATGAAAAGAAAATATACAGTGGTGAGGAATCCTATTGGATCCCTCCAACCTGTCCCCCTACATCATAGACAGCATATAATCGTAAATTATAAATCAACCGCTTCGAGGCGGGATTCATATACAAACGGTCTTCCGCTCTTACACGGGAACGTAATAGGGTCTCATCCGCTCCAATGGGCGGGAATATGTCCAAATCAACTAATATATATATAATATATCATCCAAACAAGCAATAAACAGTATATATAAATTTATCCCCACTTATATAAAAATATAAGCAAGCCGGAGAGGTGAGTTTACTCACAAAATGCCAAAAATCGCCTAAGCGCTCTAGTTTGAATTAAAATTGAACGGTCGTTCAATTTAACCCAAAATTCCTGCAAGCTCTGAATTCGTCCAATCCAACTCTATAGCATAATGCTTGCTAATACGAATGCAACGCAACTTGTCGCGCTCGAAACGGACCTCGTACGAACAAGTTATGAATTTATTAGCATAATGAGATAATTAATTTTAATTAACTTAATAAAATTAACTTTTGAACATACTTTCTCCTATCTCGCTCCAGCATGCTATAGCCCCTCTCCCCCCCACCCCCGCGTGCTTCTACTTTTTTTTCGTTCGTCGTTCGCGAATCGCGCCTCCAGCCCCACGACCGCCGCCGACGCCAGCTGTACACCGCCTACACCGTCGCCCAGCCCCTTCGCGCCGCCGCGACCTGCGCGCCTCACCTCTCCCAACCTGCACGCACGTACATGCGACGAACCGATCATCAAAACCCATGACTGCAGTGATGAACACGGGTCGATTTCAACCGTCTCGGTCGACGATTCGTCGATCCAACCGTACATTAGATTCATATCGACGTGCTCTATATTTCTCTAGTTTAAGTCATTGGCTAGTTTCACCTCTATTTATAGGGTTAGGTTTACAAAATGAAAGGAGTTGAGGTCTATTTATAGAAAATTTCACGTGGCGCTATTCATCCGTGAAAATTCCGAACTCCGAACGAAACATGCCGCCTAGCGTTCTATATGTTATATCTCTATTCTGAACATAGTGTAATATGCATCGGAAGCCAATTCCATCATAAACAGAAGATAGCTTTACAAAATTGAATTATTTTAAATTAAATTCCTTTAATTAATTTCTATGCGTTTCGAACTCGCACGACCAAACAATACGTCCAATCGCCACAAAATTCGACATCGTATAACAATTCACTATTACGGATCCACTGAAACTGGTTTCATCGAAATCCGAGACAGTGCCAAAAATAACTACTTTACATGTTAATTAAAACGAGTAATTACCAATTTCTGTTTATTCACTTTTAATTCAAATTAAAAGTTTACTAACTTCATTCGAATTTAAATATTATTTAAATCAACTTTTCAAATCGTTTTCATTCATATTAAATTCAAGATTTAGTTATTTAAATAATTTCAAATACTAAATTTAACAATTTAATTATCCAAATAAATCACTAAATTTTAATTATAAGTTATTTAACTTATAAAATTAAATTCTAAATATTTAAAATCGGTCAAATATTCCAATTTCGGATGCTAAAATTCTGGGTCCTTATATTCTCCCCTCTTTAAAAGAATTTCGTCCTCGAAATTACCAAGTAAGAAAAAATGCCACAAACTCCATTAACTTTTCAAAAACAATCAGTTGAAACTTCTTAAAAACTTTTCTAAGTCTTCAAATTCAATTCGTAGTTATTTACTAATACTTTTCCAAAAATCATAACTCAAAATCAAATTTTAGTTATCAAATTCTTTTCCAAAATTCTCAAAAAATTTCTAACGCCTTAAATTTACGAATTTTTTTGCCAGCGTCTCCTTTCCACGGTTCAATCGTAGTAAAATCACAATATATATAATCACAAATATACATTTCATCTTCGAGGATGAGGCATCCTGTAGGAAAAAAAAGTACGATATGTAATCCAAGATATGTACCTTTTATTATATTAGCGAGCATATACAATGATATAATATGAAAGCGAGCTCCAAATGCGAAGCATACGCCATCCGCGCCTACTAAACACTCAACAGCAAATGAACATGTACATAGAAAGTAGTATCAATATATAACATATACTATACAACAACTATATGCAAATATAGCAAATGCAACAAAAGCAACAAGAGAAACCATCAAACAATTAATATTATCCAATTAATTCATAATCTATCAACTTAAATTTTCTAATGTTAACATTTAATTTATTAACCCCATACGATGTACATATATAATCCGTATGCAAAACCATGCCTGATCACTCGCTCGATCACACAATTTCACTTCCGAACTAGTATCGTTCACACGACCACTCTAGTGCGGACTCAGATCCGGTTCCTTGATTAGAAAACCATCATCCTCCTTGCATAGCCATATACTATGATAGAGAATATCAGAATCAATCAAACATCCATATCTAGGATTCACCGTCAACAAATCGAGTGAAAAAAATCCTAACTCGGATCGGTGTAAATCACCTCAAAATCGTATATTCGAATCTTGATCAAACAGTTATATGAATAAAACAATATACGTACAACTTACGTATATATTTCAATTGGGTTCTTATTATATCCCATTCCTTATTCCCGATTCTTTTATTTACATTCAATTCCTTTTACATTCATTTGATCTGCCTCAGTTTAAATCAAATTCAATTATTCACGCTAATTTTACTTCCATTCAATTTATTAACATTCACTTATTTATCTTCACTTCAAATTCAATTTATATTTAACAACATTACATTCCATGTTCAATTTTCTTAGGATATTTCCTTTAATATTAAAAACACTTAATAACCATTCCATAAAATTATTTACTTAAGTTTATATTTAATTTTACCAAATGACATTCTAAACCATCTTCAATTCTTTTACAACTCAAATTGAAATGCATTTTATAACTTAAGTTCATTTTCTTTTCAAAAGTCAAATTCTAATTTATTTAACTTGTTTCATCGTACTTTACTTAACTTGAGTTAAATTTCATTCCAAAATAAGTTTCTTATCTTCTTAACATTCACATTCAACAAATTAGAAATTTGTTTTTAGCTTAATATTTCTCAAATTCATAAGTTATACAAACTTATTTACTTAAAATTTCATTTCATTATTTTATCTAATTTGTTTCAAATTCAGTTCACTTTCATTTAACTTTCCTTAAGTTAAACTTCATTTTATTTATTTCATTTTACTAACTCAATTTATTTAATGTAAGTTAATTATTTTTATTTCCTATATCTCAATTTCAAATTTCCTTTTGTTTGCTTAACCAAAATGTTCAACCATTTTAAAATTTAGTTTTACTTTCCTATTCAGATTCATAAGTTGTAAACTCATTCCTTATATGTACTATTTTCAGTTTATAAGTTCAAAAAACTATTTTCATATATTTATCAAAATCAAAACTTGGAATTTTTACAATCAAAACTTGTTTTATCAAAACAAAACTTCAATAGTAAATTATTAAGGTAGCAATTCATCACTTAGAGACTCGAAAATGAATACTAATGATGTTGTAATCATCACCTGAATTATTTTCCAGCGACTAAAGTGAGTTTAGTGTTATTTATTTTTCTTTTAAATCTCCTTTTCTATTTATAAATCATATTTATAAAAAATACTTATATATAATTTTACTTATTTCACCTTGGTTATATAAAACCATTTCTTATTTGTTTATCTTTGTTTATATTATAATAATAACACTTTTGTTAAAACACAATCAACAAATGATAAATGATAATAATCAAATATTACCATTCATTAACAACCAACAATCCATATATAACTATAATAATTTTTGAAAAATCATTCCTTTATACATAAAATATAATTTAGGTAAAATTATTTCATTTACCCACTTTACAATAATACCGTGTCGGTTTGCCTCGTTCAAGCGTTTAGAAACCCCTATCGATAACATGGCATCCCACATATTGACTAGAATTCATAAGCCACTTCAACAGATAAATTAACACAATATAAAACATTTTTATATCACTAACAAATAAACGCTCATATATATAATACACTCAAACTAGATCTAGGGTGCTACTGACCTTATCTATAATGAGTACCCATACCAAAACCTAGGCGTTTGCAAAATCCTAAGCCTCGATACCACATGTCAAGGCCCGCAAATCCAACCCATTCAGAGCTGACAATAAATCACACATGTCCAGCCCAAATGGAAGGGATAACTGAATCTTGATGAGAAGGAAAGAAGAGAGAAGAAGAGAATAGAAGAAGAAAAAGAAGAGAAAAACAGAAGAAACTAAAGCAATTATAGAATCTCACAATCACAGTGGAAAAACATATAATATCATATCAATGATCTTTATAAAACAGAAACTGTAATATAATATACATACATCCATTAGAGTACAACAATCAACCACAATCATTAGGCTGGACAATTATAATAACCTGTCCTTACAATTGCTGATAATTTAACAAGAAAGCAGCGGAAAAATAAACATATACGTGAATACGACAAGAAGAACTCCAGCTCGTCAGCTGAAGCCCCAAAGCATCCAAATCTACATCTGTAAATATACTCGGTCTGACCCGAGCATTGAAAAGGAAGAACACTCGGATCAGTTTGATAAACCAGCGTGAGAAAAAACATCTCAACAGAATTTTGTAGTTTTAAAACTTTTATGTTATCAAAACAAAGGTATCCCGTAAGACCACACCCACACATAAACATGGATGGGTTTTTACCTTGCGATAACCAAAACATTTCATATCAAATTCTGTTATACTATACTAGTGTCTAGTATACAAATAATAATTTAAATAGCCGAAATTGGTACATTATTAAATTCCAGCATACTAGCCACAAACGCGGGTTCTACAAACAAAATGGCAGGCACGTAGTGGATAATGGATTTCCATACAAATGACCAAGTGAAGGGACTACCTTTCGGCAGTACATCCCTAGAGGAATGTACCGAGGCACAGAACATCTGCTCTTTACCAACACAAGACCAGCCTACCTTTCTCACTAGATAGTACTGAATATGCCATCACCCCGGTCGTTAATGACCTATCCGAGGGCCCTCATAGCATACGTCCACAATAATTTAAGTCCAGAATGTCATGTCGGTAATATATATATCTAGAAGGGGATGATCATATCCTAATGGTTGTGAACCACATAGCCTTGCCACATCTACCCTGTTTCGGTCATTTTCAATGTGAGGCCAAAGGTCACGACTACCTTTCACATAGCACATTATCTTTCTTTGAATGCAACATTGCCATTCCATCAATCACTATTGACTTTCACAAACATACAACCTCTGAGCTCATACATCTCAGAGAAGGGTGTTAAACTAAAAGAAATTTCCTTCTCCACCACCAATAAGATGTACGTTTATAAAAGTCAACAATGTAATCTCAAAAATGCAATGTCAGACATCCATCCATACAAGTTGTCCAGGAACAGGACAAACCGAAGGCACTTCTCCTACCACATCCTGTCGGGAATTACCCCTAGGATTAGTAGCGAATACTCCTTTCATTGGATATTTCATAACGAAGAGACTACTGCTATTATATGTATATTGGTAGTTTTTCACCAAACGATACACAAGCAATCCTTCATTATGAAAATCCCAAATATCAATATCTTCCAAACCTACACATTTGAACGCATATACATTGGTCCGAAGTGGTTCTCGGATAAATCCGACCATGGTCTCTCTGAATCAACAACGATAAAGAGGCCAATATTTGATAGTTGGTTATTTAAATATCAAAGAAAACAATAATATCTAGTACCATAAGCAGTCACTAGGCCCATTTAATTAATTTTTCATTAATTAAATATATCTCCAAATATTCACTTCAAATTATCTTTAAAAAGATATATTCACAAAACAATTTCAAAATATCGATAATGGAAAACATTTCCATATACTTATATCAACGGTATAGTATATTCAATAACACTACCATTTGGAGATACGCCAAATAGATTTCTATAACCGTACAACTTCAGAGTTCGTACGCCTCCAGACGGGTGTTAAATATAGGAAGCAATGCTCCTACACCATCAAGCCTTTAGTATGATCATAAGAACCGATTCGTGTATTTCACGACGGAAGGTCAAAACATAATTTATTAGGTGAAAACGAATGTTGCGTAAAACATCGTTACGACAACCCAAAAACATTAGTATAGGGATTCGACTAATTGACATATATATAAATCCATATACTACATAAAACATTTCCTTTCGGAAATCATTTACTATAACAACAGTGTTATAGTCCATACCTTCCATACTTCCCCGAAAATGTCTATTAAACAATGAATGTTGAAATCTATGTTTCTGTTACTTATCATATTTTAAAACTTTTCAAACCATTTACTTCATCAAAATATTACTTCCAACATTCCTTTAAATAAAAATCCATATTTAAATCTCAACATAAATCATTTCTATATTTATAAAACTATTTTATAAAGCTCCTTTCGATTTTATAAAACTTCTATTTATTAAAATTCCTTTGTTCACAAAATTATATTTATAAATCCATACTTTTATAAATCAATTTTACTATCAAAATCCATTTATAAAAACCATTTCTTTATAAATCAAATTTATTTATAAGATCTATTTATAAATCCATTTGCCGAATCAACTTCAAAACAATTTACAAAATGTTTATAAATTTTGATTAAAGATCAACTTCTTTATTTATAAAAATATTTCTTCTATAAATCTTTTTATAAAATTATTCAAAAATCCCGAATCAAAGTATTTCTCAAAACTATATTTTTATAACATAAAAAATCATAACTTTTATATATTTAAAAATAAAATCATTCCTTTCTTTTAATAATTCAAAAATCATTAAAACGTGTATACTTTCAAAATCACTTCGAAATCCTTTTCAGATCAAAATCATCATTTCAATATTTTAAAATACCAAAAATAAGGCCCAGTGCTATCGTAGCACTTAATAAATCAAATCATATCAAAGACATCAACATGACATCCAATACATCATATATCGGCATATATATGAAAAGGAAATCAACAGTGGTGAGGAATCCTATTGGATCCCTCCAACCTGTCCCCTGCATCACAGACAGCATATAATCATAAAATATAAATCAACCGCTTCGAGGCGGGATTCATATACATAGGGTCATCCGCTCTTACACGGGAACGTTAGGGTCCCATCCGCTCCAATGGGTGAGAATATATCCAAACCAACTAATATATATAATATATCATCCAAACAAGCAACAAACAATATATATAAATTTATTCTCACTTATATAAAAATATAACAAGCAAGAGAGTTGAGTTTACTCACAAAAATGTCAGAAATCGCCTAAGCGCTCCGTTTGAATTAAAATTGAACGGTCGTTCAATTTAACCCAAAATTCCTACAAGCTCCGAATTCGTCCAATCCAACTCCATAGAGTAATGCTTGCTGATACGAATGCAACACAACTTGTCGTACTCGAAACGGACCTCATATGAACAAGTAATGATTTATTAGCATGACGAGGTAATTAATTTTAATTAACTTACTAAAATTAAGTTAATTAATTTGTTGGTTTGGGAGCTGGGAGATGGGAACCAAAGGACTGTGTCCGGGCAGGTTCGAATCCCAGCGCCAAACCATCAGTGGGAGTTTCAACGTTAAGCATCCGTGTGCGATGACTAAATAAAAGCGGGGTAGACACACGGCGTGGGGTTTACTTAAGTGAGTATCAATGAATACCATGATCTTAAGGTTCCCCATGATCTCAAAAAAAAAACTTACTAAAATTAAATTTTAAACTTACTTTCTCCTATCTCTCTAGCACGCTACAGGTCCTCCCACCCCCACCCCCCGCGCGCTTCCCCTTTTTTTCGTTTGCCGTTCGCGAATCGCGCCTCTAGCCCCACAACCGCCGCCAACGCCAGCCGTACGCCGCCTGCTCCTTTGCCCAGCCCTTCCGCGCCGCCGTGACCTACGCGCCTTGCCTCGCTCCACCCGCGCACGCATTTGCACCACGAACCGATCGCCAAAACCCATGACTACAGCTATGAACATGGGTCGGTTTCGTGTAACGCCCCACTCTGAGACCCACTGTAACAAAGAGTATTACGGGAGTAATACTGTCTGTTAGAGCGGAGAATAGAGTATAGTGGAAGCGACCATTTGTAATCAAGCTATAACTATCTACTGAATACGTCGAAAGGGTGGTATCTATTTTTTTTTCAAGTGGTTCGACATATTCAATAAATACTTATAACGAAATTAAAAATGGCTAAAGGTCTATCAGAATAAGCATAGTAATAAAATGAAAAAACATCACAGAACAGAATCACATAACAGATATAAAATCCTAGAACAATACATCGTCAATACAGATCCAAATATCATAAGTGGGTACAAAGCCACTGCTCACACATGTGAGTCAAAAATATGTACATATCAAAGTCTGAATAATAACATAAGTGGACACTAAGATAAGCTATCTCAAAAGCATAGCAGATAAGTCCAAAGCGGAAGCACAGAAGCTAAGTCCAGATACCTAACCTGAAACAACTCGGTCTGACCCGAGCGAAAACACTCGGGTCAGGCTAGCTAAACAATCAGTAATAACTGAGATATATCATAATGCGGTACATAAATAAAACAGTACTTATCCAAAGAGAAGTATATTATGAACCACATGAATATAATGACGATCCCTAATCATCAATATACAATAAAAATCTCCAAAGAGAAATCAACACCAAAGTGTAGAATAAATAAAATCGCCTCATATCATCGGCGTAGCCAAAGCTATAAAAAGATGCCCATAGGCAATAATCCCAAGAGTGACCAGAGTCTGTAATCAATGCCCAAGCAAAGATCGATGCTCCAAAGAGCAATGGGGATATACTGAAAAGTCAATGAAATCCAACACTGAAAAGCAGTGTCCAGAGACACTGTGAATCCACAAGGCAATCACACTTACATCGTATGGTTCCATAGAACCAACACCGAATGGCGGTACTCAAATGGATATAAAAATCAACAAATAATACCAATATTGCATGTGCACCGACCAGAGTCGTTGTTGCCAAGTACTGTAGAGTTGTGATCGATCACTCGCACAGACGCGGAACGCGCGAGATGGCAAGATCCTTCCTAGAAGGATAAAGGCCCAGAGGCGCATGCCGAAAAATAAACTGCTCCATAGAGCAGGTGTCCAGAGACGGTTGCCCAGAGGCGTGGTGACCTAGAGGTCCAGTACTGGCCGCCTAGAGGCTAATGGTCACTAACTTCTTGGAGAGGAACCCGTAAAGTGTTAACAATGAGTCCCATACCCCACGTTCGCACTAAACGGTTTACTAACCAATAGCAAGCTCACACTCCAAACAATAAAAAGTCCACCTCGTATCATCGGTAAACTAGACCCAAAGGTCAAAACGATCAATCGAATAGGTCGGGGATTAATCAGAAAGGAAATACACACGGTTCCATAGACCGGAGATTTCCTAACCGTTTAAGCACCTTTCCACTTCGCTCGACGTGCTAAAAAGTGAGTGTGAGATTTTTATTATAGAAAATAATGGTGCGAAACGGATTTATAATTGATTTTGAAATCACTTTAAAACGGCTTTTGAAAACTCTCCTATTATGGAGTAATTAATTTAATAATTAAAAATAATATTATATAATAATTTCTAAAGCCATTTAGGAGTGAAAAATCCTTTGAAAATAATTCATAAAACCCGTGTACGAAATCTAGAGACAAATCTCAAAGAAATCAATAAAACCAGAAAATCACTGAAAATATTAGTGTTGGAAAATAGTCCAAAAATGACGCGAACCCAAGTTCGGAAAATTATTCGGACTAGCAAACTGAATCCGAATGGCATAAAAATTGGTAGGCATATAGTCCAACATCCCTGCTCCAAACTGCAAAAAGAATCGGGAAATTCCGACTTGAAACGAAGAAACGGCGTCATCTCAAAGTCGGACAAAAATCATAAAACTTTACTGTGTCAAAACAGTATAAAGGTCCCACTTCGACGACATGGTCGAAGTGTCACATGAACTCAGATCTTGATGAAAATTTGCAGGAGCGTAGTAAAGTACTCCTACTTTGATATGCAACAAGAATCGTTCGGTTTCGACTTGAAACGAAGAAACGAAAATGTTTCAAAGTTGGTCCGACGATAACTGAAAATGATCACTATTGTAAAACAGTTTCTGGGTGCTACTTCGGCAATAGAAACGAAGTATCTAATGCACCCAGATCTAAACCAAACTTTGCATGGTTAAAGATCTCGATCTCATCTTTTTAACGAGACCAAAAATGATGAAATCCGACAAAGGACGAGCCCGGGATGGCGTCGCAAAGTCGGGGTTCTACGCTGAAAACAACGGGAGAAAAGAGACTAAGGCCTATAGCTATGCACTAACTGGCCAGAGATGAAAAACCACAATTTTGGCATAGTAAACTTCAAATTCTTGCAAAATGAATAAAATGAAAGTTGTATCTTAGTTTCTAAGCTTTCCGGAATGACCAAGATCATCAAATTCCGACCAGAGATGAAAATTCTATGACTAAAACAATTCTCACATCTAAATTTTATATCACTGTCGTTGTGCTCTCGGGACAGTTGTAAGAATGCACAGTTTTGACCAAATTAACTTCGAAATTTCATGAAACTCAAAACATGAAAGTTTTAGCTCTAAATCTAAGCTTTTCAGAACATCCAAAATTATTAGATTTGGATAAGAAACGAGTAACTTATGGCCAAATCAATTTCAGGTTTTTATTTTATCAACCCTGTAGTTTGTTGTCAGGTCAGCGATAAACAAGCATGATTTCGACCATTCAAACCTCAAAGTTAGGCAAAGCACAAAACATAAAAGTTATAGGGTACAGAATAAGCTTTCCAGAACTTCAAGAAAATCTTAATTCTGATTTAATATGAATGAGATATGCCTAATTTACTAACAGCAATAAACTAATTATAATTTCAGCTAGCATATATTACAAGTACCTTATGTGCACACCCCAAAATGAAAGCAAAGATGATCAAAGAGCTATGATTCACATGTTACATAATAAAACATGTGTTATTAACTGATTACCAAAATCAAAAGATGATTAAACACATATTTGAAGAGGTTTTTAGCAATATACCTCTTTAGAAAGCAACAAAGACTACTATAGCATCAACCCAAGTTAGCAAAAGATGATTAAGAGGCTATAAGATCAAAAAAACACATAAAACATGTGTTACCAAATCAATTTCAGAAATAAGAAAGATATAAAAATGGATTTGAGGTGGGTATTTGCATTACCTTTGCATAGAATGACTTGCATAAGCTAAAACTAGAAGGAGATGAAGATAGAGGCCATTTTTGTTATGAAAGCTTTAGGAAATGATTAGGGTTTTGATTAGGGATGAATGAATGAGATTATGAGAGTTTGAGATAATTTATAGAGGAGGTTTAGGGTGGGTTATTGGGCTAGGTTTAGTAACCCAATAAGAAGAGAGTTATTTGCATGTTTCCAACAATTAGTCTAAGTGTTCATATATGTTTATAAAACTCATTTTTCTTATCTAAACCCGTTTTAAAATCTCTCCTAAAATATTTAACTTTCCAAAAATAACATTTTATCCTCATTTTAAAATCCCATATTTCCCATTTAATTAAAATAGCCTTTTTCAAATAAATTTTTGTTATTCCAAATCCTTTTATGCTTCATTGAAATAAAAATCCTAACTTTTATTTATTAATTGGTAATGCAAATCCCGGGTTGTTACATTTCGGTCGCCTCGGTTGATGATTCGTTGATCCAACCGTACATTAGCTTCGTATCGACGTGCTCTACGTTTCTCTAGTTGAATTCGTTGGCTAATTTCGCATCTAAAGGCTCCGATTGTTGGATGGTGGAGTTTAGAAATGACGGTTGAAATATCTTTTAGGTTTACAAAATGAAAGGAGTTAAGGTCTATTTATAGAAAATTTTCCGTGGCACTATTCATCCATAAAAATTTTGAACTCCAAACGAAGCGTGTCGCATGGCGTTCTATACGTTATACCCCAATTCCAAACACGATGGAATATGTATCGGAAGCCAATTCCATCATATACAGGAGATAACTTTTCAAAATTGAATTATTTTAAATTAAATTCCTTTAATTAATTTTTACGCGTTTCGAACTCCCATGATCAAATGATACGTCAAATCGACACGAAATTCGACAGCATATATTAATTCACTATTACAGATCCAATGAAACCAGTTTCGTCAAAATCCGACGCAGTGCCAAAAATGACTATTTTTACACGTTAATTAAAACGAGTAATTTCCAATTTCTGTTTGTTCACTTTTAATTCAAATTAAAAGTTTACTAACTTCATTCTAATTTAAATAGAATTTAAATCAATTTTTGAAATCGATTTCATTCATATTAAATTCAAGATTTAGTTATTTAAATAATTTCAAATATTAAATTTAACAATTTAATTATCCAAATAAATCGCTATATTTGAATTATAAGTTATTTAACTTATAAAATTAACTTCTAAATATTTAAAATCAGTTAAATATTCCAATTTCGGATGACTAAAATTCTGGGTCGTTACAAGTATTAATAATGATTTCTTGAGAAGGGTTATCTAATATTGGTGAATTATTAATTATGATTTCTTCCTTATCATCATTGCTATTTCTATAGTTTTTATCAAAAGACACGTGTAAAATTTCTTCTATTATTTTTGTTCTTTTATTAAAAAAATTATATGCTTTAACTCGTTCCGGATATCCAATAAATATACCTTAATCGGATTTTGGATCAATTTTCTTGATTGATATTTTGTATTTAGTATAAAACATTTTGGATCGAAAATTTTAAAATAGGCAATATTTGGTTTTCTACCTTATGTAGTTCGTATGGTGTGTGTTTTGTTAGAGGTCTTATAGTATCACAATTTAGAATATAGAGGCAGTAGACATAGCTTCTGCCCAAAAGTTCTTTGGAAATTGGCTACAACTTAGTAAAGTTCTAGTGCATTCAGATAGCGTTCTATTTTTCCTTTCTGCAATGCCATTTTTGATGTGGGGCTTCAAAAAAGGAGAAATTGTAGGTAATACCCTTTTTAATAATTTTTGTTATTAAATAGTTCATTTTCAAATTCGCCACCGTGGTTTTTCTAACATTTTTAATTTTTAAACTCTTTATATTTTGTGTTCTTTTTGCAAAGATTTTAAAGTTTCAAAAGTGTCACTTCTATATTTTAAAAATACTGTCTGAATGTATCTAAAGAAATCATCTACTGTAACAAAAAATTATTTGTTATGGTTTATATATTGTACTTGTGTCAGATCAAATAGATCCAAATAAAGTAGTTCTATAGGTTATAATGTAGATATTACTTTCTTAGATTTAAGTGAAGACTTTGTTAATCTTCCTAATGATAAGTGCTACATAAATTATTAACTATGAAATTCATTTTCAGTAAACCTTTTACTAAATCATTTTTAGATAGCTTATTTATGAATTTAAAGTTGATGTGACAAAATCTTTTGTGCTAAAGCCAAGGATCATTATCTTTAGCCATTAAACACATACCAATATTATGATATTGTTTTGAGATGTTAAATTATCGCAAGATTCTTATGATTTAGCTAGTTCTTCATCAAATATCGTATTTTCATCTTTTAATAAGTCTACTTTTAGTTTTGTCCTATTTAATTTTCCTAATGTTTCTTTATACATTCTTTTGAGGTTTTTAATTTATCTAATAATTCTGAATTAATTTCTACAAGATCATCAAAAGAAATATCACCCACATGGACGTTCGAGGCTACGAAGCAAACATTTGCTTGTTCTAAATCGTTTTCACTTTCTAAGGATGAAGAAGAGTCTATACCATTCCATGTGACTTGAAAAGCTTGCTTCTTCTTTTTGAAGAATCTTTTATTTTTGTTCTTGAAGCCATTTTTCTTCTTTTTAAGATTCAGACGGTCCTTCTTTATGTGGCCAGTTTATTGCATTCATGACATTTGAGTGATGGAGATGATGTGTTGTTGTTATTTTTGCCAAACCTCTTATTCTTCTTCATTTTCAGGAATTTCTTTAAATTTTTGGCTACAAGTGCAAAACCTTCGTCATCAACATTAGATTCTTCGTTTTCTACTTGAAACGCTATTGTTTTTCTTTCCTGAGCCTAACCAATTTTTTCCTACAAATTGCTTTGTATGATGTGAGATCTCTTATCAACTCTTCGATTTTTATGGTAGAAAGATCAATAGCTTCTTCGATAGCTAAGACTTTTGTCATGAACCAAAATTTTCGACCCTTGAAAATCAACACTAATACATAGACCGTATTACATATCGAGCATTCAAGTGTCGAAAACACCGATCGTTAAGGGTGAAAGAAAGAAGAAAGAACAGAAGAAGAAGAAACTAAACAATCACAGAATCTCACAACACAATGGAACAATAAATAATATAACAACGATCTTTACAAAAGCAAAAACTATAATATACATACATCCATCAGAGTACAACAACAAATCACTAATCATCAGCCTAGACAGTTATAACAACCTATCCTTACAATTGCGATAATTTTAAACAACCAATGCAGCGAAAATAATATAATAACTAGCTATCGATGAAGCCTCCTACTCTAAGCTCCTCCAAAATGCATCCAGATCTAATCTGTAAATATACTCGGTCCGACCCAAGCATTAAAAGGGGAAAACGTCTGGATCAGTCTGGTAAACCTACATGAGAAAACACATCTCAATTGGATTTTAATGCTATAAAACCTTTTGAAATAAAGGTACCTCGTAAGAACACGCTGCACATAACCACAGACGAGTTTTTATCTTACGATAACCAAAACATTTTTATCACATCATTTGGTATTGTTTCTAATGACATTCTTTGAAAACCCTTTTCAAATAACATATTAAAATAGCCGAAATTGTTACATTAATTAAATTCTATCATACTAGGCTCTACAATCAAAACTGTAAAGGCACATATTAGAGTTTGGATTTCCAACAATGACGAGGTAAGGGACAACCTTCAACAGTACATCTCTAGAGGAATGTACCAAGCCATAGCCCCGCTGCCCTCTACCAACATAGGACCGACCTACCTCTATCATAGATAGTACCAAATATGTCATCACCCCAGTCGTTCTTGACTTATCCATGGCCACAACATACACAACAAACTCGAAATATAGAGGGTAATCTAGAAAGGTGATGAACATCTCCTAATGGGAGCGACCCACTTAGCCCTGCCACATCTACCCTATTTTTTCCATTACCGATGTGTGGGGCTTGAGGTAACGTTTTAGCTTTCACATGAAAATCCCACATTGAATGCCACATTGCCATTCCCGACGACACACTAATTGGTTTCTATAAAAATACAACCTCCGAATTCATACGCCTCAGGGAAGGGCGTTAAGTGTAAGAGGGGGTCCCTCCGGACCAACAATCGACAACAGGCCGTCAACCTCATATGGAAACCAAGTCTCACAGATTTATCACGTTTCCAACTGTCCACTTGCTATCTTTTGACCAAGAAGGAAGCATGGTAGATTGGAGTGCCATTGGCACTCTACTCTACTCAAATTATAATTCTTAACAACAAACGGTAATCAAGCGTACTTAGGTTGCTTTGTGCTAAGTGCACGACTAATCAGTTTACACATCCAGTCAAGGAACCAAAAATAAAATCTAGCACACAACAGTCACTAGGCCTGTTTAATTAATCTTTTATTAATCAAATCGCTTTCCAAATATTTATATCAAAATATTTTTACGAAGATATATTCTCCAAACCAATTTTAAATCTTCAATATTTGGAAAACATTTCCATATACTTATCTCAAAAGTATAAGTATATTCACAAACTATTTCATTTTCAACACTTAAAAAATATCTCTATATACTTAAATCTGTAGTAAATATATTTACCAATCTTTGAAGTAAGCTTCATATTTTTCCAAAACACATTTTATTGGGTCAAAACCAATGTTGCGTAAAACATCGTCACTACAACCCAAAACACTAGTATAAGGATCTGATTAATTATACTTAATATTAATCTTCGATGTCGAATTTAAACTAATTATTAGTTAACAAAGAAGCCAATCAAGTTGGGGTATCATTACCTCTCATACCTTGAATGGACGACATTCTTAACTTCGAAATAGATATAAGTTACCCAACTCGAATTTAACATCAAATATAGGATATGAATAAATCCCGTATATTATATATAACATCTCCTTTTGGAAATCACTTACTATAACAATAGTGTTATAGTCTATGTCTTCCTCACTTTCTCGAAAACATTTATTACAACAAAAATGTTGAAATCCATGTCTTCCTATCACTTGACACATTTTAAATCACTATTCAAACCATTAAACTCCATTTGCAAATATCACTTTCAAAACATTCCTTTAAGAGATTATTTTAACTTTTAAAACGAAATGTATCTCCCTTTATAAAAACAATCCATTACTTATCAAGGTAAACCCTTTTATATTTATAAAACCATGTTTTATATTCTCCTTTCTATATTTTTAAACTTCTTTTTATAAAATCTCTTTATTTATAAAATTCCATTTATAAATCTATTCCTTTCTAAATCTCCATTATTTATAAAATCTCATTTCTAAATATATTTACCAAATATCAATTAAAATTCATTTTTAATATTTATAAATCTATTACTTTGTTTATAAAATATTATTTTATAAATCTTTTATATAAACCATTTCGGAAATATTTGTTTCAAACTATTTCTATCTTCTTTAAAACTATATTTCGTTTATAATAAAAGATGGACTTATCTACTAAATTTTAAAACCTTTATAATATAGTTTGAAAATATCTATTTAGAAATACTTCACACACGCGCGCACGCGCACACACACAAACAAATATATATATATATATATGTATGTATGTATGTATGTATGTATGTATGTATATATATGTAAATAAAATCAACAGTGGTAAGGATTCCTGTTGGAACCCTCCAACCTGTCCCATTGCATCACATATAGTATATAATCATATAATATGGGTCATCCGCTACTGGGCGGGTACATATAAAAGGTCATCCGCTCCAAGGGCGAGAATAAATCCAAACCAACTAATAAACTAGTAAATCATCCAAACAAGCAACATATAGGCATCAATAAAAATATCCTCATTTATATAAAATATAAGTGGGCCTGGAGAGGTGAATTAACTAACTTATAACTTGACAACGTTGATGCGCTTCTGCTCAATGTAGTAATCACACAACATTGGATTTTTCTTGAAATTCCTATAAAGTTCACTTAAAACCAATCCACGTAGATAATCTCGATACGAACGCAACGGCGAAACAGGCACCTCGATCGGACCTGGTACGAACGAGATACGATCATTAGAACATTTCAAATTTTAATTTAATTATAAAACATTAATTAAATAGTTATTTATGTTATTTACCACACTAATCACGCTTAAGCCCGCTAATTCTCCTCGTTTAGACCCAGAACCACGTTCGAACAACAGCCGCTGACTTTGTCTTCACCGCGCCCCCACCTCATCTCACTAGCCATCGCCAATTCTTCACCGTCGACGCGACTGGCCAAGCCGACACCCACGCTACAAGCCTCGTCCCTCCTTATCGCTTTTACTGTGAGAATGAGCCTAAAATCACCGTCGATGTTCAACTGGACTTCCCCGCTGCCTCGCTCCACTACGACCCAATCCACCACCACCGATGAGTCCCCCGGCCACCATGCGCAACTTTCATGCTGGGCACTTCGTCTGAAACAACTCCGGTCATCATGGATAATCTAGGCCATTTCATGGAATAGTGGCTAGGGTTTTATTTTTAGGGTTTTAGAAAATGAGAGAAAGTGAGGGTCTTTTTATAAAAAAAATTAAACACTATTCACCCTCCAAAATCTTGAACTCCAAACGAGGCATGCCGCTAGACTTTCAATATTAAATACCCTTATTCCAAACACAACGGAACTAGTATCGGGGCCTAATTCCATCATATACAGAAGTTAGCTTTAAAAATCAAATTATATTATATTAAATTCTCGTAATTAATTTCTACACGTTTCGAGCTCGCACGACCACACAATACGTCAGATCATCATGAAACTCGTCGACGTACAATAGTTCATTATTTTAGATTCAATGGCACTGGTTTCATCAAAATCCAAGACAGTATCTCGGAATGATAATTTCACACGTTAATTAAAAAGAATTATAATTAAACCAGTTTAATCACTTTTAATTCTAAATTAAAAGCTTATCATCATTCTTATTTAAAAATTTTTAAATAAAACTTCGAAATCATTTTATTCACATTAAATCCAAGATTTAACAATTTAAATAATTCTAATATTTAAATTCACTATTTATGGTAAATTCACAATTCACATATAGAAATAATTCCCTATATTTTAAACTTAAGCTATTTGACTTAGAAACAAACATTTCAATATTTAAAATTAATTAAATATTTCAAATTCAAATGTCTAAAATTATGGGTCGTTACATTCTTCCCCCTTAAAAGAATTTCGTCCCCGAAATTACTAAGGTAAGAAAAATGTCTGTAAACCCATTAGCTTTCCAAAATCAATTAGTTAAATTGGATTGTAAATTTTCTAAGGCTTTAAAATCACGAAAAATTTCGCCAACATCTCCTTTGCATGACTCGATCATAATAAATCGCCACTATGGGCCCAAATCAACCAAAAGAAAATAAAAGCCAAGCGGCATCACTTATCGGGGAATAAACCATCAATCAATCAAAATATAAATATGTACCTTTTAGTCGGGCAACCAATTTTACTTATGAAACCAAAAGCGTCAACTAGCCTTTGCTTCCATAAACCCGCATCTTACTTACAAATGATACCAAACCGTATAACCAACATTTTCTTATGTCAATAGTACAAAATTTATTAAAGTCCGCACGATGTACATATATCATCCATACACAATATCAAATATGATTACTCGCTCGATCATGCAATTTCACTTCTGAACCTTAGTTCACTCGACCACTCTAGTGCGGACTTCGATATGGTTCCTTAATTAAAAACCATCATTCTCCTTGCATATACATATACTATGATAAAGAAACTTCAGAATCAAATCAAAAATCTATATCCAGTGTTCGCCGTCAACAATCGAGTGAAAAATCCTAACTTGGACTGGCGTAAATCTCCTCGAAATCGTATACTCGAAACTGGATCAAACAGTTATGTGAATAAAATGATCTATGTATAATGTATTTATTTCAATGGTTTCCCAATTTAACCAATTCTTTTACTCACTTTTATTATTACTTAATATATTTCCTTTAATGCTAATAATACTTAGGAACCATTCCATAAAATCATTACTTAAGTTTATTATAAACATTTTATACAACACAACTTATGTTTATTATCACTTCAAAACTTAAGTTCGTATTCATTTTAAATCATAATCAATTTCATTTAACTTTACTTAAGTTAAATTTCATTTCATAGTTCAATTTCAGATTTTCTTTTCTTAACATGCATATCCAACTTAAAATTTTGTTTTAACTAATTAATTCTTAAATTTATAAGTTATAAAATTTATCTCTTATGATTTCACAAAACACTTAGCTTAATTTTCCAATCTAACTCAAATTTTTCGACTGCCCAAAATCGTCGAAACTCCCATGTTATTTTAATAAATAAAAATTTCCAAATAACATCTCAAAACGAGATGCACAAACCCAACTTATCCTAAGGGATAGGATGCATGAGTCTATACAACACTTGACTAAAAATTCAAGAGTTAACACCCATTTTTTATTTCAAATCATTTTGAAATAATAATAATATACATAACTCCTTTGTATATCAAATCATACTTTTGGAATCTAAAACAATCTTTGTTTGCCAAAAAAAACTTTTATGGTGGTAATCCGTCACTTAGAAACTCGAAAATGAATACCGATGATGCTGCAGTCATCACCAGAATTATTTTCCAGCGACTGAAGTGAGTTCAGCTCTTTCTTATCTCTTTATGATGAGCCCACCAACTTCCTTGAGAGATGACTATGGTTAAAAACAATCGACATGACAAGATCCAAATTCGAATTGGTTCCTGGTCCTGGTCAAAGACCATTGTGTTCGCAGTCCAACAAAGAGGCGGGCGCCTGAAGGAAGCTCTCTTTCCATTACTAACGACACACTTTGCCTGCTCTCTCCCCATGTCCATTAATGCTCTATTCCAGAATTCCAAAATCATACTATTATTATTTTCCATGACACTTTGAGAAACATTTCAAAATCTCCTGGATTTGAATCTAAAATCCTCGGTTTTAAATCCTTTTAATTATAAATAATACTTTATAATCCACATTTTATAAACTCTCTTTCTTATATAAGATCATTTAACAATTGTTTAATTTTGTTTAGATTATTTATTAAAACACAAACAATAAACAATAAATGATAAAAATAGAATATTATCCTTCTCTAATAACCAAACACCATATATAACTATAAGAATTTCTGAAAAATTATTCCTTTATATATAAAATATAATCAAGGTAAATTATTTCATTTACCCAATTTCAAAATAATACTATGTCGAATTGCTATGTTCAAGCGTTTAAATATCCTTATCAATAATGTTAATTACTCACATTGACCATAATCCATAAGCCACTCAACAGATCAATCAACATAATATAAATTTTTTTTATATCACTAATAAATACGCACTCATATATGTACACACTCAAACTCATTCTAGGGTACTGCTGATCCTATCGCTAATTAGTCACTCATTTTAGGGTATTACTAATCCTATCTATAATGATTTTTACCCCCATCAAATCTTAGGTGTTCGCTAAACCTAAGCTCCGGTACCACGTGTAACAAACCGAAAATTTTGACCCTCGAAAATCAACACTAATACATCCACTTTATTGTGTGCCGAGCATTCGAGTGCTGGAAACGCTGATCATTAATGGTAAAAAAAAGAACGGAAGAAAAAACTAAACAATCACAGAATCTCACAACGCAACGGAACAATATATAATATAACAATGATCTTTACGAAAGGAAAAACTGTAATATACATACATCCATCAAAGTACAACAACAAATCACTAATCATCAGCTTGGACAGTTATAACAACATGTCTTCACAATTGCTGATAATTTTAAACAACCAATGCAGCAAAATTAAGATAATAACAAGCTATCGATGAAGCCTCCTATTCCAAGCTCCTTCAAAATGCATCCGAATCTAATCTATAAATAAACTCGGTCTAATTTGAGCATTAAAGGAAAGAACGCTCAGATCAGTCTGGTAAACTAGCATAAGTAAACACATCTCAATTGATTTTTTATGCTATAAAACCTTTTGAAATAAAAGTATCTCGTAAGACCACGCCGCACATAAATACGGACATGTTTTTACCTTACGATAACCAAAACATTTTTATCTAATCATTTGATATTATTTCTAATGACATTATTTGAAAACCCTTTTCAAATAACATATTAAAATAGCCGAAATTGTTACATTAATTAAATTCCAGCATACTAGGCACAACAATCAAAATCGTAAAGGCATGTATTGGAGAATGGATTTCCAATAATGACAAGGTAAAGGACTACCTTCCGATAGTACATCTCAAGAGGAATGTACCAAGGCACAGCCCCGCTGCCCTCTACCAACATAGGACCGACCTACCTTTACCATAGATAGTACCGAATATGTCATCACTACAATCGTTCCTGATCTATCCGTGGCCACGGCATACACAACAAACCCGAAATATAGAGGTTAATCTAGAAAGGTGATGAACATCTTCTATTGGAAGCGACCCAATTAGCCCTACCGCATCTATCCTATTTTTGCCATTACCGATGTGTGAGGCTTGAGGTAACGTTATACCTTTCACATGAAAAATCCCACTTTAAATGCCACATTGACATTTTCGACGACACACTAATTGGTTTTCACAAAAGTACAACCCCCAAGTTCATACACCTCAGGGAAAGGCGTTAAGTGTAAGAGGGTTTACCTCCTACACCACCAAACAGATGTACGTTTGTAAAAACTAATGTACGTGGTCTTAGAAATGCAATGTCAGACATTCGTCCATGCAAGTTTTCTAGGAATAGGACAAACCGAAGGTACGCTCCTACTACATCCCATTTGGGAATCATCCCCAGGATTAGTAGCAAGCAGTCCGAAGTGGTTTTTGGATAAATCTGATCTCGATCTCTTCGGACCAATAATCGATAAGAGGCCCTAAACCTTATATGGAAACCAAGTCTCGCAGACTTATCACGTTTCCAACTCTCTACTTGTTATCCTCCGGCCAAGAAGGAAGCCGGTAGGTTGAAGTGCCATAGTCACTCCGCTCTACTCGAATCATCATTCTTAACATCAAACGATAATCAAGCCTGCTCAGTTGGCTTCGTGCTAAGTACACGACTAAATAGTTTACGCATCCAGTCAAGGAACCAAAAAAAATCTAGCACACAAGCAGTCTATAGGCCAATTTAATTAATCTTTCATTAATCAAATCACTTTACAAATATTTACGTCAAAATACGGGCATATCGGTTGAAGTAGATTCTTCTTTCAAAAACCTCTTCCCAAACTGTACAAGCTTCTTCCAAAGCATACGGCTTTCTAGATGTATATGATGATATATAGACAAATGGATCTTTATCTTATATGAATCGTATGATGAAGTACCACATGAGTGGATTCAAATATTCAATATGATTCCACAAGATCTATTTTCGTTCAAGTAACGGATTCTAGCCAATCGAAAGGATCCTCTGATCAATCCAGAGATCATTTCGATTCCATTAGAAATGAGGATTCAGAACATCACACATTGATCAATCAAACAGAGATTCAACAACTAAAAGAAATATCGATTCTTTGGGATCCTTCCTTTCTTCAAACGGAACGAACAAGAAGATATATTCTCCAAACCACTTTCAAATCTTCGATGTTTGAAAAACATTTCCATACACTTATCTCAATGGTAGAAGTATATTCACAAACTATTTCATTTTCAACACTTAGAAAATATCCCTATATACTTAAATCCGTAATAAGTATATTTACTAATCTTTGAGGGAAGCTTCATATTTTTCCAAAACACTCTTTATTGGTTCAAACATCGTTACTACAACACAAAACACTAGTATATGGATTCGATTAATTATACTTAATATTAATCTTCGATGTCAAACTTAAACTATTTATTAGTTAACAATGAAGCCGATCAAGTTGGGGAATCATTACCTCTCAGAGCTTGAATGGACGACATTCTTAACTTCGAAATAGATATAAGTTACCCAACTCGAATACTAACATCAAATATAGGACATAAATAAATCCTGTATAATATATAAAACATCACCTTTCTGAAATCACTTACTATAACAATAGTGTTATAGTCTATGTCTTCCTCACTTTCTTGAAAACATTTATTACAACAAAAATTTTGAAATCCATGTCTTCCTATCACTTAACACATTTTAAATCACTTTTCAAACCATTAAACTTCATTTGCAAATATCACTTTCAAAACATTCCTTTAAGAGATTATTTTAACTTTTAAAATGAAATGCCTCTCCCTTTATAAAAACCATCTCTACTTATCAAGATAAACCCTTTTATATTTATAAAACCATGTATTATAATCTCCTTCCTATTTTATAAAACTTCTTTTTATAAAATCTCTTTATTTATAAAATCTCATTTACAAATCTATTCCTTTCTATATCTCCTTTATTTATAAAATCCCATTTATAAATCTATTTAAAAAATATCAATTACAAATCCATTTTTAATATTTTTAAAACATCATTTATAAATCTATTACTTTATTTATAAAACATTGCGTTTATAAATATTTTATATAAACCATTTTAGAAATATTTGTTTCAAACTATTTCAATCTTCTTTAAAACTATATTTCCTTTAAAATAAAAGATGGACTTATCTAATAAGTTTTAAAACCTTTATAATACAATTCGAAAATCTCTATTTAGAAATACTTCACAAAACGGTTAAATTGATATTCCAAAAATCATGTTTTTATTTCATTTCGGTAAGCTCCTTCTTTTAATAATTTATAAATAATTTAAAACATGTATTATTTCAAATATCATCTTAAAAATCATTTCAATTCAAAATCGTTATTTTATAGTATTTCAAAATACTAAAAATAAGGCCAAGTGCTACTATAGCACTAAATAAGTAAAATCATGTCCATGTCATCAAATATGGCATCCAACAAATCATATATCATAATATATGAAAAGTAAAATCAACAGTGTGAGGAATATCATTGGATCCCTCCAACCTATCCCCCTGCATCACAACTCATATATATATATATATATCAACACACACACATACATATATGTAAATAAAATCAACAGTGATGAGGAATTCTGCTGGATCCCTCCAACTTATCCCCCTACATCACATATAATATATAATCATATAATATGGGTCATCCACTACTAGGCGGGTACATATAAAAGATCATCCGCTCCAAGGGCATAAATAAGTCCAAACCAACTGATAAAGCTGTAGATCATTTAATCAAGCAACAAACAGGCATCAATAAAAATATCCATACTTATATAAAATATAAGTGGGCCCAGAGAGGTGAGTTAACTCACTTTATTAGTTGACAACGCTGACGCGCTTCTGCTCAATGCAGTAATTGAACAATGTTAGATTTTTCCTAAAATTCCTATAGGATCCACTCTAAACTAATCCAACTAGATGACATAGATAATATCGATACGAACACAACGACGAAAACGGTGCCTCGATCGGACCTCATATGAACAAGATGTGATCGTTAGAACATTTCAAATTTTAATTTAATTATAAAACATTAATTAAATAGTTAATCGTATTATTTATCATGCTAATGACGCTTATGCCCGCTAATTCTCCTCGTTCAAACCCAGAACCACGTTCGAACAACAGCCACCGACTTCGTCTTCACCGCACTGCCGCCTATCGCACTAGCCACTGTCGCTTCTTCACCGTCGACGCGCCTAGCTAAGACGACCCCGACACCACAAGCCTCATCCCTCCTTATCGCCTCCACCACGAGAACAAATCCAACATCACCGTCGACGTTCAACTGGACTTCGTCACCGCCTCGCTCCACCACGGCCCCATCCACCACAATCGATGAGTCCCTCTGGCCACCGCACACAATTTTCATGTTGGGCACTTCATCTGAAATGGCTCCGATCGTCGTGGATAATCTAGGCCATTGGATGGAACAATAGCTAGGGTTTATTTTTTAGGGTTTTAGCAAATGAGAGAAAGTGAGGGTCCCTTTATAGAAATTTTCAAACACTATTCACCCTCCATAATCTTGAACTCCAAACGGGGCGTGCTGTCTGGCATTCTATACTAAATATCCATATTCTGAATGCAATGGAACTATTATCGGGGCTTAATTCCATCATAAACAAAAGTTAGCTTTCAAAATCAAATTATATTATATTAAATTTCCATAATTAATTTCTACACATTTCGAGCTTGCACGTCCGCACAATACGTCCGATCGTCACGAAACTCGTCGACTACAATATTTCATTATTTCGGATCCAATGGCATAGGTTTCGTCAAAATCCAAGATAGTGCCCTAGAATGATAATTTCACATGTTAATTAAAACGAGTTATTATTAAACCAGTTTAACCACTTTTAATTCTAAATTAAAAGCTTACTATCATCATTCTTATTTTAAAAAAAATTAAATAAGACTTCAAAATTATTTTATTCACATTAAATCCAAGATTAAACTATTTAAATTCACTATTTCTGGTGAATTCACAATTCACATATTCAAATAATTCCCTATATTTATAACTTAAGCTATTTGACTTAGAAACTAACATTTTAATATTTCAAATTAATTAAATATTTCAAATTCAAATGTTTAAAATTCTGGGTTGTTACAACTTATTGTTCCCACTTATCCGTTAAGTGTTAAGGATTTTTTAAACAATATCAAAATCTATGAAGTTCTTGCCTAGTGTTATTAGAGAGTATTGAATGTCTTGAAATCGTGAATACATATCACTAATATTTTCATTTTGCTTCATTTAAAAATTTGGAAACTGGTTTTTCAACAACGAAATTTTACTTTGTCTAACTTTGTTTGTTACTTCATGAATTACTATTAAAGTACATCTGATTTCATAAGCAGATGCATATACACTAACTCAATTGAATTCATTTTTATCCAAAGAGCAAAATAGCCTGTTCACAGCTTTAGTGTTACTAGTAGCATCTATTTTTTGGATGTTTGACTATTGTGCATAATCAGTGGTAGGAACAGTGCATTCCAGTTGGGTAATATTTCAAGTGTCGTACCCATTAGACTGCATATATATGACTCATCCTTGTTGACAAATAAGTATAGTTTAATCCATTAAACAATGGTAGGCGTGGAGTAGACTGTCTTAAAAAAAATAAAAGTAGCGTTTTCCATATTACTTGAATAATATTCTATAAACTTTGTTACGGTTGTATGAATGTCTTGCTCTGATAGTAGATGACAGTTGCCATGGATCGAGTAATATGAATTGTTCTACTAAATTAAAACTTGTATAACAATAGTTAAAATATAAAATGATCTAAAGTAAAGTGCATCGGAGATTTTCATACTAGTTCGAACTTTCTGTCTTATGTACAATCCCAAACTTATTTTGGATTTAAACAGTAACCCTTACTGAAACCAAAGGAGTAAGTATCTTACAAAAAACTGCATGAGCTGCCGAACAGGACTTCATGCCTGAAGATCTCCAATAGATCTTCAACAACAAAAATAGTAAAAAGTTAACTCGTGTGTTCTAAATATCACGGATGAGTCAACAGAGTACATTCTTCATATAATCTTCTTCATAAGTGGTATATCATGTATATATGGAAGAATCAAAGTAACTAATCAGTTAAATAATACTTCTTGAATGTTCAAGTGATCAGTATTGCAAAAGAAAGCCCTAGAATACTATAATACATTTCAAGAGATTATGAGAGAAAATCAAATGTATTTGATCATAGATTCTTGAAACAAAGTGCTGTATATAATGTTTGAAGAGTTGTATGCGTTCATGAGAAGTAGCTACCATTAGATACAATAGTAAATCTTCATGGAAGGAAGTGCCTCTTCATTGAAGAAGAAGAACTCTTCATAAAATTCAAAAATATAGCAATTACATGTAACCAGTCGACTGGTAGGGTGCCAGTCATTCGACTGGTTATAGTTGAAAACATGAATTTTCAAATAGAAAAGAAAGTTTATTTTTTCCTCTATTTAGTCGACTGAAACTATGCAACCAGTCGACTGGTTAGACCATTAGTCGACTAGTTATTTTGTATTTATATATTGCACATGATATCAGTCTACTGAGCAATTATAACCAATTGTTTTAGTCGGATGGTTGAAAGGTTTTAGTATACCGAGTCTGTGTTTTTCTTTTTTTAAATGAAAGTGCTATTTTGATGATTTGTGTGTGTATACACCACTTTCAAGAGTTTTTAACAAACATATACTTCTAGACACAAAAGACTATGACTGATATAACTTTGTTTGTAAACGTCATCTTGGCTTCGTCATTGTATCTCTTCATTGGCCGATATATTTTCTTTTCTAACAAAGCACGTTTTGTATTAAAAAAAGTGTAATTTAAAGGCAAATGTTATTCGTACATTCTCACGCTCAAAGCTTCGATGATGTTAGATTTATGAAAAATCTAAAAATGGATTAAGATCTCATGGATTATCAAAAACAAAAAATAGAAAATGCTGAACAAAAGAAAATTAAAGGAAAGGAAGTTGAGTACAGAATTCTCTATTGATGGGTACCAATCCATGGCATTAGTCATCGCTTGGCTCTAGCGTATAAAATGTGAAATTAAATCTTAGGCATCAATATGTACTAATCAATATATGAATTGATACTAAGCCATACAGTATAAAGAATTTGGGTGGGGGAATTACTTAATAAGGTATTATGGAGAAATCAACGAAATTGCAAGTGGCAAAGCACTAAGAGCGATCGATCAAAAAAGTTGCAAGTTGCAAAATACTAAGAATGATCGATCAACATCAATCGATAAGCGTGGATAGGTATCAATCAATAAGAACTCGACAATACGAGCAAAGACAATACCTATTTTAAGCCTTATTTCGTAGATCTGGACATGTTCTCTCTATACCAAAATTTGGAGATATCTTAGATAAATTGGGTTCCTAACAACCTCAACTACACCTATAAATACAAGTCATACATGACTCAAAATGGATCTATAATTATTTCACCTAAGGGAGATTCTGCTAGAATTTATATTGATCCTTTCTCTATCTCGATTGAGATAGTTTGTAGTCCCTTTGCAAATTTGTGAAATAGTAATAAGAACAATATAAAGTGGACGTTGACATAGTCGAATATCTATGAATCGTGTGAGTTCTTATGTTATCTCTTTGATTTGCTATTATTTGATCTAGGGTCTAGCTAAGGTTGAACTTAGATGAATGAATCAACAGTTAGTACTTCATAAACAAACCCAAATCAGTGATTATATTCTAAATCATTGTGTACCGACTCGACTTTTCGACCCTCAAATGTTGACACTAAATACATCCATAGTATTCATGTGCCGAACATCCAAGAGGTTGAAAAACTGATAGTCAGAGTAAAATAAAAAAAATAGAACAAGAAATAAGGAACAGAACATCAGAATCTCACAGTGAATGATAATATATAATATCAAAAGAATAGTACAAAGGGTTACTTTGAATACAGAAATTTCAGAGTAACAAAAACCTAAGTACTATCATCAATCTAGACATGTATAACTATCTGTTCTCACAATGCCGATACATACGTACATAATACAATGCAATAGAAATAGAAATAGGTAGATAATGGAAGCCTCCTACTCCTTTCCTGAACTCTAAAGCATCCAAAGTAAAACCCACTTTACTTAGCCTACTCGAAAGAGTACACAAGAAATTTAAAGGAAACAAAAACCACGTGTCAGACATAAATCTGGTGTGAGAAAACTAAAGATACATGCAACATGTAACAGTAACTACTAATACTGTATAGATTGCTGTAACGGTTTCCCCTCAAAAGAAACTAATCATTCACTAATTTAATACAGTGGTATAATAAATAATGTCTAATTAAGTTGTAGAATATAGATCATATCAAATAGCTGCGATGCCTACATATATCACACCTCAACAATATTAGGGTACATTCAAAATCGCTAAGGTATGTTCGCATATAGATTTTCCACGAAGATGCCTCCAGTGCACTGAAACGGATCTTCGTGCACAAGGATCAGAAAACACATTCTGAGCGTCTTATATCTCTAAATAAAATATACCATAAGGTAAACACAACTGGTCCATGCACGAACCTATAGAACCATGGGGAACCAAGTATCATCAACTCCTATTACCAACATCGATAAGCATATTCAAGATTTGGAGTTGATATACCCTTTCGTGGGTTAGCTAAACTCTAGTTCGTGCGGTCTACTATGTCTTTAGCCATTTCCGATGATAAGGTCATGTTCGACATTTTTCACATGAGTCTTCATCACTCGAACAAAACATGAATCATTCCATGGATTCCCGCATAAGCCCGTTTGACAAATGCTAACGCTGACCTTTCCCTTGGACTTAACCTTAGAATAGACAATTCAACTCTATAGCATAAGTCTGGAATGTTAATGCTGACCTCTCCCTTGCACTTAACCTTAGGATAGATAGTTCGTCTCTATAAAACTCCAATTCACAACCGCTTCCAAAACATAGACTCATATACCAGTTTTGAATTGGTATTCGGTAAGTAAAACGCTTACCAATCCCGAACTCTTCGAAACAAAGTTGATGAACTTCCGATAAACTTAATTCCAGTTCTTTCAGAAGTAAGCGAACTATATAAAGAGGAGTCCTCCTCGGGGATCTCGTATATATAACTTCTTAAGGCTAGAGATGTTTCATACTAATGCTCCTCCCCGAGGGTTCTCAAAATGTATGAAGCCGTGAAGCTTTTAAGTACTTCTTAAGTTATATTAGATCAAGTTCGATAGTCAACTAATCAACCATCGAATTAAAAACGACCGCTTATAGAAATCAAGGTTCGTATACTTAACTCGTTTCAGACATTCCAACATATACTATCCCTTGGTCAAAAATGAAGCCAGATAAGTTAGAGCACTGGTTGCATATCAAAACCTTGCCTATATACTTCATTCTTGACTCTCATGGATAGACAAGTCTACCTCATTGGCTTTTAGTGTTAAGTATAGTATTAATGAATTCCATAAACGAGTAAGAAATCAACACGATTAATACATTTCCAACATTCCAAATTAACTATTCATCAGTCGAGAGGGAAGTCGGTAGGTTAAAGAACTATTGCTATTATCCCTACTCGAACATCATTCTTAACTCTCACAAATAGAGAAGTCTACCTCGATCGACTTTTAGTGTTAAGCATAGTCAATTACTTTTCAAACAAGTAAGTAAACAAAACACAATTTAGCCCCTAAGCAACTCCTAACCCCTTTCTAAACCTTTGGTTTATAATTTAAACCCCTTTAAAAAAAATGGTAAACATATGTATAGTAATTTATTTATAAAACTAGATACTTAATAAAACAATTTAAAAGATATTATATTACATAAGATATTTATACTTTAATAAAATAGTCAACACATTTTCTAAAAACTATATATACTCAAAAATTATTTTAAAACACTTTAAAATACTTATAATAGGTTTTAAAACATTCATTTAACAAAATTAATTTAAAATAACAAGTTTATAAAATATTTAAACTCTTGGAAAACCATGTTTTCCTTATATTTTACAGTAAACTCTCTTCTTTGAAAATTCATAACCAATTCTTAAAAATCCATAAAAATCTCAAACCACTTTTAAAGTACTCTAATATGAGTTAACAAACACTTGTAAAAATTATTAATTTAAAAGTCTTTTTGAAACATTTGAAGTTAAAAAATAAAGGCTGAACGAGGCAATTTTGCTCATATACAAGTTTGGCCACTTTCGATATGTTACTTAATTTTTTACAATTCAAACTTTTTATGGCAGCAAGCATACATATTATACACCATAAATATGATGAAAACCCCCTAAGTATCTCTCTACAAAGTTCCATAGAAATTGTCGAATACAATGCAATTCATATGTGCCTCCATAGTGATTATCGCTATACGAGCGTTTTCAAATCCAAGTCATATTCAAAATTATGTTCAACTACAACCTATATGTTTTGTTTCAAGGTTATGTAACAAGTCATACAAGCCCATTGCAAGTTCATTCATATGGATTACATATGTCATTTGCTTTTAAAACAAGAATCAAATTGAATATTATAACATATATTAATATCCATTCAATCATAAAGCAACAAATCAAAACAATCAAACACAAGCATATATGCACAATATTTTCATTCAAGGTAGTGAGTTAGCTCACCATTAAGCAAACAAACAAGTAAGATCCAAGCCTACACTTTCTACCTCTTCCTTGCAACCACCTAACTTCCTACCCCCGCCTTATTTACATTTGCCTTTTTGCCTAAAATATACCAAATAGCTCACGGCCTATTCAAGATGGGGAAGCTTGGCTTTGGTTCTTCAAAATCTAACTTGGTAGAAGGTGTTGTGATTTTGTCTTACGACCCTTGTCAAAGTTTGAGTAGATTTGAAGTTATTTTAAAATTTATTTTCTTAGGAAATTAGCGAAGAGAAAGAGTGAATGCGTGATAACATTTTATGTAAAAATTTGTGAATTCAAGGGACATGTCCCTCCTTTTATAAACTTCACATGGTGCTCCCTAATCTTGCTTTCACACACCCCTCTTCCAATCATGTCATGGAAGGCTCACCCCTCCATATACCTATCACTTCTCCTTTACACACCTCATACCTTTAGCAAATGACCATTATACCCCTTACACACATATATCTTTTATCCCTTAGAAGTTTGTAGAAAATTATAATTACCCCATGAAGCAAAAAGTGTGTTAATTAGCCCCTAATATCTTCGTATGATCGTTAGACAGGTACACTAGATTCAAACAACTTATATTGAATAAAAAATTGTTTATCGATAAACTGATTTTCGGTCACACTATCGATATTTTTTAAAGTATATATTTTGATAAACAAATTTCAAAAACAAGTTTCTGATCATTATTCATTAATCAAAAGGTGTTTATTAAGGTTATAAAATCACATTTATAATGCTTAATTATATTTCAAAACGTTTCGATATTCAAAGACGAAGTGTTCAAAATTACATTCGGTATACATTGGTTCTTCACAATCTCCATGAGGTGTTGGTCAATTTCAAAGTAATAGAGTCACCCATAATTAATTCACAAATCAATAGATAAATATGTTCAAATTCAATGTAGGAATTATGAATAGTGAGAAGCATACAAAAGTATGTTGGATATCAATTATAATATTTTCGTGATCGGTTTTCTTAATAAGGATTTTAACGTCCCATTATTTCGATTTAGATCTAGAAACATCAAACTGGGAAATAATATTTTGAAATGTGTTATTTAAGACTAAAAGTTGCACTATATATTTTATTTGTTTATGGGTTTTCAACTTGATGTTCTTTAAATAGGCTTTTTAGTAAGGCAACAATCTATGTTCGTAATTTCTATTTAGGAAGTCAAATTTGGTTGGATAACCGATAACATAGAGATCAGTATATCACAATTCAAGTTTGAACGCTATATTAAAAACAAACGTTACTCAAGATACCCAACGAAAGAGGGTTGGTCCTGGGCTTGGGCTATTTTGGCGATGGCTCAGGACCAATTCGAGGGAAGGGCCAACTTAGTGAGTTCTTACTACAAAATATTCAGTTATCCAGTTGGCTTCTACCTTCTACGGATCCTTATTGATTTAATTTTTTATAGTGCAACTGCTTTGGACCTAAACTATTACTGCTCAAGGCCCAAACTTTCGTTAGGCCTGGCCTGTCTTCAAATATTCCTATCCTGTTACCAATGACGTTATGGTGGAAGACCAAAATTTAGTTCTTAGTTTTTGTCCGTAACAACTTTTACCACAAACCGAGAACCTTATCCAAAACCAACCATCCTATCAACTCTTGTTTTATCTGTAACAACCTTTGATTTCCTACATCATTTAGTTCTCTCTAGTCTTCGCTCTTTTCATATTCAAAAAAGACTGTTACGAAACAATGAAATTTCTTCAAATGAAGTACCTGCGTGTTATTGCTAACGAATGTGCTAATATTGCTTTAATCAATTAACATGGATCCAATATACAGTCTATATTCTTTCTTAATCGAACAGTTAATGGATAATATTATCTAATTAAGAGCATAAACAAAGTGAAAGCAATTGAGCTTGAGCACATGAATCACATGAGTAGCTTAGAATTAGATAGATGCAGTATGTTACGTGGGTAGCTTTCCAATTATTTTTTGCACTCGTGTTAAAGTCATTATTGACATACCGTGCTTCTAATTATAAAATGGAACGATTAAGTTGTTGAGATATTCTATCCCTATTTCTATGTTATCCGTTCCTCCATTTATACAAACCAATTAGTAGTTTCAAAGAATAATTGAGCAGTTAATCACACGGCATACAAATGTTGAAGATGGACCTTCGAGTGGGAGAGGAACATGGTTCAAGAGGCAGGATTGTAAATACGCACAAATAATGTAAAAGAAGCATATATGATCATGTACATCCGCATGGATAATAAGGGCAGATGTCACTCATGCTATCGAACTAATCCCACATGCCTCTTATATCCAATAATATACTGAAATTGTGATTTCAAAGAGCATCCTAAACTTATATTAATCTTATTATTATTCAATATTCCTTCTCGGCATATATATAGACATTTTAATTGTCATAGCCAACTTTTAGTAAACTAATTGAAGAATGTATTTACAGAATAAACTACGGTGCCTTTAACAGGAATTTTTTTTTCCTGTTAAGGTAGAAACTGAAACATCAAAATGGGATAAACCACTGTTGAAGAATAAAATAAAAACCCCAATCAACAAACAAAAGGAAAATTTTATTGTATAACTAATATCAGAAGAAACAACTATCATACACAAACACACACCCAATTATTGGAAGAGGAACCGCTAATCAACTACGAGAAGAAGAACGTGGAGGAGAAGAAGAAGAAGGCGCATTAGCACAGGCCCCAAGTCCAACAAGCCCATTACCGTTACTTAAGACACCCACAGCACCATTACCACTACTTCCCTCGACCTTACCGCCATGGCCAAAGGCCTTTTCACTGTTCCTTTTCATTTCGAAAACGGCCTGTTTATTGTTATGCATCCAAACCTTAAAGACGCCCCTCTCCACCCCGACCTTCCTGCAGCCCTCCTCCACCAGGCCTTCGTCCCTCCTCTGCAGTCTCCACCCCAGCGTCTCCGCCAGCTCCATCATCCCTTCCTTCTGCTCCTTGCTGAACCTGCTCCTGAACCTCCTCCTCCTCACCCCGCTTCTCTCCTCCGTTTTCATTCTCTTAACCCCACACTCCTGGGTTCCATCTCCCGTTTTCAAAGTGAGCAGCACGTGGGACCCCGCCATTTCTTCCTCGTCGCCATCGTCGTCGCCGCCTCCGTCTCCACTGTCGTCGTCGTCGTCCGAATGACGGAGGACGCGGCGGTGGAAGTTGCGGTGACAGCCGCAGGCTGCGCAGGTGAGGGACGAGGGGTCGGAAGGGTTGGAGGAGGTGGAAAGGGCGAACTCGCCGCAGCCGTCCAGGGCGTGGGCCCCGATGGAAGCGGCGTGGTTCTTTAGGCATTCGCCGTATTCTACATGTGGGGGTGGGGGTGGGAGGCGGGTCGTTTTCGGTGGGTCCATTGATTCGTGAAACTAATGTTTATTCGAGGATAAGCTGTTTTGGGGATTAGAGGGGATGAATGAACAGTAGGCAACGGGGTTTGTTTTAATAAATTTGATTTATGATAATGTATATATATAAATAGGGAAGATGATGTTATCGTAATTAATGAGCAGAGTGGAATTTGGAATTGGATTAACAAGTGTTGAAGCATGTACCCATTTTGGGACCAGGGTGTTTGTAGGATTTTGTATACCAGCCTTGTTTTGGTCTGACTTTTTCTTCGGTGCGTTTTGGTAACCGACCTTGGGAGGGATGGTGTTTATTGTATTTTTATGAGTTTGTTTGTGAGGATGGATTAGAGAATGGGCCACAGGTTTTTCTTTGTTGCCTATGAATTTATGATGCGAGCATAATTACGATCGTTATCTTATCTTATTATTGGTGAAATGATACAAAAATGGCACTCTGCCTGGTATATGATTAGACCGGCAAAAGTTTCTGGTGGAATCAGCTGATAACTCAAAAGTCATGACAATGAAGCACACTTCGGATGTTGGAGCTCAAACCGCTGTTAAAAAAACCACATCTATCCACAAATTAAATTACTAACGGTTGTCAAAGAAGAAGCAAAACAAGTAAGAAAACTCATTAGACTCCAGAGAAAATTAGTGAGGTTAAAAAAAAATGAATAACATAATGATGACGATTTTTTATTTGGTTATATTTATATGGAATAGAGAATCAAATTATCCTCAACTATTATTCTTGTAACCAATCGAACTCCATCTAAACCGTCGTCTACGTTTTAGTCTAAACAAATTCTACTCATAAAATTAAAACCAATGGAAGATTAAATTTTTAAAAAAACATATCAATTTTGTCTGCATTGTACAAAATCAATACAATGCCTTTCATAAAGTAATTCAAGTTTTAAACGAAATCAGTTGAATTAAATTTAAATTCCTTTCGAGAATCAATATTCACTGATATAATTTAAAGTTATATTCATGCAAAATCAATTTAAACAAATTCAGCTTTAAATTAAACTAAAAATTATTTTTAATGATTTGGTAATAGAACTAGTTTAGTTAACACGGTACTAAATTCCTCTCTATCTGTTGACCTAAATTATATCATGAGAATTATATAATTAACAATTTTAAGACTTGTATGTTCAAAAATTAGATTCAAACACATACATATATGCATGCATGCATACACACATACACACATACATACACGCACACACACACACATGTGTATATGCATGCATGTGTGCATGCATGCATGTGTATATATACATGCAAACATACATACATAGATATATAGATGTATGTGTGTGTATGTATATAGGTGAGGATCGACTACACATCATTTTTGTTACACCACAAATTCCCCTTGATATCAACGACAACCACAAGTTCTGAATTAAATAATAAAGGGAAGTGACAAGGGAGAGAAAGTATATTATTTAATTTGGAACTTATGCCTGATATCAAGGGAGTATATATATATATATATATATATATATATATATATATATATATATATAATCAACTAAATAAAATAAAATTACTTTAATAGAATTTGAAATTGAAATTTGGAGTTTAAAACTTTGTTAAAAAGGAAATTTAGTATTTATAAAATTGAGCGTTGATAATATGGATTTTAGGTTTAAGTTAGATGTACTAGTACTAGAGAAAGGGAGTTAGTAAAATAATGCATTTATTTTCTTTCGTTTTAAACTAGGGGTAGTTTTGTAATATATATAGTGTGTAATAAGTAAAAAACTTATGTATATGATCTTGTCAATAATTTGATGTACGTAAGGTAATTCATGATGTGCATATAGAATTTTCTTTTTGTCTATCCCCGTTAGGCTATTACTCAAAAAATAAGAGGATATCTGTAACTTAAATTTTTCATAAATAAAAAGAAAGGCTAATCAAGTTTTCTTATCTTAATTAGTTGTGGTTCGGTTGGCTTGGGCCCAGGCCAACCATCATAAACTACTCGAGAATCAAAAACCGGCCACCAAGTCTCTCCCGACCATTGTTAGGGTCGAACCCCTATAATCCGTCCTCCTCACGGCATTTCAGGTTGGCCCGCCGGCCAGTGGACCCCGAAGCAACAACCAACAACTAGCTCGTCAAGCAAAGCAAGACATCCACACTACTCGGCCCGACCCACATCGTCCAGCCCGCCTCTCATGACTAGCTGGCTCCCAAACAGCCCAGCCCCCATCGTCCAACACGCCTCTTATGACTAGCTGTCTCCCAAACAGCCCATCCCCCATCGTCCAGCCCGCCTTTTATGACCAGCTGGCTCTCAAATAGCCTATCTACTTGAGCACTTCCCTTAGTTCATCGCCAATCCGGCTCCGATGCAGCACCCACAAGCAATCTTACGGTTGGTCCTTCGTATCCTTCTGAGTAGTGCAGGTAAACATGCCCGGCTCGGACTGCTCTCCCAACACTACCCTTGTAGTTCCTCACCTCATTCCATATCCTTGGGAAAAGGCTGGCTTGCTTCGTCTTGCCACATCAATATGCGAGCAAGGCCGACAAAGAAGTAACCCCAAGTGCATCCTCTTTTGAAATAGAGCATGCAGTGCAACATGCTGGTACTGTACATGAACGTTACCTGAATAGTAAGTGCACATCATGTATCTTGAAGGTTTTCCTATTGATGTTGACCTCTGCCGCTGATTCCCTTAATTTCGCCTACCGTTCCTCATTAATTAGATCTATGGCGCAATGCCTTTCTAGTCGGATTTACGGCATCATCTCAACCGTCCCAGCATCAGTTTCAACCACTATAAGTATCACATGCATGACAACCTCAAAGAGGTTATTGATCACTACACGCCAAAGGCCACCCATTCGGTTGTGGTTGCCAATCACCAATGGTCGATCCCACATTCTCAACTTAGCATCAATCAGACGATTTTCACAGCAACTCACCATTGACAGTTCTAAGCTCAACAAGCTATAACGCCCCGCCTCTATACCTATACTACTAAAAAGTATTACTAAGTAATACTGTCTAGTAATACAGAGAATGAGGTTTGTTAAGAGTGACCCGATGTGACTGTTATCTTGGGCAAACACTAACACGTCATTCTTACCAAAAATTTAAGGATCTGAACTGAATAATCATTGTGTACAGTCTCGGCACAAAGCAACAAACACATAGGTTAAAATAAATCAGAACAATATACAATATTAGTCACAGAATCATAGGTCACAGCGGAATCAAATGCATCATATAACATAATAAAATATGAATCTGCAAAATATCAATACTAGACTCACATAAATATCTACATCACATCCAAAATATCATATCAGGTACAAGGTGGCTACTAAATAATATACATGGCATGTCATCTCAAGTATCTACATATACAATCATGAAGTAAACTCAAAATGTCAAAATAGTCTACTCCAGTACTAGCACAAAATCCCCAAGTCAGTGAGTTCTCTATACCTGTAGAGTCTCAGCCTGACCCGAGTATTATAAAAATAAATGGGTCAGACTATATCTAATAAAAAGTTGAGATATTGATATCATAAATATATGGCTTAACAATAAAAATAAGCCATAATAAAAATATGTCTGAAACCAAATAAATATAATAAGGCATATTAATAAAAATCACCATTTCATAAATCCATATCAAGTCTCTAATGGACTACCATCTAAAAATATAGTGATAACAATTCAAAATTCTTCAAAGTCAGAAGATACTAAATATCAATCCTAAAAATCATCGAAGAAACAATCATCACAAATGAAATAATACGATAGTCAGCATTAGTTTAATACAGTGGTACGGAGTCTAACCGAAACACTATAGACTCCATCACAGAGTGTAGTAGTTTATCAGAAACAATATAGACTAAAAAGGTATAAATAGCTAATCCTAATAAAAACGTAACCGTGTTTATATCAAAACTATACGAATTTGCCTAATGGAAACAATATAGGCAAACATCGTCCAAACTGCTCATCAAACTAATAGGCTATAATCGTCCGCTATATAGACTATTAATACATGTAAACACATGTCCAAGAAACAAAAGGGCAACCATGTTACACCATAACAAACCTAACTCCAACAACATAGGTCTGCCTACCTAAATCTAAAAATGTATCGACTCTCAAATCGATGAATAAAATGAGTCATCGTCTCTTAGGGATCTATCAGCTCGTATAGCTAAACACACCAAGATAGTAAACTCTAAAGTGTAAAACACTTTCGCTTTTGAAATCACAGAAATTTAACTAACTGTCCATTACCAGATAGTGAAATTCTAGTAATTAATAAAAGCTAGATAATTCCACTCAATATACTCTATTCAACAAGTTATAAAAATAAGCGGAAAAATTATACAAAAAGTCCCATGCCAATCTGTATGATTCAACCGTTTATTAAAATTCCTCATTTCAAATAAAAGCATGAAATATCATTAAAATGTCAAATCCAGAATAAATAAAATAAAAGATTTTTAAATTAATTTTATATATACAAGGATATAATTTCCCAAAATCACTTTAAAATCCTTAAATTCATTTCAAAGTAGAGTTGTTTATTTACAAAGGCTTTTGAACACTTTCAAAATCATTTAAACCACTTTTATAACTAAAATCACTTGATATTATTACTTTCATAACACCTTTTATAAAATAATTCTTTATTTTATCTTTTGCCTCTAAAACATTTCCAAAATTATAATATACTTATAATAGTAAATTTAAAAAGGTTTTTGAATAAATATTACTCATTTTTAAAAGCTTTGAATAGAAATTTTGAAATAAGAAATAAGTTAAGAATATAATATAATTTAACTATATTCTATAAACTAAATTCCAATAAGGATAAAATAGATAAAATCTCATTTTTAGAATCTTTTAGAAACATTTAAATAATTCAAACAATAAATCCATCAAAAATGCATCTTCTAGAGCCAACATCGCTCTATAAATATCATTCAATAATATAAAATTTCTTAGTGATCCGAGTTGCTTTCCGCCACAAACACACGACGATATACAAGTATCGACATACTATAAAATTTTAATTCACAAAAAACGAAGTTACGTTTGTACATTTACACTATCAAGCCATTCAAGGAATCAACATCCCAAACCAATTGAATTTATCCAAATTATGTGCAAAATATAGAACAATTCATTGCATGCATTCATACTTTAACTAATTCAATAATTAAAAATTAACAATTATCACCCAAACAACCATGCCACGACATACATAAGGATATTCATTTATGTAGAGGTAGAAATGTGAGTTAAAATAACCCACATTTAACATTAGTTTGCACAAGCTACAACCAACGATCACCCCTTGGCCAGCACCGTTGTGTCCATTCCTCAACTGTAGTTATAGCCATTGTGTCACCTGAAACCACCCAGCTACGCTTCGACGTCACCTGAAGGCCAACCATGTATTGCTTCACCATCGCAAGCTCCAACCATCACATCTACGCGCACTCACGTCCACCTTCATGACGTTTGGAGCCCTACGTCGCGGTCGCCATTGTGATGCCCTAAGTCATGTCTCCCTTTCTAACGTCACTAGTTGCATCACCCCCATCGCCCTAAGCGAAGTGCCCCTTACTTGCATCGCCTTCCTTGGCCATGCGTCTGGAAGCACACGTGCCTCCTCCCACATGCCAACGTTCAACCCAATTCGAGATTTCTTTTTCTTTTTTCTCTTTTCAATTGTTGATTTTTGGATAGCTATTATCGTATCGCCCAGCTCCCCTGGTTTTGGAAGGCACATGAGTCCGAACGCTATTATGAATGTGCGACCTCCCATTGGTCGCCTTGTTGGTTGTCGCCTATGTAGGTGAGGCGAGCGTCTGGATCATATTTGCGCAGGGCCATAGATAAATACTAGTAAAGTAAGATTCCAATTAAGATAAGATTCTTATTGTCTCCAAATAGCTAATTAATAACTAATAACAAATTTCATAAATTTTTTTTTACTCAGATTGAATATTAGGGCACAAGCAAAATCGATTGGGTTTTTGGAGACGTGGGTCTAGGCTGTTAACGTGAAAGAAAGAAGTTTGCTTTCTTAGTTGGGCTTGGGCTTTAAAGTGTTAAAGAAGTGAAATAAAAATGAATTAATCTATAACCAATCTTATTCTCAATTAAGTCCTTATATTAATAAATTTCCATTACATTTCCTTAAATTGCAAATTTGAAATCCCTTCATTCCTATATGAATAATTCTATTATTGAATTATAGATTCATTTCCAATTTTAATTGATTATCGTATATTTTACCTAAATTAATTAAATTCAACAATTATTCATTTTCGTCGATTTATTGAATATATCGAATAACAAATAAAACTCATTTTCATCGATTTCAAGTATTTAAAATTATTTACACTTTAAAATATTTTATACTCATTAAAACATTTTATTCGAATTTTAATATATTATCTAAACCGGAATTTATTAACCAATTCAATTTTACTATAATAAAATCCTTCATTAAATAGACTTTAACTGAATAATAATTTGATTCAAAAAATAATAATTATCAAAATCGAATTTGAACACTTCTATTTTAATTAAATTAGTTTAATATTATAGCTTCAAAACATGATTGTTACAGATCTTCCCCTTTATGAAAATTGCGTCATCGCAATTTCTTATAGTGAGACGTCACATAAACACTCAAACCCTAACTCTCATTCGAATTGTACAATCAAGTTGAGATTCACTTAATTTTCTAAGTGGTTAACATTAGAATTAAACTTATTGTATATTATAACTTTAAATAGACTCACTTATTGATTTTCATTTCTTCACATACAAAAAATTACTGAAAATTTTCTAACTATTAAAATTTTCGAAAATTTTCGGTAGAGTCTCCTTTGTATGAAGAGCCGTTTGCAATTTCACAAATATAATCTAAACAATATACAAGACCATGCGATCTGAAACATAATATATAACAATATTTTTAATATTTCTACATTTTTAACGTTAGGCTACCTTTATTTTAGCATTTTAAAGCAAGTTATTGTACTAATTTGCAAGCAAAAGCAAGCTAAAGCCGACAACTAGTCCAACTAGTCCACTTAACCACATATTCTTATCTCAAAAAGTTACATGTTAGTCGCATATAGAAGGTTTAACAAGCAATGCATAACTTATATATATATATATATATATATATATATATATGCAACAAGCATTTTCAATTTGACCACTCTCATCAAAGCTTTAAGGACTAAGATTATAAATTTGAGTATGGGTTTCAAAAGCAAATGTGTCACATCATGAATAAGTGTTGAGAATCAACTTACGGATCGTCAATATGCAGCATATACAAATGAGTTATGGTTTTTTTGAACTTCATACAATTCAGAAATTAAAATTAAAATGCAGTCCCACCTAAGTGAACGACCTTTTGTAGCATAGGAAATGACAAAATTTTACAAAACTCTTAATATAAAAGTTGTTGCCTAAGTTACTAGTTTTTTAAAAAGTGCAAGATTGTCAAAATCGGACAACTCGTTCAAAAGATATGGCCAAAACTCTTAGGCTTACAAACTCAAAAATTAATTAACCGGCAAAATTTTTGTTCAAAATTTAAACCGTCTTTAACAATGATAGATTTCAAAAAAAATTAAAAGCGATGAATACGAAAGTTGTTCTATATCAAATTATCTTCCCATAAAAAAAATCATCAAAATCGGACAGCTAAATCAAAAGTTATGTTCATATTTGTTAGACACTTTTGTCCAAAGTATATAATTTCTAAAACTATATTTTTTTCCAATAAAGATTGAATGAATCATCTTAATGGTCATGTCAATTATTTTTCAAAACAGCACTTATATAATCATATTTGGAGATATTCTCTCAAAATAAGATCAAAATGGCACGGTTTTAAGTAGTATTAAGAATGTCAAGTTCTAATTGTTAAACTAATCTTCAGTTTGCATCTGTAGTGCCCAATTAAATTTTGAAGTAAATGAATTCCTATATGATACAATTTCATACATTATTGTGATCATAATATCACTTCATTTGGAGAAAAATTTCACTCTAGGTTATAATGTTGGCCGATGATTTTTATTTGAAATTATAAAAGTTTGTATGAACTAAAATGTCTAGACAATTCCAGAGGAAGCATTCACCGACAATGCCATTAATTGTTATATCTGAGTTTATGAATCACCAGTACATCATAGCTTACTCTTAGAAGCTATAATTTGCACATATCTTTAGTTTCCCTCAAGATCCTATACAATTAAAAAAGAAATGTGGCTGACCTTTCACTGTACAGCATGCTTCACCGTGTTGCGCATGTGTATCATCCCCCATTCCAAGGCCCAAAACTAACATCTACGGATGCTGCAGTTATCTATAGTTATTAATTCTTGACGACAAAATGCAACTATGTTAATCATATCAATAATCAGAAGCATATAAATATAAAAAAATTTCAAACACGGTTTAGTAACAAATTTTCACATTTCATTTTACAAACAATATTTCATATTCATTACATAATCACATTCGTAATCCCACATTTAGAGAAAACATAACTATACAAATTACTCCAAGAGCGACATATGAAGCTGCCCCCTTGGTTGATCGGAGTCAAATACTTAGCAATTATACAATTGTCATTACATCCAAATAGACAAAACCAAACTACACAGCGGAAATAGATAAAGCTCCTAATAGTTAGATTGCCTCCTACACATCTCCAAAATCTTATTCGTCTAACGGGATGAACTAAAATCCCTTATTCCCGACCTACTCAAATAAGTACATGATATTTTAAGGGGAAAACAAAAACTTTGTGTCAGTCAATAGTCTGCGGTGAATAATAACCTACCATCTCGAACCAAAATAGATATCTAGTGAGATCATGCCGCTGAGCGAAACGGGTTTTCCCCTCACTGATATCTTACTCAAAACATAATAATCATATAGTGTGCTCCTACATCCATAATGGTTAGAACATAGAAATAACATTTATAATAATGCAACATATACCGGATTACCCATCCCAATTTATTAGATTACCCATCTTAATTTCAAATGACTACCCGTCAAAATTTTAACCGACTATCCGTCTTATTTTAATCTGACTACCTGTCTTATAATTATGTGGACTATTCACCTCACATTTAAACATATCATAGTTATGTGGACTATCCATCCCACATACGATTATTACTTAGACTACCCATCCCCTACCATATAGACTACCCATAACATATGGTTTCATTGCTTAATTTATGTGGACTATCCATCACACATATTCCATTTAATTTATAATGATATGGACTATCCATCACATATCCCATAGTTTTCCTAGGATGATTATAAACCCTTCATTAACCTCATAAAGACTATCCATCTCCGGTATGGTGCAGACTATCCATCTCACATCCCATAGTTTTTTTGGGATGACTATGAACCCATTAATTAACAATCTAAATTAATGTTACCCACATGTTTAACCTATGTATATTGGTATCCCCAATTCAGATTATCATACCCTTACAGTTATAACATTTCAAAGTGACATACATTGGTATCCCCAAATGAATAATGTCGAACTCATTTAAGAAAATGCATTGGTATCCCCAATGATAAAGTCTTATTTATAAAACATTTAGTTTGTTGAAACTAATCTACTTTGGTGTCCCTAATGATAGTGTCGACATATATAATCAAAATAGCATTGGCATCCCTAATTTTTAAAATCAAAGATATAAAACAATAGGCTCGTCGCTGCCCTTTATTAGATTAATATAGATCAATGTCGAAGCAAAAACATTTAGCATGTCAAAGCTTATCTATATTGGTGTCCCCAACGATAGTGTCGAAATTTATACTTTACAATATATTGGTATCCCTAATTACAACATCGAAGAAGAAAGCTAAAGGCTCTCCGCCCTTAATAAAAGAGATAGGCAACAACCTTGCCGCACTATACCTTGTCGAACCTTTACCCAAGAGTGAAAACAAAACTTAAATTTCCTTTAAGTATAGAACTCTTATCGAAAATAAGGTTTTCGACTACATAAATTATAGGTTATCCAACTTATTTAACACAAAGTCGATGCCAAAATTCACGGCAACGATGTCGCACGACATCGTAGCAAAATAATGTAAAAGACCTCGTTGATCTTAATGAATAGCGGCATTAAGACCGTTGACGCTATTACAAATTAGTTTACTTAACTTACTTCGGCTATTATGCCACCAAAAGTATAGGGTCGACTTCGAAAGCATTCAAAGTAGTTATACGCGGCATCTCTTTAAAACATACTTAGATACTTCGGCTATTATGCCGCCCAATGTATATGTGCGAAGTCAAAACATAGGCGAAGAGAGATGAATCATGACACTGCAATGCCGCTCAGTCTAGATTCCTGCCGATGTCCACATTAACCCAGTTGGAATCGCTCCATAACTACCTAAGTAGTTATCCTGCACTTCCCACCTTATCGACGTCGACATCCATGGATGTGGCCATGTATTAGGCTCGGAGATGATACTGGCGATATGGCATTATCGTAATTTATATGAAACTGATTTATTTCCAATAAAAGCATATACTTTTCACCAAATCCAAACCAATTTCTATTGGATAAAAACGTCTTTTAATCTCTGCTTTGTAGAAATACTGCCGCGTATCATTTTCAAGTCAAAAACACTTATCATCTTTAATTAATTAATTATTAATTTAAATGCTTATCTAGCATATTAAATTAATAGTAAATCATATTCACTTGGGAAAAGTCCCAAAAATTCAAGAATATCCTTCTCTTTACCTATAAAAATTTCAAGACCAAAAACCATATTTAATTATTTTTAATAATTAAAACTCGATATTAAGCTATTTTCTCCTTAGGAAATTCATAAAATATTCAATTTAATTTGAAAAATTATGAAGTTAAAAACCATCTCCAAAATTTTGTTTTACGCACCATATCAAAAATTCAAATCAATTAGAGACTAAAAGCTTAGGTTTTACCCTTAAAACCTTCTGAAATAATTTCATAAAAATCCCAAAATTCATTGTTCTATCCAAACAATAATCAATCAACCAAAACATGGTATAATTTATCACAATAGTTCGGGTATTACCTATAACCGAATTCGAAAGCAATTAAAAGAGATGGAATCTTATTATTCGCCTTAGATTTAGATGGAGTTGAGATTTGATGTTGCTCTAATTTCCTTAAGCTCCTTTTCTTTTGAATCCCCTTGATTTCGTCCCTTTTTCCCCTTAGGTTATGGCCGGCCTTTGCTTGCTTTTCTTTAGTTGTTTATGTTTTATGAAAGTGAGAATGATATGAGGGGAGAGGGTTTAAGGAGTGAAAGATACCTATTTTTCACCTCTCATATATTCTCTTATATGATAAGTTCCTAAAATGTTCAAATCTCATTCTTCTTAACTATTTACATTATTCTATTCAATATATCCAATTAAATATCCTGAATAATGTCAAACTAAAATTAATGGTGTTATAGGGTCCCCTCCTTAAAGAATTTCATCCTCGAAATTCTGTAAGGACTACAAAAAAGCACATCAAACATGCAAACAATGCTTGTATATCCTACCAGCAATAAAGTCTATATACGACAAATATGGAACATACCATCATAACAGCTCAGGATAAGTATCTCTAACCCTGTCCTCTGTCCCCCAAGTACTGTCTTTCTTTTTGTCACTCCACTGGACTTTCACTAATCTGACTGTCTTGTTCCTTAATCTCTTCTTATCTCTCAACTCAAACTAGTTGTCTCACAAAGGTCAAATCTGGTTCTACTACTATATCTTTCAATGTAATCAGTGCAATAGTAGTATCTGAATCATGCATATACTTTCTAAGATGAGAAACATGGAACACACTATGAACACCTACCAAACTATTCGGTACGCGAGTTTCCCGATCCTCTCTATAATAAGGAATGGTCCAACATATCTTGGTGCTAGTTTCCCCGACTTTCCAGATCGTACCACGTCCTTCATCGGTGATACCTAAATGAAACCACGATCTCCAATTGAGAACTCTAAATTATTATGTCTTTTATCTATGTAACTTTTCTACCTAGATTGAGCTTCTCTCATCCTACCTCAGATTAACTCAATCTTCTTTGCGACTTCTCTTACCATATCTGGACCAAGAACCAATCCATCTCCGGTCTCTAACCAACATGCTGGTGATTTGCACGGCCTTCCATACAAAGCTTCGAAAGGCGTCATTCCTATACTAGTCTGATAACTATTATTATAGGAAAACTCAACCAAGTGCAAATGGTCTTCCCACGACCTACCAAAATCTAATACATAAGCTCTCAACAAATCTTCAAGTACCTTATTGATTCTCTCTGTCTACCCATATGTCTGTGGATGATAAGCGGTACTCATCTTAAGCTTGGTACCTAACACTTCCTGTAGACTCTTCTAGAATTCACTACTGAATAAAGTATCTCTGCCACTGACTATACTACTAGGAATCTTATGCAGTCTAATAATGTTCTTCATAATTAACTTAGCCAATACAGGTGCCGTCCTAGTTGACCTAACGGGGATGAAATGTGTACTCTTGGTCAGTCTAACTACTATGACTCATATACTGTCATTTTCCCGATTCGACCTTGGCAACCCATCAATAAAATCCATGGATATCGAATCCCAATTCCAAACTGGTACATCGAAAGGCTGAAGCAAACCACTCGGCTTCTGATGTTTGGCTTTTACTTGTTGGCAATTCGCACACTACTTTACCCATAAGCATACACCCCTTTATAACTTCCTAGAAGAAACTTCTTTTTATATCCCGATACATCTTGGTTCTCCAGGATGAATTGTAAACTTTTATCGATGACACTCCCTAAGAACTTTCCTCCTTAGGTTTCCAACATCCAGTACACATAACCATCCCTTCTTTCTTAACCATCCCCTCCGGTCAAGACTAATATCCTTTAGATCGTCGATCTTGATTCCACCTGAAAGTGACTGTGTTATAGGATCGTGTAATATGGATAAATTACTTGTGCGGAATAAGTAAGTAAATAGTAAAAGTAGTAAAGTAAATGACACCGAAGATTTTTATACCGGTTCGAACTTCCGTTCTATGTCCAGTCCCAGACTCCTTTTGGAATTAAACTAGCTACCCTCACTTAACCCGGAGAAATAGGTTTACACCGCCCTAGTAACCAAACAGGACTTCTACCGCCTAAGCAACCGAATAGGACTTCTACTGCCTGAGCAACCAACCAAGACTTCTTTACAAATAACAAAAGTATCCGACTGTAGTGTGCTCTTTGAATAGCACTGATAAGTCAATTAAGTATAATCTTCCTGTAATTGTAACGATCCGTATATTTCAATGGTTTTAATAACTTATTTAATTGAATTTTTGAGGAATTTTAAATAATAAAATTTTGAAATAAATATTTATTATTTGGAATACGTCTAATTAAACATAGCAACGGTAAATTTTCATCTGATAATATGAAAGTTTATTTTCTTGGATAATTCTATTTCAATTCAAATTAGTTAAAATTGATGATAATAAAATGTTTTTCAAACCTAAATATTTTTATGCGATAAATTTGTAAATCATCTTCTGAGTGAGACGTCATATTTCGTTTCTTCAAATTTGGACTGATGTTGCTCCATTTATCTCAATTCCGGCAAATTAGCAGCATTTTCGGTACCGATATCGACTTTTGCTCGGATGATCGTACCATTGATATATGTATACCATTTTGATCGTCTCGTCATGCTGATCTCTATGGTATATTCAGTTGTCAATTTCGGAGTTCGGAAAACGACAAAAATCTACGTAATAATCCCGTATCGGTTACGTATTTTGATTTTGATTTTTCCAGTGAGCTTTCAATAGCCTCTATCCTGCATTATTCCCGGAATTTACGGTGCCTTTTGCTTTTCCATACATTCCAACGTCACCGGTTGTCCTTTCATTTTCTGGGGTTACTTATTCTTTCACTCAGTTTTTTTTATTCGAAACTTTATTATATTAATATGAGGCTAGCTTTATTTCCTGAAGCCATTACCTTCTCCAGTTCTTTCCATTTTTCACGACCTTTCACTCGAGTCACTCCATCCTCCAACCTATCATGCCTAAGCCTCATCACCACCACCATACACGTCCCTTTCCTCGTCCTGTGCTTCCCCCTCCTTCATCAACTCCCACTAGCAAAGTGCAGCCGAACCCCCAGCAAACCACCTCGGCCACACCATAGCAACACTTCCTCTCTCCTCCCTCATTTTCCCACTCGAGCCTGCCTCGCTCTTTACACGGCTAGTGCCTTTAACCACTTGATTTCCTCCGGCCGTCCGCGTTGTTTCTCCAACCTCTCACCTGCCGTGCATAGTTGAATGTAAGCATATGTCTTAGTTAAATATTCATTAATATTTACATAGTACAGATTTCCAACAATAATATAGAAAATATGTTGGTGCTTTTATGTTACTGTTAAATTTTCTTTTAAACTATATTTACGTATGGAACCTTATAGATAAATGGTTGTAAAATTTTGATTTTGCTGTATAAATAAGTAAAATACAATATGTTATACTCTATATATGTATGTATATAGCTTGTAGGTCTGGTCGTATATGTATATTTATATATATAAGTTTTATATAAGTTCCAAATCTATTATATATAATGTAAGTATGTATATACAAGTTATTCGTATAAATGATCTGCTGATATGATTACATTTCAATAAGTAAGTGTGTAGGTCTGCATATAATTGTATTCTCGAACAACTGTTTACAGATATATATGTAAACTTTATATATTATACAGTTGCATACAACCTGTTCGACTATATGTATATAACATATATGAAGGTTATAGATTTGTTTATGTATATTATATAAGTATGTATTCAAAGATATTTGGTATGAAGCTAATTCATAAAATTGATATATGTATAGATCTTTATTTTAATATAAGTTTTTAAATTTAATATTGACTCTGTATAGTTATACATACATACATACATACATACATACATATATATATATATATATATATGGATATGTTTAAATTTGCAATTGCTGTTTTTTTTATGTGTGTATAACATGAATATTTTATTCAATATGTACTTTAATGGTTGTTTAAGTATTGTTGGCTAGAATACAATTTTATATGAGGTTACTGTATATAAGGTTAGGTTATGTGTTGAAATAAAAGTAAGTTTGCAAGTGGCATTTGTTGTTTGTTTATGTATATTGGTTTTATAATAAATTTTGATTTGAAAAGTATAATAAGTGTATATACATTTTTTTATATATATGAGAACTTGGTTTTCAAATTTTATTGATATAGTACATTTGGGATTGTTGTAACGACCCCGGATTTTATATAAATTTAAATTGATAATTTATTGAATTTTTGAATAAAAATTGTGAAATTAATCGGGAAATGAATGCGAGTTTCCCCGAGTTCAGATAAATTCTATGTTAAATCATTTAAAATTTAAATATTGTATATATGTGAATATATATGTATACGGACATATATGAGTAAATTTGAATATATATATATATATATATGTGTATATTTGATTTGAATTTAAATCGTAAATAAATGGTTTAAAAATAAACATATAAATATATATATATAAGATATAGAAATATAAAGTAAATACATTGGATAAAATAAAATAAAATCAATACATAAATAAATTGTAACAACATATTAAATATAAAGATACATTCAAATATAAAGACAAGTTAAAAACAAACAAAAGAAAGAAACAAAACAAATACATATTCATGAATCACTTGCCAAATGAAGAAATAAACATATACATTCAAAAAGAAATACAAAATATATATGAAGTGTGAAAGCTTGCATAGGAAGCCACACAATTGTCTCAAAATTTTGTAACAGCCGAAATGAAGAAAAAGAAAATTTATAAATAAAAATTTATATGGTACAAGATAATTAATGCATATACCCATCAGCCACCATAGCAAGCATATCAGCCTACCAAACCTTAGAAAAATCTCCGATCAAAACATTAACAAACCATTTCCAGTACAAAACCTAATATAATTACCCTGTACCAAATAATATCCCTTGTAACTTCATTTCCTATATATCAAACTCTTCATCTCATTTTTCGTCCATTTTCAAAACCGAAGTAATAACATCTAAAACTAAAACAAAAATTCAATTTAAAAACAACAGCTCAACTACAAAACTAGAGGATCAAAAGGGAAGCTTCAGCTTGCATTTTCTTAAAACCTGTTTCAGCTTGAAGCTCTGCTCTTTCTTCAAAACACAGTGAGTAAACAAATTATTTCATGATCTAAGTTGAATTAAATATGTGTGTATGATCTATGATTAATATGGTGCTTTGCTTGGATATTTCTTACAGTTTTAACTCTGTATATATATATATATACACATGCCTGAGTTGTGTACTTCTTCTTTCTCTGTTTTTTGTTACAGGTTGGAAACTAATAAGAAAATTTTAATTTCAATTCATCTGATCATTTTTAGGTTTCGAGTTTAAAACAAAACTAGTTTGTTTTCACCTGAATGAAGATTTAAAAATGGTTTCAAGCTATATGGTGATATACAGTATTTAAAAATTTGATTTTTACAGGGAAACTCAAACTTATGATAATTTCGAATATGATGAATCATTGATTCAAGTATATATTGTGAATTGTTGTTCGAAAACATGATTTTTAAAACAAAAATTGTGATTTTTCATTGATTATATCAACAGTAGTTTGTAGTTGAACAGAAAATGACTTTCTACCAATTTCTAGCGATTGGAAAATTATTTTGTGTTGAAGCTCTGTATGAAGCAAGTCTGGTAATCAATCATATCAGGAAAAATAAACAATTTTTCTAATGAGGGCGTTGTTGTCTCGAAGCAATTATAGGGTTTTGCTGTCGTTTTTAGTTGAGGTCGGAGATGAGGTGTTTCCTCTATCTCTGGTGGATCGAGCTGCGTGGCATTGCAGGGGAGGGTAGTTCGAGGGTTCGGCGAGGCGAGGCCGGAGCTGCAGCACCTCTGATGGTTAGAGTTCGCTTGGACGAGGCGGTTTTGATGAAGATAGAAGTTCGAGTTTTCAAACTGAAGACTCGATTTCGATTTAGGACTTGTGGAGTCGAATTAAGCTTGTGTTTCGATTTTAGTGTTTGTTCGCGACTTGCTGGTGGTGGCGAAGTTTGCCAGAGCGGCGGCGGAGTGTCGTGCATGTGCACGGCAAGGTTTGGGTATCAGGAAATTGGGTTAGGGGAAGAAGCATCGTGACTCGAAGTTGTCTTCGGGATATCGTAGGGCTGGCTCGAGTTTGAGCTCGGGTAGTTTTAAGTTGTATCCGGGTCGTTTAAAACTTAAAACAAATTTTAAGTTGAAATTTTTTTGTATCGGGTTGATTTGGGGAAAACCCCGAAGTAAATAGGCAGCTGACTCGGAGTGACACACGGGGTTGACTCGGGTAATAGCATTTCCAGTTTTGAAACTTTAAAAATTTAAGCCCATTAAATTTCTAAATCTATTCTTTTTAAAATGAAAATTGTTGTTTAATTGGAATGTGTAGATAAAGGTTTTGAAAGTAAAATATTTCGAATTAACTAAGTTTAAGATGTCTTAACCTATATTTTTAAAAGAGTTTATTTTAAATGAAAAACTTAATTAAGTAATTAAGGAATTAATCAAATGTGTTTTAATTTGTTATCTTAAAAAAAAAATAAGTTAATTTATATTGTTAATGATAATTTAACAATTAGAGATTAATTTATGGGTAATTAAAGATTAATTAACTTGTAATTAAAATGATTTATCTATGATTAATTACTTAGGAGAAGTAATTAAAGAAATTTAAATAGTTAATGAAGATCATTAACTTGAGATTATTAAATAATTAATTAATGTGATTAATTGTAACAATCAATTGGATTAAATTAATTAATTATAACCATTTATGAAATTGTGTAAGTGTAATTACTTAATGGAAGTAATTAAGGAATTAATTATTAGGTGTAATTAGTGGAGTTAATTGGATTAGTTCAAGTTAACTAGTTAAGTTAATAAATCTAGAATAATCACTTGATAATTTGGGAAAATATAATCACTTAGAGAAGTAATTAATAGATAATTACTGAATGTAATTAATTGAATGATGATTTGAACTTGAGTATAATTATTTGTTAATAAATTAAAGGATTAATTAATAATGGTGATTAATTAAGATTTATTTGATAATTAAAGGTTTTGGTTCATTAATTAAGAATGATTAGTTAATAATTAAGGGTTAACTAATAAATTTGAAAGGAGATTTATTTCAAATAATTTGTAATTAACTTATGATAATTAACCCGGATTAATAATTGATACATCTGATTTAAATTAATCAGTCGATTAATAAAAATTCACTTGTGAATGTTTGGATTGTATTAAATGATTGAATTGTTTGATATCCCTGATTTGTGATGCTTTGTGATATATTCTGATTTGTGTGTGATCTGTACTGTAGTTCATTTATCTGGGATGAATGTAAATTATTATCTATGACTTATATCTATGATCTGTGAATAAAAGATAAGCGTTATAGTTTATACCGCTTATCAACTATATTTCTGTATTCTGACCTGTGATGATTGAATGCTGTTGCACTATTGTGTTAAACCCCTGGACCAAACTATACACACACAAATATGGATTTCACGTGGAAATCAGTTAAGTCACAGATTTTTGACAATTTTAAAGATTGAATTCTTGAATCCAAAATAGTTTTGGAATTGGAATTGAAAGTTTTTGGAAATGAGTTTCAAAAAATAAAAGTTATTTTAAATAACTTAATAAAACTTGAAATTTAAATAATTTGATTTAAATTTGAATTCAATATTTGACATTGAATTCAATGACTTGGAAATTTTGGTCTAAAAAGGAGTATACAAATTATAAAGGTATTTATATGGGTTTTTAACCATTTAAAAGTATGGGTTTGGAAATTTAAATTTAAATTCAAGTTTTATACTTGAGTGGCTTTAACTCATGTAAAATTGTAATCAGTTTTCCCCAAAACGAAAACTATCAGTGTTCAAATAATAATAGTTTTCATATAAAGAAAGAAATTTCCATTTGTGTTAAAAGGATTTTAATTTGAAATTAAACTGTTTTGAAGGCTATGAATTAATCTTTGTTAAAGGTTGTTGAACTTTGTCTTGAAATAAAAGAGTATTTGAAATGGTGTATCTTTTATATAAAAGATTTGAATTGGAAAAGGTTTGAAAGCTATTAGTTAAATCTTTGATTTAAAGATTGGACGAGTTAATCCAAATTGAAATGGAAATTGATTTGGAAAATCTATGAATAGATCTTTATGAAACTGGGTGAATTTTGGGAATTGAATCTTTTTGTTTAAAAAGATTAAAATGGTAATGTGTTTAAACCATTTGAAGAAAAGTTTTGGGTAATAAGTTGTGACTTAATTGAAATCCCAATATCCATATATTTTTAAATATGCGCTCGTTATTCGGTCTAGCCGAGAGAGGACCTTTGTGTCATATAACCCATTCCGAATAATGATACGACGATATGGATAGCATTTGAAGACCGGTGGTGAAGACTGGATATTTTCGAAAACGAAAGGTCAACTCGTCGAATGTCTCTACATCGACTGGTCCCCGATATAGAGATTTGATCACCCTTTGTGATGGAAAGTCCAGACGTGATTAGAAATTATCCGGATTTGCAAGGGCTTCTTCGGAAGTGCCTTCGGTTCTGTTCGAACCCGGAACAGACTTGTATGGTTGTATGTCTGACACTACACTTTGAGATATAAAGCTGATTTCTTTGAAATACATTTCTGTTTGGCGGCGGAGATTTATTCTCTTAGCTTAACACCCTTCTCTGAGACGTACGAGCTCAGAGGTTATGTAGTTGAAGGTTATCAGCGATATACTCCCAATTTGGTAGTGTGGCATGCTGAGTGCTGCTGTGTGTTGCTGATCATTTGTTGATCAAAGCATGGCTTTGTGAAAAAGTGTAGCTTTGTGGACGAGACCTCATCGAGCCTCACAGACCGGAAATGGTCGAAACAGGAAAGATGCGGCAAGGATTCAGGGGTAGCTCCCCTAGGGTATGTCCATTCCTTCTGGAAAAGGGTGGTATCATGGTATGGAGCCCAGATACTTACTCATGTGGACACACTATATTTATTACTGTATGATGTTGTTGGTTATCGAGCGCTCGGATAAAGGTCCCAAAGGACCGGGGGTGGAATATCTCAGGTTTACTACCCGGGAAGGGGGTAACCGGCATTGTGTTAGCAGAGAGCCAGGTGGATCTCGGGGCGTCCCTCCAGAGGCGTTCCCATGTGGCATAGGAAGTTCCTTAGCCTGACCATTTGTTGGAAATCCAATCAAACAATACGAGCCCTGTACGGTTTTAGTTGCAGAACCTGCCATTTAAAATGGTAGCTATAGCAGGCATAATATAATGGTACCTATGCTGGCTTAGATTAATATTATACTTTCAAAATGTTTTCTGCACTATGCACTAATAATAAAATCAAATGATTTTGCATAGTAAGCATGTTTGACTATCATAAGGAGAAATCTCCCCCATGTGTGCGATTGCATTGTGTGTGTGCCGGGAGGCCTTATGGTAGTTTCATTTTCCAAAAGCATTGCGGATTTCAATGTTTAAAATTCTTTTGTTGTTTGTTTTAAAGATAAACTGTTTTTGTTGCTCACACCAGTCCCATGACTGACTCGGAGTTTATTGTTCCCTTCCTAAACTCTGGGTGCCCACAAATTTCCACACGGGCAGTCTAGAGTTGGGTTTTTCAAATAGTCAGGTTCAGTAGACTAGTTGGATCTAGTTCAGTTTTTGGAAATGATGACTGACGTTGCTTATCTTGGTGCAACGTGATGGTGGTTCGAGCTGATGTTGGAATTGTTGGAGTCATTCTCTTTTGGAGATCATTTGGAGTGATCTCTTCCATTGTTGTTATTTCCGCTGTAGCATTGTATCATATCTATGATATTGCTGTGTATTATTGATATCATTGTTGTATATCATTCTGGATATTGTATTCATTGGAGTTGTATATGATATCATTGATTTCTTTATTCCACTGTGTTGTTATACTTACTGTGTTATAAGCTCTGGGGAGCCAGATTCGGCGTTTGAATCTACGGCATTTGAGTACAAGTGAAGTACGGGTGCTGATTTTCGAAGGCCGAGTCCAGGATCTTCACAAGTGGTATCAGAGCTGAAGGTTAAACTTTAGCTAAGGAGTATAACACATTAAGTAGCTCATTAGAGATAGGGTGAAGTATACCCTAGAATGAGTAATCCCTAAGATATCTGTAACGCCCCACTTTGAGACCCACTGTAACAAAGAGTATTACGAGAGTAATACTGTCTGTTAAAGCGGAGAATAGAGTATAGTGGAAGCGACCATTTGTAATCAAGCTATAACTATCTACTGAATACGTCGAAAGGATGGTATCTATATTTTTTTCAAGTGGTTCGACATATTCAATAAATATTCATAACGAAATTACAATGGCTAAAGACCTATCAGAACAAGCATAGTAATAAATGATAAAACATCACAGAACAGAATCACATAACAGATATAAAATCCCAGAACAATACATCGTCAATACAGATCCAAATACTATAAGTGAGTACAAAGCCACTGCCCACACATGTGAGTCAAAAATATGTACATATCAATGTCTGAATAATAACAGAGTAGCGGAATAGTGGACAAATAAAAGCACTATCTATCAGCATAGCAGATAATGTCCAAACGGAAGCACAGAAGCTAAGTCCAGAGACCTAACCTGAAACAACTCGGTCTGACCCGAGCGAAAACACTCGGGTCAGGCTAGCTAAACAATCAGTAATAACTGAGATATATAATAATGCGGTACATAAATAAAACATTACTTTCCCTAAGAGAAGAGTATTTTGGACCACATGAATATAATGACGGTCCCTAATCATCAATCAACAGTAAAAATCTCCAAAGAGAATATCAGCACCAAAGTGTTGAATAAATAAAATCGCCTCATATCATCGGCGTAGCCAGAGCTATATAAAGTTGCCCATAGGCAATAATCCCAAGAGTGACCAAAGTCTGTAATCAATGCCCAAGCAAAGATCGATGCTCCAAAGAGCAATGGGGATATACTGAAAAGTCAATGAAATCAAACACTGAAAAGCAGTGTCCAGAGACACTGTGAATCCACAAGGTAATCGCACTTACATCGTATGGTTCCATAGAACTAAATCCGAATGGCGGTACTCGAATGGATATAAAAATCATCAGATAATACAAGTATAGCACGTGCACCGACCGGAGTCGTTATTGCCAAGTACTGTAGAGTTGTGATCGATCACTTGCACAGATGCAGAACGCACGAGACGGCGAGATCCTTCCCAGAAGGATAAAGGCCCAGAGGCACACGCCGAAAAAGTAACTGCTCCATAGAACAGGTGTCCAGAGACGGTTGCCCAGAGGCGTGGTGACCCAGAGGTCCAGTACTGGCTGCCCAGAGGCTAATGTGTCACAAACTTCTTGGAGAGAAACCCGTAAATTGTTAACAATGAGTCCCATACCCCACGTTCGCACTAAACGGTTTACTAACCAATAGCAAGCTCACATTCCAAACAATAAAAAGTCCACCTCGTATCATCGGTAAACTAGACCCAAAGGTCAAAACGATCAATCGAATAGGCCGGGGATTAACCGGAAAGAAAATACACACGGTTCCATAGGCCGGAGATTTCCTAACCGTTTAAGCACCTTTCCACTTCGCTCGACGTGCTAAAAGTGAGTGTGAGATTTTTATTATAGAAAATAATGGTTCGAAACAGATTTATAATTGATTTTGAGAACACTTTAAAATGGCTTTTGAAAACTCTCCTATTGTGGAGTAAATAGTTTACTAATTAAAAATAATATTATATAATAATTTCGAAAGCCATTTCGGAGTGAAAAATCCTTTTAAAACCTTTTTATAAGGACCATGTATGAGATCCAGAGACAAATCTCAAAGAAATCGATAAAACCAGAAAATCACTGAAAATATTCCAAGTGTTGAAAAATAGTCCAAAACTGACGCGAACCCAAGTTCAGAAAATTATTCGGACCAGCAAACTGAATTCGAATGGCATGAAAATTTTTAGGAACGTAGTCCGACATTCCTACTTCAGAACGCAAAAAGAATTACTTGATTCTGACTTGAAACGAAGAAACGGCGTCGTCTCAAATTCGGACAAAAATCACAAAACTCTACTATGTCAAAACAGTGCAAAGGTCCCACTTCGACGACATGGTCGAAGGGTCTCATGAACTCAGATCTTGATAAAAATTTGCAGAAGCGTAGAAAAGTACTCCTACTTTGATATGCAACAAGAATCGTTCGGTTCCGACTTAAAACGAAGAAATGACAACGTTTCAAAGTTGGTCCGACGATAACTGAAAATGATCACTATTGTAAAACAATTTCTGGGTGCTACTTCGGCAATAGAAACGAAGTATCTAATGCATCCAGATCTAAACCAAACTTTGCATGGTTGAAGATCTCGACCTCATATTTTTAACGAGACCAAAAACAATGAAATCCGACAATGGACGAGCCCGGTATGGCGTCGCAAAGTCGGGGTTCTGTGCTGAAAACAACGGGAGCAAAGAGACTAAGGCCTGTAGCTATGCACTAACAGACCAGAGATGAAAAACCACAATTTTGGCATAGTAAACTTTCAATTCTGACAAGATGAATAAAATAAAAGTTGTAGCTTATTTTCTAAACTTTCCGGAATGACCAAGATCGTCAAATTCCGATCGGGGATGAAAAATCTATGACTAAAACAATTCTCAGATCTAAATTCTATATCACTGTCGTTGTGCTCTCGGAACAGTGGTAAGAATGCACAGTTTTGACGAAATTAACTTCGAAATTTCATGAAACTCAAAACATGAAACTTTTAGCCCTAAATCTAAGATTTCCAGAATATCCAAAATTATTAGATTTGGATAAGAAACGATTAACTTATGGCCAAATCAATTTCAGGTTTTTATTTTCTCAACCCTGTAGTTTGTTGTCAGGTCAGCGACAAACAAACGTGATTTCGACCATTCAAACCTCAAAATTAGGCAAAGTAAAAAACATAAAAGTTATAGGCTATAGAATAAGCTTTCCAGAACATCATGAAAATCTTAATTCCGATTTAAGATGAATGAGATATGCCTAATTTACTAACAGCAATAAACTAATTATAATTTCAGCTAGCATATATTACAAGCACCTTATGTGCACACCCCAAAATGAAAGCAAAGATGATCAAAGAGCTATGATTCACATGTTACATAATAAAACATGTGTTACTAACTGATTACCGAAATCAAAAGATGATTAAACACATATTAAAAGAGGTTTTTAGCAATATACCTGTCACGACCCGCAAATCCGTACTTCTTAATTAAACACTAATCTCCATTGATTAACTCAAGATGCACGGAAAATACGAAGCATGAGGGTTTAAAAAAAAAAGAAAAGGGTAGAAGAAGAAGAAAGCAGAAGAAGAAAGAAGAAGAGAACAACAGAACAACATCAGAAACAGAAACAATATAAGAATCTCACATATAGCAACGGAACAAAATATAATAGATAATCACTAGTCTTTTAAAACAAAGAACTATATCAATTTATACATACATCAATCAGAGTCAATATACAACAATGGATAGTTATATAAACTTGTCCTCATACAGAATACACAGCGGAATAAAATAAAGTATAGGTGATACGTTTCGCCATACAGATTGCTTCCAAAGCTCCAGAATATCCAGAATATCCTGATAACATAACTCTAGGCTGCCCGTGTGGAAATTGGTGGGCACCCAGAGTATAGAAGGGAACAATAAACTCCGAGTCAGTCATGGTGACTGGTGTGAGATCGTAAAACATTTATTTTTCACAAGGAAAATAAAATAGATTCGCAATGCTTTTGGAAAATGAAACTACCATAAGACCTCCCGCCACACACACAATGCAAACGCAGAATTGGAGGAGATTTCTTTTTATGATAGTCAAAGATGCTTACTACGCAAATCATTGGATTATTATTATTAATGCCTAGTGTAGAAAACATTTCGAAAGTATAATATTAATCTTAGCCAGCATAGGTACAATTATAGTATGCCTACTATAGCTGCTATATTAGATAGCAGGTTCTACAACTAAAACCGTACAAGTTTCGTATTTGGGAAATGGATTTCCAACAAATGGTCAGGCTAAGGAACTTCCTTTCCTCCTGCCGAATATGATCGCCTCTTGCTGGACATCCCGAGAGACAAACTGCTCTCTGCCAAACAAGGCCGGGTTACCCCTGTAACAGGTAACTCACGAATATGTCATCACCCGGTCCTTTGGGACCTTTATCCGAGCGCTCGGTAACCAACATCACACATCATAAAGAAAGTGTATCCACATGAGTAAGTATCTGGGCTCCATACCATGATACTACCCCTTTCCAGAAGGAAATGACATACCCTAAAGGGCGCGACCCTCATAACCTTGCCGCAACATTCCTGTTTCGACTATTTCCGGGTTGTTGAGGCCCTGACGAAGTCTCGTCCACAAAGCTACGCTTTTTCAAAAAGCCACGCTTTAGGTCAACAGATGATCAACCTATGATCACAAAGATAAATGATCAAACAAATGATCATATCACAAATGATCAAACACTGATCATCACACAGCAACACTCAGCATGCCACATTACCAAATTGGAATATATCGTTGATAAATTTCAACTACATAACCTCTGAGCTCATACGTCTCAGAGAAGGGTGTTAAGCTAAGAGAATAAATTCTCCGCCACCAACAGAAATGTATTTGAAAGAAATCGGCTTTATATCTCAAATTGTAATGTCAGACATACGATCCATACAAGTCTGTTCCGGGATCGAACAGAACCGAAGGCACTTCTCACGAAGCCCTTGCAAATCCGGATAATTTCCAATCACGTCCGGACTTCTCGTCACTAAGGGTGATAAAACCTCTAAATCGGAGATCAACCGATGTAGAGTAACTCGACGGTAATCCTTCCGTTTTCAAAAATATTCGGTCTTCAACACCGGTCAGCAAATGCGATTCATAACGACGTATCACATATTCGGAATGGGTTATACGACCCCATGGTCCTTTCCCGGCTAACCCGAATAGTGAGCGCTTATTCAAAAATAAGTGTGGCATTCAAATTCATCCAATTTACAACAAATACTCATTCAAGGTAATTAGTGATAGTCGGTTATTTAACTATCAATAAAGATGCGCAACATCATCAGATTCCAAATAATTTTCCAAATTATTTATTTTCCAAAATATCTTTACTAGATATATATAATTTCCACACTTCAAAAATAAATCGATATTTATTTTTAAGACGAATTCCCATTTCTTTTATAAATTCCATAGTGAATTTATATTTCAAATATCTACTGATATTCGATTTTCAATCGATTTCAAATATTCAATTTCAATTTATCTTTACAAAGATAAATCTCAAAACGTTTCATTTCATATTGGAAAAGCAATTCCATACTTATTTAAAAATAAGTATTTCACAAATCTATTTATTTTCAACATTTGAAAATATTCGATATACTTAAATCAATATTAAGGATATATTCATTCTTTAAGGAAATCATTTACTATAACAACATCTAATTGAGTCAAAACGACTGTTACGTAAAACATCGATACGACGACTCAAAATCACTAGTATAGGGATTCGGAATTAGATAGATATATAAATACCAATACTATATAAAAACATTTTCTTTCGGAAATCATTTACTATAACAACAGTGTTATAGTCCACCATTTCCTTCTTTCTCGAAAACGTCTATTTCAACAATGAATGTTGAAATCTATGGTTTCGATATTTAACACATTTTAAAACTTCTTTTAAAATAATTAACTTCATTTCAAATATCACTCTCCCAAAACCATATCCATTTTCCTTAAAAATATATTCACTGTCCAAAATCGTGAATATACTTCACTAACCAATTTTCAATATTTTCTACACATTTATTTCAAGAATTATCCACTATCCAAAATCGTGGATAAAATTCCCTTAACAACCTTCTATATTAAATTCATCAAATTTGATTGATTCTCGGATTTATAAAACAACGTTTATAAATTCTACTTCTATTTTCTAACAACTTCGATTTAATAAATCTCCTTTTATTTACAATTTCGATCAATATTCTATTTAAAGGCAAAATCCAATTTATAAGTTAATTTCTTATAAATCTTTCATTCTACAGTTTCATCCATTTTATAACTTCACAATTTATAAATCTATAAATTTCATTCACTTACGGATTCCATAATATTTCATTTTTAACACTTATAAACTCATTTTATAATTTCAATACTTTTAAATTTCATAGATATCAACTTTATAAATCGTTTATATAGACCGTTTACAATATTCAACAATCCCAACTTAAACCATTTTATAATTAAATCAACTTTTATTTCAAAAATCACACTTTGGTTATATTTCGCCAAAAATCTTAACTCTTATAACTTTAAAATTCTAGACGTTTATTTATTTAAAATAATCAATTCAACAATTCAATAAAACGTCTACTTTCAAAAATCACTTTAAAATCCTTTTAAAGTAAAAGTCGTTACTTTTAAACTTCAAAACTTGAATCCGATGATGCAACAGCACCAATTAGTCAATCACAACAACAAACATCATATATCAACATATGATAACAGAATATACGTCAATATCTGTAAATAAATAAATACTGGTGAGGAATCCAGTTGGATCCCTCCAACCTGTTTCCCTGCATCCACAGATGTTAGCACAATACCCATTCTACTTCGAGGTGGAATATCGCGGTATATAGGTTTTTATAAAAATCATCCGCTTACTAACGGCGCAATAGGGTCTCATCCGCTATACGAGGCAGGAAATCAATCAATCCAATATATACATATGCCAATATGTATATATTGCTATATATATAGATATATCCTACTATATCTAATATCACAAATCCAAACAGCAAACAAACAATAACTGAAAATTCCACTTTTCAATCGAGTGAGAAAAATCTCACCTTTGCGTTTTACTTTGCAATCCAATTTTCCACTCCAGATTGTTTTCTTGATGTATAGACCTTGTATAAACATTTATACAATTTATTAATATTCGAATTAAATCGAACAACTCAATTTCTAACTTTCAATTATACAATGATGATTTTTTTTATCTTAAAATTGAAATTTTTGACCTTTAAACTAATTTCTTTTAACAAAACATTTTCTTCGAAATAGATTTAATTTTTAACTGGAAATTTTCTTTTTCAACTTGTATATGCATATTTTTTTTCTTCTGTTTTTTTATATTAAAACATGTCTGCGAATATATATATATATACATATATCTCTATTTACAAAAATCATTATTCACTTTACTGCAAAATCCTTTCTTTCACATATATTTATTTTTATATCATTTCTGCTTAAACAGTTTATACTAAAAGTATATATTATTTTTCTTTAAACGGGTAAATAAATCTCCAGTGTTCATCATTTAAATTTTCTAAACAAAGGGAAAAACAAAAATTTATACCTTACTGTCGAACGCAGAGGAGCAGACTCCATTCGCGACAAGCTCGAGTTCGAGCGGAACAACTCGTCTCGCCGAGCCCACAAAAAAAATCGTGCCGCCGTGAAGACACCATCGCATAGTTGTTTGAGACCACCTCCTGTCGACGCCGCTCCAATCTCCACTCTTCGCACTCAAGTATGGCGCCTCACGACATCATCCACGTCGATGTCTTCCATCACCTCGCGCGCGAATCTGGGCAAGATGTGAAACGCGAAGCCACCCTCGCGTTGCCCCAAAGATCAGCAACTATTTGAAGCTCGAATCGATCGAATAGGGTTTCGGTTTGATTTTGAAATGGGAAAAAGAGGTGCGGCCATTCCCTTTGAACGAGATTTAATTCGTTCATTCGATTTCGTTTGTTTTCCTTTGAATAAAGCGGCCATTTAATTTGAAGCTTTAATTTTGAACGAAAGGAGGTAGATGGGAAGACAACAAGTACGTGATTAAGTCAAATAGGTCGGCTGCTCAGAAATAGGATTGCTGAGATAAAAGAAGTTTGACGGTAATATATTTAAATTTTAAAACGATTAATTAATTCTATGCGTTTTTATACCGTACGCTCACATAACGACTCTGAACGCTGCGAAAATTGAAATCCAGTAATAATTCAATATCACGGATCCAATGGAACTGGTTTTGTTGAATTCCGAGACTATGCCTTGGAATGCTATTTTCCAATATCAATTCGAACGATTAAATTTCAAAACTGAACAAATTGTTTCCAAACTCAATCCTGAAGCTTCTATTATCTTCAATAAAATCAATACGACTTTTACAAGCCTTTGAAATATTTTAAATCGGCTTAAAATTGAAGATTCAAATTTTTTGTTCAACTTTCAATAGATTAAATTTTATAATTTAATCGCCAATTTATTCTGATAATTTGAAATTCAAGTCAAACCATCATTCAAATATTTAAAATTAGTTAAATATCTTCAATTTAAATTGTTCAAAATTCTGGGTCGTTACAATCTTCCCCCCTTAAAAGAATTTCGTCCCGAAATTACAAGTCAGGAAGAAAAAGTCCTTAACTCATCTACTATTTTTCACAATCCAATAGTTTTATCAAATTTCCAAAACAAATCTTCCTACTAAAGATTCGTTATTATTTCAACTAGTTTTCCAACTTCAATTAAAGTTCAAACAACATTGTTTACTTAACAATTCAAATTTTAAATTTAAATTCAAATTTTAAACTTTCAAAATTTTCTCAAAATTTTCTAACACTCTAAATTTTCGAAAAATTTCGCCAGCGTCTCCTTTGCGCGGCTAACACGATACGACTACAAAACGTCCCTACGGACTCTCAGATTTCAAAAAGAAAAAGAAAAAGCCAAGCGGCTAGACAAGAAAATCATCAAATCTCATATTGAAATTGAAATACTTACATTTTGTCGAGCAATTCAAATTTATCTTTGAAATCAAATCCCAATTCCATTATAACACCTGTATATCCTACTGGCCATAATATCTAGTTACAACATTCAAACTATTTTGCAAGTTCTGTTACAAAATTTCCAATATAAACTGCTTATACATTTTTAGCTTACTATTGAAGTTACATATCCATTTTCATTCAATTTTACATTTCAAAATTCCATTTGAATTCAATTCACAATTCCAATTTGATTTGGATTCTAGTTTAACTTCTGAATATTGAATTTCTATCAATTTACTTTCATTCACAACTGCACTATTTTAGATTAGTTCCAATTACTAATTCATTACAAATTCTAATCCACTTACTCAAATTTGTTTTCAACATTCAGTTTCAATTCCAGTTTTATTCTTTTGTTCATTCCCAAAATTTATTACAATTTACTATTTTGGTTTATAACTACTCACGTTAAACTGGATTTCACATTCAAATTCAATTTACCTTTCTTCTATAATCATTGAATTTAATTTGTTTCCAGCCTTATTCATTTGGTCAATATTCAATTAGCTTCACTTACAAATTTTAGTTTAATACTTCACAATCAAATTCAATTCCATTTTTATTCGCTTACAAATTCAAAATGAATCTCAGCTCTCAATTTCACTTTCATTTATTCAAATTTATTCACTTATACTTCTTTAATTTAACTCTATCTTTTAAGTTAAATTTATTTTATCAAAATTCGAATTGTATAAGTTATCAACTTAACAATATTTCATAAATACTTCTATATAGTATTCCAGAGTTTTACCAACCTTCAAAAAATCATTTTGAAAACAATTCAAATTATCCTTTGAATTTTCTAAAACAAAATCCAAATTTTCAAACAACTTCCATTTAAAACGATTTGGCAGCAATTCCTCTTTTGGAAACCCGAAAATGAACATCGGTGATGCTGCAGTCATTACCGAAGTTATTTTCCAGCGACCGAAAAGAGTTTAGAGCTTTTCATTCCTTCAAAATACTTTTCAAACCTTTGAAAATCATTTTTAAATCAAAAAGGAATTTAAACTTTCCAAATCACCAAAATTTTCAAATTCTTTTCAAAACATTTCCAAAAACTTCTCTGGAATTTCGTTTCAACTTACAAATCACTTTTAAAATTTTATATTCTTAACTTTGGAGTTATAATTTCAATTTCTTATTCAATTTCATATAATGATGATAACATTTCAATATTATCACTTTCCTAACAACCATGCAACCATATACTATGATAATTCATAGAAAATCATTTCTTTTCTATACAAAATAGTTTTGGGCAAAATTATCTCATTTACCCTATTTAAAACAATACTGCGTCGGTTTATCTTGTTTAAGAGTTTAGAAACTCCTATCAACACAGTTAGCTAGACTGTACCGACCAGAATCTATAAACAATCAACCGATAAGTCAACACAATACAAAACAATTTCATATTCACTAACAAATACGCACTTGTATCTATTATTACACTCACACTCATTCTAGAGTACTACTGACTCTATATCTAATGAGTAATACCCAACAGAGCAGGGTTGTCGCTTAACCATATGCTCTGATACCACGCTGTCACGACCCGCAAATCCGTACTTCTTGATTAAACACTAATCTCCATTGATTAACTCAAGATGCACGGAAAATACGAAGCATGAGGGTTTTAAAAAAAAGAAAAGGGTAGAAGAAGAAGAAAGCAGAAGAAGAAAGAAGAAGAGAACAACAGAACAACATCAGAAACAGAAACAATATCAGAATCTCACATATCGCAACGGAACAAAATATAATAGATAATCACTAGTCTTTTAAAACAAAGAACTATATCAATTTATACATACATCAATCAGAGTCAATATACAACAATGGACAGTTATATAAACTTGTCCTCATACAGAATACACAGCGGAATAAAATAAAGTATAGGTGATACGTTTCGCCATCCAGATTTCTTCCAAAGCTCCTGAATATCCTGATAACATAACTCTAGGCTGCCCGTGTGGAAATTGGTGAGCACCCAGAGTTTAGAAGGGAACAATAAACTCCGAGTCAGTCATGGTGACTGGTGTGAGATCGTAAAACAGTTATTTTTCACAAAGAAAATAAAATAGATTCGCAATGCTTTTGGAAAATGAAACTACCATAAGACCTCCCGCCACACACACAATGCAAACGCAGAATTGGAGGAGATTTCTTCTTATGATAGTCAAAGATGCTTACTACGCAAATCATTGGATTATTATTATTAATGTCTAGTGTAGAAAACATTTCGAAAGTATAATATTAATCTTAGCCAGCATAGGTACCATTATAGTATGCCTACTATAGCTGCTATATTAGATAGCAGGTTCTACAACTAAAACCGTACAAGTTTCGTATTTGGGAAATGTATTTCCAACAAATGGTCAGGCTAAGGAAATTCCTTTCCTCCTGCCGAATAGGATCGCCTCTGGCTGGACGTCCCGAGAGACAAACTGCTCTCTGCCAAACAAGGCCGGGTTACCCCTGTAACAGGTAACTCGCGAATATGTCATCACCCGGTCCTTTGGGACCTTTATCCGAGCGCTCGCTAACCAACATCACACATCATAAAGAAAGTGTATCCACATGAGTAAGTATCTGGGCTCCATACCATGATACTACCCCTTTCCAGAAGGAAATGACATACCCTAAAGGGCGCGACCCTCATAACCTTACCGCAACATTCCTGTTTCGACCATTTCCGGGTTGTTGAGGCCCTGACGAAGTCTCGTCCACAAAGCTACGCTTTTTCAAAAAGCCACGCTTTGGGTCAACATATGATCAACCTATGATCACAAAGATAAATGATCAAACAAATGATCATATCACAAATGATCAAACACTGATCATCACACAGCAACACTCAGCATGCCACATTACCAAATTGGGATATATCGCTGATAAATTTCAACTACATAACCTCTGAGCTCGTACGTCTCAGAGAAGGGTGTTAAGCTAAGAGAATAAATTCTCCGCCACCAACAGAAATGTATTTGAAAGAAATCGGCTTTATATCTCAAATTGTAATGTCAGACATACGATCCATACAAGTCTGTTCCGGGATCGAACAGAACCGAAGGCACTTCTCACGAAGCCCTTGCAAATCCGGATAATTTCCAATCACGTCCGGACTTCCCGTCACTAAGGGTGATAAAACCTCTAAATCGGAGATCAACCGATGTAGAGTAACTCGACGGTAATCCTTCCGTTTTCAAAAATATCCGGTCTTCAACACCGGTCAACAAATGCGATTCATAACGACGTATCACATATTCGGAATGGGTTATACGACCCCATGGTCCTTTCCCGACTAACCCGAATAGTGAGCGCTTATTCAAAAATAAGTGTGGCATTCAAATTCATCCAATTCACAACAAATACTCATTCAAGGTAATTATTGATAGTCGGTTATTTAACTATCAATAAAGATGCGCAACATCATCAGATTCCAAATAATTTTCCAAATTATTTATTTTCCAAAATATCTTTACTAGATATATATAATTTCCACACTTCAAAAATAAATCGATATTTATTTTTAAGACGAATTCCCATTTCTTTTATAAATTCCATAGTGAATTTATATTTCAAATATCTACTGATATTCGATTTTCAATCGATTTCAAATATTCAATTTCAATTTATCTTTACAAAGATAAATCTCAAAACGTTTCATTTCATATTGGAAAAGCAATTCCATACTTATTTAAAAATAAGTATTTCACAAATCTATTTATTTTCAACATTTGAAAATATTCGATATACTTAAATCAATATTAAGGATATATTCATTCTTTAAGGAAATCATTTACTATAACAACATCTAATTGAGTCAAAACGAATGTTACGTAAAACATCGTTACGACGACTCAAAATCACTAGTATAGGGATTCGGATTTAGATAGATATATAAATCCCAATACTATATAAAAACATTTTCTTTCGGAAATCATTTACTATAACAACAGTGTTATAGTCCACCATTTCCTTCTTTCTCGAAAACGTCTATTTCAACAATGAATGTTGAAATCTATGGTTTCGATATTTAACACATTTTAAAACTTCTTTTAAAATAATTAACTTCATTTCAAATATCACTCTCCCAAAACCATATCCATTTTCCTTAAAAATATATTCACTGTCCAAAATCGTGAATATACTTCACTAACCAATTTTCAATATTTTCTACACATTTATTTCAAGAATTATCCACTATCCAAAATCGTGGATAAAATTACCTTAACAACCTTCTATATTAAATTCATCAAATTTGATTGATTCTTGGATTTATAAAACAACGTTTATAAATTCTACTTCTATTTTCTAACAACTTCGATTTAATAAATCTCCTTTTATTTACAATTTCGATCAATATTCTATTTAAAGGCAAAATCCAATTTATAAGTTAATTTCTTATAAATCTTTCATTCTACAGTTTCATCCATTTTATAACTTCACAATTTATAAATCTATAAATTTCATTCACTTACGGATTCCATAAAATTTCATTTTTAACACTTATAAACTCATTTTATAATTTCAATACTTTTAAATTTCATAGATATCAACTTTATAAATCTTTTATATAGACCGTTTACAATATTCAACAATCCCAACTTAAACCATTTTATAATTAAATCAACTTTTATTTCAAAAATCACACTTTGGTTATATTTCGCCAAAATCTTAACTCTTATAACTTTAAAATTCTAGACGTTTATTTATTTAAAATAATCAATTCAACAATTCAATAAAACGTCTACTTTCAAAAATCACTTTAAAATCCTTTTAAAGTAAAAGTCGTTACTTTTAAACTTCAAAACTTGAATCCGATGATGCAACAGCACCAATTAGTCAATCACAACAACAAACATCATATATCAACATATGATAACAGAATATACGTCAATATCTGTAAATAAATAAATACTGGTGAGGAATCCAGTTGGATCCCTCCAACCTGTTTCCCTGCATCCATAGATGTTAGCACAATACCCATTCCACTTCGAGGTGGAATATCGCGGTATATAGGTTTTTATAAAAATCATCCGCTTACTAACGGCGCAATAGGGTCTCATCCGCTATACGAGGCGGGAAATCAATCAATCCAATATATACATATGCCAATATGTATATATTGCTATATATATAGATATATCCTACTATATCTAATATCACAAATCCAAACAGCAAATAAACAATAACTGAAAATTCCACTTTTCAATCGAGTGAGAAAAATCTCACCTTTGCGTTTTACTTTGCAATCCAATTTTCCACTCCAGATTGTTTTCTTGATGTATAGACCTTGTATAAACATTTATACAATTTATTAATATTCGAATTAAATCGAACAACTCAATTTCTAACTTTCAATTATACAATGATGATTTTTTTTTATCTTAAAATTGAAATTTTTGACCTTTAAACTAATTTCCTTTAACAAAACATTTTCTTCGAAATAGATTTAATTTTTAACTGGAAATTTTCTTTTTCAACTTGTATATGCATTTTTTTTTCTTCTGTTTTTTTATATTAAAACATGTCTGCGAATATATCTATATATATACATATATCTCTAGTTACGAAAATCATTATTCACTTTACTGCAAAATCCTTTCTTTCACATATATTTATTTTTATATCATTTCTGCTTAAACAGTTTATACTAAAAGTATATATTATTTTTCTTTAAACGGGTAAATAAATCTCTAGTGTTCATCATTTAAATTTTCTAAACAAAGGGAAAAACAAAAATTTATACCTTATTGTCGAACGCAGAGGAGCAGACTCCATTCGCGACAAGCTCGAGTTCGAGCGGAACAACTCGTCTCGCCGAGCCCACAAAAAAAATCATGCCGCCGTGAAGACACCATCGCATAGTTGTTCGAGACCACCTCCTGTCGACGCCGCTCCAATCTCCACTCTTCGCACTCAAGTATGGCGCCTCACGACATCATCCACGTCGATGTCTTCCATCACCTCGCGCGCGAATCTGGGCAAGATGTGAAACGCGAAGCCACCCTCGTGTTGCCCCAAAGATCAGCAACTATTTGAAGCTCGAATCGATCGAATAGGGTTTCGGTTTGATTTTGAAATGGGAAAAAGAGGTGCGGCCATTCCCTTTGAACGAGATTTAATTCGTTCGTTCGATTTCGTTTGTTTTCCTTTGAATAAAGCGGCCATTTAATTTGAAGCTTTAATTTTGAATGAAAGGAGGTAGATGGGAAGACAACAAGTACGTGATTAAGTCGAATAGGTCGGCTGCTCAGAAATAGGATTGCTGAGATAAAAGAAGTTTGATGGTAAGATATTTAAATTTTAAAACGATTAATTAATTCTATGCGTTTTTATACCGTACGCTCACATAACGACTCTGAACGCTGCAAAAATTGAAATCCAGTAATAATTCAATATCACGGATCCAATGGAACTGGTTTCGTTGAATTCCGAGACTGTGCCTCGGAACGCTATTTTCCAATATCAATTCGAACGATTAAATTTCAAAACTGAACAAATTGTTTCCAAACTCAATCCTGAAGCTTCTATTATCTTCAATAAAATCAATACAACTTTTACAAGCCTTTGAAATATTTTAAATTGGCTTAAAATTGAAGATTCAAATTTTTTGTTCAACTTTCAATAGATTAAATTTTATAATTTAATCGCCAATTTATTCTGATAATTTGAAATTCAAGTCAAACCATCATTCAAATATTTAAAATTAATTAAATATCTTCAGTTTAAATTGTTCAAAATTCTGGGTCGTTACAGTACCTCTCTAGAAAGCAACAAAGACCACTATAGTATCAACCCAAGTTAGCAAAAGATGATTAGGAGGCTATAAGATCAAAAAACACATAAAACATGTGTTACCATATAAATTTCAGAAATTAGAAAGATATAAAAACTGATTTGAGGTGGGTATTTGCATTACCTTTGCATAGAATGACTTGCATAAGCTAAAACTAGAAGGAGATGAAGATAGAGGCCATTTTTGTTAAAAAGCTTTAGGAAATGATTAGGGTTTTGATTAGGGATGAATGAATGAGGTTAGGAGAGTTTGAGATAATTTATAGAGGAGGTTTAGGGTGGGTTATTGGGCTAGGTTTAGTAACCCAATAAGAAGAGAGTTATTTACATATTTCCAAAATTTAGTCTAAGTGTTCATATATGTTTATAAAACTCATTTTTCTTATCCAAACCCGTTTAAAAATCTCTCCTAAAATATTTAACTTTCCAAAAATAACATTTTATCCTCATTTTAAATCACATATTTCCCATTTAATTAAAATAGCCTTTTTCAAATAAATTTTTGTTATTCCAAATCCTTTTATGCTTCACTAAAATAAATAAAAATCCTAACTTTTATTTATTAATTGGTAATGCAAATCCCGGGTTGTTACAGACTCCCCCCTTAAGAAAATTGCGTCCCCGCAATTCCTTAAGATAGATGTCGTCTATAACGTCACATCTCCAAAAGAAGCGATAGAGATAAAATAGAGAATTCTCACCCGCAGAAGAAGATGGGAGAAAGCCAGGATAAGAGCGTTCGATAGATTCTCTGGTCTCCCAAGTGCAGTCCTTAGGATTCGTTGACCATTGAATCTTCACGAGTGGAACCTCTTTGTTGCGAAGGCATCTAACCTCCGAATCAAGCACACGAAGAGGTTGCTGCTCCAAAGATAAATCAGGTAAGATCTCTAAATCAGGCACAGCATGCGGCTCAATGATAGAATCAGGGTCGCGGACACACATGCGAAGCTGGGAAACATGGAACATGTCGTGCATTCCAGAGAAGTGAGCAGGTAGAGCCACACGATAAGCCATGGGGCCAATGCGTTCCGTAATAGGAAATGGTCCAACATAGCGAGGAGACAACTTCCCTGTAGAGCTGAAACACACAACCCCTTTCATAGGAGATATCCGAATAAAGACATGATCACCAATGGAGAACTCAAGAGGCTTCCTACGGTTGTCCACGTAGGATTTCTGATGGTTCTGCGCCTCTCTCATTCTCTGACGGATAAGAACAATCTTTTCCGAAGATTCCCGAATTGAATCTGGACCAAGAATGAGCTTCTCGCCAGATTCTAACCAACAAGCAGGAGAGCGACATGGGCTTCCGTATAGAGCCTCGAAAGGTGCCATGCCAATACTAGACTGATAGCTGTTGTTGTAGGAGAACTCTACGAGAGGTAAATGATCCTCCCAACTACCCCCGAAATCTAGAATACAACAGCGCAAAAGATCCTCCAAAACACGATTCACCCTCTCAGTCTGACCATCAGTCTGAGGGTGATAAGCAGTAGAGAGATTCATCTTTGTGCCCAAAGCTGACTGTAGGCACTTCCAGAAGTGACTAGTGAAAATGGTGTCTCGATCACACACGATAGAGCTAGGAATGCCATGAAGTCGTACGACTTCCTTCACATAGAGCTTGGCCAACTGAGGTGCAGTCAGAGTGGACTTAATTGGAATGAAATGAGCCGATTTGGTCAAGCGATCAACAATAACCCAGATAGAAGTATGGCCTGACCTCGATCGAGGCTGACCGTCAATGAAATCCATGGATATCTGATCTCATTTCCATAATGGAATCTCTAGAGGCTGAAGAAGACCAGATGGACGCTGATGCTTGGCCTTGATCTGTTGACAAGTCATGCAACCGCTCACATAACTTGCAACATCTCTCTTCAAACCCTCCCAATAATATAGCCGGCACATATCGGCATACATCTTACTCGAACCAGAATGTATAGTGTACTTATAGCGATGGCACTCGTCCAGAATGTCACGCCTAAGTGATAAATCAGATGGTACAACAATACGGTTCCTCCTACGAAGACACCGATGAAAATCAAGAGAATAATCCAGCAATGTCTCATCATTGGATCCCGACTCGAGAAGATGAATAAGATGCAATAAGTCTGGATCCTGCCGCTGAGCATGGGCAATGTGGTCCAATAAGATAGGACGAGCTTCCAAGCTGAATAATAAGACCGGAGAATCAGAAGATGGAGCTCGATCTCTAATATCACACAATGATAGGGTCTCAAGAATATCACACTCGACAATCATCATAGAAACTACCGCCGAGTGCTTGCAACTGAGCGCATCTGCAACACGATTACCTTGCCAGGGGTATACTGAATATCTAAATCATATGAGGTGAGAAACTCAAGCCATCACTGCTGCCTCATATTGAGATCCCTCTGACTGAATAGATACTTCAGCGACTTGTGATCGGTGTAAAGAATGAAGCGTTTGCCTAATAGAAAGTGACGCCACGTCTTCAAGGCAAATACGATAGCTGCTAACTCAAGATCATGAGTAGGATAGCGAACCTCATTCGAACGCAGTTGCTTGGAAGCATAAGCAACTACCCGATCCTTCTACATAAGCACAGCACCGAGCCCGCTACCACAAGCATCGGTGTAAACAACAAGATCATGGTTACTCTCTGGAACCACTAGAATAGGAGCATGAGTGAGAAGTTCCTTCAGTCGCTGAGAGGAAGCTTCACACTTATCAGACCAAATAAAGAGAACACCCTACGAGTCAGCGTCGTAAGGGGAAGTGCAACTCGAGAGAAATCCTTGATAAACCAACGGTAATAACCCGCCAGACCAAGGAAGCTGCGAATATCATGAACATTCTCAGGCTGCTTCCAATTCTGAATAGCTTCAATCTTGACAGGATCAACAGAAATACCCTCAGAAGAAACAATATGACCCAAGAACTTGACCTTGCTCTCCTAGAAATGGCACTTGGAGAGCTTGGCCCTAAGCCGATGCTGACGAAGAGTATCCAAGACGATCCGTAGATGACGAGCATGCTCTGCCTCGGATCTAGAATAAACAAGAATATCGTCGATGAAAACCAGAACGAATCTATCGATGTATTCCCGGAATACTCGATTCATGAGATCGACGAAGAAAGCCGGAGTGTTCGTCAAGCCGAACGGCATGACCAACCACTCAAAAGAACCATAACGAGTGCGAAATGCTGTAAGAGGAATGTTGTCTTCTGCGACTCGTAGCTGATGGAATCCGGTGGCAAGGTCAAGCTGAGAGAAGACCTTCGCACCGCTCAATTGGTCAAACATGTCGTCTATCCGAGGAAGTGGGTAGCGATTTCTGATGGTCAGCTCATTGAGCTTGCGATAGTCAATGCAAAGCCTAAGAGAGCCATCAGCCTTCTTAACAAAGACCACAGCAGCACCCCATGGCGAAGAACTGGATCAGATGAACTGCTTCGCTTCAAGCTCAACTAACTGCTTCCTGAGTTCCTCATTCTCCTTGGTAGACATTCTCGTAGGAGGATGCCCAACTGGATGAGAGCCTGGGATGAGATCGATGCGGAACTCAATAGCTCGCTTCGGTGGTAAACTAGATACTGGCTCGAAGATATCGGGGAAATCCCGAACAACTGGTATACGAGATATGTCTACCTCATCATCTCGTGAATCTAGAGAAAATAAAGTAACATCAGAAAGCCCAACATCTTGAAGAACAATAGCCAACGGAGAGGACGAATCAGGGTGATGAATGAATAATATCCGCTCCGAACAAATAACTTTGGCGTCGTGCTGAACAAGCCAATCCATGCCAAGAATCATGTCAAAGCCCAAATACTCCATAACGTGCAGATTCGCACAGAAAGAAAATCCACAAAGATCAATATCTATATCCTCACAAAGCAAGCTAAGGGTCATGGATCCGTCGATGGGATTCACAATCCTTAGTGAAGAAACCAAACAAGTAACATCCAAAGATAAAGTATCAACTAGTTCCTTTGATACGAATGAGTGAGAGGCAACCGTATCAAAGAGAACTCTACAAGATCTACCATTAAATAAAATAAAACCTTCGAGAACGGAAGGATGCGTACCTCGAGGCTGAGCTGAAGATTTAGGAGCCTTGGCAGCATTAAGCTTGCCAGATCTAGGAGGTGCAGTAGGACAAGTGGAATAATGATGACCCTCCTACTTACAATAGCGACAGAAAAGAGGCTTGGGAAACCCTTTAAACATATGATCGGTAGATTTAGTTAAGCACGATTCAAAGATAGATAATTCATTAAGGAATATTACGGAATATAATAGATTCCTACACATATTCCTAACTTATTTATCTAAAGGTGGATATGTTCAATTTGGATCGTATTATAACGTATTGTACTTTGTGTTTGTTCTATGTTTGTTATGCTTAATTCTGAACCTGGCTCTGATACCAAACTGTAACGCCCCACTCTGAGACCCACTGTAACAAAGAGTATTACGGGAGTAATACTGTCTGTTAAAGCAGAGAATAGAGTATAGTGGAAGCGACCATTTGTAATCAAGCTATAACTATCTACTGAATACGTCGAAAGGATGGTATCTATATTTTTTTCAAGTGGTTCAACATATTCTATAAATATTCATAACGAAATTACAATGGCTAAAGACCTATCAGAACAAGCATAGTAATAAATGATAAAACATCACAGAACAGAATCACATAACATATATAAAATCCCAGAACAATACATCGTCAATACAGATCCAAGTACTATAAGTGAGTACAAAGCCACTGCCCACACATGTGAGTCAAAACTATGTACATATCAAAGTCTGAATAATAACAGAGTAGTGGAATAGTGGACAAATAAAAGCGCTATCTATCAGCATAGCAGATAATGTCCAAGCGGAAGCACAGAAGCTAAGTCCAGAGACCTAACCTGAAACAACTCGGTCTGACCCGAGCGAAAACACTCGGGTCAGGCTAGCTAAACAATCGGTAATAACTGAGATATATAATAATGCGGTACATAAATAAAACATTACTTTTCCTAAGAGAAGAGTATTTTGGACCACATGAATATAATGACGGTCCATAATCATCAATCAATAGTAAAAATCTCCAAAGAGAATATCAGCACCAAAGTGTTGAATAAATAAAATCGCCTCATATCATCGGCGTAGCCAAAGCTATATAAAGTTGCCCATAGGCAATAATCCCAAGAGTGACCAGAGTCTGTAATCAACGCCCAAGCAAAGATCGATGCTCCAAATAGCAATGGGGATATACTGAAAAGTCAATGAAATCAAACACTGAAAAGCAGTGTCCAGAGACACTGTGAATCCACAAGGTAATCGCACTTACATCGTATGGTTCCATAGAACTAACACCGAATGGCGGTACTTGAATGGATATAAAAATCATCAGATAATACAAGTATAGCACGTGCACCGACCGGAGTCGTTATTGCCAAGTACTGTAGAGTTGTGATCGATCACTCGCACAGATGCGGAACGCGCGAGACGGAGAGATCCTTCCCAGAAGGATAAAGGCCCAGAGGCACACGCCGAAAAAATAACTGCTCCATAGAACAGGTGTCCAGAGACGGTTGCCCAGAGGCGTGGTGACCCAGAGGTCCAGTACTGGCTGCCCAGAGGCTAATGTGTCACAAACTTCTTGGAGAGAAACCCGTAAATTGTTAACAATGAGTCCCATACCCCACGTTCGCACTAAACGGTTTACTAACCAATAGCAAGCTCACATTCCAAACAATAAAAAGTCCACCTCGTATCATCGGTAAACTAGACCCAAAGGTCAAAACGATCAATCGAATAGGCCGGGGATTAACCGGAAAGAAAATACACACGGTTCCATAGGCCGGAGATTTCCTAACCGTTTAAGCACCTTTCCACTTCGCTCGACGTGCTAAAAGTGAGTGTGAGATTTTTATTATAGAAAATAATGGTTCGAAACGGATTTATAATTGATTTTGAGAACACTTTAAAATGGCTTTTGAAAACTCTCATATTATGGAGTAAATAGTTTACTAATTAAAAATAATATTATATAATAATTTCAAAAGCCATTTCGGAGTGAAAAATCCTTTTAAAACCTTTTTATAAGGCCCGTGTATGAAATCCAGAGACAAATCTCAAAGAAATCGATAAAACCAGAAAATCACTGAAAATATTCCAAGTGTTGGAAAATAGCCCAAAACTGACGCGAACCCAAGTTCGGAAAATTATTCGGACTAGCAAACTGAATCCGAATGGCATGAAATTTTTAGGAACGTAGTCCGACATTCCTACTTTAGAACGCAAAACGAATTACTCGATTCCGACTTGAAACGAAGAAACGGCGTCGTCTCAAAGTCGAACAAAAATCACAAAACTCTACTGTGTCAAAACAGTGCAAAGGTCCCACTTCGACGACATGGTCGAAGGGTCACATGAACTCAGATCTTGATAAAAATTTGAAGGAGCGTAGAAAAGTACTCCTACTTTGATATGCAACAAGAATCGTTCGGTTCCGACTTAAAACGAAGAAATGACAACGTTTCAAAGTTGGTCCGACGATAACTGAAAATGATCACTATTGTAAAACAATTTCTGGGTGCTACTTCGGCAATAGAAACAAAGTATCTAATGCACCCAGATCTAAACCAAACTTTGCATGGTTGAAGATTTCGACCTCATATTTTTAACGAGACCAAAAACAATAAAATCCGACAAAGGACGAGCCCGGTACGGCGTCGCAAAGTCGGGGTTCTGCGCTGAAAACAACGGGAGCAAAGAGACTAAGGTCTGTAGCTATGCACTAACAGACCAGAGATGAAAAACCACAATTTTGGCATAATAAACTTCTATTTCTGATAAGATGAATAAAATAAAAGTTGTAGCTTAGTTTCTAAGCTTTCCGGAATGACCAAGATCGTCAAATTCCGATCGGGGATGAAAATTCTATGACTAAAACAATTCTCAGATCTAAATTCTATATCACTGTCGTTGTACTCTCGGAACAGTGGTAAGAATGCACAGTTTTGACGAAATTAACTTCGAAATTTCATGAAACTCAAAACATGAAACTTTTAGCCCTAAATTTAATCTTTACAGAACATCCAAAATTATTAGATTTGGATAAGAAATGAGTAACTTATGGCCAAATCAATTTCAGGTTTTTATTTTCTCAACCCTGTAGTTTGTTGTCAGGTCAGCGACAAACAAACGTGATTTCGACCATTCAAACCTCAAAATTAGGCAAAGCACAAAACATAAAAATTATAGGCTATAGAATAAGCTTTCCAGAACATCAAGAAAATCTTAATTCCGATTTAAGATGAATGAGATATGCCTAATTTATTAACAACAATAAACTAATTATAATTTCAGCTAGCATATATTACAAGCACCTTATGTGCACACCCCAAAATGAAAGCAAAGATGATCAAAGAGCTATGATTCACATGTTACATAATAAAACATGTGTTACTGACTGATTACCGAAATCAAAAGATGATTAAACACATATTAGAAGAGGTTTTTAGCAATATACCTCTCTAGAAAGCAACAAAGACCACTATAGTATCAACCCAAGTTAGCAAAAGATGATTAGGAGGCTATAAGATCAAAAAAAACACATAAAACATGTATTACCATATAAATTTCAGAAATTAGAAAGATATAATAACTGATTTGAGGTGGGTATTTGCATTACCTTTGCATAGAATGACTTGCATAAGCTAAAACTAGAAGGAGATGAAGATAGAGGCCATTTTTGTTAAGAAGCTTTAGGAAATGATTAGGGTTTTGATTAGGGATGAATGAACGAGGTTAGGGGAGTTTGAGATAATTTATAGAGGAGGTTTAGGGTGGGTTATTGGGCTAGGTTTAGTAACCCAATAAGAAGAGAGTTATTTACATATTTCCAAAATTTAGTCTAAGTGTTCATATATGTTTATAAAACTCATTTTTCTTATCCAAACCCGTTTAAAAATCTTTCCTAAAATAATTAACTTTCCAAAAATAACATTTTATCCTCATTTTAAATCCCATATTTCCCATTTAATTAAAATAGCCTTTTTCAAATAAATTTTTGTAATTCCAAATCCTTTTATGCTTCATTAAAATAAATAAAAATCCTAACTTTTATTTATTAATTGGTAATGCAAATCCCGGGTTGTTACAATATCTATCTGTGTGCCTTAGTAAATTCTCTTACTATTCACTGATAGTGAGTATGAGTGCAAGAAGAGGATGAGATAAGGGACAGGGGAATACGACTATAATTGGTCAATACCCTGTAACAACAAGGAAGCAGTCTTTTCTCTATCAATCTCTTTTGTTCGTCATCTTTTCTAAATTGTTTGATAGTTCCTGGTAGATCCAGGAAGGAGATTCGATATATTAATATGGGACATAATCTCCGGATGGACCAAAATTGTTTGTTTGGATGAATTGTTTGCTTTGGTTGCTGTGGTTGATAGGTATACTTTAGTTATTAAACTAAAAGTTTTGAAATTGTACCCAAAAATAGACAGATATATGAATACAATTTGAGTCCAGTATAATCTACGAATGGTTAGTTATCCCTTCGAACTAACTGATGCCCTGCATACTTTGTAGATCTGGATAACCGAGTATCGTGTGAAAAAATTTAAAAAGATTCGTTCTTGTATATATTATTGATATTTTGATTTGGTGAGCCAAATGCAGAATAAATATTCAATTTAATTTGATGAAATATTTTCCATCTATCTTTGTGTCTCCTTAGCAAATTTCGAGGAAGAAATTTTTTAAGGGGGGAAGGTTGTAACGACCCCGGATTTTATATAAATTTAAATTGATAATTTATTGAATTTTTGAATAAAAATTGTGAAATTAATCGGGAAATGAATGCGAGTTTTCCCGAGTTCAAATAAATTCTATGTTAAATCATTTAAAATTTAAATATTGTATATATGTGAATATATATGTATACGGACATATATGAGTAAATTTGAATATATATATGTGTATATTTGATTTGAATTTAAATCGTAAATAAATGGTTTAAAAATAAACATATAAATATATATATATATATAAGATATAGAAATATAAAGTAAATACATTGGATAAAATAAAATAAAATCAATACATAAATAAATTGTAACAACATATTAAATATAAAGATACATTCAAATATAAAGACAAGTTAAAAACAAACAAAAGAAAGAAACAAAACAAATACATATTCATGAATCACTTGCAAAATGAAGAAATAAACATATACATTCAAAAAGAAATACAAAATATATATGAAGTGTGAAAGCTTGCATAGGAAGCCACACAATTGTCTCAAAATTTTGTAACAGCCGAAATGAAGAAAAAGAAAATTTATAAATAAAAATTTATATGGTACAAGATAATTAATGCATATACCCATCAGCCACCATAGCAAGCATATCAGCCTACCAAACCTTAGAAAAATCTCTGATCAAAACATTAACAAACCATTTCCAGTACAAAACCTAATATAATTACCTTGTACCAAATAATATCCCCTGTAACTTCATTTCCTATATATCAAACTCTTCATCTCATTTTTCGTCCATCTTCAAAACCGAAGTAATTATAACATCTAAAACTAAAACAAAAATTCAATTTAAAAACAACAACTCAACTACAAAACCAGAGGATCAAAAGGGAAGCTTCAGCTTGCATTTTCTTAAAACCTGTTTCAACTTGAAGCTCTGTTCTTTCTTCAAAACACGGTGAGTAAAAAAATTATTTCATGATCTAAGTTGAATTAAATATGTGTGTATGCTCTATGATTAATATGGTGCTTTGCTTGGATATTTCTTACAGTTTTAACTCTGTATATATATATATATATATACATGCCTGAGTTGTGTACTTCTTCTTTCTCTATTTTTGGTTACAAGTTGGAAACTAATAAGAAAATTTCAATTTCACTTCATCTGATCATTTTTAGGTTTCGAGTTTAAAACAAAACTAGTTTGTTTTCACCTGAATGAAGATTTAAAAATGGTTTCAAGCTATATGGTGATATACAGTATTTAAATATTTGATTTTTACAGGGAAACTCAAACTTATGATAATTTCGAATATGATGAATCATTGATTCAAGTATATATTGTGAATTGTTGTTCGAAAACATGATTTTTAAAACAAAAATTGTGATTTTTCATTGATTATATCAACAGCAGTTTGTAGCTGAACAGAAAATGACTTTCTACCAATTTCCAGCGATTGGAAAATTATTTTGTGTTGAAACTCTTTATGAAGCAAGTAAGGTAATCAATCATATCAGGAAAAATGTTAAACAATTTTTCTAATGAGGGCGTTGTTGTCTCAAAGCAATTATAGGGTTTTGCAATCGTTTTTAGTTGAGGTCAGAGATTAGGTGTTTCCTCTATCTCTGATGGATCGAGCTGCGTGGCATTGCAGGGGAGGGTAGTTCGAGGGTTCGGCGAGGCGAGGACGGAGCTGCAGCACCTCTGATGGTCGGAGTTCGCTTGGACGAGGCGGTTTTGATGAAGATAGAAGTTCGAGTTTTCAAACTGAAGACTCGATTTCGATTTAGGACTTGTGGAGTCGAATTAAGCTTGTGTATCGATTTTAGTGTTTGTTTGCGACTTGCTGGTGGTGGCGAAGTTCTCCAGAGCAGCGACGGAGTGTCGTGCACATGCATGGCAAGGTTTGGGTATCAGGAAATTGGGTTGGGGGAAGAAGCATCGTGACTCGAAGTTGTTTTCGGGAAATCGTAGGGCTGGATCGAGTTTGAGCTCGGGTAGTTTTAAGTTGTATCCGGGTCGTTTAAAACTTAAACAAATTTTAAGTTGAATTTTTTTTGTATCGGTTGATTTGGGGAACCCGAAGTAAATAGGCAGCTGACTCGGAGTGACACTCGGGGTTGATTCGGGTAACAGCATTTCCAGTTTTGAAACTTTAAAAATTTAAGCCCATTAAATTTCTAAATCTATTCTTTTTAAAATGAAAATTGTTGTTTAATTGGAATGTGTAGATAAAGGTTTTGAGAGTAAAATATTTCGAATTAAATAAGTTTAAGATGTCTTAACTTATATTTTTAATAGAGTGTATTTTAAATGAAAAACTTAATTGAGTAATTAAGGAATTAATCAAATGTGTTTTAATTTGTTAACTTAAAAAAATAATAAGTTAATTTATATTGTTAATGATAATTTAACAATTAGAGATTAATTTATGGGTAATTAAAGATTAATTAACTTGTAATTAAAATGATTTATCTAAGATTAATTACTTAGGAGAAGTAATTAAAGAAATTTAAATAGTTAATGAAGATCATTAACTTGAGATTATTAAATAATTAATTAACGTGATTAATTGTAACAATCAATTGGATTAAATTAATTAATGATAATCATTTATGAAATTGTGTAAGTGTAATTACTTAATGGAAGTAATTAAGGAATTAATTATTCAGTGTAATTAATGGAGTTAATTGGATTAGTTCAAGTTAACTAGTTAAGTTAATAAATCTAGAATAATCACTTGATAATTTGGGAAAATATAATCACTTAGAGAAGTAATTAATAGATAATTACTGAATGTAATTAATTGAATGATGATTTGAACTTGAGTATAATTATTTGTTAATAAATTAAAGGATTAATTAATAATGGTGATTAATTAAGAATTATTTGATAATTAAAGGTTAAATTGGTTCATTAATTAAGAATGATTAGTTAATAATTAAGTGTTAACTAATAAATTTGAAAGGAGGATTTATTTCAAATAATTTGTAATTAACTTATGATAATTAACCCGGATTAATAATTGATACATCTAATTTAAATTAATCAGTCGATTAATAAAAATTCACTTGTGAATGTTTGGATTGTATTAAATGATTGAATTGTTTGATATCCCTGATTTGTGATGCTTTGTGATATATTCTGATTTGTGTGTGATCTGTACTGTAGTTCATTTATCTGGGATGAATGTAAATTATTATCGGTGACTTATATCTGTGATCTATGAATAAAAGATAAGCGTTATAGTTTATACCGCTTATCAACTATATTTCTGTATTCTGATATGTGATGATTGAATGATGTTGCACTATTGTGTTAAACCCCTAAACCACACTATACACACACAAATATGGATTTCACGTGGAAATCAGTTAAGTCGCAGATTTTTGACAATTTTAAAGATTGAATTCTTGAATCCAAAATAGTTTTGGAATTGGAATTGAAAGTTTTTGGAAATGAGTTTCAAAAAATAAAAGTTATTTTAAATAACTTAATAAAACTTGAAATTTAAATAATTTGATTTAAATTTGAATTCAATATTTGACATTGAATTCAACGACTTGGAAATTTTGGTCTAAAAAGGAGTATACAAATTATAAAGGTATTTATATGGGCTTTTAACCATTTAAAAGTATGGGTTTGGAAATTTAAATTTAAATTCAAGTTTTATACTCGAGTGGCTTTAACTCATGTAAAATTGTAATCAGTTTTCCCCAAAATGAAAACTATCAGTGTTCAAATAATAATAGCTTTCATATAAGGAAAGAAATTTCCATTTGTGTTAAAAGGATTTTAATTTGAAATTAAACTGTTTTGAAGGCTATGAATTAATCTTTGTGAAAGGTTTTTGAACTTTGTCTTGAAATAAAAGAGTATTTGAAATGGTGTATCTTTTATATAAAAGATTTGAATTGGAAAAGGCTTGAAAGCTATTAGTTAAATCTTTGATTTAAATATTGGACGAGTTAATCCAAATTGAAATGGAAATCGATTTGGAAAATCTATGAATAGATCTTTGTGAAACTGGGTGAATGTTGGGAATTGAATCTTTTTGTTTAAAAAGATTAAAATGGTAATGTGTTTAAACCATTTGAAGAAAAGTTTTGGGTAATAAGTTGTGATTTAATTGAAATCCCAATATCCATATATTTTTAAATATGCGCTCGTTATTCGGTCTAGCCGGGAGAGGACCTTTGTGTCATATAACCCATTCCGAATAATGATACGACGTATATGGATAGCATTTGAAGACCGGTGGTGAAGACCGGATATTTTCGAAAATGAAAGGACAACTCGTCGAATGTCTCTGCATCGACTGGTCCCCGATATAGAGATTTGATCACCTTTTGTGATGGGAAGTCCGGACGTGATTAGAAATTATCCGGATTTGCAAGGGCTTCTTCGGAAGTGCCTTCGGTTCTGTTCGAACCCGGAACAGACTTGTATGGTTGTATGTCTGACACTACACTTTGAGATATAAAGCTGATTTCTTTCAAATACATTTCTATTTGGTGGCGGAGATTTATTGTCTTAGCTTAACACCCTTCTCTGAGACGCACGAGCTCATAGGTTATGTAGTTGAAGGTTATCAGCGATATACTCCCAATTTGGTAGTGTGACATGCTGAGTGCTGATGTGTGTTGCTGATCATTTGTTGATCAAAGCATGGCTTTGTGAAAAAGCGTAGCTTTGTGGACGAGACCTCATCGAGCCTCACAAACCAGAAATGGTCGAAACAGGAAAGATGCGGCAAGGTTTCAGGGGTAGCTCCCCTAGGGTTTATCCATTCCTTCTGGAAAAGGGTGGTATCATGGTATGGAGCCCAGATACTTACTCATGTGGACATACTATATTTATTACTGTGTGATGTTGTTGGTTATCGAGCGCTCGGATAAAGGTCCCAAAGGACCGGGGGTGGAATATCTCAGGTTTACTACCCGGGAAGGGGGTAACCGGCCTTGTGTTGGCAGAGAGCCAGGTGGTTCTCGGGGCGTCCCTCCAGAGGCGTTCCCATATGGCATAGGAAGTTCCTTAGCCTGACCATTTGTTTGAAATCCAATCAAACAATACGAGCCCTGTACGGTTTTAGTTGTAGAACCTGCCATTTAAAATGGTAGCTATAGCAGGCATAATATAATGGTACCATGCTGGATAAGATTAATATAATACTTTCGAAATGTTTTCTGCACTATGCACTAATAATAATATCAAATGATTTTGCGTAGTAAGCATGTTTGACTATCATAAGGAGAAATCTCCCCCATGTGTGCGATTGCATTGTGTGTGTGCCGGGAGGCCTTATGGTAGTTTCATTTTCCAAAAGCATTGCGAATTTCAATGTTTAAAATTCTTTTGTTGTTTGTTTTAAATATAAACTGTTTTTATTGCTCACACCAGTCCCATGACTGACTCGGAGTTTATTGTTCCCTTCCTAAACTCTGGGTGCCCACAAATTTCCACACGGGTAGTCTAGAGTTGGGTTTTTCAAATAGTCAGGTTCAGTAGACTAATTGGAGCTAGTTCAGTTTTTGGAGATGATTACTGACGTTGCTTATCTTGGTGCAACGTGATGGTGGTTCGAGCTGATGTTGGAATTGTTGGAGTCATTCTCTTTTGGAGATCATTTGGAGTGATCTCTTCCATTGTTATTATTTCCACTGTAGCATTGTATCATATCTCTGATATTGTTGTGTATTATTGATATCATTGTTGTATATCATTCTGGATATTGCATTCATTGGAGTTGTATATGATATCATTGATTTCTTTATTCCGCTGTGTTGTTATACTTACTGTGTTATAAGCTCCGAGGAGCCAGATTCGGCGTTTGAATCTACGACATTTGAGTACAAGTGAAGTACGGGTGCCGATTTTCGAAGGCCAAGTCCAGGATCTTTACAATTAACTATTTATTTGAAGATAAATTTATATTATTTTAAATGTATGTTTTATTTTAATATATGGGTTTGAAATGCATGTATATTAAATTTTATCTATGTTCAAATTTAAAATATGAACTTTATATACGTAAATAGTTATATATATAAGTTAATTTATATCAATTTTCTTCATCGATCCAGTTCTGATTTGATTTCGTCAATTCCTATTTATCAACTTATCCGTCAAATTTGTGCCAATCTAGCTTTGCTTTGGAAGTCGTGCTTGCATTTCGTAACTCGTTTCATTTGTCGAATATCTCTAGCCTCGAAAGGTGAGAAATCACTCATGATTAACGTTCTTATATTTATTAAATTTGATTTCAACTGAAATGTCAATTGAAATATGATGCTGTTAGTTATTTACATTATTATATATATGCTATTATCTGTATCTGTTCACCTGTGACATCTGACACCATTATCTGTTATTTATCACTGATGATATATGCCTGTTATTGATTGCTATATTATTATCATATCTGTTATCACTCTGCAAGTTCCCTATTAGTATAGAATTCACTATGGGTTGAAATGATATATACCCGAACGATCTGTTGAATAGGAGAAAATCATCATGGGTTTAAATGATAAGCCCAAGCGATTTTCATTGAATTGAATTTGGGATTGCGGGTTGAAAAGATATATACCCGTATATATTTAAATTGCAGATTGAAATGATAAATATCCGTATCACTTGACCATAGGATAGAAAATTATATACAGACACCGTTGGTCTATATATAAATATTTTTAAAATGATTTCTATGGTTTTGAAAAAAAGAAATATATGGTTTTAATAAATATTGATTTTTATGATTTATTAAAGTTGTTTTAATAAAGTTTATATATGATATGTTTAAGTATTTATTTAATATATATTTTTTCAAATATAGAGTTTAAAATGATTCAGGTTGGAAAGATAAATTTGAAATTGATTTGAAATTATATTTATTTAAGAATTTTACTTAAATAAGTTTGGTTCGAAATTTATTAAATTGAAATTTTAAAGATATGTTTTATAACTTGATTTTGATTAAAAGTGACTTAAATGAATATTTCAAATTTATATAAATTTAAATGGGATATTTTGTTTATTTAAATTTGTAAATTGAAGTTGTATTTAGATGTTATTGAAATGATTAAGTAAATATTTCAAAACTAAATAATAGTAAAGTGAATTTGATATATATATATATATGAAATTATCGAATTTAGTTTTGAAATGTTGAAAATTTAAAACTTTGAAATATATTGAAATTGAAATGGCTTATTTTATAGTTCAAATATGTATTTGAAATCGATAATTTGAAATGGTTTATTGAGAAACTGAATAGAATTGAAATTGATGATTTGAGATTTGATTAAATTTGAATGTTGGAATTCGAGTTGATTTGAATCGATTTGTGGAATTTGAGGAAGCTATTTTTTATATAAAGTATTATTAAACTATATCTAAAACTATTTATATTTTACTTTATAAATTATTTTAATATAAACTATTTTTATAAATCATTTTCAATATAAATTATTTATTATAAACTATTTTAACTTATAACTATTTTATATAAACTATTTTTATAAATCATTTTCAATATAAATTATTTATTATAAACTATTTTAACTTATAACTATTTTTTATAAACTATTTTATTTTATAAACTATTTTTATTATATATAATATTATTAATATCTAAACTGTTAAAGGAAAGTGTTAAGGATTCCAAATGTTATGATTTCAAAACTATGATTTCAAAGTGTTTCAAGGTTTTGATTTCCAAAGTGTTTTGATTTTTAAAGACTTATGATTTTGAAAGTATTATAACTTTGAAAGTACTATGATTTTGGAAATGAATATATTTGAAGTGAAAAATGATATCGTATTGATATGGTTTTGAAATGGAAATAATATTTTAGTTTTGAAGTATAAACTATTTTGAAATGACTGTGGTGTTATAATAATGATTGGTTGTTAAAGAGACCAGGATCGGATATGGGCATACTCTCTATCGATACCGAAAACCACATTAACAACTGTGTATGCGGTGGAGATTCCAGAATGAAGTAGGAAGGTGGAACGATCCTATATGAGGTATATACGTGGACCCAACTCCCGTGAGTTGGAATAAGGTGGCTAAAACAGGAGCAATCGATGGGCTAATGAGGTAGCTCCTCTGATCGGACGCACTCCATCGTATGCCATTCTATTACTTTGTGATTGATTTGGTGCGCACCCTTGATTTGGGAGTGTGGCTCAAGGTGGGCGATTGCTGCGGCTCTGCGTTACCACCGACCCGGAAGTGTAATTGGTATATCTACCCTGGCATTGCCTAGTTGTGCCGTGTCACCTACCCCAGCGCCTTCTACGAGTTTGTTTTGTACCATACCTATGGAGTGCCCTCTGACGACGCCCATTACGGGGGAGATTACGGTACTGTATAGACTATGGGAATATATAAAATGTGTTAAGGTGGAAAATGTAAAGCCTTAACGCTATTTTGATAGTTTACTTTACTTTAGACATATTATAATAGCGTATATTACTACATAGTAGATAGTTTAACGGATCCTTAGAGGATGGTTATCCCAAACATCCTTTGAGTTACTTGTATTTCAGTTGACATTTCACTTGATTGGATTTATTGATATAAGAATGTTAATCCTGACTCGAGTGTTTTGTGTTTTGCTTTACGCTCGAGTCAGACGGAGTGGCTCAGTGTTCGAGACTCACCTTTAGAGTTGGAGATTCGCTTGAAGATCCAGCTATATCTATTCAGCTTGCAGTTATTCAGTTGATTCCAGTGATGTATTCCGATCTTGTATTTGACAATTGTATCGAGAGATCTATGTATTCGTGACCTCTGTTGTATCTTATTTAACTCTGTTATATATATAGTAGCTTCATGAACTACTATTCTTTTGTTTCCGCTGCATTATTTTATATTACTCTATGTCTGTGATTCTGTGATTATTTATTTACTATATATGCTGAGTTTTGCCAAATTTAAATTAACAATATGATGTTTTGAGCAATTCAAATCCGACATGTGTGGATGCGAATGGTTGAAAATTTTAGAACGTTACAGTAATCTTCTCCTTTATGATATGTAGTGTAATGTGCTTGATAATTATGGAAGACAGAGTGATCAACGATCAGAGAATGTAAGCAGTTTGAGTGCAGTTTGAAAATAGAGATAAGAGATAAGAATATTAAAATCAGTTGTTATATTTGTTTGTTGAATTTTGAAATCTATTTATAGAGAATAAAAAGTTGCAACCATTGTTGAAAGGTAACAATGAAAAAAACAGGTGCAACTGTTGGTTTGAAGATGTTTCTCTTCGATGAAGAGAAGTGTCTTTTCATGAAAAATAGCCGTTGAAAATATTCAGCCGGCTGAATGAGTTCAGCCTTCTGAAATTTAAAAATCGAAAACAGCAAAGAAATAGGCTATTTTTGGCCTAATTCAACCATATAAATAAAGTCATTCAGCCGGCTGAATATTGTGAAATTGTAGAATAGTTTCAGCATTCAGACGGCTGAATGATCTCATTCAGCCGGCTGAATATTGTGAAACTATAAAATAGTTTCAGCAATCAGACGGCTGAATGATCTCATTCAGCCAGCTGTTTCAGCCTATTGTGCATGTGTGTGTATGTTTATATATATATATATCATTTCAGGAGAGATTTTAACATATTTCTAAATAATATAAAGACTCTAGACAAAGGACTATCAGCTTCAAAATACTCTGAATGCGAATCTGTAATGAATCTCCTGCATAATTGATTAGTACACACAAATATTTATTTATATAGTTTGTCACAATCAAAATGATGTAAAATCGAGATTCCAACATTTTCCCCCTTTTTGATGATGACAACTATATAAGTATAAATAATATGTTTGCATAAAAACTTACATTATCATTGCTACTCCCCCTGTCAATATGCACAAATATTTAACTAACTTTTCTCTGCTTTGTCATCGACAAAAAGAAAGATAAACTATATGCACAGAATCATTTGTTAAACAAAGATTACATTATATAAATAACTCATACTTGAGATGTCATTACTAAAGAAGAATAACAATATTCATACAACATTATATAAATAACTAGATAGAGCATCATAGAAGTTTAATACAAAAAAATAGAAATATGAAAAATAATTAAAATTGGGAGGAGAGATAAGGCTCATCATCATCGGAATCCAAACTCGAAGATGACCATTAAAATGGAGATGGGTTGTGAACTTCGGTGGCTGTAGAACCGGAACAAGAAATTTTATCCCATATTTTATTAAGAAAACCTTTTGTGAAGTTGAATTTCTTTTCCGTCTTCTTTTCAAGAGTCTTAATGTCCCGATGAAGTTTAGATTCATTTCGGGAGAGAGTGATGATAGCTTGTCTCAAGGAAGTTTCCGGGCCAACAACTTGAATGGAGTCATCGTCCTCTTCTTCTTCTTCATGTTGAGTACGCGATGAAGAGGCAATACTAGTGTCACGAGGTTGAGGAATACCTTGTTGAACATTGTGAGACTATTGTTGAAAAAAATGATTTGTTATGGAGGAGGGCGGTGAGGAAGACCCATTAATCCTAAAGTTTTTGTGCCTAACTCACTAATGCTTGAAAACTCGGAGTCGGGCATTGGAATGCCGAAGTTGAGAAGGATACGCATAATATAAGCACCATAATGAATGGTCTTATATTTTCTTCGGATTGTGATGTCTTGAAATTCATCTAAAATGATTTTTCCCCAATTTACCTGTTGGTTGGAGTAGATTGAATAGAGGGCTTGAAAATCTCTTTTATAGAATTTTTCATAACTTTCCGTTCGAGGTTGTAGAGAGCGAATAAAGGCACAGTGAAGAAGACGTGCTTGTGGCCTTAAGGTGCTAGATTTTAATGCACTTAAATCGGTAAGGTGATCGGACAAGAAACAATGTGAAACTTCGTCTTTATGATCCATATCAACTTCAATATCATCTATATCAACACCTTGAAATGGATAATTTAAAATATTTCCTAATCTTTGTAAAGGCAAGAAAATTTTAGTGCCACAAACTATAGACCAAACACAATCTTGTCGATTTTGAGGATTATGGTGGTCTAGATTCAGATTTGCAAGAAAGAGATCAAAAGATTATTAATTTTAACATTATTGGGAACATACCCTATGAGAATATCGAAGTGAAATTGCTTGGCCAATTCTCTAATCCGGTAAGCCGCAAAATCAGGGAACTTCATGAAAGCTCCTTCAAAGATATTGGAATTTTTCATGGAATTGAAACAGAAGACTGCAACATCATTCCAAAGCCATCGACGAATCAGATCTTCGGAAGGACCGGTAGTGGATTCCTTTGTTCGTTTTGATCTAGGAGCCATTAGAGAGTAAAAAGAGGAGTAAAAGGTGAAAATATGAGAAAGTTGTGCTAGGGTTCTAAACTGAATGGGTAAAAGGTGAAAAGATGAATTTATAGGTAGGTGAAAAGCAACGGTAAGTTTGGAAGAAAAATTTGTAGGCCCTAGTTAAAAAAATGCCTCGGGAAGAATTCAACCGGCTGAATAATTGTAAACAACCATCTGAATTACTTCCCGCAAGAAAATAGTTCATTTTTGAACTAATTCAGACGTCTGTTTTAAAAGATTCAACCGTCTGAATCCGGGGAAAAAATATTTCCTGGATAATATTCAGCCGTCTGTTTTATTACAAACAGCCGGCTGAATTCTGTGAAAACTTATGGTAGCCTTTATAACAAGATATATTATTAAAGAAACAATGTGAATATTTAAATAAACAAACAAGATTACAGACTAACAAAACAAACAATTTTTTTTTTAAAATTTGGAAGAAGAGCTTGGAGTGTGATATTCATCTGGTTCTATTTTTGTTTTCTCTTGATATGGCCTGAGTGGTGACCATCTATTGCCGTGTTCCCATAATTCGGAGATATCGGTGGATGTTGTGGCGATAGTTCCCAAGTATTGAGTCGGGATGGAGAATAAACAGGAGACGGTTGATGAACTGTGCTTTTGGATGAAGATCCACATAATTTCAATGCGACTTGTTCTAAAAAGCTTAAATGCTTGGCGTTAACTTTTTGTTCATAATAAAGTTCACGTTGTAATTCCAGCGATTCCCTTTGATAATGATGAATGTGATCTATTTTTTCTTTGGTAGAAGGTGAACCAAAAAATAAAGACCGTCTTGTTCTTTTACCAAGTGGAGTATAACCTGTGTGAGTAGAAGGAGGAACAATTGAAACTGGTTCATAAATCGGTGTTAGAGTAGGTAAATTCACCGATCCCGAACTAGGAGAAGAAAAAATAGAGCAGAGTATTCAGAATTATGCTGGGAAGACATTTTTGAGTAAGAGAGTTGAAACTGTTTTTATTTTAATTGATTGCAACAGAAAGAAAAGGATTAGAGGTATTTATATGTAAACTTTCATATAAATTGTGACGACCTAGGCTTTTCAACCATCGATAGCGGCGACCGGTAGGCTTTGCAACCATCCCAGACCCACCGTGGCACACAGTGATACCTCGAATTTGCTTTTACGACCAGCCTCTTGATTCGCAACCAACCCTCACAAGGCCTTTACCTCTCAGGGACATGTAGGGGTAAGAGTCTCCCGTTCGCCACCAAACCGCGAAGCGAGAACCCCCTATCATGCTGTACTGTAGCAAACCCGATCCCAAATATTATTTTAACTTAATAAAACTTTAAACTCTAATCTATGATAAAACAAACAAATTTTGTTTGAACTTAAATCCTTAACAAAGATTAGTTCAAGAGGAATTATTATTTTTTTGAAAATCTTAGTTTTAAAACTAAGAACAGAGATGTACTTAAAATGCATTCACAAACATACTTGAATTCAAAGGTAAAACTTACAACATAATTATATACTTTAGATAGTGATGTTACTCACCTGATAAAATTGATGAACAGAGCATCCCCTCCTCCGACCACCGGAGCACCAGAACTTCTGACCACGTTTTCGTCAACGTTCCCGCTTCTATTCCCCACAATCTGGTGGAACTCGATCCACCAGAGGCGCAGTGGTAATTAAACCTTCCGACCATTCAAAAACTAGGGCTACATCCAAATCTGATCACCCACCACCACTACAGTGACTTGAATATCTTCCTGGCATTTTTCCCGACCTCACCCATCAATCAGCTATCTCTAGTGAGAACCACGTCTTCGACAAACAACTAGATCATCAGAGATCACCCAGAATTCAATTTATGGTCAAACTCAAACTGCTCGTACTATACCCCTCTAAAAATTGTGATTTCACTTTTAAAATTCATGTTTTAGGATAGGGTTTCAGATTATATGCCTGAATTGATGAATTAAGATATTTAAATTTTGACATATGATAAGCTTAAATTGTTCTTATGGTTTCCAAAGAAGTCCCAAATTTTATTATCAAAGATTATCAGATCAATTTAATTATTTAAACAGATTATTAAATTGATATTGTCCAAAAATTCCGGGATATCACATAAATAGAAAGAATATTGGTGGTTAGGATTTTAAGAACCAGAGAAAAAATTGGTTGAAAAAATTGTAAGGTAAAAAATAAACAATAAAACCAGATTGCAGACAAAAGTAGATGTGAAGAAAAGAGTAGTGTAGTGGTTAAGTACCAGATTTTCAAGTAAGAGATCCCGAGTTTGAGTCTTGAAAAAAAAATTATTATTTTTTTATTTTTTTTTAAAAATTATAAATTTTTGATGGAAACAATTCCTAATTCTCTTCTTAATTTTATAAAGATATTTTCATTTAAAGGTTTTGTAAATATGTCTGCCAATTGATTTTCAGAGGACACAAATTCCAGTCTGACTAAGTCCTTTTCAATATTATCACGAAGAAAATGATGATGTATGTCAATATGTTTTGTGCATGAGTGATTGAAAGAATTTTTGGATAAGTTTATAGCATTAGTATTATCACAAAAAATTGTTGATTTAGATAAGTTAACATCAAAATCTTGAAGTGTTTGTTGCATATAAATGACCTGAGCACAAGCTAAGGCAGCAGAAATATATTCTGCTTCACAAGTTGAGAGTGAAAAACAATTTTGTTTTTTGCTAAACCAAGAGATTAAGGATTGTCCAATGAAGTGACAAGTCCCACTAGTACTTTTTCGATCCGTCCGACATCCTCCAAAGTCAGCATCACTATATGAAACTAACTCGAAAGGACATTCTTTCGGATAGAAAAGTCCAAAATCTTTGGTTTTGCTTAGATAACGCAATATACGTTTACTGCTCGCATATGTGATTCTTTAGGATTTGCTTGAAATCGTGCACATAAACAAACACTCATCATTATGTCAGGTCTACTAGCAGTTAGATAAAGTAAAGATCCAATTATACTTCGATATAATTTTTGGTCAACACTTTTGCCATCTTCATCTCTATCGAGATGAACTGTTGTACTCATTGGAGTTGATTTAGCAGAAGTATTTTCCATATTAAAGCATTTAATTAGATTATTACAATATTTTTCTTGATTAATAAAAATTCCATTTTCTATTTGTTTAATCTGTAATCCAAAAAAGAAAGATAATTCTCCCGTATGTGACATTTCAAATTCTTTGGTCATTATTTTTGAAAATTCCTGACATAAATTTTCATTTGTAGAGCCAAAAATAATATCATCTACATAAATTTGAATAATTATAATATCCTTTTTAGTTCTTTTAATAAAAAGAGTTTGATCAACCTTCCCAATTTCAAAACCAGAATCTATTAGATAGCTCTTAAGACGTTCATACCAAGCACGGGGTGCTTGTTTTAGACCGTATAAGGCTTTCTTAAGTTTATAGACGTGGTCTGGAAATTTTTCATGTGTGAATAATGGAGGTTGTTCAACAAAAACATTTTCTTTTATATAACCATTTAAGACAGCAATTTTTACATCCATTTGATAAAGTTTGAAATTATGAAAACATGCAAAGGCTAGTAAGATACGTATTGCTTCAAGTCGTGCAACTGGAGCAAATGTTTCTTCATAGTCAATTCCTTCTTCTTGATTATATCCTTATGCAACTAATATAGCTTTATTCCTAGTTATATTACCTTATTCATCTGCTTTATTTTTGAAAACCCATTTAGTACCAATGACTGTTTGATCACTTGGTCTAGGAACTAGTTACCAAACTTCATTTCGTTCGAACTGGTTTAGTTCTTCTTGCATAGCTATAATCCAATAGTCATCAGTAGGTACTTCTTTTGCATTTTTAGGTTCAATTTTAGATAAAAGCTACATGGCCCATTTGATTAAGTTGATTTCTAGTTCTAACATGTGAATCAATTTCTCCTATGTCATTTTCTACTAGGTGATCTCGTAAAATCCTAGGAGGAGATCTTAATTCATTTTCATTATGAACAATGTTTTCATTTTCTTCAAGGTTATAAACAATTTTTTCATCTTCTTCAAAATTATTCTGAGTGACCGTATTTGTAACCGTCTTAGGTATATCTTCATCATCCTTAAAATTATTATTAAATTTGAAATTTTCGTTGAATGAAACATGAAGTGTTTCTTCGATTGTTTTTATTCTTTTATTGAAAATTCGACAAGCTTTGCTTCATTCTGAATATCCTACGAAGATTCCTTCGTTGGATTTTGGATCGAATTTTCCAAGCTGATCTTTTGTGTTTAAGATAAAACACTTTGAACCAAAAGTTTTAAAATATGAAATGTTTGGTTTTCTTTGATGAAAAAGTTCATATGGAGTGTGTTTTGTTAAAGGTCAGATGGAAAAACGATTTAGAACATAGCAAGCAGTTGCTACAGCTTCTGCCCAGAAATGTTTTGGTAATGTGTTTCCATTTAACAAAGTTCTTGCACATTCTTGTAACGATCTATTTTTCCTTTCTACAACTCCATTTTGTTGTGGTGTTTTAGGTAAAGAAAACTTATGGTAAATTCCATTTTTATTACAAAAATGTTCAAATGCTTCATTTTCAAATTCACCTCCATGATCACTTCTAATATTCTTAATTTTTAAATTTTTTAGATTTTGAATTCTCTTTGCAAAATTCTTGAAATTTTCAAAAGTATCACTTTTATTTTTTAAGAAAATAGTCCAAGTATACCATGAGGAATCATCAACTATAACAAACACATATTTACTATGATTTACAGATTGAATTTGTGTTGGACCAAAGAGATCTAAATGTAATAGTTCTAGTGGTTGTAAAGTAGAAATATTTTTCTTTGATTTAAAGGATGATTTTGACAATTTTCCTAATTGACAAGCATCAAAAATATTGTTTAATTTAAAGTTTATTTTTGGTAAACCTTTTACTAAATTATTTTTAGATAATTTATTTATAGTTTTGAAATTAATATGACAAAATCTTTTGTGTCATAACCAAGGATCATTTTCTTCGGCTATTAAACACATATTTGTATTATGATTTATATTCATATTTAACAAATAAATATTTTTATCTCTAAAACCTTCAAAAATAATATTTTTATTTTGATTAAAAATGCTACACTTATTATCAGAAAAGGAAATATTGAATCCTTTGTCACACAATTGGCTGATACTAAGTAAGTTATGCTTCAAGTTTTCAACTAATAAGACATCTATAATAAGAGGTGAATTAGATGTACCATTATTTCTCACATCGCCTTTGCCAATGATATATCCTTTGGAGTTATCTCCAAATGTGACAGAACCTCCATCTGAGTAATTAATGTTTGTTAGCATCCCTTTATTTCTTGTCATGTGTTTTGAGCAACCACTGTCTAGTATCCATTTTCCTCTCTTTTTGGATGGTACCGGCAAAATATAGAATTAACATTGGTATCCAATATTTTATTTTGGGTCCTAAGAGTTAGGTTTTAGGAAGCCAAACCCAAGAAGGTTCAGAATTACTTTTGAAAAAAAATCTTTGTTTTTATGATCAGTTTTTATAAAAGATTTTATATACTTATTTCTAATTGAAGAATTTTTTGTTTTAGGAACCCAAATTTTAATTGATGTAGTAAAATTTGAAACTTTAGAACTAGGTTTTTCAACTTTATTATTCCTTTTGTATGAAGAATTCCTTTTCTTTGAAATATTTCTAGAGGATTGTTTATATCCTAGTCCTCTTTTATTTGAAACAGTTTGTGAATTTTCTATAATTTGGGAAATATTTTCTCTACCTTTATTAAAATTAGAAACATTTTTAGTAATGTCTTCTAACTTTGTTTTAAAGCTAGAGTTATCTAACTCTAAAATCTTGATATTTGCTTTAAGGTCATGATTTTCAATTAATAAAGCATCATTCTTTTCTTTCTGAGTTTCTATCTCTTGACTTAGCAGAGAAAATTGAGATGTCATATTAGAACAAGATTCTTGAATAACTTGGAGTTCTTCTTCTAAAATTTTCTTTTCATCTCCTAGCATTTCTACTTCGATTTCAGTTCTATTCAATTTTTCAAGAGTTTCTCTGTACTTTCTACTTTTGCTTTTTAGTCTGTCAAGTAATTCTGAATTGATTTCCAAAAGATCATTAAAAGTTAGATCACTTACTTCGTCTTTTGTGGCCATAAAGCAAATGTTGGCTTTTTCCGAATCACTGTCAGAGTCACTTTCTGATGATGAAGATGATTCTGTATCTTCCCATGTGACAGAGAAAGCTTTCTTCTTGAATCCGTCTTTCTTGTGCTTATACTTGTCTTTCTTTTTCTCAGGACAGTCTTTCTTGATGTGACCTTTCTTGTGACATTCATAACATTCTAGAGCAGATGATAATGGTTTGTTGGTGTTGTTATTGTTGCTGGAATTGTTCTTGTTGTTTCTAAATTTGTTGCTCTTTCTAAATCTCAAAAGCTTTTTGAAATTTTTAGCAATGAACGCCATATCTTCTTCATCTAAATCTGATTCATCTTTTTCTGCTTGGAATGCTATATTTTTCTTATCTTGAGCCTGTACTCGTTTTTCCTGAAGATTAACTTCATAAGACATTAGATTTCCAATCAACTCTTCTGGTTTTATGGTCGAAATGTCGTTATCTTCTTTGATTGCTAAGACTTTTCGTTCCCATTCATCCGTTAGTGAGTTGAGGATTTTTGAAACAATATCAAAATCTGTGTAAGTTTCTCCTAATGCTATCAAAGAATGACATATATCTTGAAATCTAGAGTACATTTCATAGTCTCATCTTGCTTCATTTTAAAATTATGGAATTGATTTTTGAGCATAGAAATTTTACTTTGTTTGACTTTGTTAGTTCCTTCATGTGTAACTTTGAGTGTATGCCAAATTTCATGAGCATTTTTACACATGCTTATTCTATTAAACTCATTTTTGTCTAATGCACAATATAACATATTCATAGCTTTAGCATTTGCAGTAGCATCTAATTTTTGTGTGTTAGACCATGCAGAATATTCAGTATTAGGAATAATATATTCATATTGCATAATGTTCCAGGTTTCATAACTACTTGCTGGTACATAGATTCTCATTCTAGTAGCCCAATAGTTATAGTTTATTCCATTAAGTAGAGGTGGTCGTGCAGTAGATTGACCTTCTGTAAAGGTAGTGATAGAAACAGTGCTGGTGTTGTTTTCCATACTAAAATAATATCAGATAACTATGTTACGGTTATATGAAGGCCTTTCTCTGATACCAAATGAAAGTGACTGTGCTATAGGATCGTGTAATATGGATAAATTACTTGTGCGGAATAAGTAAGTAAATAGTAAAAGCAGTAAAGTAAATGACACCAGAGATTTTTATACTGGTTCGAACTCCCGTTCTACATCCAGTCCCAGACTCCTTCTGGAATTAAACTAGCTACCCTCACTTAACCCGGAGGAATAGGTTTACACCGCCTAAGAAACCGAACAGGACTTCCATCGCCTAATATGACTTCTACTGCCTGAGCAACCGAATAGGACTTCTTTACAAATACCAAAAGTATCTGACTATAGTATGCTCTTTGAATAGCACTGATAAGTCAATTAAGTACAATCTTCCTATAATCTTCTCCTTTATGATAAGTAGTGTAATGTGCTTAAGAATTGTGGAAGATAGAGTAATCAACGATCAGAGAATGTAAGCAGTTTGAGTGCAGTTTGAAAATAGAGAATAAGAGATAAGAATTCAAGAATATTAAAATCAGTTGTTATATTTGTTTGTTGAATTCTAAAATCTACTTATAGAGAATAAAAAGTTGCAATCATTGTTGAAAGGTAACAATGAAAAGAAACAGGTGCAACTATTGATTTGAAGATGTTTCTCTTCGATGAAGAGAAGTGTCCTTTCATGAAAAATAGTCGTTGAATATATTCAGCCGGCCGAATGAATTTACTCAGCCTTTTGGAATTTAATAATCGAAAACAACAAAGAAATAGGCTATTTTTGGCTTAATTCAGCCGTTTGAATAAAGTCATTCAGCCGGTTGAATATTGTGAAACTATAGAATAGTTTCAGCATTCAGACGGCTGAATGATCTCATTCAGCTGGTTGAATATTGTGAAACTATAAAATAGTTTCAGCAATCAGACAGCTGAATGATCTCATTTAGCCGGCTGTTTCAGCCTATTGTGCATGGTAGTGCATGTGTGTGTATGTTCTTATATATATATATCATTTCAGGAGAGATTTTAACATATTTCTAAATAATACAAAGACTCTAGACAAAGGACTATCAGCTTCAAAATACTCTGAATGCGAATCTGTAACGAATCTCCTGCATAATTGATTAGTACACACAAATATTTATTTATATAGTTTGTCACAATCAAAACGAGGTAAAATCGAGATTCCAACACCACCTTCCAATCTTCTAATCTTTTTGGCTAATAATGGATCATCTCTTTATTTAGAAGCAATCCCTTCAATCAATATTGGTCGAACTTCCAAGCAAGATAACATGCTGTATTTTGACTAGAACTAGCAGTCAATCTTAAATTCACACTACAAGTAGCCAATGCCTCTAGATCCATCCATTCTGCTAACATAGTTAACATTACATTCTGATATTTCCTACTAAGTGCTTCTACAACTTTATTTCCTTTCCCTGGTGTATAATCAATACCAAAATTATAAGCTGCTAAAAACCCCAACCACCTCTACTGTCTCATATTCAACTTTTTATGAGAGAATAAATACCTCAAAGACTAGTGATCCATATACAACTCAAATCGTTCTAGTAAGAGGTAGTGTTTCCACACTTTTAATGTGAAAATCACTGTTGCCAACTCCAAATCATAAGTCGGATATATAACTTCATGCGGTCAGAGCTGCCGAGAAGCATAGGCAATCACTTTACCCTTCTACATCAATACAATCCTGTAATCATGTTCCACATGCATCTGTATGCACCACTAAATCCTAATTCCCATCTGGAACTACTAACACTGGCACATTGGTCAACAGATGCTTCAACTCAAGGAATGCTTCCTCACCTTTACCAGACTAAATAAACTTGACGTCCTTTTTGGTTAGCTTAGTCAAAGGACCTGCTATCATCAAGAAATTCTTGATAAATCTCCGGTAATAGCCATGTAATCCAAGAAAACTTCTTATCTCAGTCACCGTCTCGGGTCTTTTCCAATTGTTAACAGATTCAATCTTGGCTGGATTGACTGAGAACCCTTTCTCTGAAACAACATGACCAAGAAACTTTACTTCTCTCTTCCAGAAATGACACTTCAAAAACTTCACTTTCAGTTGATGCTGCATCAACGTCTCAAGCACTATTCTAAGATTAATCTCATGATCTCTTTCATTCTTAGAATATATCAAAATTTCATCTATGAATACCAATACGAACCTATCCAAGTGCTTTTAGAAAATTTGGTTCATCAAGTCCATAAAGAAAGCGAGCGCATTAGTTAATCCGAATGGCATCACAAACCACAAGTATGAATCATACCTCATTCGAAACGCCATAAAAGGAATATTTTCCTCCACTACCCTCTATTGATGGAACCCTGTCGCCAAATAAATCTGGAAAATACTTTGGCTCCACTCAACTGGTAAAATAAATCATCAATTCTCCCGAAAGGATATCGATTCTTTATCGCCTTTTCATTCAACCTATGATAATCGATGCATAATCTTAATGACCCATCTGGTTTATTCACGAATACCACGGTCGCTCCCCAATACGAACTTCTTGGTCTAATAAATCTCTTTCCTTATAAGTTCACTAGCTGCGCCTTTAACTCCATCTCGGTAGGTGTCATCCTGCTAGGTGGCCTACTTACGGGTTCAGCTCTAGGTACAAAATTTAATCAAAACCCAATAGCTCATTTCGATGTTAGTCCTATAATCAGCTCAAAACATCTGCGAATTCTCTCACAACTAAAACCCGATCTATCTCATCTTCTATTTTCGTCGCACCCAATAAAGCATAAATATTTGGACTCGAATTCTCTATCGAGTATACTATTTGGTCTCTGCTATCAAGGTGTCTCAATGATATTTTTCTATCCTAGCATCATATTTGCTTAATCAATCCATACCCAAAATAATCCCAAAACCCACGAAATCAAATACATACGAACTATAGGATAAAGTATAACCTAAGGACATAGTCACATCTCATCCCAAGAGTTGCATACCCTCCTATTGGATTAGCTATCCAGCCTATCCTTAAGGAAGTAACAAGGTATGATGGTTCTAAACATAACTTATCTACCGAGCACTGAGATATAAATGAATGCGATGCACCGGTATCAAACAGTACCTTAACTGGTATGGTATGAATCAATAGTGTACCTTCCATCATAGACTTTCCCTTCTCAGCTTTTGTTTATCTTGATGTAGATGGCCCTAAAGCAAACACCTTCCCTTTGTTAGCCTTGGTCGCTTCTAGACATTTGTTCTTATAATGCCCACCTGGTCGCAAGTAAAGGACTTCACATTATGCTTCCCTACAACCATCTTGCCATCACCAGATCGACACTCGTTACCATAGTGTCCCATCTTGTCAAACTTATAACAAACAATATATGTTTTCCCCTTCTTAGCAGCTCTACCCTTCTGAGCTCCATTCTTCTTAAAGAATTTCCTCTTCTTATTCTGAGAATTCTAGTTCTCCACCGACTTCTCTTTCCTAAAGGTCGAAAACATTCTTCATTCCTAACAGCCATCTCCACCACTACATTCGATGGATCTTTGAGATGTGGCATTGTTTCCCTAGCAATCTCCAGCCTCAACCCCCGGATAAACATTTCATTCCTCTTAATAAAAGTGTCAATAGTGGCATATGAATACTTGGATAGCTCATCAAACTTAGCAGAGTACTCCAACACTGACATTTCCCCCTACTCCAACTCCATAAACTTCCTTGGAAAGGCTGACTTGGCTACTTTAGACAAAAACCTTTCCTCGAATCTTCTTCAAAATTCCATCCAAGTCAATTCCTCTTCTGGTACCCCTACGGTCACCTCGTTTTACCAGAATAAAGTAGCTCCTTGCAGCTGTCTCGAAGTCAATCTCCTTTTTTGATCATCATTCAGACCCAAATCAGCGAAAATTCGTTCACAATGTAACAGCCAATTCTCCACTTCTATTGCATTTTCAGTCCCTAGAAAAGGATTCCCACCCAAACTGGTGTATTCTCGACTCATCTTAACATAGTTATTAACAACTGGCACTACGGGATCGGCTCCTCCCGTATTAGTAGCATTTCCTCCAACTACACCTGTAGTTGCTCCAACTTGCATCGGATTGATGAAGAATCGATACATAGTCCTCATATCCACTGGTGGGGTCGCATCACCGAAATTAGTATCTGCATTTTGATTAGCATTTTCCTATCGATGCTGGTTCCTCCTAGTGTTAGGCCGAGCATTTCCATTAATCGTGGTGCTTCCGCCACCTAGATTCACTCTTCCGTTTTCTACCTCCATATCTTTCTTTCTCGTAAATCGGTGTACGAGTCTTAGTAAGATATAGAAGAACGGTCTAAGAGAGAGGGAGAATACATACTTATATATAGCAAACACAAGTACGTTACTATAATGTTATCCCAAACCTCAATCTCATTCTATGATTCATTAGGATTATGTCTTCAAAACTCTTTAGGTTTATATTCTTTTAATCATAAACCAATGCTCCGATACCAACTTGTAACGTCCTCCATTCTAAGACCCAAACTAACGGCTATGGATGTTGCAGTCATCCATAGTTATTAATTCTCGACAATAAAATGCAGTTATGCTAATCATATCAATAGCAGAAGCACATGAATTTGAAAATTTGCAAACACGATTTAGTAAGAAATTTTAGTATTTCATTTTACAAATGATATTTCATATTCATTACATAATCCCATTCGTAATCCCACATTTAGATAATATATAATTATACAAAATACTCCAAGAGTGACATATAAAGATGCCCTTGGTTGATCAGAGTCAAATACTTAGCAATTATACAACTTCGCCATTACATCCAAATAGACAAAACCAAACTACATAGCAGAAATAGATAAAGCCCATAATAGCTAGATTGCCTCCTACACATCTCTAGAAGCTTATTCGTCTAACTGGATGACCTGAAATCACTTACTCATTACTTACTCAAATGAGTACCCGAGAGTTTAAGGGGAAAATAAAAACTTCGGGTCAGCCAACAGTCTGGTGTGAATAATAACCTACCATCTCAAACCAAAATAGATATCTAGTGAAACAACGCCGTTGAGCGGAACGGGTTTTCCCCTCACTAGTATCATACTCAAAACATAATAAACATATATTATGCTCCTACATCCACAATGGTTAGAACATAGAAAATAGCATTTATAATAATGCAACATATACATAATTACCCATCCCAATTTAGTATATTATCCACCTTAATTTCAAATGACTACCCATCAAAATTTTAACCGACTATCCATCTTATTTTAAACTGACTACCTGTCTTATAATTATGTGGACTATCCATCTCACATTTAAACATATTCATAGCTATGTGGACTATCCATCTCACATACAATTATTACATAGATTACTCATCCCCTACCATATTAACTGAAGGAACTGGGCTAGCCCACATCCGAAGAAGTGAGTGAATTTATAAAAAAATACCATTTTGGATCATTAATAGGCCTATGAAGTCTAAATACAATTAGATCTTATTTAAATTTTCTTTTAAATAAAACTAATACTTTTTTTAATTATTAAATTAGAGATTTGAATGTAAATTAATTTATAGTATTGTAATGGATGTATCAAATACATCCATTTGTGCAAGTATATAAATAGTGCTAATATCTATAATAAAAACATGTAAAATGAATTTAGAGAAGGAAACTTTTCATTTCCTTCTCTTATCCTGTGCAATAAATAAGGGAAGATATGTCAAAATATGAAGAGGGACAAACCTTTCATTTCTCTCCTACTTTAATTGAATTAATTAATATATTAAATAACATTAATTATGGAAAAGTATTTCTTTATTAATTTAGATCTAAATTAATTAAGGGTGAGATATGAAAAGTGTGAATTATCACATATATTCATACTTTAATTTGTATGACAAAAATGCTAGACACAAAGTAAGTAAGATTGATTGTTGGCATAGAAAGGAATAAATAAGAATAAATTGGATGTAATTACTTAAGGATCTAATAAGGTAGGAAATGAAAAGGTGGAATCATTGATTTATTCACTTTCCCTTTTAACAAATTCAATTAATACAACATTGTTTGACATGCTAGAGATATTATGATACAATGACAAAAACATAAACTAGTCATTAATGTATATATGTAATTGCCTCGCTTTTAAATTAAAAAGGGTTAAATCAGACTTTAGTAATTAAAGATACAAATATTTGAAGTTTATATGTATACACACATATATTTACACAAGCAAAAGTATGTAATATAAAAGCAAAATTTTATAATTAAAATTTTAGTTTGATAATTTATACTTCATTCTAAATTAACAACTTGAATTGAACTTTTAGTTTGGAAATGAAACAAGAGTTTGGAAATTTTACAAAACTATAAATTTAGAAAAGATATATCTATATATATGATTTAAAATTACATAAAAAGTTCATTCAAAGTTTTTGATCGAAAACTATCATGCTTGCATAAACAATATTCATAGTGATTATATCTAAGCATTAATCATCAACAATAGAAATTAATTTTAAAATAAGAATTAAATTACTGCTCATTTGAAATTGTGTATGTAAATATTATAAAATATAATTCACTATAAATTAGTTTATAATTATTGTTATGTAAATGATGACAAATATAGATCTGAATGAAATGAAATAGACATACTATTAATTGAGAAAGGGGTTATCAATTTTCATGTTACAACATAGTCAATATAAATATAAATAAATTGCACAAATCGACGCATATAAATGTAGAGAATATGCAAATGAATTAAATAGAAATTACCTTGAGAAGTTGCTATCAAATCACACCTTGAATGATGAATCAAAAGCTCTTAGATTCTGTGAATCGATCTTATGACCCAAAGCCTTAAAGCACACCTTGAAACGAATTCCCCTTAGGATGTAGTCTAGAATTCACACCTTGAATGATTATATCACCTTAGATCTTCAAGATCCCCATCTTATCCTTACAAGAGATGGATGGACCGTTTTTGTTTTATTTTATTTGATGTTTTTATTTGGAGTTGAAAGATTTTGAAATTTTTAATTTTTTTTCTGCCATGAAAAGTTAGGAGGAGAGAAAGAAAAAGAATGAATTGTACGTACAAAATTAATTAGGAATATGTTTTATTTGAAAGACTGAAACGTGTTATAACATCCCCTATCTTGAGGCCCGAAGCTAAGCGCTACAGATGCTGCAGTCATCCATAGTATTAACTTCCGGTGACAAAATACGTAATGTTAATGGTATCCATAATATCAGAAGCACATGAATATGAAATAAAATCAACTCAGATTAAAAAAACTTTTTTGATTACATTTCAAATCAATATTTCATATTCAGATACATAATCCCAAAACGATTCATAGGTTTTTGATCAAATATAATTATTAGAAACTATGCCAAGAACGACATAGATCAGAGTACTAAATAGATATATCAGTCTTAATACATAATAGTGGAAATAAAACCAATAACTCCTAAATAGCTAACTTTGCCTCCTTCATGTCTCTGGAAGCTCTATTCGTCCACCTACTAAACCTATAAAACCTTAGCTCTCAATCTACTAAAATTAATTTTTGAGCCCCTGAGAGTTTAAGGGGAAAAATATAAACTTCGAGTCGGACATAAAGCCTGGTGTGAATAATACTATACATCTTGGTTATCTGATATTAAGTGATACCATGCCACTTAGCAGAACGGGTTTCCCCTCAATAATATCCTTTTAAAAATATATCTCTTACAAAACAGAATCCTGCAATAAAACTGATTAAAGTAATAATAGCAATATCATACATGCACATAAATCAGGTAATCAATGGACTATCTGTCCCCAAAATATAGTTTTGTTTGGCTAACTATTAACCATTGGCTGACTCGAGCCTACCAGACATACTCAATCCTCTAACTTCTGTTAGACACACCTCTGGGCTAACTGCCCTTAACTATCTTCTTCTAGGGTCTACTGAACCTATTGGTTTTGCGGGCTCAACAATAACCTATCTTCTCTCTGTTTATTCCTTTCTGTGTGTAACCTCATTTCAGTCTTACATGTGACAAAACCCTACACACTGGAATTTTGGACTTATATTAGCTAGGGGCTTATTAGATAAAGTATAGGGCGCGGTCCTATACCAGTCCCATATGGTATTCTAACATCTGAGTCATTTACTTAGGGTTAACTACCCCATTAAATTTTCCTTGAAAACATTTCTTCAAATTTATTTAACCCTTTAAATCAAACAAGGAAAAGATACTCTTTCCTTTACTCAACATTTATTGCCATGATATCCATACTTTACACAAAACAATGTTAATGAAATATAATAGGATTATCTATCCCTCCAAAGTAAGTTAAAACTCTTTTTAACTTAAAAGATCTTAGGCCATAAAGGCAAGATAAACCATTTGAACCTTTGCTTAAAAACTTTAAACAATACCTTTCGAACCCAGTGGAAGTAACCCTTTAAAAATAAGTTAACTACAATACCTTGAAACACTAGGCCGAAAGGCCAAAACATACCTTTCAACACCCTTTTAAAATAGACCTTCCAAAATCATTGAAGGTATCCCTTCGAAAGCTTTATAAAACCTTTGGCATCCTCTTTTTCAAAAATCTTTAAACTTGCCTTTCGAAAGCATTAGAAACCTTCCATTTAAAGTCTCAAGCAAACCTTTCGAAAACATTGAGAAATCTCCCCTTAGAAACCTTCAATATTTATATCTTTCGAAAGCATTAAGGTCCTTTGCTTAAAACCAACATTTCGAAAGCATTGGGTTCAAGTAAATATTTGTGGAACATAGTTTCGAAACCGTTTAAAATCATTCCTTTCGAAAGCATTAGGTTTAACTTTCAATATATCTATGGGTTTTAAAAGAACTAGGGCAAAGGCAATTCTTTCGAAAGCATTATTCCTACGTAAAAGAAAGTGGATGGTTTTGAACCAACCCTTTCGAAAGCATTGATTCGAATGGTTGAATACGGCAGTTGGGGTTTCGACCCCTTCGAATGCTTGTTTTAAAAACAAAATGTAACGATCCAAAATTTTGGTTGTTTGATTTTAAATGTATAATTAATTTTAAATATTTAAATAATTGAATTTTGGAATTTAAGAATTTATAGGGAATAATTAAATATTTGAATTGTGAATAAAATGTTAATTAAATGGATTTAATAATTTTATTTAACTCCTTTTAACCAATAAATAATATTGGTAAATTCAATTTGTAAATTTATTTACAAATATAAAATAGATTGGACAAATATCGATAATTAAATATTTAAATCTATGAAATTAGACTTCCAAGGCGCAGTCTCGGATTTCGACGAAACCAGTCTCATGTTATATTAAACTTAAAATTCCAAAATAAATTTTATTGAGTTTGTATTGGTGAGAGCTACCCTCCTTGAGCTTGGAGCTGTGTTCTGTCATGTTTGGAGAGGTGCACAGTGGAGTCGTGCTTAGGGATGAACTAGGGTTAGCGATTACATGGGATTGGTGGGATTTTGGTTCGTTTTGAGGGTATATTTGATTTCGTTGAAGGAAAGAGCATCGATTGGCAAATTTTAGGAGCGTGTGGCGCTATGGAGGGGATTGCGACCAATGCGTGGTCGAGGAGGGTCGGTTTAGTCGCTTTTCAATCTGGGACGATGGTCGTGAGTTCAGGGTGGTCGTTGAGTGGAGATCGAGGTGAGATAGCCGTTGGCGAAGATGGAATTTGATTTCATCGAGGAACAGAGGGTATATTTGTTCCGCGTTAGTGGCGTGGTCTCACAGAACTTTTATATATATTCTCCATTATCCGAGTGATATCATGCTGGTATTTCCAAACGGATCCGGGTGTTATTTATTCATAATGCTCAGATCAGACCGACAATTTTCCCAGGTTTTCCATGGTGTTATGGAGGTCTTGAAGGGGAGCTGAATATTCACCTATCGTAGTTTTACTTTCTGCTGTATAATATAGTATACCTATCGGCATTTGTAAGGTCAGGATTTTATAACTGTCCAACTGATAAGGTTTGTTTTTAACTCTGATATACTCTATATGTTGGGAATAACGTTTTCTACTGTCCTTGTTATATTATATGTTGTTGATTCCGCTGTGAGATTTTGTTTTACTCTGTTCTTTGTTCTTTTCTTTTTATTTACCCTAACACTCTGCCCTTTTGTCGATTGGATGCGCGACATTGGAACACAGTGGTAGTGTTCGGTGTCGACTTTCGATGGTCAAAATGGCAGATCGTTACAATTTGGTATTAGAGCGTGAGGTTAAGCGAGAACCTTGGCATTGGTAGGGTTTCGCTTATTAGAGATAGGGTAAGCGACGCCCTAAAATGAGTTTGAGAGTATTATATATATAAAGCATATTTCTTAATATTATAAAAACGTATTATGTTAATTGGTCTATTGAGTTTTTATGATTTCTGGTCGAGACGTGGGACACCATGGTATCGACAGGGGTTTCTAAACACTTGACCAAGGCCAACATACATGGTATTGAAAATTTTGAAATTTTTGGAAAATTTAATATTTCGCCTAGGATTATATTTCATATATATAAAGGAATAATTTTCAGAACTCTATATTAGTTATATAGTATGTTGGTTTAAATGTGATAATATTTATTTATTATCACTATTGTTTGTTCTGTTATGCTTATTTAAATAAGAAGCATTAGCTTTGCTTGTTAATTGTTAAGTTGTGCTCGATTTAATTAGGAGCATTTATAGCTTTGATTTAAAACAAACCCTTTGTGAATTAGTTTTCACAATTTGACTATAAAGATGTTCGAAGAAAATGTTAGCTTGAAAAATTCACGTTTTAGTAATGGTGGGTTAAGAATTAAACTTTATGAAAAGTTGTTAATATAATTTAAATAGTGGGATAAGATATTTAGAGAATAAATATTGAAGATAATTCTATTATAATAAAGAAGGAATATTATAATACGAAATGATATTTATATAAAAGAAATTTTATATAAATTTAGTTTGAGAAATGTGTTTAAGAAAAGAATTTTTGAATTTAAATGCTGGAATTTTTGAAAATAATTTCAAAGGAATTTTTGAGAAATGAAATAGCAATACTTTTGAAACTATTTAAAGGTAAAAATATATTGGAAAGTAAAATTTTAAATAGAATATGTTTTCTTTTGGATAATTAGAAGGAAATTATTTCGATTAGTTTTATGGTATTCTGAATAATCTTCTAAGTGACGATCAGATGTTTGCTTAGGCGGACATTGTGGAATACTTAGTAAATTATTCTTATTATCATTGTGCGATCAAAATGAGTTAAAATCTGAATAAACCCAAAATGAGTTTTAATAAATAAATTGTTTAAAGTTATTATATATGAAAATATACATAGTATCCTTTCAAAGATGAGTTTTGGAATTAAAATCAGGTATCTAATTTTAAATTCCCTTAAACAGGAATTTTTTTCCAAAACAAAAGTATTAGTAATAAGAGATTGTTTTGATAAATAGGATTTTTCCCTTAGAAAAGTTATGGGATAATTGTTTAAACATCTAAGTAGTGTAAACTATTGGTTGATTGGGTCAACTCATAAATATTATTCATTTTAACACTCTAAACCAGTTAATAGGTTGACCCAGTTTTAAGAAACCATAATTTGATTTGATCTCCATCCAGATCTTTGAAAAGGTAAAATAAAATTTATATGTCAGGATATAAAAGAATATTATACAAGTAAATAAGGTGTAATAAGTTATTATTTTATGTTTTATAAAGAAATGACTTTATAAAATATTTTAAAACTTGGGTGAGAATTATGAAATAATTCATAAATAATTTAGTATTTAATAAAATACTAAGTGAAATAGAAAATTTTAATATAATTAAGAAACTAATATAATATAAAGTATAACTTTCCATTTTGTCTGAGTTAGTTTGGATAATCTTCTGAGCAATAACAAAGGATAATGAGCAAAACGGTACGCTTAGATAATTATCTATATTTTTGGACAATTAAGGAAGTTTTGAACCTAAGTTAAGATTTGTTTGCTAGTCATTTTACATTTTGAAACAATGTTAAGTGATATGTTTTCCCTTATGGAATTTGATTGACTGTTAGTGTTAGTTTATCCCTTCACGGAATTTGATTGATTGGTTTGACTGAAGTGAATTGATTGGTTGTGTGATTTCATATACCATTGTCTATAAAAGTTAAATTTATAGAAAAAGGATTTTAAATTGTTGTTATTAGGGCCTAAATCCCGATGATTTTGAAAAAGGTGATTTTTGAAGATTTTAGAAAAGGAATGATATTTATTCACTCTAGTTGATGTTTTTGGAGGAACTAGAATACCACTGGACGCTCCATGTTGTTTTGATTCTGGTGTTTCACAATAATTTCTTTGGAGGAATCTCCTCCTTGTCATTTTGATCTTTGATTTTTCTCGCCCGAGAAATTTGAAAATCAATATTTGAATTGAAAAACCCGGGTATTTAGATCTAGAATTATCATTTGAAATAACTGGATGCATAACATCTATTATAGAATATTCTCTATGTTTTGTCGCATATGATTGAGATATGGTTGTCGATTGCATGTTGATTTATATCAAACTAGTTTTTGCAGGTAGAAGTACATCACATTACTTTTGTTGGCCTGATTTTATTTTAGATTTTGTAAGTACAGGTATGAAAGAGAGCCATTTGATTCTTGTGCACCTGCATTTACATAGAAGATAATAAATTACTTGCCAAAATATAAATAAAACGCAAAGAGGTACATAATAAAATTTAGAAAATTTGGTTTGGTTGATGATTTTATGCCCCAGATATGGGAGGCCACTTGACTTTTGTTTTCTTTGATTGGTTTGGAGCCGGTATAGGCGATTTATAGTTGTACCGATCGAGCCGTGCAGAGGAGACGCTGGCGAAATTTTCCGAAAATTTAAGAGTTAGGAAATTTTAAGAATTTTGGAAAAAAAATTGATAACTAAAAATTTGATTTCTGGGTTATATCTAGGAATAAATGAATAAAAGAGAATTAGTTGGTATTCTTGAATGGGTTTAAAAGACTTGGAAATTCTAGAATCTATTCCAGCTAATTGTTTTGAAAATAAGTTTAATAACTCATTTTAATTAATAGTTTAAACAAAAGGGTTTGGAACATTTTCTTCCTTAGGAATTTCGGGGACGAAATTCATTTAAGGGGGGGCGGGAGGGAATGTAACGACCCAAAATTTTGGTTATTCGATTTTAAATGTTTAATTAATTTTAAATATTTAAAATAATTGAATCTTGGAATTTAATAATTTATAATTCAAATATAGGGAATAATTAAATATTTGAATTGTGAATTAAATGTTAAATAAATGTATTTAATAATTTTATTTAACTCCTTTTAACCAATAAATAATATTGGTAAATTCAATTTGTAAATTTATTTACAAATATAAAATAGATTGGATAAATATCGATAATTAAATATTTAAATCTGTGAAATTAGCCATCCGAGGCACAGTCTCGGATTTCGACGAAACTAGTTTCATTGGATCCGTAATAGTGAATTATATTACGCCGTCTAATTTCATGGCGATCCGACATATCGTTTGGTCATGCGAGATCCAAACGCATTAAAATTAATTATGGAAATTTAATATAATAACTGGGTTCAAAAACGTACGGTCGAATTAGGTCTCGAAACAAGTTCCATTACGTTCGGAATAGGGAAATAACATATAGAATGCCAGGCGGCACGTCTCGTTTGGAGTTCGACATTTTCGAGTATGTTTTGTCAAATAATTTAAAATTAAATAATATATACACATACCCATACATACACCATACCCAGACCACTATTCATACAATACCTATACCCATCCACTTCTTAGCCCATTCCCTTCTCATTTTAAATACAGAGGCTGTAAGCAAGGTTTCTTTTTAAAATTCAAATTTCTAAAATCAATATCTCATGTTATATTAAACTTAAAATTCCAAAATAAATTTTATTGAGTTTGTAATGGTGAGAGCTACCTTCCTTGAGCTTGGAGCTGTGTTTTGTCACGTTTGGAGAGGTGCACAATGAGTCATGGCTTAGGAATGAACTAGGGTTAGCGATTACGTGGGATTGGTGGGATTTTGGTTCGTTTTGAAGGTATATTTGATTTCGTTGAAGGAAAGAGCATCAATTGGAAAATCTTGGGAGCGTGCGACGCTATGGAGGGGATCGCAACCTATGCATGGTCGAGGAGGGTCGGTTTGGTTGCTTTTCATTCGGGGACATCGGTCGTGAGGTCATGGTGGCCGTCGAATGGAGATCGAGGTGGGATAGCCGTTGGCGATGACGGAATTTGATTTCATCGAGGAACGAAGGCATTAGGCCGTGCGTGTACACAATCGGTGGTGGGTTGTGACATTCCTATGCACATTTATTTTGGATGGAGGAAGAAGAAGATTAAGGCAGGGGCAATCTTGTAATTTATATCAACTTGTATATTTTTTTAATTTAAATCTTATCGATAACTTATAAAATTCATATCTCGCTCATCGAGGTCAGATTCGGATGTTGGTTTTGCGTTGGACTTGTGTCGTCAAGATATTCGCGAAGAAATTGGTTTGGTTGAATTTGGAGCAAGTGAAAATTTAGGCTAAAATCGGACGACCGTTCGATTTTAGTCCAAAATCGGGACGTTTCGGCGAAAATGAAAATCAATGTGAGTTTAACTCACATTTAATTTTATTATATCATATTAATGATGTTATAAGCGTTTATTAATTGTTTGACTGTTAGTTAAATTGTTTGATTGCTTGTTTGAATGAATTTCCGATTGGAAAATGGATGACATATTAATTTGATCGCTATAAACCCATATTATTATCTATATATTATCCATAACCATTTTTTTATAGGAAAAATATGTAGAGAGACCCAAAAGGAGTTTCTCGTCCATAAATTATCTATTTACATCCATATGTTGTTATTAATAATTAACTGAAATTAATTTCTGATATTCCATTTAATAGTTCAAATGTCGTTATGGCAATTTTCGCTATACCGTCGTTTATTCAATTTCATTCCCAAAACCTTGTCGTATGAACTTAAGCTTATGTTTCCTATAAAAAGAATATTGAAAATTCATTAATCATTTTAATTAATGGTAGTTTAGATTTATTAATCATTTTAACTAATGATTTGAGAATAATAACCAACTTAATCAATGGTAATTAAAATTGGTTTATCTTTAGATTTAATTAATCATTTTTCCTAATCATGTTTTGTACTTAATTAATCGTTTTAACTAACGATTATTTGAGTTTAATTAATTATTTTAATTAATGATAATGGAGTTTAACTAACTAATTAATTAATTAATTAATTAATGATAATTGAAATTACTAATCATTTTAATTAATGATATTTAAAAGTAATAAATTATTTCAAATAATGATATTTGAATTTTATTAATCATTTTAATTTATGATTGTTTTTAAATTTAATTAATTGTTTTAACTAATGATATTTGGAATTTAGTTAAATCATTTTAATTGATGATGTTTTATAATTAAATAAATCATAACAAATGATGTTTTAATTTATCGTTTTTGATAATGGGGTTTGAATTTAATTAATCCAATTAATTTATGATTATTTGAACTTGATTAATTGTTTTAATTTATGGAATTTAAAATTACTTATCATTTTAATAAATGCTATTTGAGATGACTTATTTGTTTTAACTAATGATTATTTGAATTTAATTAATCTTTGTAATTAATGATATTTAAAGTTAATTGATTGATTTAAATAAAAGTGATTTAGGTAAATTATCTAATACAATAAAATTGCTTTAATCAAGTCATTTAAAGTTAATAAACTGATTTAATAAAGATTTTAAAGTTAATTTACCAATGTTATATAAGTGTTTGGAAATAATTATCTATTTTATTATAGATAATGGATTTGTTTATTTAAAAAAAATAATGTGATTAATTTCCTTTGAGATAATTAATATTGTTTTAAAGTTATACAAAGGAATTGGAACTCGATTATTGGGATGTTAAGTTGGATAATCTTCTGGGTGTTCGGTCTGATGTTGGTTTAGGCCTTCAAGGTGGCGCACTTGGAAAAATTATTCTCTTAACATTTTAACAATTAGGAACTAATCCTAAAAGTGTTTTACCAAGATGGTAATATGGAAATCAAGCACAAGTTCAGTTCGTTTTTTAAATGTAAAAGCTTGATTCTTTTATGGAAATGAATTAATTCTGTAAAGCTAATCACATATATGGAAACGATTTACTTGTATAATAAGCATTGAATATTGAAGAAGTAAACTTGTCGCTATAAAGTTAAGAGTAATTATTGGACATGACTTTGAGGTAACACTACCTTGACTTGTTCGGTATTATTGTTAACCAAGAAAAAGTACGAGTTTGAATTCAATAAGTGGTAATAAGTATACAAGACTTAATTTCCATATATGATTGTTCTCGATAGTTGGTATCGCAGCTATTAGTTACTTTAGCTTCTTTATTATTGTCATTCTAAGATGATTTAGAACTCCGTTGAGCTTTGATATCCTTTATCGAAAATGACTAAAACCAAGGCGCAAAAAAGGTGGGAGCACCCTTCAAGTCATTATTGTGCTTCGTCATTCTAAGACGATTTATCACTGACATCCAACAACGGAAAAACTAAAACCAAGGCACGAGCGGGAGCCAAGCCATGTGGGTCGCACCCATCAGGGTATGTTCACATCATCTAGAGAGGTTTCGGCATGCATGCATTGATGTGAAATATTCAGATGCTCGTGTGAAACGGGGTCCAGCTTGGAAGTTCCCGAGAGTGACGCATGTGCTCTCAAGTATATTTTATCTAGAGGTATACCTTCGTGGAAGGGGGGAGCACCCTCCTAGTTACGTTTGATAAATTCAGTTTCCTAATTTGATTCGAACCTTTGAATCGGTTTTTCTTTAGTTGCAACGGGAAGAGTCAACCACCCTTCATGATGTTTTATTATAGTTTTTCAGTCCATTTTATCAAGTTTAGATAGTTACCTTATTCTGTCCATTCTATCAAGTTGGACGGTTTCCTTATTCTATCCATTTTATCAAGTTTGGATAGTTACCTCATTTTGTTCATTCTATCCAGTTGGACTGTTTTCCTTGTTCTATCCACTCTATTCAGTTTGGATTTTACTCGGTTCATTTCCATTCTTTCAAGTCTGGTTTAATATTAATTATACTCATTCCTATTTGGATTTGTTCTTGATATTTATTTCTGCTCTTGCTTGAATGGATGTTATTTTGGTGAGGTAAAAACCCGTTCAGCGTTAGTGGCGTAGTCTCACATAACTTTTATATATATTCCCCATTATCCGAGTGATCTCACGCTGGTATTTCCAAACTGATCCGGGTGTTATTTATTTATAATGCTCGGATCATACCGACTATTTTCCCAGTTTTTCCATGGTGTTATGGAGGCCTTGAAGGGGAGCTAAATATTCACCTATCGTAGTTTTACTTTCCGCAGTATTATATAGTATACCTATCGGCATTTGTAAGGTTAGGATTTTATAACTGTCCGGCTGATAAGGTTTGTTTTTAACACTAATATACTCTGTATGTTTGGAGTGACAGTTTCTATTGTCCTTGTTATATTATATATTGTCGATTCTGCTGTGAAATTCTGTTATTCTCTGTTCTCTGTTCTTTTCTTTTTATTTACCCTAATAATCTGCTCTTTTGTCGATTGGATGCACGACATTGGAACACAGTGGTAGTGTACAGTGTTGACTTTCGATGGTCTAAATGGCGGGTCATTACAAAAAAGGTGGTAACCTCTTTCGAAATCCCTTTTCTAAAACAAAGGCTAAGAACTGGGGTGAAAGCAATTCTTTTTGAAAGCAAACTCATTACACGTGTTCCCATTCTTTAATTAAAACTTCCCTAGTTAATTCTCTTGATTGTTTCTTTCCCTCCAATTCTTTCTTTTCACATGATACGTCATCAAATGACATAAAATTTGTACAAATCATGTCATCAAATGACATAAAATTTCCATAAATCATGTTATTAAATGACATAAAATTTCCATAAATCATTTCATGCAATTATCTTCAAATTACACCGATATCGTATATCAACGGGTGCAAATATAACTTTTATAAATGTATTAAAATAATTACAAACACCTTCCAAACATTAAATAAATAATAATTAATATTTTCAAATATCAATAAATTTAATCAATTTACAACATTTTATAAATTAATTAAACCACGTGGTTTTTTGAGAGAATTCATCATTATGGTTGTGCAACTCAAAAATGTAAATTCAATCAGCGATCAATATCGAACTATTCAAATATTGACGTTCACACGTAACTTAGCAAGTGTTGTGACATTTTAGCTGAATTTATCGCTTACACATCTTTGGTAAAATCCAATTTTACTTATTATAAGTGGTACCGTATAGTGACAATTATTTACACCAATTTTCTTTGTCAAAACTATATCACATTAGGACTTATGAAATTCGGTAATGGTTAAATTCCAATATCGTCCACATTCAACTTTATACTCCAAACACAAAGTCATTGGTTCAATAATAACAATTATTATTAACCAAAACGCTCTGACCAAAGACATTGATTTTGAGTTGACTTCAGCTGACCATGATACTAAACTTATATAATTGAGGAGACGAATCCTCCCTTGAATAATATTTCACATCCGATGCTTCCACTCGAACCAACTATAGTTGTCTGATGGATGTCGTGCCATGATTTAACTATAATCAAAGCGGAGATTCCACATTGAAGATCAACAGTATTCTCAAATCGAGAGAACTATGTAAATTAATCACATCAATATTTTCTGTTTGACTATATTGACCAATAGAAACTATCGAGTGAGTCATTCCATAGTTATCTAATAACTATCAATATGTAACCTCTTAGCCCCTAGTAGCCATGACTAGGAAAATTTGGAGAGTGTTATGTACTCTAGTCTTAATAGATATATCGATATCCTGTCTCGATGCATCTTGACTAGGAACATTTAAAATGGTATATTTAGTTATTTAGTTTTTATTGTGATAAGTTACTCATGATTACAACACTTTGTAACTACTATCACAAAACATATAATTTATGGATTTTCTGTAACAACCCGAGATTTCATATCGATTGATCATCGTCATTAGACGATTGAATTGGTAGCTAATTACTGTTGGTATTTTAAATCGGTTGAATTCATTTAAAAGAAAAGATAAAAATGTAATTAATTATGGTTGGGCTTTAAAAATTAATTTCGGCCCATATTTTTATTCGATACCGTTCCCTTCTTATTGCAGTGCGACCGTCCCCTTTTCCCCATTATTCATTTCTAAACCCTAGAATAAATCGAACGAACGAGAAAAGAAAAATGGTGGCGATTATTTGTCTTCGATCGGGAAAATTTAGGGCTTCGATGAAGCTGCCGACTATTATCACAATCGAATGATTTTGTGCTTTCGCTCTGTCGATCGATGCTTCGTGTAACTTTGCTTTGGCTTGGCTTCGACTTTGGCTCGTTCTATTCGTCGATGACGACTCGGCTGCTCGAATTCGTGGCCTTCGAAAATGGTGAGTGACACTCACATCACTCACATCTAATTCTCCCTTATTAGTGGGTTTATGTTGTTCGACTTTGTTTTGATGTTGGTGATTTTGATCTGTCTTGGTTCGATTTTTGTTTACCACGACACCGATTTTGTTTGAGTTCTGCAAACTTGATTTTTGGTTTCGCACTTGCTTTGTATTATTTCGTGATTGTTAAGGCTTGAATTGACTTGATTTTGAACTGCGAAATTATTTGTTGACCACGTTATTGATTCTATCACAGTCTGGTTCATCTAGTATCATCACTTTATCTTTGAACTGTATTTGATATTGCTACTGTGTTTTGAACTGCAACTCTACATTCAATTTTGTTCAATCATATTTCATCCTGCAGTTCACTGTGTTGCATTATCGTAGCCTTCACTATTGCTGTAGCTTGCTGGTTCATTTTCTGGTCATGTTGCATTTGGCTCGACATTTGAGTTGTAGTTTGTATTGAGTCTGTTACCTTGGTGTACATGATATATTATGTAGTCTCTACTTAAACTTTGAACAGTCTGCATTAATTTGTACTACTCACTGTTTCAATTTGGGATTGCACTGTTATAGTAGTGCACTTGTCATTCGAATTGATGATGTTCTGTGTGGTTGCTTTTGAGTTTTACGACATCTTGTACCACTTGGTGTTGTAGTGCACTGAGCATTCTTGTATTTGCAGTATTGCCATATCAATCCCTTTGCTTGCCTCGGCTTCATTGCATCTTCATCTACCTGTTGCCTACTGTCACTTACTTGGTTTTGTTTACATGAGCACTACTTGGATCACCGTTCATCATGTCACTTGCATTCTACAATTTTGAACCGCAGCATGTTTGTTAGGTTGAATTGAGTTGCATACTGTGTCTGGTACACATTCTTGGTTTGTTGGCACTGTTAAACTTCATGTTGAGGCTGCACTTCCCTGTCTGCTACTTGACACGAAGTTTGGCCCTCATGTAGCTTGTCTGCACTTTTATAATTCTTGGTGGTTGTGACCACTGCCTGTTTCAATCTACGAATGGTTTTGGATTATAGTCTCGACACTGTCCACTGTTGCATTATGTTGTACCGATGTTGCACTTCTGTACACTTTGCAGTCTCGTCTTGATGTAATATTTGGAGTGGTAGTTGCCCTGTGCATGCCTGTATATAAACATGAGTCTGATATTTTTGAAGCTTGCATAATCTAGTTTCAATGTCGCATTCACGTAGTTGTCTAACCTGTCCACTGTTTGACTTAGTGGCCTTCCACTTCGGCTGGCACTTTAATGTGCAGTCTGGGTGCATGCTGTTGATCTTCACGTGACTGCAATCTTGTTGCAGTCCTGTCCCTGTATTCATGCGGTGCTATCTCGAAGCCTGTACATTGTTAGGTTGTGTTTATATACATGGTTGAATTTGACTGGGTATTGAATTATATAGATTAGTCAGAGAGGTTGCAGTTTCTGTTTTTCTGTTATTTGGTTTGAACTATGGTCGAGGCTTAAATTTTATGTTTTGACCATCTCATTTGAATTTATGCTTGAGTTGAATCCGGCTTAAACGCTCGGATTTGACCTTTGCAGTTTCGACGTACGGTAGTGGCGAGGCAGTGCACGCGTGCGTGTACTGCAGCCACACCGAGATTTAATTTAATTTGATGCCATCTGTTTCTGTTTTATTAAGCATATTTTGAAATAGTTCATTTTGATTTAAGTTGGAATTGTTGGCTTTTGGATTCATTGATCTTCTGAATATTGGTTAGACTGTATTGGCGAGGCAGTACACGTCAGCGTGTACTGCAGCCAATCAGCACTGTTGTTTTTAAATTGACATTTCAATTGTTTAAATTGATCTAGATTGCTGATTTGTTGATTTACACTGCTTAGTGTTATATCTGCCGTTATCCAATTCTCGTATCGAGAGTTGGATACACGAGATTTTGTGACTGTCGTCTATTTAAATTATTATTGCATATATGCACTAATAAACTGGTTTGAATTAGACTGACCTGGGTATTATTTTCTTTTGAATGTAATACTCGGGTCAGACCCGAGTATTTCAGGTTGTAGATTTCTTTCTTTGAGTTGCTGTTCGGGATTGAAGACTTTTCACATCTTCTGAAGTTGTCAGAGTCATTTTGTAGTAGTCGTGTCGTTGTGGAGAATGATATGTATTCATGTATATTAGTCGATAATGTACTTGTATATATAACTTCTAGAGTCGACAGTTGTAGTTGTATCATATGTATCGTGTCAACTATGTATTAACTGACATCAGTTATAAATATATATGAGACTTTTGTTTTTATCTGTGTTCCGCATTTATATTATCTGTGTTATTGTTATATCTAATGTCCTAAACTATTATGAACCGTCGTAGTTCGTTTTATACTAGTATTGGGTGTGTCGATGGGAGTAAAGAAATAATAGAAGAAAAATAAAAAGTATGTACCACTCCTATCGAGATAACCAATATTAGTGTAAGGTCAATTACGGATGGTCGCTCCTATCCAGCCTTATTCTTCGTAATAATAGACAGTATTTACTTTAATACTCTTTGTTATTATGAGCATAGAGGTGGGGCGTCACAGTTGGTATCAGAGCTTGGGGTTTATGGACATAATATAAAACATAACTTAGATGGAACATATGTACAACTATTGGTCGACGGTTTAATTGTATTCTGAGTCAAAACTAAAGTTTTGAAATTTGGATGAAATTTTTAAATATCCTTATTTAAAAATAAAAGTGAATTTGTGTTCTGATGATTTAATTGATTGAGTACTGTTTATCAGAGTGCGCAGCGGAAACAGTAAAACTGTCTTCGCTGAGTACAACTGATAATCTATTTGATTTAGAAATTGAAATAAATTTCATTTGTTGTTTACATAGCTGTAATTATTTTGTTTCTTTGAGAATTTCGAATCCGAATTGAGGATTTGAAGAAATTATAGTTATGTGATTTTGGTTGAAATTTCCGCTGGCTTCTCTTGTACTAATCATATATTGATTTGATTTTTAGCCGTTTTGATTAATCTTCATTGAAGATTCATTCGAATGATTTCTTTGCTCATTTTATAATACGTGCAAAATTTGAATTGCACGTTATTGCAATTATTTTACGTTGAACCGATGCTTGGTCATGATACGTATTTTGTTGCCGTTGTTTTATAACGGGGTTTTTACACCAATGCTGAATTTTTGAGGCACGGTGTTTTGTTGACAATTTTAATGAATGAAAATTCACTGATGTCACATTTCGATGTGAATTCTTTTGACGAGATATTTGTTGTTTTAAAAATTTCTGTCGCTTTGACTTCAGTAACAACCAAATTTTTAAAGGTGGATTTTCAAGCGGTTATTCCGCAATACTGATTTGTAACCGTTTTTACGGTATTTTGAGAAGTACAATTTCCTTATCGAAATTGTTACTGATTTGCTGTTTTAATCACGTGATTGGAAAATCGTTTTAAAAATGAAAATTGTTTTATAAATTTTAACGATTTGCGTTTTCAAAAGAATGAGAAAGCGACTTAAACGATTCAGCAAAATCGAGGATTATGACCCCTTTCTTTTACTGTTTCGCTTAACTACGGACTTGTCCAGTTGAGAATGCGAATTGTTATTTTTACAAAATAAATAAAATTGTTTTCAAAAATTTTACAGTTTGCGATTTCAAAAGAATGAGGAAGCGATTTAAACGTTTCAGCAAAATCGAGGACTATGACCCCTTTCTTTTACTGATTCGCTTAATTCCGGACTTGTCCGTTTGAGAATGTGAAATGTATTTTTACAAAATACACAATTTTGCACTTTCAAGGAAACGATGAAGTGATTTAAACGATTTAGCAAAAGTGCGGAGTATGGAACCACACTTTTACTATTTCGGTTAATTCCGGACTCGTTAATTGAATATATGTTGTTTTGATGATTCTACACTTTCAAGGAAACGATGAAGAGAATTAAACAATTTAGTAAAACTCGTGGTTATGGGACATGTGCGTTTACTATTTTGGTTAATTCCGGACTCGTAAATTGAAATATTTGTTGTTTTCGTGTGCTTTCGAGCCACTATGATGGACCTTCGGGTCATATGATGGACCTTCGGGTCAAATACCAGTACTAGACCTTCGGGTCACTCTGCGGACCTCCGGGTCAATCTGATGGGCGCCAAAATTATGTTGAGTACTTGGTAGGCTTCGGCCATTTGTTGATGCACGTGCGGCGAATTAAAAACTCGCCATCTGATGGGATCGATCCAAGCTTTTATGTGATTTTCTAGTCTTCTTAATTGATTTCTAGATACTTGTTGTTTCCAATTATCTGCAGGTAATTGGATATTTGTTGTTTCTAATTATCGCTTGTGATAATTAGATATTTGTTGATATGAGTTCTGATTACCGTTTTTGATAATCAGATAATTATTGTTTCTAATTATCGCTTGTGATAATTAGATATTTGTTGATATGAGTTCTGATTATCGTTTTTGATAATCAGATAATTGTTGTTTCTAATTATCGCTTGTGATAATTAGATATTTGTTGATATGAGTTCTGATTACCGTTTTTGATAATCAGATAATTGTTGTTTCTAATTATCGCTTGTGATAATTAGATATTTGTTGATATGAGTTCTGATTACCGTTTTTGATAATCAGATAATTGTTGTTTCGAATTATCACTTTAGATAATTCAATATTTGCTGATTGAGATTTAATTATCGCTTTAGATAATTAAATATTTGTCGAATTTAGATTTAATTATCGCCTGAGATAATTGAATAATTGTTGATTTGTTGTTTTAATTATCGCTTTAGATAATTAAATATTTGTCGAATTTAAAATTAATTATCGCTTTAGATAATTAAATATTTGTTGATATGAGATTTAATTATCGCTTTTGATAATTAAATATTTGCTGATTTTAGATTTAATTATCGCTTGAGATAATTAAAAATTTGTTGATTTGAGATTTAATTATCGCTTGAGATAATTAAATATTTGTTGATTTTAGATTTAATTATCGCTTGAGATAATTAAAAATTTGTTGATTTGAGATTTAATTATCGCTTGAGATAATTAAATATTTGTTGATTTTAGATTTAATTATCGCCTGAGATAATTAAATAATTGTTGATTTGTTGTTTTAATTATCGCTTTAGATAATTAAATATTTGTTGATATGAGATTTAATTATCGCTTTTGATAATTAAATATTTGCTGATTTTAGATTTAATTATCGCTTGAGATAATTAAAAATTTGTTGATTTGAGATTTAATTATCGCTTGAGATAATTAAATATTTGTTGATTTTAGATTTAATTATCGCTTGAGATAATTAAATATTTGTGCTTTGAGATTTAATTATCACTTTAGATAATTAAATATTTGTTGATTTTAGATTTAATTATCGCCTGAGATAATTAAATAATTGCTGATTTGTTGTTTTAATTATCGCTTTAGATAATTAAATATTTGTGCTTTGAGATTTAATTATCACTTTAGATAATTAAATATTTGTTGATTTTAGATTTAATTATCGCCTGAGATAATTAAATAATTGTTGATTTGTTGTTTTAATTATCGCTTTAGATAATTAAATATTTGTGCTTTGAGATTTAATTATCACTTTAGATAATTAAATATTTATTGATTTTAGATTTAATTATCGCCTGAGATAATTAAATAATTGTTGATTTGTTGTTTTAATTATCGCTTTTGATAATTAAATATTTGTTGATTTGAGAAATTTGATTATCGTTTTTGATAATTGACTATTTGTTTTCTGACTATCGTATGAGATAATCAGATATTTGTTTTGTCTTCTGATTATCGTTTGAGACAAGTAAATATTTGCGATTTAAAAAAATTCAATTATCGTTTTGATGATTGAATATTTGCGACTTTTGAGATTTGAGCTTCGTCTTTTTCCCTGGCGATTCAAGTGAGTAATTTTGATTACTCACATTCAATTCGTGCTCTGTATGGGATTTCTGTTCTATTTTTCCTTCTCTTTTAGTTGCTGGAACTCGATTGTCCTTGCTTTTGTGAGTCGTCTGATTTTGATCCCTGATTCCCAAGATGTTGAACCTTTTGATTTCTTATCCAATACTTCCCCGCTGACACTTTCTTTGCTTATACATTCGACATTGCCATGCTCTTCTGGTTGTTACTTTTTATCCATTTATTCCCTATGATTGCGTGGACGCAATTTTTATAAGGAGGGGAGTCTGTAACAACCCGAGATTTCATATCGATTGATCATCGTCATTAGACGATTGAATTGGTAGCTAATTACTGTTGGTATTTTAAATCGGTTGAATTCATTTAAAAGAAAAGATAAAAATGTAATTAATTATGGTTGGGCTTTAAAAATTAATTTCGGCCCATATTTTTATTCGATACCGTTCCCTTCTTATTGCAGTGCGACCGTCCCCTTTTCCCCATTATTCATTTCTAAACCCTAGAATAAATCGAACGAACGAGAAAAGAAAAATGGTGGCGATTATTTGTCTTCGATCGGGAAAATTTAGGGCTTCGATGAAGCTGCCGACTATTATCACAATCGAATGATTTTGTGCTTTCGCTCTGTCGATCGATGCTTCGTGTAACTTTGCTTTGGCTTGGCTTCGACTTTGGCTCGTTCTATTCGTCGATGACGACTCGGCTGCTCGAATTCGTGGCCTTCGAAAATGGTGAGTGACACTCACATCACTCACATCTAATTCTCCCTTATTAGTGGGTTTATGTTGTTCGACTTTGTTTTGATGTTGGTGATTTTGATCTGTCTTGGTTCGATTTTTGTTTACCACGACACCGATTTTGTTTGAGTTCTGCAAACTTGATTTTTTGGTTTCGCACTTGCTTTGTATTATTTCGTGATTGTTAAGGCTTGAATTGACTTGATTTTGAACTGCGAAATTATTTGTTGACCACGTTATTGATTCTATCACAGTCTGGTTCATCTAGTATCATCACTTTATCTTTGAACTGTATTTGATATTGCTACTGTGTTTTGAACTGCAACTCTACATTCAATTTTGTTCAATCATATTTCATCCTGCAGTTCACTGTGTTGCATTATCGTAGCCTTCACTATTGCTGTAGCTTGCTGGTTCATTTTCTGGTCATGTTGCATTTGGCTCGACATTTGAGTTGTAGTTTGTATTGAGTCTGTTACCTTGGTGTACATGATATATTATGTAGTCTCTACTTAAACTTTGAACAGTCTGCATTAATTTGTACTACTCACTGTTTCAATTTGGGATTGCACTGTTATAGTAGTGCACTTGTCATTCGAATTGATGATGTTCTGTGTGGTTGCTTTTGAGTTTTACGACATCTTGTACCACTTGGTGTTGTAGTGCACTGAGCATTCTTGTATTTGCAGTATTGCCATATCAATCCCTTTGCTTGCCTCGGCTTCATTGCATCTTCATCTACCTGTTGCCTACTGTCACTTACTTGGTTTTGTTTACATGAGCACTACTTGGATCACCGTTCATCATGTCACTTGCATTCTACAATTTTGAACCGCAGCATGTTTGTTAGGTTGAATTGAGTTGCATACTGTGTCTGGTACACATTCTTGGTTTGTTGGCACTGTTAAACTTCATGTTGAGGCTGCACTTCCCTGTCTGCTACTTGACACGAAGTTTGGCCCTCATGTAGCTTGTCTGCACTTTTATAATTCTTGGTGGTTGTGACCACTGCCTGTTTCAATCTACGAATGGTTTTGGATTATAGTCTCGACACTGTCCACTGTTGCATTATGTTGTACCGATGTTGCACTTCTGTACACTTTGCAGTCTCGTCTTGATGTAATATTTGGAGTGGTAGTTGCCCTGTGCATGCCTGTATATAAACATGAGTCTGATATTTTTGAAGCTTGCATAATCTAGTTTCAATGTCGCATTCACGTAGTTGTCTAACCTGTCCACTGTTTGACTTAGTGGCCTTCCACTTCGGCTGGCACTTTAATGTGCAGTCTGGGTGCATGCTGTTGATCTTCACGTGACTGCAATCTTGTTGCAGTCCTGTCCCTGTATTCATGCGGTGCTATCTCGAAGCCTGTACATTGTTAGGTTGTGTTTATATACATGGTTGAATTTGACTGGGTATTGAATTATATAGATTAGTCAGAGAGGTTGCAGTTTCTGTTTTTCTGTTATTTGGTTTGAACTATGGTCGAGGCTTAAATTTTATGTTTTGACCATCTCATTTGAATTTATGCTTGAGTTGAATCCGGCTTAAACGCTCGGATTTGACCTTTGCAGTTTCGACGTACGGTAGTGGCGAGGCAGTGCACGCGTGCGTGTACTGCAGCCACACCGAGATTTAATTTAATTTGATGCCATCTGTTTCTGTTTTATTAAGCATATTTTGAAATAGTTCATTTTGATTTAAGTTGGAATTGTTGGCTTTTGGATTCATTGATCTTCTGAATATTGGTTAGACTGTATTGGCGAGGCAGTACACGTCAGCGTGTACTGCAGCCAATCAGCACTGTTGTTTTTAAATTGACATTTCAATTGTTTAAATTGATCTAGATTGCTGATTTGTTGATTTACACTGCTTAGTGTTATATCTGCCGTTATCCAATTCTCGTATCGAGAGTTGGATACACGAGATTTTGTGACTGTCGTCTATTTAAATTATTATTGCATATATGCACTAATAAACTGGTTTGAATTAGACTGACCTGGGTATTATTTTCTTTTGAATGTAATACTCGGGTCAGACCCGAGTATTTCAGGTTGTAGATTTCTTTCTTTGAGTTGCTGTTCGGGATTGAAGACTTTTCACATCTTCTGAAGTTGTCAGAGTCATTTTGTAGTAGTCGTGTCGTTGTGGAGAATGATATGTATTCATGTATATTAGTCGATAATGTACTTGTATATATAACTTCTAGAGTCGACAGTTGTAGTTGTATCATATGTATCGTGTCAACTATGTATTAACTGACATCAGTTATAAATATATATGAGACTTTTGTTTTTATCTGTGTTCCGCATTTATATTATCTGTGTTATTGTTATATCTAATGTCCTAAACTATTATGAACCGTCGTAGTTCGTTTTATACTAGTATTGGGTGTGTCGATGGGAGTAAAGAAATAATAGAAGAAAAATAAAAAGTATGTACCACTCCTATCGAGATAACCAATATTAGTGTAAGGTCAATTACGGATGGTCGCTCCTATCCAGCCTTATTCTTCGTAATAATAGACAGTATTTCCTTTAATACTCTTTGTTATTATGAGCATAGAGGTGGGGCGTCACATTTTCTATTAAATATAATTTTAATTAAATTAATTAATTAATTAATATAACCACATTATATCAAGTATATAATAGAAAAAAATAACTTTATTTCGAACAGGATTGGTGAAATGTTAGATATATATAACAAATTACATAATTACCCCTAGAGCATACCCCTAACTTTATCAATCTTCCCTTGCACTTAGGGTCAATTATGGAATCTTATTCCTACTTCTCCAATCGGTTTTCTCAAAACTAGTTGAGTCATCCCTCTTTGAAGGGGTATGCTATTATGTTTCAATTATCTACTCCGTCAATCAACCCTCTTCGACGGTGATAAACTGCTTTATAATATGGAACAATTCAGAGTATGTCGCTTGACTTCTAGTGAGCTCTAAGTTCTATTATGAAATATATCACGACATTGTTATCATATAGCAATGTTATGAGATTCTCAAAATTTTGAATCGGCTCAGTATGCACTTATATTTTTATATACATTGCTTTTATTACGGCGCTATTCAAGGCGATGTACCTAGCCATTTTTATTAAATCAGCCATGGTCTTTCATTTGGAAAATTTCCAACTTAAAGATTCTTAACTTGAATTTATTGACATATCATACTCAATATCACTTATGAAGTTTGAGTCCGAACACTCCTTTATAAGGAGTTTTGTTTCTGTAAACAATTCTCTAGTATTTCATAAATTCACGAGAACACTTCAAACTACTATTTAGTGATATCAATTTGGATTTGATATTTGTTTCATGTATTAAATACATAAAAAAATCATGATATCGTAGACAACATAACATGTATGATAATTCCTATTGTCAGTGGATAAGGAATCATCTCATATGTTCTGAATTAAACAATTTAATAAGGTGTCTTTGCATATCGATTTGGGACATTCCTAATATCTTTTAAACTCGTTATAAAAGACATCATTTATAATCTAAAGTTGAGTATTAAAACAACTAAGGGTGACTTTAACATAAGTGCATCGTTAAAATCAACAACGTTTTATTTACTTATAGTTTAGAAATATCAATGTACCTTTTAACGTTCTTTCTTATGAACACACGCTTCCTATGTATTTTGATTGATAATCAAAGTATTTGATATTTCTATCAAAATATTTTTTCAGTTTCGATGCTTTTAAAATGATACTTTCTATCGTTTCTTGGATCATATTCAAAGACTCACAAACTCAATATCGCTCCTACTGACTTCGAGACATTTATATGTAAATAGTTTACTCTAAATCATTATTTAGAATTTTTGTTTCAATACATATGTATCAAACATAAAGTCATACTAAGTAGTAATTTTGTGAGTAAATCTGAATTAACTTGAGCACGTTGAATACCGAATCTATTATGCTAATTTCAACTATTGAAATTTGTGATATTATTCTTATTAACATTGCTCATTTAATTCCAACTGCATTAGTCTTGCTCATAAAGACACAATCATGGTTGATGGATCACATCCCTTCAGTTACGACTACCAAAATCATATTTTGATAGCGTACTTAGAATTCTTTTAGATTTGTGCATCATACCATATCATAGAGTCAACACTCTTAATGGTTTAATTAAACAACTAAGGATTATATATTTTCGTCATTGATAAGATACTCATAGTTTCTCTTCAATGTGCAAGAATACTTATTAGACACTCTGATGCGATGTGTTCATTTAGGTTGGTCAATTTCATTTCATCTCATCTCATCTAATCAATTCTATTTATTTATAGATCTTATCCAATTCCATTTTACAACTACTAATTCCTTAAAGAAATTCCTTCACAACAAAGTTGATATTTCTTGAAACAACAATTGTTTCTCAGTGCAACAGAATAGCTATTCATAAAGATTTTATGAATTTCTTTATTTATAAAACTGATTTGGTTTTAGTTTACAAAACATATATTCAAAACATAAATATGTCATCTAATGGTAGTCTTCCAAAAATTCTTTTGGAGAGATCCACACAAGGTCCCTTTTGAACAATATTTACATGCAATCTTTCGACTCACACAAACTGCCAACTCCTTGGCCTAGGATATGTTATGGTTTCTTATAACCCTCATCTTATGTGATTTTGTAAACTGTTATTTAGATGAAATAATATTAACCTTGTGTGCTACTCTTAAGTATATGACCTTAAAGAAAGAAACTAACTCAACTTTACTCACAATTAATCGTACATTGTCCAACAAAGTTTGATTACTCCTTATCGATGCATCATTATGTATCACATGAAGGAGTGACTTTTGAGATTAAATCTTTATTCATTTTTAAATACATTCGGAAACCTTTCCAATATACTCACTCATCGATCAAATCAAATCATTTCTATTGCATGTTATTTCACTTACTTCTATTTATACTCAATGTTACCACAGACATACTACATGTGTATCAAATGTACATGTCCATGTTGGTGATAACTCATCAGTGAATATGATGAAGTATGTGGAACCGTTTTGGTATTAATAGACTTGTGATTGCATACATCAATATGTGTCAATCAAAAGAGTTCATTAACTCTAATGATACCCCCACTAAATGGGTGCATAACCCTTAATTGTTCAAGATATATAAACTAGTATCATATGATTTATAATCATATAACAATACTATCTCTTAAAACTACGACTCAGTCTATAAATCCAAAATAATTATAAACAATATCAGATACTTCTGTATTTACTAATGCATCACTTTTGTTATGATAACAAATACCATATTATAGCCTTATTCCATAATAAATATTCATATTGAAATATAGCTATATCTACTTTACAGTCAATATAGAAAAATAGTCATTATTTCAAAAATAATGTGTGGTAGTTTTACGAAAACAATTTTCGTACTTTAACGCAATTAATAAGTGCTATATGGCATACCCCCACTATTTCCGCCATTACTATAATAACGTACTTGATTTGAAGGTCCATAATTCACTTAATATAGAGTATTTATTTCAGATACTATAACTAGTTTACAGTGGAGAATTCTTTGATCAACTATCGTGAACCCTTAGAAACAAATCTCATAGAAAACAATTTTCTATACAAGAATAAAATTCGAAATAGAAATCATATTTCTTATTCTAATGTTAAGTATCTTTTATTGTTATTACAATTCTTGTCTCCGATGTTTCTTTATGAAGCAAAAGTGACCATTCACTTTCTTCATACCAGCTAAACATTAAATGACATCTACTCTTATACGTTCGTTAATCTTTCTAAATGTTGACCATTCAAAATAAAAACCCTTACTATAATATCATAATGAACCCTTTACAAAAGCGCATTCGATTATCGTCAACTTTTAAGACCTCGTATATGTTGTGCTTTGCGTAAACTGATCAAACTAAAATTTCAGTGATCGAGTTCTTAGATTTATATTGTAGTTTTGGTCCAGTTTTACATTTAACACAATACGATCCTTTTTAATCAATCAAATTAAATACTCGATCTTGCTCTAAGGTTTATTTGATTTTTTGGATGAACTGATTTCATGAAAACATTGTACATTACAAATTTTAACCATTCATCATATAACATTTACATGCGATATATGAATATTATTTATAGTTTTGTATTAATTTTAGAGTTCAAAACTCATAGAATGCAATACATGGTCTCATCCAAAATACGAAAGTATTAAGTAATTGTAAAACTAGGTACCTGCATGGGTATAGAAACGTTCACATGCAATAATCATTTATTAGTAAGTATATGTCACATTTCTATTTGTTAATTTTCAATTCAGTTCATTTGTATATCTTAATTGATAAACGTTTTATCCAATTTTTAAATGCATAAATTTATCGTTATAGATTGTTATAACATTATATAGCATATATTCTTACAATATTAGAAAGGTTAAATATTATTATTTCAGTTTTCTAATAAGGCCTTGACTAGTCATTTTTGTTCACCAAACCCTATCCGAAACATAGAAATCTTTTAACTTCACTAGCGGGTGTTAGGACTCATATGCCTTGTGATTCCAACCTTGAGGAAAGCTCAACGAATCATAAGCCTACATATGATGGATAACTCTTTGCCGGTTGTATCATATACAACGCCTAACCTTTTTTACCTTGTCTAATCCCGCCTTTACCTTGAGAAAAGCTCAACAAGTGGGACTATTCACTCGGACCTATCATTTAGCGACGACCTAAGTATAATCCACGTACCTTGAGGAAAGCTTAGTAAATATGTGTAGTTAGCTTACCTCATCTATTCAATATATTAATAGTACTACACATAACATCTCTAACTTAGGAAAAACTTAACAACTAAGGAGTATGCAAGAAATCTATTAATATATAAATGATAGAGGACAACTTTATATTGAAGATTCATAATCTTCAATATATTATATTAAGTGATATCGACTTATGAAATAATGTATTTGTTATGGAATACTCTCATGATTCGAGTGTCGGTGTAACGACCCGCAGTTCCGTACCCTTTGAGTTGACAATAAATCACTCCCGTTCAACACAAATTGTACGAAAGAGAGAATAACTAGGGTAAATAAGAAGAAAGAAATAGAAGAAAATAAACAACAACAGAATCTCACAATCGCAGCGGAACAAAATATACTATATAATAACATATTTTAAATACAAGAACTGTAACCGGTTAATACTTACAATCATCAGAGTACACAATCACTACATCAAATCTAGACAGTTATAATAACTTGTCCTCATAAAGCGTAAATATACATCAAGTATGGAAATACGCCTCTATCATCTAGCTCGTCTCTTGAGCACCATAGCATCCTATCCTGGATCTGTATTACTCGGTCTGATCCGAGCATTATAATAAAATAACACCTGAGTCAGTCTGGAAAACCAACGTGAGAAAACACACTCAATCTGAATTATTAACTTTTATCAAAATGCTTTGAAAACAAAGATACCTCGTAAGACCATGTCACACATAAACACGACGGTTTTTACCTTACGATAACCAAAACATTTTTATCAAATCCGTCCGATATTATAATAGTGTCTAAATCAAGTAAATAGGAAATAGCCGAAATGCTTGCATCTCACATTTCAGCATAGTTGGGCATAATCAAAACCGTACGGTGCTTATTGGAGAATGGGTTCCATACAATGACTAGGCACTGGGGTACCACCTATCACGGTACACTTCTAGAAGCATGTACCGAGGACCTCGCCGGGATCTCCTACAACACAAGACTGGTCCTATCCCTAACCTGGATAGAACCGAATATGTTATCACCCTGGGTGTTCCCACCCTTACCGAGAGCTCTTTCGCATGCACCGTATCTATATAATATAATATATCCGAGGTTATCAAGAAAGGTGATAACATACCCTAATTGGGTATGACCCACTTAGCCTTGCTGCATACCCCTTGGTTTTCAGCCATTCCGGTTGATAAGGCTAGAGGCTAAGATTACGTTTCAAGAATAATTTCACTTAGAATGCTCATCGTCCTCCAATGACGATGTTCTGATAGCATTCATCCATACAAGTTATCCTGGGTCTGGACAAACCGAATCACCGTCTTCAACATCTTCACGGTATTCATCCGTTACGTTCAAACCGGATCGAAGTGGTTTTCAGATAATTAAATCCGATCCCGGTCTCTTCGAAACGATTAATGAGATTGGCCAATATTGATAGCCGGTTATTTAACTATCAATGAAACATCCATAAGCAGTCACTAGGCCTTATTATAAATTTTTCCAAAATATTCATTTTCAAAATATCTTTACAAGATATATCAATTCCTTCCAACATTTGAAAACAAATTTTCAAATACTTAAATCCATAACAGGATACTTCCAAACATCTCAACACTTAGGAATATTCCTAAATTTCCATTTTCTATACTTAGGAAAATATTATAATTCTTATTTTCCAAAATTCTTTCAAATATCAATACTTAAGAGAATGTTCTGCGACTTATATCATAAGTCTTCGGGATTTACATTAATTCCCTTTTCCTTTTCAAATTTGATTATATCTACTTATAATCCCTTCTATTTATCTATAACTTCTCTATGACTTCAGATTCAACCCCGAAGTTCTTAATTCTAATATTTCAAAACCTCCCTTAAGTTCCAAGAATTTTATTATAAGATTTCCCTTTATAAAATCATATCTGTTAAACAACTTCGTTTGCAATCTCGAGAGGATTTATAAATAAATTCCAATCTTTTAAAACTATATATACAAAATAAGTATTTTTAAAGAATAACAGTTTATTTTAAAATATGTTTAAGTAAATTTAAAATATCAAAACATTTTAAATAACATCGATAACTCATTTCCAAATCATTTTTAAATAACTAATTAATTTACAAAGCTGATTTATAAAAATTAGAATTTATTTCAATAGATATTAAATATTAGAATAACTAACTATTCGGAATATTATAAATAATAATTTTAGTTACATAGTATAGTAATTTAAAATCCCATTTAAAACAAATTTTAATTTCTCGACAAAAATCTATTTTGAAAATAAAATCCAACATTGCCAGTTTCAATTTATAAATCCCTCTCGATTCGTATCACATCGATTATATCTCAATTTTATCACCATTCTCATATTCAAAGACAGATTTCACCATTTCTTTCCCAAATGATTTCCATAACTCGATATAAATTCACATCGTAAATCTATATTTCCAATTTATCAACTGACCATCATTTCCTTATTTATAAACATCGTTTATAAATTCATAGCTCCTTTGAGTTTCACTTATTTATAAAAAAAATCTTATTCATAAAATTCCATTATATAAATTCATTTCTTATAAATCCCATTTATACTTCTAATCTATTTTTAACATTGATTTCAACTCCTTTTCATATTCCCAGATACCATTTATAAATTATTTTATATAAGTCATTTTTAAAATCTCCATTTAAAAAAATTCACAATAGTTAAGTATACCCAAAAACCAAATATATTTTTCTGATTCAATTTCTTTAAAATAACTCCAATTCCAATATATATATATTTATATCAAATTCCCTTTAATTCCATACATTTTAAAAATATATTTATAGTATTTAAATTATCAAAATTCAGGCCAGTGCTACAAAAGCATCCAATAATTCCAATCACTGCAATAATCTATAATAGAATATTCTACACAAATCATATATTACTATATATGAAAAATAAACAACATATTTGAGGAATCCAGTTGGCTCCCTCCAACATGTTTCCCTACATCCACAGATGTTAATACAATATAAAATAATACTAATCCCACTTCGAGGAGGATATCGCGGTATATAGGGTCATCCGCTATTATGCGACGCACATAGGGTCTCATCCGGTATAATATGCGGGAATATCACTCCAATACTAATATATATACTACTATATATATTATATCATTCAACGGACAATAATTTATAAATTCAACAGCATCCAAAATTTAATTCAACTATTTAAAATTTAATTTTTGGTAATCCAAATGAGTGAGAATTTTTCTCACCTTGATTTTTTATTTGCAATCTCTTCCAATTTTAAATTAATAGCTGCCTCCAAAAATCTCCAATTAACTCCAGATTATAATTCGCGATTTTGTACCTCGTATAAATTTAAATTTTGCAGTAATAGGATTTCAAGATAAATAAATTGATAATTAACCTTAAAATTAATTATTGTTCAGAATAAATTACCTAGGCTAAACACGTTTAGCCCAATCCATCGCCGCCTTCATATGCCAAACTGTCGCCTTCCAAACTGCGGCCTCCTACGTCGACAATCCACCACCACGACGTCACCTGAGCAGCCCAAGACTCCCATGTGCTGCCAACGCCTGCAACTACACCTCGTACTTCCTTCCAAAGGTCAAAAGCCGTCACTTGAACGCGAGCTCCTACCTCACTTCACCTGCCGTCGCGTTACTCCATGACACTCCATAAAGCTAGGTCGGCTGCGACCATAGTCGTTCGCGATCCACTCGCGTGACCTAGGAATCACGAATGGAAACCCCAAAATCGATCGAGACTGCACTGCCAAGCACTCCGCGTTCGCGCCTACAACCCATGCCACCGCCTCACCAGGCTTCATCGCACACGCAGCTGTCTCGATTCACCGTCCGAGCTTCGCAACTGTTGAATTCGATTTCCATGGTTTTTTTTATTCTCGTGTTCGAACTAGAGAAGGAGATAAATGAAGTCGCGGTTTTATATTGCGAGACTCTTCTTCTTTTTTTATAACAAAAGATCGATTTCATTTTTGAAGAAGGGGAAGAATCGAAAGTTTCAATTTTGTTTACCAGAGGGAGAGAATGAGGAAAAGGCTTCACGATTTCGTTTATCTGATTTTTGAATTGAAGAAAAGGAAACAGTATATGCGATTTCAAATGAAAGAGGGAGAGAGGAAGGGTGTCTTCGTGGATTTAACAGAAAAGAAGGGGAAGGACGTGATTTAAACGAATTGAAGGAAAGGATGGTGGCATGTTTGAATGGAGAAAGGTGGCATATTGGAGAAGGAAAAAAATAGCTGACTGGTATATATATATATATATATATATATATAAATCTCCAAAATATCTCAATTTACGCAACTCAAAATTGTGAATCCCTAAAGAGGCGTGCCGCTAGGCGTTTATAATGTTATACCCTTATTCTGAATAAAATGGAAAAGGTTTCAAGTCCTAATTCGATCGTATGGAGAAGATAGCTTTTTGAACCCAATTTTCGATATTAATTTCAGCGCGTTTATATCCTGTACGATCAAATGATAACTCCAAACACCACGAAATTTGAAATCCGATAATAATACATTATTACGGATCCGATGGAACTGGTTTCATCTAATTTCGAGACTGTGCCCCGTATCGCTATTTTAACTCGTCGATTAAATCAATGACTTCGAAAATTCCGAAATCGCTTAAATTTTCAGTTTTAAAATCTTACTGACTAAATTATAATCCCAAATCCAATATTTAAACGATTTAAATATTCAAAATCGAACAACGAAAAATCCGGGTCGTTACAGTCGGACACATCAGAAATCATGGTATACATACATTTACGTATGTATTTATTCCTTAAGTCTATTTAGGGTTTCTTTAATGTTCCACCTTTAGTATATACATTCATATCATATAAGATTTACTATCATATAAGTTTTATATTTCATATTACTTATATAATAGTCTTATGTATTATATTTTATTAATTAAATCTTATTTAATTAATTTTAATTAATTAACTCTTTAATTAATTTTAAATTAGTATTCTAATACAACTTTTATATTGGACATATCTACTGTAACCTTTATAGTGTATACTATAACCTTTATAGTGTAACACATATAACTTATACGTGCGTGTGTTTATTTAATTAATTAACCTTTAATTAATTTATCTAATTAAACAATTTTAATTAAATTATATTAATTTCAAAAAAATTCTTATATACATACATGTTTGCTTATGTTACGTTAAACACTTTAAAATAACAATATATATCAAGATATATAATACACGCATATAAGTATTAATTAATAAACTCGTTTAATAAATTTATTTTATTGATCTTATTAATAAATTTTAAATTTTGAAATTAATATTTAAATAGTTTCAAACACTTTAAAATTTTCATTACATTTTCAAACATTTTGAAAAATTATGTTATATTATAACCTTTTATAATAAACATGTTTTTATTTTAAATTTAGCTTTAAAATTTAAAATCTTGTCTTAATTTTCAAAACTATTTTGAAAATTAGCCTAAGGCCCAATTCAAATTGGGTCCTTTCTATCAGGGGCAAGCTTTGGGCTCATTTCACCTTTCAGACTAGATAGGTAACCAGGTAGGACAAATACTTGATTACCAATTCCAATCCTAGACATCACCTTTGTAGATACCATATTAAGTGCGCAAGCTTAATTAATTAGTCCTAACATGACTAATTTAGACTGTATAGGCTATTGGGTTCCGATACCATTGAAGGAACTGGGCCGGCACGTAGTTGAAGAAATGGGTGAATTTAACCAAATTTTACCATTTTGGATCATCAATGAGCCTATGAAGTCTAAATACATTTAGATCTTATCTAAATTTTCTTTTAAATTATTTAATTTTTAAATTGGAGATTTGAATGTAACTTAATTTATAGTATTATAATGGATGTATCAAATACATCCATTTGTGTGAATATATAAATAGTGGTATTATATGTAATAAAAACATGTAAAATAAATTTAGAAAATGAAACCTTTAATTTCTTCTCTTACTCTATGCAATAAATAAGGGAAGATATATCAAATTATAAAGAGGGAGAAACCTTTCATTTCTCTCCCTCTTTAATTAAATAAATAAATATATTAAATAACAATAATTATGGGAAAATTTTCTTTATTAATTTCGATCTAAGTTAATTAGCTGTGAGATATGACAGCATGAATATATAAAATATATTCATACTTTAATTTGTATGGCCAAAATGCTAGACATAAAGTAAGTAAGATTGATTGTTGGCATAGAAAGAAAGAAATAAGAATAAATTGAACACATTCACATAAGGATCTAATAAGGTAGGAAATGAAAAGGTGGAATCATTGACTTATTCACTTTCCCTTTTAACAAACTCAATTAATACAACATTATTTTACATGCAAGAGGTATAATGATACATGACATAAACATCAACTAGTAATTAATGTATATATATAATTGCCTCACTTTTAAATTAAAAAGGGTTATATCGGACTTTGGCAATTAAAGATACAAATATTTCACACATATATTTACACAAGCATATGTATGTAATATGAAACCAAAACTTTATAATTAAAATTTCAATTTGACAATTTACATTTCATTCTAAATTAACAATTTAAATCGAACTTTTAGTTTAGAAATGAAACAAGAGTAATTTTACAAAACTATAAACTTAGAAAAGATATATATATATATATATATATATATATATATAATTTAAAATTACATAAAAAGTTCATTCAAAGTTTTAGACCAAAACCTTTCATGCTTGTATAAACAATATTCAAAGTGATTGTATCTAATCATTAATCATGCAATAATAGAAATTAATTTTAAAATAAGAATTAAATTACAACTCATTTGAAATTGTGTGTGTAAATATTATAACATATAATTCACTAGAAATTAATTTATAATTATTGTAATGTAAAAGATAACAAATGTAGATCTGAATGAAATAAACATAATAAACATTTTTTTTGTTAAAGAGGTTACCAATTTTCATGTCACAACATAGTCAATATAAACATGAATAAATGACACAAATCCAAGCATATGAATGTAGAGAATATGTAAATGAATTAATTATAAATTACCGTGAGAAGTTTCCATCAAATCACACCCTGAATGATGAATCAAAAGTTCTTAGATTTCGTGAATCTATCATATTACCCAAAGCCTTAAAGCACACCTTGAAAATGAATTACCCTTCGAATGTTGTCTAGAAGTCACACTTTGAATGATATATCTACTAAGATCTTCAAGATCCCCATCCTATCCTAGCAAGCGATGGATTAACCACTTTTGTTTTTTTATTTGATCTTTTTATTTGGAGTTGAAAGATTTTGGAATTTTTTTTCCTACCATGAAAAGTTAGGAGAAGAGAAAGAAAAATAATGAATGGTATATGTAGACTGAATTAGACAATATGTTTTATTTGAAAGAATGAAATTGTTCCCATTCTTTAGTTAAAACCTCCCTAATTAATTCTGTTGATTGTTTCTCTCTCTCTCAAATTCTTTCTTTCAACATTATATGTCATCAAATGACATAAAATTTCTATAAATCATGTTATCAAATGACATAAAATTTACATAAATCATGTCATCAATTATCTTTAAATTACATCGATATCGTATATCAATGCGTGCAAATATAACTTTTAAAAATGCATTAAAGTAATTACAAACAACTTCCAAACATCAAATAAATAAAAACTAATATTTCTCAAATATCAATTCATTTAATTAATTTACAACATTTTATAAATTAATTAATCATGTAGTTTTTTAGAAAATTCATCAGTACGGTTGTGCTACTCAAAAGTGTAAATTCGATCAGTGATTAATATCGAACTATTCGAATATTAACGTTCACACATCACTTAGCAGGTGGTGTCACATTTTGGCTGAATTTATCGCTTACACATCTTTTGGTAAATCCAATTTTACTTATTACAAGCAGTACCCGATAGTGACAGTTATTTACATCAATTCTCTTCGCCAAAACTATATTACATTAGGACTTATGAAATTTGGTAATGGTCAAAATTCCAATATCGTCCACGTTCAACTTTATAGTCCAAACACAAAGTCTTTGATTTAATAATAATTATTATTATTAATCAAAAATCTCTAGCAAGAGACTTTGACTTTGAGTTGACTTCAGTTGACCGTGATACTAACCTCATATAACCGAGGAGACGAATCCTCCCTTGAATAGTTTTTCACTTCCAATGCTTCCACCCGACCCAACCATAGTTGTTCGATGGACGCCGTGCCACGATTTAACTATAATCAAAGTGAAGCTTCCACATTAAAGATCAACGGTATTCTCAAGTCGAGAGAACTGTGTAAATTAGTCACATCGATATTTTTTGTTCGACCTTAGTTATATTGACCAAGAGAAAACTATCGAGCGAGTCATTCTGTAGTTATCCAATAACTATCGGTACGTAACTCCTTGATGTCCCCAATAGTTATGAATAATACACCGCCTAACATTTGGAGAGCGTTACGTACTATAGTCTCAACGGATACATTGATATCCTGTCTCGATGCATCTTGACTAGGAACATTTAAAATGGTATATTTAGTTTTTATTATGATAAATTACTCATGGTTACAACACTTTATAACTACTATCATAAAACATAACATTTATGCATTTTCTATTAAATATACTTTTAATTAAATTAATTAACTAATATAACCAGATTATATCAGGTGTCTAATAGAAAGGAAACACTTTTATTTCGAACAAGATCGGACAACGAGTTAGATATATGTAACAAATTACATAATTACCCCTAGAGCATACCCCTAACTCTATCATTGACTACCCATCACATATGGTTCCTTTGCTTCAATTATGTGGACTATCCATCACACATATTTCATTTAATTTACAATGATGTTGACTATCCATCACACATCTCATAGTTTTCCTAGGATGACTATGAACCATCCATTATGTCAATCTGTCCTATTCGAGTGTTTAGAAATTCCTATCGATGCCTTGGTGTCCCAAGTACCAACCAGAATTCATAAATACTCAACGGAACAAATTAACACAATATAAAATCATTTTTATATCAAAATTACAAATACGCTCTCTCATATACACTCAAACTCATTCATAAGGTTTAACCCTATTTCAATGAGTTATTCCCCACTAGAGCCAAGGTAATCTAAACCAAAGCTCTGATACCAACTGTAACGACCTACATTTTTGACCGTTCAAGTCGACAAAACATACACACATGCCAACTCAAACAATCTAAAATACAGATAGTTATTGGGGTTAAATAAGAAAAGAAAAGAAAGAACAGAAACAAACTCAGAATCTCGCAGCGGAAAGAACAAGATATAATAATAAAATAACAGTTCATGAAGCTGTTAAATAAATAAATTTGATTATTATTATACACCAAATCAGATTTACATACATTTCAGAGATAATACAACAATGCAGCGGAAAAATAATACAGTAGTAGAATACAAATGATGTAATACCACTCCGTCTTCGTCCTCCAGAATAGATCTTCAACCTTATCTGAAATGCTCAGGCTGACCCGAGCGTAATGAAAAGACAAAACACTCGAGTCAGGCTAAAATATCTCATGTAAGTTAAATCGAATAAGTCAATATGAGTGTGACGACGTCAGAGGTGTTTACGGGTTTTAGACACCTCCTATCCAGTGTTTAACGTGCGTGCATTAACTTAAGAGATGTTCGGGATTTCCATCTCCTAAGGATCCGTTAAACTATCTACTATATAATAGAATACGCTATATATAATAATGTCTATCATAAAGTAAAATATCATTCCTAGCGTTAAGCCATGGCCCATTCCACCCTTAACACAGTTTATAAATGTCATAGTCTATACAGCATCGTAAGCCCCACCGTAAACTAGTGGTTATCAGAGGGTACCCCATAGGTATAACACAAATCAAAATCGTAGTGGTTGCGAATAGGATAATCAGTATGACAAGGTACATGAGGCGATACCAACTAGGATACTAGTAGTTGCATCATCCGGACTGATGTTGGGCATAGCAGCTACTACCCCAACACCGCGAAACAACACTCCCATAATCGAGGGGTGCACCCAAATCGAATCACAAAAGTAATAAATATGGTAACGAAGAAGTGTGTCCGCTAGAGGTGGCGAACCTCAATGGTCCGGCAGGGCTCCTGTTTTAGTCATATCAAGGGTCATCCAAAATCATTCTCTTTCTTCAATCAATGCATTCACCGAAACCATCCACTTCATTCTGGATCAACACTCCGCGTATATTAGTTATTAAAGTGGTTTTCGACATCGACAGAGAGTATGTCCATATCTGATCCCGGTCTCTTTAATAACTGCATATTATTACACCGATGGTCATTTAATATTTAAAATTCAAACCAAATCAAATCAAAAGTCAACTTCAAATTTACTTTCAAATTTGATTATTTCACAATTCAATTCATTTCAATAGTTAAATCATATTTCCAAATAAATTTAGTTCAACATTTATTTAGCAAATCAATTCAAGTATTCAATTTCAGTTTAATAAGATTCCAATTTCACTTATTAAATTTATTTCATATTCAATGGATTTAATTTGATTCTTAATTTAATTTAAAATCATTTAAAAAAAATTCGATTCATTCACATTTATGTTTACATTCATTACTTCATTAAATATAATTATAAATTCGGTTAAATCAATTTCATTAACTAAATCCCCTTTAAATCAAAATAGTTTTAGTTAACCCGTTTACAAAATAAAATTCAATTTCTATTAAAGAATCTTATTTCACTTTATTTAGTTCATTGATTAATTAACACAATCTTATTTTTCCCAACAAGTTTCAAAACAATTTAACTACGTAACCAAGTTACAAAATCATAATTAAACTAATTCACTCAATTTAAAATCATTTTATATTTAAATTAACACTTAATCAAATTCGCAAACTTTACTTAGTTTAAATTCCAGTTATGTCAAATTTCATTTAATCTTAAATTAAATTTCATTATCAAGTCTCAAATCCGTTTAATCAAAACCAAGTCTATAGATCTTAAATTTTTACTTAACTTTAAATTTTACTTAATCCAATTCCATATAAACTCAAATCAATTCATTTATTTATTCTATTACAATTCAAATAAATTATTAGTTTATTAAAATCAAATCCATTAATTTTTTTCATTTAAACTCGAGTAAAATCATTTATAAGTTCCAAATTAAATCCATTAAGGTTGTTAATTAATTTCGAAACAATTTGTTGACCAATCGGGTTTCTTATTTTAATTGTCTATCCTAGGCCAAGTTGTTTAATTGGGTATTTATCATTTCAACCCGATCCCATTTTAATTAAATATAAATATAAAATAAAATAAACACTATGGGAACTTGCAGTATTAGAACAACATAAAATAAACACAACATTCAAATATCCAAATATCAATAGTTAAACATCCATCACATCATCATCCAAATCAGACAATAGATAACATAATTTAATTGATTATCAATAACGGTTATTAACTGGCAATTTATAAGTTCATGTTAATTAAATGACGATTAAATGAAATAAGGTCATACTTAACTGAAATAATAATTCAACATTCAAACATCAATCAATAAACATCAATAGACTATTTATTATCATTAACAGGTATAAACTTGCAAATTGGAATTTAATATTAAATCGAATGGATATTAACTGCAATGAATGTCATGTTTAATTGGAATAACAATTTTAACGTACCAAACATCAACCATCAAACAAACATCATAATTCATCATTCAATCAATAGGTCATAACAAATAACTGGTTATCATAGATGGGTATTTAACTAACAATTAAATTTCAACATTAATTTAAATAACAATTTAATCCAATTCGATTAAATTTCAACTAAACATCAATTTTAAACTACTAACTAGCAACCAAAAACATTCAAATTAACTAACATAACATATTTAGTCAAGCGTGAGTGGTTAAAACACTCACCTTTGATTCAAAGCCCATTAATAAGGCCCAAAATTTCTTAGTCTTATATCTAAACGAAACATGCACCGAAATGTCCGAAATTCAGATACGATCCAAATGGCGAAAACCGCGCGTGAATCCGAGCTCGTATGCAAAAGTTATTCGAGTTAGAACGATTGAATAATTTAATTAAAAATTAATAAAAAAAACAACACGTCACCCTTCTTCTTCCTCATGGTCGAGAGCACGTAACCCATCCCACGCAACCAAATTTCCATGCGCGCCCTCCAATTCTTGACCGGAATTCGATCAGCCGAACCCTATGCGTGCGCCTCGACCTGCTCTCCTTCCACCTCGAACGCCGCGCCCCCAGCCGCTGCCATTCTCTCAAAATCAATGGAAATGCGTGCAAGCTTGGACCTCAGATTCTGGCGATTTCGTGATGAAGTAGCATAGATCAACCGTATGGATTTGAAGAGCTCGCCAAGATCTACAACTTTGCTTTTGGAATTTTTCAATTTCGTTGAACGGATTGAGAGATAAAGAGGAAAGAAGATCGGCAATTTCTGGCCATTGGAATAGGTGGCGGCCATGGTTTGAAATTAGGGTTCTGAAATAAAATAATAATCAAACTGTCTCGGTTTGCGTGCGTATTTATATAGGTAGGTCCAAAATCGTCCGAACTCCAATCGAGACATACCGCCAGGCGTTTATAATGTTTTACCCCCATTCCGAACGCAATGGAACAAGTTTCGAGGTCTAGTTCGATCATATGTGGAAGATAGCCTTTTTTTAAAGTCGATTATTTTAATTAAATTCGAAATTAAATTTCTACGCGTTTCAAGCTCGCACGGTCAAACGATAAGTCTGATTGCTACGAAAATTGAAATCCTACAATAATTCACTATTACGGATCCGATGAAACTAGTTTTGTCGAAATCCGAGACCATTGCCAAAATGGCTATTTTTCTCGTTAATTACAATATAAAACTTCGATTTCAAATTTTCCTCATTTAAATTCAATCTTAAATGTTAACCATCTAAATTTTTTTATTTATATAAAACTTAAATCAGCTTACGACATCATTTTCTATCATATTAAATTCAGAATTTAATTAGTTAAATAATTTCTAAAGCTACAAATACACAAAGAGAGCCCATTTTTATTTCTGAAGCGATATAGAACATTCTATATATCGAAACAGAGGTATTCGATATTTCTGAACACAATGGAATAGGTTACAGGCCATAATTCCATCGTATAAAGAAGTTATCATTTGAAAATCAATTTATATCGATTTAAATTATTAACACAATTTCTACGTGTTTTAACGTTGTACGATCAGACGGTAATTCCGTTTGATACGAAATTTGAAACCATATAATAATATACCATTCCGGATCCGATGAAACTAGTTTCGTCGAAATCCGAAATAGTTTGCAAAATTTCAATTTTGACAAGTTAATTAAAATATTAAATATTCAATTTTTATATATCCTCTTTTAATTCAATATTAAAAGTTCATAAACTTTATTCTAATCCAAATAAAATTTAGACTAACTTAGTAAATCAATTTCCTATATATTTACAACCAAAATCTTAAATTACTTGCCACAACAGATTGCACATTCCAAATACAACCAATTTCATTTACAATAGATACTTCCAACATTAACTCCAATATTTTGATTTATTCCTTATTTTCGATTATAACCAAATTAACTTCATATTTATTCAATTTATTAACGTTACAATAATATAGTGGTTACTAACATTCAAACCATATTATTAAGTCATACTCAAACAATTCCCATTTGTCAATCATAAATTTTTGATTTCCACTATATTAAATTCGAAAATCTTATCAAATTTTATTATTAAGTTATCGAAAATTACGGGTCGTTACACTATCCATCTCCGATATGGTGTGGACTACCAACTTCACATCCCATAGTTTTTCCGGAATGACTATGAACCCATCAATCAACAATCTAAATTAATGTTACCCACATGTTTAACCTATATCTATTAGTATCCCCAATTTAGGTTATCATCCCCTTATAGTTATAACATTTCAATGTAACATACATTGACATCCCTAAATGATCAATGTTGAACTCATGTAAGAAAATGCGTTGGCATCTTCAATGATAAAGTCTCATTTATAGAACATTTAGTTTGTCGAAACTAGTCAATTTTAGTGTCCGCAATAATAGTGTCGACATCTACAATCAAAATAGCATTGGTATTCCCAATGTTTAAAATCAAAGTTATAAAACAATAGGCTCGCCACCCTTTATTAGATTAATATAGATCAATATTGAAGTGAAAACGTCTAGCATGTCAAAACCTATCAACACTGATGTCCCTAATGATACTGTCGAAAATTATATTTTACAGTGTATTGGTATCCCCAATTAAAACATCGAAGAAGAAAGCTAAAAGCTCTCCGCCCTTAATAAAAGAGATAGGCAACAACCTTGCTGCACTATACCTCGTCGAACCTTTACCCTTGGTTGAAAACAAAACTTAATTTTCATTTAAGTATAAAACTCCTATGGAAAATGAGGTTGTCGACTTACATACACTATGGGTTATCTGCCTTATTTAACATAAAGTCGATGCCAATATTCACGGCAACAATGCCGCACGACATCATAACCAAAAAATGTAAAAGATCTTACGGACCTTGATTAATAGCGTCATCAAGACCGTTGACGTTATTATAAATTAGTTTACTTAACTAACTTTGGTTGTTATGCCGCCAAAAGGATAACGTCGACTTCGAAAGAATTCAAAGTAATGATATGCAGCATCTCTTTAAAACATACTTAAATACTTTAACTATTATGCCGCCCGATGTATGTGTGTGAAGTCAAAACATGGGCGAAGAGAGATAAATCACGACGGTGCAATGCCGCCCAATCCAGATTCCCACCGATGTCCACATAGACACAGTTTGAATCACTCCATAACTACCTAAGTAGTTATTTCTCACTTCCCACCTCATCGACGTCGACATTCATGGATGTGGACATGTATTAGGCTCGGAGCCAATACTGGTGACATGGCATTACCGTAATTTATATGACAACCGATTTATTTCCAATAAAAGTTGTAATGACCTAGAATTTCAATCATTTGAATTTATAATATTTAATTAATTTTAAATATTAAAAAGTTAATTTTATAAGTTAAATAACTTGAATTTCAAATATAGCGATTTATTGGGTAATTAAATTATTGAATTTAATATTTGGAATTGTTTAAATAATTTAATCCTGAATTTAATGTAAATAAAAATGAGTTTGAAAGTTGAATTAAAATTCTATTTGAATACAAATGAAGATAGTAAGCTTTTAATTTAGATTCAAAAGTGATCAATTTGGTTTTTAAAATAATTCATTCTAATTAACATATAAAATAGCCTTTCTGGGCACTGTCTTGGATTTCGACGAAACTAGTGTCATTGGATCCGTAATAGTGTATTATTATATGCCGTCGAATTTTGTGATGATTGGACGTATCGTTTGGCGTGCAAGATCGAAACACGTATAAATTAATTTCAGAAATTTATATAATAATTAGGTTTGAAAAGCTATTTTCTGCATATGATAAATTTGGTCTCGAGACTAATTCCATTGTACTCGGAATAGGGCATTACATATAGAATGCCCGGTAGAATGTCTTGATTGAAGTTCGAGATTTTTAGGTTCGTAGCTAGATATTTTTGAATTAAATACTATATTGCACATCACTTCACACCCCATACCACAACTATTCCCACCATACTCAACTTCATACCCAGACCATACCACTACTGTTCGAACCATGCATACTCTCCTTTATAAATACATGGCCATTTCTCTTATTTTTGTTTTGCTGCAAAAATCAATTCGAACACAACTCACCAAACGCAACGATCACCATCGATTCGAACCACAATGATCACATTTAGGCGAAGTCATCAACTGGAGATGGGTAGAGGACGATGAAGTGAACTTGTACAATGGTGGAGACTGAATTTAATGCGACAAGGTGGTGGTAGATCATCGACAAATGTAATTTGGGATCCTAGAGCTCGGCAGCGAACTCGGTCGTCTAAGGGAAGGCGACGGGCAATGTTGGGTTCAGTGGAGTCTGGGGCTACTCAAGTGGTGATTTAGTGTAGATGGTCGTCGTGGGTGACTGGAGTTTGAAAAAGAACATAACTGCTTTTGGGGGTTCGGTGGGAAGTTAGGTTCGTCGACTGGTGACGTAATGGGTGCTGGAGGGTTCGTGGCAATCATGGGGACCCTCGGTGAAGGTGCAGTAATGGATGGGGGACCACGGAGGTGGTGAAACATGGCGATGTCGACCTGGAATCACGATAGGAAGAGGGATTAGGGGCTATTTAATTTGTTAATAAGAGTAATTAAGATTTAATATGTAATTAGTTAATAAAAAATTATATTAGTTAAATTGTAAATCTTATATTAGTGATAAATTACTCATATTAATTCGAAAATGAACGCGGTCAGTCGTGTTAGGATTGTATCGACGTAAACTACAGAATAGAATTGGTTTGGTAATGAATGAAACTTATGAATTTTAACATTGAATTCGAACGCCGTTCGAATTCAGGCACAAGCAGAATGCCTCAGCGACAACTGGAATTACGGAGAGTTAAACTCACTTTTTGGTTAACCAGAAATATATTGTAATCGATAAAACAATTATTTATTGGATGTGTGGATACTTTATGGTTGATTATTATTGACTTTTTGGATGATTTACTAATTTATGTTGTTAGTTTGGATAACCTCTGGAGTGGATGAAACCCTATTACGTTCCCGTGTAAGAGCAGATGAATCTTTGTATAGGATCCCACCTCGAAGCAGTTGATTTATATTATTGGTTATATACTGTATGTGATGTAGGGGGACGGGTTGGAGGGATCCAACATGATTTCTCACACTATTGATTTTATTTTTCATATAAATTGATATATGATGTGTTGGATGCTATATTTGATGACATGGACGTGATTTTGCTTATTTAGTGCTTTAATATCATTGGGACTTATTTTTGGTATTTTAAAATACTATAAACTAATAATTTGATTTAAAAAGGGATTTCAAGTGATTTCAAAAATTAAATATGTTTTTTGTAATTTTTCTTGAATTAATTAAAAAATAAATTTATTTTAAAATAAAAAGTATGATTTTTAGAGGTTATAAATTTATAGTTTTATAAAATATTTTAAATAGAGATTTTTGAACTATAAAGTAAAGTTTTGTTAAAATCTTACAAATAAGTCCATCTTTTATAATAAAGGGATATGGTATTAAAAAGAAGATAGAAATAATTTGGTATAAATATTTATTAACCATTTTATATAAAGTGATATATATATATATATGTACATATACTAAATTTATTTATAATGTGGAATTTATAAATGTGATAATTTATAAAAGTAATATTTTACAAATGAAGTGAAGATTTGTAAAATCGTATTGTATTAATAAAAGGATGGATTTATAAATGGTGTATAAATTAAGGGAAACTTTTATCATTGGATAAATTTGGAAATAAATCAAAAATTGTGGATTTATAATAAGGTGCGGAATGTTGTTTTAGAAAAATAATTGATTCTATTTGGAAATTGAAAGTAGGGATGAATTAGGAAATGTTAAACGATATTTTATTAAGAGAAAATAATTTATGAAAGAAATTCATAAATATGGAAGCAACGTTCAAAACAGATTGTAATTAATGTTTTAAATGGGTTTATTTTATAAATAAGCGAGATTTATAAAGAGTTAGAGTTATAAATGGGTTTTTATAAATAAGAGATTTTATAAAAAGGAAGTTTTATAAAATAGGAGGAGATTTATAAAATATACTTTTATAAATGTGGAAATGATTATGTTGAAATTTAAGTGTGGAATTGTAAAAGGAAATGTATTTATATTTTAAAGGTTGTTTATTTATATTAATATTGTTTTAAAGTTGTTTATTAATATTTTAATATTTTGAAAAGTTAAATATTAAATTATTAATATGGTTTGAAATTAAATACAGTTACTTATCAATAAAGTTTTTAGAAATTAGTTATTATTATTTATAATAATGTTGAAGGTAAATTACAATTGTTTTATTAAGAATGTTTTGAAATTATTAATTTTTATTTTAAGATGTTTTGAAGTTAATTACTATTTATTTATATTGTTTGTTACTATAATAGTATTTTAAAACAAAGGATTAGAATTTATTTATGAATGTTTTAGAAATTTATAAATAGGGTTTTGTAAGCAGATGTGAGTTTTATAAGAGGAATCTTATAACGCGGTTTGGAAAACTTAAAAGAAGATTAGTTAAAGGGTAAAAAGAGTTATATAAATGGTCTTAGATATTTATGAAAGAATCTAGAAATGATTTATAGATTTACAAAGGAGCTTATAAATGGTCTTATGGATTTATGAAGGGTTATAAATGATTTGGAAATGCCATAAAGGGAGTTTATAAATGATTTCAGAGATGAATGAATGGGGTTATAAATGGGTTTTAGAGATTTATAAGGAAATTTGTAAATTTGTTCTAGAATTGTAGAAAAGGAAATCTTTCTCTGTTTTGTGAATATACTTATACCATTGAGATAAGCATATGGATATTTTCCAAATATTGAAAATATAAGGGTTTGTGAATGGACCTTTGTAAAAGTATTTTGGTACAAATATTTACAAAGTGATTTTAGTTAGTGAAAAGATTTATTAAAAGAGACTGGTGGTTGCTTATGTGCTTAACCCTCTGCAGTTAATGCCCCGCTATTACCCCGCTATAACCCTGCTATATCTCAAAGCGGATTCTACTACTATGATTTTTTCATATAGCCCCAAATATAGCCTTTCCGCTTTAAGCCCCGCTATTTTCGCTATATCTCGTTATTTCCGCTATATTATGTTATTTTCGCTATATCTTATTTAAAAGAAATGAATTGCAAAATGACATTTATACATTATAAAAATTATGAAATTAATTAATTTAGGTTAATTTTTAATATATTTTCAAAAATGAAAATAGTCTAATATTCTACTAAATTCAATTATGTTATATAACAGTTTTACGTTTATTTACATTATATTCGCACATGTTTTTATTTAAAATTATTTATGTATTAATTATAATTCAATTGAATGTTAACTTTTCATTTAGTTACCATTTATATATTTGTAAAAACATTATATACAAGTTTTATATGCTATTTTAGAGTCATCCGCTATATCCCGCTATATCCTCACTGTATTCCCGCTATGACTTTTTGCATCTTCGCCGCATTGAATCTATCGAGCGCTTTAACTGCATAGGCATAACCAATGTTGGTTTTCCCTATAGAATGAATCCTTGATTTGGATATGTGTTAGTGGATAGTTAAATAACCGACTATCAAATTTGGACGCAAAACGTAACTTTGGAAATATCTAGGAGAAACACGTAAGTTATATAGCATAATCATCTTCGATGATTTTGTACTGTGCGTATAAATCTCATTACATTTTCCTTGGTCAAACGATAAGGAAATTTATCCACTAACAATTAGGAGGTGATCTCCGCTCTTATCTTTGACTGTTTATTTTCTAAAGAACTAGGGTTGAGTTTACCAGAAATTATCGAATGTTGTTTCGAAGAGACCAGGATCGAGTATATTATCCGAAAACCTCTTCAATCCGATTAAAGTGTTTCAAAGTGAAGACATCTTGAAGATGACAGAATTGAAGACAGAGCTCTCGAGCGTTTCGTTTAGTCCAGAACGAACTTGTATGGATGAATTTTGGCATTGCATTGTTGCTTGGAGGGCAGTGTTAACATTCCAAGTGGGAAGTGCTATATAAAAGATAAAACGTAACCTCAAGCCTCATCAACCAGTAATGACTAAAATAGGAGAGACGCAGCAGGGCTAAGTGGGTCGCTCCCAAGTAGGGTATGATCATCCCTATCTAAAGTTGATATTATCTCTCATTTGTATGCTACGGGGCCTATTAACAGAGGGGTGGTCATATTCGGTACTACTAGTCAAGTGGTAGGCCGGTTCTGCGTTGGCAGGGGATTCCGGCGAGGTCCTCGATGTTATTTTATATAGAGATGCACCGTGATGGGCGGTACCCTAGTAGCCTAGTCATTGAATGGAATCCATTCTCCAATAAGTGCCATACGGACCTAGTTGTGCCCAACTATGCTGAAATGTGAGATGTAAGCATTTCAGCTATATTCTTATTTTACTTTGATCCCTAGATATTATTATAATATAAATGGATTTCTATAGAAATTGCTTTGGTTATTGTAAGGTAAAAACCCGTTCGTGTTTATATGCGGCATGGTCTTATGAGATACTTTTGATTTTCAAAGGTTTTCTATAATTTTAAAATCGAATTCAGTATGTTTTTCTCACGCTGGTTTTTCAAACTGACTTAGGTGTTATTTTATTATAATGCTTGGGTCAGACCGAGCATATTTACAGCTTGCTTTGGATGCATTGGAGCTCAGTAGACAAGTTAGAGGCCTTCAAGACATATCCACGTACATGTTTATTTTCCATTGCTTTGTTGTTGAAATCATTAGTAATTGAGAGGACAGGTTGTTATAACTATCCAGGCTGTTGATTGTGATTTGTGTCCTACTCTGGTTGATGTTTGTATATTAAAGATTATAGTTTCTCAGGTCATTGTTATATTATATATTGTTCCGCGGCATTATGAGATTCTGTGCTACTTAGTTTCCTATTTTTCCTTCTTCTTCTCTTCTCCTCTCCTTTCTTCTTTATTTCACATAACTATCAGTCCTTCCATTTAATTTGGGTTGGACATGTGTGGTTTATTGTCAGCTTGAATTGTGCGGATTGGCGGGTTGTTATAGCTTGGTATCAGAGCGCAAGGTTAAGCGAGAACCTTGGCTTTGGTGGGGAAACTCATTAAGAGATAAGGTAATGGAATGCCTCATTATGAGTTTGAGTGTATTATATATTTGAGCATGTATTTATCGGTGATTATAAAGAAAAAAATGTTTTATATCGTGTTAATTTATCTATTGAGTGGCTTGTTAATTCTGGTCGGTACGTAGGACGCTATGATATCGATAGGGATTTCTAAATGCTTAAATAATGCAAACTGGCACACTATTGTTTTGAGAATTGGTAAATGAAATAATTTTACCTAAATTATATTTTATATATAACAGAATAATTTTGCAAAAATTATTATAATTATATATATGGTGTGTTTGGTTGTTAGTAAATGATAATATTTGATTATTATCATTTGTTGTTTGTTGCTCTAATAAAAATTGTAATTATAATGTAAACAAAGATAAACAATTAAGAAATGGTTTTATGCAATCACAATGAAGTTATATATAAGGAAATTTATAAATATAGATTATGGAGTATCGATTATAATTAAAATAATCAACATTTGTGAAATGGTATTACATAAAAAGTGAGATTATATAAATATGAATTATAAATGTGACTTATAAAGGGAAAGGAAATGAAATTGTATAAGTATATTTATAAATTAGGAAATTATTGTCAAGGACAAAATTTCTCAGCGTTTTTGCCTCAAGGACAGACCTTCAATATTTTATCCTGAAGGACAACTTTCTTTAGGTATCAGTTTTTAGTTATTGATAGCAGTTTTTAGGTATTAGTTTGTAGTTACCGGTAGCAGTTTTTAGGTATCAGTTTTTAGCTTGGTAGCAGTTTTGTTGTCCTTATGAATAATTTTGAAAAATGTTTGTCCTTATGAATAATTTTTAGGAGAATGTTTGTCCTTGTGGTAAAAATATTGAGGTTGTGTCCTTGAGGCAAAAAATATACAAATCTTTGTCCTTTAAATTAATTCCCCCTTTATAAATATGATTTGTAAATATGATTTGTGAATATGATTTGTAAATATGATTTGTAAATAAAAATGGATTTAAAACAAGAGATCTGAGAATTAAAAATTCCATTGATTTGAAAATTGTTTTTAAAGGTTTTGGAAAGATAATAATTGTATTATTTTGAAAGTATTTTGTTTAGAAATATTTTAAAATGGATTTAAAAGAGACAGAAAGCACGGAACTCACTTCAGTCGTTGAAAAATAATTTTGGTGATGACTGTAACATCATCGGCATTCATTTTCAAGTTTCTAAGCGATAAATTTCTACCATTGAAGTTGTGTTTGGTAAAACAAGTTTTGAGTTTAAAATCCAAAGTATGATTTGATAAATATGTGAAAATAAGTTTTTGAAATTATAATTTGAAATGGTATAGATAAGAAAGGAAATTTTGGAGTTGTGGTATGAAATTAAAATTTAACTTAAGTAAAGCTAAATAAGTTGAGTTAACGAAATGAAGTTTAACTTAAGAAAGGTTAAATGAAATTGAATTCGATTTGAAATGAATTAGATGAATTAATAAAGCAAATTAAGGAAATAAAGTCATGGAATGAATATGAATTTGAGTTATAAGATGAAATTCAACTTAAGTTGTAAAAAGAATTGAATATGAACTTAAGTTATGAAGTGAAAATAAACATGAGAAGTGTTGTATAAAATGTATATAATGAACTTTTAAAAAAATTGATGGAATGGTTCTTAAGTGATATTAGTACTAAAAGAAATATACTAATTAGTAATTGAATGTGAGTAATTGAATGTTAATAAGAAATGAAAATGTATAAATATAATGTTGACATTTGAAAATGCAAATTTATATGATGATAAATAAATTGGATGGATATTATTTGTTTGATGGTTTCTCTTGTTACATTTTCTACATTTGCAAATAGTCATTGTATATTCTATATTATATAGTGAAGTTACTTTCTATATACATGTTATCACTGGTTGTTGAGTGATTAGTAGGTGCGGATGGCGTTTGCATCGCATTTGGAGCTCGCTTTCGCATTATATTAGTTGTATATGCTTGCTAATATTAATAAAAGCACACATCTCGGATTACATATCATATTTTTATATTTTTCCCTACAAGATGCCTCATCCTCAAAGATGAGATGTATATTTGTGATTATATATATATATATATATTGTGAATTTTTCTAATCGAGCCGCGCAAAGGAGACGCTGGCAAAATTTTCCGTAAATTTAAGGTGTTAGAAAAATTTTGAGAATTTTGAAAAGGAAATTTTGTTAACTAAAATTTGGTTTTGAGCTATATCTTGGAATGAATGAATGGAAGGAAATTAGTTGGTATAGGTGGGTGAATTTAAAGACTTGAAATTTTTATAATCTATTCCAACTAATTGGTTTTGAAAAGCTAATGGATTTGGAGCATTTTTCTTACCATGGCAATTTTGAGGACGAAATTCTTTTAAGGGTGAAGAATGTAACGATCCAGAATTTCAATAATTTGAATTTGGAATATTTAATTGATTTTAAATATTAAAAAGTTAATTTTATAAGTTAAATAACTTGAATTTCAAATATAGTGATTTATCGGGTAATTAAATTGTTGAATTTAATATTTGGAATTGTTTAAATAATTTAACCCAAAATTTAATGTGAATAAAAATGAGTTTGAAATTTGAATTAAAATTCTATTTGAATATGAATGAAGATAGTAAACGTTTAATTTAGATTCAAAAGTGATCAATTTGGTTTTTATAATAATTTGTTTTAATTAACGTATAAAATAGCTTTCCGGGGCACTGTCTTGAAATTCGATGAAACTAGTGTCATTGGATTTGTAATAGTGTATTATTGTATGCCGTCGATTTTCGTGACGATTGGATGTAACGTTTGGGCGTGCGAGATCGAAACACGTAGAAATTAATTTCAGAAATTTATATAATAATTGGGTTTGAAAAACTATCTTCTACATATGATCGAATTAGGTCTCGAGACTAGTTTCATTGTGCTTGAAATAGGTTATTACATATAGAACACCAGGTGACACGCCTTGATTGGAGTTCGAGAGTTTTAGGTGCGTAGCTAGATGTTTATGAATTAAATACTATATAACACATCACTTCACACCCCATACCACAACTATCCCAAGCTTACTCAACTTCATACCCAGGCCATACCTCTACTATTAGAACCACGCTTACCATTCTTATAAATACCCAGCCCTTTCTCTTCTTTTCGTTTTGCTACAAAAACAAATTCGAACACAACCTACCAAATCCAATGTTCACCATCGATTCGAACCACTACAATCACATTTAGGTGAAGTCATCAACTGGAGATGGTAGAGGACGATGAAGTGAACTTGTTTAATGTTGGAGATTGGATTTGGCGTGATGAGGTGGTGGCAGATCATCGACGAACGTAATTTGGGATCTTGGAGCTTGGCAGCGAACTCCAGTCATCTGAGGGGAAGGCGACGGGCACTGTTGGGTTCAGCGGAGTCTTGGGCTGCTCAGGTGGTGATGCGGTGGTGGATGGTCATCGTGGGTGGCCGAAGTTTGGAAAAGAATAGAACTCCTTGTGAGGGTTCGGTGGGAAGTTAGGATCGTCGACTAGTGACATTGTGGGTACTGAATGGGTCGTGGGGACCCTCGGTGAAGGTGCAGTGATGGATGGGGGACCATGGTGGCGAAGCATAGTGATGTCGACTTGGAATCGCATTGGGAAGAGGGGTTAGGGGCTGTTTAATTTGTTAATAAGGGTAAATAAGATTTAATATGTAATTAGTTAATAAAAAATTATATAAGTTAAATTGTAAATCTTATATTAGTGATAACTTGCTCATATTAGGTCGGAATTGAACGTGGTTAGTTGCATTAGGATTGTATCGATGTAAACTACGAAATGGAATTGGTTTAGTCACGATTGGAGCTTATGGAATTTTAACGCTAAATTCGAACATCGTTAAATTTGGACACAACCAGAATGCCTCAACGACAACTAAAATTACGGTGAGTTAAACTCACCTTTTTGGCTAACCAAAAATATATTATAGTCCATAAAAAAATTATTTATTGGATGTGTGGATGTTTTATTGTTGATTTTTATTGACTGTTTGGATGATTTAATAATTTATGTTGTTGGTAGGGATAATTTGCGCCCTTGGAGCGGATGAGATCCTATTACGTTCCCGCGTAAAAGCGGATGACCCTTTATATACGATCCGACTGTGAAGCAATTGATTTATATTATTGGTTGTATATTGTATGTTATGAGGGGGGATGGTTGGAGGGATCCAATAGGATTTCTCACACTATTCATTTTATTTTTCATATAATTTGATATATGATATGTTGGATGCTATATTTGATGACATGGATCTGATTTAGCTTATTTAGTGCTTTAGTAGCATTGGGACTTATTTTTGGTATTTTAAAATAATATAAACAATAATTTGATTTAGAAAGGGATTTCAAGTGATTTTAGAAATTATATATGTTTTTATAAGTTTTCTTGAATTATTTAAAGAAGAAATTTATTTTAAAATAAAAGGTATGATTTTTAAAGATTATAAATTTATAGTTTTGTAAAATATTTTAAATAGAGATTTTTGAACTATAAAGTAAAAGTTTTGTTAAAATCTTAAAAATAAATTCGACTTTTATAATAAAGAGATATGGTTTTAAAAAGAAGATAGAAATAATTTGATATAAATATTTATTAACCATTTTATATGAAGTGATATATGTATGTATGTATGTATGTATGTATGTATGTATGTATGTACATGTATTAAATTTATTTATCAATGTGGAATTTATGAATGTGATAATTTATAAAAGTGATATTTTACAAATGAAGTGAAGATTTATAAAATCGTATTGTATTAATAAAAGGTTGGATTTATAAATGGTATTTATAAATTAAAGGAAACTTTTATCATTGGATAAATTTGAAAATAAATCAAAAATTGTGAATTTATAATAAGATATAGAATGTTGTTTTAGAAAATAGTTGATTCTATTTGGAAATTGAAAGTGGGGATGAATTGGGAGATGTCAAACGATATTTTATAAAGAGAAAGGAATTTATGAAAGAAATTCATAAATATGGAAGCAATGTTCAAAACGGATTGTAATTAATATTTTAAATGGGATTTTTTATTTATAAATAAGCAAGGTTTATAAAAAGATAGAGTTATAATGGGTTTTTATAAGTAAGATATTTTATAAAAAGGAAGTTTTATAAAATAGGAGGAGATTTATAAAATATAGTTTTATAAATATGGAAATGATTATGTTGAAACGTAAGTGTGGAATTGTATAACGGAAATATATTTATGTTTTAAAGGTTGTTTATTTATATTAATATTGTTTTGAAGGTTTTTATTAATATTTTGAAAAGTTAAATATTGAATCATAAATATAGTTTGAAATTAAATACGGTTACTTATCAATAAAGTTTTCAGAAATTAATTAATATTATTTATAATAATGTCGAAGATAAATTATTATTGTTTTATTAAGAATGTTTTGAAATTATTAATTTTTATTTTAAGATGTTTTGAATTTAATTACTATTTATTTATACTGTTTATTACTATATAATAGTATTTTAAAAAAAATGATTAGAATTTATTCATAAATATTTCGAGATTTATAAATAGGGTTTTATAAGGTGATGTGACTTTTATAAGAGGAATCTTATAACACGGTTTGGAAAACTTAAAAAAAAGATTAGTTAAAGGGTAAAAAGAGTTTTATAAATGGTCTTAGATATTTATGAATGAATTTAGAAATGAGTTTATAGATTTACAAAGGAGCTTATAAATGGTCTTATGGATTTAAGGAGGGTTATAAATGATTTTGGAAATGTTAAAAAGGGAGTTTATAAATGATTTCAGAGATGAATGAATAAGGTTATAAATGGGTTTTAGAGATTTATAAAGAAATTTATAAATCTGTTCTAGAATTGTATAAAAGGAAATCTATCTCTGTTTTGTGAATATACTTATACCGTTGAGATAAGTATATGGATATTTTCCAAATATTGAAAATATAAGGGTTTGTGAATGAATCTTTGTAAAAGTATTTGTTACAAATATTTACTAAGTGATTTTAGTTAGTGAATTTTTATTAAAAGAGATTAGTGGTTGCTTATGTGCTTAACCAACATTGGTTTTCCCTATGGAATAAATCCCTTATTTGGATGTGTGCTTGTGGACAGTTAAATAACTGACTATCAAATTTGGACGCATAACGTAACTTTGGAAATATCTAGGAGAAACACGTGAGTTATATGACACAATCATCTCCTATGATGTTATACTATGCGTATAAATCTCGTTTCGTTCTCCTAGGACAAACGATAAGGAAATCCATCCGCTAACGGTTAGATGGCGATCTCCGCTCTTATCTTTGATAGTTTATTTCCTAAAGAATCGGGGTTGAGTTTATCGAAAATCATCGAATGTTGTTTCCAAGAGACCGGGATCAGATATGTTATTCAAAAACCACTTCGATCCAACTCAAGCGTTTTGAAGTGAATACATCTTGAAGATGATGGAATTGAAGACGGAGCTCTCGAGCGTTTCATTCAGTCCTAGGACGAACTTTTATGGATGAATTTTGGCATTGCATTGTTGCCTGGAGGGCAGTGTTACCATTCCTAGTGGGAAGTGATATATAAAAGTAAAACGTAGCCTCAAACCTCATCAACCGAGAATGATTAAAACAGTAGAGATGCAGCATGGCTAAGTGGGTCGCTCCCAAATAACGTATGATCATCCCTATCTAGAGTTGCTATTATCTCTCATTTGTATGCTACGAGGCCCATTAACGGAGGGGTGATCATATTCGGTACTACTAGTAAAGTAGTAGGTCGGTTCTGTGTTTGTAGGGGATCCCAGCGAGGTCCTCGATGTTATTTTATCTAGAGAAGCACCGTGATGGGCGGTACCCTAGTAGCCCAGTCATTGTATGGAATGCATTCTTTAATAAACGCCGTATGGACTTAGTCGTGCCCAACGATGTTGAAACATGAGATGCAAGCATTTCATCTTTCATATTTTACTTTTATCCCTAGACATTATTATAATATAAATGGATTTATATAGAAATTGTTTTGGTTATCGTAAAGTAAAAATTCGTCCGTGTTTATGTGCAGCGTGGTCTTACGAGATACTTTTGATTTTCTAAGTTTTTCTGTAACTTTAAAATCCAGTTGGGTGTGTTTTTCTCATGCTGTTTTTCCAGACTGACTCAAGTGTTATTTTATTTTAATGCTCGAGTCGGACCGAGCGTATTTACAGATTGCTTTCGATGCATTGGAGCTCAGGAGACAAGTTGGAGGCCTTCAAGTCGTATTCACATACATGTTTATTTTCCGCTGCTTTGTTGTTGAAATCATCAGTAATTGTGAGGATGGGTTGTTATAACTATCTAGGCTAATGATTGTGATTTGTTTTGTACTTTTATTGATGTATGTATATTAAGGATTATTGTTTCTCTTTGTATAAAGATCATTGTTATATTATATGTTGTTCTGCTGCGATGTAAGATTCTATGTTGCTTAGTTTCCTGGTTTTCCTTCTTCTCTTCTTCTTTCTTTCACATAATTATCCGTTATTCCGTTCAATTTGGGTTGGACATGTGTGGTATATTGTCAGATTGAATTGTGCGAATTGGCGGGTCGTTACAAAAACATATACTTTTCACCAAATCCAAACTTTTGTCCAATTTCTATTGGATAAAAACATCTTTTAATCTTTGCTTTGCAAAAATACTACCGCATATCATTTTCAAATTAAAAAACACTTATCGTCTTTAATTAATTAATAACCTTAATTAATTATTAATTTAAATGCTTATCTAGCACATTAAATTCATAGTAGATCATATTTACTTTAAAAAAAATCCCAAAATTCATAAATATTCAAGAATATCCTTCTCTTTACTATATAAAAATTTTGTGAAGACCCAAATTATTGAGATGAAAATAATTTTATAAAAAATTAGTTAATGGAAAATATTCAAAGAATAAAATAGTTTGAAAATAAATATCAAGAATGAGTGAAATAAATAAGGAAGAGGATAGTTGTATTCGGTAAATAATAATGAGAAGAAAATAACTAAGTATGAATGAGTTTTATATTCATATATCTCATATATATATTGTATATAAGTAGCCAGAGGAGTATAGAGTGATAAAATAAACTCTTATGATAATTAAAATATATGAAACCAGTTTAGTATTATATATGTATAAATACATTTTAAAATCAAGAGAAAACAAATGGTTTGAAACATTAGCAAGGAATTAATTGATAAAAAGGTATATATGTGAACATTACAGATTTGTCTTAAGAAAATAAATATTGTAGATAAGTCACATGAAAATAGTGTGTATGTGAAACATGCAAATGGCATAGAAAAAGAAGAAAAGCAACTATAATACCCGAAATGGAATCAAAAAGAAAATGGCATATTTATCCATAAACACATATACAAAATTCTCTTATTTGTGTGGGGATAAAATGGGTTTTTCACTCCACTAAAACCCTAGCTAAATGTTTTAAAAATCAAAGGATAAGCAGTAGTTTATTTTTGAAAACAGATAGATATTTTAGAAAATAAAAAGAAGAGCAAACTCACACTGTTTTCAAGTTAGAGCATTCTCAGGGAAAGAAGAAGGAAGGTGAGTGATTAATCATCTTATGAGATTTAAGGCATTAAGACCCAAGTTAAGGGCAGCCATATTACTTTTATAAAACCATATCATGTTTTTGTTTAATTTTATTCTCTGAATAAATAAATGTTGATTATGGTTGGTGTTTTGGCTGAGTCTTTGGTTGATGTTTCGATCTGTTTTGATTGTTATAATTAATGCTTTGAAAAGACAAACACCCTGATCACAGAAATGGATTCTGTAACTTATAATCCAGTTTTTATATGGAGATGAGTTAAATATTTTTACTGAGAAATAGGGTATTAATGAAGAATGAAGTAGGCAGTGTGAATAAGGGGATTCATGCTTATGTCTAGTTCATTTTAAAAATGATATGAACAATGCAATATTATATATATATATATATATGTGTGTGTGTGTGTGTGTGTGTGTGTGTGTGTGTGTGTGTGCTGATTTGTTCAAATCACAAGTTAATATGTTTTTATGGGTTTTTCTCAAAAAACCTTACCCTATGTTCACAGTAAAATAAATGTAATGTTTTATATGACTTCACCAGATTTATGTAAGAAATGGGAATATTTCTGGAAATAAATATATGCAAGTTTTAGAAAATATGATTGAATAAAAATGACCTTAAAATGGGATGTGGTGTTTTGCATGAATGCTTTGTATGTCTGGCTGAAATCCCTGAGTGAGTTTAATACTCTTTGATTTATGAAAGGAAGAAAAGAATATAAAGCATTTCAAGAATTAATAAAATTCTCCTGAAAGAAAATGAGAATGGTCTCTATATTATAAAGCTAATCTAGGAGTAGTGCCTTGATCTATTCATCATTAGGTGGATGAGGGGTATGAGCATGACTTGTTTAAGTCCTGTAGGCCTCTGTGTAAAGGGTTAACAGAATTGAGCCCCTTTGCAATGCACACATGGTATTCAATGGCAAGAGTTAAGACCAAATAAAGGATAAATGGGGATTGAGAAATTGAGCTATGGAATTAAGGGAGTTAATCTATAGGAGTATATGTACATATAACTGAATTGTGTTGATGAATGAATGCTTGTGTGCATGTATGTTAGTAAGAGCTTATATATGTATATATATACTCAGATTTTAGTATGAATTTAAATAAGCATCAAACATATGAATCTCTGCACAGTATTTAGTAATTACAAGTTATTTATAATCTATGATTTCACTCACACCAGAATATATTTTCTGAACCTATTTGTTGCCTTTGCAATCTTTGGGGTGTCTCATTTTCATTGAGGCAGTTCAAAGTGTTGCTGCAGGGAAAGATGCTTGAGTAGCTTGCTTATATGGATGTTTGAAGAACTTGCTGGTTTTAAAATACTTTAGAGAAGTAGAAGTTTAATTGTAATAAATAATCTAGGCAAACTCTCTTATGTCTTGTGTATTTCCAGGATTGATACTTGCTTTGTTTTCTTGAAAAGAACATGTAAAAAAAACTTAAGTATTATATGTGCTTGTGAGTTGTTGATTTAAGTAGCAGACCCTAGAAATAATCCAGTGGATTATAATGAAGGAGAACATGCCATATAATCTGATATGTGGATATATTCTCCTTGGCATGTTTGTTATATTTCAGTTATAAAGTTAAAGTTGTTTTTGAATAAATATGTGCCAAAGTATTAAGTAGATGGGTTGAACATGGTCTTGGCTAACCAGTAAGGCTTGTACATGTCTTGTAATTGATACAAGTACATGCAAAAGCTTGAAGTCATAGTCTTCAGATTCCTGAAGCAAACAAGACCATAGTGTAAGCTAATTTGAAATGCAACTAAATCCTATGATATATCTAGAACAAGAGTTGGATTATGATACCATATAACCTGAAAATCATAAGTATATAAGGATTTAGGAATTGGAATTGGTAAAAATCTGGAACTGACTTCAATATGAAACTGAAGTAGCAAGCCAGAAATAGGGATAGACAATATAGACTCAAACAAGAATGTAGAGTAATTTTGTTAAGTGTTTACAAATCCAGAACATCACAGTTTATATGCTTTTAGCCAGAAATATGCAAAGATCTTTCTAAAATCATATTCAACACTATTTCCAATCTAAATATCAGAATCTGTATGACCTATAAATTAGTTTACAACTCTGTTACTCACATGATCATTACATGCTTTATGAACCTGGATATGTGCATTTTGCTTGACCTGAATTGCTTGTGCATGTTTGTGCATGTTTTGTGCATGTTTCTATTTAAATCCTGAATCTAGGCTAGACTAACCAGTGATCCATAGATCAAACCAAGTTTTAATATGTTTTATCATTCTAAAACAACATGTATGAATTCCTGAATCCCAAAGATCAAATACATGGGTTATAAATCCACAAATTAATCAATCTGGTTTATAGAATAATCTGGAAAATGAAGAAGAGAATAATAGATGCTAATACTTGAAAAATGTATTACTCAATCTTGAGTCATTCCAAGATGATAAAACATGAAAATGTATTAGTCAATCTTGAGTCATTTTAAGGTGGTAACACTTGAATCATGTATTAGTCAATCTTGAGTCAATAAAAAGATTAAAGTGTAGAAATAGCTATGTGACACAAAACCTCTCAATTATGGAAAATACTGTGTGATTAAATTTTTTTGCTACTTTAACACTCTGATAGGGAAAGAAACATTTATATATCTTCACATATATAAATGATATGACTTGATTTAAATACTGATATGTTTATATTAGTAAATTCTGGATCTTGGGAAATTAATTAAAAGAAATAAAAGAGGCAAGAAAAGAAGTGATCCCTTGTTTAAAAAAAACTCAACTAAAAAAATCATTAAAATATATGTAGAAGAAAAGTGGGTCACTTCATTTGGTATCAGAGCTATGTTACCAAAAACATAGCAAAAAAATATATCTAATTTTCTTATATGGGTAAAATCCTAAGGAACAAACCACATAAAAATATTTCAGTAGAAATAAATTACTGAAACAATTAAATCAAAAACAAGACTAACAAGCTATGTAAATTGTATAGCGAATCATGGTAAGAAGACCACCAAACTCTGGAGCAGGACCCTCTAATGCAACACCATTGGTCAATTTGCAAGATTTGATGAGGGCATTTAGGGAAGGAGCAGTGCAGAGGGAAGAAAATCCTCATGAGGAGTTATCTAAGCTACTGAAAACATTCTTAAATTTAGGAGGCAAGGATTTTGAAGGCACTGAAGGAGTCATGGGTGTGCAAACATGGCTAAGAACTTTGGAAATGATATTTGTAGACATGCAAATCAATGACCAAAGGAAGAGGCAAATAGCTTCCAGAAGGCTCAAAGGAGCAGCACTGGATTGGTGGGAGGTAATCATCACAGGAAGACCAGAAAATGAGATAACATGGGATTAGTTCAAGGATATGCTTGAGGTTAGATTTGTCCCAGCAACAGCTAAGGCAACATTGCTTGAGGAGTTCATAAGATTGAGGCAAGGATCAATGAGTGTGACTGAATACACTCAAAAGTTTAAGAGCTTGTCTAAGTAGGGACCATGCTCATAGGGAATGAGGAATCAAAGAATTCAAGATTTATTCAAGGACTTAATGCTGGTTTAAGTAGAGCAATTCTACCATAAAAAGACAAGACATTTGATCAAGTCATAGATCTCACTCTTTCTTTTGAACAACATGATAATGCAAGGGAGAAATTTAGGAACATGAGAGCTAATAACAACAACAAGAAGAAGGGGAAAAATAGAGCACATCCTTATGATAAGAAGAATTCAAACAAGAAGGTTGAAGGAGCAACCAGTGGGAAAGTTAAGAAGAAAATTATTTGCTACAACTATGGCAAGGAAGGACACATGAGTAATAGGTGTCAAGCAGCTAAGAAAACCACATTCAATTGCTATAATTGTGGGAAAGAAGATCATATAAAAAAGAATTGCCCAGAGTTCAAGAAAGGAGCAAAGGTAGGAGCATTGGAAGGCAAAGCAAAAGCAAATGCAGTGGGAAATTCTGGACAATTGGAAGGTATACTCCTAATTAAAGATTATCCAATCTCAGTTATATATGACACTGGGGCTACGCATTCCTTAATATCACAAGACATAGTGAATAAATTGGCTCTCAAATGCAATTTAGTTTATAAACCTTTGTTTATTCAGAGTCCCCTAGGTAGTTCTTGCATGCTAGGAATTAAATGTTTGGGATTAGAATTAAACATAGGTGGAAATATGTTTAAATCTGATTTGTTTGTGTTAAAATATCCTGGAATAGGAATTATTCTAGGAGTAGATTGGTTGAGTAAATTCAAAGCAATTTTGAACTTGGAAAATTTTACTATTTCTTTGAAAATAGAAAATGGTAAAAATATTATAGTCATGAGTGAAATAGCCAAAACAAATTACCTTAATCAAATGTGGAGCATGACTTAAAAAGAATTAATTCTGGAAGACATAAAAGTAATAAATGAATACCCAGATGTCTTTGGAGAGGTTATAGGAGTTCCAGAAAATAGGCAAGTTGAATTTCAGATAAGATTAATCCCAGGAGCAAGTCCTATCATCAAGAAGCCTACCAGAATGGGTCCTAAAGAATTAGTGCAATTGAAACAACAATTGGAAGAATTGGAGCAGAAAGGCTTCATAAGGCCTAGTAGTTCAAACTGGGGTTCTCCAGTGGTATTTCTAAAGAAACATGATGGTACAATGAGGATGTGTATAGATTACAGGGAATTAAACAAAGTTACCATCAAGAATAAATATCCACTCCCCCGAATTGATGATTTATTTGATCAATTAAATGGATCAAGAATCTTTTCAAGGCTAGACTTAGCCTCTGGATTCCATCAAATGAAGGTTGAGGAGGAGAGTATTAAATACACTGCATTCAACACAAGGTATGGGCTATATGAATTTTTAGTAATGCCTTTTGGATTGACAAATGCATCATCCTATTTTGTAGATTTAATGAATAGGACATTCAGAGATTTTATAGATAAATTTGTAGTTGTTTTCATTGATGATATATTGGTGTATTCAAAATCAGAAGAGGAGCATGCAAAGCACTTGCATCTGGTTTTGTCAAGATTAAGAGCACATGATTTAAAGGCAAAATTTTCTAAGTGTACATTTTGGCAGAATGAAGTCAAATTTTTGGGACACATTATATCTCAACAAGGGATTTGTGTAGACCCAAACAAAGTCATGGCAGTGCAATCATGGAGTAGACCCAAATCAGTGACTGAGGTGAGGTCATTTTTAGGAATGGCAGGCTACTATAGAAGGTTTATAAAAGACTTTACAAGGATAGCCATTCCACTAACCAAGCTAACCAGAAAAGAGCAACCATATGTGTGGACAGAAAAATGTGAACACGCTTTTGAATCATTGAAGAAGGCATGATGGAAGCTCCAGTCTTGCAAGTTCCAGAGGGAAATGAAGGATTAGTGGTTTATACTGATGCTAGTGGGTCTGGGTTAGGGGCAGTACTCATGCAACATGGAAGAGTCATAGCATATGCATCAAGGCAACTCAAGCCAAATGAAACCAGATATGCCACTCATGATTTAGAGCTTGCTGCCATTGTTTATGCATTGAAGCTATAGAGACACTACTTGTTAGGCACTAAATTTGAATTGTTTACAGACCATAAATCACTTAAGTATTTGTTTTCTCAAAAAGACTTGAATATGAGACAACATAGGTGGGTAGAGTTTTTAGCTGCCTATGATCTTGATATATTATATAATCCTGAAAAAGCTAACAAGGTAGCAGATGCTTTGAGTAGACATCAAGCAAAATTGGCAAGCTTAATGATGACTGAATTCAAGGATTTAACAATCCTTAGTGAAGTAGAAATGAAGGAAGAAATTGGTGCATCAGACAATGTACATAGTGACATGATTGAATATGGAAAATTAAGTCTCATCTCCTTAAGATCAACCCTAGTTGATAAAATAGGAAATTTGTAGAATCAAGACACTAATTTAAAAGAAAAGAAGGACATGATATCACAAGGCATGTCAGTGGAAAATTATGAAGTTGATGATAGAGGCTACTTAAGAAAGAAAGAGAAACTCTGCATACCCAATGTAGAAGAAGTGAAGCAAGAGGTTATGGATAAGCATCACAAGACAAAGTACACTATACATCCAGGTGGTACAAAAATATACCATGATCTTAAAAGAAACTATTGGTGGCCAGGAACAAAAGGGGCAGTGGCAAGATATGTGGCAAAGTGTTTAACATGTCAACAAGTCAAGGCAGATTATCAAAGACCTTCAGGCCTACTACAACCTCTAGAAGTGCCTACCTGGAAATGGGAAAGCATTTCAATGGATTTTGTGGATGGTTTGCCAAGAACAAGAAGAGGCAATGATAGTGTTTGGGTTGTGGTTGATAGACTCACAAAAATAGCTCACTTCATTCCAGTGAATTCAAATAGAAATGCTCACAAATTAGCTCAATTATTTGTGAAGGAGATAGTGAGATCACATGGAATCCCTAAGACTATCATTAGTGATAGAGATACCTTGTTTACCTCAAGGTTCTGGGGTAGCTTTCAAGAGGCTATGGGGACAGAATTAAGCTTGAGCACAGCTTACCACCCACAAACAGATGGGCAAACTGAGATTGTTAACAAGATTTTAGAGGATTTGCTTAGAGCATGTATACTTGATTTTGGAGGCAACTGGGAAGATCATCTCTATTTAGCTGAATTTGCTTATAACAATAGCTATCAGTCCACTATAGGTATGGCTCCATTTAAGGCTTTGTATGGGAAGCCTTGTGTATCTATTGCATGCTGGATGGAGGCAGTTGAAAGAGTGTTGCTTGGACCAGAACATGTGAAAGAGACCTCTGCAAGGATTGAACTTGTAAGGCAGAGAATGAGAGCAGCACAAGAGAGACAAAAAGCCTATGCAGATAAAGGGAGAAGGCCAGTGGAATTTGAAGTGGGAAATTATGTATTTCTCAAAGTTTCGCCAATGAGTAAAATATTGAGGTTTGGCAAGGCAGGAAAATTGTCACCAAGATATATAGGGCCATATGAAATTATTCAAAGAGTAGGAACTTTGGCTTATAAGTTGAAATTTCCAGAGGAATTGAGTAATATACATGATGTATTTCATGTATCTCAATTAAGAAAGTGGGTGCATGATAAGGAGACCATTCTGGAATCTCCTACACAAGTTGAAATTCAAGAAAATCTGGTTTATAAGAAGGAACCAGTGGGTATTGTGGCTAGAGAAGAAAAGAAATTGAGAAATAAAATAATTAAATTGGTTAAAATCCAGTGGAGTTTAGATGAGAATGATTGTACATGGGAGACTGAAGATAGGATGAAGGATAAATATCCTAATCTATTTTCTGCTTAAAGGTATGCCTAAAATTATGATAAACTTAAACATTACTTATGTATGTTTGATTGGTTTTGAATGCATGAGTTTTTGAAATTTCTGAAATGAAATTATGCTTTGTATACATTTGGATGGAAATGTATGAGAAAAATAATTGTGGGACACAATTCCTTTTAGGAGGAGAGTATGTGAAGACCCAAATTATTGAGATGAAAATAATTTTATAAAAAATCAGTTAATGGAAAATATTCAAAGAATAAAATAGTTTGAAAATAAATATCAAGAATGAGTGAAATAAATAAGGAAGAGGATAGTTGTTTTCAGTAAATAATAATGAGAAGAAAATAACTAAGTATGAATGAGTTTTATATTCACATATCTCATATATATTGTATATAAGTAGCCAAAGGAGTATAGAGTGATAAAATAAACTCTTATGATGATTAAAATATATGAAACCAGTTTAGTATTATATATGTATAAATACATTTTAAAATCAAGAGAAAACAAATGGTTTGAAACATTAGCAAGGAATTAATTGATAAAAAGATATATATGTGAACATTACAGATTTGTCTTAAGAAAAAAAATAATGTAGATAAGTCACATGAAAATAGTGTGTATGTGAAACATGCAAATGGCATGTACACAGAAAAAGAAGAAAAGCAACTGTAATACCCGAAATGGAATCAAAAAGAAAATGGCATATTAAGCCATAAACACATATACAAAATTCTCTTATTTGTGTGGGGATAAAATGGGTTTTTCACTCCACTAAAACCCTAGCTAAATGTTTTAAAAATCAAAGGATAAGCAGTAGTTTATTTTTGAAAACAGATAGATATTTTAGAAAATAAAAAGAAGAGCAAACTCACACTATTTTCAAGTTAGAGCATTCTCGGGGAAAGAAGAAGGAAGGTGAGTGATTAATCATCTTATGAGATTTAAGGCACTAAGACCCAAGTTAAGGGCAGCCATATTACTTTTATAAAACCATATCATGTTTTTGTTTAATTTTATTCTCTGAATAAACAAATGTTGATTATGGTTGGTGTTTTGGCTGAGTCTTTGGTTGATGTTTCGATCTATTTTGATTGTTTTAATTAATGCTTTGAAAAGACAAACACCCTGATCACAGAAATCGATTCTATAACTTATAATCCAGTTTTTATATGGAGATGAGTTAAATATTTTTACTGAGAAATAGGGTATTAATGAAGAATGAAGTAGGCAGTGTGAATAAGGGGATTCATGCTTATGTCTAGTTCATTTTAAAAATGATATGAACAATGCAATATTATATATATATGTGTGTGTGTGTGTGTGTGTGCGCGCTGATTTGTTCAGATCACAAGTTAATATGTTTTTATGGGTTTTTCTCAAAAAACCTTACTCTATGTTCACAGTAAAATAAATGTAATGTTTTATATGACTTCACCAGATTTATGTAAGAAATGGGAATATTTCTGGAAATAAATATATGCAAGTTTTAGAAAATATGATTGAATAAAAATGACCTTAAAATGGGATGTGGTGTTTTGCATGAATGCTTTGTATGTCTGGCTGAAATCCCTGAGTGAGTTTAATACTCTTTGATTTATGAAAGGAAGAAAAGAATATAAAGCATTTCAAGAATTAATAAAATTCTCTTGAAAGAAAATGAGAATGGTCTCTAGATTATAAAGCTAATCTAGGAGTAGTGCCTTGATCTATTCATCATTAGGTGGATGATGGGTATGTGCATGACTTGTTTAAGTCATGTAGGCCTCTGTGTAAAGGGTTAACAGAATTGAGTCCCTTTGCAATGCATACATGGTGTTCAATGGCAAGAGTTAAGACCAAATAAAGGATAAACGGGAATTGAGAAATTGAGCTATGGAATTAAGGGAGTTAATCCATAGGAGTATATGTACATATAACTGAATTGTGTTGATGAATGAATGCTTGTGTGCATGTATGTTAGTAAGAGCTTATATATGTATATATACTCAGATTTTAGTATGAATTTAAATAAGCATCAAACATATGAATCTCTGCACAGTATTTAGTAATTACAAGTTATTTATAATCTATGATTTCACTCACACCAGAATATATTTTCTGACCCTATTTATTGCCTTTGCAATCTTTGGGGTGTCTCATTTTCATTGAGGCAGTTCAAAGTGTTGCTGCAGGGAAAGATGCTTGAGTAGCTTGCTTGTATGGATGTTTGAAGAACTTGCTGGTTTTAAAATGCTTTAGAGAAGTAGAAGTTTAATTGTAATAAATAATCTAGGCAAACTCTCTTATGTCTTGTGTATTTCCAGGATTGATACTTGCTTTGTTTTCTTGAAAAGAACATGTAAAAAAAACTTAAGTATTATATGTGCTTGTGAGTTGTTGATTTAAGTAGCAGACCCTAGAAATAATCCAGTGGATTATAATGAAGGAGAACATGCCATATAATCTGATATGTGGATATATTCTCCTTGGCATGTTTATTATATTTCAGTTATAAAGTTAAAGTTGTTTTTGAATAAATATGTGCCAAAGTATTAAGTAGATGGGTTGAACATGGTCTTGGCTAACCAGTAAGGCTTGTACATGTCTTGTAATTGATACAAGTACATGCAAAAGCTTGAAGTCATAGTCTTCAGATTCCTGAAGCAAACAAGACCATAGTGTAAGCTAATTTGAAATGCAACTAAATCCTATGATATGTCTAGAACAAGAGTAGGATTATGATACCATAAAACATGAAAATCATAAGTATATAAGGATTTAGGAATTGGAATTGGTAAAAATCTGGAACTGACTTCAATATGAAACTGAAGTAGCAAGCTAGAAATAGGGATAGACAATATAGACTCAAACAAGAATGTAGAGTAATTTTGTTAAGTGTTTAAAAATCCAGAACGTCACAGTTTATATGCTTTTAGCCAGAAATATGCAAAGATCTTTCTTAAATCATATTCAACACTATTTCCAATCTAAATATTAGAATCTGTATGACCTATAAATTAGTTTACAACTCTATTACTCACATGATCATTACATGCTTTATGAACCTGGATATGTGCATTTTGCTTGACCTGAATTGCTTGTGCATGTTTGTGCATGTTTTGTGCATGTTTCTGTTTGAATCCTGAATCTGGGCTAGACTAACCAGTGATCCATAGATCAAACCAAGTTTTAATATGTTTTATCATTCTAAAACAACATGTATGAATTCCTGAATCCCAAAGATCAAATACATGGGTTATAAATCCACAAATTAATCAATCTGGTTTATAGAATAATCTGGAAAATGAAGAAGAGAATAATAGATGCTAATACTTGAAAAATGTATTAGTCAACCTTGAGTCATTCCAAGATGATAAAACCTGAAAATGTATTAGTCAATCTTGAGTCATTTTAAGGTGGTAACACTTGAATCATGTATTAGTCAATCTTGAGTCAATAAAAAGATTAAAGTGTAGAAATAGCTATGTGACACAAAACATCTCAATTATGGAAAATATTGTGTGATTAAATTTCTTTGCTACTTTAACACTCTGATAGGCAAAGAAACATTTATATATCTTCAGATATATAAATGATATGACTTGATTTAAATACTGATATTTTTATATTAGTAAATTCTGGATCTTGGGAAATTAATTAAAAGAAATTAAAGAGGCAAGAAAAGAAGTGATCCCTTGTTTAAAAAAAACTCAACTAAAAAAAATCATTAAAATATATGTAGAAGAAAAGTGGGTCACTTCAATTTCAGGGCCAAAAACCATATTTAATTATTTTAAATAATTAAAACCCGAAATTAAGCTATTTCCTCCTTAGGAAATTCATAAAATATTCAATTAAATTTGAAAGATTATGAAATTAAAAATCCATCTTCAAATTTTCGTTTTACAGTCCATATCAAAAATTCAAATCAATTGGAGTCTAAAAACTTAGATTTTACCCTTAAAACCTTCTTAAATAATTTCACAAAAATCTCATAGTTCATTGTTCTACCCAAATAATAATCAATCAACCAAAACATGGTATAATTTATCATAATAATTCAAGTATTACCCATAACCGAATTCGAAAGCAATTAAAAGAGATGGAATCTTATTATTCACCTTAGGTTTGATGTTGCTCTAATTTCCTTAGGCTCTTTCTGTTTTGAATCCCCTTGATTTCGTCCCCCTTTCCCCTTTGGTTATGGCCGGCGTTTGCTTGCTTTTCTTTTATTGTATATGTTTAGTGAAAGTGAGAACGATATATGGGAGAGAGGGTTTAAGGAGTGAAAGATAGATCTACCTATTTTGCCTCTCTCATATATTCTCTTATATGATAAGTTCTTAAAACAGTCGCTTTACTTAATTCATTAAGGCACAGCCTTAAAATGTTCAAATCCCATTCTCCTTAACTACTTACAGTGTTCTATTTAATCTATTCGCTTAAATATCCTGAATAATGTTAAACTAAAATTAGGGGTGTTGTAGCATGTTTTCTTTATTTCTACGTTTACATGTTCACCGAATTCGAGATTAGCCATGATATAAAATGTTTGCGATCACTTAGTCTTGATATTTTTGCCCTATAAGGACAGAAGCTGAACTCACCCGTATTTACATAATTATTTAACTAGTGTTGAAAAAAGAAAAACATTTAATAATTACCGTACATAATTCTGAGAATAAACCAATAGGCAACATTTTGCACTAACTTCTAATTTTGTAAATTTAGACATGAACATGGACTTCACTTGAAAAGTAAATTATCTATGAATGTTAAAATTTATCCACTAAGCTATATATAACCTCAACATGTTATTTTATCCTAGATATTAGTTAGAGTAGAAGCATTTACTTTAGTTATATGATGTAGCTCGTTACCTGGAATAAACCAAAAATTTAGAAAAAGTTACGTATAACTTTTTGACTCATATATTATCCAAGACACTATTTCACAAAATTGCATGGAGTATAATATATCAATCACAATAATAAATCAAGTTATATATATTTGGAATCTTACGTTCGAAAACTGAAAGTTGCAAAAATTCAAATTTGCTTTACCAACTTAACTAATAAAGTCAAAAGAAACTTCTCTTTCCATATAGTTACATATTCTCCAATGCATTTGTTTGTTTTAATATACTTCAAAGCATTTTTCTTCAAATTCTCATAATATACATCTACGTATAAAAAATAAGTACTAATTTCTTTGAATATTTATTATCTTCAAAATTTATATATATATATATATATATATATATATTCTTACATAGATACAAGTCTTTACACTTCTTTTCAAAACTCATATTTCCCTTCATAAATGAAGTATAACTTCATTTCAAACTTCACTTAAATTGGAACTTCGTATAAATAAGTTTTATCACCCCTCGCACTTTATTAAAAATATATATTCTAACATTTATTCCAACCACAATATTTATATACACAATCGTCTAAAAGTATCACACAAAATTTTATTTATCATGCTTCTTTGCAAATGAATATGTAAAAATTTTCAATTACAAAATAATACTTGAACTCCCACTAAAATATCTATTCAAATAATACTCTAGTTTTCCAACTAATGTACACTCTCATTTTAAATATTTTATTTTACCTATCAAAATATCTTAGGACACCTCCTTCCAAAATATCACACATATATTTCTATAAAATATTACTTTACCTTCAAAACAGCTTTTCCAAACTATTCACTTTATCTTGTATAATATTTAACTTATTTCAAAATTCTATTTTCTCTTCAAATTATTATGTGCCCACTAAATATGATTACTCAAACATCTTATTACCCATAACAATGTGTCTGAATGTCTCGTCCTAGTATTAAGGAATCTCTACCGATAACGTAGACCAGAATACTTAAAGCATTCAACGGGGAATTTAACACAATTATTATCAATATGATATACATGTATCTTTTAATACTTTAAGCATTTCCAAAATATTTACTTGCCTATAATAAACATAATCGAATTTCACACATATGTATATCCTTTATCAGAAAGATTTTAATTTAAATAAATGCTTGCTTTTATTAAAATTCTTTTAATTAATCTTACTAGTTACATATAAGATTAATTCAAAGATATCAATATAATAATACCCTCATCCATCCATAAATACTTCAAGAAAACGTCAAATTTTAAATTCATATTAACATTTGATTAATTATGCCTATGAATTAAAACTTCATTTTATACTAGTTTAATTTTTTTTCAATATTTCTTACAATAGCTACACCACTGAAGACATAGCAGGTTCTTATTATTAATATTGAGCAACTTTCCCACTCACAATGATGATTCATACTCAATACTAATTTTAAATAATTATTATAATTATCATAATAAGGCATATCAAACAAAATAACCATTTCATAAATCCATATCAAGTTTCTAATGGACTGTCATCTAAAAATATGGTGATAACAATTGAAAATTCTTTAGAGCCAAAAGATATTAAATATACATCCCAAAATCTCAGAAGAAACAATCATCACTAATGAAATAATACGATAGTCACTATCAGTTTAATACAGTGACACAGAGTCTAATTAAAACAACATAGACTCCGCCACATAGTGTAGTAGTCTAACGGAAACAATATAGACTAAAAAGGTAAAAACACCTTCTCCTACTAAAAATATAACCACGTTTATATCAAAACTATGCAAATTTGTCCAACCAAAACAATATAGGCAAACATCGTCCAAACTGCCCAACAAACAGATAGGTTATAGTCATCCGGTATATAGACAATTAATGCATGTAAGCACTTGTCCAAGAAACAAAAGGGCAGTTGTGTTACACCATAACAAACCTAACACTAACAATATAAGTATGTCTGCCCAAATCAAAAAATGTATCGACTCTCATATCGATGAATAACATGAGTCATCGTCTCTCAAGGATCCATCAACCCATATAGCTAAACACCCCAAGATAGTATAACTCTAAAGTGTAAAATACTTTTGCTTTAGTAATCACAAAAATTTAACTAACTATCTCATACTAGATAGTGAGATTCTAGCAATTAATAAAAGCTAGTAAATTCCACTCAATATACTCTATTCAACAGTTGTAAAAATAAGCAAAAAATTGTACAAAAAGTCTCATATCAATCTGTACGATTCAACCGCTTATTAAAATTCCTCGTTTCATAGAAAAGCATGAAATCTCATTAAAATCTCAAATCCATAGTAAATAAAATAAAAGAGTTTTAAATTAATTATATATATACAAGGATATAATTTCCCAAAATTACTTTTAAATCCTTTTTTTATTTTAAAGAAGAGTTGTTTATTTGAAAGGCTTTTGAACACTTTAAAAATCATTTAAACCTCTTTTATAACTAAAATCACTTAAAATTGAAATTATTACTTTCATAACACCTTTTATAAAATAATACTTTATTTTATCTTTTGCCTCTAAAACATTTCCAAAATTATAATATACTTATAATAGTAAATTTAAAAAGGTCTTATGAATAAATATTACTCATTTTTAAAAGCTTTGAATAGAAATTTTGGAATAAGAAATAAGTTAAGAATGTAATATAATTTAACTATATTCTATAAACTAAATTCCGTTAAGTATCAAAATAGATAAAATCTCATTTGTATAATCTTTTAAAAACATTTAAACAATTCAAACAATAAATTCATCAAAATGCATCTTCTAGATCCAACATCGCTCTATAAAATATCATTCCATAATATAAAATTTCTTAAAGATCAGAGTTGCTCCGACAACTCCGATCAGACGACGATATGCAATATCGACATATTATAAAATTTTAATTCACAAACGGACGGAGTTACGTTTGTAAATTTACACTTTCAAGCCATTCAAGGAATCAACATTCCAACCCAAACAAGTTTATCCAAAATATGTGCAAAACATAGAACAATTCATCGCATTCATTTATACTTTAACTAACTTTATAATTAAAAATCAACAATTATGAGTGTCAGATTTACTTTGTCATGTGGTGATGGCTATCTTTTGTGTTTCTTTTCTTACTTCTTTGTTTCTCTCTGTTTTCCCTTATTTATACTTGTAATGTGTTTTTACTTGCTATAAATAAAAGGTAGGGGTCCTTTCAACCTCGCTGGCTTTGCCAAAAAAGAATCAACAATTATCAGCCCAAACAACCATACCATGGCATGCATAAGGATATTCATTTATGTAGAGATAGAAATGTGAGTTAAAAATAACTCACCTTAACCATTAGTTTGCACACGCTACTGCCAACGACCACCCCTTGGCCAGCACTGTTCCGTCCATTCCTCAACCATAGTTGCAGCCACAGTATCGCCTGAAACCACCCAACTATGCTTCGACGTCACTTGAAGGCCAGCCATTCATTGCTTCACCATCGCAAGCTCCAGCCATCACATTTACATTGTAATGACCCGCACTTCCATACAGTTTTGGTTGACAATAAACCACACATGTCCAACCCAAATTGAATAAAAAGGCGGATGGTTAAGGGTAAAAAGAAAACGAATACATGACAGAATCTCACATGAATGAAATAACATATATTATTTCAATATCTCCATAGTGGAAAAACTTTTAACATATATCAGAGTCTATCCTAAGCTCAGCCTAGACAGTTATAAATACCTGACCTTACAAATGCTGAAAAACAACAAACACAGTGAAAATGTAAACTACATCCATACGTTGATGAAGATCTCCAGCTCTCCTTTGGAAACTCCAAGTGTCTTCAGCTAATCCTGAAACTACTCGGATCTGACCCAAGTCTTAAAAATATCTGGATCATGCTTGGCAAACCAGCGTGAGAAACGAATTATAAATATATGTGACAGTGTGATAGCTCGACTCTGATGTCAAACAAATCCTTTGGAAAGAAGAGTATCTCATAAGACTACGCTGCACATAAACACGGACGGGTTTTTACCATATGATAACTAAAACATTTTTATCAAATCCTTTGATATTATTTCTAATGACATTGCTTTGAAAATCCTTTCAAATAATATATAAAAATAGGTGAAATTGTTACATTTGTTAAATGCAATGGCATATTTAGGTATACAATCAAGTCCATTAAAGACATGTATTAGAGAATGGATTCCAACAATGACAAGGTAAGGAACTACCTTCCGTACAGTACATCTCTAAAGGAATGTACCGAGGCACATCCCTGGTGCCCTCTACCAATACAGAACCGACATACCTTTACCATAGATCGTACCGAATATGTCATCACTCCGGTCATTCCCGGCCTATCTTTGGCCACATTATACACAACAAACCCGATATGTAGAGGGAAATCTAGAAAGATGATGATCATCTCCTAATGGGTGCGACCCATATAGCCCTGCCGCATCTACTTTGTTTTTGCCATTACGTATGTGTGAGGCTTAATGTGACGTTTTACCTTTCTCAAAACAACAAGTCCCACTTTGAATGTCACATTGTCATTTCCGACGACACACTAATTGGTTCCACAAAATTACGACCTCCGAGTTCATACGCCTCAGGGAAGGGTGTTAAGTATAAGAGAGATTACCTCCTACACCAACAAACAGATGTACGTTTGTAAAAACCAATATACGTGGTCTTAGAAATGCATTATCAGACATTCGTCCATATAAGTTGTCCAGGAACAGGACAAACAAAGGTACTCCTACTACATCCTGTTTGGAAATCACCCTTAGGATTAGTAGCGAGCAGTCCTTGCATTGAAGATTTCAAAATGAAGGTACTACCACCACCATGTGTATATAATATGGGAATCACGAGGTTAGTGGCAAGCAACCCTACATTATGAAGATCACCGTCTTCAAAATCATTGTCCTCAACATGTCTTCACTTTCGAACGCGTATATTGGTTCGAAGTGATTTTCAGATAGAAATCACCCAAATCCGATCCCGGTCTCTCCGAACCAATTATCGATGAAAAGATTTTAAGTATGTGGGTGATCGGTGATCATCATTCAATCAGTTAATATCTTTATATCCAATAAAAATATCTTTAGAGATATATTTTAAACCATTTCTTCATGGTATATACAGATTTATTAAACCTCTTTTTAACTTTGAAAACACCAAATCATTTCCTTTAAATTACTTAGGAAAAATATCTCCATCTTCTATTATTGGTATGATTTCAATCTTAATAGAGATTACTTATTTCCAAACCATATCGTTTAATGGGTTAAAAACAATGTTATTTAAGACATTGTTTACTGTATACTCTAAACAATTAGCACTGAGTGAAGGATTCATAGATTTTAGATTAATAATACTCGATACTAATTTTTGTATTCAACCTGTATTATTCATCGAATAACGGTGAAATCATCTTTTAAATTCACACGGATAGTATGGCTTCCCTCCTCGGAATTTAATATAGAGTTTAACTTGACGTTCTCTTTACGATCAAAATTCTATTTTAAATCTTGTTTAACTTTTGAAAAAAAACTCCTAATCCCTTTTCTTTTATCTAAGGAAAAAATGCGGTCCGAGTAAATCAAATTAACTATCCCCTCCGTCGGGCTAGTCCGGATAGCTAGAGGGAGCAAGCAATTGGTTTCCCAAACTCCAACCTAGAGACTACCCCTCTATCATCCATAAGGTGGCCAAGTTATTTGATCGACTCTAAACCTTTAAATACTTATATGGTTACTTGGAAAACATTTCCAAAAGACCCGAGAAGAGAAATCCAAGTTTAAATCATTTATTCAAAAATTGTCAAATTCAGTTGTTAAATTGCTAATGAATAGTGATTTTAAAGCTTCGTAGATAAAAACACTTATTCCATTATATATTTATGTCCATTTAACCAAAATTCCTTATAAAATATTTAAAAATATTTATGGAACTTATTTCATATTTTTATAGACTAAAAATATTCTTTTTTAAAGTGTTAAAACCAATATTTTTCGAACTGTCAAAACGCGGCGATTCTGAAAACTCGATTTGGACATATTTTAAACATTAATGAATGAAATCTTGATTTTTCTTTTTCATTTGAAAACTTTAGTTGTAAGGGTCTGAAAAATTCTTAATCCAAAGAATTCCGACTCATATTTCATTCTATACATGGATTTAACTTTTTAAGGCGTAAAGTCGCGAATTACCGTTACGCGACATGTTTATTTTGACTCTATTTTCAAAAAAAATTCAAACTTTTCCAAAATGAGTTTGAATGTTTATAAACCATTTTTATCCATTTTTAAAGAAGTTAACAATGCATATACCATTATAATTCATAAAAGAAAGTGATTTTTTTGTGTAAATTCGATGTGTATTTTACCATGAATAATTTATCTACCAAGCAGGCATATTATCAACCAATCATCCAATAACAAATCATTTTAGCATCCAAACTATGCTACTCAACCAAGTATATTTGTATAGCACAAATCATAGATAATTTTAAGATAAATTTGAATAAGATGGAAGTAGTGTTCTCATTTTCATGCTATCGGACCCTAAGTGTTTTTTAATTAACGAAAAGATCCTTTTCTTTGCACCGAAGCTTATGGAACTTGCCTTCGGACCTTAGTGATGCTCGGCCAAGCTTGTGTGGAGATGGAAGCTTGGCTTTAGGATTGTGATGGTGCGGGCTGTGCATTTTAGTGAGAAAGAGGTGGAGTTTGCTTAACTTTTTGAAGCGATTTGATATCGTATGTGTATGGAAACAATTTTAGCAGAACTTCGACATAGTGTTGAAATATTTTTACTATTTAGGAAGCCATTGAAGAAAAACTAATAGAGAGCTCAAGAAGAAGAAGAACAAGTAGAGAAGTGAAGTGAATTTATGAAGAAAGGAAGAGGATATGCATGTGTATTTATAGGGTAGAAGTTTTTGTGCATGGAATTACCAAAATGTCCCTCCCCTCCCATCATAGCTTTAGCCGAACCCCCCTCTATGTGCCTTTCATCATTTTATGATATATTAGGTGTGTAGGTGTGTAAGTGATGGTGAGTTGATCTTAAGTTTGCTTTTTCAATTTAACTTTTGTGAAAAATATAATCCTTACTTACTTTTACTAATAACACTTAGTTTTAATTAATTATGGTTAACTTATATGTTATTAATTTTTTATGTGTGCATATATATGTCATTTTAACTTTCAATGTTGCAACATTCACATATAACTTTTATTTGTTAAACAGTTGAAAATCCGAAATTCGAATCTCAATCATATTTTCAGTTTTTAATCAAACTATTTATTTATGTAAACAAAACTTGAAAATAAATTTTTTATCATCTTTAAATAATTAAAAAACATGATTACTTAAACTATAAAACTATTTTAAATAATATGGAAATCCATTTATAAAAATACAACGTCGAACTGCTAGAATGCGACGAAGTTTTATATTTTTATAAAATAAGTCAATATGTTTACAAAACCATTATAATCACTTGTTTTCATTATATAATAATTAAAGTGAATTATTCATCATTTAAAACAACTATTTGAATATTTAAAATTAATTAAATATTCCAAGTCGAAGTGATAAAATTACAGGTCGTTACATACATGCACGCACGTCCACCTTCATGACGTCAGCCATCGCGATGCCCTAGGTCACGTCTCCCTTCCTAACGTCACTAGTGGCATCGCCTCCATTGCCCTAAGCCGAACTCCCCATACCGGTGTCGCCTTCCTTGGCCTTGCGACTGGAAGCACACATGCCTCCTCCCCTATGTCGATGTTGAACCCAATTCGCGATTTCTTTTCCTTTTTCCTTTTTTTTTTTCGATCGTTGATTTTTGGAATTAGGGCACATGCAAAATCGATCGGGTTTTGTGAGACAAGGGTCTAGGCTGTTAACATGAAAAAGAAGAGTTTTGCTTTCTTAGTTGGGCTTGGGCTTTGAAATGTTAAAGAAGGGAAGTAAAAATGAATTAATCTATAATCAATCTTATTCTAAATTAAGTCCTTATATTAATCATTTTTCATTACATTTCCTTAAATTGCAAATTTGAAATCCCTTCATTCCCATATGAATAATTCTATTATTGGATAATAGATTCATTTTCAATTTTAATCGATTATCGTATATTTTACTATTTAAATTCAACAATTATTCAGTTTCATCGATTTATTGAATTTATCGAATAACATATAAAACTCCTTTTCATCAATTTCAAGTATATAAAATTATTTATACTTTAAAATATTTTATACTCATTAAAACATTTTATTTGAATTTTAATATATTATCTAAAACAAAATTTATTAATTAATTCAATTTTATTATAATAAAATATTCCATTAAAGAGACTTTAATTGAATAATAATTTGATTCCAAAAATAATAATTATCAAGTTCGAATTCAAACGTTTCTATTTTAATTAAATTAGTTTAACATTATAGCTTCAAAATAGGATTGTTACACAAGCTCTCAAGATTAGCAACATCATTAGTCTTTGACGGTCCATTTTTATCTTGTTGTATCTCTTGTGATTCCATATACTTGTAAGAGAGCCGTATAATAAAAGGAATTCAAAATGGACATAGGTAGCTCTATTGAATTACTCTATATCTTATGTCATCTACCCATTGAATGCTCATTTTAACCCTTAAATCGGACAATTAGCAAGTAACGTTTGCTTTTTGTAGTGCAATTCCGAGTTTGATGAAAAATACAGTCAAAATTCTAACACTAGATGAAGGGCCTGAACCTTCGTTCATGTGGATAGTAGCCTCCCATGTAAGCTGTTTTCGCACTTGGTATCTGACGTTCAGTACGAAATATGCCAACCGCGAGTGCGGCCCTAATCACCCTTCCGATCACCGAAAAGACCCCTAGCATAGAGAAAAAGCCTCGCACCACTTGCTAAGCATGCCCCTATGAGATACCCTGAGAGATCGGCCTCAAGACTAGACCCAGGGGCAGGATTCGTTAGTAATCTTGGTCATCGCCTTGCTCCTCCTTGGGAAATCTCTGAGACCTAGCACTCATGTCAATATCCAGGGCAGCCTCCCAAAGGTTGCCAAGTGAATCGTTACTCCATATTCGCCCTCAAAATTTTTGAGAGCAACTAAATGCTCATTTGCATGTTTGGGGGCATCCAAGATCAGCGTCCAATGACTTTCTCAAGCTTGCTCCCGAGCCCACGACCTCCTGTGAAGAGAGCATTGAAGTCTTCAAAGCCCACATTGTTCTACACTACTGCCAAGGCTATCCAATGAGGATGCGTTTTCATATGCTCATTACTTTGTTTGGGGATTGCCACCCTTCGCCGCCCAAGACAACGCAAGTCATCGCTCCCCTCCTGACCGTTAGACTATCCACGAGGATGAATTACTGAGAATTCATTTTCTTGTTGATGAATGCCCAAGCTATCCAACTAGGATGAGTTTCATGTGCGCGTTACCTTATTTGGGGACCGCCGCCCTTCGCCGTCCAGGAACACACGAGCCGTCGCTCCCCCCTCCCCCGGCCGGTAGGCTATTCACGAGAATGAATTACTAAGAATTCATTTCTTTATTGGGAATGGCCAGGCTGTCCAATGAGGATGGGTTTTCATGCGCTCGTTACCTTTTTCGAAGATCGCTGTCCTTCGTCGTCCAGGACCGCACAAGCCATCGTTCCCCTCCTTTACCACATGCTATACACATGGATGAATTATTAAGAATTCATTTCATTGTCGTGGAATGCTTAGGCTATCCAACGAGGATGAGTTTCCATGTGTTCTTACCTTTTTTAGGAACCGTCGCCCAAGGTCCTCCTCGTTGACAGACTATGCATGAGGATGAATTACCGAGAATTCATTTTCTTGTCAAGGAATACTCAGACTATCCGACGAGGATGAATTTTTATGTGCTTATTACGTTGTTTGGAGACCGCCGCCCTTCGCCGTCCAGGACCACGTGAGCCGTTGTTCCTTTCCTAGCCACAGCCATCCACGAGGATGAATTACCAAGAGTTTATTTTCTTATCGGGGACTACCAAGCCATCCAGTAAAGTTGAATTATCATGCATTCATCTTTTTGTTCGGGGACGGCCCCCGCCTCGGAGGTTTGGATGAGCCATCTCTCCTCTATGCATCGGGGCTCATCGACGACTGGATGCATGACCGCAACAGTCCGTACTTTTTATACCGGTATACCGATTATACTGGTCTACCGGTTATACTGGATGTTCTAAGGCATACTTCTGACTCTATTAATAGATTGAAAAGTTGTCACCTTGACTTCACAAATGATCAATGAGGGCTAAAGTTGTATGGAGCAAGTGCAAAGAGAAAAAAACTGGAGGCCATCCATTTATAGCCAAACATCAAGGTGGTGTTATAAATAAAATGAATCGGAAACATGAAACGGAAGTGTTCCTGGATTAAGAGGGGATAATGACGCGTAGTAAGGACGCTTGCAAGAATGTATTCAGGGTGCTTTCATTCAACCTCTTAGGAGAGTCGAGGTGGCTCTAGTCAGGATGACTCCCATGGTGGAATGAGCGGTCATTTCATCAGCACCTAAAGATAAGAGATTATGTGATGCTTGCATGTTTGATGGATGACTGTCTAACATGGTTCGTAACTGAATATTAAGTATACAGTATACTTAATTTGAATGTGATAAATATAAATATGACATGGTTCATAATTGGGTGATAGGTATAGCGTATACTTATATGATGATGTATGCTCATGATGTGATGTTTGTTTACTTGATATGGCGTAATAGTTATGCTGATAAAGTTAGGGAAAAATTCGTTCCATGCTTTAGTGGCGACCGCGGTCGCACTATGCTTGATTAGGTTAAAGATTCTATTTATACCAGACTTTACATCTGACCCATGTTTTATTATTCCCCGTAAACTCACGGATACCCATTCGAGTAAGTCGAGTTTATGGTTTACATAAGTATCTTAGGAAAGACGAATGTAGGCTCCAAAGACGAAGCAAGAGGCTTATCTAGCGAATAAAAATTATTTTAAAATTCTCGTTGTGTCAAACCAGGAGTTATAACTGGTTAAGTGTCGTATCGGCATCTTCATATGCCAAGCATGACACTATATTTATTTCTTATTAGATTTACCTGTGCGTGGAAACGAGATGCGTTAATGATGATGTAATGAATTATGTAAAAAAATTGATGTAATGGAAATTTATTTGGTTGCTCGGTTTACTTAATGTTGTGCAAAATAAATATTGAACTCACTTTTGTCGCTTGAAAATGATTTTGGTGATGACTGTAGCATCATTGACGTTTTTTTTCGAGTTTCGAAGTGGGGAATGTTACGTTGATGGAAGGCTCGAGATTGGAGGACAAGTTCTTATGGATCGACTATGCAGGACAAGACGAGATCTGGTGATGGTATCATTTGATTACTAGAAATGGCGCTGGCAAAATCGTGAAGGCTAGAGGTTGCAAGTGCTAAGAGAAGATGAAGACAGAAATAACAAAGTGAATGTTAACAATTTATTAAGTGTTCAATTTGTATGAAGACACTCAAATCGTTCGGTACTGATTGATTTGACCATTTTTCTTTAAAACAATGATATGATATAAATGAGATCCACTTGGCCAGAAAATAGAACATCTTCGAGCGATTATCAGTGATGAGCAAAGATTTCAGATGGAAGACTTCAACATTTATATCTGCCAAAAAGATGCAATCAACAGCTATTTGAAGTGATATGCTTATACTCTCAAAGGAGATACAACGTTTCATGAAAATGGTTCGGATGATAAAAACGTCTTTGCAAATGTGGATTCAGTCGCTTGTCTCGATCCAAAGCATACTTTGTTATCACATAAGCACATTTTATGGGAAAAGTGTTATCTGATATTTGAACCAAGTGGTGTATTGGATCTGGACTATGAAATGATGAAGAAATAGATCAAGAATCTTGGAAGATATCAAGATTGGAGAATACATGAATTTTGGCTAAGTATGGAGAAAGGCATACCGGTCGGTATCGATCCATATACCGAATGATCCCAAAAGACTTGGGAAGCCCACTTAGCTTATACAAGGCTCAACACCTAAAGTTGAAGAAAAGAAAAGTGCCAATGTGTGACATAGGTCGACTCTGATCCATTTGGATAAGTGTCGAACGAAGGTGCTTTAAAGATACAAGCATTCAAGCTCAAAGACTTGGACCATATAAAAAAAGCAAATGAAGGGAGAAGTCAAAGGCATCGGTCGATACCGAGCCATGTCAATCGGTACCGAATGATGGTAACTGTTGGGAAATGTGCATTTCGACTTGGTCTTCATGTTGGAACTTCAGATCTAAAATATTTGCTCGTTCAAATCAAATCTAGCAATTTTCATGCTTGAATTCACATATAAATAGACACCCTACAACAACTAAAAATTGACTTTAAATTTTTTTTGCAAAGGGGTGCTGTTAAATTCGAAACTCATCAATTCGAATTTAAGAATCATTGTAATTTGATTAGCAAAGTAAATTAACAATAATATTGAATAGTACATGTAAACACGAGATTTCCGAATCATTCTAAAAATTATGTCTTTTCTTTCTTGCTTTCAATTTCTTACTAGTTTAATTCATTTTTATTCGATTGGAAGTGTCTGTTTTACGTGCAAATACCTATATTTGTGTCATTTGTCGCTTGATAAGAGAACCATAAAAAATATTCAAAGAGAAAGAGAAGATAAAAGAGAATCCAAATCTAAAATATATTAAGAGAAAACTACGAGGGATTCACTCACTCAATCTCTCTCATCCATGATTAGATATTATTTTTCATCATACCTTAAAATAATAAATATAGTTTACATCAAATTGATTTTGAAACTAGTACATGACTAGATTCGATTCGGAAGAGATTTAGGGATACTTTAGTATATGTAATTTGATTGAATTTAAAAGGAGATGTTCAATTTACAAATTTCTCGATTTTATATGTTTGGTTTGACTTTGGATCATGAAATGATTTAAATCAATTAGAAGTGGAATAGGACAATTTGGAGTAGAAATGATAAAAAATAAATAAAGTGAAAATTAATATTTTTATGTTAGTTAATATAGATATGGGTATTTTGTTTAAAGGACAAACTTGCATTAAATTTTAGATGCTAGACCGCCACCTTCAAAATTTGGCCTTAAGGACAAAACACATTGTTTCCTTCAAATCATGTTTCTCAATCTCACTACCACAATCGCATGTTAACAGTTGACTCCCCACTTGCAGTCGGCTCGCCATACCGTCAATAGATCAACCGTTGTCGCCACTCTAACCGCTTCCCCAATCACTTGTAGCTGGTTGACATGCCTTACCTTTTCAAACCCCAACCCTAGCAAACACATTCATGCCTCTTCTCGTCACCTACCGCGTCGCTTATATTCTCCATCACACCACAATATCATTTCTCATTTCATCTTGCTCATCATTCATCACTTATAGGGAAAAACTGCAGCAGGTACGAACCGATGTCATATAGTATCGGTATATGAAAAAGATTATGTAAAACAATAATAAGTACAAAATTGTACTATGTCGTAGCAGTTAAATATAAAATAGTACTACAATGTAAAATCAATTTTTTAATAATTCAATAAATTAAAAATGCTACAATGCAGTAGCATTTAAAAATGAACTATTGTTAGAAGGTAAAATAAAAAAATAAATGCTATATTTTTTGATTCGATAAATACAAAATGCTATGAAGTCATAGCATTCAAACATAAAATGATATTGCAGTGTAAGAAAAAAATGATATTATTTATTAGTTCAAAATACAAATGCTACTATGCAATAACATATAAACATGAATTGCTTTTTTAAAATTCGTTAAGTAAAAGATGCTACTAAATACTAATGATATTACAAAATGATACTATACAACATCATTTTTTTTAAATGGTACTTAGATACAACCTGTCACTGGGACAACATATCACAAATCATTTGTCAATATATGTTCGAATCATGCTACGCAAGTTTCGAACTTGTGCCTCTCGCACCAAAGTCGAATCACTTAACCACCGGGACAATGGTGTTTGTCACTATACAACATCATTATATGGAAAAATTCATGTAAAAAATAATACTAAACACAAAATACTACACTGTATTATTTGAACATAAAATGCTACCACAAAATAACATGTAACATACGGTTACACGTTTAATTTACAAAATGATACTACATTCAAAATACACTACTACAATCAAAAAAACTCTACCGCGGTTCATAAGTGCTGCTATAAAATAGTACTGTGAGCTAAGATAAACACTTTATATAAAAAAATGCTAATAGTGTTCATAAATTATTCCTAGTGTTCAACAATTGTTACAACAATTCACAAAGTGCTACTATGAAGTAGCATCGTGAGCTAAATTGTACGTATTTCGTCTACAAATGCTATTACATTGAATATAATCCTACTACAAAATAACATTATGACCGGAAATATACATAACCTGAAATAAAGGTATATAAAACTAATACTATATGGTATCTTTAGTGCCTCCCCAATTTGAAGCTACTCCTCATTGGCTACCATTTTCACATCATTTTCAAAACATAGCTGGCCTCATCATTGTCATCACCACCATGAGTCCCCTCCAACCTCGAAAACATCGTCATCCATCTCTAAACCCTAGCCTATCTCTTTTAATCCATCTCTAAACCCTAGCTATCTCTTTTAATCCAACGCAGCCGCCATAGCAGTCACTATGCATAACCACCACCCTATTTGACCTTTCCATAGAAGCCCTATCTTTTTGGTCAACACGGCAGTGTCCTCCTGTTGCAATCGTTGCTTGATGTGCCTTAGCTTGAACGTATAGTTGGCAATTAGAACCGAGAACCGCAAATCCGAGCCGAACTGAATTAAGAAGACCCGAACTGAACCTGATGGATCTCAGGTCGGGTCTGAGTGATGAAAAATACCATAAAAACTCGATCAAACCCGACCCGAATTGACCCGACTCAAAATACTCGCCCAAAATCATTAAAATATATGCATTTTTAGTGTTACTATCCAACCGAACCCGAACTGACCCGAATACCTGGGCCGACCCGACCCGAAGCTTGAGTTGGGTCGGATCTAGGTTTTTAAATGTATATTTTGAACCTGACAAAACCTGATCCGTATAGAACTGAGATCCATCGGATCGGGTCTGGCTCGATCGGGTTGAATCTAATTGCCACCCCTACTTGAGTGGGATAATTTAATGTGTCATTGAGATGAAGTATTTGGACTTCCGCTCTATTACAACTCAAAATTTGTTCTTCACACACAAAAATAAAGTGCATGTTCTAATGTTTAAAAAATTATATCTTTCATTGTTATAGATATTATTGTGAATTCAAATCAATTTTAAGGATAATATGTACCTCGAAATGTTTTTGAAATGAGCTTTTATGATCGAAGATGTAAATCTATGATGGACGTTCAAGATTCACTCATCTCATCTGAAATCTCCTTTGCACGAGGTCCTGTTTCTAGCATGATTGAAATCCGAAACTTAAAAAGTTGGATGTTGTATTTGCTTATTTAGAGTTGGTTTGAATATTCGACTTGTCTATCGAGCTGTTCTTCTATCGTTATGATCTACTGCGAAAAGGCATTCTATATCATCTTTGGTTTAACATGTCATAAAACTCCAACAGCAAAAATGCTAATATGACCAGAACCAGGGTCCATGGCCAACAACCTCCCTACCAGTTGCCGTTGTCAAATTTTTTCGCAATTCATTTTTCTCCGTTTCATTTTTGAGGGGTTACCGTTGTCACTCATTTTCCTTTTGCCCTTATCGTCCTTGTTTGGTTCCTCCCTGGGTGGACCTCCACCTCTAACAGCATAAACTTCAGCCTCTCTCCCTTCTCCTTCGGTCTGCGCGTCTTCCTGCCTTAGGAATCTCTTCGCTTCATGATAGAACTTTCCAAAATCCATTGGGGGTCCCGTTCCAACGATATCTTAAAATCCGAATTATACGCAATTCCTGAAACTGCTGCCATCAAAACCATCGATGGATCGGGTCGATCCACTGAAGCTACCGCCGCGTTGAATCTGGTTAAGAAATCCCTGAGCGACTCTCCCTTCCATTGTTTCATCGATGTCAAGGCCACTACGTTCTTGGGTCTGACTATATGGACCCGAAACTGCCTCATAAACCTTTCAATCAACTTTGTCCTAGTGCCAATAGAACCACTCTCCAGCTGTCTGAACCACATAGCTGCGATATCCGTCAAATACAGAGGGAAGCATCGAGTCATGACCTCATCTGATGCCCCCAGTACCTCCATATGCCTCATGTACCTCGTCAGGTGAACGGCGGGATCCGTTCTCCCATCATACATCTCCAACGTTGGTAGCTTAAAATCTGGTGGGTTCCTAGCTTGTCTGATAGTAGAAGTAAAGGGACTCATGTTCACATCCTCCAAGTCTTTTATTTACCAATCCACCTCTCACAGCTCGTCTGACCATCTCCGCTAATCTGTCATTGTCACCAAGCTGTAATCCTTGTTCGCTACCCCCGATCTGTCCCCCAAGTTCATGAGGGAATCTTGGCACATACTCCTCATCACGTACTCATGTATTCCTGTTGATGTCGGGTTGCACAGCATCGTCAGGTATCCCTCCATGGATTGGTCCAGCATTACCTGTTGGTATGCCCCTAAGTCTTGGTCCATCCGGGTTAATAGTTATTCGCTGATCAGGGGCTGCTGCCTGCTGAACCACTCCATCTACTTGCTGGTTGAGTGCTTCTGATCCAGCTCCACGGATCTGAGCTCTTGTAGTTCATGCTTGTCGAAATTGTCTGAGGAGAGTCTGCATCATCTCCTCTTGTCTTTTCAGCATCGCTTCCATCTCGTCTCTGGTGATGTAGATGGATGCTTGACCTGCTCCAGCTCCAGAGGAGGCCTCTTGACTACCCTCTTGATTGCTTCTTTCTATCATTTGCTTCCTTGTTGGTGGTCTAGCCATTGCTTTCTAGAATCCAAGTTCCCAAGCTTCTAAATCCAAAATCCAAGCTCCAAAATCCCCGAGTGCTAGCTTTCTCAGTGAAAGCACCAAAATGTTAGCGCCAAAATCAGCCACTAACACGCAAATCCGGTTGAAAGCACCAAACAACGATCACAGATCACAGACAGAATGTGTGTAGAGAATATAAATATAAAGAACAGTAAAAATTAAAAGAAAGCAGTAAAAACATGGGATTTATAGTGGTTCGGCTGACTCCGACCTACGTCCACTCCAGAAATTTCCTTTTTATTGATGTTAGAATCAATTACGGTTACAATCCAAAGTTTTTAAAACAACAATGGCAGAGCAGCCTTAGTGTAGAAGATGAAGAGAGACAGAATGGAGACCCCTTTTCTGAAGCCCTACAAGCTGTATTTATAGGCAAAACCGAAGTTGTTAGACTTCCTGAGTAATCCGATCCCATCAAGCCCATAGCCGAACCAGACTCCACCATTATGACCGACCCCAAGCAGTTGACATGCCGAACGGAAGTTCCCCTGGCGACGACTCGAAGCAGTCCTATCCAAGACTGGGAGTAAACTTGCCTGCGACTCGAAGTAGAGATGCTTCTGACTCGAAGCAAGGCCTCGTCGACCCACATTCCAACTACGCCGAGCCACATCCTACGAAGTTGACCTGAAGCAACAACTACATGGACACGAGGCTGCCGAGCGATGTCTTATGCCGAGCGGTGTCCTATGCCAAGCGTTGTCCTACGCCGAGCGATGTCGTACGCCGAGCGATGTCCTATGCCGACCTACTCTCTCAATCGAACGAACGAGCCATGTCCACGAACGAGCCACAACGACGAACCACTTTGCCGAGCCACCCTGACCGAACCACAACGTCGAGCCACCTCCAAGCGCCGAACCACCATTAAGGCTGAACCACCAAAAATGACTCGAAGAAACCATCTGCGAGACTCGAAGCTCGACCAACTACGACTCGAAGCAAATCTAGGACAACTCGAGACATGTCGAAACCTAAGCTTCAAGTATCCAATAACCTTCGTCCATTGACCATGCTGAATCCCGGCTATTTAACCGTGTTTGTTATTCATGATTGATCATCCACCCAATTAACTAAAACCCATTGTATTCCGGTCTCGACAACTGAGCAACCGGTTTAGTTAAATCCGCATGTCTACGGCCTTGCCAAAAGACGGGTTAACAAGTTTTACATTTCAAATCTTAAATTCCATTCAAGTTCTAAATTTACTTTATTTTTCAAGGAGTTGTAGAAATTGTTTAAGTTCGAATTGTGATTAAGTCAATCTATTGAAGTTATCTTAAATTGGGTGTAATATGATTACATGACTATGTATTGTGACTAGTGATTGGATTAGAGTAATCTGATCAAATCGAATAAATGATTAGATCAGATCGAATTAGAGTAATCTGATCAAACGAATGAAACTAGTGATAAAGGAAATTACTGATTGAATATGATTACGTGAAATTAGTGACCGAAGATGTGTTGAAATTGAATTAGAGTAACGTAATTAAATGAAAATAGGCTGTATTAAAACTCTTAGTACATTACAGATAAATTCAACATTCAAGATTCCAGTTTTCATTTCCACTTCATTTACGATTTTCAAAATTTTGATTAGTTTCGAAAATTCTGGAAATTTTGATTCTATTTGGAAACAAACTGGTGACATAAGAAATACTAACCATTAGATCTTTCTCTGATTTTCACCTTTCATATAAAGACAAAAGGATCCAATGGTCATACTTGTGTCAAATTGTGTGCTTTGGTTTCGTATCTCAATAGCCGCTCCCTTAGGAAAAAAACTCTTCATTTTATTGATTTTTACTATTTTCCATGTTAATTCTGCTAAAATGGGTTGGAATTGTTATAATTAGCACATTTTTTTCTAAAACTATCTGGTTGCTTATCCATTTTCTTTAATTTTCTCGATTGATTTGTTGTCTTCTTTTCACTGTTTATAGTGAAAAAAAATCTTCTATTTTATGTTGGTTTTCTACTTTTCTTAGCACATCAAAGTCAAATCTGGAATTTAGACCGAAAGGAGAACTTAGACTGGATTCCATCTCGATTCTCACCAGAGCCAAAACAGAATTGTTGGAATGACCAAAATTTCTTCGCAAATATGAAGCGTGGTTAAATTACAATCATTGAAATATTATTTTTTATGTATTAGTGTAGACTATGTATTACTGTAGACATGAAATTAAAATGGTCTCAACTTTGCGGAGTACAAAGAAATGAAAATGGTCAAAATGATAATAGCATATTACATTTTTGAAATCAGTAACAAACTAGTAGTGAATAACGTAGGAACAATTATTTTACTTGTTCAACGTTTATTATTTCTGCTCAACAGGGTGACAGTCATATCATTCGTCCTGATCATTCCAGTTCTCTAAAAACAATTATATCAACCCTAGAGTTCTACAGAAGTTGGAGTAAATCCAGCTAGATCAAAACTTGATTACGACTTTGGTAAATAGATGGAGATCAAGAACATCATCATTTACACTTCTTGTGGGTGAGATGACCATCACATTGGCTGATGTACTGGTTTTTGTTAGGTCTTCCTATTAATAGAAAGGTGATGGTGTCTGATCAGCAGTTTGACTACATGGAGCTTTGGAGTCACTTTCAGGCACAGTAGGAGTCAAGGTGAGGTGGTGAGGGGTTGAGATCGACTTGGTTCTGACAAGAGTTGACAATGATATTCCATTAGATGCTACAGATAATTAAATTTCAAGATAGTAATATGATCTTTATTGAATGACTGAATAATATTATTACAATACGGAAGGCTTTATATAACAAAGTACACACGGGCTGAAGCCCAACTTAGCTATCCGAAACAAAATAAATAAAAGAGGAGAACCGTAGATCAGTGTGAACGGTTCAGATTGCTTCAAGCAATACCCTGCAGATTATAAACAAACACACTTCTTTGTTGTACCGCTATTATTCCCCCTCAAACCAAACTAGGGTTTCCCTTCTCCTTCGTCATTCATGGCGGCTGAGAAAATACCCAAATCTTCTCTAAATCTAGCGAAATTTTTAGATGAAATTGCCTTCGTTAAGACGTCAGCACGTTGGTAGAACGAGGGGATGTGTTGAATAAGAAGCTTTCCCTTCCCTGTCTGCTCACGGACGAAGTGCAGATCTACTTCAAAATGTTTCGATCGTGAGTGCTGGGTAGGATTCGTGGATAGAGAAATAGTGCTGAGGTTATCAACCCAGATGGTTGGCTTTCTCTTTAACTCGAGCCCTAGTTCTCTTAGCAAAGTTTCGATCCAAATGATTTCAGCGGTAGCACTGGCAACGGCTCTATACTCGGCCTCCGTGCTAGATCTGGAGATGGTAGCCTGTTTTTTGCTGCACCATGAGATGAGACTGTTGCCCAGATATACGCAATAGCCTGTGATAGATCTTCTATCATCCAAGTCGTTCGCCCAGTCAGAATCACTGTAAGCTCGTAGATATAAATTGTTTGAAGGTGTGAGTCTCAGTCCATAGTTGATAGTCCCTTTAATGTACCTCAATATTCGTTTAACAGCACACCAATGTTCATCTGTTGGGGCTTGCATGTATTGACATACTCTGTTAACACTAAAACTTATGTCCGGTCTAGTGATAGTGGCATACTGAAGGGCACCCACTATGCTTCTGTAGTGCTTTACATTCTCTATAGATTCACCTTTATTTTTGCTGAGCTGATGGTTACTGGTCATGGGAGTAGCAATAGCTTTTGCATTATTCATATTAGCCCTGACAAGTATATCTGACATGTATTGTCTTTGTGATAAAATGATGCTAGAGTCTTTTTGTCGTTGAATTTGTATGCCTAGGAAGTAGTTAGCTTCACCCATATCTTTTATAGCAAAATGACTGTTCAAGTGTTTTATGACAAGTTCAATTTCCCGTTGATCATCTCCTGTGATAAGTATGTCATCAACGTAGACTAGTATATATATGCTGCTTTCATTCTTTCTTCTGGTATATAGAGAGTTGTCAGATACAGTGATATTGAAACCAAGTTTTACCAGTATGCCTTTCAGTTTGTCATACCAAGCCCTTGAGGCTTGTTTTAAACCATATATGGCTTTGTGTAGCTTACATACTTGATTGCTATTTTCATTGTTGTAACCCTTTGGCTGTTGCATGTATACCTCTTCGACTAAGTCTCCATTTAAAAAGGCATTCTGTACATCCAGTTGTCTAATTTTCCATTGTTTATGCAAAGCTATAGTCAACATAATTCTTATAGTGGTTGGTTTAATGACTGGAGAGAAAGTTTCCTGGAAGTCAAATCCAAACTGTTGAGTATAACCTTTTGCCACTAGTCTGGCCTTGTGTTTGACAATATCTCCATTAGCATCTCTTTTGATCTTATAAGTCCATCTGCTTCCCACTATATTTTTGTGCTTGGGTGGATTAACTAGGCTCCATGTTTTATTTTTGATTAAAGCCCCATATTCCTCATCCATAGCTTTTCTCCACTTAGTGTTCTTAACAGCAGAGTCATATGAAGTTGGTTCAATTTCATCCACCGAAGTGTTATAAACTTTGGGTTTGAAAATCCCACTTTTAGATCTTGTGATCATGGGATGTTGGATGATGCCTGGTTGATGTTCATGAGCCTCAGCATTGGCATTAGTGGTAGTGTCTGTACTGTCACGAATTGGTGATGTATCTTTATCTTGTTGCTCATTGTTTTGCTGTATGTCTGTTTGTTGATCATTGTAGGCTGGGTTATGAGTGGTTTCTTGTATGTGATGGTCATTTTGATTTTCAGTAGATCTTCTTTCAGTATTAGTTTCAGCATTGAACCATTCTGATAAATCTGGAATGCCACCACTGTTTGTTTTATTAATCTCAGTGCCTTGAATGTGTTTCTCCTTTTCTGCAAAAGGAAAAACATGTTCATTAAAAACAACATGCCTTGAAATGTATATCCTGCCTTTATCATCTAGACATATGTATCCCTTTTGGTTATGAGCATACCCTAAAAAGGTGCATTTGCTCGATCTTAGGCTTAATTTGTGTTTATTATAGGGTCTAAGATATGGAAAACATAGGCATCCAAAAGTTTTTAAATAATGATAATTTGGTTTTGTAGAAAATAATTTTTCAAAAGGAGAAGTCTGGTTTAACACTCTTGTAGGCATTCTATTAATAAGATATACAGCTGAAGTGAATGCTTCTCTCCAATATTTCATTGGCAAACTTGCCTGTGACATGAGTGTTAATCCAGTTTCCACTATGTGCCTATGTTTTCTCTCAACTAACCCATTTTGTTCTGATGTGTGTGGACAAGTTAATCTATGAATGATCCCCTTTTGATTAAAAAAGTCTTTCAAAGTCTTGAATTCACCTCCACCATCAGTTTGAAAAATTTTAACAGTGCTATTAAATTGGTTTTCAACACTAGTGATGAAATGCCTTATGGCACTGTAAGCATCAGATTTAGCTTTCAAGTAGTATATCCAGGTATACCTGGTATGAGCATCAACTAAAGATAAATAATACCTGTCTCCTTTTGTTGACATGTGTGGTGATGGTCCCCACAAGTCTGCTGCAATAAGCTCCAATGGCTTTTCATAGATAGTTTCAGAAACTTGAAAAGGTAATTTATGACTTTTACCAATTTGACAATGCGAGCAAATATGTGAGTTGTTTAAAAAGGAGAAAGGAATTTTATTTTCATTCAGAATTTGTTTAACTACATCATAACTAGGATGTCCTAGTTTACAATGCCATGAATAGAATACATCATTGATATCTTTATGATTCACACAAGTATTATTGCACCACATAGCACTATTACAATTGTTCTTGGGTCTCATATTGCAGAATTTGTACAGACCCTGGTCCAACCTACCCTGTAATAATATGTTTTTGTTTAGTAAATCTCTAACTAGGCAAATTTTGGGGTGAAACTCAAAATATACTTTGTTTTCCCTAGCAAATTGAGAGACACTGATTAAGTTCTTTTTGATACTTGGTACTCTTAGCAAATTATTAAGATAGAGTAGCCTTGTACCTTTTATAGTGCCTGCCCCTATATGTGATATATTTGCAGTTTCACCATTACCCATTAAAACTGAATTGTTACCTGTGTAGCTTTTGCTGCCTAGATTGAGATTTTGTAAATTGTTGGTGAGGTGGTTAGTTGCCCCTGAGTCTGGAAACCATTCAGCTGTGTTTATGTCATCAGTTTTATCAGCATCATCTCCTGTATTGTCATTGTTCCTAGATTGATTGCTGTTTTGAACCATGTTGGCAGTTGGTTGTCTGCTGTTTTGACCTTGCTGTGCTGGGTGGTAGTCCTCTTTGAATCTGAAGTAGCATTTATTCGCCATGTGACCAAACCTTTCACAGATTTGGCATTTAACTCTATTGTTGTTAGAGAGTCTTCCCCTACCCCTTCCTCTTTGAGTATTGCCTCCTCTTGTGTTGGGAGTGGACTGATTGTTTCTTTGGTTTTTATTTTTTTGCTGTAGCAAAATTTGCAGAGTAATCTTCTTGCATAAGCTTCCTTTGCTCGACCCTCCCTTCATGTGCCAGGAGGGCAGAGTAAACGAAATCAGGACTGGGCAGGATGGTTTGAGTGGCAATGAAGGTCACTAAAGATTCATAATCTTGATCAAGACCGTTGGTAATGGTGAGAATCTGTTCGCTGTTGGAAATTTCGTGGCCAACAGCTTTCAGCTTGTCACACAGGTTCTTGATCTTGGCAAGGTATTCTCTCATGCTGGTATCCCCCTTTTTACAATTCTGTAATTCTCGCCTATAGTGCATAACCCTTGCTGCAGATTGAGAACTGAAATTTTTCTCTATAGACGACCATATTTCATATGAAGTGTAACATCCAACGAGTTGGGATAAAAGGGTTTGACTGACTGAGGATAATAGCCAAGATGCGAGCATGTTATCTTGTTTTTGATATGTAATATACTCAGGATTTCTTACAGTATTTCCTTTATCATCAGTAACATTAATCGGAGGGATAATCATAGTACCCTTGATGTAATCCATCAGATCATAGCCTCTTAAGGCTATTTCTACTTGATATTTCCATGTGATGTAATTGTCTTCATCTAATGGTGTACTAATGGCTTGATTTTTAGGTCTGATCAAGATGGAATCTGACCTTCTCTCATCCTTGAGATGGTTGCCAGTATTGGCTGAAGTGACCTCCTCTTCTTCGTGGGCCATGGGAAAGAAGAAAGAAAAGGAAATCTTGATCCAATAATATCAAGAAGAGGGTATTTTGTGATTCGAGGTATGGGTATATTACTGTTTCAAAAGAAGCAGTAATATATGCAAAGAATCACGAAATGAAAGAAGAACAGATTAGGGTTGTGCAACCAGAGAGAAAATGATGAAAACTGAATCTGATTCTCTTCTAGGATGGCACAATCAGATGGTAAAAGAGAGAACTGATGAACATGAACTTTGCATTTGATTTTGAGAAAGGTAAGTCTCCCCTATGATGAAATTATTCTGAGGGGAGCTCTTTAAAGAAAATCTCTGAAATTATTGGTGATGAAAATAGAAATTGGTAGCAAGAATGTGGCCGTTAGGCATAAGCTCTGATACCAAATTAAATTTCAAGATAGTAATATGATCTTTATTGAATGACTGAATAATATTATTACAATACGGAAGGCTTTATATAACAAAGTACACACGGGCTGAAGCCCAACTTAGCTATCCGAAACAAAATAAATAAAAGAGGAGAACCGTAGATCAGTGTGAACGGTTCAGATTGCTTCAAGCAATACCCTGCAGATTATAAACAAACACACTTCTTTGTTGTACCGCTATTACAGATATCTAGGCAGCAGACGAGCCATTACTTTGCACATGGTCACCTACGCCTTATTGATCATTCGAGAAATCGTGTGAATTTTAGGTGGCTTACATATTTAGCTGACTTAGGAGCGGTTATGAGTTGCCTGTAATGAGTTGTCCACAATCACATTGGAACATTGAAGTTCCATTGATGGTTGTTTGACATTGCAGGAATGATATTTATTGTTTTAGTACACTACATTCCCAGCAGCAAAAAAGTGAAAAAGTCAACTCTAAACTAACAATTTTGTATATGCACAACTGTGCATAGATGATAGACTTATTCTTCAAAACAAACAACCATCAAATTCTTAAACTTCAATGGTCATGAATCCACGTTGAAAGAAAATGCAGTAGATTTGTTCAAATCAAAGCAATTCACTAAAATAACAAACATTCTAAAAGTCTAATGATAAATACAGCGTGATGCTAGAGAAGCCGTGCCTTTGGCTAAGGGCACCGTGGTCGAATGCCGACCGCGCCTTGCTAGGGAGGCGTTAAACCGCCGACAGTGCAAGGTGCGATGGTTTAATAACGCCTTAGCAAGGCGCGGCCGGCGTTCAACCGTCGACAACGATGCCCTTAGCCAAAGGCAAGCCTATTGCACTACACTAATTATATTTCAACACTCGCTTTTATAACAAATTTGACAGCAAAATATAGAGCTCAGAAAGAAAATAAAAATGTAGAATTTAATAACCTTTTCATGTGGGACAATTTAGATGAAAAACTAAAAATTGGATAAGAGAATCTTAGGCCGTGTTTGGTTTTCCGATTTTAGTTTTGGATTTTCGTTCACACAAAAATACGCACGACGCATGTATATTGTGAAAAACAACTAATTTAGAAAACGAAATTAACATACAAAGCGGAAAACTTTATTTTTCTTGTTTTGGGAAATAACGAAAGCACGAGAAATAATTCATCCTTTTGCCGTCCCTTCATCCCCTCCGTCCTCCCCTCCATCTTACTTCCATCCCTTCACTCTTCTTATATTTTGTAATTACTGTTGAAAACTCAAAACACAAAATACAAAATAAACCAAACGGGCCTTTAGTTTTGAGGAGAGAAAATAATAATGAAGATGAAAGTTGATTTATATATCTCATACAAGAGCTATTTTGCACAAGTGTGATTTGAAATCGTGCCTATAACTTAAAAAAAAAATACAAACGCAATTTCAGGTCGCTACTATCTCCCCTTTTTTGGCGGGCACTGAGGTGATCGAAAGAGCCATTTTGTAATAGCTTTGCATATAGGCATGTTTTGTTATTACTTTCTGAAAGTGACCTACTTAAAAACTGGAAAAATAAATAAATAAATAAAAACACCTGCAAAAGAATGAACCAGCTCACAGACTTGAAATTGAGTCATTTCTCGCCCTTTCTTCCCGTGGGCCATATATATGAAATACGTTTCATATGTGGTCTGAACTTCCAAAAGTGGTCAGGATTGATAAGAAATTTTCAGATGTAACAAGAGTAAGTTCAGCCTAAGAAACTACCAATGATAACACATAATGAAACACAAGCAACCAAGAATCCCAAGCCTAAAATCAAGACATGAAGATATAAATGTAGGATTTCATTTTTATAAAACACTAATGCTACATGGAATATTTAGCGTTCTTTTAGAGACAGTTGATTGTGATGACTCAATGCAAAGTGCATTCAAAGACATCGATATATTTGTGTATAAATTATCTATATTAGACGGGTAATTTAGATATTCTCTGCAGGTGGAAGCTCAGCAAACTTAGTGGGAGCACTAAGCACTCTTTCCATGTCAAACCGGACTTCAATATTGCGTAGGCTGTAACCAACCATCATTAGCCAGTATAGCAACTTAGCCAGTTCAGGTGCACTTGTTTCTGTTGGTGTTGCCTGAGATAATGCGACACAAAAAATTATAAGGTAAGATAAGTATGTAAAGATGATGCATCGGACTACATAACTAATCTACCAGATAAGCTAATATATGCATCGTATAAACAACTTTGACGAATCGGGTGTCCCCTGTCCCTATTAAATCAAAATGCTTCATTTTTTAAATCAAATAGTATTATATTACTTAATTTATTTTGGAATTAAAGGGTGGTTAAGATAGGTTTAGCCACATGGAGGACATCCAAAATGAGGGCAGAGGATATTTTAACTGTCATAAAAAGCATGTGTGACTTTGTATTGTTACTCATGTTCAGAGATTAAGAACCACATTTAGCTTTGTTGATGGTTTTGTGAAGAAAAAATCATTTTCATTGGATGGAGTAATTTTTGGAACATTACTTTTATCATTATTATAAAAAGATGGTTGTAAAAGTTTGTGCAATGCAATTGAAAAGTAACGGAGCCATCTTTTATAAATTAAAAGTAACAGCTTCAGACAAGAAGTATCAACTTATAAAGAAGATAATTTTGAGAGCATTAGCAGAAAAGCTTCACTAACTTGAACCCCAGTGCAATTTTAGTAGAATTAGTAAATGAATGTTCGTTGTATTTAAATATCCAGGATCAATTGATTAATTCGAATGCCTAGAAAATTAATGATTAACAAAAAGAGATGTATTTAAATATCTAAGATCAATAATAGAAGAAGTGGGGGAGGTAGAGACGGTCGTAAGAACCGAATTAACATAGGCTGGATAAAATGGAGACAGGCTAATACCATTATATGTGATGACAAAATAACAACAAACTAAAAGGAAACTTTTATCAAACAGTGATTGGACAAACTACATTGTATGGGAATGTTGACTTAAAAAAAGGGGGAATAAGTTAAATGGAGAAACAATGAGAATGTTAGGAATAACAAAAAAGATAGAGTTGCCAAAAAAAAAGAAAAAACTAGAACTGGCAATTATAAATGAAAAAAAATTAGGGAAAGTAGACTTCGATTGTCTGAAGCTTATGAGTCATACGATGAAGCTTTGGGAGAGAGTCATTGAACATCGATTAAGAAGAATGACAAGCGTTTTAAAAAACCAATTTGGCTTCATGCCTGGGAGGTCGACCAAAAAGGCGATTTTCTTTATAAGACAACTTATGAAGAGGTTTAAGGAGCAAAAGAAAGATCTCCGCATGGTATTTATCGATTTGGAGAAAGCTTATGACAAAGTACCGCAAAAGGTGATGTGGTTGGCTCTGGAAAAGAAGGGAGTCCCAACAAAGTACGTTACCCTTATCAAGGATATGTACGATGATGTTGTGACTAGTGTCCGAGCATGCGATGGTGTAACTTAGTGACTTTTCCATTAACATAGGATTACATCAAGGGTCAGCTTTGAGCCCCTACATTTTTGCCCTAGTGATGGATGAGGTTACGAAGGGTATACAAGAGGAAATTCATTGATGCATGCTATTTGCTGATGATGTTGTGCTAATTGATGAAAGTAGGATTGAGGTTGATAAACAACTTGAGCTGTGGAGACAGACTTTAGAATCAAAGGGATTTAGGCTTAGCAGCACTAAAACAGAGTATCTGAAGTGCGAGTTTAGCGGTGTCAGGCCAGAGTATGGAGATGTCACTCTGGCCGGACAAATAGTTCCTAAGAAGGAATCCTTTCGATATTTGGGATCAATGTTGCAGTGTAATGGTGAGATTGATGAAGATGTTAGTTTTAGAATTCGTGTGGGATGGGTGAAATGGTGACAAGCATTTGGCATTCTCTGTGACAGGAAAGTCCCACAGAAGCTTAAAGGAAAGTTCTACAGAACGGCAATCAGGCCTGCGATGTTGTATGGTGCAGAATGTTGGCCTACTAAAAACCAACACGTCCAGAAGATAAGCGTAGCAGAGATGTGTATGCTGCGATAGAGTTGCGGTCATACAAAAAGAGACCGAATTAGAAATGATGATATACGTAAAAAACTTGAAGTAGCACCAATTGAGGAGAAGCTAATTCAACATCGCTTAAGATGGTTTGGACATCTCCAACAAAGGCCTCCCGAGGCACCTGTGCGTGCTGGAATTATATGCCGCGTCGTATGCACAAAGAGACGTAGAGGTCGACCAAGGTTGACATGGGAGGAAGTAGTAAAAATGGACTTGAAGGATTGGAATATATCCGAAGAGCTGGTAACGGATAGGAGCGCGTGGAAGTTAGCGATTCACGTACCAGAACCATGAGCTGTGAGTTTTATAAGTTTTAGATTATCGGACTAGGGAAAAGAAGCCTAAGACATAGTGCGTGGAAGTTAGCGATTCACGTACCGGCACCATCATTACTATTTATACTATTATCATCATTTGGTGGTTTTTTTTATGTGTGTATTTTTATCTTTATTTTTACTTTACTTAGTTATTATTATTATTAATTTACTTATTTGACTTTATTTTATTATTGCTATTGTTATTATTATAACCTTTAAATTAGCTTTGTCATTTAGTTTTAGATTCCATCTCTAGCCGATCCCAACTTGTTTGGGAATAATGGCTTTGTTGTTGTTGTTGTAGACTTCGATTGTATGAACATATACAAAGAAGACGGCGATGCACCGGTATGGAAAGGGGTAACACATAATAAACACAAAAAGGAATACCTAAACTAATATGGGACAAGAATATCAAAAATGATTTTTAAAAACCAAATTTAACTAAAGATACGATTCAAGAAAAAATTATGGAAAACGAGAATTCACGTGACCGACTCAATTCATTTGGGAAGAATACAAGGGATGATGATGAATAATGTTTCTGTAGTGAAAGAAGAAAGTATAGGACATAATTTTGCTATATAATGCTCAGAAAGAAGCATGCCAATTAACAATTTGGTAAAGTAAATGGAAATGCTAATCTGATAAAGTATACATTTCCGAATTAATAATAAATTAATTGCAGTAATGTCAGATTGAAATGCCAGCACAGTTTCATTTGTTTTTATTTTTCTCTGAAGATATAATCAGCAACCTCCCCTTTGGGAAACATGCACATGATACAAAACATCAAACGATGGATTATGGTTGAAGTATAGTTTGAGCAGGATTTGAGTTGTGCACTAACAAATGCCCTCAATAGTCATTAAAAAAACTTATTGCAATCAGTTTACTGTTTAGTAATAAGATGGTGACAAATAAAACATAAAGAAGGTTATGGTTAGGGCATACCTTCATTTGAGAAGGATCCGATACCGTTAAAAGACGCTTAATGAAACTATTCATAGCAAAAGCTACATCCTCACCAGCAGTACTTGTTAGATCCTGCAAGATATACACAATATGAGTCTTCACAGACATGAAATCAAAAGCAATAAATAGAAAAAGGTGCATTATTCACCATGTTTTTTATTACATAATGTATCTAATGTGCTAACTTTTTATCCTATTTCTGTTATCAAAGGAAGCTATTTAACTAATGACCAGCTTTGTAAGTTGCACATCCTTCTTTAACTTAATTATTTTGTTGATAGTGGTTATATTTCGATTCTTTGCATGCTGAGTTCAGTTATTTGTTGATTGCTTGGACTCTATTTGACCTCTTTGTTGCTAAGTTTACATACTGAATATTTCATGCAGTCTAGGATTTGCGTATCCTTTTAAGTATAAATGATTGAACAAACACTTACCATTTAGTGGTACTAGCTAGCGCAAATATTTTACCAATGTTATCCCGCCTTTTGGTCAAGGCCGGGATATCAACAAATAGGCTAAAAAGGATGGAAACCAGTATTAAAGATTGATTGGAAACAAGGCTATGATCGATATCATCAAAATTTGACCGAGCTCAAATCAAGGCGGAATCGATTGGGGATGATGAACAGGGATAGGAAAGGCTACATTTCAAATTTCAAGTCAATCGGAGTTCATATGCTCAAGATATGATCGATGCAAATCAGGCAATTCGTATCCATCAGATCACCTTCTTCGTATCGGTTTCTTTCGAATCGATCAAGGAAAACTAACACTGTTCGTATTCATCGAGCATGCCCCACTTCGTATCGGTCCAAGCTCATCCTACTTCGCATCTCTCATCACCAGCTAATTCGCATCCATGAGAAATTGTCACTTCGTATCGATCATTCCGTGCACTTCGTATCGATCCTCCAATTAACGAATTTCGTATCGATAATCCATTGATCGATACGAAGAACACATAATGGATCGATATGAACGACATTCCTTTTCGATCGATACGAAGAGGCTGTTGAATCATCGATACGAATAAGCAAACAAGGAGCAATACGAACATGACAGCAGGTGCGTGTTGATCGATACGAAAGGGGAATCGATGGATGGATACGAAAAGGCCATCGAACCATCGATGCAAAATAAGCATTTCAGATCGATACGAAGGGAACGTGTTGGAGTAAAGAAGCAGTCAACTCAGCATCAAAAATGAATCTACCCTGGATTTCCAAGCCACGTCATCGGTGCGAATGGGATGGAAACGAATTCATGGATACGAACGCTTCAGCCTTCATACCAACGACAACTTGGATCGATCATAACTCTCAATCTACAAGTCCTAATGCTATGAAATTTTCACAGGAGCTTACGTACAACCTAAAGAATGTTCATGCTCAATTTCAACTTGATTGGACCAAATCTTGATCGATACGAAATTCGTTCGTATCGATCACTGACCGAGTGCAAACCACATGGGATCGATTGCGTGGGTCCACTCACGTGCCAGAAGAGGTCTCCCAAGATCTGACCGAGATATTGACAGCCTACGTCTATAAATAGCCGCCCAGAACCTACGGAAAAGGGGCTTTTGACTCTTCAACAACCAAACTCTGCCGAAGTCATTGCAGCATTCGAAAATCAATATTGTACTCGAAATTTATTGTTGTAATCCGCTGTAACCAGCAAGCAAAAGTTTATAAAGATCAAATTCTTCAAAGTGGACGTAGGCTAGAACGTCGAACCACTATAAATTTGTGTGTCTCTACTGTTTTTCTTTCAACTTTTGAGTGTTCTTCACATTTATATTCTCTACATACCCGCTATCTGTGGTATGTGATTGTAAACGGGTGCTTTCATCGACAATTGGGTGTTTGTGACCAATTTTGGCGCAAACAACCAACAATATCGTGAACAATGAATCACATCATCAAAATGGAGGTTCAAAGTTCAAACATATGCAGTACGGTAATTAGAAAGCTGGTTCGTGTGCAAAAACCACATGATTTTATAACCACCCATGTATCAGAAACTCAATTTTTCATACATGCACAGTGCATTTCAGTAGAGTTGATAATAGTTTGGATATAAGCCTATTGATTCTTGCATTAAATATAGTTGGAGTAGATAGTGAGTCTTTGCAGAATAGCATGGGATGATCCAGATGTCAATATAGCAGGTATGTTGATGATCGCATGGATGCTTTTTGTCTTTGGTGATCAAATGTAGTAGGAAGAATGATAATATTAGTTTGATGAAAAGATTTTTAGCAGTTGTATCGTTGTGAAATATGAAATGGATGTATTACCCAAAGGATCTCAAATGTAACAGGGAAAATTTACCATTATTTAACAGGAAAAAAACACTCATACATACACATATTGTCATTTGAGAAAACTTAAAATCTTGATGTGTGCTAGTTTGGTATTAGAGCTTATTTATTTGTCATTTCCTTACTGAAATATCACTATCTTATCATTAAAACCAACAATGATACTTAAACGCATAACAAAAGGTTACTAATAACCAAATGACAGACAACCATAACATTTCCATACATATGAATTCAAATACCTTCAAGTTTTGAGGTTCAAGGGATTTTAGGTAATCCAAAAGCTCATTGTGTCCATTTGCTGACCTCCTAGCTACTTGCCTATTTAACTCCTCTATTTCTGATTCAAGATATTCTATGTATTTCACTGCATCCATTTTCTCAACGCCTGAATCTTTGTTCCATCTGATAACTTCGCCTGTCACTTTCTTTTGTGAACCAGGTGCATAATCCTGGTCATCCTGCAATACTTATAAAGAATATATCATTCATGTCTTTGAAATAGAGCATCATGAGAGTAGCTTATGAGAAAATATACCTTTTTCTCCTGTATATCAGGAAGAGCGACCTGTTCAAGACTTTGTTGCAATTCCATTCGATAATGTGCATTTTTAAACATATAGCCAGTCATCATAACACTGTACATAAGCTGTGCCAAATTTTCAGCAACCTAGAAACAAGGACACATTCAATAACTCATAATGTTGCGGATCTGAATTTTTACACAATGATGAGTTATCATTTTTTTTCTTCACAAAAGTTGATTTATTTAACAAAAGGCCATGAAGTTGTACTGAATCCTGCAGTACATAATTGTGACTTGTGGTTGGGCTAGCTAGTAGATTGATACTGGGAAATATAACATAACTGGAGCCCAACATTATGTAAAGGTTAAGACATAGAAAGTAGGGTTTCTTAAAAAATATCAATGTATGAGGATAGCAAAGAATCAACCAAATTTTATTTGCAGCAAAAATATCCTCTGTATTTCACACAATAACTGTGAGTGAATGTTACAGGTGCAGATCAAGGATATTGAATGAGGTAAATTAAATTGAACTAATTAAAGGAGGCCTATCTGTAAGTTGGAAAGCACCTAAATTGTAGAAGATGACCGTAATGTGAAGTGCTCAGAAGATATTTTCCTTGTTGATAGTTATGATTTACATTATATAAACAAACAGAAGGATTACTAAAGTCAGAAGATAACCAAACAGTATAAATTATCTTGCTGATCATCAACAATAAACTCTGCAACATAAACTTCCACTGTATTAATTAAAGCCACCAACCCTCTCATTATGGATGGTACGATGCAGATGTGACAAGAAAACAATTAATACAATGTCAACTTGCACAGAAGTAGTAACACAAAAGTCAATTAGACAGAATATCATGTTAATGGGAGCCAAAAAAGGCAGGTCAATTAGACAGAAAATTATATCAATGGGAGCAAAAAAAGGCACTTTGATAAAATGTACAATGATACTTCTTAATAGAAGTGCTTTCTTAAACGAAGGCAGAAAGGAGTTGGTAAGAAAGTTCGATAGAAGCTAACAAAAGTATTCAAAATGAGGTGTTTGTGCCGATAAATATTAAAAGCTACTGTTGGAAATATGAAGAGAGCTAAAAATATTACCCACTAGAATGGTGTTAACAGGCGACAGGATAGATACAGTTACTTACAACATTTTATTTTCTTCCACAATATCATTATCTTTAATATGCATCTTAATTGAAAAGACACAGAGAAGTATAACGAAAGAAGCACTTACCGTGGTAACAGTTATTGCGAAGAATTGGGGTGGAAGTGTTCCAATCATATTTGTCACAGTCTGCCGCATAGCATCAACAACCTACGTGGATTGAATTAAATGAATACACACATATATGTGTGAGCGCGTGCATGCACACACACGGATACACACACACATACATATATCATGGTTCAAAATTCCGATTTCGGTCTAAATTTCGGGTTTGCTCTTCAAGTATTGAAAAAAAACAAAGAATTGTAGAGAAAAAAAATAGTAAACATACAAACATTAGAAAATAAAACAAATTCAATAAGATAATAAATAAACGGGAAAGAAATCAAATAATTCCAAAAAAGTCGTTATACCTTTATCAATTTACACCACAATCGTAAAAAAAATTCAAAATTTTCGAAATTGATCGAAGTTTTGAAAATCTCAAATGAACAAAACACTCTTAAACCATGATATTTTCATTAAAACATGTATTCTTAATGTGCTATAAAGAATGTACTATAAAATTATGATAGTATTGGATATTTATTAGTGCATTTAGCAATTTAACATAAAAAGATACCGAACTAGAAAACTGGAATTAAAGAGAAACTTTCGAATTACGAAATAGAACCGGAAATTTTAAAATTACCAATAACCAAAACGAAAAACAGAATTTAAACCTTTATATATATATATATATATATATATATATATATATATAGGGCAAGGATCGGCTACACCTTAATGACGGCTCCATCTTTGATTCCTCTGATTTCCACCACAAGTTCTGATCAAAATAATACTACCTTCTCTTTTTTCTCACTACGCTATATTATATTATCGGTAACGTGTGGTGGAAATCGAAGGGGTCTGTGTAGAGAGAGAGAGCGCATTCTACATTGAATAATTGAATTTCACAAGCTAGATAATGTTACGTAGTTAACAGAGTGACTATTAAAACTTTACACATTCATGTAATGGGTTTGGCTCATATTTTTTTGCATTGGATTAGCTAAGTTTAACTATTTGAGACTTTTTTTTTAATATGCTCAGGGGAACCCAGCGAACCGGTAAACTACTAAGAAGAATTAAGTTGCGCTTGTCCGCTTCAACTGATGGCACCTATAACCCCGGGTACTATTTGAGACGTTTAATATTAAATTTTGACAACAAGTTAAACTAAGATAAAATAAAATTGAAGATAAACCACTGTGAATTGATAAACTAAACCCACTTTCATAGCTATAATGCTACCCAAATTAGCAAACATTTTAACATGTGGCTCTGATAAGTGAAACTATTATTTGTGCCGACGAAGAAATTTGCAGCGTCAGAAGAAAAAAAAAACTAACCTGCTTTGGTGCCCTCTTCAAAAATAACTCCATAAATTCTGGTTGAACATTATTGACGTATTCTAGAAGAATCTCCCTCCTATTCTTAGGCTGAAAATTTGTAAGCAGAAAGTAACAAGCATGAAATAGAAGTTGCTAAACACAAAAGTAAGCTAGCATGAACCATAAATTGTTAACAAAAATTCAATTTTCAATCAAAGCAGGTCAACTTGTGTTTTTATAAGCCAAAATATTGAAATATCTCAACGGTATTAGGTTCATTCATTAACATGATTCAAAGAATATTTCATTTCAATCAGAAATATAGCCAAAATAGGGAATATATTACACAAACTGAAATAGATTAATATTAGGGTTATCCCAAAGATCCTCACACAATTAGATGTGAGAAGAATAAGAAATGAAGAAAAACAGTACCCACATAATTTCCTTCAAACCTTAATTTTACTAGTCTCTCCAAAAACAAATACAAAACCTTAATTTGAATACCACATTCAAAGCCAAAAAACCTAAAACGATAATTTCATTGATCTAAAAGAAAAAATTGTGCCTCTATTTACAACAATAAATTAAGTGTCGGTCAAGTCGCCATGTATATGACAACAAATAAATTGTTGCATCTAATTTGAGAGAAAGGAACATCTTCTTGTTTATTATAATATTCATATCCAAATATGCACTATTAATTTATACAAGTTAAATATAAATTTTTCCTTCTTTATATTTATTTTCTCTAAATATTATTTTGTATCAAAAATCTCAACACTCCACCTTTATGCAAAATCACACTACTCCAATGAAAACTCGGTTTTTAATTTAATCAAAACATCTAATTATGCAAGTCGGTCAATCGAACATCCATCCGCAACCTATTCAAAATTGCTTGTAGTACCTAAAGGCTACCATGTAGACTTCGTGATTTTCCTTTGCATACTCTACCTTGACTCAGACAAGTTTACCTCTTCAAATTCAATTTGACAACTCCCTACATCCTCCATCGTCTTTTCAAACAATTTATATAAAATTTTGGTTACCAGTTTGCTCGTAGAACCTCCCCATTTGCTTTTCTTATCTTTGTAACTCTACCTCAAATTGGAAAGTTGCGGCCTCTTACTTCCAATTACCCCATTAAAATAAAATTCTTTTGTTTCTACGATATGTCTAACTCTTGTTAGTCTCACCACATTTCTATCATCTTCAGCCTCAATGAACTTATCCTTTCAACATCTATGTCACAAACGTTAGTTGATTCCGCTTTGTTATTTTACTCTCTATGGTCAATGAATGTCTCTATATAATTGCATACATGAAAACATACAGAATCAAACACCCAATCTTTGTGACTGTCTTTGCCTACATGTAGGATGTTGTCATCAAATTCATTATCAAAGTTCATTTCATCCTCACTATTTTCCTTTTGTTTATTTTGATCTTTTCTAATACTTTCATCATTTCCTTATCTCTTTTCAGCTTGTGGTATGATTTCAATAAATGCCCCAATTTTTTATAACAATAGCAAATTACATCCCTTTTCCTATTTGGTGGATTATCTATATTTGCAAGATTGACCTCTTCGGTCGAGTTGTTGTTTTCCCTTCCTTCATTGACCTTTCCATCCATTAATTCATCCTCCGCATCTCCTCATTAAGAAGGATACAAACCACTGAACCAATTAAAACACCTTCATTCAAAGTTGAATTGTTTAATGCAATCACAAGTGTTTATCAACTCTCCGATAACGAACTCGTCAGCATAAGGCTTGAGTCTCATCACCAACCTTGTAATTCATAGCTGCCAATTGATTCACAAAATTGAAAGTCATTAAGATGCTCTTCAATTGACGCCTCTCCTCATTAAGCTTCAGATTCATCAATCTTCTTATAAGCAAAGTCTTGTTTGTTGCACGGTTTTTTACGTAAATTCCTTCCAACTTCTTTCAAATTGTACAATCATATGTTTCATTAACAACAATACGAAACACTGTATTCTCCAAAAATCGTCGAATAGCTACTGCAACATTCTTATACAAAGTTTCCATTTTGTTTTTGTGTCCCTTTCCTTTGTTCTTTAATGATTGGTGAAGATCGTCAAGACACTGAAAATCATCCATCTTTGTCTTCCATAATCTCCAATATTTCCCATCAAGTTTTTCAACATCTATCTTATCCATAACCAAACACTCTTTGAAAAAAAAATTGTGTAGTGGCTCTTATACCAATTGTTAGGGTTATCCCAAAGATTCTCACACAACTAGATTTGAGATGAGATAAAAAACAAATAAAAACAATACCCAAATAATTTCCTTCAAACCTCGGTCTCCAAAAACAAATGCAGAACCCTAATTTGAGTACCAAATTCAAAACCAAAAAACCTAAAATAATAATTTTCATGATCTAAAAGAAAAAATGTGTATATTTATAACAATAGATCACTTGATGGTCAGTCACTGTGTATATAATAACAAATAAATTGTTGCATCCAACTTGAGAGAGGAACATCTTTTCTTTTATTATAATATGCATATCCAAACATGCATTATTAATGTGGGTAAGTCAAATATATGATGTTCTTTTTATTTATTTTCTCTAAATGTGATTTTGTGTCAAAAACCACACACTTAAAATAATGTTGCTTAGGATGCTATCATTTCACCTTTCTAATTCCAAACCTAAAAATACTAATTATTTCATTAGCAAAGCATTCAACTGCCGAGCTACCAAACTAATTAACTAAATGTCAATTACGAAAAAAATCGTTCCATGATACTTTAAAACAAACTTTTGATCGCTCAGTAGTACATTACCAAACAAGAAATAATTGTTTCCAAAAAGATCTTTGACACATTCCAGTAATATTGCTGAATGAATTTGGTATTAGGAAGTATGAATTTTCAATGGTTTTAATTTTTAAAATTCTGGTACTAGACAGAAAGATTGGCTTTTCTATTCCATTTTTTTTAAATGGATAAATAATGGGAATTGTTAAAAGGAAAAACAAAATAGATAAAGGGCTATATTGGATGGGGGGAGATTTGACAAAAAGATAAATGCATATGGGGAGAATCTTTCGGTGTAGGCTTGTTATAGTATTAACTAGTTTATCTTTATTTTCATGAATACTCTTATTGCTTTCTTTTTCAAAGAGAGAAACAAAAATGATAAATGGCATGAAAATACCAAAAAATTTACAGTTTTACTTTAGGGGAGAATCAAATTATTGACTTTTCCCATATATACAATAAATGAAAATGTACTAATTTATCCTTTCTTTATTTATCTTTTTCCTCTGTTTCACTTACTATTAGCTTCTTCATCTTGTTCAGTATTTTCAAGTTGGATTAATGAAGATGATGGATAAAGATACATCAAAATCTCAACCGCCATCTCTAACTTTTTTGGTCTATGCCATTTTTTATTTTAATATTTGAATTTAAGCAATTTAGAATTAGGGTTTCTAAACCTTGAATAAAGGACGTTCTTATGAATCTTGTTCCACTAAATGTATATGTGAAAGGGATAAATAAAGAAAGGATAAATTAGTATATGTTCATTAATTGTATATGAGCAGAATCAATAATTTGATTCTCCTCTAGACAAAAGATAAATAAATAAAGTTAAAATTCTGGTATTTACATGTCTCTTGTCATTTTTGTTTCTCCCTTTAGTAATTCCCTAAATAACTTGAGTAAACATTGGCTTATGTAATTAACTTGTAACCAACTAGACATCTCTGAGGTCAAACACGTATGATCCATAAATTAAAAGTGTAAGCAACTAAACATCCAAACAACTAACATAATGTGCTAAATTAAAAGATTAATAATAAAAAGGGCTGAAATTACGAGAGTGCCACCAGTAGGAGGTTTAGAATCTCCAGCAGAAGCAAAGGCGTCCGATCCAAAAGCTCGAGATACCTTCAAGTTACATTTTCCCTTGCCATTTCTGCTATGTACCAGCTGCAGCTTCAATGGAAACGAAACAATCGAAGAAGCCGAATAACTCTGAGAAGATAATAAACTAGAGGAGGAGGAAGAAGAAGAATTGCGAGAGCACAAAATCAATGATGACGATGAAGAAGCTGGACTCAAAATCAGGGACATTTTGTTTAAAATTTACCAATAACTGGATTTGGGAGAGAAAATTGGGTTGATTGATATTTCTGTTTCTTAGGTAGACGGCTAAGCTTTCCATTTGTTTTTGTCAGTAACAAAAAATTACTGGGTCTGTTTATTAACCCGGGTATTTTCTCTTCGCCGGGTATTTTCTCTTCGCCCCGGGTAAAAATCTTAAAATTTTATTTCCAAATGTACCATTTTACAATTGAATAGATATCTTATTCAATTTACTGTATCTATTCATCTTCATCTATTTTCCGTCTGATGAAATTGATATGGAGGATACGAGCACTACAGATCACTGCGTACAACAAAATCAGGTATGCTTCCTTCATGGCTGCTACTATACTGGAACTTATATAATCATAGTGCCATATACACTAGGAATTGCTCAAAACCTAGTTTAGCATATACTAGGAAGTGATGAAAACATTGTTCGTTACATACTATGCTCGTTTTTTATTTTCTAGATTGGATGGGTGGCCGAAAAAGATGAAGAAATTGTTATAGATTATAGTAATGAGTTCACAACATATGATGTATGTAATTTATTTTACTATTATGTAAATTAACTTATTTTATAAATTGAAAATTTCTTCATTTTTTTATTGTATGAAGGTATTTCCAAATAGATATAAAATGAAAGAATGGATTGATTTCACTGCCAGAAGGAATGCGATGGTAGTGGTAATCTTAAAATCGGATATTAACAGTAGTGATAGAAATACAAGAATTATATTTGGATGTGAGAGAAGTGGAGCATATAAAGAGTACAAAGGCAAGAAATCTAACAGTATTAGATTAACAAGTACAAAAAAGTGCAATTGCCCATTTGTACAGGTCGTCTTACAAGCGAACCATCCGGTACCACCAGTATATATCAAGTGGTTTGCTAATCGTCACGTTGAAGCTGAAAAATGGGAGCATATATTACGAGATAGAAGAGAAGAATGGAAAAAGTTTAAAACTGTGATAATATAGCTAGATGGGATTAGCTGAATATTATGTACTTGTTGAATTTTGTAGAAGTAATGTCAAATTTGATCTACTGTAGTGACAGTGTTATTTGAAACCCGATTGTAATTTGAAGTTGAAATTGTTGAATTCTTGTTTGAAATTGTTTAAACTCAACATTGAATCATTCAATATTATTGCATGAAATTGTTGTTTTGAAATTGTTGTTTTGAAATTGAATTTGTGTTTTGTATATGTTGTCTTTGTATCACTCCCAAGTATCACTGCCAATATTTATCTAGTACTGTTATAAATTAGTGATTGCAATACAACAGACGTGGTGTACAAAGAAGTCGCGTTAATAGGCTACGTTGACGTTAACATAAATAACGCTAGGGTCGGACGAGGTCTTTGGAAAAATAAAGCTTGGGCAAAACGTTAATTACGTGCTACCTTCGTTGTATACAGGGTCTTCAAAATCATCAAAACCCGAGAGTTTTCCACTTCAAAAAACACCACGTGAACGAGGTCAACATTAATATTACGTCAAATGGTAACGTTGTTACCATAGATATACCGTTAACATCAGACGTTGTGTTTAATACAGGCCACGTGTGGCTTTGACGAGGGTGTTTGGCAAACATCGTTCATGTTTAACGTTTTCTTTATGTAAATGTCGTTCCATACAGGGTATTGACAACAAATTTTACCCGAGAGTTCAAACTGCAGACAGAATATCTCAAACTCAGAATTCTCGTTCGTAGACAGAATATCTCAAACTCTTACTGAATCATTATAGACACAGTATTAGAAATAATCAAACTGCAGACAAAATTGTGGACAAAATTGTAGACACAGTATCAGAAATAAGCAAACGGCAGACAAAATTGCAGACAGAAGCAACAACTGTTAACAAACATCCATGTGAACAAAATACCTTAACCGTTCGTCAAACTACAAATTAACCGTCCATAGACTACAAAATAACCATCCAATTTAACAACAAAAGGAGTCAAAATAGTTCCAGAACAAGAAGTACAGTAACTGAAAACCACTACCCAAAACTAATCATCCTTTTTAACAAAACGAGTACAAATCTTTTTAGCTTTAGTGAGGGCTTTGCGGCTTCTACCAAGATGAGCCAAACGTGAAGTCTCCGGTTGTGATGAAGCCAGTGTTATGCCTTCACTAATCACATCATTAAGCTCTTCATAGCTCTGCAGTGGAAATCGGTAATAAGCTATTATTGCAAAATCAGATATAAAAGAATAGTATATTGACTTTTACCGTGTATAAATGATCGTACGAAGGTCGATTGCTACGGTGAATAATTTGTTCATTAACTGGATGAACTTTTAACACGGTGCACGGGTAATACTAATCAAAATAATCACTTGTCACCATTTCAGTTGATTCACGCAGAGGAATGGAACGATATTGTGCACTAACAACATGATTTGGCATCGTAGCTGCTAATCACATCGGTTATTCTCGGTCCACCGGAAGATGTATTTTGTGTGCCACTAGAACCACCGATATCTTCATGCGTAAGATGCTCTTCAACATGTTGTGAAGGTTGCTGTTGAACAGGCTGTGAAGGTTGCTCCTCTAAATTTTTCTCTTGAACAACATGCTCAACAATTCGCTCTTGAATATCATGCTCGTCTCGATTTTGTTCCTCTGTTTGAGTTGTAGTGTCTGGATTTCTCGCTTTCACGCGTCGATTTCTTTCAGAAGCCGTTAGGGGATTGCGTGTTGGTTTTTTTGAACTTTCTGCAACAACAAAACAAATTTTAAATCCATATGTACACCATGATGCAAACTATTTTATATACGACTGATAAACTTCAAATACTGTCAATAATTTCATACGTAAACTATGATGCAAACAAATGTAAACTATTTAGAGGAGCATATGTATCCATATGCAAACTGTTTTACATACGACTTCACGTTGTTGAATTTCTAAGTTTTACCACCAACACTTGTTAAGACTCAACAACTCCCACTCTATTCTACTCTGGAATTAAGGTCAAAACAAGTTGGAGTTTTGTATTTAAGCTTGCACCATGTTTTGGAAACAAATCAAAGCAAGTTGTAGTTTTTACTGGAAACTAAAAGAAGAAAAATAAACACAGTGACACCTAAATTTGGTTTAACAAAGTAAACCATTTCAAAATCCCAATCTTCTCCCCCTCATTTCTTCTGGAAGTAAACTGAAAACAAATTGAAGTTTTTTATTAAAACCTGTACTATGTTCCGGTAAGAAATTTAAGCAAAGTTTTATATAGTTTTCTTCCCGAAAGTTATGAAACACAGTCACAAATTCAAATGTTGCAGAATTTCAAACTTCACAAATGTTAATGTCAGTAATACCATGCAAATCCCCTTCAAAAATGATGATTTTTGAAAACAAAATGCAAATTTTTCATTAAGCTTTGGTCAAGATAATGGAGGAAAAGCAGAGAGATGAACTTTGACCAAATCTTGATGATCCAAACAATGGTGGGTCTCGAGTTTAACATCAGGGTCGTTAGAAGTAGCCAACCTCGTCTGGTCATAACGTGGGTGTTGTCAACACCACGTTATACGCAGACGAGGTTGATTCAGCAACCTCGTTCGTGTTGCATTTCGTAGGTCGAATCGTGAATTCGAGTACAGAAATCGAAAGCAACATGGAATCGAATGCAACATCGAATCGTGAATTCGAGTACAGAAATCATACCGTGCCGATGCTTGCTCCTTCTTTCCTTCTCCATGGCGCGACGGTGACTCGCTTCGAACTGTGGTTTTGATCGGCAAATTAGGGTTTGAGGGTTTTGATCGGCAAATTACGGTTGGAGAAAGGATACGTAGTTTAAAGAGTGAAGAGGGTAGTAATGGAATTGAACGGGGTGGGAAGAGTAAATAACGGGGTGGATTTTTTTAAAAAAAAACTACGGGGTGGGAAGAGAAAATGATGGGGTGAGAATAGACGTAGCCAAAATTATTAAAAAATTAACATTTGCTGCTTGGGCCGAATATATGTGCTTTTAGGCTGCGTTTGTTTTTAAGAAGAAGTTTTGAATTCAAGTTCTGTTTTAAAAATCGGAACTTTCTTTGTTGTTTGTTTTTTATCAGTGTTCTGAATGAAGCATCTATTCAGACAAAACAATTCAGAACTTTTTTAATGCTTATTTTTCGTTCTGAATGCTGAATGTTGTTTTTTGTTCTTAATGCTGAATGAAAACAAACAAGTAAGTGATTATTCAGAATTCAACATTCAGCAATCAGCATTCAGACTTCATAATTCAGCAATCAGAATTCAGAATTCAGCATTTTAAACAAACGGAGCCTTAGTTTATGTATATACTCGTAATTTCAGTTCGGTCATGGGTAAGAATAAGGATTATTTGCTTTTGTTAAATCAACCAAAATACATACTATTTTTTTCTACTTTATTTTATGATTATTTCCCATTAAAAAAAAGGAATGGTTTATGAGACAAGCGCCTTTGACGAGAGGAGAGAAAAAAAGATTATTTTCTAAGTAAATAATTTGTCAACACTAACTCTTCCCTTATGAAAATTTACCAAAATTGCTAAATTGATCTTTACACTATTATTATTTTTCCTTTCGAGTAGTTTTCTATCTCATCAAAATCACTATTTACTTATTTTTCTGTTTCGAACATTATAGTTGATGTCAAGGTTACGGTCTCAACCTCTCTATATGAAAAGAGATATCAATCATTCTTTCTATCTCTATAGAGATAAAAAAACTCTTTATTCTATAACTGGAAAAAATAATTAGAATTTGAAGATCATATAGGAAAACTCATCTCAAGCTCGATTTAAATTTCCATCATCTTAATCTCTACCTCAATTGTGATCCAAATCGATACCAACGGATTTCTGTTTAAAAACTATTGATGACTGATTTTTTTATCACATGGAAAGAGAGGGAAATAAGATCTGCTAGGATTGTGCAATATACCATAGAAAAGGGGTGAATATGGTATTAAATATTTCACAGACGAATAGATAAATGCGAAAAATAAATAACACATCGATATATCCAGCTTCACCACTAATCCGTTAGTGTCTACTGATAGAGTTAGGGTATGCTATAGAGGCAGTTATGTAATTTGTTACATATATCTAACTCGATAATCAATCTTGTTCAAAATAAAAGGTGTTTTGTTTCTATTATATACTTGATATAATATGTTATATTAATTAATTTAATTAAAAGTATATTTAATAGAAAATCCATAAATGGTATGTTTTGTGATAGTAGTTACAATGCGTTGTAATTATGAGTGATTTATCGTAATAAAATAAACATATCATTTTAAATATTTCTAGTCAAGATGTATCGAGATTGGATATTGATGCATCCGTTGAGACTAGAGTATGTAATGTTTTTCAAATGTTGGGCAGTGTATTACGTATGACTGTTGGGGGCACCAAGGAGTTACGTACTTGCTAATAGTTATTAGATAACTATGGAATGACTCACTCGATAGCTTTGTTGTTAATATAACTAAGGTCAAACAGAAAATATCGATGTGGCAATATTATACAATCCCTCGACTTGAGAATACTATCAAGCTTCAATGTGAAAACTCTACTTTGATTATAGTAAAATCATAGCATGACGTACATCGAACGACTATAATTGGATTGAGAGGAAGCATTGGAAGTGAAACACTATTCAAGAGAGGATTCTTTTCCTTGGTTACATGATGTTAGTATCACGATCAATCGAAGTTAACTCGAAGTCAAAGTCTTTAGCCAGAGTAGTTCGGTTAATAATAATAGTTATTATTGAGCCAAGGACTTTATGTTCAGACTATAAAGTTGAATATGGATGATATCAAAATTTTGACAATTACCGAATTCCATAAGTCCAAAATGATGTAATTTTGACAAAGAGAATTGGTGTAAATAATTTTCATAATCGGGTAATGCTTAATAAAGTAAAAATGAATTTTACTGAAACCAAATAAGCGATAAATTTGGTCATAATATCACACCACCTACTAAGTGACATGTGAACATTCAGATTACGTAGTATGATCGGGTCAAATAAGCCCTTATGGAATAAATACTCAGTTGCTTGTGAACCGTCGGGTACTGTTTTATTCAATGTTTGTTCAACTACTCTTTTACCTGTGAAAGTAATGTACGCGTTAGGTTCAGTAATAATAACATCTCCCAACATACCAAAACTGGTCGTTACTCCACCACTTGTAAGGGATGTAAGGATTGATACATAATAACTTTTTACTTAATTGATAATTATACGAAGTAGAAGATATTTTAGTCATTTGCATCAAGCTCAAACTTTCTTCTTGCATACATGCTCCTCCGGAAGCATACACAATAATAACAGGTAGAGATCGATTGGTAGCACACTCAATCAAATGAGTGATTTTCTCGCCTACTACAGATCCCATTCTACCCCCAAAAATTGAAAATTCATAACCCTTATTGCTATGGGAATATCATTTCATTGACCAATGTCTGTTTAAACAGCTTCACTTAAACCATGTTTGAATTGTTCGGTATTAATCGCCGATCAAATTTATACATAAGAGTCACACAACTAAAACGACAAATACTCCTTTTATCACCTAATTTAATTAATTTATAATTGTTATAAATTTATCATCTTATGAAATATTTATTACAAAATTTTGCATTTAATGTGTTGAACAGTGTTAAACAATGTATTTATAATAGTTATAAATATATCAATAAACTTACGATATCGGTACACATTTAAATTTAGATTTAAATACAATGAATATTGTTCGGGTTGGAATGGGTTTTAAGCCTATATTGGGCATGCAAATTTTGGCCAAAATAGCATTGATAGGCCAGCCAAATGTAAGAGGGAGGCTTTTGAATGGTTTAAAAGAGTAGAATTGGTAAGAGAGAGATAAGGATGTGATCCACTTTTCTCTCCATTTCACGTCCTATTTATATGCCACTCCCTACATCATGTATTTAGAGGCCTTTTGCTCTGCATCCTCCTGCAAATTTTGACCACGTTATCTTATGTCTCTTATTTCTGTTATTTTGTTTATGTGAATGCATAATTGAGTTTGAGTTGCATTGGTATCCAAATAGGCAATACTAGATCCTGATCATAAATCGCTTTTGCTCAACCCGATTTTGTCACAACAGTTTAGTATTGGAGCTAGTGTTATTGTTCTGGTTGGGTGTTAATGGTTACTTCTGAAAAGTCTATTAGTAGATTTGGTGTCAATTATGGAGTTACATGTCTTGACGGAAAAGGAGATTTTGATACTTGGAAAATGAAGACGGAGGCAGTGTTGAAGAAGGAGAAGACTTTTAAGGTTGTTTATGCGCTTGAGAAATTAAAAGACACTAAAGCGGATGTTTTGGAGGAGATGGAAGATGAAGCCCTTACAACTCTCCAATTGAGTCTTTAAGATGAAGTTCTTCGAGAGTTCTCTCAGAAGAAGACGGCGAAGGAATTATGGGATGCATTATTAGATGCATATCAAGACAAGTCTCTCACCGATCGGATTATTCTTCAGCAACAACTCTATTCGTTTAAGATGAAGCCTGGAGCCGATCTTATGGAGCATGTAGATGCTTTGACCACTTTGATTATGATCCTAAAAGCAGCAAAAGTTGATATTACTGATGAGGCTTCGGTAGTGACCCTCTTATATTCCTTACCTAAGGAGTATACTACTTTTGTTAATTTCATGTATATGGCCGTAGTAAGATTAGCCTATCAGATGTAAAGGCTAGTCTTTATAATGAAGTGTTGAGAGGTAGATTGACGAGCACTAGTTTGGATAGTGGTATAGAGGGATTATCCGTTCAGAGAGGTAGAAGCCAAAGCAAGTCAAAGAATGGTGGAGGTTGAAGTAATTCAAGATCTTAGTCTAGAGGACCTGAGCGATTGACTTGCCATTATTGTAAGAAATCGGGGCACTTTATAGTTTAATGTCCCAAGTTCGAAGGAAGAAGAAAAGACCCAAAGCAAGCTTCAACATCAACTGCAGAGAAATCAGATACAAAGAGTCATACCGATGTGTTTACAGTTTCTGGCTCTTTTGGGAAGATCAACTTATGGCTAATTGATTCTGGCGCATCCTATTATATGACACCTGATAGGAACTTCTTTTCCACTTACCGTGAGATTGATGGAGGAGAAGTTTTGATGGGCAATAATACTTCTTGCCATATGGTTGGTATTGGTAGTGTGAAGATCAGGATGTTTGACGGTGTTGTTCGTACTATTACTGATGTTAGGCTTGTACCTGATTTAAGAAGGAGCTTGAAGTCTGTTAGGGCTTTAAGTAGGCTTGGATTGAAGATTGTAGTTAAGGGAGAGAAAATGAAGATATCGAAGGGTTTCATGATTGTTATGAAAGGTGTGAGGGCAGGAAATCTTTATCTATTGAAGAGCACTACTATAGTTGGTGAATCAGCTTCTGCTACTTCTACTGATTTAGATTCTTCCAAATTGCAGCACTTGTAGATGGGTCACATCGGCGAACGCATTTTGGATGAGTTGAGAAAACGAGGTTTGATTGATGGATTTCAGCATTCAAAGCTTGGCTTTTGTGAAGAGTGTGTTCTTGGAAAGCTGACAAAGATTTCTTTTAGTACAGGAAAGCATAAATCAAAAGCTGTCTTGGAGTTGTTCACACTGATGTGTGCGGTCCCTCCCCTTGTCCATCCTTGGGTGGAGCCAGGTATTTCATTTCGTTTATAGATGATTTCTCTCATATAGTATGGGTATACTTTCTACAGTCAAAGAGTGAAACCTTTGCCAAGTTTCGAAAATGGAAATCTATGGTTGAGAAGCAGTCAGAGAAGAAGTTGAAAGTTCTCCGTTCGGATAATGACGGTGAATTTGTATCACAGAAATCATTGATTACTGTAAGTCCGAAGATATTAAGAGGTATTACACCATACCAAGCGATCCTCGGTCTAATGAAGTTGCTGAAAGGATGAATCAGATATTATTGGAGAGAACTTGTTGCCTCAGATTGGCTGCTAAGTTAAAGAAGGGATTTTGGGCTGAAGCTTTCTCTATGATGGCTTTACTCATCAACCACACACCTTCTACTGCCATAGATATGAAAATCCCTGAGGAAGTATGGAAAGGAGAGCCCGTTAACTATTCATTTCTCAGAGTGTTTGGTTGCCCAGCTTATGTACATGAGAGCAGAGGAAAGTTGGAACCTGGAGTTCGCAAGTATATTTTTATAGGTTATAGAAGAGGAGTGAAGGGATATAGGTTATGGTGTCCTATTAGCAAGAAGATCATTATCAGTAGGAATGCGACTTTTGATGAGAAGACTATGTTGAAGGTGGAGCCTTCCTCATCCGATGACAGTTTGAGGACAGATGCAGAATACCAAACATGAGGCAATGTTTCTTTAAATTCTTTCCATAAAAGTTCAGATGGTGTCCCGTTGGCACCATGGTTGATGAGGATAGTACAGTTAATACAGAGGATCAGACTCAAGGTGGTGCTCATTCAAAGACTAGGCATGTCAAACAGAGAAGGAAGCCTAAGTGGCTTAATGAGTTTGTTAGATTAAGCATCAAAGACATTGACTTCGATGGCATGACAACATATGCACTGAATGTTGTCCACGATGAGCCTAGTGATTATAGAGAAGCTATTGCATCAGTTGACAGTTCTAGTTGGTTACTTGCTATGGAAGAGGAGATTGAATCTTTGAAGAAAAATCATACTTAGGATTTGGTGCTTCTTCCTACCGACAAGAGAGCTATTGGATGTAAATGGATCTATAGAGTGAAAGACAGCGTCAATGGTGATTTCAGATACAAAGCAAGATTAGTAGCAAAGGGGTATGTTCAGAAGAAAGGGGTAGAGTATCAGATATCTTTGCTCCAGTTGTTAGGCATACTTCCATTCGTATTCTTTTGGCATTAGTTGTTCATTATGATATAGAACTTGAGCAATTAGATGTCAAAACTGCATTCTTGCATGGTGATTTGGATGAGGAGGTTTAATTGAAGCAGCCGGAGGGGTTCATTGATAGTAGCAGGCCAAATTATGTTTGTAAACTTAACAAATCTCTATATGGACCGAAGCAGCCTCCTAGACTATGGTATAAAAGATTTGATAAGTTTATGCTTTCACATGGATACTTTAGAAGCTTTAAAGACCAGTGTGTTTATTTCAGGAGGTGTGATGGTGATATGATATATCTTTTGTTATATGTTGATTGCATTTCGAAGTATGGTCATAATTAAGGAGTTGAAAGCGGAGCTCGGCAAGGAGTTTGATATGAAGAATTTGGAAAAAGCACAAAGAATTTTGGAAATGGAGATATACAGAGATATGAGCGGAGAGAGTTGAGACTTACTCAGGCACAGTACATCGAGAAGGTCCTTGCTCGATTTCATATGGAGAAAGCTAAACCAGTTGACACTCCATTAGGCTCTCATTTCAAGTTTTCGAAAGACTTATCTCCTTCATCAGATGAAGACAAACGGTATATAGCTGATATATCTTATTCTAGTGTTGTTGGTAGTCTTATGTATGCGATGGTGTGCACAAGACTAGATTTGGCCTATGCAGTGAGTCGATATATGTCTAATGCAGGTAAGGAGCATTGGCTAGCAGTGAAGTGGATCCTTAGATATCTTCGTGGGACTTCTTTGGCTGGCTTGTTATATGGTGGAGTGGATGGAGACATCTCTCTTAGAGGCTACCGTGATTCAGATTATGCTGGGGATAGAGACGCACAGAAGTTAGTGTCGGGCTATGTTTTTACACTTGGCATAGGCTTGATTTCATGGAGATCAAAGTTGCAATCTATAGTAGCTTTGTCAACTACCGAGGCCGAGTTGATAACAATTATGGAAGCGACTAAGGAGGGACTGTATTTACTTCAGTTGTTGGATGATCTTTTGGTAGTGCAGCGGACAATATAGGTGTTTTAAAATAGTCAGAGCGTGATTCATTTAGTGAAGAACCAAGCTTATAGTTCTCGGACGAAGCACAATAATGTTAGAGGATTCTTTCTTATGCTTGAGGAAGAACGAAGCAAGATCAAGTTGGTGAAGATGAGTACTTTGGAAAACCCTTCAGATATGATGACGAAGTCACTTCCTAAGGACAAGTTTAAGCATTGCTCAAACTTGATCCATTTGATTTCAGTTGCTTGAGTGCTATGGGGCATTAGACCCAATAACCCCTATGTTTATTAATGATGAGACCTACATATTTTGAATCGAGGTGGAGTGTTGTTTTTTTGCAATTTAAATATGTGTTGATGAGTGTTCGAATAGAAGATATGGTGTAGAGTTTTGTATTGGAGAAGTCGGGAGTCGATTGGAGGAAGTGGAGATCAAAAGAAGTCGGAGTGGAGAAGAAGTGTGTTGTCTATAGGAGGTCAGACATCTGACATTACTTCAAACATCTGAGATGATATGGATCAGTTTTTTGGGAGTTTGGCCGATACGTATGTTGAAGGGAAATTTTTAACTTTTATGCTTGATTCTTCTTCATTTATGATATAGATTCTTTTGACGTGATCGGATGGCCTAGAATGATTAGTGCATCTATAAATAGCCTCCTAATCATCTTTCTAATAATAAAAAGATTAGAGAACCAATCATATTCCAATAATTGCAATCAATATAAACCATAGCTAAATCAAATTGGGGGTTTTCAATTTCTAGTGCTCTATTTTATAATCTCTTCAATTATGTGTTTGATTATAGAGAGTCTCTACATATTGCAACTCTCTAATCATAAAATTAGCTGGTAACCTCTGATGATTGAATAAAAATGGGTTGTTGGATCTCCGTGGACGTGGGGTGCATATTTCCGAACCACGTTCTCTTATGTGTCTCTTATTTCTATTATTTTGTTTGTGTGATTGCATAATTGAATTTGAATTGCATTGGTATCCAAATAGGCAATGCTAGATCCCGATCATAAATCGCTTCCGCTCAACCCTATTTTGTCACAACAATAAAAGGATGAAGATTATAGGTATATACATGTAAAATAACGACTATTTGCAAATAGGCTAAAGCATCGACAATACTCTTCATCCATATTTGTCATTTTATAGTATAAAGAAAATAAGTTGGTAATTGGATATTGGAGGACCATAAGCCCAATATCATAGGTACATCATAGAGAAGAAAGAAACCAACAGTAAATTGAAATAAAGTACTTTGGCCATAATTATTATAGTAGGAATTTTTCTAGTTTGCTTGTATGACAAAATAATTCAAGGCAACACATTAGTACAAATTACTAAGTTGCTTCAATGTATGGTAACATTCAAAATGAAATAAGATAGTTTGGTATAAAAAATGTGAACATAACAGTAAAAAAAAACACCGGAGTAGAAACATTAGTAAACTATGGTGCCTCATTCCAATGCCAAATGTTGTAGACTTGGAAGTAATGTAATACATTTTTACTTCTCCTTTATAATTAAAGTCAAAGATTTATATGAAGGATTGTCCTAAATAAGTAAGAAACAAAGGAATATTTCATTTTAATCATGCATTGTAGTTTTGTTTCTAACTTGGGCAATCATAGATGCCTCGTGAAAAGCTCTGAAATACAAAGTCGGTATCATGTATCATGGATTGTTCCTCAACACCATAAAGAATACGTTTTTCATGATTGTATTTCTATCCGAGTTTTAGTCAAAAAAGATTAAGCATGCATAAAGTAAATCATGTTGTTTCAATACCATAGTGAATCATATTTTGTTTAAAGTTGGCTTCAAACCATTTATGAGAAACGAGTGTTACGGCACACTCTTCGCGCGTGACGATAAAACATGCTTCATGAGTGAATTGATTTTTTTTACAAATTATACGTGTTTAACATATTTAAAAGAAATGATTTTCTTAAATATGTAGTTATGTTTTTGCGTTGGAATCATGTGTAATCAGTTTGAATTTCACTTCTAAGTTTGAACATTTAATTTTTTGTTAGGTTGAATTTTTGTTTCTGTTATCAATTAATAAAGAGCGAAAACGTATATGATATATCACCATCCATTTTTCTCCATAAATTTTACCTGCAAAAACAAGAAGAGAAAACCGAAAAGATAATAAAATTTAATTATATTATTATTCATATTTTTTGAATGGATATCACTTACTACTTCAGAAGTAAAATTATCGTCCCAACCGTAATCATTTTTTGAGGGGGACTTTTTATCGTCATCTGTTGATTTCTGGATATGTACACTATCTTTCGTTGAAGATGCTTTTGGAGATATATCATCTTTTTCGGTCGACCTTTGCTTATCAGAATGTTTAGTATCCATTGGTTAGCTGATAAATTGTGTTGTATGTTGAAATTAATTTTTTAATATATAGAGTAAAGTAATAATAATGTGATGATTGACATGTACTTTTGAACATTTTTTATAAGAAGCATAATCTTTATGCATATTTAAAAATAAAAAGTAACATGGAAAAAGAATAAATTTTCATCGATCAGTTGATTTTATACCCGTAAATAACATATAATCATGATATTATTTTAAGAATACACATAGCAATGCACTTAAATAAACAATACAAACAAATTCTAAAAAGTGCAAATTACCCTTTTAATATAAAACAGAAGTGTAGAAGTTGCAGTGGCAGAAATGTTTTTTTCCTGTAAATAAGATTGAAATCTGTTTAAATATAAAAATAACATGAAAAAAGAATAAATTTTTATCGATAAGTTGATTTTATGTCCGTAAATAATATGTAATCATGATATTATTTTGAGAACACACAAGCTATGCACTTAAATAAACAATACAAACAAATTCTAAAAAATGAAAATTACATTTTTAATGTAAAACAGAAGTGTAGAAGTTGCAGTCATAGAAATGATTTTTTTCTTATAGAATAAAATTGAAATATAAAAGTGCAAGATAGGGCTATAGTGTAAAGCACGGTTTCGGTGGTATATTTACACCAATCTGAAGCTGTGATATCAGATATTAACGATGACGAGCAACTCAAACTCAATGAAGCGTGTTCAAAAGTAAATAGTGATAGTGAGAGATCTGAATGGAGATGACATGGGACAGAAGTAGAAAAAGAATAGGGGTGAAAAGAGATGTGAATATAGATGGATAGAGTGAATGGCATATATAGGACTTGGTAGATATTTCTAGAATGGTATATTTGTGTTATGAAGTTTGAATATTTCTATGTTGGACGGATTAAGGATTATAGATATGAATGCCACATCTATTTTAACTCATATGTGGTATCTTAACTCATTTATTGATTCAGAAATTTTCAAATCAGGGTAGGAAAAAAATACAGTCTATAGAAATCTTAACTGACTGACATGGTCAAATGTTATGTAACTTTATACATGATATATGCTACCGAGTGATATCTAATAGTCATCAATACTCTAAAATGTTTTTTATTGAAAAGTTAATAGAGCGATATAACTGCTATAGATATAGCATGTTATGTTTTTCAGTTTATAAACACAATTGTATAATGTTATATGGTTGCTGCCCTTAATTTTGATATACGTTTATTCACATGATTGCATAACGTTATATCATCCACTTGCTTGATGGTGCAATAAATTGATATAATAACGACATTATTAAATTAATGCTTATTAATTCTACTTTCCAATATTTTTTCCTCTTCCCTTAAATTTATTTTTGCACTTAATAAGTTTCTCATACATATACATTTTGATATTTGTATCATTTATTCACAGTTTAATGCATAACCTTGAAATTCATAAATCTCTAGATATGGTATACAATAAATTAGGATATATTCATTTGTTTAAATTAATTAATCAGAATCAATTAATTAAATCGTTTCCAACATTGTAAAACCATTTATATTTTGATATTTGTATCATTTATTCACAATTTAATGCATAACCTTGAAATTCATAAATCTCCTGATATTGTATACAATAAACCAAGATATATTCATTTGTTTAAATTAACAACATATTTTTTTACATGTCCATATAAAAAGTAATTTTGAAAGTTCCAGTCGGACCATTACGCTTCTAAGCCAACTATTAATAAAGGTTTAATCAAATACCTTATAGATGGAGAAGAGAAAAAAGAATGTTGCATTTGCTGCTTTTCTATTCTCATTTTTCGTTTTACATCTTGTTGGAAGCAGTTAGGTTAATGTAGTTTCTTCTCCAACCATTATGAAATGTCTTTATCATATTTAAGGTAATCATACATCTATTTAAGCTAAGCTTTTCTTATAAAGAATTCATCTTACACATCATTGTTTGAAGTTTTGACTCATGTGAATCAATAACATACTTTTAAGGATCTTTAAACTTCAAGGGTCTTTCATGTATAATTGCTATCAATATTTGAGATAACGCCTTCTAAATTGCTAATCCCTAATATCAAGGAATTCTTGAAATAATTTGCTAGCCAAATAAAATGAAACAAAATCATATTGGCACTCAATTGCCAAACTAGCAACATCTTACATATTAAACATATACATCGAACATTATGGGTTCTACGAATAAGGAAGATAATGATTCATTTAAATAGTAAGTAATACATTTAGCTTAGACTGAATCAAATTATAAAATTAAGAGATAACATTACCTGTCTGTTTTGGTGGATTGAAAGTTGTTGATGAATTATCTTTCCATCTTCCAACGTATCGTTCTGTTTAAAAAAAGTTGATCGCAAGAGAGAGAAATTTTACTATGTAGGAAACTTTGATTTTGACTTATATTGAAATTTGCACCTTTTCATTAGAATTATGGATACCGGTCTCATAGTAACCTAACTCATTATCTGCTCGATAGTACTTCGATATTCATATCGGCAATTTCCGACCATGAATTTAAATCCAGCAAACTTCATATCAATTATTTAGGCTCGCGATATGAGTTTTGATTTAGACCCAAAGCTTAATGATCCATGTTATGAGATTTGAAGAAGAAAGAAGAGCATAAGAATCTCGTGGCTTGAAGAATAATGACGCATGACTTTGTGATGATCAGGAGAAAGGAGGAAATGCTCAGTTACATGGGATAATGGTTGTACTAGTTAAGTGGCTACACAAATGACAAAAGTGTCACTGCATTATATAGTTCTTTTGATTTCAAAAAGGGGTGATTTGAAAAGTTAATAAAAGGCTTCACTTTGACTTGATTGACCAAGCATTTGCATTATATATAAGATTATCTATCTATCATTTAAATAGGAAAGGAACAACCAACACTCTAATTTGCTGACATATGTCATCACCCAAGAACCTCGACCAATTCAATTGCGTACCATGTTCTACATATTTTATATTTTACAATTCTCACATTCATAACCGTTCCTCTTTTCTCCTTATTCCATTTTTTCTGAGGACCTCGCCCAAGTCAATTGCATTACCATGTTCTACATATTTTATATTTTATGCCTTTTTCACATTCACAACCGTTCCTCTTTTCTTTTCATTCCATGGATTCTAAGGAATACCGATCGATAAAATCCTTTTGTGTGATGCCCTACAAAGTAACGTATCTATAATCGACTTGAAATAAAGTAAATCTATAAGAGCATCTCCACCCCCGGAGAATATAATTTCATTTGATATCTATGTATCATTGTTTACTAGACAATGTTAAGTTGATTTGAATAAAAAAAATTGTACATCACAATAAAATAAATTTATTCAATTCAATGCAAATACACTTAAATGTTAAAAGTTACTCATGTGGCACAATATTATTGGTGGTCATCACTTGAAATTGTGGAATGCAATTTCTAAAACTAGGCATTTAACTTCACAATGTCTAGTGAATGAATTGCCACGTCATACTACATAATTAATTCACATTACCATTGAAGACTGAAAATTAAATAAAATTGTTAAATATCCATGTGTCATCCACTTTACATTGAAAATACAGCTAATCGCTTTGATAGAGACGCTTCCTTCTTCTCCCTTGGCGACTTCATGACTAGGGCTGTAAATTTTGTACGAGTGTCCGATGTCCGTTCGTGTCCGTAATCGAAATACGTCCGTCCGAGTCCGTTCGATTTTCATTTAGGACACGAGCTAGGACAAGAAAATTTGTACAAGAAAAAATATTGTCCGGTCCGAGTTCGTTCGAATTCGTCCGAATTTCTTATAGTTCAGTATATCTAATGGAAATTCTATTAAACAACATAAAATTTGATGTAAATAACATTGTTCGTCCGTGTCCGTTCGGGTCCGTGTCCGAAAAATGTATGTACGAGTCCGTCCGATTTCATTTAGGACACGAGCTAGGACAACAAAATTTGTACGAACATAAATCTCGTCCGGTCCATGTCCGGTCCGATTTTATTTAGGACATAAACTGAACACACCTCCGTCCGGTTCGGTCCGACCGATTTACACCCCTATTCATGACTTCTCAATTCATAATGGAAAATTGCATCTTCTCCTTTTGAATGTAGCGATTCTCTCGATTTTTTCTTCTATTTGTTTGATTTACTTATTTCTTATGAATTTAAGACTACATTACTATTGATTTACACATAAACTGCTTTGACTTAGAGTAGATCATTTGTTGATATTATTACCCAATAGTTGCTGGATTTGATTCAATTGAGTTTCTGAAGATAAAATGATAGCGCTATTTGTTATTACTCTATACTATTAAAATTACAGAATGATGCATGTATTTTTTCCTGTAATTTCAATTGTGATTATTCAGTGATGATTGATTTTTAGGAGGTCGATGATTAAATTCGTTTCAATCTTCAAATGCAACAAATTGTGAAAAAATGAGTAATTCATGTGTTTCCTGTTTATTTTCATACTAGGAAAAGGAATTATTTGAACTAAAATATTCTACGTTGTCCAAAATTATGAGATTTGGTGTTATTTGTATTACTATTCATAATATTATGCTTAAGTTCTTATCGTTTGCATATACAGTTTCAATATATCTTTTTATAAGACTGCACTAACATTTTCATTTTAATTGTATAATGTTTCATCCTGTTTAATTCATCTGTTTCTTCCAGAAAAGTTTATCAGTTTAAATAGTGTTACCATTACATATTGTTATTAATGAGATCTTTGAAATGTATGCATACAGAAATCTTTTTAGTTTACTTTAATGCTCTAACTATTCATTCATGATTCAAAATGCACTAATAAATGTTCATGCTACCTTTTGTATCAAAAAATAAATAATATTACGATGTAAAGAGTTGTGAAAAAATATATTTACCAAATAAATATCTATATGGAAGACCATCAGTTGTATCTGTTAATATGTAGAAAATAATTGAAAATCTTCTTCAACTTTCACGATAATGTTTAAAAATATAAGATTATTTTTTTTGTTTATTTGTATCAATTTATTTATCGGTGTTAGTGATGTATTGATAACATAGTTACTAGCTTATAAACAAAGATTTGAAATTCTCGATAATTCGTTGGGATACAAACAAATATACTAGGTTATGTTGCAAGTTCCATGCTTGACTTAGATAAAGCCTCCAACCTTTTCTACAACTAAAGCGAAGCTACATGAAGAAAATGCTACATAATATACAACTGATTTACCAAATAAAATTTATGCAAGTCTTTTCTTCAATTGGCTTTGTGCAAGCCTACTTCATCAGTTTTACATGTTTCATACAAAACTTACATAGGCACCAAGCTTATGACTCTGCTGACATACTAAAAATATCACTCCATATATATATCTTCAGAGGCTTAAATTGTTTTGGCCTTTACATCAGTAATTCTAAAAAATACATTTTTTGCCAAAAATTCCTCATGTTGATAAGTTGTTTTTTTCCCGACAACTTTGATGGAAGCCCTCTAATTTTTCATATAGTTAGAGCGGAAAATAATGGATACTTCAGTATGCACCATTATCCCCTTATATAAAGTTACTCCATTTGGTTCCTTAAAGTTAACTAATTATAATATCTTAATTTTTTACTATATAGCATGCATAACTAACTATACTTGTATGTAGTGTATAGTAGTAGGATAATTATGTACAATAATCATAAGTACATGGCTTAATTTAGTTCACTTATACTCAACTTGCATGTTATTTATTATTACAAGATTCCTTAACTTATAAAACGTCACACATTATTCATGAGTTCTTTTTACTGGAAAATCAAGAATGAAAGTATCTAATGTACTAAATCTTATATTGTTATGGTTATTATTTATAGAGTAAAGCATTTCATGTGTATATTTGTTTCTTTAATATACTGTCATGTCCATAAAAAATGCAACCAAGGTACTAAAGGGTATATTGTCATGAGCAAGGTATTTATAAATGTTCTGAACATAACTTAGTAATTTACATTAGTTAGGAATAATGAATATAAGATGGTAAGTCAACTAAGCTAATGGTCGGTCAAAAGTGAGTTTTTTTAAGAAACTTATCATGCTCAAATTTATGATTTTTGATTTATAGGGTGGAGTCATTTACATAATTTTTATATTTACAAATCAAGATTGACGAAGATATCAAATGATGGAGATCCTAGATCATTAGAAGGCATAGAAGTAAGACTTTTATTCAATACGACTTTATGTCTAACGAGATACGAAGAGAGTGGATTTGTAAAGAAGTAGGTGGATAAATTTCGAGAAGCTTCTGAGCAGACATGTCATTACATTCAGTGACGAGACTAGATTGTAGATGAGGTGGGCAACTTCCCTACCCAAGATTTTGTAAAAATTACTAGTATAATAAAGAATTTTAGTCACATATTATATATAATGCATCTTAAATTAGTATGTATTACTTATATAGATGTGGTTACTACATATCAAATTTATAGTGATGGAAATCTAAAGAATATATAACTCAATGGGTATTGTTATGTAAATTAGTTTTGGGATAAATAATGTTTATCGTCTTAGTTTTATTAATGACTACCGTATACATATGCATATGATAATATATGACCAATTCATTATTATTGCTTTGTTTTATGGATATTTTGAGAACAAAAATTATAACATATATTCTTTAGATAACAATTCAAATGTTTCTCACATTGTCTTAAATCATGATAAAAATTTAAATTCTTTGGTTCCATTAATTCTTCTATAGATGTACGGTTACTTTTCTTATTATTGAAGTTTGATTATCCAAAAATCACTTTAAAACCTTTCGCACATAGTTTTCATGACCGGACAAAACTGCGGTCCAATCTCGAATTATCCTAAACCATGGACTACTTAGTTCCGAAGCATAATCAAATCTCAGTTGTTCATGAATTCAGGTTAGACCTTCAAACCAGTGGTCAAACTATCCATTTTATCTGGTTGAACCATGATTTTTTAATCTTTCTCCCACTTTCTCACCGTGCCATTATTTTTTATTTTCATCCTTTGTGCTATTTTAAAGAAAAAAATTTACATTGCAAAAATTATCATAGTCCAAAATCTAAATAGTAAGCTCCACCACTTCATTCTTTACCGCTGCAAGTTCATCCAAACCAATGCAAGCTTCGCCAAGATCATCACTAAACTTCTCTCGTTGTGCATTGCTACCGTTTATATAACTGTAGTTGTGTTGGTGCAGTTGTACACTGCAGTAGTATACAACGTCGACTGTGGAACTTGAAGATCCTCTACAGTTGGTACACCTAACATTTTTAATTCAATATAGCTTTTTTAAAATATGTAAATTTTCATAAAAAATCAAAAGTTTTGTCAGTTGAACCATCGAAACCTAAAACCTTGAATCATCACGATTTGACTTGCGGTTTGGTCAACAATACCATGCCTTCGCCCACTGCAACTGAAAATTCTAGTTTCGACGCTGATTACATTAATATTTTGCTTTGATGTAGAATATAGTTTGTAACCTTATATTACATCGATACTTTCTCCCTAAACTATTTAGTTAGATGTCTCACTGTGCAATGTAACATTTCCTTTTTCGGTAATCAAATACACACATATAGTAAGATCTTTAATATTGATTATTATACGTGTTTGTCAGATTTTTATTTTTTTTCATCTACAAGCAAGACATCTACTAGAGCCTGTAGATACAGTTCTAGCAAAACATATAATATATTTTTTAGCATTAGTAAAAAGGTTCTACAGATAATAGATTCTTAAATCATGATTGCTTCTTTGGCAAGACATCTACTAGAGCCAGTAGAAACAGTTCTAGCAAAACATATATTAGATTTTTTTGCATGCATTAGTAAAGAAGATGTACAAATAAAGGTGGAATCCAATGCACGAGGCTCTCGTACAATAGCGGGTTTTGAAGAGGTCGATAATGTATGCAATCTTTCCCTCGCATTGCGAAGAGGCTGTTTCCGAACTCGAACCCAAGCACCTAGATCACCATGCGGGTGACCTAACGTTGCGCCAAAATCTACAAATAATAATAATATTATTATTTTGGTACTATACAATATTAAAAGTCTGAATTTTCATTGATTTCTTCTTCTCTAATTCGATGTTTAAAAAGATTGGTGTGCATGTGATGTTATGATATTCTACTTTTATGAGATATCGTGTGTGACTAATTTGTTTTCAAAATTTGAATTTTATGTGAAATTTACAGTAATATATTTCTCACTATTAATATAATAATTTTTAAATCATGATTAATTCATGTAGGACTATGGCACAATGTAAATATCTTTGAAAAAATGTGCAAAGAATTAGTTAGTAAGTTAGTACACGCATACACAAACTCGATTGCCCATGTGCATAATATGGGCCCCACTGGACTTGTAATGTATTGTAGATTATTAGATTATATCACGAATCCAGTGTATCGGTATTCTGTCACATATTGAATGGTTGAATATATTGATGCATCTATATATTAAAAAAAGATTATTTTGTATGTTTGCTAGTATTAAACTTATGGCTAAAAAATAAAAAAAACCATATTTTTTAGTTAAATAACATTATATATGATTTTATCAATTAATAAATTATATCCTAAAGATTAAATCATATAATAATTATTTGAAAATCTCTGAAAGTTTGGTTTTGAACAACAATAATTCGGCAGCAAATTTTACTTCATTTTAATATATATTTATATTTATTACATATTTAAATATTAATATTTCTATTTATTTAACTAGAAATTGGTTATATATATGTTAATATAATTTGAAACTAATTACAAAGTTTATCGAATAACATTACATAATTTTTAGTTTTTGAATATAAATTTTTATTAATTTTAACAATTAATTTTGATTGGTTTTCAAATTATTTTACAATTTTTTATTTAAAAAAATTATTTTATAAATCCCTAAAAAATTAATTTTCTATGTCATGAGCTCCAAATTAGCTAACATCAATTTTATAAATAAATATATATATATTATGTATATATACGTGTGTTTGTATATATATAAAATAAAAAATATTTTTTAATTTTGTTCTCAGGTTTGTAGTAGAAACCAAAAAAAATTAAGTTTTTTTATATTAATTATTAAATAATTTGTTATATAGTGTAAATGAACATTTGTTTAAATACATCTTAAATATTTTATATAAATTATCATAATTACTATTTCCATGTATTTATATATAAATATACGATTGCATTTTATAAATGTATAATTTTATTTGAATATACACATATATGTTACATTTTATGCACACACACACAAATATATATATATATATATATATATATATATATTCATTTAGACAACACATAGAATACTATAGAGGCTAACATGCTTATTGTAGTGTAAAATCCAACACTCATACATGAGCACGTCAGACCATGCATGTTTTATTATGTTGCACATGCACGTACACACATATTTGTATATGGTACACATATTCAAACATAATACAAAATAATATAAAGTAAAACTTTATTTATAAAATCAAATAAAATAATGATTTTATTTAAAATAAATATAGAAAAGTTCTAAATAAATTTAGACTACATAGGCCCAACAAAGATCCTAAAAGGTAAAAAAATTGAAATTTACCAAATTCGTCCACTACGGGCTGGACGAGTTCTCATAATGATATCGGAGCCCAATAGCCTATGCAGTCTAAATTAGTCGTATTAGGGCTAATTATTTAAGCTTACAAGTTAGTAAGATGATTGGTGGGTTATCAAGTATCATGTCTTACCTGGCTACCATCCTGACCCAAATAGTTATGTAAGCCTAAAGGTTGCCCTTAATAAAAAATCCCAATTTGAATTGAGCATTGGGCTAATTTCAAAATTGTTTTGAAATTAAAAATTAAAGTTTTAAATTTAAAAGTTAAATTGAAATAAGAAAAATATTATAAATGTTATAATATAGATTTTCAAATTATTTTGAAAATTAAAATATTTTTTTAAATTTTTTTTAAATTTAGAAGTTAAATTTAATATAAAACACATATTATAAAAGTTATAGTACAATTTTCCAAAATATTTAAAAATGTTATAAAATTAATTTCAAAAATATTATTTATTAATAAGATTAATTAATTAATTACTTAATTAATTATATATATACATATATAATATATATAATGATATATGCTATGTTGTCTTGAATTGTTTAAGGCAATATGAGGATACATGTATGCATGAAAGAATTTTTGAAACTAATAAAATTTAACTAAAATTATTCAATTAAATAAATTAATAAAGGTTAATCAATTAATTAAAATTCATATATATATATATAAGATATATGTGTATCACTATAAAGGTACATATATTCAATATAATATGTTATAGTTGAATAATATACTAACTAATTAAAGTGTTAATTAATTAAATAAGATTTAATTAATATAATATTGTATGTAAGATTATTATATAAGAAAATCAAATTATAAAAGTTATATAATAAAACATATAATATAAATGTATATTAAAAGGTGGAATAGTAAGAAACCCAAATAGACTTAAAGAATAAATACTTATGTATAGTACGTATACCATGATTTATGATATGTCCGACACTTGAATCACAAGGGTATTTCATAAGAAATACATTGTTCCATAAGTTGATATCACTCAATTAAATATATTGAAGATTATGAATCTTAAGTATAAATGTTGTCCTTTACCATTTATATATTAATAAATTACTTTCATACTCTTCGGTTGTTGAGCAAACTCAAACTAGAGATGTTATATGTAGTATTATCAATATATTGACTAGAAAAGGTAAGTTAACCACATGTATTTATTAAGCAAACTCAATGTATATATACTATACTTAGGCCGATGTGAAATGGTAGGTGCGAGTGAATAATCTCTTTCGATTTGATGAACAAACTCAAGGTCGAAATGAGATTAGGACAAGGAACCACGGGTTAGAAGTTGTATATGATACAATCGATAAGGAGTGTAGGGCTATGACTTGTTGAATAAACTTAAGGCCGGAATCCCAAGACAGACGAGTGCTAACACCCACTAGTGAAGCAAAGGACTTCTTTGTTTCGCCTTAGGGTTTGGAGAAACATAAAAAACTAGTGGGAGCCTTATTTGAAAAATGAAATGATAACATTTAACCTTTCTAATATTGTAAGAACATTTTCTACATAAATTATTATAATCTACATTAATAAATTTGTGTAATTAGTATAGTTGATAAAATGATTATCAATTAAAATATAAAAATAAACTGAATTAATATTGACAAATAGAAATGTAAACTTATCAATAATTTTTGTATGTTGACCCATGCAAGTGCCTAATTATACAACCACTGAATATGTTCGTAACTTGTTCACTTACAAGTTTGCTTGGCCGAGACTATGTATTGTCTTAAATGAGTTTTGAAATCTAAAAGCAGTACAAGAATATAAATATTTATGTCCGCAGCTCTAGTGGAGTTGGCATGGATTCCCAGCTCCCCAGTAGAGGAAGAGGGTTCGAGCCCTAACAGCTACACTTTAGTAGCTTGGAATTTATGGAGGCATGTAATAATCCCATAAAATGAGTTGAAAATCTCGGGATCGAAAAGTGCCTCCGTGAGAGCCCGACTAAAATGTGGGGTCGGTTAGGGCGGGCCTACAGAATTCCCTATCTCTACTCTTTGAAGTAGGTTTTTTTTAAATATGGATATTTAATCCATATGTGATCACATATAAATGTTATATGGTGAACAGTCATAATTCATAATGTATGAAACCTCAATGAAATTAGTTCATGGAAATATGAAAATGAATTGTAGTGTGAGATCGTGTATTCAATATGATTGATTACAATAATGATCTTGTTGTGTTAAATGTAACATTGGACCAAAGGTTATAAGATAAATATAAGAATTCGATCACTAAAATGTCAGTTTGATCATTTTACGTAAAGTGCAATTTATTTGATGTCCTTAAAAGTTAAGGATGACCAAATGCATTTAGTAAAGAGTTTGTTATGGTATTATACTAAGGCTTTCCTTTGAATGGTTCAACCATCTAGAAATGAAATCAAATGTATAAGAGTGGATATAACCTAAGGCACGGTTAGGATGAAGAGAGTGAATGGCCAGTTCTGCTTTATAAAGAAACATCGAAAACGAAAACTATAAAATAATAGTTGATGCTTAAAATTGGAATGAAAAATATGATTTTATTCCAAAAAGCATTTTCACATAGAAAATTAGTTTCTATGATATTTATATCTTTGAATTTAAGATGCTTGACTAAAAAATTCTCGATCATAAACCAGTTATAGTAAATGAAATAAATAGCCTTTATTAAGTGGTTGAATGGAGCTTCATATTTCATACCCATTATAGTAATAGCGAAAATAGTGGAAGCATGCTATATAACACTTATTTGTCGCATCAAATTAATAAAATTATTTTCGTAAAACGTACCAAACATTATTTATGAAATAATAATTATTTTTCAACATTGACTGAAAAATAGACATAGATTTATTTCTATATGAATATATAAATATTCATTATAAAATAAAACTATAACAGTGGTATTTGTAATGCACCGGAAAATAAAGAAATAACTAATTTATTTGCAATTATTTTGGAATTATGGACTAAGCCAAAGTTTAGAGAAATAATTCTGTCATTATATTATTATGAATCATATGGTACTAGTGAATTATATCTTAAATAATAAAGGCAAAACACCCATTGAGTGGGAGCATCGTAAGAGTTGACGAACTCTTCGGATTGATACATATAGATGTATGCAATTGAAAGTCTATTAATATCAGAATATTTCCACATACTTCGATATATTCGTCGATAGGTTATCATCGACATGGACGTATGTATTTCATACACTTGTAGTATGTGTATGACAGACTCATAGAGTATAAACTGGAAGTAAATAAAACAGCGTGCAATAGAAATTAATATTAATTCGATTTGATCGAATAAGTGAGTATATTGGAAAGAGTTCCAAATGGACCTAAAAATGAATAAAGATTCAATCTCAGAAGTCACTTCTCTCTATGATACATGATAATGTATCAGTAAGGAGTAATCGTACTTTTTTGAACAAAGTACGATTGATGGTGAGTGAGGATGAGTTAACTTCTTTCGGTAAGGTCGTATACTTAAGAGTAGTACACGAGGTTAAAATTATTTTCATCTAAAGAAGTGTTTACAAAATCATACAGAATATGGGTTTATAAGAAACCACAACATATCCCTGGCCAAGGAATTAGCAGGTTGTGTAAGTCGAGACACTACACGTAATAATTGTTTGTGGGGAGTCTTGTATGAATTGCCCCAAAAGGAGTTTAGGAATGACTATCATTGTATAGCCAATTTGATTATGTTTTGAACATAATTATTGTAAACTAAACTAAATCAGCTTTACATATAAGGCAATTCATAAAGTGCTTATGAGTACCTCTTTCATTGCACTCAGAAACAATTGTTGTTTACAACCGTTATTTCAAGAAATACTAACTTCGTAAGAAAGGAATTTCTTTTAGAAATTATTGGTAGTAAAATAGATTTGATATGATCCAAAGTTGAAATTGATTAGGGATGTAATGAAATTAACCAATCTAAACGAACACAATGCATTAGAATGTCTAAAAAACATTATTGCATATCGAAGAGAAACTACATGTTTCTTATCAATGTCGAAAATAGATAATCCTCAGTAGTCAATTAAACCATTAAAAGTATTGACTCTATGATATGGTATGATGTGCAAATTCGAAATGGATTCCAAGTACAGTATCAATATATAATTTTGACAGTTGTACCTGAAGGGATATGATCCATCGACCGCGATCGAGTCTTCAAGAGCAAGAATAATGCAGTTGAAATACAATGAACAACGTTGATAAGAATTAAATCATAAATTTCAATTGTTGAAATTATGCATAGTTGATTCATTATTCAACGTGCTCAAGTTAATTCGGATTTACTCACAAAATTATCGCTTGGTATGACTTTATGCTTTGGTATATATGAGTTGAAATGGAATATTTTAAACAATGATTTAGAATAGACTATTTGCATGTAATAACCAAAGTGTCTTGAAGACAGTGGAAGCGATATTGAGTTTATTAGTTTTTAATTATGATCCAAGAAATGATACAAAGGTATCATTCTATAAGTATTAGAATTGAGTAAGTACTTTAGTAGAAATATCAATAGTTTGATTTTCAGCCAAAATATCGAGGAAGCGTGTGTCTATAAGAATGAACCACTAAAAGGTACATAGATATTTGTAGATTATAAATAAACAACATACTACTGATTGCTGACTTTGTACTTATATTAAAATTAGTAATACTTTGGTTGTCTAATACTCGATATTAGATTTGTAATTTATATCTTTTATAGTAATTATAAAGGATATTGGGATCTTCCTACACGATATACAAAGACACCTTATTAAAATGTTTTATAAGAAGCATGTAAGATGGATTCCTTATGCTTTAGCAATAGGAATTATCATACATGCTGTATTGCCTACAATATCGTAATTTTCTTATGTATTTGATATATGAAGCAAATATCAAATCCAAATTTACATCACTAAATGGTAGTTTACAGTATTCTCGAGTATTTATGAAATATTGGAGAATTGTTTATATAAACAACAAACTCCTTATAAAGGAGTGCATGAACTCACATGTCATAAGTGATATTGAGCATGATATGTCAATATTAAATTCATGTTCAAACCTTAATTAAGAAGCTTTAAGTTGGAAATGTTCCAAATAAAACATTGTGGCTAATTCAACGAAAATGTTAAGTACATCGCCTTGAATAGCACCACGGTAAAAGAAATTTATAAATATTAATGCACGAATTTATAATTGAGCTAGGGGTGATTCGAAGTGTTAAGAATACTAATCATTGTTATATAATAACAATGAAATGATAAGAGCTCACTAAAGATCGATAAACATACTTTGAATAGTTCCACATGATAAAGTTAGTTTACCAGCATTGGAGAGAGTTGATTGACGGAGTAAATAATTAAACAACATAAATCCATTCACAAAGGGTCTAACTTGATCAATTCTCATCAAACTAATTGAAGGGATGGGATAAAGATTTCATAATGGGTCCCAAGTGCAAGTGGCAGATTAATAGAGTTAGGGGTATGCCTAAGGGCAATTATGTAATTTGATACATATATTTAACTCGATAACCAATCTTGTTCGAAATAAAAGGTGTTTTTTTCTATTATATACTTGATATAATCTGTTATATTAATTAATTAATTTAATTAAAAGTATATTTAATAGAAAATCCATAAATGGTATGTGTAATGGTAGTAGTTACAACGTGTTGTAACCATGAGTGATTTATCACAATAAAATAAATGTACCGTTTTAAATATTTTTAGTCAAGATGTATTGAGATTGGATATCGATGCATCGGTTGAGACTGGAGTATGGAGCGCTTTTCAAATGTTGGATAATGTATTACTTAGGACTGCAGGGGGAACCAAAGGGTTACGTATTAATAGTTATTAGATGACCATGGACTGACTCACTAGATAGTTTTGTGTTGTTTATAATAACCAAGGTCAAACAAAAAATATCGACGTGACGATATTACTCGATTCCATCGATTTGAGAATATTGTCGAGCTTCAACGTGGAAACTCCGCTTTGATTATAGTTAAATCATGGCATGACATCCATGAAAGTGTACGTGTAGTACTAAGGATCGTGTAATATGGTATATAAGTGCGGAAATTGATAATAGCAGTAAAATAAAAATTAAATTAAGCACACCAGGAATTTTTATACTGGTTCGAACTTCCCGTTCTACGTCCAGTCCCAGAATACCCTCTGGATTTAAACTAAACCCCTCACTTAACCCGGAGGAATAGGTATACGACACCTGAGCAGCCGAACATGAATTTTTCCGCCTCAACAGCCGAAGAGGACTTCAACTTAATACAAATAGTTTGTTGATGAATGTGTTCTGAATAACACTGATTGTCTTTTGATAGTACAACTTTCCTATAATCAAATCCTCAAGAGTATATATGTGTGTGAAGATTTAGAAGGAAGATAATCATGTAGAATCGAAGTATATGAATTAATTCAAGGATTCTAGTGATATTGAATGAGAATGAATGCTTTTATTTGCAGAAATAAATAGAGAATAGAATTCAGAATTATAAACAAGAATCGGTGATTGTAGAAATGAATTGAACATGTTTATATAGTTATAGAATAGTTGCAATCTTTCATGAAGAGTTTCAATCAAAAGTTGTGTCCGTATCTCTTGGATTAAAGGACATTCCTCTTCATGAACAATTGCACCTATTTAGAAAACTAGCTGTTATGTTCTGGTCGGTTGACCGAGAAACCTAGGCCGGTCAGTTGAGTTTACAGTCGTGAATAAAACAGTGCATATCTGTGCATTGGACACAGAGTCGATCGACCGAAGTTTCTGGTCGGTCGGCCGACCTGCTGTTATTTGCACAGTGCACACTAATTTATATATAACTCAAATTGTGTGTGTGTGTGTGACTACTTGAGGAATGATTTTAACAATATTCTAAGACTCAATAGAATAAAATATTCATACTAATATCTGGAATGTAGTCTTGTCTCCTTTGTAGTGTGCAATATATGGTTATTCTCCTTTTTGTCGCTTTTGTATTGTATTATCGTCGTCTGATCTCTGAAGCTTGTGTCATGAATCAAAACTCATGAATCAACATTCTCCCCCTTTTTGATTGATGACAATACTTATGTGACGAAGTAGTATATATATATATATATATTATAATTCTCCCCCTGAATATATGGCAACTTTTCTGCAAAAATTTGTTAGCTTTCATACATTTCTCCCCCTTTGTCATCGACAAAAAGGAATACTTACTAGATGTAATATGTTAAATTAATGCGAATCATTGAATTTTAAATATTACATATTCAAACCAAAATAGGAATAATTAAGGATGTTTGCTTAGTACACAACAACAATTAAGAAAAATATATTGTTCTCATAAAGAAATACTTGAAATTAAATTGTAAAACACTACAATTACTCCTCATCATCATCGGAATCCCAAAATTCTGGACGAGTATTTTCATCCAGAGGAGCCGGTTCCTTACCCTGTCTTTGAGTGGGAGGTGCGTGAGTTGCCGATGTGCTGGAACTTGTGTTATCTGAAGTAGACCAAGAAAAATTTGGCGCTGGTCTTTTTCCGGGAGCAACAAAAGAAGCACCGGCTTTGGAAGTACATGATAAGGCATCCCATAAATTTACGAAGAAGCCTTTTATTTTCTTGAAACACCCATCAATTTTTCGTAGTCGAGCATCCAAAGCTAGTTGATTTCGAGCCAAAATATCAATGGCCGCCTCCGTACTAGTTCCGGGAGTTGGTCGTTGAATTGAGGTTTGGCGAGTTATACGTTCCGTAGTATGTGTAGATGATTGAGGTGTAGAATAGCTACGACGTAGTTGTTCTCTCGGAGTATCACTCCATTGCTCAAATCTTATAAATCTAGGTGGAGCATCAGGTAATTTCATTAGGTCCGTGATTAAAAATACGGACTTTGGAGGTTTCAGATTCTGGAGTATTGATGACAAAGCTATTGATTAACCTCATTATGTATTCTCCATAATAAATATGGAGCATCTTTCCTTGGTTGAAAGAGTGAAACTCATCCATAAGGAGTTGTGACCAATTAACTCGTATTCTCCTACAAATAGCATACAATGCTTTAAAGTTTTCGGGATATACGAGATGATATGAACCACCTCTAGGAACTAAAGATTTCATCATGAATCGATGAAGAAGTCGAGCTTTTGGTCTAAGTGATGATGTTTGTCTAAAATCCGTTGCATCATCTTCGAAAAATAGATGACTTATCCGGTCACGACTTGATATATTACAATCTACATCGTGTAATGAGATACCACCCGGTCTAGCATCCAAAATATGGTTAATTCGATCAATGGAAAGGAAAATCGAAGTACCACAAACCGATGTACAAATACAATTTTCAGTGTTTCTAGGCGTGTTGACAAGGTTGAGGTTTGCTAGAAACAACTTGACCATAATATGATTGATTTTCAAGCTATTTTTCCTATGGTCAAGGAATGTATCAAGACCACTCTCAATAGCGGCATTTTCAATACCGTAGGAAGCAAAGTCAGGATAACTTACAAATGACTCTTCAAAGATTTTGGCATCTTGAAGTTGTATCCATCTTTGAAGAGCTATATCATTAACTAGCCATGAAGAAATTTGAGTATCCACTGGAGTAGATGAAGATGAGCCACCGGTTGTCTTTGATTTCTTCTTGGGAGCCATTTGTTTTTGGAAGAAAAGATTGACAATTTGGGTGAATTTTAATAGGGGCTAGGTTAAAAACTGAATTTGGGAAAGCAAAAAGTAAATAGGAAAAGGTAAAAGGATTGGGTATAAATCTGAAGTAGAAGACAGAAAAAATATACGTTCGGTCGACCGAAGGAACTGAGTCGGCTGACCGAACTGGCAATATGGAATTTGCTGAAACTCTCGGGAAAGATTCGGCTGACCGACACAGGGATTCGATCGACCGACCTGGTAGAAATATGTTTTTGAAATTCTCGGGATAGCTTCGGCTGACCGACTCAGGCTTTCCGGTCGACCGAGGCAGGTAAAAAAAACATATTTTTGCTGTTTGTTCAACAAAAAATTATAGAAATATAAATTATATTATTACATCATTTATATTTATACATCTTATTGAAAACAACAACATATATATATATATATATATAATTTTATAGCCATGGTTCATCAACATCTACGTTCCCATGAGTTTGGGGACGGAACATTTTCTATTGGTGACCATCTTGGAGCTATTGGAGTTTGAACAGGGTCTGAAGGTGATGGAGATCTGTAAGAAGGTTCAGTAACATCATCTTTCTTAGATGAACAAATTTTCATGGCAATCTTTTCAAGAAAACTTAAACGTCTTGCCGTGACTTTTTGTTCGTAGTAGAGTTCCCATTGCATATTCATTTGCTGTTGTTGGTAGTGATGTATTTCATCAATTTTTTGTTTGGTTGATGGAGATACTACCATTGTATTCTTCCCTTTTTTCTTATCTGGTGTATAGCCTGTATGGGAGTCTTCCCATGGTTTCCATCCGTGTCGAGGATCTTTATCCAGAGAAGAGAAGTTAAGGATACGTTTAGGCATAGGAAAAGTAGGATAGGGGCCATTTTCAGGAATTTGATCGGAAACATCATCGTCTGGAGAAGTGTATGATAGGTGAGAGTTTTTGGAATTTTAGTAGTCGTTGTTTGAAGACATTTTAAAATATTGATTTGAAAAACTTTCTTTGTATATATATTTTGAAGAATAAGTAAAGTATTTATAAGTATCAGTTTGCCTAAAAATTTGTGGATAGGAAATATTATTAACTATAATCATAGAATTTTTACAACAAAACTGTTTGTAATTGTATGATATATAAACTTTAGAGCTAAAAATAGTTTGTTCTGAAATCAAAGTTAATGGTACAGATTGTAAATAAAACTGAAACAAGAAACACCTATAGCTCAAGTAGCTATAATACATATAACAAGCAAGTCAGAGGTCATGAGTTCGAGTTCCGCTTTGGTCAGAAATAAAACTATTTTTTTTTTTTAATTTTTCTTTCATATTTTTATTTATAAATCTTTAAAAGACATTATTCCTAAGTCACGTCTAAGTTTTACAAAATTATTTTCATTTAGTGGTTTAGTAAAAATGTCAGCAATTTGATTTTCAGTATTAATAAATTCTAAATTTATTAATCCTTTTTCCAAACAATCACGAAGAAAGTGATGACGTATATCAATGTGTTTTGTTCGTGAGTGATTAACCGGATTTTTAGAAAGATTTATTGCACTAGTATTATCACAGTAAATTATAGATTTTTCAAGATGAAAATTAAAATCCTGTAGTGTTTGTTGCATGTATATGACTTGTGCACATGCCAAAGCAGCAGATATATATTCTGCTTCATATGTTGATAAAGAAACGCAGTTTTGTTTCTTACTAAACCAAGAGACTAAAGAACGTCCAATGAAATGACACGTTCCGCTAGTAATTTTTTGATCCGTCCGACTTCCTCCAAAATCAGCATCGCTATAGGAGACTAATTCGAAAGGACATTTCGGATAAAATAGCCCGAAATCTTTTGTTTTAGTTAGATAACGAATAATACGTTTAACTGCTCGCATATGTGATTCTTTGGGATTTGCTTGAAATCGAGCACATAAACAAACGCTCATCATTATATCGGGTTGACTCACTGTTAAATATAATAACGAACCAATCATACTTCGGTATAGTTTTTGATCAACACTTTTTCCATCCTCATCTCTATCGAGATGAATCGTTGTACTCATAGGAGTTGGTTTGGCAGCAGTGTTTTCCAGACCGAATCGTTTAATTATATTATAACAATATTTTTCTTGATTAATAAAAATTCCATTTTCAATTTGTTTAATTTGTAATCCTAGAAAATATGACAATTCTCCCATATGAGACATTTCAAATTCATTTGTCATTATCGTTGAAAATTCCTGACATAGTTTTTCATTTGTCGAGCCAAAAATAATATCGTCAACATAAATTTGAATTATTAAAATATCTTTCTTAGTTTTCTTAATAAAAAGTGTTTGATCTACCTTACCAATTTCAAAACCAGATTCTAATAAATAGCTTTTAAGACGATCATACCAAGCACGTGGTGCTTGTTTTAAACCGTATAATGCTTTTTTGAGTTTATAAACATGATCTGGATATTTTTCATGATTGAAAAGTGGTGGTTGTTCAACGAAAACATTTTCTTTTATATAACCATTTAAAAAAGCACTTTTAACATCCATTTGATAAAGTTTAAAATTATGAAAACACGCGAAAGCCAATAAGATTCGTATTGCTTCAAGTCGGGCGACTGGAGCAAACGTTTCTTCGAAGTCTATTCCCTCTTCTTGATTATATCCTTGTGCAACTAATCTAGCTTTATTTCTAGTTATATTTCCTAGTTCATCTGCTTTGTTTTTGAAAACCCATTTAGTACCGATTACTGATTGATCACTTGGTCTAGGAACGAGTTCCCAAACTTCGTTTCGTTCGAATTGATTTAATTCTTCTTGCATGGCAAGAATCCAGTAGTCATCAGTTGAGGCTTCTTTTATATTCTTAGGTTCTATGTTAGAGAGAAAAGCTACATGACCAACTTGATTTAATTGATGTCTAGTTTTAACGTTCGTATTTACTTCTCCAATTATATTTTGTACAGGATGATCCCGTAAAATTCTAGGTGGAGATTTTATTATATTATGAGTAATGTTTGTATTTTCAATTATTTCATGAATATCAAAATTTTCATTTGAATTACTATTTTCTGTTTGAGTAGTTTCATCATCTGAATCGTTAGTAATATTTGGACTTATATTTTTAAAATTTTCATCAAATGAAACATGTAAACTTTCTTCAATAATTTGAGTTCTTTTATTGTAAATTCGATAAGCTTTGCTTCGTTCCGAATATCCAACGAATATTCCTTCATCGGATTTTGGATCAAATTTTCCTAATTGATCTTTAGTATTTAATATAAAACATTTAGACCCAAAAACTTTAAGATATGAAATGTTTGGTTTTCTTCCATTTAGAAGTTCATATGAAGTATTCTTAGTTAACGGTCGAATAGAAACACGATTCAATACATAACAAGCAGTAGCTACAGCTTCTGCCCAAAAGTGTTTTGATAAAGTGGTTCCATTTAACAAAGTTCTTGCACATTCTTGTAACGTTCTATTTTTCCTTTCTACAACTCCATTTTGTTGTGGTGTTCTAGGAAACGAAAAATTATGATTAATACCTTTCTTGTTACAGAATTGTTCAAAAGCTTCATTTTCAAATTCTCCTCCATGATCACTTCTTATATTTTTGATTTTTAAATTTTTAATATTTTGGATTCTTTTAACAAAAATTTTAAAATTATCAAAAGTATCTCTTTTATTTTTCAAGAAGAAAATCCAAGTATATCTAGAAAAGTCATCTACAATAACGAATACATATCTATTATGATTAATAGACTGCACTTGAGTTGGACCAAAAAGATCCATGTGTAAAAGTTCAAGTGGTTGTTCTGTAGATATTACCTTTTTAGATTTAAAAGAAGATTTTGTTAATTTTCCTAATTTACATGCATCACAAAATATATCAGTATTGAATTTTATATTGGGTAATCCTTTAACTAATTGATTTTTAGCTAGTTTGTTGATAGTATTAAAAATTTAACTAATTGATTTTCAGAAAAAGTTATATTAAAACCTTTATCGCATAGCTGACTAATACTTAATAAATTGTGTTTTAAATTTTTAACTAATAAAACATCAGTAATGAGAGGTAAATTAGAGGTACCGTTGCTACTGACATTGCCTTTGCCGATGATATATCCTTTTGAGTTATCTCCAAAGGTGACTACTCCTATATTTGAGTATATGATGTTTGACAACATTTCTTTGTTTCCAGTCATGTGTTTTGAGCAACCGCTATCTAAAATCCATTTTCCTCTCTTCTTATGTGGTACCTGCAAAAATTTTATAAAAAGTTGGTACCCAATCTTTTTAGGGTCCTAAGAGTTAGATCTTTGGAAGCCAAACCCATACGGGTTCAGAATTCCCTTTATAAACATAATTCTTGTTATTATGAACAGTTTCCATAAACATTTTGATATGCTTATTCCTTATCAAAATATTATTTGTTTTTGGAATCCATATCTTGATGGTTTTAGTATTTGAGAAAACTGTTTTCTTAATATCCTTCTTAATATTATTATTAATCCTATTTTTAGCAAAATTATTTTGTTTCTTAAATCCTAGTCCAGATTTATTGTTAGAAGATTGAGAATTTTCAAGAATTCTAGAAAGATTTTCTCTTCCTTTATTGAAATTAGATATATTTTTAGAAATATCATCAAATTTTATTTTAAGACTAGATTTTTCTAACTCTAAATCTTTAATCTTAGAGTTTAAACTATTATTTTCAAAAAATAAAACATCATTTTTGTTTTTCTGAATTTCTAGTTCTTCAGATATTGACGAAATTTGAGAAGATAAATTAGAATTTGATTGTTGAGAAATTTCAAGTTCTTCTTCTAATATTTTCTTCTCATCTTTCAGCATATCTACTTCTAAGACTGTCCTATCTAGTTTTCTTTGTAATTCTTTATTTTTCTTTTTAAATTGTTTTGCTAAGTTTACTAATTCAGAATTAATCTCGATTAAATCTTCAAAAGTAAGATCACTTACATCATCTGACGAAGCCATGAAGCACACATTTGCTTGTTCATTATCACTTTCACTCTTTGATGAGGATGATGAGTCAGTGTCTTCCCAAGTGACTGAAAAAGCTTTTCGTTTGATTTTGTCCTTCTTGGAATTATTCTTTATACGCTCTGGACAATCCTTCTTCATGTGTCCTTTCTTATGACATTCATAACATTCCATTGTCGAAGATGATGGTTTGTTGCTATTAGAATTGTTGTTAAAATTATTTTTGTTTCCCTTGAATTTGTTTCTGTTGAATTTTAAAAACTTTTTGAAATTTTTAGCGATCATTGCCATATCTTCATTCTCTGAGTCGGAATCATCTTTTTCTGCTTGGAATGCTACATTTTTCCTTTCTTGTGCTCCATTTCTTTTTGCCTGCAAATTTACTTCGTAGGACATTAAATTACCTATCAATTCTTCTGGTTTTAATGTTGATAAATCAGTTGCTTCTTCAATAACTAGGAATTTTCGTTCCCATTCGTCCATTAAAGAATTTAAGATTTTTGTAACAACATCAAAATCAGTAAACTTTTGTTCTAATGATAATAAAGCATGATAAATATCTTGGAATCTAGAGTACATGTCATTTATAGATTCATTTGGCCTCATTTTAAAGTTTTCAAATTGATTTTTCAACATAGAAATTTTACTTAATTTAACTTTATTCGTTCCTTCATGTGACACTTTAAGAGTTCTCCAAATTTCATAACTGGAAGTACACATGCTAACTCTATTGAATTCATTTCTATCTAATGCACAAAATAAAATATTCATAGCCTTTGCATTTGAAGTAGCATCTAGTTTTTGTGGGTTACTCCAAGTTGAGTATTCTCCGGTAGGAGTTGTGTACTCTCTTTGTATAATATTCCAGATATCAAATCCACTAGATTGCATATAGATTCTCATTCTAGTTGACCAATAATTATAATTTATACCATTAAAAAGTGGAGGTCGTGAAGTAGATTGACCTTCTGTGAAACTAGAATTAGTGTTAGTGCTAACATCGTTAGTTTGTGTGGTTGCCATATTACTTAAGAATAAATATCAAATAACTTTGTGACGGTTATAGGATTCCCTTGCTCTGATACCAAATGAAAGTGTACGTGTAGTACTAAGGATCATGTAATATGGTATATAAGTGCGGAAATTGATAATAGCAGTAAAATAAAAATTAAAGTAAGCACACCAAGAAATTTTATGCTGGTTCGAACTTCCCGTTCTACGTCCAGTCCTAGAATATCCTCTGGATTTAAACTAAACCCCTCACTTAACCCGGAGGAATAGGTATACGACACCTGAGCAGCCGAACAGGAATTTTTCTGCCTCAACAGCCGAAGAGGACTTCAACTTAATACAAATAGTTTGTTGACGAATGTGTTCTGAATAACACTAATTGTCTTTTGATAGTACAACTTTCCTATAATCAAATCCTCAAGAGTATATATGTGTGTGAAGATTTAGAAGGAAGATAATCACGTAGAATCGAAGTATATGAATTAATTCAAGGATTCTAGTGATATTGAATGAGAATGAATGCTTTTATTTGCAGAAATAAATAGAGAATAGAATTCAGAATTATAAACAAGAATCGGTGATTGTAGAAATGAATTGAACATGTTTATATAGTTATAGAATAGTTGCAATCTTTCATGAAGAGTTTCAATCAAAAGTTGTGTCCGTATCTTTGGGATTAAAGGACATTCCTCTTCATGAACAATTGCACCTCTTTAGAAAACTAGCCGTTATGTTCTGGTCGGTTGACCGAGAAACCTGGGCCGGTCAGCTGAGTTTACAGTCGTGAATAAAACAGTGCATAACTGTGCACTGGACACAGAGTCGGTCGACCGAAGTTTCTGGTCGGTCGGTCGACCTGCTGTTATTTGCTCAGTGCACACTAATTTATATATAACTCAAATTGTGTGTGTGTGTGTGACTACTTGAGGAATGATTTTAACAATATTCTAAGACTCAATAGAATAAAATATTCATACTAATATCTGGAATGTAGTCTTGTCTCCTTTGTAGTGTGCAATATATGGTTATTCTCCTTTTTGTCGCTTTTGTATTGTATTCTCATCGTCTGATCTCTGAAGCTTGTGTCATGAATCAAAACTCATGAATCAACAATCCATTGAATGACTATAGTTGGATCGAATGGAAGCATTCGAAGTGAAACACTATTCAAGAGAAGATTTGTCTCCTCAGTTATATAAGGTTAGTATCACAGTCAACTAAAGTTAACCCAAAGTCAAAGTCTTTGGCCAAAGCAGTTCGATTAATAATAATTGTTATTATTGAACCAAGGACTTTATATTTGAACTATAAAGATAAATATGGGTGATAATGGAATTTTGACCATTACCAAATTCCATTAGTCCAAAGTGATATAGTTTTGATGAAGAGAATTGGTGTAAATAATTGTCCCAATCGGGTAATGCTTAATAAAGTGAAATTGAATTTTACAGATACCAAATAAGCGATAAATTTAGTCACAATGTCAAACCATCTACTAAGTTGCGTGTGAACTTTAATATTCGAATTGTTCAGTATTAATATCTTACCAAATTTACACCTAAGAGTCACACAACTGAAACGATAAATACTCCTTTTGTAACCTAATTTAATTAATTTGTAATTATTATAAATTAATTGAGTAACTGATATTTTAAAAATTGTATTTGATTTAATGAACAATGTTAAACAATGTATTTGCAATAGTTATAAATATATTAATCGACAAACGATATAGGTACTCGTGTAAATTTTGATTTAAATGCAATAGACATTTCTCGGGTTGGAATTGGTTTTTAGTTCCATATGGGGTATGCAAATTTTAGCCAAAATAGCTTGGATAGGCCAGCCAAATATTGGAAAATAGGGAGGCTTTTGAATGGAGTGGAATTAGTAAGAGAGATAAGGATGCAGTCCACTTTTCTTTCCACTTGACTTCCTATTTACATGCCACTCTCTACATTATTTATTTAGAGACTTTTTTCGCTTCTTCCTCTTGAAAGTTTCGACCAACAAACCCTATTTAAACCCAAAAGAAATCCAAGCTCAAATCACATCAAAATTCTTTGATTCGATCGTCAGTGGTAAAGCAGTTCGGGAGTCAACAACTCTAGAACATGGAATTTGATTTTAGGGTTCGTCATTTTAAAATGAGATCTTTAGGCCTTGGTGAAAGGTATTCAACATGTTTATTAATTCATTAATATTATTATCTATTATTATAATATAGTGTAGGTTATTAGATTATATTACGAATCTAGTGTATTGATGTTTTGTTACATACTGGATGGTTGAATATATTGGTGCATCCGTATACTAAAAAAATCATTTTGTATGTTTGCTGGTAATAAACTTATGGACTAAAAATTAAAAAAATTAAAAAACCATATTTTTTAATTAAATAATATCATATATGATTTCATCAATTAATAAACTATACCTTAAGATTACATACAATAATTATTTTAAAATCTCTAAAACTTTGGTTTTGCGCAACAATAATTTGACAACAAATTTTACTTTATTTTAATATATATTTATATTTATTATATATTTAAATATTAATATAACTATTTACTTAACTAGAAATTGATTATATATACATAAATATATTAATATAATTTGAAATATAAATTTTATTTAATAACATAACATAATTTTTAGATCATGAGAATGATTTTTTAGTAATTTTAGTAATGAATTTTGATCAGTTTATAAATTATTTTATAATTATTTATTTAAAAAAGATATTTTATAAATCCAGAAAAAATTAATTGTCTGTGCCATGAGCTCCAAATCAACCAGCATTAATTTTATAATATGTATATATGTATATTCTCACGTGTTTGTATATTTATAACCACTTTTAATTGAAAAAATTAATTTTGTTCTCGAATTTGTAGCAGCATTAAAAAATATATATTTTATGTTAATTATTAAATGATTTTATTATATAATATAAACGAACATTTGTATTAATACATCTTAAATATTTCATATAAATTATTACAGTTATTATTTCCATATATTTATATATAAAATATATGATTGTACTTATAAATATATAATTTTATGTATATATATATAACCGATTAGATGCGCACACACACACACAGATATATATATATATTCATTTAGACGACAGATAGAATACTAGATGGATTAACATGTGCGTTGCAGTGTAAATCTCGGCACCTATACATGGGCATGTCAAACTATGCACACTTTATTATGTTGCACATACACGCGCATACATATGTGTATGTCATACACATATCCAAACATAGTAAAAAATATAAAGTAAAACTTTATCTATAAAATAAATAATATTACGATTTCATTTAAAAGAAATTTAAAAAAGTTCCAAATAAATTTAGACTATATAAGCCCAATAAAGATCCTAAAAGTTATATTATTTTGAAATTTACCTAATTGTTCCGCTGCGAGCTGGACCGGTTCCAACGCCTATTACTAAGCTCAAAGTTACTAGTAGAATTATATATTCGAATGCTTACAACGCTTGTAAACTCGCATTCCACGGTAACATGAATATATTAGTCCTATGCTTAGTAGCTCTGTCCGAACTCAATACCTTATGATTAGAATCCCCGAACTACATCACATAGCTCACCTAGAAACATGGTTACTCTACATAAGTGGTTGTCGTAGGCAACACATAGATAAACGATAGAAAATAGTGAAGAAAAATAAATTGTTGCATATGAAAATTGAGGTCTCAACCTTATGAGGGGTAACTATTACACATCAAGCAAGCTAATGTATCTTTATAAGATAATAGACACAAATACATATTTGTTTAAAATTTATTGTCTACCATTAACATATTTTTCTTTAATTATTTCCTCTATTAAGGGGGGTTGCCCCAGGCGTCTACTTGGCCGGCCTAGCTCAGAAGTTAGTCCTACCTAGAAAAAAAATATAGAGTTCCAAATAAAAAACATGGAAAATAAAAAAAATAAAAAAAAGGAATGGGTTGTAAAATTTTTGCTTCCTTGAGATAAATTCACGTGACTATTCCATTAATCCAGTAATTATTCCAATAATCCATTAATACTTCATTGACTTTTCATTTCAAATCCTCTTTAGTTTTCCTTTTCAACATAAAAAAAACTTCTTTTGCAAACGAATCTCCATCTCCCATAATCAATAAAAATTTCAAATTCCAAATTTGGTGACCGATAAAGCTTGTTGAGACACCAGGTTTGTCCACTACATCTACGATAGAGATTTCACCTCAAGAGATGGTTACTGCTTCCGTCAAATGGTGAGTCGTTGCTTTAAATCGCTCTACCTTGGTTTGGTGATGTGAATCATTGCTTCAAAGTTTGCGTAAATAGATCTAAAGTTTGCTTTACCATGGGATAATGATCTTGCTTTGTCGTGGCCAGTTTTTAAGATGAATCGAGATGGATGGAGCTGTCATCGGTGTCTAAAGACGAAGTTTTTCAACTCGAGGAGTCATGGATCTGAAGATTGCCCGAACTGGAACCGTCTGAATCTGCAACTATTAGTACTTGGATTCTAAAGCTACCATTGATGGAATTTACTATTACACTCATCTGAATTTGTGATGTTGGAGTCACATCAGTTAAAGAAGAGGTTTTGCCGCTGCTTTGGAGACAAACAGACACCCGATATTGTTTCCTATCTTTGTAGTCTCTTGCTTTCCCGTCTTGGGTCTTTAAATGATTTATGTTGTTTAACACCCCTGATTTTTATTGCACATTATTTTGAATACTTAATAATGAGACAATTAAATGGAAGTTGGAAATGTGAGATTTGCTTAATTAACTAATTTTGGCTTTAAAAAATATAACAAAGATAATGACTTTAAGAAGGAAAATTGTAACATAAACATAAGTAAGAAAGGGTAAAAGTGGAAGAGGAACCATATACTATTCGCTCCCCCTCTCTTTTGTTCATTTCATTTTACATTCTCACACTTAAACTAAAACTAAAGAGGTCGACCACCATTAAAGCTAATTCAACAAAGAAAAGAAGTTGAGGAAAATTTCATCATTTCAACAAATTAAGGTGAATTATATTTCCATCACTTGCTTGTGATGTGTTTGATTCGGATTTAAGTGTAGATTCAAACTTTTGGTTGCTATTCGTCATGCATTTGAGATAGATAATCATTTATGGATGTATGATTATCATTTATGTATTTTTAGGAATTTTCCTAAAGGGGTTTGGTTGTGAAAACTATGTTTTTGACCTTCAAATATTCTAAAAAAATTATATGATGTTTGAAATGTTATTTTGAAGATAAGTTTACAATTTTATAATTTTCGGAATTATTATGAATTTATTATGAATTTCTTAAGTGAGAAAATGGATGATCTCATAATTTAATTATTTAAAATATAAAGACTAATTATTTTAGTTTGAAATTTTTGTATAATGATAAGAAAGTAAATATTGATTTTTGGGAATTTTTGTGGATCTTTCCCATATTATTACAATTTAATATAAATTGTTTTATGGAAAAAAGGTTTATTTGCAAAATGCGATAAAAGGTATAATTTGAGGAGAAATTATATTTTGAAAATTAAAGCAAGATTTTCACTTGAATTGCTGCAAGAATTCTGAAAAGGTTTTGATTATCCAATGAGATTTTGATAAATAATGTTGGTTTGGTAAAAAAATATTCATACTTTTAGCGACAAAATTCAGTTTTATAACGTATTATAGAAATGTCATTATCAACCTACGATGGCCATTATTTTTCAGTGCTCAATAGCTGTCTATTTATCAACATGCGTTGGCATGCGACAGGCACTAATTTATCAAAGTTCGTTATTTTGTTAACCTTCGAAAGCTCTATTTTGTCAACATTCGACGGCTAAATTTTATCAATACTCAATGGCTATATTTTTATCAACATGTGATGGCTATGCTTTGTCAACTTTCGAAAGCTATATTTTATCATGGCTCGACGGATGTATTTTTCTTGATATGCGAAAGCTATGTTTTGTCAAGATTCAAAAGCTATGTTTATATCAACCTTCAACAACTATGTTTTATCAACTTTGGAAAGCTGTATTATGTCAACATTCAAAGGCTGTATTTTGTCAACTTTCGAAAGCTATATTTTATTAACTTGCGATAGCTATGTACTTAATCAACTTATGATAGCTAAGTATATTTTATAGGTTGATAAGTGTCGGCTATAAAGGTCAACATGCATCAGTTATATATACAATGTCAGCAGGCGATAACTTATGTTTTTAACATGCGAAAGCATGAGATTTATCAAGGCGCAATAACACATTATTTTGAAAGGAAATATATTAATTTTTATTAGAAGATTTTCAACTCTATATTTGGCTAAGTTTTACTCAAACAAAAAATGATGATTTTGTTAAGTATTTTTATTGGTTTTCAAAGTAAATAAATAATGTTTTAGCCCATTTTAAAGAGTTATCGATGAAGGAAATTATTACTTTGAATAAATAATTTTGTGTATAAATTGGTTATCGTATGAACATATATTTAAATGGTTGCTAATGGGTTATATGTTCTTCTTTGTACATTAATCGGTTATTTTTATATATGGTAAATTGTTGACATACTCACTTATGTGTTAAATACTATCACCTAACATTTTGGCCTTGGGGATTTGGAAACTAATAACTTGTCAGCATTGTTTCAGTAGTGGGTATGGTCAGACCTAAACTTCCAAGTGAGTAGAATTACAAGGATTCCCTAGGTAAAGAATATTTTTAAACCATAATTTGGATAAAGACTGGGGTAGGGTCGCGCCTTATCCTCCAACCATTAAGCCCTCCAGTTGGTCAGGTCCGTGATTCCAGTGTGTAGGGATTTTTCGATATTGAGGCTAAAAATTTAAAGTTACGCATATGAAGGAACTCATAACAGTTTTCTCACCTATGTTTTTCTCCTTCCATTTTTAAGAGACCACATTGTTTTTTCTTGCTGTTTTTAGGAGACCATGAATAATTTCTCCTACCGATTTTAGGAGACCGTCAATTTTCTTCTAAATGGATTAGAAATCCGTTGGATTACCTGGTAAATCTTAGCCATGAGTCAGCCAATAGGTTTTTAGTTGGCCTGAGAAAACTAATATAGATTCACAGTAACCCTAGGGAAAACTATGCTGTTGAATGGACCATTTATAGGATCGAGTAGTTATGGGAATGTGTAACCCTTGACCCTTGTTAATGAAGGACTATTCATTTTAACCCATACATGCATGATATGTTATTGATGTAATGATTATGTTTTAATCACTCTGAATAAAGGATATGTTATGGATGATATATTATTTGATAGGGTATTAATGAGGGAAACCCATTACGCTCAGCGACATGGTCTTACAAAGCACTCGTATTTTTGTTTGAGATGGACTAATATTATTCACAGCACACTTTTTACTTGACCCGAAGTTTTTGATTTTCCCCCGAAACTCTCGGGTACTCAATTTGGAATTAGGTAGGCTAAGAGTAGGGTATTTCAGGTCTTTGACAAATAAGATTCAAGAGATGTGTAGAAGGCAAGCTACTATTTAAAGTTTACTTTCGCTATGTAGCAGTTTAACTGCTTCTTATTGTTGTTAGATGCATGTAATGACAGGTACCATAACCATCTAAGTAGTTAAGACTCTGATCATCCAAGGGAGCATTTTCATATGTCGCTCTTGGGATTATATTTGTAACTATTATATTTTATTTAGGTGGTGTAATTGCGGGATTATGAGATTAAAATGTAATGAATTTGCAAATTAATGAATGAAATTGTATTGTGTTGTAAATTCTTATGTTCTTGTTGTTAATGATATCGTAAGTGATCTCATTTTAAAGCTAGGAAATGATGATAAGGATGAGTGCGACATCACTAGTATCTATTATCGAGCCTTAAAATGGAGCATGTTACACGCTGTGTCATAAGTATATTGTATGGTTGGTTGTGATAGAGTTAGAGGTATGCCCTAAAGGTAATTATGAATATATATATATATATATATATATATATATATCTTACTCGATGCCAATATTGTTCAAAATAAAAGGTGTTTTCTTTCTATAATATACTTGATATAATGTGTTATATTAATTAATTAATTAATTTAATTACAAGTATATTTAATAGAAAATCCATAAATGGTATATTTTGTGATAATAGTTACAAAGTGTTGTAACCGTGAGTAATTTATCACAATGAATATAAATATACCATTTTAAATATTCCTAGTCAAGATGTATTGAGACTAAATATCGATACATATGTTGAACTAGAGTTCGTAATGGTCTCCAAATGTTGGACAGTGTATTACTTATGACTAGTGGAGGCACCAAGAGGTTACGACTGATAGTTATCGGATAATTATTGAATGACTCACTCGATAGTATTTTGTTGGTTAACATAACCAAGTTTAAACATAATATATCGATGTGACTAATTTATATATTCCCTAGACTTAAGAATATTGTCGATCTTCTATATGAAAAATATGCTTTGATTATAGTCAATCATGGCACAGTGTCCATTGAGTGACTATAGCTGGGTCGAGTGGAAGTATTTGGAAGTGAAGCACTATTCAAAAGAAGATTTGTCTCCTCAGTTATATGGGGTTAGTATCATGATCAACTCAAAGTCAAAGTCTCTGGAAAAAGTATTTTGGTTAATAACAATTTTTATTTTTGAACCAAGGACTTTGTGTTTGGACTATAGAGTTAAATATGAACGATGTTGGAATTTTGACCATTACCAAATTCCATAACTTCAAAGTGATATAGTTTTGATGAAGATAATTGGTGTAAATAAAAGTCACAACTGGGTAATGCTTAGTAAAGTAAAATTGGATTTTACCGAAACCAAGTAAGTGATAAATTTGGCCAAAATGTCACACCACCTGCTAAGTGATGTGTGAACATAAATATTCTAATAGTTCGATATTAATCACTGACCAAATTTACACCTGATCACACAACCGAAACGATGAATTCTTCTTTGGCCAAACAATTTAATTAATTTATGATTGTTATAAATTAATTAATATTTATAAATATTAATTATAAATTTGATTATAATTTAATGAATAAATATTATTATATATATAATAGTTATAAATATATTAATTGATATATGATATCAGTACTGATTAAAATAGATTTAATTGTATAATATTTTATTTGAGCTTAAATGGGTTTAAGGCCCGTCATGGAGGTTGTTATTTCGAAAGCAAACATAGGTATAGGCGGCTCAAATTAAGTTAGAAAGAGCTTGATTTTGGATTGCTCAGGTTAAAGTTGAAATAGTATGAGATGAGATCCATACTTCTCTCCTTTGTATCCACTATATAAGCAACTCTAACTTAATTAGATTTAGATTTTTTAGTGCCCCCTCCTTTGTGTTTCCTAGCCAAAATCCCTACCGCTTTCTCCTCATCTCATCATGTTCAAATCAAGTTAATGCAATTGCTATCCGATAGCTGAAGATCGATGGTTCAAGGATTAACTCTCTGTTGTCAGAAGAGTTTCAAGGGGTAGAAATCATATTTTCAAGGTGTACATCAAGACATTGAGATTAAGGTATATATTTAGTCAAATTATAGTTATTAATTCTCAACTATAATGTTTTATTATATATGTATATAATCTTATGTGACGATTCTGATATGCAAGTAATGTTGTCATAAAGTAGTTTGGTTATATGTATGTTTATATAAATAAATAAAAAATAAACTAATTTTTTTTTCAAGTTAACATCAGGTCAGTATGGCTCTTAATAAAATATATTTTATATTTTATTAAATTAATGTATATATATATTTATATCATTTAATTACATATATAGTTTATAATTAATTATTATATCATACTTTAATAAAAAATAGTCGTATGATTTTATATATGAATAACTAATGCAATAATAACTTTCGATAGTAAGTTTTTTATACAAATTTTTTATTATTATTTAATATTATTCAAATCAATTTATTATATAAATAAATTATATTAATTTAAATATGTTATGAAAATTATATGTTATATTTTATAAAATTATAAAAAGTAGTAAAGAAGGTCTCAAAAAAATTCAAAAAACATTTATTTTTATTTTAATTGTCTAATTTCGATCAAAAATAGAAAAATAATTTTAAAACTATTTTAACTCGAAAAATTATCAAAGATAAAATATTATTTAGGATTTAATGGAAATTTAATATTTGCAATAAAGTTTCAAAATTAATTTTCAATTAATATTTTATTAATTTTAAAATGGATATTTAATTAAAATATACTTTAAATTGGAAAAAATTAACTTATTTACTGAGTTGTGCACATGACCTATTATTTATATTTATCTAAATACTTTTTAGTATTTTATTATGCATATATCAGTATATATATGTGTGTGTTTATTTATTTAAATTCAAAAAAAAAATGTTAAAGTAAAAATTTCGTATATGTATAAATACGTATTACTTATGGTTTTATAAAAAAATTAATGTTTATAAATAATTTCTTTATATTTTAATATATTATATAATATGCACATATTACATTGAGATTTTATTCACATGATTATACACACACATATACTTGTATATTATATATCATTATTTGAATTTTTTTTAATATGTATATGTATACATATACAATAGTGTATACACATACATACATATATTTGGACAACATATACTTGCATATTGGATGAGGTAACATGTTCATTGCGATGTAAATCCCAACATCTATACACGGGCATGTTATACCTTCCACGGGTTGATATACTACACATGCACATATACATATGTATACATGACACACGTATATATGTATGTATCAAGACAAAAATTAGATAAAACTATATAATTTATAAACTAAAATAAAATAAAAGATTTTATTTAAATAAAATTTAGAAATATTCTAAATGGATTAGACTTAATGGGCACAATAAAGATCCAATAGGGAAAAAAAATTGAAATTCACCTAAAACTTCTACCATAGACTGGCCCAGTTCCAACAATACACTAGTACAAAACAGATCAGTTGCTTCGCCTCATTTGTGTCGGTTGTCCATAAAACCGACACAAATAGTGTAATTTGTGTCGGTTGTTTATTAACAACCGAAACTATTGACTTATGGGGTAAGAAGAAAATGTTAAAAATATAATTTGCATCGGTTGTTCTTAAGAAACCGACACAATTGAAGGGAAGCAATAGATTTACTCGTGTCGGTTGTTTGAACAACCGACACAATTAAATACAATAGCATCGGTTGTCCAAAAACCGACACCATAGGCAGACAACTTTTCCCCCCAAATCCATTTTAGCCGCCCATCTTTTCCCGCGAACCCTAAATTTTCTAAAATTTAGGCCATCACGTACCCGGCCGCGTGTATTTTTTTCAAAGCCCAAAAACCCTTTTCTGTTTATTTTCTCACGCATTCAAAATCATGGCAGCAGGCGATTGAAAATTTGGGGTTCATCTTCGTCTTCGTGCCATTCGTCGTCCTCCTTCGTTCGTGCGTGCTTCTCTTCTCAAATTTGGCAAGGTGCATCCCTATTTCTACTTTGTCCAATTTATTGTTTGTTCGTATGCCCTAAATTGTTTTTCTGTCCTATATTTTGTGCGTGCGAATAATTTGAGCTTTATTCGTGTTTTAGGAGTGGGTTTGGGTTTAACAGTGCGCCACTTGCCATCAACGAAAACTTGAAGGCCAGCAACATCGTCTTGAGCGAGGACGGTAATGGATGTTGGATCATAGTGGGGCCCGGTTCCTAGGGTTAATTCAGGTTTAGGGCAAGATGGGTAGTTGTTAAACCTAAAAATGGAGCAGTCGCTATCTGCATAAAAATCTCTAAAGGTCTCCCAACTCCAAGAGTTTCTCCAATCACTTCCAGTATTTCCAAACATATGTTCTTCATTGCTTTTGAGTACTCTTCCAGCACATCCCTGATATTTATATGTTACCAGACCAAACATGCATTCAGGTCAAGAATTGATCTTATGGTTTGAGAAAAATTAATTATTTTGAATTGAGAGTTCGAATTACCCATAACGTCGAAACTCACTGCCATATTTATCAACAATGTACTGACTGCTGTTAAACTATTTAATAAAATTCTAATAAGTTAGTTTCCATATGATACATGATTGAGGTTCATGTTCATAATCATTCTTATTTAATTTTGTTATCTTCAGCTGTATTCAATCATTAATATTTCTAGTATACCTCGATGCAATGAATGTTTTTCAAAATACATTGTCCAGCTACAAAATTTGTTGTTCTTCTCACCAATGATAAAGTATATTTATTACTAATCATAGACCAAGTGGTGCCATGGAAGAGGAAAATTTCTTGAGAAAGTATGGTTGGAAAGTTTGTATTGTTCATAGAAGGGATACGTTTAGAGTGTCAAAGATTATGCAAGTTTGAGTTTAACTTGGAATATTTGTTTGTCTCTGAAAAAGAAATTGAAGCTATACTGGTATATGCTTATATTTTTTTTCCCTTACAAATATGGCATTGATCTGATAATTAATTGCACTTCGCGTCTTTGAATAACATGGTTTTCTATCGATTGCAGCTCGGTGGTGTCTTCTGACCCAAAGAATGAAGAATGACGTTTTCAAAATCGTTTTCTTTTCTTGTCTTGGCTTAAATAAGATGAATATTTGTATTCATATTTTGCGGCATGGACTTGCTTACTTGATATGAACAGTTTGCCCTGCAGCTTATACTTTTTTTATATTTTATAATAGGATTTTTTTATTTTTTTTATTTATTCAGTATAGTTTGATATCATTTGATCAAAAATTTTATGCTGCTACATTTGGGAGTCCATCAGAGTTGCTCAAAACTTGGTCAAAAGTCCATGTATTTTAAAATTAAGCCGAGCTCACATTTTATGTGTTTTTATTATTCCTTTTTAGGGTTAAGCAACAATTTACAATATCAAGTATAAATATTGTATGCCTTGGTTTGGTTTTATTCATAGGAAATCATGAGGAGAAGGAGAATAATTGTACAATCCACTGTGGATGCACTTACCAAAGCATATTGTTCAAACGTGAGGCTCCTCGATTATTCGTTAAAAACAGTAAGTGCTCAAATCCGTACTATTTATGATGTTGTTCGCTTTTGTTACAACCCCACTTCCCAAGTAGTGCTTCCCTGATCTTGGCTCTTCCTGCCCGTTTCTGTTACATTGCTTTTAGTTCTGTTTTGTTGACCCTTCTTGCATTATCTTCATATTCCCCCGAAAGCCTCACAACATTTCCTTCCAACTTGATGCATCACGCTATACTCAACATGCTGCACTATCTTCTGCAATGTCATGCAACACTTCACCTTGGTGTGCATCACTAGCAGCCTGTGCATTCTTGTATATCCGTCTGTGCACTCATGTGCATTCATATATGTGTGCATTTATGCCGCCTCACTCTCCTAGCCATCAATCTACTTCAAGTTCACTTGAATCAGCTATGCTTGTTCAGTGTATTTTAGAGAAAAGTTTCAATCTATTTTCAGAAGCATTTCATGGCACTCTGATGCAGTTCAAATTCGTCAACACTATGCCAATTCAGCCCCAGTTCTTATATGTGTAGTTACAACACATACCCAGATCAAGTTCACTGTCGATTCATTCTGTTCGCTTCATGCCTTTAGATTCCCTATCTACACTTCTTCTCGCTGTTAATACTTCAGCCAACAACTTTTAGGTAAATTCAACTTTAGGCTTAGTCGAAGGTAACACATAATGACACTAGAAAAAAGTGGTCATTTTTAAATGGATAATTTAGCAATAATTAAGAAGTACCTTTAAAGCTTTTAGTTTTCAGCAAATGAATTTAAGTTTGACTGTAGAATTACCGGCTTACTCTGATTTTCAGTTCTTGGACTAGGGGATTCTTGGCAAATAAATGGTATTTTACAATAGCAAAGCTTATATTGCACCTTCAGATTAAATTATTTGTTGGATACTTTATGAGAGGAGTCCTCGAAAATACAATATTCTTTGTTTGATCTAGCATTTTACATGGATGGTAGCATAGAAATGCACTTCAGAAATTTGAGTCCATAATAGTTCATACTATTGTTTCAGATAAAATTGCAGCATTAATAATGTAATTTGTTTTCTATATACACAGGATCTTACTGGGAAGTGTAACAAATTATATGAAGTGCATTTAAACATACTCACTATCTATCCAAATGCCAAGACTAGTGAAATTATTGCAGTCTATCGGGGCATCAACTAGTCAGTTGAGTATGAGTTGGAGAGCCTTGAAAAGTTGAAAGAAGAAACTGTAGAGGAAAGAGAACCGTGGTTCTTCTCCATTTTAAAGTGAGAGTGGAGAGGGCTTTGAACAAAAGAACTGCTGGCTGTTGGTTTGGATGTTGGTTTGGATGTTGTGATTGCGTTTGTTTTTTCAATAAAAGTTTGTGTAAACAAGAATTATGTTGATGGATAATATAGTTATATTTTTTGTTCAATCAGTTCATAGTAACGTTCGTTTATAAAAAATTAAAATTCAATTTCATACTATTTTTATAATCTTAAACGGTAATAATTTTTTTTTTTGCTTCAGATATAACTTGTGTCGGTCGTCAATAAGGAACCGACACAAAACAAGCAACAGTTGTGTCGGTTTTTCTTAAAGGACCGACACAATAAACGGCGGTTTGCTTCACTATACAAGCTGATTTGTGTCGGTCCTATTAGAAAGACCGACACAACTGTTTATAGTTTTGTGTCGGTTCTCTATTGCCAACCGACACAAATAATTGATATTTGTGTCGGTTGTACAACCGACACAACAGAAAAATGTCTTTTGTGTCGTCTTCATTTGAGTCGGTTGTAAAACCGACACAACAGGGGTTACACAACCAACACAAATGACCAGTTTTGTACTAGTGATAATATCAGAACCCAATAGCTATGCAGTCTAAATTAGTCTTATTATGGTTAAGTAGTTAAGCACATAGCCTAGTTAGTAGTGTATCTAGAAAAATAGTGTCTAAGATTGGGTTTGAGTAATCTAGTACTCAACCCTACTTGGCTACCAGCTTGGCCCAAACAGATATGTGAGCCCAAGGTTGTCCCTAATAGAAAATCCCTAATTTGAATTGGGCCTTGAACTAGTTTTCAAAATTGTTTGAAAATTAAAAATGTAAGATTTTAAATTTAAAAGTTAAATTAAATTAGATATACATATATTAGAAAAGTTATAATATAATAATTTTTTTTCAAAATGTTTGAAAATAATATAAATTAATTTTGAAAATTTAAATTTATTAATAAGATTAATAAAATATATAAATTAATTAAATAAGTTAATTAGTGAAAAATATATACGTGTATTATATATTTTGTATATGTTATGATATTTTAAAATGTTTAAGATATCATAAGCATACATGTATGTATGTAATATGATTTTTCAAAATTAATATAATTTAATTAAAATTGTTTAAATAAATAAATAATTAATTATTAATTAATTAAGTTAATTAATCAAAGGTTAATTAATTAAATAAAAAACATATAAGTGAGATATATGCGTTATACTATAAAAGTCATAGTATATAATAAATATTTAATATAAATGTTATATTAAGATAATATAAAGTTAATTAAAATGTTAATTAATTAAATATGATTTAATTAATATAATATTATACATAAGGCTATTATATAAGTAATATGAAACGTAAAAGTTATATAATAATAAAACTTATATGATATGAATGTATAAATTAAAGGTGGAACATTAAAAAACCTAAATAGACTTAAGGAATAAATGCTACGTCGTGATTTTTGATGTGTCCGACACTTGAATCACGAGAGTATTTCGTAAGATACATTATTCTATATTTTATTTAAGCTATGAATCTTCTATATAATGTTGTCCTCTACCATATATATTAATAAATTACTTGCATACTCCTTAGTTGTTGAGCAAACTCAAGTTAGGGTTGTTATGTGTAGTATTATTAATATATTGAATAGACGAAGTAAGATAACTATATGTATTTGTTGAGCAAACTTAAGGTACATATAATATACTTAGGCCTTCGCAATATGGTATGTACGAGTGAATAATTTCATTTCAATTTGTTGATCAAACCCAGGGTCAAAGCGAAACTAGGACAAGGTACCAGGGTTAAGAGTTGTATACGATACAACCGATAAGGAGTTATCCATCATCCGTGGAGCAATGACTTCTTAAGCAAACTCTGGGTCAGAATTCCAAAACCGACGAGTCCTAACATCCACCGGTGAAGTTGAAAGACTTCTATGTTTCGTATAGGGTTTGGTGAAACATAAAAACTAGTGGCGACCTTATTAGAAAAATGAAATGATAACATTTAACATTTCTAATATTTTAAGAACATATGCTATATAATGTTATAATAACCTACATTGATAAATTTGGCATTTAATATAACTAATAATTTTTTTATCAATTAAGATATACAAATGATCTGAATTGAAGGTTGAAAAATAGAAATATAACACATACTTACTAATAAATGCTTCTTGCATGTTAATGTTTACATATCCATGCAAGCGCCTAATTTTACAACTATTAAATACAATCGTAATTTGGTCGCTTACATGTTTATTAGATCGAGATCATATATTGTAGTCTATGTGTAACGGTTGCTACTTTTCGACGCTCGAAAGTCGACATTAATACGTCCACTGTATCAAATGCCGCGCAATCGAATGCCAAAAAACCAAACCATTAGGGTTAAAAGAAGAGGTAGAAGAAGACAGAAGAAAAGAAAGAACAGATAAACAGAAACAGAAACAATATTAGAATCTCACATTCGCAGCGGAACAATATACAATAGATAAATGAATAATCTTTAAAACAAAAGACTATATCAGTTTATACATACATCAATCAGAGTCAATATACAACTCAATACAACAATGGACAGTTATATAAACTTGTCCTCACACAGAATACACAGCGGAATAAATAAAAAAGTACGGTAGTACGCCTCGCTATCCAGCTCATTTCCAAAGCTCCAGAATATCCAGAATATCCTGATAACATAACTCTAGGCTGCCCGTGTGGAAAATTATGGGCACCCAGAGTTTAGAAAAGGAACAATAAACTCCGAGTCAGTCATGGTGACTGGTGTGAGATCGTAAAACAGTTATTTTCACAAAGAAAATAAAACAGATTCGCAATGCTTTGGAAAATGAAACTACCATAAGGCCTCCCGCCACACACACAATGAAAACGCAGAATTGAAGGAGATTTCCCCTTATGATAGTCAAACATGCTTACTACGCAAAATCATTGGATATTATTACTAGTGCATAGTGTAGAAAACCATTTCGAAAGTATAATATTAATCTTAGCCAGCATACAACCATTATTGTATGCCTACTATAGTTACCATCTAAACAGTGGTGACCACCATAAGTAAATGGCAGGTTCTACAACTAAAACCGTACAAGGCGCGTACTGTTTCTTTGGATTTCCAACAAATGGCCAGGCAAAGGAACTTCTTTACACCGAAAATGGAAACGCCTCTGGAAAGACGCTCCGAGAACCTAACCGGATCTCTGCAAACACAAGGCCGACGCTACCTCACGCTGTACAGCTGTAACTAGGTAACTAACATACTGATGCTACCTCATGTTGTACAGCTGTAACTAGGTAACTAACACATAAGTATGCCATCCCCCGGTTATTACCGACCTTTATCCAAGGATCCTCAACCACAAAGCAACAACCACAAAGTATAATAAATTTGCAGCATCAACATAGGTAAAATATCTGGGCTCCATACCATGATATCACCTTTTATCCAGAAGGAAATGACATACCCTAGGGGCGCTACCCCTAAAAACCTTTACCGCAACGTTCCTGTTTCGAACATTTACCGGGTTGTGAGGCTCGACGAAGTCTCGTCCACAAAGCTACGTTTTTTAACAAAGCCACGCTTTTTCACAAAGCCACGCTTTTTCACAAAGCCACGCTTTTTCACAAAGCCACGCTTTGATCAACCAATGATCAATAGCACTTCGTATGCCACATTACCAAATTGGGAATGTATCACTAGTAACCATCAACTACATAACCTCTGAGCTCATACGTCTCAGAGAAGGGTGTTAAGCTAAGAGAATAAATTCTCCGCCACCAACATAAATGTATTTGATAGAAACCAGCTTTACATCTCAAAGTGTAACGTTAGACACACATCCATACAAGTCCGTTCCGGGATCGAACGGAACCGAAGGCACTTCCAAAGAAGCCCTTGCAATTCGGGTATTCACTAATCATGTCCGGATTTCCCATCATAATAAGAGTGATATAAATCTCTATACCAGAGCAACTCGGTGCAGAGACATTCGACATGTTGTCCTTTCATTTTCGAAAATACCCGGTCTTCACACCGATCTTCAAATAATGTCCATTCACGACGTATCACTATTCGGAATGGGTTATATGACACAAAGTCCTCTCCCGGCTTAACCGAATAATGAGCGTTTGTTTTAAAAACAAATCAAGTGCCATTCCAAAGGCAAATATTGATATTCGGTTATTTAACTATCAACAACATTCACAACAATCAACCAATTTTAAATAATTTTTCCAAAATTATTAAATTTCAAATATCATCCCGATATATGGTTTACACTTCAACCATTTGAAAACAAATTTCAAATCACATTCATTTAAACCAATTAAATAAATCCTTATTGATTTATTTCAAATTTACATCCCAAATCTGTAAATTTATTTCCACACTTCATCACTTTGAAACCAATTTCAAATCATATTTTCCACACTTTTAAAAATAAATCAACGTTTATTTTTAAAACAAATTTCCCTTTCCTTTATAAATTCCATTATGAATTTAAATTTCCAAATATCCACTTATATACGATTTTCAAAATCGTTTTCCAAAGATTCACTTTCAAACACCAAATCAATTTCCAAATTGATTTCTAAATTGATTTCAACACCAAATCATTTTACAAATCGACTTCTAAGTTTATTTCCAAATTCCAAATTATTTTACAAATCGATTTCTAATTTATTTCAACACAAATCAATTTTTCATTCAACATCAAATAAATTTTCATATCGATTTCCAAAGATTTATTTTCAAATACCAAATCAATTATCAATTGGATTTCAACAAATTTATCACCTTTTAAAATAAATTCCTTTATTCTTCCCAACCATTTAAAGTTCCATTTTAAATAAATTTCCCAACTTTCGAATAATACTATTCAAAACCCATTTATAAAAATCTTTTCCCATATTTTAGAAATGATTCGATAAGATTTCAAAAATCAACTTTACGCTTTAAAATTCCTTCTTTGAAATTCAACCAATTCTTTCAAAAGAATTTACTTAAAATTTCCAATTTTAATTTCAAAAATCCAATTTTTATTTATTTCTGGTATCCAACGATACCAAAAATACATTCGGCTAAATTATAGCCTTCAACACATCCAATCACAGATATAATCATTCGTAGATTATAAATAAATAATCACACAGCATATGAAACAAATTCATACAACATATGAAACAAATTCATATAAATTGAGGAATCCAGTTGGATCCCTCCAACCTGTTTCCCTACATCCACAGATGTTAGCACAATACCAATTCCACTTCGAGGTGGAATATCGCGGTATATGGGATTTATAAAATATCATCCGCTATTATGCTGCGCATAGGGTCCCATCCGCTATATAATGCGGGAAATCAACAACTCCAATATATACATATTCCAATATATATATTGCTATATATATTACTATATATACTATCATTCAAGCACACAATCAACACGATCAATAATTTTAAATATAACTATTTAAAATTAAACAAAACCCTTTGTTTGAGTGAGAAGATCTCACCTTTGCTTTCGTTTTGCAATCCATTTTCCATTCCGACTATTTCTTCATTGTATTAGACCTTGTATAAACAATTTATTAATATTCGAAATAATCGAATAATCAATTTCATTTTATAATTTGACTTAACTAATAATTAGTTTAATAGATTTTACCTTTAATAAATTACTTTTAAGTGGCAAAATAATTAAATAAGTTTATTACAAAATTTATCACCATACTACAAAATTTTAAATTAAACTAGTAACTGAAAATATTTATATATGTATATTTATTTTTATTGAAACTACATACACTTTGAGATTAACTTATCGATTCAAAAATCTCTATATATATATATATATATTTATCTCCTTACTGAAAACATATACGTATATATATAAGCTTAAATTTGAAATAATAAATCGTTTTATGCCTTACTATATCTTTAATCTCTTATTAAATCAAAACAAAAATTTATTTTATTTGTAAAAAAAATAAAAAATAAAAAAATAAAGACGCAGATACCTTGCCTGAGCACCCCGGACCAACGCCAGTCACCAATCGAATTCCTCGAACAATCATTTCGAACAGCATGCGAACAAGTCGCGACCCAGACGATACGTCGCCCTAGCCACGCTTGAGAACCCACGGCCCACAACTCGCGATATCGCCTTGATCTCCACTTCGTTGTCGAAACTAGGGTTCGAATCGCCTACCCCTTCGACGACAACACGCTCGAGTTCGAGCCTCCTCGACGTCAACGATTCCCACTGTGCCGCCACGAATCCCATCGACTTTGACCCCCATGATAACTCGAACACGCGCCAACCCCGGTCGCGAGCTCGACCTCGCGAATGAACAACGGCCGCAGCTTCATTCGAGAATGAGAAGCTCGATTTAATTTTCTGAGAAGGGGAGATCGATTTTTATTCGATCGATCTTGATTTGAAATTTATACGACTGCTTCGGCCATTGATTATTTTTGAACAAGAATGGAAGAGAAAGAACGGAAAAATTTTAATCGGCGCCATGGATTTAATTTGTGAAGAGGGATCGTTTTTAACAGGAGGAAATGAAGGCTCGATGTATAATAATTTTTTTCTTTTTTGTTTTGAACGAGACTGTGATATTGAATAGAAAGTGGCGTGTAAATGAAGGAATTGTCACAGTGATTTGGAAAAGACCGGAAAAAGGCTGATGTGAGATAATTTCAACTGGGGTTGACTGTATAAATATCCCATTTAAATTCAAATTCAAATCATTCCGAAAACGAAGCCAAAAATTTCGACTTCCTATCAAGGCGTGCCGCTAGGCGTTTATAATGTTATACGCCTATTCCGAACGCAATAGAAAAGGTTCCGAGTCCAAATTCGATCGTATGAAGAAGATAGCTTTTTGGACCAGTTATAATATTAAATTTTCGATTTAATTTCAGCGCGTTTGCTTATCGTACGGCCACACGATCACTCCAAACATCACGAAAATTGAAATCCGATAATAATACAATATTACGGATCCATTGGAACTAGTTTCGTCGAATTCCAAGACTGTGCCCCGGAACGCTATTTTTAAATATCAATTTAAACGATAAAATTTCAAAACTGAACAAAACAGTTTTAAATTCAATTCTGAAGCTTTTATTATCTTCAGGATTATCAATATAGATTTTACAAGACTTCATATTATTTTTAATCAGCTTAAAACTGAAGATTCAAATTTTTACCCAGTTTTAAAAATTAAATTCAAAAAAATTAATTACCAAATTCATTCCGATATCTCGAATTTCAAATTAAACTATCATTCGAATATTTAAACTCAATTAAATATTCACATTTCAAATGTCAAAAATTCAGGGTCGTTACACTATGAGTTTCGAACTCTAAAAGCAATGCAAGACTATTAATATTTGATCCCTATACTATTGCATATAAGTGTAACATGGGAATCAGTCATAATTCATAATGTACGATACTTCGATGAAGTTAGTTCATTCGAAATAAGCCAACAAACAATACTGTGGATTGAGTATTCAATTTGATTGGTTACAAAAGGATAATAGTGTAACAATAGACCAAAGCTATAAGAAAGATCTACGAATTCAATTATTGAACTATCAGTTTGATCAGTTTACATAAAGTGCAACATTTTAATTTTCATAAATATTAAGGAAAATTGAATGCGCTTTTGTAAAGTGTTTGTTATGACAAGCACCATTGTCCCAGTGGTTAAGTGATTCGACTTTGGTGCGAGAGGTCACAAGTTCGAAACTTGCGTAGCGTGATTCGAACATATATTGACACGTGATATGTTGTCCCAGTGATATGTTTTATCGAAGTACCATTTCAAAAAAAAGTGTTTGTTATGATATTATAGTAAGGGTTTTCTTTTGGAATGGTTTGACCATTTAGAAAAGAAAATGAATATATAAGAGTAAATGTGATTTAAGGTACAATTGTGATAGATAGAGTGAATAGTTACTTCTGCTTCATAAGGAAACACTGTCAACAAGAATTGTAAGTGTATCATTAAGTTAATGGCGTCCACTACTACCCTGCCCTCTGCTCTCAACACCTCCTCCACCCCTCATCCTCCTCCAATCTCCTTTGTTCCGCCCAGATATGCTCCACACTTCCGTCATCCTGCCTCTGCCCAACCCCCCATCCTCCCTACACCACCATTGTTTGCCTCCCCCCCGATAACCTGATTCTTGCCTCGCCAGATGTGTCCTACTGCTATGCCAGCAAACACCCCACATACCAAAAGGACGGTCCCAGCTTCGCTCAAGTCGTGTTATCCTATCAACCTCCGCCTCTCCTTCCCAAACCCAAACGTCCCAAACTCGTACCAAAATTCAAATCCACGTGGGAAATGGTCAATTTCCTGTGTTCCAGAGGGCGGTGCTTGAAATGTACAGGCATTGGACACGTGGCAAAATCATGCAGAAATGGAAAGATTTGCTATTATTGCGGATTCTTTGGTCACTTTTCATCCACCTGCCCCTCGAAGAGACAGGCTTCGTTCCCTGTGCAGCCCGTCCTCTCGTCTTCCAAGACTAATAATGCCAAAAAGCTCTCTCCTCCAAATAATTATCCCCATTCCGCACCCCAAACCCGATTTCCCAGACCTAATCCTTCCCCTGGTCCCACAGAAGCAAGGGCCCCACATCCTGATTCAAAGTCGATTCACATCCCATCGTCATCATCAGCCCTTTCTCCACTTTCCAATGCCAACTTAAGCCCTCCCTCTCCCAAAACCTCCCCACAAAACCCATTAGCTCCTCTCTTCGCAAAAAAATTTCCAAGCCCTCAATTCCTCATGGAGAACTCAGCCCGCTACCTCATTGCCACAATAACCCAAGGTTTCTGGAGTGTGCTGGACATCCAAGCTGCCCTTAACCAACATGGGTATCGAGAAAGACCAATTTGGATGATGACCGATAACAGCTTCCTCATCTGCTGTGACTCTGAGATAGAGAGAAATGTCTTCGTCACGACTGGCTCCTTAGCTAAACCTGGTGGTACTGTTTTTCTGAGACCCTGGACTGATCATGATAACTTCTCCGCCCCCTCCCTCGAACCTGAGTCATGGGCGAAAGTTGAAGGTTTCCCCGAACTCCTCAACGATAACCCGGATGCCATTGGAGAAGCCTTAAAACCCATGGGCAGATTCATTGCATTGGATGACTGTGACTGGGCCTTCGTTGACCACAGGTTTCTCTATGCTAAATTCCAATTCTTCGAGGGCATCTCCACCCCCTGTTCCTTCGTGGCATCCCTCAACAACACTGACTTCCTCCTAACCATCAACCGCTGGCAACACTCTCACCCGAACCGTGCCCCTGACACCACCTACCGTGGCCTAGATTACAACCTTGAACAAAACTTCAACTTTCTTGACCAGAAATGGTCTACCCCTGAAATACTCTTAGACCAAGATGACTTCTTTGATGCCATGTTTCTCGAAGCCACCTTGCCACCCCCTACCCTTCCAGCTTTGCCACTACAAGATGCCTCCTTTGAAGTATCAGGTCCCAGAAGAGGGATCCCAGCCCAATTCGATAGATGGGACCCAATGTTAGACCTCGATCTTTCCATCCCTCTCTACCAACAACCTATCCAGTCTCCCGAACCTGGTTTCGCCCCCTCCAACCTCATCCTCCCTGACTTCCCCATTATCACAGCCCCTGTCCTAGCCGACCCACACCTCGTCGACGTCACCTCCCCCATAAACGTGGCCCCTCCACTTGAACTCAATCAAGACGTGGTAGTTCAGACTCCCCAGCTCGACCCAGCAAAATTCTTCTCCCCAGCACTGGTTAGGCGGAGCTCCAGATTGGTTGGAGCAACTTCAGATACTGGACAACCTGGTAGTTTTTTAATGCCTGTTGTTTTTTCCTCCGCAAATAAAAGGCTTAATAAAATTTTATCACGTTGCGTGGGTGTGAGTTTGCACGATGAACACTTCACATGCATGCAAACTCTAGAACAAGAGCGTATTTCCCAATCCCAATGAAACTCATCACTTGGAATGTACGGGGTTTGGGGGACCCATCTAAGCGTTACGCTGTAAACACAATCCTGTCCCCCCTCAAAATTGATATTATAATGCTTCAAGAAACTAAGTTAGCCGACCCCACACAATCACACTTGACACAAACTGTTGGTACACTCTTATCTGGGTGGGCCCACATTGATGCCATTGGATCCCGTGGTGGGATCATAACAGCATGGAATGAAAATAAATGGTCCCTACATCAAATTATCAAATTCCCCTCAATACTTAATGTCGCTCTGCGAAACTCTGAATCTGGCATAATCTACTTCTTCTCGAATGTGTATGGTCCCTCCGACTCACAAGGCAGGGCTGTCTTGTGGGATCATTGCATGGACTTTGCAGCCCGAATAAATGGCCCATGGATTATTGCCGGAGATTTTAACACCACTAGACACCCCACTGAAAGAAACTCTGGTAACCTTTCCTGTAACGACCCTGAAATTTAAATTTATTTAAATTAATAATTTATTGAATTTTTGAATTAAATTGAGTAATTAAATAAATTTTTGAATAAAAAATTGTGAAATTTAATTTAAAAAATGGAGCGAGTTTCCCCGATATCCAAGTATATTCTGTATAAATCATTTGAGATTAAAATATTGTAAATAGTGTATATGTGAGTATATGTGTGTATATTGAATGTATATATATATATATATTTAGGTATATACGAGCAAATTTAATATATATTTGAATTGATGGTTAAAGATGGTTTGAGTTTATAAAATAAATATAAGATAATAAAAATTAAAGTAAGAAAACGATAAATATTTAAACTGGAAATAGAAAATAAATTTGACAAATTCAAATAGATGATATATAAATATATATAATAAGATAAATTATAAAATATAAGGTAACATATAGTTAAATTTATACAACATATTAAAATAGGAATCTACAGAATATATGCGAACTATCAAACATAAACAAAACAAACAATAAATATAAATACATAAGTAAACAAAGTAATAAATACAAAGCAAAAGTAGGTAACAAGTAAGTGTATATTCAAGTATAGAAGACATCAATATCCTCAAACACATCCCAGCCGAGACAAGTTTGTAAAGCAAGTAAACAAAGCCAAAACAAATAAAAGATAAATTAGAACATAAAAAGTAAACATGTAGACCTGGAAGCAAAACAGGATACAAATATGTATATGTGTGAAGCTTGCATGAAAAGCTAGGAGTATAAGTGAACAAGAAAGAAATAAAATTATAAACAATATAGTATTGTACAACAACATTTAATGCCAGCCACCATAATCTCATATCAGCCTCCATTAACAAAAGAAAATCTACACTCCGAATTTAGGCAAGAAATATCACTGCAAATTGTACAAATGTTGATATCATGTCTTCTACCTTTTCCATATATCCCTGTCTGTTTTCTTCATATATCATCTTTCCATGCCAGTTCGAATTAAGCAAAAATGAAATGAAGCTTTCATTTTAAACCTGAAACAAGATTCAACAAACAACAACATGTCAATATTGAGAAGCAAAGAAAAGGATTTTAGCTTGTACTCAAGCCTGTTCAAATGATCAGAGCTCTGTTCTTATTAAAATGGTGAGTAACAATTTACTTTAAAAATTTAAAAATGTTTAAATCCTTGCAATCTCATTAAGATATGTGTGTGGATGTGCATATATAGTTATCTATATATATATGGAAGCTGGGACATGTTATTTATGCTGTTTGTTTAAAATCTTCTCTGTTCTTAGTTCAAAACTCAGGCCTGTTGGTTTCAAAAATCATTCACTCTTTCCCTAGTTGATAATTTAACCTCAAATTCAAACGAAAGATGTTCGTATCATCATAAACTAAGTTTATAAATTTAGTTAAGATTAAACTACTTAGAAATTATCACTGGAACCCAAATTGCTGAACAAACTAAATTTTTGTCAAATTTCGAACCTTACGAAATGGTGATTCACAAGTATAACTGGAATGCGTAACTAAAATGATGATTTTTAAGATAGGTAGCGTGATTTTTAGCGGGATGGTTTGGTAGCAGTTCGAGGTTGAACGGAGTGGGTTTTTCGACTGATTTCCGGTGATGTGGTGATCTATGGAGGTCGAGTTTCCTCGTGGAGATAGAGGAGCCTAGGGTGGTCACGGGGAAAATGCATTGATGGTCGAACGTTGACCATGGTGGCGACAGGAGGTAATCTAATTCTGGTAACCTAGTTTTGGAGGGTGTTAGAATTTTGATCGATGAGGCTCGCTGAGATGATCGAGTGTTACAGCACTCAGGGGAAGGCTAGTGTGGGGTTGGACGGAGACGTAGTCGGAGGAGGTGGCGCGTTTGTGGTCGGAGGATGGTGTGCGAGGGGATTTCCGATTGGAGGTCTCGTTCTAGTTTGATCGAGTGGCCTCGATTTCGATGGCCAGTGAATCAATGGGTTCCAGTTGGTGGGGACGTTTGAGTGTGGCCGTGGCGACGTGCTGGAGGTCTCGACACGGACTGGAGTCGAACGGAGGGAAGGTGCACGTGCACGGTGTTGTTGAGTACGTCTGTTCCTTTTTGGTGTGGAGGAAGATGGGTTGCCCTGTAGCAGGTTGGTAAGGCTCGGGTAAAACTTGTTATGGCTCGGGTATTTCGAGTGCCATACTCGAAGTAGTGGCGCGTTTTTCTCGAAGCGGCTGGGTGATTCGCGAGTGATGGGGCAATAGGCTCGGGAAAAACGTAAATTGACTCGGGTAATTTGAATGCTTGACTCGAAGCAGGAGGGAGGATGACTCGAAGCAGTTTCTATTTGCCTCGGGTTAGTTGTTGATTTCCAGTTTTTGTAACTTGAACAATTTAAGTCAATTAAATTTCTAAACTTATTTTTCTTAAAAAAATAAAGATTGTTGTTAAGTACAGATATGAATTTGTGTTGAAAGGTTTTGAAATAACAATATTTCTGAAGTTAGTTAAAATGTTTTAAACTTATATTCGAAAGGGATTTATTTTAAAGAAAACTTAATTAAGTAATTGAGAAGTGGATTTAATGTTTTAAATTTATTAAATTAAAAGTTAAGTTAATATATGTTGAATTATGATTTAAATTAGCTAAAGATAAATTATTAACTTAAAGCTGATTAAATTATAATTAAGGACAATTAATTAAATGGTAATTAATTAATTAAAGGTTAATTTATTAATTGAAGATAATTAATTAAATGGTGAATTAAATAATTAAAGGGTAATTATTCAATAATTAAAGGTTGACGAATTATAAGTAGAAGATTTACTAATAAAATTTGAAAAGAGGATTTATTTCAAATAATCTGTAATTGACTTATGATAATTAACCTGGATTAATAATACATCTGATTTAAATTAATTAGTTGATTAATAAATTCACTTATGAATGTTTGGATTTAACTGAATGACTGAATTGCTTGATATCCTTGATCTGTGATGTTTTGTGAGATATCCTGATATTGTGTGATCTATACTGTAAATTATTATCTATGATTTATATATCTGTGATCTGTAAATGAACGATAAGCGTTATGATATACCGCTTATCAACTATATCCTGTATTTTGATCTGTGATGATTGAATGATGTTGCACTATTGTGTGTAAAACCCCTGGACTACACCTTTACACACACAAATATGGATTTCACGTGGAAATCGGTTAAGTCACATATAATTTAAATTTGATGTTTTTGAAATTGAAATTTTAATTTCAATTGATTTTGAAATTGGAAATTTGGGTTTAAAGTAAAAAGCTTTTGAAATGGAATTTTCAAAGATAAAAGTTATTTTGAATAACTTAATCGAGTTTTGAAATTTTAAATAATTTGATTTAAATTTGAATTTAAGTTTGAAATCGAATCCTATGATCTGAAATTACGGTTAAAGATGATATAAAGGTGTTTGTATGAATTTAAACCATTTTAAAAGTATAAGTTGGGAATTTGAATTTAAACCAAGAACCTTAACTCGTATAAATGAGTCAGATTTCCAAAAATGAAAACTGTTTGTTTTCAAATGATAAAAGCTTTCAGATAAGAAATGGAATTCCAGTTTAATTAAAGGAATTTCAAGATTGAATTGAAATTTGTTTTTCCAAGTTATGAATAAATTCTTTTTGAAAGCTATGAATTAAATCTGTTTGTTTTTAACAGATTTAAAATGATGATTTATTCAAACCATTCGAAATGAAATTGTTTTGAAAGCTATGAGTTAAATCTTTGATTTAAAGATTTAACGAGTTAATTAAATTGAAAGGGAAATTGATTTGGAAAATCTGTGAAGGAATCTTTGTGAAATTAAGTGAACTTTATGAATTGAATCTTTTTGTTTAAAGGATTAAAATGGTAATTTGATAAACCATTTGTAAAGAAAGTTTGGGTTTAAGTTGTGACTTAATTGAAATCCCATTATCCATTTGTTTTTAAATATTGCGCTCACTATTCGGTTTAGCCGGGAGAGGACCTTTGTGTCACATAACCCATTCCGAATAAGTGATTCGACGATATGGATAGCATTTGAAGACCGGTGTTGAAGACCGGATATTTTTCAAAAATGAAAGGACAACCTGTCGAATGTCTCTGCACTGAGTCGCGCCGGTATAGAGATTTATATCACTCTTTTGTGACAGGAAGTCCGGACGTGATTGGAAATTATCCGGAATTGCAAGGGCTTCGTGAGAAGTGCCTTCGGTTCTGTTCGAACCCGGAACGGACTTATATGGATACATGTCTGACATTACACTTTGAGATATAAAGCCGATTTCTTTCAAATACATTTCTGTTTGGTGGCGGAGAATTTATTCTCTTAGCTTAACACCCTTCTCTGAGACGTACGAGCTCAGAGGTTATGTAGTTGAAATTTATCAGCGATATATCCCAATTTGGTAATGTGGCATGCTGAGTGTAGCTGTGTGATGATCAATGTTTGATCATTTGTGATATGATCTTTTGTTTGATCATTTATCTTTGTGATCATAGGTTGATCATCTGTTGACCCAAAGCGTGGCTTTTTGAAAAAAACGTAGCTTTGTGGACGAGACTTCGTCAGGGCCTCACTACCCGGAAATGGTCGAAACATGATCGTTGTGGCAAGGTTATGAGGGTCGCGCCCTTTAGGGTATGTCATTTCCTTCTGGAAAAGGGTGGTATCATGGTATGGAGCCCAGATACTTACTCATGTGGATACACCTTCTTTATGATGTGTGATGATGGTTACGAGCGCTCGGATAAAGGTCCCAAAGGACCGGGTGATGGCATATTCGTGAGTTACCTGTTACAGGGGTAACCCGGCCTTGTTGGCAGAGAGCAGTTTGTCTCTCGGGACGTCCCGCCAGAGGCGTTCCCATGCGGCGGAAGGAAGTTCCTTAGCCTGACCATTTGTTGGAAATCCATTTTTCCAATACGAACCTTGTACGGTTTTAGTTGTAGAACCTGCCATCTACTTATGGTGGCGCCCCACTGTTTGGATGGTAGCTATAGTAGGCATAGTTCGAAATGTCTATGCTGGCTAAGATTAATATTCTACTTTCGAAATGTTTTCTGCACTATGCACTAGTAATAATAACCAATGATTTTGCGTAGTAAGCATGTTTGACTATCATAAGAAGAAATCTCCTCCAATTCTGCGTTTGCATTGTGTGTGTGGCGGGAGGTCTTATGGTAGTTTCATTTTCTAAAAAGCATTGCGAATTGACTTTAAATTCTTTTGGTTGATTGTTTAAAGATAAGCTGTTTTTGTTGCTCACACCAGTCTTGCTATATTACAGCATGATAGGGGATTCTCGCTTCGCGGTTTGGTGGCGAACGGGAGACTCTTACCCCTACATGTCCCTGAGAGGGATGGGTTGGTTAGGCAGATGCCGTGACAGTCGAGAGGCTGGCCGTAAAAGCAAGTTTGGGGTACCATTGTCAGCCACGGTGGGGCCGGGATGGTTGAAAAGCCTACCGGTTGTGACCGCTTCTTTCGGGACGTTACATTTGGTATCAGAGCTAAGGTTGAACTTTAGCTCAGGAGTATAACACGTTAAGTAGCTCATTAGAGATAGAGTGAAGTAAACTCTAGAATGAGTGTATCCCTAAGATATCCGTCTGAACGTCTCAGTAAATTCTCTTACTATTCAGCGATAGTGAGTATGAGTGTAAGAAGAGGACGAGATAGGGGACAAGGGAATACGACTATAAATGGTCAATACCCTATAACAGTGGAAACAATCTTTCTTCTCAATATTCTTTGATTCGTTTCCAAACTCTTTTGATTGCTTCGTATTAGCTACAAGAAGTAGTTTCGGTGTGAAAATGGCTCTACGAATCGTTGTAGAAAGTCGTTACTTCATATTTCATTAACTTCTTATCAGCTTTTTGGATTTAAACTTTAATGAATTTGAAATTGGAATTTTAAATTGAATTAAATTGATTAATAGAATATGAAGCTAAATTTGAAATTAAATCAATAAAACGATATCGTTTAAAACCGAATTTGAAATTCTATTGAAATTTCTTTTGAATACCGAAGTCCGAAGAGGGACAAATTGGTATGTATTCTGAGATATTCTGACTAGAGTTTGGAATTCATATCGTAAGTTTGAGGAACTATAGGAGATCGAATCTGTCTATCTCTGCGTTATTTTCGTGCCTGCGAATTTCGAGGACGAAATTCTTTTAAGGGGGGAAGTTTGTAACGACCCTGAAATTTAAATTTATTTAAATTAATAATTTATTGAATTTTTGAATTAAATTGAGTAATTAAATAAATTTTTGAATAAAAAATTGTGAAATTTAATTTAAAAAATGGAGCGAGTTTCCCCGATATCCAAGTATATTCTGTATAAATCATTTGAGATTAAAATATTGTAAATAGTGTATATGTGAGTATATGTGTGTATATTGAATGTATATATATATATATATATTTAGGTATATACGAGCAAATTTAATATATATTTGAATTGATGGTTAAAGATGGTTTGAGTTTATAAAATAAATATAAGATAATAAAAATTAAAGTAAGATAACGATAAATATTTAAACTGGAAATAGAAAATAAATTTGACAAATTCAAATAGATGATATATATATATATAATAAGATAAATTATAAAATATAAGGTAACATATAGTTAAATTTATACAACATATTAAAATAGGAATCTACAGAATATATGCGAACTATCAAACATAAACAAAACAAACAATAAATATAAATACATAAGTAAACAAAGTAATAAATACAAAGCAAAAGTAGGTAACAAGTAAGTGTATATTCAAGTATAGAAGACATCAATATCCTCAAACACATCCCAGCCGAGACAAGTTTGTAAAGCAAGTAAACAAAGCCAAAACAAATAAAAGATAAATTAGAACATAAAAAGTAAACATGTAGACCTGGAAGCAAAACAGGATACAAATATGTATATGTGTGAAGCTTGCATGAAAAGCTAGGAGTATAAGTGAACAAGAAAGAAATAAAATTATAAACAATATAGTATTGTACAACAACATTTAATGCCAGCCACCATAATCTCATATCAGCCTCCATTAACAAAAGAAAATCTACACTCCGAATTTAGGCAAGAAATATCACTGCAAATTGTACAAATGTTGATATCATGTCTTCTACCTTTTCCATATATCCCTGTCTGTTTTCTTCATATATCATCTTTCCATGCCAGTTCGAATTAAGCAAAAATGAAATGAAGCTTTCATTTTAAACCTGAAACAAGATTCAACAAACAACAACATGTCAATATTGAGAAGCAAAGAAAAGGATTTTAGCTTGTACTCAAGCCTGTTCAAATGATCAGAGCTCTGTTCTTATTAAAATGGTGAGTAACAATTTACTTTAAAAATTTAAAAATGTTTAAATCCTTGCAAGCTCATTAAGATATGTGTGTGGATGTGCATATATAGTTATCTATATATATATGGAAGCTGGGACATGTTATTTATGCTGTTTGTTTAAAATCTTCTCTGTTCTTAGTTCAAAACTCAGGCCTGTTGGTTTCAAAAATCATTCACTCTTTCCCTAGTTGATAATTTAACCTCAAATTCAAACGAAAGATGTTCGTATCATCATAAACTAAGTTTATAAATTTAGTTAAGATTAAACTACTTAGAAATTATCACTGGAACCCAAATTGCTGAACAAACTAAATTTTTGTCAAATTTCGAACCTTACGAAATGGTGATTCACAAGTATAACTGGAATGCGTAACTAAAATGATGATTTTTAAGATAGGTAGCGTGATTTTTAGCGGGATGGTTTGGTAGCAGTTCGAGGTTGAACGGAGTGGGTTTTTCGACTGATTTCCGGTGATGTGGTGATCTATGGAGGTCGAGTTTCCTCGTGGAGATAGAGGAGCCTAGGGTGGTCACGGGAAAAATGCATTGATGGTCGAACGTTGACCATGGTGGCGACAGGAGGTAATCTAATTCTGGTAACCTAGTTTTGGAGGGTGTTAGAATTTTGATCGATGAGGCTCGCTGAGATGATCGAGTGTTACAGCACTCAGGGGAAGGCTAGTGTGGGGTTGGACGGAGACGTAGTCGGAGGAGGTGGCGCGTTTGTGGTCGGAGGATGGTGTGCGAGGGGATTTCCGATTGGAGGTCTCGTTCTAGTTTGATCGAGTGGCCTCGATTTCGATGGCCAGTGAATCAATGGGTTCCAGTTGGTGGGGACGTTTGAGTGTGGCCGTGGCGACGTGCTGGAGGTCTCGACACGGACTGGAGTCGAACGGAGGGAAGGTGCACGTGTACGGTGTTGTTGAGTACGTCTGTTCCTTTTTGGTGTGGAGGAAGATGGGTTGCCCTGTAGCAGGTTGGTAAGGCTCGGGTAAAACTTGTTATGGCTCGAGTATTTCGAGTGCCATACTCGAAGTAGTGGCGCGTTTTTCTCGAAGCAGCTGGGTGATTCGCGAGTGATGGGGCAATAGGCTCGGGAAAAACGTAAATTGACTCGGGTAATTTGAATGCTTGACTCGAAGCAGGAGGGAGGATGACTCGAAGCAGTTTCTATTTGCCTCGGGTTAGTTGTTGATTTCCAGTTTTTGTAACTTGAACAATTTAAGTCAATTAAATTTCTAAACTTATTTTTCTTAAAAAAATAAAGATTGTTGTTAAGTACAGATATGAATTTGTGTTGAAAGGTTTTGAAATAACAATATTTCTGAAGTTAGTTAAAATGTTTTAAACTTATATTCGAAAGGGATTTATTTTAAAGAAAACTTAATTAAGTAATTGAGAAGTGGATTTAATGTTTTAAATTTATTAAATTAAAAGTTAAGTTAATATATATTGAATTATGATTTAAATTAGCTAAAGATAAATTATTAACTTAAAGCTGATTAAATTATAATTAAGGACAATTAATTAAATGGTAATTAATTAATTAAAGGTTAATTTATTAATTGAAGATAATTAATTAAATGGTGAATTAAATAATTAAAGGGTAATTATTCAATAATTAAAGGTTGACGAATTATAAGTAGAAGATTTACTAATAAAATTTGAAAAGAGGATTTATTTCAAATAATCTGTAATTGACTTATGATAATTAACCTGGATTAATAATACATCTGATTTAAATTAATTAGTTGATTAATAAATTCACTTATGAATGTTTGGATTTAACTGAATGACTGAATTGCTTGATATCCTTGATCTGTGATGTTTTGTGAGATATCCTGATATTGTGTGATCTATACTGTAAATTATTATCTATGATTTATATATCTGTGATCTGTAAATGAACGATAAGCGTTATGATATACCGCTTATCAACTATATCCTGTATTTTGATCTGTGATGATTGAATGATGTTGCACTATTGTGTGTAAAACCCCTGGACTACACCTTTACACACACAAATATGGATTTCACGTGGAAATCGGTTAAGTCACATATAATTTAAATTTGATGTTTTTGAAATTGAAATTTTAATTTCAATTGATTTTGAAATTGGAAATTTGGGTTTAAAGTAAAAAGCTTTTGAAATGGAATTTTCAAAGATAAAAGTTATTTTGAATAACTTAATCGAGTTTTGAAATTTTAAATAATTTGATTTAAATTTGAATTTAAGTTTGAAATCGAATCCTATGATCTGAAATTACGGTTAAAGATGATATAAAGGTGTTTGTATGAATTTAAACCATTTTAAAAGTATAAGTTGGGAATTTGAATTTAAACCAAGAACCTTAACTCGTATAAATGAGTCAGATTTCCAAAAATGAAAACTGTTTGTTTTCAAATGATAAAAGCTTTCAGATAAGAAATGGAATTCCAGTTTAATTAAAGGAATTTCAAGATTGAATTGAAATTTGTTTTTCCAAGTTATGAATAAATTCTTTTTGAAAGCTATGAATTAAATCTGTTTGTTTTTAACAGATTTAAAATGATGATTTATTCAAACCATTCGAAATGAAATTGTTTTGAAAGCTATGAGTTAAATCTTTGATTTAAAGATTTAACGAGTTAATTAAATTGAAAGGGAAATTGATTTGGAAAATCTGTGAAGGAATCTTTGTGAAATTAAGTGAACTTTATGAATTGAATCTTTTTGTTTAAAGGATTAAAATGGTAATTTGATAAACCATTTGTAAAGAAAGTTTGGGTTTAAGTTGTGACTTAATTGAAATCCCATTATCCATTTGTTTTTAAATATTGCGCTCACTATTCGGTTTAGCCGGGAGAGGACCTTTGTGTCACATAACCCATTCCGAATAAGTGATTCGACGATATGGATAGCATTTGAAGACCGGTGTTGAAGACCGGATATTTTTCAAAAATGAAAGGACAACCTGTCGAATGTCTCTGCACTGAGTCGCGCCGGTATAGAGATTTATATCACTCTTTTGTGACAGGAAGTCCGGACGTGATTGGAAATTATCCGGAATTGCAAGGGCTTCGTAAGAAGTGCCTTCGGTTCTGTTCAAACCCGGAACGGACTTATATGGATACATGTCTGACATTACACTTTGAGATATAAAGCCGATTTCTTTCAAATACATTTCTGTTTGGTGGCGGAGAATTTATTCTCTTAGCTTAACACCCTTCTCTGAGACGTACGAGCTCAGAGGTTATGTAGTTGAAATTTATCAGCGATATATCCCAATTTGGTAATGTGGCATGTTGAGTGTAGCTGTGTGATGATCAATGTTTGATCATTTGTGATATGATCTTTTGTTTGATCATTTATCTTTGTGATCATAGGTTGATCATCTGTTGACCCAAAGCGTGGCTTTTTGAAAAAAACGTAGCTTTGTGGACGAGACTTCGTCAGGGCCTCACTACCCGGAAATGGTCGAAACAGGATCGTTGCGGCAAGGTTATGAGGGTCGCGCCCTTTAGGGTATGTCATTTCCTTCTGGAAAAGGGTGGTATCATGGTATGGAGCCCAGATACTTACTCATGTGGATACACCTTCTTTATGATGTGTGATGATGGTTACGAGCGCTCGGATAAAGGTCCCAAAGGACCGGGTGATGGCATATTCGTGAGTTACCTGTTACAGGGGTAACCCGGCCTTGTTGGCAGAGAGCAGTTTGTCTCTCGGGACGTCCCGCCAGAGGCGTTCCCATGCGGCGGAAGGAAGTTCCTTAGCCTGACCATTTGTTGGAAATCCATTTTTCCAATACGAACCTTGTACGGTTTTAGTTGTAGAACCTGCCATCTACTTATGGTGGCGCCCCACTGTTTGGATGGTAGCTATAGTAGGCATAGTTCGAAATGTCTATGCTGGCTAAGATTAATATTCTACTTTCGAAATGTTTTCTGCACTATGCACTAGTAATAATAACCAATGATTTTGCGTAGTAAGCATGTTTGACTATCATAAGAAGAAATCTCCTCCAATTCTGCGTTTGCATTGTGTGTGTGGCGGGAGGTCTTATGGTAGTTTCATTTTCTAAAAAGCATTGCGAATTGACTTTAAATTCTTTTGGTTGATTGTTTAAAGATAAGCTGTTTTTGTTGCTCACACCAGTCCCATGACTGATCCGGAGTTTATTGTTCCCTTCCTAAACTCTGGGTGCTCATAATTTTCCACACGAGCAGTCTAGAGTTGGGTTTCCTTTCAGATATTCAGGTTTAGTAGATTATCTGGAGCTAGTTCATTCATCAGAGTTGCTTATCTTGGAGTTGTGGATTCATTCTTGTCTGAAGATCATTTTGGAGTTATCACTTCTATTGATATTGTTCCGCTGCTGTTGTTATCTTTTCTTTTCCGCTGCTATTTCTTGTATCATATCTCTGATGTATATTGATATTCTTTTTAGCATTCTGTTGTATCGGATATTGTATCAAAGCTGTATATCAATATATTATTCTTTTTCTTCCGCTGTGTTATTTACTTAATTGTGTTATAGCTCCGGCGACTCGGATTTGAACGCTCGAATCTACGACATTCGAGTACGATGTAAAGTATGGATGTCGATTTTCGAACGCGAAAATCCGTATCGTTACATTCCCAAGACTCAACCGCCTTCAACAACTTCATCAATTCTTGTGTGCTAATTGATCCCCCCATCAGTAACCGCCTCTTTACCTGGTCTAACCGTAGAGACAACCCATCCCTAGCCAAATTAGATAGATTCCTTTTCAACACAGCCTGGGAAGACCAACATCCCCTCTCCTCTGTCTCGGGACTGGCAACCACGATCTCAGACCATTGCCCCCTCCTGTTTGACTCTGGCTCTCTGAACACCACTCACAAACCATTTAGATTCGAACAACTCTGGCTTCTAGAGCCATCCTTTGATGACTTTGTCAAGTTAGCCTGGTCTCAGCCCACCAATCTAGAATCTCCCACTGCTCGTATTGTGGCCAAGCTCCGTTCGCTCAGAAAATTGATAAGACCTTGGGCCAAATACATCTGGGGCTCCCTTAAATTTCGGATCTCACAAGTCCAAGATGAAATCCTCAACCTTAATATCCTCGCCGAATCTCAACCCCTAATTGAACCAGAAATACATCAGTTGAATCTTCTTGAAAAGGAATTGGACAGGCTCCTTAAACAGGAAGAAATTGGTTGGAAACAATGTTCCAGAGCAAAGTGGCTGGAAGAAGGAGATAGAAACACGGCCTACTTCCACAGGTTAGCAAATGGACGACGCAGATCCTCAACCATCTCCAACATTCAACATAACAACATCACCTACTCTGACCAATCTGATCTCCTCCACCTCTTCACCAACCATCACCGCAACATCCTAGGCAAACTTTCCACCCCTCTACCAGACATAGACTGGAGTCTCCTTTACCCTGACCCTCAAAGTCTGCAAGTAGACCACCCCTTCTCGGAACAAGAAATCTGGAATGCAGTTAAAGATATGTCAGACAATAAAGCCCCTGGACCTGACGGCTTTGGCCCCCTTTTCTTCAAACACTTCTGGAGTACAGTGAAATCTGACATTATGGACATGTGCCTCGAATTTCAAAATGAACCCAACTCGATTGCACGAATCAACTATGCCATCATTTCCCTCATCCCAAAAACTGATGACCCTTCCTCCCTTGATTCCTTTCGACCTATCAGCCTCCTCAACACCACCTTCAAAATCATTACAAAAATCCTTACAAACCGACTCCAAGCTGTAATATCCCCTCTAGTTGGCCTGGAGCAATCAGCCTTCATACTCGGGCGCAATATCCTAGATTGTGTGGCCGCCACTCAAGAAGTGGTGTCTTTCTGTCACAGAACCAACACCCTAGGAATCCTACTTAAACTTGACTTCTCTAAAGCCTTTGACTCAGTCAACTGGAACTTCATTCTCGCATTATTACGACATAGAGGCTTCCCACCGAGATGGTGCTCCTGGATATCCTCTATCCTGAACTCCAGCATGTCTTCTGTATCAGTCAATGGAGAACTTGGCGGTCTGATCAAGTCTACGAGAGGCCTACGTCAAGGAGACCCTCTCTCCCCCCTAATTTTCGTTCTTATTGCAGATGTCTTCAACCGCATGATTAAACTGTCCATCTCCAACAACCACTTGGCCGGAATCAGCATCCCCACATCTAACCTTCAAATTTCCAACTTACAATTTGCTGACGATACCATCCTCTTTGCCTCACCCAATCCTAATCACCTACACTGCCTCAAAGTTCTCCTCTACGTTTTCGAATTAATCTCTGGCCTCTCCATCAACTTCCACAAAAGCTCCCTTATCATGCTTGGCAATACCAACCACCTTGGTCCCGCAACTGCTGCTGTCCTCAACTGCAAACTTTCCCAGTTTCCAATTTCCTACCTGGGTCTACCTATTCGGCCCACCAGACTCACACGTCCTGACTGGTTACCCCTCATCAACAAAATTGAATCCCGCCTCGCATCTTGGAAAGCTGCTTCCCTCTCGACAGCTGGTAGATTAATCTTAGTTAAATCGGTCCTCTCTGCCATCCCCTCCTACTGGATCTCCTTCCACAAACTCCCCTCTTGGGTCTCCAAGAAAATTGACAAATCTCACAGGACCTTCTTATGGAATGGCTCCAAAGCAAAATGCCTCATCAACTGGCGCTCAGTCTGCCTCCCAAAATGCCATGGTAGCCTTGGTGTCCCGGATCTCTCCTCGCTCAACACTGCCCTATTAACAAAATGGCTCTGGCGTTTTCTCTCCCTTGAAAATTTCCCCTGGAAGGATTGGATCCTACACTCATATCACTACTCTAATCCACACCTAGCTCTACACCTCCCCCCCAGCTGCAGACCTTCTCCATTCTGGTCCAATGTCCTCCACACCATCCCCCGAGTCAAATCCCTCTTTCATGTTTTAATAGGCAATGGCAACAACTGCCTATTTTGGCATGACACGTGGGTGGCCTCTTTCCCCCTAGCCAAAACACTACCTAACCTCTTCTCCTCCTCAAATCTACAACTTGCCACCACCTCTACCCTGTGTCACCTGGGCCCCAGTAGCCTTCATCCCCCCTCCCTTTTTTCCATCGAAACTTTCAATGATCTTCTCGTAGCCTCGAAAATCCTACAATCCCTTCGCCTATCCCACTCACCAGACCACTTCACCTGGGCACTTAATCCATCCAAAGGCTTCTCTGTATCATCTTGCTACTCTTTCCTCATCCACCCTGGCCGCCTTTTCCCCTACAGCAGGATCTGGAACTGCCACTCACACCCTAGATTCCTCTTCTTCCAATGGTGCCTCATTCGTAACCGCATCAACACCAAAGACAGACTTATTCGCCTAAACATCCCCACTGATCCCCTCTGCGTACTTTGCTCCTCTCAAGTCGAAACAATTACCCACCTTTTCTTCGACTGTGATTTCTCTTTCGCAATTTGGGCCCCAACCAGCGCACATCTATTGGGTTACATTCCGGAGCGCATTTCATTTTTTGAAAACTGGCAGCAAGAACTCGGAAATCACAATCTCGACATCTTTATCACCATTTACAGTTGGTGCATTTGGAAAGAACGAAATGCTTATGTCTTCAACAAACCTAGATCTTCATACACGGCCATCTGTAGTCGAATCTCACAACTTTTCAATTACTGGACAGGTACCAACTCGGCCCCCTTCAGATTTAGACTGAGGTCCGCTCCTGCTGACTCGGCGGAATCAATGGCCAGTACCAGCGCCACCCCGCGGTAGCTGCTCCGGCGCAATTCTGTCTGCCCCCATTTTGTCTGTTGAATCATTGATGTCGGTGATTGTGTCCCATCCTGTAATCCATTAACTATTATGTACATTTCTATGTTAGCTAGCTTAGCCTATTTTTTGGCCACCGGTTGGGCTTGTCAACCGGACTTTATTTCATATTATTCTACTATTATTATTAACCGGCCGTGTAGTTTATCACTACACAACCGTTTTTCTCAAAAAAAAAAAGAATTGTAAGTGTGGTAATTGATACTTGACATTGGAATAAGAAATATGATTTTTATTTCAAAATGTATTTTCATATACAAAACTATTTTCTATATAATTTATTTTCTTGAGTTCAATATATTTGATCAAAGAACTCACCACTGTGAAGTAGTTGCACTATATGAAATAAATAATCTATTTTAAGTGAATAATGGATCTCCAAATCAGCATGCTATTATAGCAATAGTGAAAATAATAGGAACATGCTATATAACACTTAATGATTGCATCAAATTACAAAAATTGCTTTCGTAAAACATACTGTTTGCAACTAAATTGGTCATAAACACCCAAGAATAAATTTTTGTAGAGAAATAAGTGAAGAAAAATTAAATTAAACCGAGGAAATGATTAAGCTAATAACAGATAAAGAACAGTAATCAGGGACACAAAGATTTATAGTGGTTCGACGTTGTATGCCTACGTCCACTTTAAAGATTATCCTTTATTAATTGCTTATAAATCTGATTACAGCAGTAGAAAATAACGAACACTTGATTACAATAGAGTCTAGAGTAACAAGCAGCGTCCAACTTCTGAAAATGAACCAAAAGGCATGTATTAATAGGGTGAGATGACGAGATATTTCGCTAAGATTTTGGTAGAAGGCTTTCTAGGTCCATAGGGGCAACCATAACGATCTGTGGCCCTAACTTGATAATTTGAAATGATCGGACAAAGTTTCACAGATCGATATTTTCACCTTCAATTTATGTGCGATCGTTTTTGGGGGTCCCACACGCCTCTTGAACTTGTCCCTAAAATAAGCAGTCAATTTGAGTTGTAGATTACGAGATCAACCTTTTCTACACTTGGAGTGTTCACCAATTGTTATGAAAGATCGGCAAAAAATGATCGGCTAACCTTATATCTCAAGATCTTGATGTGCGATCGTTTTTGTTGGCTCCACTCTTCAATATACTGATGCTATGAAAGTCAAGTGAATTGGCCTTGTGGATTTTGAGATATCGATCGATCTCAGCTGATTTGAGCTGTTTTATGGATCGTTCCCGATCGATCCATATAAATCCTTGCTTCGTCCGTAACTCGAGCATATGAACCCCGATTGACTCCAAATTTGAAATATAGCTTCACGGGGCTATGCCAGTCACTTCATGCTGATTACACCTCAATTGGGACCTGGTCTGAATCTGCTCGACCATTGTCAATATTGTTGTATATAATCGATTCCTAAGGTTGATAACCATCCATTCCTAGCCAAGTTGATGATATCATGGCCTTGCCAAAAGGGGGATAACATTTGCCCCACAAAGTACGTCTTGTTTCGAACATGACGTGCTTTGAATCATCGCAAGCTAGAATCACCAGAAAGAAATCCATCTAGTTCATCGAATAGTCGCTATCCTTCCATTAAGATGTTTTCTTATCGAGGGTCGTAGTATCCTTATTACTAGTGATGATTGGTCGATTTCCAATAGTATAAATACGGGATCACTACTTGTTATCGATCATCCTGCTTTGTTTCTTGCAATTTCTAAGCTTCAACAACTTGGTTTTAATTTTTCTCCCGTCAATTTCAGGTGATCATTCAATTTTTGTCGATTTTAAAAAATTAGATTTCGAAACGTATACTAGCACGTATATGTGTTCGTACCTAACTCCCGATCACGGTTACACGTTCATGGGTCGTTGTCAAGTTTTGAAATTTTTATATAAAGTCTCTACCAATCGTTATTCATTTTTACATATATATCTTAAAAAATGTTCACTACCGGTCGTTATTTCCTCATTCACATTCTCCCTTTATATATATATATATATGTTTTTTCCTTTTTTTACCGACCATTTACTTCATAGGAAGAAATTTTGGATCGTTCCAAGTTATGGAACGATCGGTGTAAAACCCTTGTTCTAGAACGATCGACATCTAGCTTGGTCATGAAACAATCAGTATAAACTCCTTACCTCAAAACGATCGGTATAACTTCAAGCCACGAACGATCGGTATTCGACCTTCCTATATAAGCACTTGTACTTAGCCATTTCTTCTCCTTCCATCATTTCATATCATTTCCAATTGAGAAGAAAAACAAACCGCTCCACTTCCTCTCCTTACCGATCGAAGAAACGATCCGATTTTCCTAAGACTAAGCCATATCTCTTTGAATTAATCACCATTCAAGTGCACCTCTAGATCTTGCCTTGCTTCAAGTTGGAACTCGTTTCCCTTTCCAGATTCAAACTTAGGTAGCTTGATTCGAATTTTCTTTATGATTCGAACATGAGACTTTGGGTTTCATCAATTTCTTGATGTTAGAATTAAACAGTGGATCGGTTGAAGATTGAAGGAGACGAAAATTGAAGGAGATTGTGGCCTTTACCGATCGTTTGTTGAGGAGGATGAGGTAGTGGAATTGGGGAAGTTGTTCGATCGATCCATCACGATCGTTCTTGGACGATCGGCAAAACTTTTGGACGTTGAGGCTTGAGTGTTTAATGATCGTCTATAAATGATCGACAATGTTTTGAAGTTGAAGGCTTTCGAGGTGGACAAGGTAAAGTGGGACGATTGGTTGATGGCATGGAGACAACGATTGGCATTGAAAGCTAAGGAGAACGATCGATGGACACGGCCAACTGTGAACGATTGGTAGATGTTGTCTAGGGGAACGATTGGTAATGAGGCATCGAGGAAAACGATCAGTGGGAGTGTTTTTATAAATGACCGGCCTTGTTTGGGGAACAATCGGTTGTCAGCAAATGAACTTTAAAATGGAACTTAAACAAGTGAACTTAGAGTAAATGATGAGCTTCGACCTTGTAGACTTGAACGGACATTTGAACTTGCATATGACTTGTATACAACTTGAATTACATAATTGGTAATAAATGACCTTAAAACTATGACACGAACCAATGCCTTTGACTATTCTCTTGAAGCTCATTAGTGACTTAGATAAAATCGAACTTTTGCTTGCTGACGATCGATCATAAAACTCAAACTGCATCGTTTCCCGATGACACAGACAAACGGTTGAGACGGTCAGGAATGACGGTCTCTCCGGTTGAACCTTAAAGTCTCGGCATCTTTTCCGTATTTAGTTTCACATAACTTATTACTATAGTGTATAGCACTTTACCGCACCACACTAGCACTCACTATGCACTGGGGGATACAGGTTAATTTATCTACTAAGTTTAATAGCAATGGGTTCTAGACGTTTTTGGCTCCTCGCAGCTATGCCAGCTGGATCATCTTCTCAATAGGATAACCTTGACGTGGAATCAAGTTCTACAACTGAACCTTATAGTCCATCTTCTAGTCATCGTTCAAAACAACCGGAAAGCCTAGGCCCTCAATTTGATCTTTCTGATGAAGTTCCCATCCTTCCATCAGAGGTTATCGATCCTCATCCCGACACTCTAGAGGATGCAGTTCTTTTAGAGAACCCTGCTGATTCGACAGCCTCTAAAATTAAAGAAGATGCTCTTCGTCGAATTTGCGTAAGGCATGGAATTATTTTGGATGGTGTGTTGGTTCCATCGTGGGATGACAAGGCTCATAGACTCCCAGAAGGGTATACGGCGTGCAACAAGTTCATGTGCTGGGCCGGATGCATCCCACCATTTAATTCATACATTTGAGAAATTCTTTATTATTTAAGGATAGCTCCAGCGTGGCTTCATCCTAATGGCTACGCTCTTCTTAATTGTACTTATATGGGTATTTATGGAGTTCCCACACCATCCTCCAATTATCGATGACATTCGATTCATATTCACTTTCAAGCGACGGACAGGGAGTCTTTCGTTTACATTTCTTGAGTCGGCGAAGAGATGTTAGATTCTAACTGGTGCATGGAACAAACTAAGCGCCTTTGAAAGTGAGTGATTCTTCGTTCGTTGTCTGGCCGGTTTCACTCGACAATGGCTGGAAAGACGCAAGTGTTATCCACTATCTTTATATTAGCACGGAAAAATGATATTCAGGTCGTATTCCTAACTACGTTACTCCTTTACAAGTAATGTCACCACGCCTATCGGTAATTTTATGAGGAGGTGGTAACAACTCTGAAAAATGCACCACCCGAGGATAGGAACATCGAATATCTGCTCATGGATGAATATCTTGTTACTTTTTGTTTGATAGAAGAGAGCCTCAGCGTAGGGCTAACCAAAGTTGCCCAAACTGTAGGGATAAGAGCATGGCCTGTAGTCAGCCAAAGGGACAATCAAACCGACCTCGTGGTGCCCCCAGTCATGAATGGTATCGATGCTGGAGGATACAAAGGCGATGTGAAGTGACCCACTTTTCTTCATCTATATTTTAATGATTTTAAGTTGAGTTTTTTTAAACAAGGGATCACTTCTTTTCTTGCATCTTTTATTTCTTTTAATTAATTTCCCAAGATCCAGAATTTACTAATATAAAAATATCAGTATTTAAATCAAGTCATATCATTTATATATGTGAAGATATATAAATGTTTCTTTGCTTATCAGAGTGTTAAAGTAGCAAAGAAATTTAATCACACAATATTTTCCATAATTGAGAGGTTTTGTGTCACATAGCTATTTCTACACTTTAATCTTTTTATTGACTCAAGATTGACTAATACATGATTCAAGTGTTACCACCTTAAAATGACTCAAGATTGACTAATACATTTTCAGGTTTTATCATCTAGGAATGACTCAAGATTGACTAATACATTTTCAGGTTTTCTCATCAAGGAATGACTCAAGATTGACTAATACATTTTTCAAGTATTAGCATCTATTATTCTCTTCTTCATTTTCTAGATTATTCTATAAACCAGATTGATTAATTTGTGGATTTATAACCCATGTATTTGATCTTTGGGATTCAGGAATTCATACATGTTGTTTTAGGATGATAAAACATATTAAAACTTGGTTTGATCTATGGATCACTGGTTAGTCTAGACCAGGTTCAGGATTCAAACATAAACATGCACAAAACATGCACAAACATGCACAAGCAATTCAGGTCAAGCAAAATGCACATATCCAGGTTCATAAAGCATGTAATGATCATGTGAGTAATAAAGTTGTAAACTAATTTAAAGGTCATATAGATTCTGATATTTAGATTGGAAATAGTGTTGAATATGATTTTAGAAAGATCTTTGCATATTTATGGCTAAAAGCATATAGAGTGTGATGTTCTGGATTTTTAAACACTTAAGAAAATTACTCTACATTCTTGTTTGAGTCTATATTGTCTATCCCTATTTCTGGCTTGCTACTTCAGTTTCATATTGAAGTCAGTTCCAGATTTTACCAATTCCAATTCCTAAATCATTATATACTTATGATTTTCAGGTTTTATGGTATCATAATCCTACTCTTGTTCTAGACATATCATAGGATTTAGTTGCATTTCAAATTAGCTTACACTATGGTCTTGTTTGCTTCAGGAATCTGAAGACTATGACTTCAAGCTTTTGCATGTACTTGTATCAATTACAAGACATGTACAAGCCTTACTAGTCAGCCAAGACCATGTTCAACCCATCTACTTAATACTTTGGCACATATTTATTCAAAAACAACTTTAACTTTATAACTGAAATATAACAAACATGCCAAGGAGAATATATCCACATATCAGATTATATGGCATGTTCTCCTTCATTATAATCCACTGTTATTTCCAGAGTCTGCTACTTAAATCAACAACTCACAAGCACATATAATACTTAAGTTTTTTTAACATGTTCTTTTCAAGAAAACAAAGCAAGTATCAATCCTAGAAATACACAAGACATAAGAGAGTTTGCCTAGATTATTTATTACAATTAAACTTCTACTTCTCTAAAGCATTTTAAAACCAGCAAGTTCTTCACTACACCAGAAAAGACTTTTGGTAGCGTTGAAAAAACGCTACCATAAGTTATGATAGCGTTTTAGAGAACGCTGCTATACGACATGCAACTAAAAGTCTAAAACTTTTTGTTGCGTTGTAGTAAACGCTACCAAAAGTCACTTTTAAATGCAACTATAGGTATTTTCTGTAGGATTTAAAAAACGCTACCAAAAGTCACTTTTAAATGCAGCTATAGGTTTTTTCTGTAGGGTTAAAAAAACGCTACCATAAGTCTTCATTTTTTGGTAGCATATTTTAAATGCTACTATTTACGGTTGATGGTTTATACCATTTCCAGCAATCGCTTATATACTATTCATATTAAAACGAACGATCAATCGCATAATTTTCATATATTCAAACAAACAATTAAATCACATAATTAGCATATACAATCAATCATATGATCATCATATTCAAATAATTGCAAAAACATGCTAATCTCACAATCAAATATAATATCCATAATCAATTCGATAGTAGTTTTTCAACAAGATAAGTCACATACTACAAGCATTCACATACAAGTTTCCACAAATGGTACTAACAAAATACGACAACATATATAACAATTAAATTCATGTTCGTTGCTTGATTACCAATAGTTCTTTGTTGTCGACATTCTTCGCTTCGAAATAGCTAATTACCTGCAAACGAGTTTAACAATCAACAATATCATACTAATATCAGATTGAAGTCTCACAATTGGACAACAAATATGTGATGGTTCATTATATTTTCTCATTCTGACTGAATAATCAATAGAGAAAAACCATTAGCAACATAATAACCATGATAAATAAAAGAAGATATGTTTTATAAAATACATATATAAAAGGACAGCAAATATGCAACGATGTTAGATTTCTTAGAGTTAACAAAACAAATGCATTAGTAATCTTTGATGAATTGATTACAAAAATTTAAATGCAGTTATTAGTAATCATTGTTGGCTTGTATGAACCATAACATCAGGAAATTCACTTGTACAAATCCTAATAAACAAGTTTTTAACACTGTCTCCAGTATCAAGCAGCATTTGAATGCATTGAACTTTGAATCAAAAGCCAACGAACTAGCTTACTTTCTAGCCTAACAACCAGATATCTCCACAAACACTTCGGTGTCATCATCCAACTCGTTTATTACACTAGTACTACTAGGTTGCCTATTAACTTCTTTCCCATACAACAAAACTTCCGTATGCTCACTGAATTATAATCTTCACATTGAAAATATCTAAACCAACTGTTAAAATTTAAACGTTTCTATAATTGAATCAAAACGAACTATAGTTAGCTGAAATTGAATCAAAAGCACGCATTGACTCTATTTAATCTAGAATAGTACGAATGATGAACAAATCATGTTGATTTAAGATTAGCAGTTGCCACTCTGTTTCTTAAATGAAGCCACCAGGTCTATCTCTACTCACATAAAAACTTGTTATAAGTTGACCCTCCCATCTTCTAACCTCTTCTTTCCCTTACTACTATATATACGTAACCATAACTAACTCTTCTTTCACTTCTTATCATCACTCATTTGCATACGTCTGTTTCACAAAGAAAAAGAAAAGGAAAGAAAAATGAATACAGACATGTCCACTCTTTCTCCAGTTATAAATTCAAAGGGAAAGAGATCAAAACGCTCTTGAGCACCTACAATAGAAGAGTACCTTGCTCTATGCCTAATGATGCTTGCAAGTGAAGAACATGAGATCGATTAAAGTCTACTTAAATTAGAATCAAGTGCAGCAGCAGTTAGAGAAGAGTACAAGTGTAATGTGTGCGGGAAGGCATTTGGGTCATTTCAAGCACTTGGTGGACACAAGGCCAGCCATAGATCAACTAAGCAGCAACTGCAGCAGATTGCTGATCTCTATCAATCTCACTTGACTCTATCCGAATCCGAATCTATACCTGCACCTATACCTATTGTTTCTGGAAGTGGAAGGATGCACAAGTGTTTGATTTGCTTCAAAACGTTTGGGTCAGGGCAGGCTTTGGGTGGACATAAGAGGCGTCACTATGATGGAACTATTGGAAGTGCACCGAAAAGTGGATTCACTACTTCATCTATAAGTGGCTTTTTCTACTAATACCAACGTTAATCATAATGTTAGTAGACGGTTTGGTTTTGATTTGAATTTGCCCGCCTTGCCCGAATTTGGATTTAGTGGACTCGATGAGGAGGAAGTGCAAAGTCCTAGTCTTTCTTCTAAGAAGTTTATATGCCTTATTATTCTAGCTTGATTAGATGGTTTACTACCTACTAGCTACTTTTGGTTCATGCATATTCATTTTTTCGTTCTTTATAGATCACCTTGTACACACTTCAGTAACTGCACAGTCCATCTAGATCTGTTATTGACTACCTTTTGCTCATAATGCTAGACCCGCTATCACTCTAACATTCTCATAAAACAAATTTACTTGCCTACAAGAAGTATGTGGCATATACATAACTATAATCCTAATAAACTTATGTCCACTAGAAAAAAACTGGTATACACATGACTATAATCGACAACATCAATGACACGTGTAGTTATTACAAAAATGTGTGCTATTTAGATAAATTATACAAGGACAGGGGTGTTCGAAGAATTGACAGATTTAATTGACGAGGAATATTCACTAACCATGGCAACTAATTTGGATACATGTTACCACCTATTGTATAAATAGTATTCAACCAGAAACACCACTAATTCCAAATCCAAATAATAATAATAATATACTAGAAGAAGTTCCATTGTTGCCTCATCCTATTGTAGCGACTGCTGATGCACAAGCTGTGCAAGCAGTGACTAATGAGGTGCAGCCTACTGCCAGTATTAAAGGGGTGCAGCCTACTGCCAATAATTATTAGATGTAACTTGTAATATATTGTTATTTGAATTTAGGTTCAAAAAATTTGTTATGTTGCCAAGAAAAGAGATCATGAGTTTGTTAATATTGTTGTAGAGGGCAGCAAGGAGACACATTCTCAGGTACATTAAGGAAACAGAAACGCAGGTACACAATTACCGCAAGAAGGTCTAAGCACACAATACCTTTTTTTTAATGCTGCACACTAACTAGTACTACCACATGAGCAGAGACTGGAGCACCCATTAGCAAGTGCATGGATCACAACTGCAGTTGGATCCATACATATAGCCTCTGTTCTCTTCTCATTCGTAACCTCCCTCTTTAAACTTCCTGCAAATCATTCATAATCAGTTAATAGCTTTTATAGTTCAGAATAGAATTTGATAACATCAACACATAAGTAGCAAGTACCTTTTAAGAGGAACTACACCAAGGATGACAGTTCCTGAAGTGGTGCCTCTCTCTTCAACAAAGTCTGTATTTCTCTACAGCTGCAATCATAAAAAACACAACAGTTAATTACTTAGGATAACTACTCAGTTAATCAAATCATCAGATTAACCTTCTCCCACTTTTAATTTATTAATGTTAATGTCATGCCGAGAATCATGTACCATCTTCTATGTCTTGGCTTTAACCAAAATTCCAAACAAAGTTAAGTTTATTTTATGCTATGTCATCCTAGTCAAATCTTTAAAAGTAAGTTCAATTACCTCAAATTTTCTCTAAATATTTATTGTTTGTAGAAAAATTCCTGCTCTCTCTTATCGCATATAATGCAATCTTCAAACAAAAGCATCAGTCCTACAAATAAAGCAGAGTAAAGATAGGAAAGTTGTTAAATTGAGTTTGATCAAACTTTTTGTAGTTACATATATAAACTGCACCTTCAACTCCCATAGGGAAGTTGTTAAATTGAGTTTGATCAAACTTTTTGTAGTTTTAATAACCTACAAATAAAGCAGAGTAAAGATGTTAGATTTCTTAGAGTTAACAAAACAAATGCATTTGTTCAATGGATGAACAAAATAAGCACCAATTTTAAAACCTGTAATAATGAAGTAAGGAACTTATATGAATTCTTTGTAGTAATCTTTGAAAAGCTTTCGTTCTATATTTCACGACATCAAAGGCTTCACCGTACCAGAGTCTTAATCTGCGATCAAACTAACTGAGGCAGTTACTACCACAATCCGTAGGGTGTGATCTAAATACTACCATATTACTTGCCCTACCAACTGAATACAAAATATAAATTAACATTAATTAAATTTTTTAGTATTATGTAGTTGCATATAACGCGACATGCTCTTCTCCTCTAGTGAATAAAAGGGATGTGTTCACTGCTCTGATGATTTGATGGTTCAAGACAGGGTGAGCATTGTTCATTTCGAACCAAATTAACCAATGTAAGATACCTGCTCTAAAAATGGAGTCCAGGAACACTTTGAAATTTCCGCAGCGAGTTCCATCATACCGGTGATTGATGAAGTAAACCTATAATAGAGAGCCTTGTAGATTATAAAAATCATTATAAATGATAATTGAATTGATTTAAAAAAGTAGAGACGTACAATTTGTATTAAGTGCCAAAGGAAGCGAAATTCCGCAAATAGTACACAAAAAGCCCTCTAACCGATGACTTTCTCACCACTGTCTCGAAACAAGACTACTGCATCCACCATAACCATCCATACAACCAGCAGCTAAAACCTCCCTAACTGTACATACAAGCAACAAATAGTCACTACCTCTATCAACAACACTTCAACAGAGTCTCATTCACCCTTCACAAACATCACTTCAATACAACACTTGCTTTTCTAACACCCTACATCTACATATCAACGATTACCTGCCAGTACTACCCTCCGACCACTTACATTCACCTCCTCCATATCATCAAACAAACTGTCACATACCATCAAACTCCACAAAACTGTCACATATTCTCTGTTAACATACTTCATCCTATTCACCATCCATCCACCACACAGCAACTACAATCACCCCTTACCAACCATTGCATAATCTCAATTGACACACCCTGCTTGCCTGCAAATCCCTACTACATACAACTTTCGCAACCGCATCGATCAATTTGCGACTTTCAATCACCCAAATCCCCTAATCGCCTCATCTTCTACTACACCAGAAACCAATTCAAACCGCAAACCCAAAACGAGTAGCGAGTTCCTCGAAGCCAAAGCAAAGACTCCAAGCCGCACCTTCCTTAATCCTCAATATCGAGCGACGACCTTCCACAATTCAGCATCTAACCGCATGCAACCCGAACTGACTTCAGACCTCACGTCGAATCAAAATACTTCGATTTTCTGAGTTGAAATTTTTGTGCGATTTTTTTGATTTGAGCTACGATTTGTTGAACTGTTGAACTTGCTTTGTCAAATTCATTTCTCTGAACTCAACCAAAGGAATAAGAGCTACGATTGGGGAATGTATCTGATTTAGGGTTACTTATTTTGGGGAAAGAGTTGAATCGTTCTAAGCAGTAGAGGAATAGAAGGCGGTAATGTTTTGGGTTATTATTATTTAGGCAAACGCGGGATTTTTCATAAAGGCGGGAAGTGAAATATTTTTTGTTGCTTTTATATATAATAAGGTGAAATATTATTAGTTTCATTTACGTTTAAACGCTACCAATTTTTGCAACCAAAAGCCAATTTTCTTGTAGTGCTTCAAACATCCATACAAGCAAGCTACTCAAGCATCTTTCCCTGCAGCAACACTTTGAACTGCCTCAATGAAAATGAGACACCCCAAAGATTGCAAAGGCAACAAATAGGGTCAGAAAATATATTCTGGTGTGAGTGAAATCATAGATTATAAATAACTTGTAATTACTAAATACTGTGCAGAGATTCATATGTTTGATGCTTATTTAAATTCATACTAAAATCTGAGTATATATATACATATATAAGCTCTTACTAACATACATGCACATAAGCATTCATTCATCAACACAATTCAGTTATATGTACATATACTCCTATGGATTAACTCCCTTAATTCCATAGCTCAATTTCTCAATCCCCATTTATCATTTATTTGGTCTTAACTCTTGCCATTGAACACCATGTGTGCATTGCAAAGGGGCTCAATTCTGTTAACCCTTCACACAGAGGCCTACATGACTTAAACAAGTCATGCACATACCCATCATCCACCTAATGATGAATAGATCAAGGCACTACTCCTAGATTAGCTTTATAATCTAGAGACCATTCTCATTTTCTTTCGGGAGAATTTTATTAATTCTTGAAATGCTTTATATTCCTTTCTGTGGAAAATAGACACAAGGACAAATTTTCATAAAAATTTTGGCTGAAGGACAACAAGTTTCATATTTAGGCTGAAGGACAAACTTTGAAAGATAATTAGGCTGAAGGACAATGCTAAATACAACTAGCATTTTGTACAATGTAAAACTGGATATAGTGCTAGTTATAATTAGCATTTTGTACAATGTTTGCACTGTACAAAATGCTACTATATTTAGCATTGTCCTTCAGCCTAATTTTCTTTCAAAGTTTATCCTTCAGCCCAAAAATGAAACTTTGTGTCCTTCAGCTTAAATTTTTTTCAAAGTTTGTCCTTATTGCTAATTCCCTCTTCCTTTCTTCCTTTCATAAATCAAAGAGTATTAAACTCACTCAGGGATTTCAGCTAGACATACAAAGCATTCATGCAAAACACCACATCCCATTTTAAGGTCATTTTTATTCAATCATACTTTCTAAAACTTGCATAGATTTATTTCCAGAAATATTCCCATTTCTTACATAAAACTGGTGAAGTCATATAAAACATTACATTTATTTTACTGTGAACATAGGGTAAGGTTTTTTTTTGAGAAAAGCCCATAAAAACATATTAACTTGTGATTTGAACAAATCAACACACACACACACACACACACACACACACATATATATATAATATTGCATTGTTCATATCATTTTTAAAATGAACTAGACATAAGCATGAATCCCCTTATTCACACTGCCTACTTCATTCTTCATTAATACCCTATTTCTCAGTAAAAATATTTAACTCATCTCCATATAAAAACTGGATTATAAGTTACAGAATCCATTTCTGTGATCAGGGTGTTTGTCTTTTCAAAGCATTAATCAAAACAATCAAAACAGATCAAAACATCAACCAAAGACTCAGCCAAAACACCAACCATAATCAACATTTATTTATTCAGAGAATAAAATTAAACAAAAACATGATATGGTTTTATAAAAGTAATATGGCTGCCCTTAACTTGGGTCTTAATGCCTTAAATCTCATAAGATGATTAATCACTCACCTTCCTTCTTCTTTCCCAGAATGCTCTAACTTGAAAACAGTGTGAGTTTGCTCTTCTTTTTATTTTCTAAAATATCTTTCTATTTTCAAAAATAAACTGCTGCTTATCCTTTGATTTTTAAAACATTTAGCTAGGGTTTTAGTGGAGTGAAAAACCCATTTTATCCCCACACAATTAAGAGAATTCTGTATATGTGTTTATGGCTAAATATGCCATTTTCTTTTTGATTCCATTTCGGGTATTACAGTTGTTTTTCTTCTTTTTCTGTGTACATGCCATTTGCATGTTTCACATACACACTATTTTCATGTGACTTATCTACATTATTTATTTTCTTAAGACAAATATGTAATGTTCACATATATATCTTTTAATCAATTAATTCCTTGCTAATGTTTCAAACCATTTGTTTTCTCTTGATTTTTAAATGTATTTATACATATATAATACTAAACTGGTTTCATGTATTTTAATCATCATAAGAGTTTATTTTATCACTATATACTCCTCTGGCTACTTATATACAATATATATATGAGATATGTGAATATAAAACTCATTCATACTTAGTTATTTTCTTCTCATTATTATTTACTGAAAACAACTATCCTCTTCCTTATTTATTTCACTCATTCTTGATATTTATTTTCAAACTATTTTATTCTTTGAATATTTTCCATTAACTAATTTTTATAAAATTATTTTCATCTCAATAATTTGGGTTTTCACACGATGAGCCCGGTTACAATGGCGACAAATCCGGTCTTGGAGTCGATGTCAGATCCTTGCAGACCTCACAACCCTCGGTTTTTGATAGGAGAAAGAAGAAAACATTTGTTCATAAATTTCCAAAAAGTCGTTTCTCTGATTAATCCAATTCATCGACGGCTCCTAAGATTGTTCAAGATGAATCTTCTTCTCAACCGTCAGAGCGTTTAAGTTTACCACTTGACTCTTTGTCCGGTCTACAGATTCTGCATGATCTTGATGCTTTTCATTTTACTAATGTGAGCATCGAGGGGTCATAATATCCCACTAGAATTTGCACTGAGATTCCTATTTCTAGAGGAGAAGTTACTCCAATAAGCAAAGCTCCTACACCTGGTTTGCCTGGGGTAAACCCAAGGACACTTGCACACACTTGCACCCCTCAGCGTTGCATTATGCTCGACTTGTGTTTTTTAATGCTTAAAGTTGATTAATTTCTGTTTTCCTTTGTAGAAATGATGGTGAAGAAAAGGAACATGTTTGACTCTCTCCGGGATATACACCACCAATCCTCCGGTTCATGCTCTGGCTCTTCCCGTCAAGGTGGTAGTCGAGAGTATTATGATTCCAGCTATCGCCCCGGTCAAGACCGGGGTCATCAAGACAAAGGTGATAGGGATAAGTGATGTGCACGTAATTGTGCATATTTTTACCACCATATTTAATCTAATTAAATTAAATAAATGATCATATCAGGTATTTTAATATGTTTAAACCAAAATTCATATTATTCTTAAATCATCATATATTCATCTTCATATAGGGGAAAAATGGTCATTTTTGTGCATATATTATCTGAGAATTTTTACTTGGACATTTTTGTGATTTTTATAGGAATTTGGATTCAAATGGAAAAGGATTCATGGAAAATATGCATGCACAAGAAGAACGAAACAAATGAAGATGGAAATAATTCATTTCATGAAACATGGAGGACCCCACCTACCCACTTACTATGATGTACACTTAGGAGCTAATTCTTATGCTAATGGAAATTAAAGCTACATGTACATTTAAGTAGGGGATTAAGACATGCTAATGATTACTTGGTGGCCATACTACCTCAAGAGCAATTTGGGTAGTTCCCAAAAAAGTGGATTAGGGTTTCATACATGTATAAATACCCTTTATGTTCATGTAATTAGATCTCTCCTCTTTTAGGCTTTCTTTCTCTTAGCCTCTTTAGTTTTAGCTTAGATTAAAAATAAAAAAGCTCTCTTTCTCTTTTTATGGCTACTTAGCCATTTTTATCTTATGTATTTTTCCTTTTTTTATGCAATGTTAGTTATGGTTTCCTTTTAATTACATGTTTTTTTTCATTTCTTGTTAGTAGTATAGATTTATTTTTCATGCAAGTAGAATATCACTTCTTTACTTTGCTCTCTTTTTCCTTTTCTTTTTCCTTCATGATGCATGCTATAATTGTTGACGTGATAACAAAAATGAGAGGCTAAACCCCTTCAATTTAGGGGTAATGAAGCTCTCTAATCATGTAGCTTCAACATTTTTATGTTTATGCTCTCTTTTTGTGCTTTAATGAGAATGCATGAAGTGGTTAACTTGTTGTTTTTGCTTTGAATTTTATAGCCTATATTGTTGACACCAAATAAGCTATGCTTAAACAATCACTAATACAAATTACCTCTTTATCTACATATGATGATGGTAATGAAGTGAATGTTAAAATTAAAATTTGATGGTCTATATTTCTAATTCATAGTTAATAGGCCATGCTTAAAATAGATTTTGCTTTCAACTTTGTTGTCATATTTCATGAAAATTAAAAGTGTATTAGTGGTTGTGTTAGAGTTTGATGGCTTATGTTGGGCTAATTAATAGCACAAATATGTCATACTTATGATAAGCACATCAACTAATTACACTAATGACAAGAAAAGAGAGATCATAACTTCATTTATTGATTTATGTGATCTAGATAGTTGAAATTAACTCTAAATTGTCATTTAACTCTCATATTTTTATCACTTTCTTTTTGTTGGTTTGTTAGTTTTCTTCTTTTCTAGCTTAACACTCTCTTCAACTTTGGTTTAATTTGATTGAATAGATTTTTAAAATCAACGATTCCCTGCGGATCGACCCGTACTCACTACGTACTACAATAGTACGCCGTGCGCTTGCGGTAAAATTTAATTCAAAATTTATCGGCAATTTTCTAACTCGATAGAAAATTTATAGTTAAACAAATTTTTTGCGCCGTTGCCGGGGAATTGCTTTGATTTTAATTTTCTATTCTTCGAATTATTTTGTTTGATTTTCGTGTGTTTTCATTTCATGTGTTAGTTTGCTTTAAAAAAAAATTTTATTTCGTGTGTGTGATATTTTTTCTTTCATTTGTTTGCTTTTTGTTGTCTTCTATTTGCATTTCTGAAAAAACAAAAAAAATACATAATTAAAAAAAACATTTTATTACTCACTTTTCATTTACATTTTCTCTCTTTGGTTTGCATTTGCAATTTCTTTGTCTCCTTTCTTAACACTGATAATACACTGTGTACTTTCACTGTTACATTGCTGTGCTTACTGCTTCTGGTCACTACTTCTGGTTACTGCCTCCCCCCTATGCATCATCTTATACATCACCTCGTTGCTGCAATACATCAGCCAAAGCCATCACCACCATCTGCTTCGACCACTTGTTTCAGACTTCCTCCCAAGCCATCACTTACATACAACTGTCCTAGCCATAACCTACCACACAACATGTCATCTTCATACAGCATCGCCATAGCCACAACATACAACCTGTCATCAAACCCCTTTTTCAACTACCATCTTCCACTGCATAACAACAGACTTCATCCCCTGCTACTTGACAGTTCTTACACCATCCCCTTCACAACACTGCTCCTCCATTACAACATTTGTCACAGTCACAACACTTCATATCTACTGCCATAACTTCACACACTTACCACTTTCAATCTCCACATCTTCAATTTCTCACATTTACAGACCACCAAACTCCTCGGTGCATGTGCACACAATCCCTGCACACACAAACTTCTACATTCACAGCCTTCTACATCACCAGTGCCACACATACATCAACTACCACTCATCAAAATTCTCATCACAGCAGTACTCAGCATACTGTCATTCAACACTACTAACATATTCAACAGTCCTCACCTCTGACCATCTCCACTGTGCAGCATCATATTACCCCTCTATCATCTCTCAACACACTACCTTTTTGCCTACATTTCATTTCGCCTTCATATCCCCTTCATCACAATCGAAGTATCCCTGTTTACCAACATTAGACATAACTTCCTGACAACGGCCACAACCCTGCCTCAACAGTTCAGCTTCTCCAGTAATCAACCTGTCAAATTACCACCATAAATTCAGTAAACAAGCCTTGCACCATTTCAACAATCAATCGCGACCACCACCTCCTCCTCATACAAACCAACCCAAAAAAAGAAAAAAACACCAAATTCATCACCTCTCTGCAAATTGCCGTCGAACTCGAACATCTCATCAATCGCCTGCAACCCCAACTTCATCCGACAACCCAAAGCATCATTAACCGCCTGCAGCCACTCGACAATCTCCACCAATTCAACTACCTACTTGCACCTCGCCGAACAAAGTAACCCCAATTCGACATCAAAACCAACAGTTCCACTCCAAGCGCACTTCACCACTTCTTATCATTTCTGCCCACTCTAACATTTCCTTCCTACTCCAAGACAGTGATCCGTTCTTCCCACTCCAAGATAGAAATCTATTCTTTCCACTCTAAACCAACAGTTCCACAGACTTCACATTCCACTTCCACTTCGAACAACAAAATCCCCAAATCGTTCAAGTTTAGCATTACTTCCCCCCACTATCGCGACAAAGCTTCCAGCCATCACACCTCAATCTCCGACCTCCATCGCCTGATCGCAACTGCTCCTACCAGATCGCATCCCGGCCTCTACTTCGTCTTCTCCCCATCAATCGCAACCTATGTATATTGAATTTTGAGAATCGAATTTTTGATTTCATATTGCGTTTGATTTATCGAATTCGAGAATTGTGAATTAAGGAAGTGAGATTTGTATGTGGTTTGTGGATTTCATATTGCGTGTGATTTCATATTGTGTTTGATTTATTCATATAAAAAAAAGAGAAGGGGGAGTAGTTCGTGGATTTGTTTGTGGGCCGTTGGGCTTCTAGTATTTTTTTTATATTTCTATTGTGCTTAAGTCCATTCTCCCTTTATTCCTTAATCTTCTTTTGTTTCTCTAAACCAAAATTAAAAAAAAACTTATTTTTGTTTTAGTGTAAATTCATTTAGCTTTTGTTTTTGTTCTATCACCAAAAAATAAAATAAAACATTGCCAAAGCAGATAGGAAGAGTGGCTTGCTTTGCTTAGCTTGCCAAAAAAATAACTACTTGCTTGCTTATAAAAATTTTGCTGCTTTTAAACCCTATATATTGTTTTTATTTGTCTTCGTTGTTGGTTGTTTGCATTTGCATTTATATATAAAAAAATTTCAAAAACCCAAAAAAAATTCAAAAACAAAAAAAAAACAAAAATCCATTCGTAGTTGCACTGTTAATACACGTTTAATTTCTGCTTTGCATTTCATCCTAGAATATTGATTAGTAATAACAGTTAGACATCGATACTCTTAATTGTATATTGACAAGTTGTCTTCTTTGAACAATCTAATTTCTTAGTGTTTAGGCTACGGCAGAGTAATAACCATTTGTAAATATTACGGCGATTCGTAAATATTATAGTGGTTGTTCCTCTGAAGGTACTTAAACCTTCGGTTGCAATGCTACGGTGATTCGTGGTGCACCGATAGATCCTGCCCGTTACCTGGCCGAGAACTATCTTGTTGATTTAAGATAATGTGTGATTATACAATTTTGGGTTAACTTAGGATAAATAATTTGTAATTAGACCCTTGCATTCATTTAGTTGCATTAGTTCATGCATATTTAAAAAAAAAATTCAAAATCCAAAACTAAAAAAATTGTAAATATTCCTTTTCCTTTGAAATTTTTAAATCCTTTTTCTTTGAAATTTCAAAAATCCAAAAAATTTTAGTAAAACCAAAATAAAAAAAACGATAAAACCTTTTCAAAAACAAAGAAAAAAATTGAAAAACCAAAAAACAAAACAAAAATCAATTTCCCTTTTGAAAAATAAATTTTATTTGTAAATATTTTTTCTTTATAAAAAAACCAAAAACATTCTTGAAAATGTCCGAATTTCCTTACTCACATGAATTTTATGATAGTTGTGAAAATAAATATAATCCATATAATTTCACTCAAAATTCTTATGGATATTTTAATAACGACTATTGTACAAACGATTCGAATTTTGCAACACATTATTTTCAAAATAATGGTCAACTCTCAACTCTTGAAAGGTGTATTGAAAAGGTTTATTCTTTACTTGAACAAGCAATTCAATTTAATGATTTGTGTAAATCATATCTGTGCAACAGTTCAAGTCAAAGTTTTCAAAATAATCAAAATTTGAATTCACTTCAAAATTCAAACGATTTTGAGTATAACCCATGCCAATTTAATTTCGAACTCCAAAGTGAATTTTGAAATCAAAATGAAAATGTGAACAACTTTTCAAATAATTTTGGCAATGGGAATAATCTCGACTACGATGCAAGTGAAAATTTTTGTTCTCAACAAATTCAAATTGAAAATTCTCAATTTAATAATCATGAATTTGATTTAGTTGAGAAAATGGAAAAAGATTACGAGGATTTGTTGCGCGAAACCTACAAAAAATTTCGTGGGAAACAAAATCAAATCCCGATGTGTGAAAAATCAAATGATAATCCATCGTTTATCGAAATTGACGATTCTTGTTCTCAACAAGTCCAAATCGAAAATTCTCAAGTTAATAATTATAAATTGGATTTTGTTGAACAAATGAACGGAATTTACGATGATCACACGAATTTGTTGATTGAAACATACAAAAATTACATGAACAACAAAATCAAATCCCAACATGCGACGAGTCAAGTGATAATCCACCTTTTACCCAAATCGACGATTTTCAGACAACAACTTTTGATACTGAAAATGATGATCTTAATGAAGTTGTTGAAAACACAGTAATTGAGTTGGATTTCAATTCTTTTGAGGGTGAGAAACTAAGTTTAAAATTCGACCTTCCTTTTCTCGATTCCAAAAATTTAAATACAACTATGGATTTTGAATTTGAGACATGCAATGAAGTTGTTGATAATCCAACAAAGGAAGACGAATTTAACGAACACGATTTCTTTGGAATTTTTGATGACGAGTTGTTGAATTCTGAAGGGAAAGATGTCGATCACCATTTTGATTTTGAAGTCGATAATTCAAAAGAAGTTTTCAATGACAAACTTGAATTTCAATTTGGTGAAAATAAACTTGAATTTCAATCAATCGTTTTATCAACCCCAAAAATCATCGAAAATAAAACAACTCGTACGATTTTTAATAAAACAACATTCATTTTTCCAAATCATCATTCAACCCTGAAATCTTATATGATTTGGTTTTCTACGCTCAAGCTGTGTCTCGCACACTTGACGAGACAAATGAATCGGTCTTTGGAAGACCGGTTCATTTACTCTTTAACATCATATTTTCTGATGTCTTGTAAATAACCATCTTTTCATTTTCATTTAAATAAGGTCATATTTTTATTTTTGTTTTAATTTTCTCCTTCCACTTGGGTTGACTGTGGGAACACAGTCAAAATCAAGTGTGGGGGGAGGCTCGTCTTCTTTTTAATTTTTCATAATTTATTTTACATTTTCATTTCAAAACCCAATTTTTTTTAAGCATTTTGATTTTTTTTTGAAGAAACACTATAAGATAAATATATGGTTTTGGTTAATTAAATTAAAATTTTTGAAAATTTATTTGTCTTAACAAAAATAAAAATGAAGTTTGATTACAAATACTGATGGTTTAACTAGTATATAGGAAGGTTCATATGTGATAATTATGAAATATATCCTCAATGAAAATCTTTGTTTTAAAAAGTGGTTGATTTAAAGTAAAGGATATAACATTTTTTGTCTTCTAAGTTAAATGGTGCTAAGATGATTTTGCAAAACTCTCCCTCTTTAAAAAAAATAACATCCAAAGTATTCACTCCCATTTAAAAGTCCTCACGGTTATGCATGGATGAATTACTTGGAATCTTTGATTATGTGCTTTCATACTCATTTAAAAGTCTTCACGATTATGCATGCATGGAACACATAAAAAATAGAACAAACTTAATAAAAACCACCTATGGCCGATAGGTGTATGCACAAAAGTGTGTGCACTCGCCATGCTCTATACTCCCCTCATATAAGCCAGAAAGGCAGTGCATGGGTGGTATATCTGGCCTTAGTTTACCTGAGCTAGGTGTGTTATTTTTCTTGCAAATAATGAGAGAGTAAGAAATTGAAATCCTAGCATTATTTTTACTTATTTGATTTGACTTATTATTGAAAAGAAATGAAAATACCACTTTGATAAACTTTGATAATCAACTAAGGATCCATTTCATAGTTACATTGTGTTATCAACCAAAACAACGAGTTAAACTATCGTTTATTTATTATGATAACTTGATTTTTTGTTGGAAATTTTGACAAGTAAAAGGACTTAAATTTAATCGATAATAACCAAAACCTATATTTAACTTATTTGTGCCAATTTAAAAGTAAATCCTTCATTGTAAATATTTTCAAAAACTCGCATTCATCTCTTTGTAAATAAATCTTGCATTTTGTAAATATTTTACGTGTCCTAAAAGAAGTTCACAAAGGGGAATGTGGCGATCACATTGGAGGGCAAACTCTGGCAAAGAAAATACTCTGTTACGGGTATTATTGGCCAACTGTAAATCAAGACACTACTGACTATGTAAGACAATATGATAAGTGCCGGATATATACAAAAGTCCCAAGAGCTCCGTTGATGGAAATCACGTAAATGGTCAGCCTATGGTCGTTTGCCATATGTTCCTTACCGATCTCTAAAGGTGGCGCAAAGTATGTTGTCGTCGTAGTTGATTACTTTACCAAATGGGCTGAAGCAGAACCTTTAGCCATGATCACAACTAAGAAAGTAATCAACTTTATTGTTCGAAACATCGTATGTCATTTTGGTCTACCACAAACTATTGTAACAGATAATGGAACTTAATTCGATAGTGCTGAATTCAAAGACTTCTATCAGAGGTATCGTATTGAAAAGAGGTTTGCAATAGTCGCTCACCCTCAAGTGAATGGAAAGGTTGAAGTTGTAAACAAAATCATAAAGTCCATTCTGAAGAAGCGATTGGAAAAGGCAATAGGCGGGTCGGTAGATGAACTCCCTTTGGCGTTGTGGGCTTACAGGACCACCCACAAGTCTGCAACTGGCCATACTCCATTCTCCCTTGCATATAGTTACACAACCATCATTTCTGTTGAGCTCGAGGTTCCGTCTCATCGAGTGACTCACTACGATTCCAAAATGAATAAAGATTTCCTTTTGGAATCACTTGACTTTATAATTAAAAGCGCAAAGAAGCCGATCTGAGGGCAGCTGCACATCGACACCAAGTCGTCCAGTATTACAATATTAAAGTTCAACCTAGAAACTTTGAAATCGGCGATCTCATCATGAAATTGGTTTTTCCTACCCCGTCGCACATGAATCCAATCTGGGGAGGACCATATGTCATTGAGCAGAGGCTTGGAGAGGGAACTTTTAAGTTAGCAACTATCGATGGCATCGCACTTCCAAGGGCATGGAATAGCGAGCATTTATGACGCTATTTCAGTTAGTTTATTTCCTTTTCATTTCAGTTGTATTTTCTTTCAGAATTTGCTTTAGCATTTGATTTTCCAGATATGTAATAAGACATATTACGTCATTCTTTTCCATTTAGCAAATAAAGTATTGGACTCCTTTCGTATTTATGTTTGTTGAAGCATTGTGTACCAGTTACATGACGAGACTGAAATGAAATAAGAGTGATCGTGACACTAAAATTGCTTGCTAAATTAAACCCCTGACTCCCGGGGGCAAATCGGTCAATTATGGAGAATACGGTATGACTGCTCTCCAAAATAACTCTAAGTCCCCAGAGTGCGAACTGGAGTATAAACATAAATCGGGTGTGAATCAACCACCGGCAAAATAACTCTAAGTCCCCAGAGTGCGGATTGGGGTATAAACATAAATCGGGTGTGAATCGACCACCTGCAAAATAACTCTAACTCCCTAGAGTGCGGATTGGAGTATAAACATAAATCGGGTATGAATCGACCACCTGCGAAATAACTCTAAGTCCCCGAAGTGTGGACTAGAGTCTAAACATAAATTTGGTGTGATTCGAACATCCATCAACTGACTCTTATCCCCGGAGTTTGAATATGAGTATAAATAAATATATGAGTGCGTTCGACCGCTCACTATTTCATGAACTCTGGACTGAAAATGACAGGAGCAATGTAAACTCGCTAAGGATGGAGTTCGACCATCCACCACCTAACTCCGTTGACCTGAGACTGGGGGCAAGAGTACAGTTACTCAAACCGCTGAGTTCAACAAGAGTAATATTAAGGCTCGAGCCTAGTGTTTGATACAACTTGAGGCCACAACCTCATGGAGGCCTTGGGATGGATATATCGGATCGATATCGATCCGGCGAGCAACGAATCACAAATGCATAAAACGAAAACATGATAGCTCAATCATTTAAACAAGGGTATACAAGAATCATACACAAAATAAAAGAATTCTTATTTACACTAAACTTTTTATACACAATACAAGTTTATCCAAAATGAGATAAACACGACCGACGAAAAGAAAAAGTAGCCACCAAGCTATTTACATATCACTCTAACCTAAAGATTATTTCATGGATTTTCTATCTTTCCTTTTCTTTTTTGGAGTGGCTCCTTATGAACTGCCACTCGACCCTCTCTTCGACCTTTTTCCGCCTCGGCATCTCTTCGAAGAAGCATCTTTGGCTATATGGATCAAAGCGGTATCATCTTTAAAAACAGGAGGGATCGAGGCACTCTCAGCACCAGAAGCGAGGGGGACATCATCCAGAGGAATTGTACCACTAGGAGGGATCATCTGTAGCGAGATAGGAATCCGTTCCTTGAAGTCCAAATCAAAAGGCTTAGTTTTTGCCTTCTTTTTCAGCAATTCTTCCCTCTCAACACGCTTTTTCATGTTGAGCTCGTCAGTGGGGTTGGAAGAGCCCGTGATCACAACATCTCATCAAAGGGAATTTCATGGTGAGGGTCACTCCCTTCCTTGAATAATGCCTCCATGAATTGATCATCAATAACAAAGGCTTCTTCTTGAGCACCCTGAGCAGCGGCCAAAGTTGTAACTTTGATGGATTCTATCGCGGCCGCTTGCGATTCCAATTGAGGCTCTTGCGAGCAAAGTGGAGTAGCACCTGATAGATTCAAAGCTGAGAAAAAATAGAAGAAAATATTAGAAATATCAACTGATAACACCCCAACTTTTTGAAAGACAGAAAATGTCAATGGAATACCTTCCTCGGTGTGGCTCCCAGGTTGAGCCGAAACATCCTCAGAATTGCGTTCAGGAATTAGAGAAAGCTGTGGCTTGTCTGGATCATACCCGGGGATGGTTGAAGAGCCTGCTGTGGAGCTAGGGATGACCTAGGGTACCGGGGGCAATTCAGTTGCAATATCGGGTTATGCCGACCCGGATTCTTCACCCGCTTCATGTGAAGAAGCAATAGCACATTCTTTCTGGAGTGTAAGCTGGAAATCATGTAATGTTTTGGGTTCGTTTCCTTATATAATTTCACTTTCAAGCCTAGACAGGTCGATAACTTTCAAATTAAGGAGTTTATTTTCTTCTGCAATAAGAAATTCCTACGCGTGCCAAAGCTGGTAGGGATAATCATCACCAAGCCATGTTAAATTTCTATGCTTTAGAACGTTGGCATTATAAAGAATGAGAAATGAGTCAAGTTCATTCGTTATCTCCTCCCTAACCTTGTCCTTGGTAACTTCTGCTTCACGCTGAGTAAGTACATCGACATTTTGGTCCTTTCAATAGTCATGTCTCTCTCAAGTCTGACATATACCAGCTCGTCACAAGCATCTTGAGTGATTTTCTGGGCATTATCTTTTTCCTTATTCGCAACTTGAGCTTAGCCTTTGAGATCTGCTCTCCTTCAAGGCTGCGGATTCATTACTTCGAGCCGTATCCCGCTCAAGCGCTATCTCTTGATTTCGATGATGCAACACTTGAACCATATCAAGATGACTGGATTTCATCTCCTCCATGGATTTAATAGCAGCATTAGCTTTTCCTTTGGCTTTTGCTAGGGAGGTCCTAGAAACCTCTAGCTCATTTGCCAAAGTGTCGATAATTCTCTTATCTTGAGCTTCCTGACGTTTTAGCTTTTCAATCTCTACCGCACACTCGAAGGAGACTTTCGACATTTTCCCTGCTGCCTTCATCCATTCGCGGTATCACATGTGGATGTCAGTGACACAGTTAATAGTCATTTTTTGAACATGGTCCAAGACCCTCTTTAGGTTGTAAAGGAAAAAGAATCCTTTAAAACATAAGTTTGGAAACTCTTCAAGAAGTTGTGCCATACGAGCAGTTGGATTGACCGTAGGGTCTTCAATAGCAGCTTTAACATTAGTACTTTCCTTAATGGGCTTTTGGGTAGCAGCATGCTCACTATGGTGACAACAATCACTCGACCGTTGAGAATGAGAAGAAACCAAAGGTTGTGAAGGCACTGAAGCGGGAGGAGGACCGTGAAAGGGATCGAAGGTTGGTCCCTGCAATCAGTTGGCTTCTCGGGACCCTTTAAAGGAGGTCATCTCGATCGTGATCGATGTTTGTCTTGGGGTAGCTTATTGTTTAACGACAAATTTTCTATCGAGTTAGAAAATTGCCGATAAATTTTGAATTAAATTTTACCGCAAGCGCACGACATACTATCGTAGTACGTAGTAAGTACGTGTCGATCCGTAGGGAATTGTTGATTTTAAAAATATTCAATCAAATTAAACCACAGTTGATGAGAGTGTTAAGCTAGAAAAGGAGAAAGCTAACAAACTAACAAAAAGAAAGTGATAAGAATATGAGAGTTAAATGACAATTTAGAGTTAATTTCCACTCTCTAGATCACATAAATCAACAAATAAAGTTATGATCTCTCTTTTCTTGTCATTAGTGTAATTAGTTGATGTGCTTATCATAAGTATGACATATTTGTGCTATTAATTAGCCCAACATAAGCCATCAAACTCTAACACAACCACTAATACACTTTTAACTGTCATGAAATATGGCAACATAGTTGAAAGCAAAATCTATTTTAAGCATGGCCAATTAACTATGAATTAGAAATATAGACCATCAAATTTTGATTTCAACATTCACTTCATTACCATCATCATATGTAGATGAAGAGGTAATTTGTATTAGTGATTGTTTAAGCATAGCCTTTTTGGTGTCAACAATATAGGCTATCAAATTCAAAGCAAAAACAAGTTAACCACTTCATGCATTCTCATTAAAGCACAAAAAGAGAGCATAAACATCAAAATGTTGAAGCTACACGATTAGAGAGCTTCATTACCCCTAAATTAAAGGGGTTTAGCCACTCATTTTTGTTATCATGTCAACAATTGTAGCATGTAACATGAAAGAAAAAGAAAAGGAAAAAGAGAGCAAAGTAAAGAAGAGATATTCTACTTGCATGAAAATAAATCTATACTACTAACAAGAAATGAAAAGAACATGTAATTAAAAGGAAACCATAACTAACATTGCATAAAAAAAGGAAAAATACATAAGATAAAAATGGCTAAGTAGCCATGAAAAGAGAAAAAGAGCTTTCTTTTATTTTTAATCTATGCTAAAACTAAAGAGGATAAGAGAAAGAAAGCCTACAAGAGGAGAGAGCTAATTACATGAACATAAGGGTTATTTATACATGTATGAAACCTTAATCCACTTTTTGGGAACTACCCAAATTGCCCTTGAGGTAGTGTGGCCACCAAGTAATCATTAGCATGTCTTAATCCCCTACTTAAATGTACATGTAGCTTTAATTTCCATTAGCATAAGCATTAGCTCCTAAGTGTTAGGAACTGGAGATAGTGGTTTTGATGACAACAACCTTTGTAACTTATTTTATTATAACTTATATACTAACACTATTGTCTAGATATATATGAATGTTATTATACAGGATATATATAAGGCAGGTACTGATTATTGAAGACTGTACAGTATAAATATCAAGGATGAAGAAATCAAGTTTGAAGACTCATGAGTATCAAGATCAAGATTTCAAGATAAGTGTCTAGTTTATTGTTAAAACTTCATAATAGCACGGAAATCTTCATTCCATATTTCATTTGGGATGGAACCCATTTCTATCTTCTTAGTGGGTTACAAACCCACAACAAGTAGCTTACAAACCTACGACAAGTGGCTTACAAACCCACGAACATCCTGGTTTTGTATATGTTCTCGAGTCCTGATGTGATGAGATATTATGCAGGAAGAAGCTTGCCAAACTACTTCAAAATGGTTTTTCGAAATGGTTTTTCAAAACTACTTTTCAAAGTGTTTTAGCCTTAAAATATTCTTTGTCTTTGTTTTTAAATAAACTCTTGTTTTAAACTTCGTTTGTTTTTAAAACTATCTTCTGATTTTTAAATATTCTTTTATAATATAGATATACTTGAGATTTAAAATAAAATTTATATATACATTCTAAAAATATATTTTTATACTCTTCTTTATTTCAAAACATAGGAAAATTAGTTTATTTTATTCCAGAATCATTTCATCTTGTTTTCCATTCAATACCATTTTCAAAACAAATTTTACATTATTTTTAACTTAGGGATGTCGACATCATGGGATACCCCATGTCGACATGGTAGCCGTTAAATTCAAAAGTTTCAATTTTCAAAAAAGGTGTCTATTCGTTGAAATCTCTTCAGGAATGGTTATGACCGTTACTGGTCTATAAATAGCCTTCACAAACGATTTTTTTAACTAACTAATTTCATATTTTCTTCACTCCTTCTTCTCCACAAATCCATATCCTAAAATTTTCATATTTTTAAGATCATGTCGAAATTCTACCGAATTCTCAAGTGAATCAAATTAGAATCTCATTCTTGTTTGATTCTCTACCCTCTCTCGAAGATCAAAGTGCTATCCAGAGTTATAGGATCAATTTGTAATCAAAAGTTTATCGAGTCTCTCTATAAGGTGTGGTTGTGCCTGGAAATCAATTGGGTAATCTTGTGGCCCGTAAATCAAGAGAGTTTACCCCGGACTCGTGAGACAGAAGGGTACCTCAAGGCCTTTAGAAACTGAGTGTGACGACCCAAAATTTTTAGATATTTGAAATTGTAATATTTAATTAATTTTAAATATTTGGAAGTTAGTTTAACTTGAATTTCAAATATCACTATGAATTTGGCAATTAAATTATTTAATTTAATTATTGAAGTTGGGTAAAATATTTAATCTTCAGTTTTATGCCTGTTTAAAATATTTTAAAGGCTTGGAAAATTTATATTTATAATAATGGAGATTATGAAAGTTTTAAATTTGAATTTGAAAATGTTTTGTTTAGTTTTTAAAAATATATCGTTTAAATTGATATTTAAAAATAGCCTTCTGGGGTACAATCTCGGATTTCGACGAAACCAGTTCCATTGGATCCGTAATATCGTATTATTATCGGATTTCAATTTTCATAGTGATTGGAGTTGACGTGTGATTGTACGATAGATAAACGCGCTGAAATTTATATCGAAATTTTAATAAAATAACTGGTCCAAAAGGCTATTTTCTCTATACGACAGGATTAGGACTCGAAACCTTTTCCAATGTGTTTGGAATAGGGGTTTAACATTATAAATGCCTGGCGGCACGCCTCAATAGGAGGTTGAGATTTTGAGTTGCGAATTTAAGACAATTTAAATTCGAATTTAAATTAAAATGTAAATAATAAAATTTCATTGAATCACTGTAGCTTGTTATTCAACACGTGTCTTGCCTTTTCGAGCACGTGTTCTCCTTGAAGACACGCGTCTTTGTTAATTATAATATTTCATCTCGTATCAATTCATTTGCAAGAAAACAATTTCGTTCAACAGAATAAAAATCAAATGGCCGAGCATTTGAATTGAAATCGAGGCCGAGCCTCTTCTCGAAATCGAGCAGATTCGTTCGTGAATCGAAGCCAGCCTAATTCGAGTTCCCGATCTTTTGTCGATGGAGAGGAATCATCTCGTTCTCATGTTCGCGAGTGCGATGATGGCCGCATGGCTGCGGAATGAAGGCATCGGCATGGGGACGAGAAATGGAGGGTGGCGACGAGGTGCAATCGATTGTTGGAGGAGGGAATTCACGTGGCTTGGTGACGACGTGGGTGAGCGCGCGAAGAGCACGACGTAGAGATGGAAAGAAATGTTCGTGGTGGGCAGTGGGATAAGCTCGACGTCGACGAAGAAGGTTTTGGATCTCGTGAGGGTACAATTCTGAAAGCAGGCAGGAGGGCTTTCAATGGGGATCGCGTGTTCGACAAGATGGTTTGGTTGTGCGATGCAATGGTACAGCGGTGGTCAGTGGTTGAGGCTAGGGTTTGGGGGAGGGGGACCTGAGCAGTAAGGTCTGAAATCGTGAGGAAACCAAGCCAAGATTGAAGCGGATTGCAAACAAAAATCAAAGGTGAGTTAATCTCACTTATTTGGAATGCCTTTTAAATTTAAATAGTTAAATTTAAAATTTATTGGTTGTTGCTTGAATTGATAATTTATTATCAACATTGGATGTGATATGTTATATATATATATTGGAGTGATTGATTCCCGCATTATATAGCGGATGAGACCCTATGCGCCCCGCATAATAGCAGATGACCCTTTATAGCGCGATGTCCCCCTCGAAGTGGGATTTGGTATTTTATTTGTTGACTAACATCTATGGATGCAGGAAACATGTTGGAGGGATCCAACTGGATTCCTCAAATGTTTGAATTTATTTCATATGTTGTGATATGATTTATTGATAATCTGTGATAAATTATATTGGTAATTGAAAATATTGAATGCTACGAGTTTTGCTGAATATGATTTGGGTATTTTAGGATATAAAAATATATAAAGATTGGATTTTTGAAGAAAATTAAAAGAATAATCATAAGCAAAATAATTAGAGTAAATTTAGGTGAATTAAAGATTGAATTGGAAAAGTATAAAAGTGTTTGGTTTTAAATTCTATTTAATAAATTCTGAGTATGAAAAATAAAGATTTTAAATAAATAAAAGTAAAGAGTTTGGAGATTTAAGTGATATTGTCTAAGAATTAAAGGAATTTATTTTTAAATTTAAAGATTTTAAAGGAATAGGAAGAAATAAAGAGAGAATTTTGAATAAAGAATGAAATAGATATTTCAATTTAAAAGTAAGATTTTAAATTCATAAATAAAGAAGTGAATATGGGATTAATGGGTTTTGAAATAAAATTGAGCAAATAAAGGAATTTGTTTTTTAAAAAAATGGAGTAATTTTGGAAATCAATTTGGAAATTGATTTAGTGTTTGAAATTGTATTTTAAAAGGAGAATGTGACTATGGAATTTATAAACTGGGTATATAAAGTGAAATAAGATATCAGTGGATATTTGGAAGTATAAATTCACGGTGGGAATTTATAAAGGAATGGGTAATTTGTTTTAAAAATAAATAGTGGTTTATTTTTAAAGGTGTGAAAAGATAGTGTATTTCCCTAAAAAGCCAAGTACGTGTTCGAAGCAGATTTTTTAAGTATAAGTTAAAAAAATTTAAGTTGTTTTAAAAGAATGTTTTTGTGAAATTATTATTTAAGTTATTTAAAATTTTAAAGATAAATATTTATTAAATTAGTTATAGTAGTAATTATTTTGAAAGGTTAATTGGTATTATGATTTAAAAAGATAATTATTAATATTTATATTTTATAAAGTAGTTTTATTTTAAAGATAGTAGGCTAAAGTTTTTTTGAAACTTGTATAGAATTTCATAATTTTTATTTTTATTTTAAATTTTGTTTTGGCTTATGTTTTACTTGAGAATTTTTAGAAAATTCATAGTTATTATTTTAAATAAAGTGTTTTAAATAGTTTTTATATTAAGTGTTTTAAAGTATATATTTGGATAATGTAATTTAAATTATTTTAAAATCTAAAGTATTTAGACTTGGTGATTTTCAGTGGGAATAAACAATATTTGGAAATTTATGTAACAAACCGGAAATTTATAACAATTAATTTTCGCCAAATGACGATTTAATTAGTTGTTAGTTGTTAATTTGAGTTTTGAATCCAGTTTAAATTCTTTTAAACTTTTGGTTAAGATAAAAATTTGGGCTTTGAATGATGGTCCATGGGTATTGTTCTGTGTATCTCGAGTTATAACCGTCCCCCATCTCACTTTGATTTCAGAAACCCTTTACCGTTCATTCCTCTTTTGATTTTCTTTAGCAAGCCCTAGATTAAGCAAACCGTTCGAAAGAAAAAAAATGGAGGCACGAATTCGTCGTCTTCGTTCATTCACAACCTAACAAAGAAAATCGAACGAAAAGAAAATGGCGGCTCGATTCCTTCGCTCCTTCTCGTTCGTTCTCTCGGCAGACTTAGGGCATGGAAGAAATCGAAGAGGGGCTGCTAGGGTTAACTTCGTTCGAGTTCCTCCGAGTCGCGTTGAAAAGGTGAGAAATTCTCACATCTAATTCATGCTCGTTAAGGTGCTTCTGCAATTCGATTTTTATTCGATATTGTCTATCTTGGCCATTGGTTTTCGTTCGATGTTGATAAGCAATGTTGTTATGAGAATTCCTACTGTGCTTATTTCGTTTGACCTTATTTGTTGTTGTTGATTTCTGTTTCGTTTAAAATTGTGATTTTGGCTATTGATTAAGTGATACTCTCGGCTTTGGAATTGTGGACCCTGGTTGACTTAGGTCCCTTTGATTTGTTAAGTTGGTTTGCTGTGATGATAGTTTGCTTTCTGACTTGTTTACTGTGATGATCACCTGACTATGGCTTCTTCTTTTAATTTGTAAACTCTGTGAACTTATTCTGGGTTGACTTTTATGCCATGACTTCGACCTTTACTTGAAGCATCATTGATGACAATTGTGGTTGTGCACTCTGGTTTCCAGATACATGATTGCAGTGTCATTGTGGAAATTGCGTACCCGGTCACTTGTTCATATTGCCGGTTGCGTCTCTTTCTTCTTTGATCCATGTTGCACTTCACCTGTGATGTTTGTGTAGGCTGCTATCATTTGAATTTGCAGTCTTCATTGCTATGTCTATTTGTCACTTGAACCTGTTCCTCTGACTTTTGTGTCTATGTATTACGTGCTGTTGAGTTGTTGGTGTGATCTGAATTTGCATTAGTGCACATCTCTCTGTTACATTTGGGGTTTCAGTATTGATCCCTTTGATACTGGAACAATTTGTTGTTCAGTTTGCATTCATATCCCTGTCTAATTAGTTCAAATTTGTACTGAATGAGTTTTTGTGTCTCACTTCCACTTTTCATCTGATTAGTGAGTTGTATTCATGAACCTTGTCGAGTCTGATTTTCTGGAATGTCACTGTTTCAAGTAGTGTGGTCTTCATATATGTTGTCTGCATTCACTACTGTTGTTTGATTTGTGGAAGCTTTGCATCCCCATACTCGAGTCTTGGGTCTTCGCCTGTGCCTATCTTTGATGGTTCAGTAGTGCACTGGTTTGGTCAATTTGAACTTCAGGATGTACTTGCTTGATTGTCTGGACAATTGTTTTATCACGTGAACTTTGCTGCTGTTTCATTTGTGACCTGCCATGCTTCAGTTCATTTGCCTTGTGCAGTTGTTATGTACCATCACTAGTGTACATATTTCGTATTCTCGTCTCCTTCTGGTTAAAACTGCATTTTTGGCATTTGATTTCTTGAACATGATTTTTAACACCTGACTGCTTATCTTCTGGCCCCAGTGAGCTTCATCTCTGGCCATCTGATTTTCTGGATGCATTGATGTTCACTGATCATTCATTGTTGATATTCCTTGTAAGTCTGGTCTTGTTGTTTCTTGATGATACTGACCACTGTTTCATTGTAGTGCACACTGTCCTGTTGCACTTGTAGTATTACTTTGACCAGCCTGCTTGTTTATCACATCTGCTTCATTACTTGAGCCTGTTTCACGTTATCACTTGAGTACATTATAGTCTTCATTGCACTTGATAATGATGTTAAACTTGGGGGATCATTTCTGTAGTCACAGCACTGTGTTTCATTTGTACATCACTGTGCTTTGTTTTCATTTGTGCACTCCACTGCCTTGTGCATTTGAGTTGAACCCGACTTTCTCTGGGTTTGACCTTATGCACGTTTCGTGAATTTCCGTTGATCTTTTATGCATTTCGTATGATAGTGGCGAGGCAGTACACGCGTGCGTGTACTGCAGCCCTATCAGATTTGACAGTTTTAAATTGATTTAGTCGATTTGATAAATTGTTTATTTATCTCTGTTGATGATTTAAATCTGCTGATTTTTGCTAAACACTGTTAAGTGTTATATTGACCGTTATCCGGTTTCTTTGTTTAAAGAATCGGATAGACGGGAATTATTGTGACTGTCGTCTATTTAAATTATTACTGCCTATATGCACTAATAAACTGGTTTGAATTAGACTGGCCTGGGTATTATTTTCTTTTGAATGTAATACTCGGGTCAGACCCGAGTTATTTCAGGTTGTAGATTTTCTTCTTTGAGTTGCTGTTCAGGATTTGAAGACTTTTCACATCTTCTGAAGTTGTCAGTGTCATTTTGTAGTAGTCGTGTCATTGTATAGAACGATATGTATTCATGTATATTAGTCGATAATGTACTTGTATATATAACTTCTAGAGTCGACAGTTGTAGTTGTATCATATGTATCGTGTCAACTATATTGTAACTGACATCGGTTATATATATATGAGATTTTTGTTAATTTGTGTTCCGCATTTATATTATCTGTGTTATTGTTATATCTAATGTCCTAAACTATTATGAACTATCGTAGTTTGTTTTATACTGATAATTGGATATGTCGATGGGAGTAAATAAATAATAGATGAAAAATAAAAAGTATATACCACTCCTATCGAGATAACCAATATTAGTGTAAGGCCAATTACGGATGGTCGCTCCTATCCAGCCTTATTCTTCGTAATAATAGACAGTATTTCTTTAATACTCTTTGTTATTATGAGCATAGAGGTGGGGCGTCACAATTTATTTCGTGAGAGAGAAGTGATTTGAAAACTATTTTCAAAGGGTTGAAGTGTAGAAAAATATCTTGCGAGGATATTTTGAAATAAATAATTTGGAAATTATTAAGGCCTGATGATTGTTTGTGAATGTTATTTGATAGTTAAATAACCGACTATCAATATTGGCCAATGCGTTGATCGTTTCGAAGAGACCGGGATTAGGATTTATTTCCCGAAAACCACTTTGATCCGGTTTGAACATTTTCATGAGGAAGACAAGAGCTTGGATTCGAAGATGGAGCAGTGAAGTGCAAGGGCTAGTCGCTACTAATCCCGAGGGTGGTTCCAAAATGGATGTAGTAGGAATAGTGCCTTCGGTTCCGTTCGAACCCGAAACGGACTTGTATGGATGGATGCTTTCAGAACATCATTAGGAGGACGATGAGCATTCTAAGTTAGATGTGTTCTAAAAAGGTAACGCATAGCCTCGAGCCTCATCAACCGGGAATGGCTAAAACAAGGGAGGTGCGCACAAGGCTAAGTGGCTAGCAACCAATTAGGGTAAGGTCATCCCTATCTAGATGTCCCTTTATTTCGGCTGTGTGGGCGGTTGCTGATCCCAACCGCGGGATGATCTTATTCGGACTATCCAGTATGGGGTAGCTCCGGTCTTGTGTAGCAGGGGATCAGGGTGGATCCTCGGTTCGGTGATCTAGACCACGTACTGTGACGGGCGGTACCCCAGTAGCCCTTCCATTGTATGGAATCCAATCTCTAATAAGCGCCTGTACGGTTTTGATTGTGCCCTACTATTGTTGGAACGTGAGATGCAAGCATTTCAGCTAGATTCTACTTTACTTTCTATAGACCCTATTATAATATTTGACGAATTTGATAAAAATGTTTTGGTTATCGTAAGGTAAAAACCCGACATGTTTATTTGTGGCATGGTCTTACGAGATACCTTTGAATTCAAAGGATTTTTGAAACTTTAATAATCCAATTGAGTGTGTTTTCTCACGCTGGTTTTCCATATTGACTCTGGTGTTATTTCACTATAACGCTCGGGTCAGACCGAGTATTATAGAATACAGATTCTGGATGGATTGCTATAGAGCTCAGGGAATGTGCTAGATGGCGAGACGTATCACACGTATCTGTCTTATTTCCACTATGTATGGTTAGCTGTATATTCAGCTTTGGGAAGGACAGGTTATTAGAACTGTCCTGAATAATGATGTTGATTTGTGTTGTAGTCTGATGATGTAATGTATAAACAGATATAATTCTTTTTGTATTAAAGATTAGTTATTTACCTATTATATATTGTTCTGCTGCGTTTGTGAGATTCTGATGTTGTTTTCTATTTCTTCTTCTACCTCCTTCTTTTTTAACCCTAATGGTTCGGTTTTCTGGCATTCGATTGTTCGGCATTTGATACAGTGGACGTATTGATGTCGATTTTCGGGCGTTGAAAAATCAGGTCGTTACATTGAGGATTGTAATCTCGACTTTGGTATAATATAAATCTGTATGAGGTGTTCTGCCTTGGTATAGGACTGGATGTAGGGTAACTCCGAACCAGTATAAAATCCGATGTGTTCTTTCCTTTTACTGCTTTTTATTTACTTTCTGCATCTGTGTTTGATTCTATGATTGTTCTGCGATTAAGTTCTGCATTTGTTTGTGTCATAATTTAAATTTAGTCCATAAAGTCTTAGAATCCATTAAACACTATTCATCCCCTCTAATGTTAAATTAGCCTTAAGATCCTTAATCCGCACTCCCTTTCAATTGGTATCAGAGCAAAGGTTTTCATAGTTTTCATAATCTGGAACTTGAAAAGTTGAAAATGGCATTTTTAGAAAATTTTGTTAATACTAGTTTGAATCTATACATTTCATCAAAGTATCATAGGTCTGCATATAATTTTTATGAAAAATCAAGTTATCTATCGAATTGGTTTGTTATGCAGGAACATACATGTTAAATGGCTTTTGAAGAGTCAACAACCAATGGACAAACTATGCAAATTGAGAAAGATAAATGGATACTTGACAGTGGCTGTTCAAGGCATATGACTGGAAATCCCGAGATACACAATGACATTATATATCAAGATGATGGATTGGTCAACTTTGGAGACAACTCAAAAGGATATGTGATTGGCATCGACAATGTCGGTAATTCTAAAACTCCTCTTATTTCTGATATTTTGCTAGTTAGGAATTTAAAACATAATCTGCTTAGTATAAGTCAATTATGTGATAAAGGATTTAAAATTAAATTTGGAAAAGATAAGTTTCACATCGAAGATAATAAGTCAAATATTATCTTTGAAGGAATTAGTAAGAAAAACATTTACATCCTTAGTATGAAAGTTTCAAATGATAACTTATATCTTTTGGCTAATACAAGTGACCCTTGGATTTGGCATAAAAGATTTGGTCATTTAAATTTCAAACTTATCTAGGTTATCACAACTTGACTTAGTTAGAGGTCTTCCCAAGTTAAACTTTAAAGTAGATAGTATATGTGATGCTTGTCAATTAGGAAAACTTAAGAAAAGTTCATTTAAACTAAAAGATATGATTTCCACTTCTAAACCTCTAGAATTACTTCATTTAGATTTATTTGGTCCATCTCAAGTCCAATCAATTAATCACAATAAATATGTTTTTGTAATTGTAGATGATTATTCTAGATATACTTGGACAATTTTTCTTAAACTTAAAAGTGATGCTTTTGAATTATTTAAGAATTTTGCTAAAAGAATTCAAAATTAATTTTCTTTAAAAATAAAAACTATTCGTAGTGATCACGGTGGAGAAATTGAAAATGAAAATTTTGAGAATTTCTGTAATAAAAAAAGGAATCACTCATAATTTCTCTTTTCCAAGAACTCCACAACAAAACGGAGTGGTAGAATGTAAGAATAGAACGATTCAAGAGTGTGATAGAACAATACTTTCTGATAGTAACTTACCTAAAAATTTTTGGGCTGAAGCAGTCGCTACAGCTTGTTATATATTAAATAGGATTTTAATTAGACCATTAGCTAATAAAACACCATATGAATTACTTTACAATAAGAAACCTATAGTAGCTTATTTTTAAGTTTTTGGTAGTAAGTGTTTTATTCATAATACAAAATATAATTTAGATAAATTTGAACCTGAATCCGACAAAGGTATCTTTATCAGATATTCTAATAGAAGTAAAACATTTAGAGTTTATAATTTAAGAACTAACACTACTGAAGAAACAATGCATGTATCTTTTGATGAAAATTTTAAAGATACTATACAAATAGAAGATGAAGAAGATTTTGTAACTTTAAATAATGAACCTAATGAAACTAATTATGAAATCATTCAACCTAATAAAAGAATTAGACTATTAAAAGATCATCCTGTAGAAAATATATTAGGAAATATTGAATCTATAGTTAAAACAAGAAATCAACTAAATAGTATGAGTAATGTAGCTTTTATATCAACTATTGAACCTAAAAATCTAAAGGAAGCATCATTTGATGATTCATGGATTCTTGCTATGCAAGAAGAATTGAATCAGTTCACCAGAAATGATGTTTGGGAACTTGTTCCTAGACCTGAGGATAAAAGTATAATTGGAACAAAATGGGTTTATAAAAATAAAATGAATGAACTCGGTAAGGTCGTGAGAAATAAAGCTTGTTTAGTCGCACAAGGTTATTGTCAAGAAGAAGGAATTGATTATGACGAAACCTTTGCCCGTATGAAGACTAGAAGCTATCAGGATTCTACTTGCTTTCACAAACTACAATAATTTCAAGTTATATCAAATGGATGTTAAAAGTTCTTTTCTAAATGGTTTTGTAAAAGAAGATGTTTATGTTGAACAACCTCCACTTTTTGAAAATAATGAATTTCCAAATCATGTATGTAAACTAAAGAAAGCTTTATATGGTCTAAAACAAGCTCCTAGAGCCTGGTATGAAAGACTAAGATCTTATTTGCTACAATCTGGTTTTGAAATTGGTAAAATAGATACAACTCTTTTTATTAAAAGAAACAAAAGTGATATTCGATTAGTACAAATATATGTAGATGATATAATATTTGGGTCAACTAATAACATAATGAATAAAGAATTTTCAGATATAATGACTAAAGAATTTGAAATGAGTCATATGGGAGAACTAAGCTTCTTCTTAGGACTTCAAATCAAATAATTAGATAAAGGAATTTTCATTAGTTAAGAAAAATATGCTAAGGATTTAATTAATAAATTTGGATTGACCACTTCTACTGGGAAACCAACTCCAATGACAACTAATGTAGCTTTAAGTAAAGAAGATAAATCAAAAGATGTTGATCAAAAATTATATAAGGGAATGATTGGTTCGCTGCTTTATATAACAGCAAGTCGTCCTAATATCATGCATAGTGTCTGTCTCTGTGCAAGATACCAATCTCAACCTAAAGAAACTCACTTAAAAGCTGTTAAAAGAATTCTAAGATATGTAAAACATACTTTAGATTTTGGTTTATTTTACCCTAAAAATGATGTATTTGATTTAATTTCATATTGTGATGCTGATTACGCTGGTTGTAAATCAGACCGAAAAAGTACAAGTGGAACTTGTCACTTTCTAGGACATTCTCTGATTTCCTGGTTTAGTAAGAAGCAAAACACTGTATCCTTGTCAACAACTGAAGCAGAATATATATCTGCTCATTGTTTTAGATCTCCTATATATCGCTCGAGATCTCCTCCGAGATCTCATTTTCACACTTAAACGAGACGAGACATCAAATCTCCTCCATATCTCCCTTGACACTCATCTTGTCCGAGATATTCAAATCTCACCCGAAATATGGATCAAAATCTCAATCCGAGATCTCACCCGAAATTATACATTTTTCTTATTTTGCATAATATTTTTTATTTTCATATTGATTCAAAAGAAACCACTCAATCCAATTATAATTTACCAACTTCTTGAACATATTCTTTACTTTTTATCTTAATGAGTCATAGCGAAAGGTTTTAGTTCTTTATTATGTTCAAATAAAAGGATATTATTCAATTATTACCAAATTAATTAAGTTAATCAAGCTACTGCTCTTCTAAAAATATTCATTTTTACATGTAAATCAAGTATGTTACCATTTTATTTTTACTAAGAAAGTTATAACCGTTAAATAAATTTTTGACACATCAATTTTAGACACATAAGTACATCCAAGATATTCCCAAGATGCATTGTAAGACCCGAGACGTCAATCCGAGATGTACACCCGATATGTACTCATCTCGTCCGAGATCTCCCCCGATACGAGATAACTTGTGTAAAAATTCCAAGACGAATCGTGACCGAAATCCGATATTTAAAACCTTATATCTGCTACTTTGGCTTGTTCTCAAGTTATATATATGCAACAAACTTTAAAAGACTTTGGTTTAACTATAACTAAATCACCAATTTATTGTGATAATACTAGTGCAATAAACTTATCTAAAAATCCAACTAATCATGCTAGAACAAAACATATTGATATTAGACATCATTTTTTAGAGATAATATAAGTAAAGAAGTCATAACTCTTGAATATATTAATACTGAAAAACAAATTGCTGATATATTAACCAAACCATTAAATGATCAAAACTTTACTAAATTTAGAAGAGAATTAGGTATATGTTCATTAACTGAAATATAAATTATAAATAATACAAGTATAGTTAATAATTAATATAAATAAAAAATCTTCAAAAATTGAACTGGGCATGTCGACATGACCCATCCCCCTATGTTGACATACATGCCGAGATTTTCAAATTTAAATTTCCCTCTAAAGTTAGTTATTTGGTTATATTATTATATATTTCGACTTTTACTCCTTTTCTCTGTTCTATTCTCTGTAATAAACTTCTAAAACGGTAAATTAATGGCTTTCTCTTCTAATAATGAACCTTCTTCACCCACTTCTCCTTATTTTGTCCCTTTTCAACGTTCCACACACGTACGAGTCATCAAATTACAAGAGAAGATGAAAGATTTGCTTCAAATGATGATAGAAATTCAAGTGAGTCAACTGCGAATGGCTAGAGAACAAGATAGGCAAGGCAGAATTCTTAGGAATTTCAAAAAATCCTTATGGATAACCATGCCAATCCCATTGTCATCGAAGAATCATCACAAGACATGGATTCTGAAGAAGAAGAGCCTATGGAAGAACCAGAAGAGGATCAAGAAGAAGAACATCCTCTGCCGAATCCGGATGTTCATATGGACGAAGACGGTGGCATGATTTGCGTTGGAGAGGTCCTTTTTGACGCGAATGGGAACTTGGTCGAACAACGTGGAAACTTTTGTCTTCATTATCCAAATTGTTCGATCCATAAATCACCAATAGTTAAGGGTCCTCGTTAAGTGTTTTTCGTTTTCGTTTTTCTCTTTCTTGATTATATATTGGTTTGTTAGTTTGTATATAAAGTGTTTTCATAATTAATGTTCTTCTAAAAACAATCTTTGGTGTATAAATTCTTGAATCCATTTAACTTAGGATGCTATATTTCACTCATACATAGTTATTATTCTTATATCATATGTTTGTTTATCTCATTTTCTATTAAGTTCAAGGTTTATAGGTTATTGTTTTGTTGATGACAAAGGGGGAGAAGTTATATAAAATAGTAGGCTTGGAGTAAGGGGGAGTTGTTGGTGTAAGGGGGAGTTATGGTATGATCGAAGTGGTAAGTATATTTTATAAGGTTGTCATCATCAGGGGGGAGATTGTTAGGAACTGGTGATAGTGGTTTTGATGACAACAACCTTTGTAACTTATTTTATTATAACTTATATACTAACACTATTGTCTAGATATATATGAATGTTATTATACAAGATATATATAAGGCAGGTACTGATTATTGAAGACTATACAGTATAAAGATCAAGGATGAAGAAATCAAGTTTAAAGACTCATGAGTATCAAGATCAAGATTTCAAGATAAGTGTCTAGTTCATTTTTAAAACTTCATAATAGCACGGAAATATTCATTCCATATTTCATTTGGGATGGAACCCATCTCTATCTTCTTAGTGGCTTACAAACCCACGACAAGTAGCTTACAAACCTACAACAAGTGGCTTACAAACCCACGAACATCCTGGTTTTGTACATGTTCTCGAGTCCTGATGTGATGAGATATTCTATAGGAAGAAGCTTGCAAAACTACTTCAAAATGGTTTTTCAAAATGGTTTTTCAAAACTACTTTTCAAAATGTTTTAGCATTAACATATTCTTTGTCTTTGTTTTTAAATAAACTCTTGTTTTAAACTTCGTTTGTTTTTAAAACTATCTTTTGATTTTTAAATATTCTTTTATAATATATATATACTTGAGATTTAAAATCAAATTTATATATACATTCTAAAAATATATTTTTATACTCTTCTTTATTTTAAAACATAGGAAAATTAGTTTATTTTATTCCAGAATCATTTCATCTTGTTTTCCGTTCAATACCATTTTCAAAACAAATTTTACATTATTTTTAACTTAGGGATGTCAACATCATGGGATACCCCATGTCGACATGGTGGCCGTTAAATTCAAAAGTTTCAATTTTCAAAAGAAGTGTATATTCGTTTAAATCTCTTCACGAATGGTTATGACCGTTACTGGTCTATAAACAGCCTTCACAAATGAATTTTTTAACTAACTAATTTCATATTTTCTTCACTCCTTCTTCTCCACAAATCCATATTCTAAAATCTTCATATTTTTAAGATCGTGCCGAAATTATGCCGAATTCTCAAGTGAATCAAATTAGAATCTCATTCTTGTTTGATTCTCTACCCTCTCTCGAAGATCAAAGTGCTATTCAGAGTTATAGGATCAATTTGTAATCAAAAGTTTATCGAGTCTCTCTATAAGGTGTGGTTGTGCCTGGAAATCAATTGGGTAATCTTATGGCCTGTAAATCAAGAGAGTTTGCCCCGGACTCGTGAGACAGGGGGGTACCTCAAGGCCTTTAGAAACTGAGGATTGTAATCTCAACTTTGGTATAATAAAAATCTGTATGAGGCGTTCTGCCTTGGTATAGGACTGGATGTAGGGTAACTCCAAACCAGTATCAAATCTGATGTGTTCTTTCCTTTTACTGCTTTTTATTTACTTTCTGCATCTGTATTTGATTCTGTGATTCTTCTGTGATTAAGTTATGCATTTGTTTGTGTCATAATTTTAATTTAGTCCATATAAGTCTTAGAATCCATTAAACACTATTCACCACCCCTCTAGTGTTAAATTAGCCTTAAGATCCTTAATCTGCACAACCTTTCACTAAGTGTACATCATGGTAAGTGGGTAGGTGGGGTCCTCCATGTTTCATGAAATGAATTATTTCCATCTTCATTTATTTCATTCTTCTTGTGCATGCATATTTTCCATGAAGCCTTTTCCATTTGAATCCAAATTCCTATAAAAATCACAAAAATGTCCAAGTAAAAATTATCAGATTAATATTTGCACAAAAATGACCATTTTGCCCCTATATGAAGATGAATATATGACGATTTGAGAATAATATGAATTTTGGTTTAAACATTTTAAAATACCCGATATGAACGTTTATTTAATTTAATTTGATTAAATATGATGTTAAAATATGCACATTTACGCGCATATCAAATACTCCCACACTTAACTTTTTATTCATCCTCGAATAAAGAAAAACTAAGATAAATCCATTTTCGTAGAGAGCACAATTGCATTGAGCATATGCATCAAGCCGTTTAACCTCTGGGTGTCCCCAGTAGGACAAGTGTTGTCTCGTGAGGGTTTTCAATGGATACTGCCCCGATCCCATGGAATATGCAAAATGTCATAGTACTCAAATTCTGCCAATAACTCTTGGACTTGGGTGAGGTATGGAGGAAGCTATTGTCCTTTAGCTTGATAATCTCCCCTGACTTGGTACACCACCAACTGCGAATCACAAGAGATTTTAAGAGACTTTATTCTGAGTTCTCTAGTGAGTTTAAATCCAGCAATCAAAGCTTCATACTCAACTTCGTTGTTTGTCACTGGGAAATCAAGCTTTAAAGCATCATAGATTGACCAATCTTTAGGAGTTACAAGCACAATTCCAGCTTCAGAACAATGATTATTGGATGCCCCGTCAGTATAAAATTTCCATCGTACGATAGGGATTTTGCTGCCCTTTGAGGAATCATCTTGCACAATGAACTTTGCTATAAAATATGCCAGTGCCTGACCTAGGATAGCCCTCCAAGGGAGATAAGTAACATCGAACTAAATAAGCTCGATATTCCACTTGAGTAACCTTCCAGACGTCTCAGATTGCTGCAGGACCTGTCGTAAAGGCTAGTCGGTGTAAACATTGATCGGTTGTGCCTGGAAGTATGGACGAAGCTTTCGTGATGCAAACAACAAGCAATATGCCAGTTTCTCTATTTTCGGATCGTTCCTTTCAGCTCCCACTAATCAGTTGCTGATGTAATACACCGGCCTCTGGATCTGATCCTCCTCGCGAAGCAATGCGACACTTATAGCGTGTGCCGGTACGGCTAAATAAATGTACAAAACTTCATGATCCACCGGCTTTGACAAGATGGGGGGTCTCGCCAAATGATTCACCAAAGCTTGAAACGCGTATTTACAATCCTGTGTCCATTCGAAGTTCCTTTTCCCTTTCCTGATAAAATCGAAGAAAGGAATGCATTTGTCGGTAGCTCTAGAAATAAATCGACTTAAGGTAGCAAATTTTCCATTCAGACTCTGTACTTGTTTAATAGTCCTTGGTGCTTAGATATTGTGGATAGCCTGAATCTTCTCGGGATTAGCTTCTATTCCACGGGCATTAACAATGAAGCCTAAGAATTTCCCTAATGCAACACCAAAAGAACACTTCAAAGGATTAATTTTCATCATGTAATGTCGGAGGATGTCGAACATTTCTGCCAAGTCTTTAATGTGGTCGCTTGATCGTCGTGACTTCACGAGCATATCATCCACACACACTTCCATCATTTTTCCAGTTTGATCTTTAAACATCCCATTGACTAGGCGCCGATAAGCAAACTATAAGTGGCGATAAAGATGTACATATACATATATATACACCTGTACCTCATTTATGCTATCATAGTTTTAAATGTATGTTAATTCATTCCTAGTAAAAAATTCAATCGAAATGTTAACATGTTTGTTTGAATTCCCAATCTAATTAGATAGAGAGAGATGAAAGGTTCTTAATGCCGTATATTCCCTTAATTAATTACACAAATTTGTGTAGAGAATTTATTTTCATTTATTGCGTGTTAATGTAAAATTAAATGGGTGTAATTGTGAGTTTATGGGAGTTAAGGAAAGTAACAAAGAGTAGACATAAGTTTGAAATTTGAATTCTAAAGGTTTGTTGGTACTGTTCAGTTGGTCCGTGCATTCCTTCATTATTTAATACATGCCATATTTCTTTCCTCATTTTTGTTTATTTCTTTTTTTTGTTCCTTTCTCTTTTCCCTGAAGCTACATCTTCTTAAACATGATTCATTTTACATATATACATATATTTTTTGCTTAACCTTTCTTCACCTCTTTCCACCATGTCCTGCCTCCAATTCCAAAAACTAAAAAATAAGTTAGTTCAATGTTTTCCCCACCTCATTTTATATTACTATAGCCACTTCATATCTTTTCATTTTGTTTTCCTATAGCCTCCTTCCACAACCTCATCCTTTTGTTTTCATTCTGGTTAGAAACGTGACATTCATTTTAGTCCCTTCGCCTTCATTCCTTTATTATATAATTACTTGCCACTTTGGAACCTCATCTTTAGTTTCATTTTCATTTCATTCCTATAGCTTATCTTTCCTTTTCATTTCATTTTTGTTCATGCTATTTTTCCTGCAGCCATATTTTATTATTTTCTTAAAAACTTGAGATATATTTATGTCTTCTCCTTTTCACCATTTCAATGCTTAGTAGCCATCCACCTCTCTTCATCACCATTTCATATTTATTACCATATCCCTCATCTTCATTCTCTCTTCTTTTACCATTCATATTTTTAACCATATTACCATTTCATATTTACCAACATCCGTACACAGCAAACCCCTAGCCACGTCCTTAGCTTCTTTTATATAAAAAATATTAATGATGAAAATGCGAGTTTCATGGTTTGGATTAAATAGGTTCATACTTTTAATCTTGGGTAGAGAAAAGTAGATTTGATCCAAATTTGTGGAGTTGCAGTGATTAGATTTGATGATTAATCCGACTTGCTCTTTTTTGGTACTTTAGTGCGCTATATCAAATGTGAGTGATTAAACCTACTCACACAATACTAAAATTCCTTCTACAAGTTGAATTAAAAAAATCATGATGAAATAGATTATTTTGATTGCTGTTTGAGAAATAAATTGACATTGAAAACTGAATACCACTGCCAGTTGAACACCCCGATATTGATAATTAATAATTTTTCGATATATGTTAATTGGTTGATTTGAATATAAATTGCATGTGTATGTTATAAATTGATTATGGATGATATGTTTGTTTATTTGGATGATTGTATTAATTTTGGTCGATATTATTAATTTTAGATATCACTGTTATCACGCTCTAAATTATTGAATTGTATAAATTGTCATCGGGATCATTTTGAACATTTAATAACTGGACTAAGAAATAGGTTGAAATGATATATGACAATGGCATATAAATATGGGTTGAAATGACAGATACTCATATAATTGAAATTTAAAATGAAATGATCACCTGGCCATAGGGTAGAAAATTATATACGGATACCAAATTTGGTCAAATGAAATGGTTTCAAATTTTGAATTTGTTAAATGAAATTATTTTAAAGATTTAACTTGAATTTATTAATTTTAAATCGTAAAGGGTGATTTTGGAATTTAATGTGAATTTATTAAAATTGGATTATTTTAAAGGGTTAAATATTGTATTTGTTGAAACCTAAATTTATCAAAATTGAATTTGAAATTTGAAACCATTTAAATTGTAGTTGATTTTGAATTAAAAACTGAAATTTGAATTGGTTTAAGTTGAAGTTTGAAATTGGAAATTCGTCTTAAATTGAAAAGTTGGTTAAAGTGAAATTTGGAATTTGGAATTGGGTTAAATGGTTTAAAAGAAAAACAAATTCAAATTTAAAACTATTTTCATTCAAAACTATTTTCAATTAAAACTATTGATTTCAAACTAATTTTTAAATCCAACTATTTTCTGTTAAAACTATTTTATTTCAAAATATTTTCAATTAAAACTATTTTCAATTAAAACTATTTTAAATTCAAAACTATTTAAATCCAAACTATTTTACATTAAAAACTATTCTAGTTCAAACTATTTTTAAATTCAAAGTTGTTAAATCCAAAACTGTTTTAAGTGTAAAGATTGACTTTTAAATAATGATATTTGTTACACGAAATATGAAAATTGAAATTTAAATCTAAATTGAACCTATTTGTGATATGAAATATGATATGTTTTATTGAAATTTAAAATGACCATATGGTGTGTAAAATGGATGATTGGTTATTAAAGAGATCGGAGCCAGATTTTGGCATATTCTTTATCAATAACGGAACCACTTTAATAACTGTGTACGTGGAGGATGTTTTAGAATGATGTGGTTGGATTGGTGTACGTTTGCTGGATTTGAAGGAAGAGAACGATGATGGATGACCTCGAGATTTGTATCAATTTTAAATGACTAAAACAGGAGCCTCTGTCTGGCCAAGAGGTTAGCTACCTTTAGGGGCCATCACCCCTTTGTATTACTATATTGATTTTGACTTGATTGGTGCACCTTGATTTAATTTTGGGGGTGATGGACTCGGTCGGCGGTCATTGTAGCGATGTGTTACGACCAGCCAGAAAGGGTAGACTTAAAATCCTACTTTAGGCATTACCTCACATGCCTTGTCATATGATTATTTTTATACGCGACCACTACGATTTTATTTTAGTGTTGTCCTATCACGGAACCTCCCTAGATACCGACGTTATTGGTTTTGCTACTAAGAAAAACTGTAGGACAATGCTTAAAAATGTGTTAAGGGGGATTAATGTAAAGCCTTAACGCTATTTTATTATTTACTTTACTAATAGACACTGCATATATAGCGTATCTTACCACATATAGATAATTTAACAGATCCTGATGAGATGGAAAACCTTGTAACATCTCTTAAGTTATTTGCACTCATATTTCGCATAATATTGGTTTAACTTCATAAGAACTTTTAGTTCTGACTCGATTGTATTGTTTTTCATTTTGCTCAGGTCAGCCTTATTATTTCAGTGTTTGAAGGCGTTATTCATTGAAGATGAAGATGGAGATTGATGATCATATTTATTTGTATTATTCCGCTGTATTATTTGGTATGTTTATTTATTTTACTCTGATTACATTGAAAAATGAAAGTTACATTTAAATTGTTAAACAACTTCATGATCTGTTTATGTGATATTATATTTTGCCATTCCGCTGTGAGATTCTGATTATTGTTTTTTTCCTCTTATTTTCTTATTAAATCCCATTAATTATCTATCTTCTGGACTGTTTGAGTCTAACATGTTTGGTTTATCGTCGACTTAAACTATCCAAAATGGCGGGTCGTCACAGTTGGTATCAGAGCCTGGTTTGAGAGAACACCTAAGCCTGTTGGGGGTAAACTCATTAGTAATAGGGTTAGTAGTATCCTAAAATGAGTTTGAGTGTGTGTGTGTGTGTGTGTGAGAGCATGTATTTTTAGTGTTATAAAAATGTTTTATATTGTGTTAATTTGTCTATTGAGAAATTTTAAAAATTCTGATTCAAACATGGGACTCCATGGTATCGATAAGAATTTCTAAATACTTAAACAAGACAAACAGACACAGTATTGTTTTGAAAATAGGTAAATGGAATAATTTTACCTAGAATTATATTTTATATATAAAAGAATAATTTTTATTATTGAGACAATTATTTATGATGCACTTGTTTGTTAGAAAATGATAATATTCGGTTATTATCATTTATTATTTGATTAGCTGCTCAGCAAATTTATGAGCATTGACTATAGTGTGTTGATTTTTGAACTATGTTTAACTAAGTTACAAGTAATTTACCTTATACAACAGGAAAGGGGTATATTGTAATTTATGGAAAATACTTATATTTGATTTAGAATATTTTCTAATTTGTATTTGTAACATGGAATATGAATATGATAAAAAAGAAGAGGGGTTTTATTGTAACATATGTTTTATACAGAATTGTTTTAATTCCTTTTAAATATATCTTTAAGTAAATAATCTTTGCTTAATAACTTATGAATATACTTATGTCTTTAATAAAAGTATTGGAAGTTAAAAACAAGTATAAAAATAATTGAGAATAAGTGAAGAAGAAATTGAGAAATAAGAATGTTTTAATAACAATTGTTAATATCACTTGTCTTTTATTAACTACTAATTCTAATAATTAAGAAATACGAATGTTTTAATAACAATTGTTAATATCACTTGTCTTTTATTAACTACTGATTCTAAATGAAATATTTTGGATATGCGCTTATGGAATAGTTTTCATAAAGGATATTTTATATTGTTTATTAAACAATTTTACAAAGGATTTGTATGGTATTTATTTATGAAATTTGATGGTATTATATAAAGGAAATTTATATAAATATGATTTATAAATAAAATTTATAAATATGATTTATAAATAAAATTTATAAATATGATTTATAAATAAAATTTATAAATAAAAGAATCATATTATAAAGGAAAGATATTTGGAACAAGGATTTAAAGCCTTTGTTTGATATGAAATTTATGTAATAAAGATTACAAATAAAGGAAGTTTATTAAAATTATAAGAAAAGATAGATGAAATTAAGAAATGTGTATAGAGATTCATCTATGAAAGTTAAATGAATTTTATAGATATAATATATATTTTAGTATAGTTTATGAAACATTGTTGTAAATACAAATGAAAAAAATGTTAAGTTATTATTTACCTGAACTTAAGTACTGGTAATTTTAAATAGCTTTGAATGATTTTAAATAGATGGTAATACATAATAATTAATGATAATAATTTAAACATTGATAACGTTAAGGATAAGATTGATTTGAATACTAATTAATGATGTTGAATTGAATATAAATTAATTAAGGATGTTGATTTGAACGTTAATTTATAATGACAACTTAAGTAATATATTTCACAATAGATGTTAAGATTTAAATGGTAAACTAAAAAGGAAAAATTTAAAGTATAAAATTTAAAATAAAAATTAAAGGTGTAAATTTAAAGAATGAAATTAAAATGTAACCTAAGTAAAGTTAAAACACATGTCAAGGAAACCATATGGAACCTATATTTTGTTAACATTACTTGTATGATTCCTATTGTATTGTAAGTTAATTCTGTATTGAATAAAAAGGTAGTACATATATATATATATTAAAAATGGTACTTATAATAGGAAATGTTTTGTATAAAATGAAAAAGAAAAAAAATGATTGTATAGAGGTAGGATCTATAAAATAATGTTAAGTGTAGATTTGTTGTTTGCGATAAACTCTGAGTCGTTATGTTCCTCCACTCTCTTAAAAGAATTTTTCCCGAATTTTAAAACAATGGAGTTAATAACTTAAATATATATCTTTCTAAATATAGTAATGATGTTAGTAACTATTTTCAAATATCTACATATATTTATAAGGATAACTATGGTGAATATTTAAAGGGTATTTATAAATGAAATTTACTTTACGTAAAGTAAGGAAATTTTACAAATGAATTTGGTAAATTATTCAAATTTGGAAGATTATCGATTTTGACATAAATGAGATTTATATCAGTTTTCTTCAAGTATAAAATTTGGAAGATATTAGAAAAAAAGAATGTATATAAATTTTTTCCGTTTAAATTTATAGTATGGAAGAAATGATTTGAAAAGTTATTATATGAGATGTTGGAAAAATTTAGAATATCTTTTTTGAAAGAAAGGTTTTAAGTTATTTTACTTGGTGTTAAAACTGAACTACTAAGTACTTAGGAATTTTTGACATACGCCTGATCTAACATATGCATTAAATTCTTTAAGAACAAGGATATGTGGAACATCCCTTAGGGACTGTCAATATTAATGAAGCTCACTCTAGTCGCTTGAAAATAATTCCGGTGATGATTACAATATTATCGGCGTTCATTTTTGGATCTCCAAAGTGAGAAACCAATAATAAACCAGTTAAGACATCAAGCATATGTAAAAGTATTTTAACAGGTATTTGGAAAAAGGTTGGACTATTTTAAGTTTATAGTAAATTTATATATGTAAGTTTAAATGTTATAAGTTGATTATTTTGGTAAAATATATCAAATGCTAGATTCTTTGCTTCACTCCTTTTTTAGGACGAAAAGTTTTAAGTGGGGGAGAATGTAACGACCCGTATGTTTAACTAATTAAAAAAACTGAATCAAATAATGATTTTGAATAAAAAGGTATTTAAAATTTAAAATTTTATGATTAAAAAAATGTGTTTTAATAAGTTTAATGTGATTCAAAATAAAAAAAGAAAAGAAAAGAAAAATAATAATTATATTTTATTATATATTCACCATGTTAATAAAGCTTAAATCCTCATTTTTGTTATTTTATTCTAGGTTGTTTTATATCTTCTTTATTTTAATAAATTGCTCTTGTTGTCAAACTTGTTTCTTTCAATAACAGATAAAATTTTAATAGACTGAACTATAAATCTTTTTGTGTACACACACATACAAATTAATCAAGTATTCTTCATAATTTGAAATGGTAAATATATATTGAAATAAATGTAAATTGGGTGATTTATTTCCAATTAATTCAGTTCATGTTTCAATATTTAATTTTAGTTACTTCATATATGTTTATATCTAAATATAAACTTATGTTTCAGATCCAATTATATCATTAAAAAAATAGACTAATTAGGTTTGAAATCTCATACGGTATTATTATTGTTTAACAGGTGATTGTAAAAGGGGTAAAATAGATTTACACTTGACTATTTTCTTTTCACCTAGACTTGATTAAGATTTTAATTGCAACATAATTTACCTTTCCATCTTCACCATTCTAATTTACTCTTACATTCACTGCCTCCTTGTGTGGATTATTTTCATATCTTTTATTTACAAATGTAAACTATAAGTGGTGATAAAGATGTACATATATGTATGTATGTATGTATGTATGTATGTATGTATATATATATATATATATATATATATATTTATACACCTGTTTATATTACCTCATTTATACTGTCATAGTTTTGAATGTATGTTAATGCATTCCTAGTAATACATTTAATCGAAATGTTAACATGTTTGTTTAAATTCCCAATCTACTTAGAGAGAGATATGAAAGGTTCTTAATGCCGTATATTCCCTTAATTAATTACACAAATTTGGGTAGAGAATTTATTTATATTTATCGTGTGTTAATGTAAAATTAAACGTGTGTAATTGTGAGTTGATGAGAGTTAAGGAAAGTAATAAAGATGAGACATAAGTCTGAAATTTGAATTCCAGGTTTGTTGGTACTGTACAGTTGGTCCGTGCATTCCTTCATTAATTAATACATGCCACATTTCGTTCCTCATTTTTGTTTGTTTCTTCATTTTTGTTTGTTCCTTCCTCTTTTCCCTAAAGCTACATCTTCTCAAACTTGAGTTTCGTTTTACATATATACATTTTTTTTGTTTAACCGTTCTTCACCTCTTCCTAATATGTCCTGCCTCCAGTTCCTAAAACTAAAAAAATGCGAGTTTATTATTTTCTCCATCTCATTTCATATTGCTACAGCCACTTCATTTCTTTTCATTTTGTTTTCCTGTAGCCTCCTTCCACAACCTCATCTTGTTGTTTTCATTTTGGTTGCCTATATTTCCTAAACCTTCATTTTAGAAATGTGACATTCATTTTAGTCCCTTCACATTCATTCGTTTATTATATAAACCTGCCACTTTGGAACCTCATCTTTGGGTTCGGTTTCTTCATCTCAAATTCCTGTAGATTCTCTTTCCCGTTCATTTTATATTTCTTCATGCTATTTTCTTGAATCCATATTTTATTATTTTCTTCAAAACTTGAGATATATTTATGTCTTCTCCTTTTCACCTTTTCACCATTTCAATGCTTAGCAACCACCCGCCTCTCTTCATCACCATTTCATATTCATTACCATATCCCCTCATCTTCATTCTCTCTTCTTTTACCATTCATATTTTTGACCATATTACCATCTCATATTTACCAACATTCGTACACATCAAATCCCTAGCCACGTCCTCAGCTTCTTTTATATAAAAAAATAATAATGATGAAAACGTGAGTTTCAAGGTTTGGATTAAATGGGTTCATACTGCTATGGGAATTCTAACTCGAGACTACTGAAATCAAAACCACAAAGCACAGAGGAAAATGAGATCGTGGTATGAAGTGTAAAAACAACCCATCAATACCTCAATCCAAATCTCAATCCAATCCAAAACCAATCATAATCACCAAACAAGCAATAGAGAAGCAAAGTAATAACGATAAAATAAATCACGCACCAATTTATAGTGGTTCCACTAACGTCTTGTTAGTGTACATCCACTTTGAGAGAGAGCCTTTATTAATACTAACGAGAAGAGTACAAGAGATTAATTACAATGATCAATATTCAAATAGAATAGATTTGTGGAGAAGAGAATTGAAGAAAACTAGTTTTAGATAAACCCTAGTAATGGAGGATAAAACCCTTGATTAAAACCCTTGTAGTCCCATGCTTCGAATCCTTAAAGTAGCTTATATAGTGAACCATCCTTTATTGACAAATACCCGATTTACCCCTTAAAGCCCTACAAGCGAATATACAAATTTGCCAAAAAAACAAAACCGCACTGCGTCAGACGTCTGTCACAACCTCTTAGGCGTCTGTTGCAACTTTCGGGCTGCAGTAAACCTACCGTCAGATGTTTGATAATTCCTGTCAAACGTCTGACCGAACTTTCAGCCTATACATCTTCAAATTGCGATAACTTGAGCATCCGAGCTCCGATTCGCACACCGTTTTCACCATTATCAAGCTATTCTCGACCTCTTCAATTCAACATATAGTATTGCCAAAATTCAACACTCCACCTTGACACTGTATCCATCTCCATCACCAATAACCGATAGTGCCAAACTATCATCACTTCTACCTTTAACCAAATAAGCTTGAATGCTTTCTCAATGAGCTCCCGCAAAGCCACCGCCCATTGCACTCCATCAACGAGCTCAGGCATAGCCCTCGCCCACTAATGAAGTATTGAAAGCACCCAAATCCAAAACCATCTCACCAAAAGACAAAATCACCAAGGAGTGTAAACTAGTAATCACCAAGAAGATAGAACAACAATCTCTCATCGATGCTCTTCATCATCCATAACCAAGCTCCTCCCTCAACCGTGCCACCCCGTGGCACCTAACGCTTCCTTAAGTGAAATAAGTTCGAGCAATGCTCGAACTTTTCAACCGGCAATGCTTTGGTGAACATATCCACCACGTTATCCTTTATGTGCACTTTCTGAGGATATAGTTGCTTATCTTCATCCATGGCCACTAAAAAAGACTCTCTCATTTCAATATGCTTAGTCCGTAAGCTAAATGCCAAATTATCTACCAAGTAAACAACACTCTAGCCATTACATCGAACATCAATGCTATCGTGCTCAAATACCAAGTCACACAACAATCGTCTCAAATAAAGTGCCTCCTTTGCCGCCTCCACCATGGCTATCTACTCCGCCTCCATTGTGGATAAAGCAACTACGGTCTGCAATCTCGATCTCCAACTTATGGCCGTTCCAGCAAGTGTGAAGACATATTCGGAAGTTGATTTTCTCCGACTCCTATCACCTGCGTAGTCCAAATCACAATAACCAACCAACTTGCAATTCATCCCCTCACTACCGCCAAAAACAAGACCATGAGATGATGTACTTCTAAGGTATCACAAAATAAGCTTCCCAGCTTCCCAGTGCGATTTTCTTGGATTAGCCATATACCGACTAACCATCCCGACGACATTTGCAATATCGGGCCTTGTACACACCATAACATACATTAAACTTCCAACCGCACTAGCATATGGCACCTTTATCATATAAACCTTGTCTTTCTCCAAGATAGGTGATCCCTTACTTGAAATCTTTATATGAAAACATAAAGGAGTATTTGACACCGTTGCATTCTCCATGCTAAACATGCAAAGCACTTTCTCTATATACTCCTTTCGAGTCAATTTCAACTCAAAACGCTTTCGATCCCTCTCTATTTCCATGCTTCATTTTGAATTCTAGTTTTAGACTCAATTTTAACTTGTTTATTACATTCTTATGCTTAGAAACAATAAGCATGTCATCCATATACATGAGTAAATATACCAAACAATCATTTTTAAACCTCTTGAAATATACACAAGCATCCTTGATGCTTCTATCAAAACCATTTTCAAGCACAAAATGATCAAATCTCTTGTACCATTATCTAGATGATTGTTTTAAACTATATAATGATTTCTTTAACTTGCGAACCATATAGATGTCTTCATCCAAGTCACCATGTAAGAAGGGAGTTTTCACATCAAATTGCTCCAACTCCAGGTCGTGAATAACAAATATAGCAAGTAATATCCGGATTGAAGTATGGCGCACAACCAGTGCGAATATCTCATCATACTCCTTCCCTTTCCTTTGCACAAACCCCTTAGCCACTAATCTAGCTTTGTATCTCCCATCGTCCTTCACCTTGTATATCTATTTGCATCCAATTGCACGGTTTCCTTTAGGAAGTGGAACCAAATCCTAAGTTTGATTCTTCTACAACGATTGCATCTCTTCCTCCATGGCACAAATCCACTTCGAGCTATCACTCGACTCCATGACGTCATCAAGGTCCATCTGCTCATCTTGGACTACGTGAAGAGCATAGTCCAAATAATCACAAAAACTAAGATAGTTCCAATCACCATATCTATTGGGTGGCCTTATAGCACATCGACCCACTCGAGTAGCAATACTATCACCCAAAATCCTTTCGGCTCCACCTTGAACCAATCCTCTCTAGAATCATGTACATCACTAACACTACTAGACGTACTCTATGGACTATGTGATGTTATATCAATTGCTTCCTCCTCACAAGCATCTCCAACTACTCTACTCCTTGGACGAAAGATGAGAATAACTTCCTTCTCCTTTGATCCACCATGAACCAAATCCGGAACATCCGATGATCTCTCATTCTCCTTTAACAAAGCCGACTCATTAAAAGTAACATGATGAGGATTCACAACCTTCTTCGTTTTTAGATTCCATATCCGATAGCCTTTTACACCATCTGTATAACCAAGCAAAATCCTCTTGAAAGCTTTAGGCTCAAGCTTATCATTTCCCGGATCATGCACATAAACCGAACTACCAGACACATGAAGATAACTTAAGTCAATGCTCTTTCCCTTCCACACTTCCTTTGGAATTTTGTTACCAATAGCCGAGCATTGAAATCGATTAACAATATGCACCGCGGTTGACAAAGCTTCGGCCCAAAATCCCTCAGACAAACCCAATGTCAATCTCAATCATCAAGCTTTCTCAAGTAGAGTACGGTTAATCCTCTCTGCATCACCATTCAACTGCGGATCTCCAGTGTAGTAAAATGCCTCCGAATACCATGATGCTTGAAAAACTCCAAGAACTCTCCGAAAACATACTATCCGCCATTGTCGGACCTTAGAACCTTCATAGACTTGCCACTCTCATTCTCAACAAGAGCTTTCCATGCTTTGAACTTTGCAAATGCCTCCGACTTGGCCTACATTACATACACATATACCTTTCGAGAAAAGTCATCAATAAAAGAAACATAATAGCGAGCTCCCCTAAAAGAAGCTACCGGTGCCGGTCCCCAAACATCCATGTGAACATACTTAAGAACCCTTCTCGAATCTTGTTTTCCCTCACCGAATGATACTTTAGTTTGCTTCCCCATGACACATTCTTCGTAAAAGTCTTGTTTGTTAAAAATCTCTCCATCGATCATCTCCTTCTTCCGAAGAATATCCAAACTCCTCTCCGAGACATAACCTAACCTCAAATGCCTCAACCTAGTCGCATCCAAGCCACGAGAACTATCAACTCCCACATAAATTTCACCTTCTATAGTCACACCTTGAAGTAAATAAACACCATGAGTCCTAGCACCCTTCATCACCATAAGCGCACCCTTTGAAACCCGCAAGCTATCACTCAAAGTAGTGATCTTACAACCTAAAGAATCTAGTTGCCCCAAAGAGATAAGGGACTTCTGAAGTCCCAGAACATATCATACATTAGTGAGAGTACAAACCACTCCGTCAAACATCCGAATTTGCACGGAACCAATGCCCTTTGACTTACAAATAGCAACATTACCTATAACAATTGAATTTCCTTCTTTGTCGACATAAGAAGAAAATCAATTCTTATTCAGCGTCATATGTTAAGATGCCTCGAATCGAGTACCCATTCGCTACCTGAAACATCCAATGCTACCGCCGTCAACACATCTACGTCTCCCTCACCCACTCCACTCTCCACCGCTACGGACGAAGATGCTACTTCCTTCTTTGCCTTCTCCTTGTCCGTACATTCATTCTTCCAATGACTAGGTTTCTTACAAATAAAGCACTTGCCATTTCTTTCCTTTGACTTTCCTCTCCAATCGGGCTTCTTTGATCTAGAACACCCTCGGTTCCCTTTCTTCTCATGTCTCCTTCTCCACAAATAAACCGTGACCACTACTAGCACCACTACTTCCATCACCCAACTCCTTCATTTAATCCCATAACTTCTTGCTAAGAAGACCTTTTTTGACATCATTAAGGGTTAAAGTATCCCGACTATAGATCAAACTATTTGAGAAACCCGTATAACGGTCCGACAACGAACACAACAATATCATCACCTTTTGCTCTTCCTCAATCTTCAAATCTACTGCCTTCATCTTCATTAGCAAATCATCAAAGATATTCAAATGTTCCTCAAGCAAAGTACCATCCTTCATCTTATAGGTGAAGAACATTCGCAACAAGATCAAATGATTAGTTAGTGACTTCTTCATATACAACTCCTCCAACTTGTCCCATATACTCTTAGTGGTAGTCTCACAACTTATTTCAGAGATAACATTCTCCCTCATTGCAAGTTGTAGTGTAGTGAATGCCCACTCTTCCATTTCCTCTCTCTCAACATCCGAGATGTCCACCGGTAACAAATATGTATCAAACACTACCCGATGCACTCGATTCCACCAAGGACCACTTTCATCTTCCATTACCACTTTTTAAAATAATTATCGCCATTCCACTTATCTATAATCAATTGTGATCCTGAAGCCGCATACGATCCATGTACGTATGGCGCTACACCACTTGAACTAACCATTGAGGGACTACCTGAGGTATTATCTGATTCTAGCATTTCCACAACCACCTACCAACAACAAAAGCTCCGATACCAAATGCTATAGAAATTCTAACTCGAGACCACTCAAATCAAAACCCCAAAGCACAGTGGAAAATAAGAACGTGGTAAGACGTGCAAAAACAACCAATCAATATCTCAATCCAAATCTCAATCCATTCCAAAACCAATCACAATCGCCAAACAAGTAATAGAGAAGCAAAGTAATAACGATAAATAAATCACACATTGATTTATAGTGGTCCCAGTAACGTCTTGTTAGTGTACATCCACTTTGAGAGAGAGCCTTTATTAACACCAATGAGAACAGTACAAGAGATTGAGTAGAATGATCAATATTCAAAATAGAATACATTTATGGAGAAGAGAATTGAAGAAAACTAGGTTTAGATAAACCTTAGTTAATGGAGGTTGAACCCTTGATTAAACCCTTGATTAAACCCTTGCAGTCTCATGCTTCGAATCCTAAAAATAGCTTATATAGTGAACCATCCTTCATTGACAAATACCTGATTTGCCCCTTGAACCCTACAAGAGAATACACAAATTCTGGGCTGAAAAAACAAAACTGCACCGCGTCAAACGTCCATCACAACCTCTCAGATGTCTGTCGCAACTTTTGGGCTGTAGTAAACCTGCTGTCAGACGTCTAAGAATTCCTATCAGACGTCTGACACAACTTTCATCCTGTGCATCTTCAAGTCGTGATAACATGAGCATCTGGGATCCGATTCGCACGCGTTTTCACCATTATCAAGTTGTTCTTGACCTCTTCAATTCAACATACATTGTCGCCAAAATTCAACACATACTTACTTTAATCTTGGGTAGAGAAAACTAGATTTGATCCAAATCTCTGGAGTTGCAGTGACTTGATTTGATGATTAATCCGACTTACTCTTGTTTGGTACTATAGTGTGTTATATCAAAGGTGAGTGATTAAACCCACTCATGCAATACTAAAATTTATTCTGTAAGTTGAATTAAAAAAATCATGATGCGATAGATTATTTTGATTGCTATTTCAGAAATTAAATTGACATTAAAACTGAATACCATTGCTAGTTGAACACCCCGATATTGATAATTAATAATTTTGTGATATATTTTAATTAGTTGATTTGAATATAAATTGCATGTGTATGTCATAAATTGATTATGGATGATGTGTTTGTTTATTTGGATGATTGTATTAATTTTGGATGATATTATTAATTTTAGATATCTCTCTTATCATGCTCTAAATTATTGAACTGTATAAATTGTCATCGGGATCATTTGAACATTTAATAACTGGACTAAGAAATAAGTTGAAATGATATACGACAATGACATCTAAATGTGGGCTGAAATGATATATACCCATATAATTGAAATTTAAAATCAAATGATCACTTCGCCATAGGGTAGAAAATTATATATGGATACCGAATTTGGTTAAATGAAATGGTTTCAAATTTATGAATTTGTATTTGTTAAATGAAATTGTTTTAAAGGATTTAACTTGAATTTATCAATTTTAAATCGTAAAGGCTGATTTTGAAATTTAATGTGAATTTATTGAAATTGAATTATTTTAAAGGGTCAAATATTGAATTAATTGAAACCCAAATTTATCAAAACTGAATTAGTTAAAATTTGAAATCGTTTAAATTGTAGTTGATTTTGAATTAAAAATTGAAATTTTGAATTGGTTTAAGTTGAAGTTTGAAATTGGAAATTCGTCTTAAATTGGAAAGTTGTTTAAAGTGAAATTTGAAATTTGGAATTGGGTTAAATGGTCTAAAAGAAAAGAAATCACTTCAAATTTAAAACTATTTTCATTCAAAACTATTTTCAATTAAAACTATTTAATTTAAACTAATTTTTAAGTCCACCTATTTCAATTTAACTATTTTATTTCAAATTAGTTTCAATTCAAACTATTTTCAATTAAAACTATTTTAAATTCAAAACTATTTAAATCCAAACTATTTTTACATTAAAAAAATATTCTAATTCAAACTATTTTTAAATTCAAAGCTATTAAATCCAAAACTGTTTTAAGTGCAAAGGGTTGAATTTAAATAACGATATTTCTGATATGAAATATGAAAATTTAAATTTAAATCTAATTTGAACCTGTTTGTGATATGAAATATATGTTTCATTGAAATTTAAAATGACCATATGGTGTGTAAATTGGACGATTGGTTATTAAAGAGACCGAAGCCAGATATTGACATACTCTTTGTCAATACCAGAACCACTTTAATAACTGTGTATGCGGGGAATGTTCCATAATGAAGTGGTTGGATTGGCATACATTTGCTGATTTAAAGAAAGAGAATGATGATGGATGACCCCGACACTTCTATCAATTTGAAATGACTAAAACCGAAGCCTATGTCTGGCCAAGGGATTAGCTACCTTTAGGGGCCATCACCTCTTCGTATTACTATATTGATTTTGACTTGATCGGTGCCCTTGATTTGATTTTGGGGGTGATGGACTCGGTTGGCAGTCGTCGTGGCAATGTGTTACGATTAGCTAGAAAGAGTAGACTAGTAGAATTCTACCTTGGGCATTGCCTCACGTGCCTTATCATATAATGATCCTTATACGCGACTACTATGATTTTGTTTTAGCGTTGTCCCATCACGACGCCTCCCTAGCTACCGACATTACTGGTTGTGCTACTAAGGCAAACTATAGGACAATGCTTAAACATGTGATAAGGGGGATTAATGTAAAGCCTTAACGCTATTCTAATATCTTCTTTACTGATAGACACTAAATATATAGTGTATCTTACCGCATATAGATAGTTTAACAGACCCTTATGAGATGGAAAACCCCGTAACATCTCTTAAGTTATTTGCACTCATATTTCACATGATAGATTTATCTTCATAAGAAATTTTAGTTCTGATTCGAGCGTATTGTTTTTCATTATGCTCGGGTCAGCCTGAGTGCTTCAATGTTTGAAAACGTTATTCATTGAAGTTGAAGATTGGTGATCATATTTATTAGTATTATTTCGCTGCATTATTTGGTATGTTTTTTATTGTACTCTGATTATGTTGTAAAATGAAAGTTAAATTTATATTGTAAAACAGCTTCATGAACTATTTATGTGATTATTATATTTTTGGCATTCCGCTGTGAGATTTTGATTATTGTTTTTTCCTCTTATTTTCTTATTAAACCCCATTGATTATCTATCTTTTGGACTATTTGAGTCAGAAATGTGTGGTTTATTGTCGACTTAAACTGTCCAAATAAGGGTTGTTACGATGAGTTATCACAGACATAAATATGTGTATTTGATTTGCATGTATAAGTCTATGATAAGCTCATGAATATAAAACAAAAGTAAATAAAATAATATATGACAGAAATGATTCGATTTGATCGAATGAGCGAGTATATTGGACAGAGTTTCGTACGTACCTTATATGAATAAAGATTCAGTCTCAAAGGTCACTCCTTCCTATAGTACATAATGATATATTGATATAAATAATCGAATTTTGTTGAACAAGGCATGATTAATGACGGGTGAACTTGAGTTAAATTCTTTCTATAAGGTGTGTACTTAAGAGTAGCACATAAGGTTAAAATTAATATTATCCAAAGAATAGTATACAAAACCATATGAGATAAGGGTTTATAAGAGACCCATACATATCTTAGACCAAGGTGTTGTAGGTTATGCGAGTTAAAAGACCGCACATAATAATTATACGTAAGTGATCTTGTATGAATCATCCCAAGAGAATTTTAGGAACGATAGTCATTGGATGACAAATTTATGTTCCAAACATAAATATATTATGAACTAATGCAAAATCTATTTTATATAAAGCAATTCATAAAATGTTTATGAATGCTCGTTCCGTTGCACTGAAAAACAACCGTTGTTTCAAGAAATAACAACTTTATAATGAAAGAATTTCTTTAAGAAATTATTGGTATAAAATGAATTTGGATATGATCCCGATTATAAGGGATGAAATAAAATTAACCAAACCTAAATGAACACAACACATTAGAATGTCTAATAAGTATTCTTGTACGTTAAAGAGAAACCATCAGTTTATTGTCAATGTCAGGAATACATACTCCTTGGTTGTTTAATTAAACCAATAAGAGCATTGACTCTATAATATAGTACGATGTGAAAATCCAAAATAGATTTCAAGTACATTATCGAAATGTGATTTTGATAGTTGTATCCGAAGGGATATAGTCCACTGGCCGTAAATGTGTCTTTCACATAAAGACAAATGCAGTTGGATTATAGTGAGCTACATTGATAAGAATAATACCATTAATTACAATCATTGAAATTAACGTAACAGATTCACCATTCGATGTGCTCAAGTTAGTTGAGATTTTACTCACAAATTATCACATAGTATGACTTTATGTTTTGGTATGTATATATTGAAATAGAAAATTGTAAATAATGATTTAGAGTAAACTATTTACAGATAATAACCAAAGTGTCTCAAAGTTAGTGGGAATGATATTGAGTTTGTGAGATTTTGGATATAATCGAAGAACAGATACGAAAATGTAGTTCGATAAGCATCATGTAACATCCTAGAATTTTGGTTATTTGGTTTTAAATGTTTGATTAATTTTAAATATTTAAATAATTGGATTTTGGAATTTAATAGGTTATAATTCAAATATAGGGGAAGTTTAAATATTTGATTTGTTGAATTAAATCTTAATTAAATGGATTTAATAATTTTATTCAACTTCTTTTAATTAATGAATGATATTGGTGAATTCAATTTGAAAATTGATTTACAAATGTAAATAGATCGGATAAATATCGATAATTAAATATAAAACGAAATTTAAATATATGAAACTGTCGTTCTGGGGCACTGTCTCAGCTTTTGATGAAACCAGTTTCATTGGATTTGTAATAATGAATTATAATATGCTATCGAATTTCATGGCGATTAGACGTATCGTTTGGTCGTGCGAGTTCGAAACGTGTAGAAATTAATTAAAGGAATATAAATAAATATAATTCGATTTTGAAGGCTAACTTTTATATATGATGGAATTAGCTCCCGATATATATTTCATTGTGTTCGGAATATGGGTATAACATATAGAACGCCAGATGGCACGCTTCGTTTGGAGTCCGAAATTTTCACGGATGAATAGTGCTGTGAAATTTTCTATATATGGACTTGAAAATTTTATTTTTTCAACAAAATCCTAGCCTTAACTTCAGCCGCCTCCTTTAAAAGTTTCAATGGCCGAAAATAGCCATCTTCCTCCCTCGATTTCTCTCCATCCATGCACTTTTAGCCTTCGACTTCAACTAGGAATATAGAGAGCTCGACGAGCTCTACTAGTTCAACTGCTGGACCGTCGAATCGTCGACGAATGGAAGCATGAGGAGGCCGTATTCGTATGACCTATGGCACGTCTTGGGGAGCAATTCAAGCAACCGAGCTCGGCTAAGAGGTGGGCGTAGGTGCAGCTCGTAATGGCGAAGGTGATGGCGGTGTTGGATCGGCCTCTGGCGACATGGAGACAGTGGCGGCAACAAGTTTTCGCGGTCGAGATGGGTTTTGGTTCGCGGCCTGGAAACGAGATTTGGGGAGAGGGAAAGTTAATTTTAAAATTTATTTTATTTATTTATTTTATAAGTTAATTTTAATTAATTAAAATGTTCATTAACTCATAGTTAACTCAAACGAGGTCCAATCGAATGCGACGAGCTGCTTTGCGATTGTATCAACAAAGGCTCTGCTATGGAGTTGGATTGATTAAGATAGGAACTTGTTGGAATTTAGGCTAAAATCGAACTGCCATTCGGTTTTAGTCCAAACCGGAACATTTTTCGCTAGAAACGAAAATCAATGTGAGTTTAACTCTCACTAAATTTTATTATATCATGTCTATGATGTTATAAATGTTTATTAATTGCTTGGATGTTAGTTAAACCATTTGGTTGATTGTTTGGTTAAATTTCCATTTGGAAAATGGATGACATATTAATTTTTTCATTATGTACCCCTTTGATTATATATATATTATTCATAACCATTGTTTTGCAAAGAATATTTATAGAGAGACCCTAAGGGGTTTCTCGCCAATAATTTGTTAATTATCCCGTATGCTGCTTATATCGATGTTTAGTTGTAATTAATCATGATATTCTGTTTAAATTATTTATGTCGTTATAGCAATTTTCGTTATATCGTCAATTATTGAATATCATCTCCTAAACCCATCGTGTGTGTTGTCTTGGGCTTGGATTTTCACAAAATAGATATTTAAATTCATTAATCAATTTTATTAATGATATTTAAATTAATTAATTAATTTAATTAATGATGTTTAAAAGTAATCAATCATTTTAAATAATGATGTTTGAGTTTAATTAATTGTTTTAACTAAAGATGTTTTAAATTTAGTTAATATTTTAATTAACGATGTTTGAATCTAACTTATCATTTTAATTAATGATATTTGAATTTAGTTAATATTTTTAATTGGGTTTTAAAAATTAGTTAATTGACTTAATAAAAGAGTCTAAGGTAATTTATTGATTTAATAATAGTGTTTTAAAGTTAATTAAATGATTTAGTATATTAAACTTAATGAAATGATTTAATAAGTTTTAAAAGTTAAATTATTGATTAAATCAAGGTATTTTTGAGATAATTAACTATTTAAATAAATATAATGAATTGATTTGTTAAAGAGATTATAAATTTGATTAATTATCTATTGAGATAAGTAATATTATTTTTAAAATTATAAGAGTATAATGCGATTAATTATCTTTCAGGAAAATTGACGTTGGTTTGAATTTCTAAAAGGGATTTTAATTGATTTATTTTGTTTGGAAAATTTTTATGTGGTATAAAAAGTTATAAAAAGGTTATTTAAATTATCCTTTGGGATGGTTAACCTTTGATTTAAAAATTTATAAAAGTAATTTAGTTGATTATCATCTTTTGGTATAATAAGTATTGATTTAAAATTTATAAATAATGGTTTATAAACAAGATCTTTTAAAAATAATTATTTCAAATAAAGCTAAGTGTAAATGGTTTGGGTTTATGATAAACAATGTCATTCATTTTGACCTGGTTTTACTACGCTTAGAAATATAATTTGGCCTTTTAAATGGAATATTTAAAGAAGAATGTTTTTAAAGTGTCCTTAAAAGAATCGTGATGTGGAATTCAAGCACAAGTGAAAACAATCATCTTATCATTCCCGATAGTTGATTTATCGACTATCAACTTTAACTCTGCTTCCTTCTTTTTATTTCATCACTCTATGACGATGTGTTGCTCATCTGAGCTTTGTTATCCTTTATCGAAAATGACTAAACCCAAAGAGCGAGTGGGGGCCAAGCTATGTGGGGTTGCTCCCATTAGGGTATTTTCATATCCACTCTAGAATGGATTCGGTACTACGCATTGAGATGTGAAATACTCAGATTCTCGGTAACAGTTGGCGGGGTCCGACTTGTAGGTTTCCGAGAGCCATCAAAGTTTTCAAGTATACTTCTAGAGGTATACTTTCAATAAGGGGGGCGCACCCTCCTAGTCATTTGTTGGAAAAACTTCTCCATTGTTGTTAATTCAAACCTTTGAATTGTTTCCTTAATTGCATGGAGAACTGCATTGTGATCTTCTCTACATTCAATTATTTGTGGCCATTCTTTCAAGTATGGAATTGGATATTATTTATGCTCATTCATTCAGCATGGGATTTTCTTTTACTAGTACATACCCCTTTTATTTGGATTGTTTCTATTGTTTTTTCCATTCTTAGATGATTAGGTTGTTGTTTTGATTTGTTTCCCATTTCTTCATTCATGGATGTTATTCTTGTGAGGTAAAAACCCGTTTTCTGTTAGCGGTGTGATCTTATAGAATTCTTATATATTCATCATATTACTAGAGTTTCTCATGCTGGTTTTCCAGACTGACCCGAGTGTTATTTTATTTTAATGCTCGGGTCAGATCGAGTTTTTCCCAGGTTTGCTTTGGCGATATAGAGTTATTGGAGAAGAGCTGGATATTTACCTATCGTAGTGTTTTATTTTCGCTGTATTATATTGTGTACCTATCAGCAATTGTACGGTCAAAATTTTATAACTGCCCAGCTGATAAGGTTTGTTTTTAACTCTGATATACTGTATTTTTGTAGTGATAAATTTTACTGTTCTTGTTATATTATATGTAGCCGATTCCACCGTGAGATTCTATTTTTCCCTGTTCTCTATTCTTTTCTATTTATTTACCCTAACAATCTTCCTTCTTGTCGATTGAATGCGCGAAATTGGAACACAATGGTAGTATTCGGTGTCGACTTTTGATGGTCATAAAGGAGGGTCGTTACAAAGTGGTATCAGAGCTGAAGGTTAAGCGAGAACCTTGGCTTTGGTAGGGTATGCTCACTAGAGATAGGGTTAGTAATATCCTAGAGTGAGTGACTCATTAGAGATAAAGTAAGTGACACCCTAGAATGAGTTTGAGAGTATTGTATATATACGAGAGCGTATTTTGTTATTGTTATAAAAACATATTATGTTAATTGGTCTATCAAGCTTTCATGAATTCTGGTCAAGATATGAGACACCACGGTATCGATAGAGATTTTTAAACACTCGACCAAGGCCAACGGACATGACTGAAAATTTTGAAATTTTGGCAAATTAAATATTTTTCCTTGGATTATATTATATATATAAAGGAATAATTTTCAAACCATTATATAGTTATACAATGTGTATGTTTGTTTGAAAGTGATGATATTTATTTATTAGCATTATTATTTGATTTGTCATGCTCAGATAATTTAGAGCATTCGTTCTCATTTATTGATTGCCGTTTAATTGTGATTAGCTTATTTATAAGCATTTGTTTGAATTTATAAATGAACCCCTATGAATTAATTTTCACAATTTGACTATAAGGTGTTCGGTTATAGTGTAAAGTTGAAAGTTAACTTTTGATAAAAAGTTGTTCAAAAATAATGTAAATGGTAAGATAAGACATATAGGGGAAATATTATAATATGAAATGATTGTTATAAATGAATTTTTATATAAATTTAGTTCATAAAAAGGGTTATAAAAAAAGGATTTTTGAATTTAAAACCTGGTGTTTTTGAAAGTAATTTCAAATAGATTTTGAGAAATGAAATAGTAGTATTTTTGGAAGTATTCAAAAGTAAAAATGTTTTGGGAAGTGAAATTTTAAATGGAATACGTTTTATTTGGGATAAATCGGAGGAAAACATCTCGATTAGTTTTCTAGTGATCCGAATAATCTTCTAAGTAATGATCGGATGTTTGCTTAGGCGAACGTTGTGGAGTACTTAGTAAATTATTCTTTTTTAACATCGTGCAATCGAAATGAGCTCAAATCCAAATGAACCCAAAGTGAGTTTTAATAAATAAATCATTTGAAGTTATTCATATAAAAATATATGTGGTATGCTTTCAAAAATGAGTTTTTGAAATTAAAATTGGGTATTTAATATTTAAGTTTCCTTATAGGAAATTATTTAAAATAAAAAGGTGTTTTGATAAATAATTTGATAAAGAAATTTTAAAACTCTTAGATAGAAAAGAAATAATTTAATTCAAGTTTTAAATGGGCTAAACTGGATAGAAAGGTTTTAATTAGCATTGTTTTAATTAAAAACCATAGTTTTGTTTATGATCTAAGTTATGTAAACTATTTAGTAATATTGGATGTATCTTGTAACGACCTATAATTTTAGTTATCTGAAATTGGAATATTTAATTGATTTAAAATATTGAAAAGTTAATTTTATAAATTAAATAACTTGAATTTCGAATACAAGCGATTTATTGGGTAATTTAATTATTGAATTTAATAATTGAAATCGTGTAAATAATTGAATATTGGGATTTAAGCTGGATAAAAATAATTTCAAAGCTTATTTAAATTCTATTTAATAAGAATGAAGATAACAAAACTCTTAAATTGGATTTAAAAGTGATCTAACTGATTTTGAAAATAACTCGTTTTAATTAACATATAAAAATAGCCTTCCGGGGAACTGTCTTGGATTTCGACAAAACTAGTTTCATTGGATCCGTAATAATGAGTTATAATATGTTGTTAAATTTCATGGCGATCAGATATATTGTTTGGCCGTGCGAGATCGAAACGCATAGGATGTAATATTGTAGATTTAATATAATAATCGGGTTCAAAAAGCTATCTTCTGCATACGATCGAATTAGACCTCAAGACTAGTTCATTGCGTTTGGAATAACGGTATAACATAAAAAATGCCAAGCGGCACACCTCGGTTGGGGTTCAAAATTATATAGCTTGATATTTTAAATTTAAATAATAAAAATATATCGATTTGAACATACATCTGCCATGCACCATCACCATCTGATTAGACCATACTCTATACACAAGCCCAAGCCCATCCCCATCTGCCATGCTCCATCACCATCAGCCCGCCATCATCATCATCTTGGCCGTGTATATATACCTACATCATGAGATAGACTGTAAACATTCCAAGCTTAGAAGAAAACTAAATTTACCCTTCATTCAAAAATCAACAACTTCAAATTCGATCGTAATTAGCTCGAGTGATCAACATAAAACATGTGGATAATCCTCTATAGTATTTTTAAAAATTGAGGATCAAGATTTCGTTAAGAAACGTTCGAGTTATCGTCGATAATCATTAAGGGGGAAAATATTGTCGGAAACATCGAAAAATGATTTCTCGTGATCCGCTTAGAATTACTCGACGCTGTAAGTGTCGTTGATTTTGTAACGATGAGTAGTATTTTTCATGTGAATTCGGCACAATTTGGTTTCGATGATTGACGGTGGTGGCAAGCTAGGGTTAGCTTTTGTGGAACATTTGGTCATCGATTCGCAGAACAAACCTTAGGTTTGGATTCGGGGACAAGTTTCTCACCTTAGCTCGAACTTTTGAAGGTTTATGCAATAATTTTTGTCAGATGAACAGTGTGATATTAATGGAATTGTGACGCCCCACCTCTATACCCACGCTAGCCAAGAACACTACGGAGTAATGTCGTCAACTAGCGCGGAGAATAAGGCTGTTGAGGAGCGACCATCTGTATAATTGCTTTGTGCGAGTACCGATATGCCAGATAAAAATATAACTTTTCATCTCAAGAGGAATTCCGACATACCGATACAAACTCAAAGCTATTACACAGTGGCTATATGACTTCAGAAACAAATATAGAAATAAACATAACACAAATCAGTCATAGACAATTCATATCACAAAGGCAGAAATAGATATGAATATAACACATGAAAGTGTACATCAGAGTAGTGGTCAAATAAGATCCACAATAACACAAAAGAATAGATACAAGTGCAAGACAATAGAATATGCATACATCAAGGAGTCTAATCTCAAATGTATACAACAAAAACTACTAAACTAGAGTAGTTAGCCAAAAGTCAGATGATGGTGCCAGATAGGAGGTCATGAGGAAGCATCTGTAAATTCTCAGTCTGACCCGAGTATTATTTAAGAAGAAAATAATAAAAGGATCAGTCCAGCTATAAATATCAGGTAAAGTGATATAGAATAAGAGATATGACAAAAACGTATGATAACCATAAAGCCATACTGTGATAAGTATCTAATCGAAAATCAAACCAGAGATTAATCAATATCATAAGAATCTTCTCAAAGATTAAAAAGAATGTCATATTCTTTATTTAATTCACCTAGCCACAATAATTGACATACATATCAATGCCAACTGAAAAAGGTGGTGAAACATAAATTGCAGAAATCATAACGAGAAATCCAAAAATCACAAAGGGGGAGGCCTGTCAAAAACGGAAGCATGAAAACTCCCAACGCGTATAACACATGATGAGAAGCCATCTCATGGTCGCTAACCATAGAGCCGGTGCAACGGCGTAGTGCAATAACGGTACGCCCGAGGAACCTGAAACTCGAATGAGTTGGAACAACGACGTAGTGCAATAACGGTACGTCCGATGAACCTGAAACTCATATATTTCGGAACAACGACGCAGTGCAATAACGGTACGCCCGATGATCCCGAAAGCCGAAGCATCGATGTAGTGCAATGACTGTACATCCGATGAATCTCGAAAGCCGAAGCATCGATGTAGTGCAATGACGGTACATCCGATGATCCGAAAGCCGTAAAAGAACATGGGTCGATAGCCCACAATAAAAATGAGACGAAGCTCAATAAAATGAAGTATAGTCCTTTATGTGGACGAAAAGACATCGCACATTGCTAGTCTAAACCATAAAATGATCATCATCGATCATCAAGAAGTGTCAATTACAATAAGCTAGTAAATATATGAGTTTAGCTTCATGTCCCATAACCACTAGCTTAACTTAAATATTTGCGAACAAATTGTAGATCTCCACTAGAAAATTGTCACAAGAGTTTCAATCGAACAAGTCCAAAAATTAACCGACTAAGTAAACGCAAGCGTTTCATACCACTTGTTTTGCGAAGCCGTTTAATTATATTTTCTCATACGAATGAGGTAAAAGTTTGTATATACTAATAGATTGGAAAACGGTTTTGAAAACAAGCTTTATATTAAAAATAGAGATGAAATCATCTTTTGTAAAAGAGTTTGAATATTTACTACTAGTATAGAAAACCTTTATATTTTGAAGTGACAAATCATAGAAATGATTGTAGAAACAATCAATCATAAAAATTCACATTCGAAGACGTGAATAAAATCCAAAGAAATCAACTCAAAATGCATCAAAGTAGAAGTTCTGTTGAATGCTTTTCAGATAAGATCCCCTACGAAGGGGAGTACGGGGTTCGACCTGCCCGGTCAGGTCGTGGGGGTCCAGGAGGCAGGGCCCCCGGCGGGGTGCGGGGCAGCGCCCCGTCCAAAACGGTACGACCTAGTTGGCAAAGAAATCGATACTAAATCCATCAAAATGGATATTCCAAAAATCCCAAAGAAAAGAAGTCATCAAAGTTGGCAATAAATGATAACAACAAGTAGGAAAGTAACACGAATCGATTAAATTTGGAAATCACGCAAAACTGGCGAAATAGGCAAAATAGCAGCAGGTCGGTCGGCCTGCTACAGAGCTCGGTCGACCGGACCCTGTTCTGAAAAATAGTTCAGGAAGCAGGTCGGTTGACTGAGCTCTGCAGCCGGTCGACCAAACCCAAACAGAGAAGTGCTTAGCACTTTTGGAAGCAGGTCGGTCGGCCGACCATAGAGCTCGGTCGGCCGGACCTGTTTCCAGCACTGCCCAACTTATCAAATTCATTGGCCAATCTCGACCAAATTGCATTTTCGCGAGCAACGACACTAAGGATTTAAGCCAAACGACAACCCGGCCTTATATGCCCTTCAATGCATCACAAAAATCATGATCAAAGATCAAAGTTTGGATTTTTAAAGAATTGAACTCAAAACACTAAAAATTGGAATATTCACCGAATCAAACCAAACCAAAAGCAATTGCACAAGAATAAGTGTTAGGATTTCATACCTAACAATCAAAGATAAATATAGCTTAAGATGTGAGATAAAAATCTCACCTTTAAACCCGAACAAATGAAGAAGAAGCTATAGAGCAATGTCAAGAGCAATTACTCTTCAATTCCAACCCAACAAGCTTGAATTCAAAGCTTAAAAAGAAGAGCATTCCCAAAGTTAGGTTTAGGAATTTCTGAAATTGGAAGGAGGAAGAGTTGGAGAAGAAGAAGGAGATGCTTACCAATGGGTTCTCTTTGAATTTGGAGCTAGATGAAGGATTTGCAAATGAACTAGGGCTTAGGAATTTCCATTCTTTTTCTCTTCCCCTATTTTAATCTAAAGCTTGAGTGGTATTAGGAAAATGAAATGAATGAAGAGAAGTAGGGGTGGAGCTTGGGTCTTAGTTGGGGTTAATGAGTTGAAACTCAAACCAAAGCCCTAAGTGAAAAAGTAGCAAAATTCGATTAACTCCAAACATATCGAAGTTTATACTTAAAAAGGTCGCAAACGGCATTTTGAACTCAATGGAAGTGGTCTCGAGTCCTAATTCGACTGTTTGCAAAAAGTATCTTTTCGGACTAAAATCCGATGAACGATGAAATATTTAAATAAAATATTTAAATATAAAATCGTCAAATATGCGGGTTGTTACACATATCCTCCTCGAAAAGGACTCCATCGCCTTGCTCCTAGAGCGCTCTGTGACTACATCTGTAAAGGACAGCTTCGTGAGGCCTACAATAAAGATGTTTCGTCGTCTACTATGAAAACGTAAAACTGCATCCGCACTAGCCTATACTAATGCTCGAACATCCACAACGTACCATCCAGTGCATACCTTGAGGACTATACGTAATCATTCTATCTACTCCCTGAATCCCGATAAACAAGGTCTACCTTGTACAATACTCAATCAGGGATTTTCTATCTATAAAGGACAGCCTCGTTAGGCCTACAATACAGATATTCTAGTTGGTCTGTCTCTTTTTGTAACAGCCCGAGTTTTTCATACACGAAAAACCGAACCATTTTTGTTAAGAAGAAGAGGTAGAAGAAGAGAAAACAGAAAACAACAACAGAATCTCACATACGCAGCGGAATAAACTATAATAGGTAATAACAGATCTTTACACAAAAAGAAATCTATATCTGTTTATATATACAACATCCAAATACATCATCAGAGTACATCACATCAATATCATACAACTGGACAATAATCATAACTTGTCCTCACAATTTGAATACACAGCGGAATATATAACTCAAATACGGAAGTACGTATCGCCATCCAGCTCCACAACATCATTTCCTGTAATCTATAATACTCGGTCTGACCCGAGCATTATATAAAACAACACCCGAGTCAGTCTGGAAAACCAGCGTGATAAAATCACACTCAATTTATTATTAAAGTTTCAAAATCCTTTGGAAACAAAAGCATCTCGTAAGACCACGCCACAAATAAACATGTCGGGTTTTTACCTTACAATAGCTAAAACACTTTCTTATCAAATCCTCTGATATTATAATAGTGTCTATTTACAAATACTTATTCAAATAGCTGAAATTGTTACATGATTAAATTCCAGCATACTAGCCACAAAGTGGGTAATACAAACAAATATCGTACCAGGCACGTAGGAAGAATGGATTTCCAACGAATGACTAGGCACTGGGGTACCACCTGTCACAGTACGTGGCCTAGATCACAGTACCGAGGAGTACGCCCGCTCCCCTGAAACACAAGACCGGAATCACCTATGGGCAATTCCGAATATGATCACCCCACGGTTGGGATCAGCAACCGCACCACTAAGCCGAAATAAAAGGGACATCTAGACAGGAATGACCACACTCTCCAGTGGGCGCTACCCACGAAGCCTTGCTGCATAACCCTTGATTTTCAGTCATTCTCGGTTGATGAGGCTTGAGGTTAAACGTTACCTTCATAGAACGTTTCACTTAGAATGCCCATCGTCCACCTGACGATGTTTCGCAAGCATTCGTCCATACAAGTCCGTCCCGGGTTCGAACGGAACCGAAGGCACTATTCCTACTACATCCATTTTGGAAATATCCTCAGGATTAGTAGCGACTAGCCCTTGCACTTCACTGCTCCATCTTCGACTCCGAAATCGTTTCCACGAAACGTACAAATCAGATCGAAGTGGTTTTCGAGAAATTAATTCTCGATCCCGGTCTCTTCGAAACGATCAGCGCATTTGGCCAATATTGATAGTCGGTGATTTAACTATCAATTCACATTCACAAGCAACCATCACACAATAAATAATTTCCCACATTATTTATTAATCTCAAATATCTTCGCAAGATATATTTCTATTTTCAAACTCCTTTTGAAAACAATTTCAAACAGTTTCTGCTTATGGAATACATTTCCCAAATATTTATTTTCTCTGAAACACCAAGTACAAAATACTTTAGATTTAAAAATAATTTAAAAGCACTTTATTATAAATATATTTTATAACATTGAACTTAAACTACTTAATACTTTATTTAAAATATATACTTTAAAATAAAACCATTTATAAATATAAACTAAATTTCTCTCTTTAAAAACATAATACCAAATCACTTTTATATAATTACTACAATAATAGATTTTTGAAAATACTACTTTAGGCTTTAACATTTAGAAATAATCAATTTTCTAAAATATGCTTTTTAAAACATATTAAAACTTTTAACTTATATTTAAAATTGCCTTGGAAAAACGTACTTGGCTATCCAGAGAAATACACTTCTCTTCATATCTTTTAAAAATAAGTCAACATTTATTTTTAAACCCATTCATATTCCTTTATAAATTCCCACCTTGAATTTATATTTCAAATATCCTATGATATTCCATTTCACTTTATAAACCCAATTTCATACATTCCAAATCTCACTTCTCTTTGGAAATTCAATCCCAACATTTAATCAACTTCCAAATAAATTTCCAATTTGTTTCACTTGAAATAAATTCACTTACCTACTTCATTTCTTCCAAAATACATTAACTTTTAGATTTTTATTCCTTATTACGAGTTAAACCCCTTTTTACCAATATCAATTACAGATTTCCAAAACTCCTTATTTATTCTTTAATTAATTTTAATCCTTAATTTCAAAAATAACTTCTTTTATTCTTCAAATAATATCACTTAAGTATAAAATTTATTATCCCTTGTAAATTCAAAATCCCTTTATTTCATATTTGTTAAAATTCCAAATCACTTTATTTTTATTTCAATTCGTTATTAATTTTATCCCAATTCCTCGAATTATTTTACTTAAACCTTTATTCTTTTATTTCTTTTCAAAAATTCAATTCCATAGATTTTATAATTTATTATACTGGACAATCCAAATCAACCACATCATCCAATATAAAATCATCACAGGATATCAAATATTCAAAACTCGGAATATTACATAATCTAATAATTTTGAGGAATCCAGTTGGATCCCTCCAACCTGTTTCCCTACATCCACAAATGTTAGCACAATACCAATTCCACTTCGAGGTGGAATATCGCGGTATATGGGTTTTATAAAATATCATCCGCTATTATGCGGCGCATAGGGTCTCATCCGCTATATAATGCAGGAATATCAACAACTCCAATATATACATATGCCAATATGTATATATTGCTATATACTACTATATATATAGTATCACATCAAACCAATTCAATCATCAATCAATTTTTTAAATTTAACCATTTAGATTTAAAATAAAAATTCAACTGAGTGAGATTAACTCACCTTTGCTTTTGTTTTGCCATCCGTTACTATTTAATTTCATCCCAGCTTGTTTCCTTTCAGATTTCGACCTTGAATAACAATTTATATGATTTCATTAATATTTGAAATATTCGAATAAATCGAATAATTAAATTTTGAACTAACAAATTGATTTATCCAGATAATTTCTCCCTTAAAACCTTTTGATAGCTAAAATAAATTTAAACCAGTTAGTTAAACACTTTAATTCCAAAATACATTATTTACAATAAATAACCAAAATAGTATTTTTCTTTTATTTCCTTTCCTCTGCTTACTGTCATGCTATTCACAATTCAGATCTAATTTTAAACTAAAAAAATGTATATACAGTAAATTAAAAACAAGGTTAGCTTATACCTCACCGAAGAACCCCTCGACCATCCAATGCGACCCAGTCAACTACCCAAACACGCGAGCCACCGCCTCGTTTTCTGGACGCCGCCGAGCATCATCCCTCTTCGTCGCAGCCTCCACCTCCGATTGAAGCATGGCGGCCTCTAGGAAGAAGCGACCTGTAGCCTAATCGTCTGCGAACCCTAAGTCGCGATTCACTATAGTAGGCCACAGTACCCCAGAAACCCCCACAAGCTGCTCCTCCTCGTTCGCGACAGTTCCCAGAAGTCGAAAACCCTCACTCGACTCGAAGCGATTGCCTGAAGGTCGATCCCTCTAACTACTCGACACGCAAATTCCCAACTCGATTGATGCCGCGATACCCTAGACAGCCTGCGATTGCTCGCGTCCCCCATAGCTCACGAGATTCACTCGATATCCCATATTGAATAGCGGCTTCGGCCATGGTTTTGAAATCGATTTTCGTTTGAGTGAAGAAGATGGAAGTAACGAAATTTTCAATTTCCCAATCTGGAAGGAGTTTGCGAATTAAAATATAAGAAGGATGAAGCTTCCGGGGTACGCTAGATTTAATTTATTTTATTAATAAATTTCAATTTATCATCTCATTGCAATGAACTCAAATGTTCACGTACCAAAAGGCTTTCCTAGGGTTTCTTCCGCGTTCCGGACAAAATGGAACAGGTTTCGTTGAAATCCGAGACTGTGCTTTGGACGGCTATTTTTAAATTCAATTTAAACGATATATTTTTAAAACTGAACAAATTACTTTCGAATTCAATTTTAAAAGTTCTATTATCTTCAGTATTATTAATATGAATTTTACGAGCTTTCAAAATATTTTTAATTAGCTTAGAATACCAGATTTACTATTTTATCCAACTTCAAATAAATTTAATTTAATAATTAAATTACTCAATAAATAGCGATATTTGAAATTTTAGTTTATAATTAACCTCTGAATATTTAAAATTAATTAAATATTCCAATTTCAAATGTCTAAAAATTTCGGGCCGTCACATTCCTCCCCCCTTAAAAGAATTTCGTCCCCGAAATTACTATTTAGGAAGAATGATCCATACCCCATTAACTATTTCCTCAATTCCAAATAGTTTCAAACAATTTTAACAATACCCAAACAATCTTTTATTAATGATACACTAATCATCTTTTAGCTTCCCAACTTATCTATAAGTTCAACCCATATCACCTACTTATCAATTCAAATTTAAATTTGAATTCAAATTTTAACTTATCAATATTTTCTCAAAAATTTCTCTAACTCTCTAAATTTTCGAAAATTTTTGCCAGCGTCTCCTTTGCGCGGCTAGCTCGGTACAACTACAAAATGGCTCTACGGCCTCGCAATCTCAAAAAGAAAATAAAAGGCCAAGTGGCAGGATCAAAAATCCAATCAAATTTCATATAGAAATTCAAATACATACCTTTTTGTCGGGCCATTTAAATTTTTATCTTCTAAAATCAAAAATCACAATTTATCCATTGCTTTTATACACCTGTATATTCTACTAAGCAATAATATTCAATTACAATTCCAAAGTCATTTTATACTTTTCTTTACAAATTTCAATATTTGCTTTACTTAAGCCCGTACGATGCACATGTATCATCCGTACGCAATATCACATTCGATCGCTCACTCGATCACACAATTTCACTTCCGAACTAGTATCGTCCACCCGACTTCCTAGTGCGGACTCAGATCTGGTTTCTTGATCAGAAACCGTCATTCTCCTTGCATAGTCACTAACTATGATAGAGAATATCTAGAATCAATCAACAATCCATATCCAGGTTCGCCGTCGAAAATCGAGTGAAAAATCCAAATTCGGATCGATAAAACTATCTCGAAATTCTGTGCTCGAATCCAGATCAAATAGCTATGCGAACAAAATAATATACGTACATCTTACATATAAATTTCAATTGATTATCAGTTTTATCAATTTCCTTTTTTATTCACTTTCATTTTGATAGTTATTCTCTTATTCACAATTTTCCTTATCAGTTCCGATTTTCATTCAATTATTCACTTAAAATAAATTTCTCCAATACCAAATTACCTAAGAATCTCACCATACTTCTTAAGTTCAATATAAATAGTTTACGTACTTCTTATATTTATTTCCACTTCATTATTGAAGTTCATATTAAATTCTAATCACTTTTGCCCTTTACAATTTCACTTGAATTCAATTTATCTTCCACCTTGAATATTGAATTAGTTGCACTTGCTAATTAATTTAAATTTCAATTAACAGTTTATTTGCAAACTTCACTTCTTTAGTTCCTTCGATTTCACTTCACTTTACATTCACATTTGAATTAGATTTTAATATCCAGTTTCAATTTTATTTGCTTAGCAAATTTAAATCATTTATCGTTAATGAAAATTTTCAAAAATTTTCTAACTCCCAAAATTTAAGGAAAATTTTGGCAGAGTCTCCCTTGTACGGAGGGACTTCTGCGATATCGTAGAATGCACCAATATATATATACATCGGCCTCAGGCTGGAAATCACAATATATATCAATATATGCAGTTCATATTTCCTATTTTGAATTTTTGCATAAGCGTACCTTATTTTAGCATTTTAAGCAAGCAGCTATTTATTTAAGCAATTTAACGCAGTCAAAATCAGCCAAGCGGCTTCCCTGAACCTGTACTAACTCAATTTAAACAGGTTAGTGACAAATATTCAAAGTTTATTATTACTTCAATTAATTTCAATAACTAACACATACATAACGTAAGCAATATTCACTAAACACTTTCATAAGTGTATTTATTAGGCTCTAACACAATTTAAATGCTTCCATTTAAATGGTTTACATTTCATTACTTACATTCTATTCGTTTTAATCCAACCGAACACAAATTTATCTCAATTGATTCAAAAACCAATTTTATTTCACTTCTATCAATCAATTCCATTTTATTTTACTAATTTAATCCAATTAGTACTCATTCAATCCATTTCAATTTATTTCTTCCCACTTGGATTTTATTTTCAACTCAGACCATAGTTATTCAATCCAACACTATTTAACTTGATTCTATTTCAATCAAATCTCATTTCATTCTACAAATTTATTTGATTAGTTCTTTTGTTTCATACATTATAAATTTCAATTTCCGAATTCAATTCATTCATGACCCATTTAATTTAATTAGTCACTCTTTAAATTAGTTCTACCTACTAATTTATTTTTAAATTTCAAATGAAACTTTATATGCAAACTTTTACTTCTTTTAGTTTTCCGAACAAATTCTTCAAATTTCACTTTACTTCACATACACAATTTAAATTAAATTTCCATATTCAGTTTCAATATTAAATTCTACTTCCAAGTTGGATTTTATTTATTACTCCAGTTTAACTCCACAATATCCATTGTTAACTTAAAATTCAAATTTTATTTAGCCAACCAGAATTCCATTATTAATTCCATTCAAATTCTATTTATAATTAAACACATTCCCATTTCATTTACCACACGCGTTTGATTTAGAATAATTTCATAAAACTCGACACAATCGTTTCTCAATTTCACTTGAGCTAAATTTTTATCCGAGTATTACTTAAGTTATTTACGTTCTCCAAGTTATATTCAACTTCAAAACTCAAGTTATATATATTTTCTTGCAAGCACTTTCCCATCTAAATCCTTAATTGATTTTCCTTTATCAAATTCATTTCATCAATTTTCAATCAATCCCATTCACAATTTATCCTTTAGCTAGGAATTATACATTTAATTTAGTCAAGTATATTTTATTTTTATTATTCCATAAACACTTGTAATTAACTTCCAGAGTTTAAACAATTTCAAAATTTCAAAATCATTTTTGAAATCAACTATACCCAAAACCCCTTTCAATATCAAAACCAAACTCAGTTTTGCAAACAACACCAGCCCAAAACATCTAGGTAGCAATTTCTCTTTTGGAAACCCGAAAATGAACATCGATGATGCTGCAGTCATCACCTAAATTATTTTCCAGCGACCGAAAGAGAATTTAATGCTTTTATCCCTTTTTTAAAAAAACATTTCAAATATTTTTTAATTTCCAAATCTCTCTAGAACTTTTGAAAACCGCTTTTAACTTCCAAGGGATCTAAACCTTTCTCAAAATTCCTTTGAAACCCCGATTTATTTCCAAATATTTCTCCGGAATCCTATTTCCCAATTTTAAATCACATTTGTATATGAAGTTTTTATTTCAACTTATAAATTACATTTATAATTTATATTTCTCAATTTCCATTTGTTATATCAATTTATTTTCAACTTTGGTTATTAGTTTCAATTTCTTATTTAAATTTTACACTTAAGTGATAATAATCCAATATCATCACTTCCTAACAACCAAGCAACCAAATACTAAAATAATTTACAAAAATTATACCTTTTGTATACAAAAATAATTTGGGTAAAATTATTTCATTTACCCTATTTTAAAACAATACTGTGTCGAATTGTTCTATTCAAGTGTTTAGAGATCCCTATCAATAACGTTAATTACTCGCATTGACCAGAATCCATAAACTACTCGATAAACCAATCAACACAATATAAAACCATTTTATATTCACTAACAAATACGCGCTCATATCTATTAGTACACTCAAAATTTCCCACCAGAGCCAAGGTTATCGCTAGCCTAAGCTCTGATACCACTGTAACAGCCCGAGTTTTTCATACACGAAAAACCGAACCATTTTTGTTAAGAAGAAGAGGTAGAAGAAGAGAAAACAGAAAACAACAACAGAATCTCACATACGCAGTGGAATAAACTATAATAGGTAATAACAGATCTTTACACAAAAAGAAATCTATATCTGTTTATATATACAACATCCAAATACATCATCAGAGTACATCACATCAATATCATACAACTGGACAGTAATCATAACTTGTCCTCACAATCTGAATACACAGCGGAATATATAACTCAAATACGGAAGTACGTATCGCCATCCAGCTCCACAGCATCATTTCCTGTAATCTATAATACTCGGTCTGACCCGAGCATTATATAAAACAACACCCGAGTCAGTTTGGAAAACCAGCGTGAGAAAATCACACTCAATTTATTATTAAAGTTTCAAAATCCTTTGGAAACAAAAGCATCTCGTAAGACCACGCCACAAATAAACATGTCGGGTTTTTACCTTACGATAGCTAAAACACTTTCTTATCAAATCCTCTGATATTATAATAGTGTCTATTTACAAATACTTATTCAAATAGCTGAAATTGTTACATGATTAAATTCCAGCATACTAGCCACAAAGTGGGTAATACAAACAAATACCGTACCAGGCACGTAGGAAGAATGGATTTCCAACGAATGACTAGGCACTGGGGTACCACCTGTCACAGTACGTGGCCTAGATCACAGTACCGAGGAGTACGCCCGCTCCCCTACAACACAAGACCGGAATCACCTATGGGCAATTCCGAATATGATCACCCCACGGTTGGGATCAGCAACCGCACCACTAAGCCGAAATAAAAGGGACATCTAGACAGGAATGACCACACTCTCTAGTGGGCGCTACCCACAAAGCCTTGCTGCATAACCCCTGATTTTCAGTCATTCCCGGTTGATGAGGCTTGAGATTAAACGTTACCTTCATAGAACGTTTCACTTAGAATGCCCATCGTCCACCTGACGATGTTTCGCAAGCATTCGTTCATACAAGTCCGTCCCGGGTTCGAACGGAACCGAAGGCACTATTCCTACTACATCCATTTTGGAAATATCCTCAGGATTAGTAGCGACTAGCCCTTGCACTTCACTGCTCCATCTTCGACTCCGAAATTGTTTCCACGAAACGTACAAACCGGATCGAAGTGGTTTTCGAGAAATTAATTCTCGATCCCGGTCTCTTCGAAACGATCAGCGCATTTGGCCAATATTGATAGTCGGTGATTTAACTATCAATTCACATTCACAAGCAACCATCACACAATAAATAATTTCCCACATTATTTATTAATCTCAAATATCTTCGCAAGATATATTTCTATTTTCAAACTCCTTTTGAAAAGAATTTCAAACAGTTTCCGCTTACGGAATACATTTCCCAAATATTTATTTTCTCTGAATTACCAAGTACAAAATACTTTAGATTTAAAAATAATTTAAAAGAACTTTATTATAAATATATTTTATAACATTGAACTTAAACTACTTAATATTTTATTTAAAATATATACTTTAAAATAAAACCATTTATAAATATAAACTAAATTTATCTCTTTAAAAACATAATACCAAATCACTTTTATATAATTACTACAATAATAGATTTTTGAAAATACTACTTTAGGCTTTAACATTTAGAAATAATCAATTTTCTAAAATATGCTTTTTAAAACATATTAAAACTTTTAACTTATATTTAAAATTGCCTTGGAAAAACGTACTTGGCTATCCAGAGAAATACACTTCTCTTCATATCTTTTAAAAATAAGTCAACATTTATTTTTAAACCCATTCATATTCCTTTATAAATTCCCACCTTGAATTTATATTTCAAATATCCTCTGATATCCCATTTCACTTTATAAACCCAATTTCATACATTCCAAATCTCACTTCTCTTTGGAAATTCAATCCCAACATTTAATCAACTTCCAAATAAATTTCCAAATTTGTTTCACTTGAAATAAATTCACTTACCTACTTCATTTCTTCCAAAATACATTAACTTTTAGATTTTTATTCCTTATTATGAGTTAAACCCCTTTTTACCAATATCAATTACAGATTTCCAAAACTCCTTATTTATTCTTTAATTAATTCTAATCCTTAATTTCAAAAATAACTTCTTTTATTCTTCAAATAATATCACTTAAGTATAAAATTTATTACCCCTTGTAAATTCAAAATCCCCTTATTTCATATTTGTTAAAATTCCAAATCACTTTATTTCTATTTCAATTCGTTATTAATTTTATCCCAATTCCTTGAATTATTTTACTTAAACCTTTATTCTTTTATTTCTTTTCAAAAATTCAATTCCATAGATTTTATAATTTATTATACTGGACAATCCAAATCAACCACATCATCAATATAAAATCATCACAGGATATCAAATATTCAGAACTCAGAATATTACATAATCTAATAATTTTGAGGAATCCAGTTGGATCCCTCCAACCTGTTTCCCTGCATCCACAAATGTTAGCACAATACCAATTCCACTTCGAGGTGGAATATCGCGGTATATGGGTTTTATAAAATATCATCCGCTATTATGCGGCGCATAGGGTCTCATCCGCTATATAATGCGCGAATATCAACAACTCCAATATATACATATGCCAATATGTATATATTGCTATATACCACTATATATATAGTATCACATCAAACCAATTCAATCATCAATCAATTTTTTAAATTTAACCATTTAGATTTAAAATAAAAATTCAGCTGAGTTAGATTAACTCACCTTTGCTTTTGTTTTGCCATCCGTTACTATTTAATTTCATCCCAGCTTGTTTCCTTTCAGATTTCGACCTTGAATAACAATTTATATGATTTCATTAATATTTGAAATATTCGAATAAATCGAATAATTAAATTTTGAACTAACAAATTGATTTATCCAGATAATTTTTCCCTTAAACACTTTTGATAGCTAAAATAAATTTAAACCAGTTAGTTAAACACTTTAATTCCAAAATACATTATTTACAATAAATAACCAAAATAGTATTTTTCTTTTATTTCCTTTCCTCTGCTTACTGTCATGCTATTCACAATTCAGATCTAATTTTAAACTAAAAAAAATGTATATACAGTAAATTAAAAACAAGGTTAGCTTATACCTCACCGAAGAACCCATCGACCATCCAATGCGACCCAATCAACTACCCAAACACGCGAGCCACTGCCTCGTTTTCTGGACGCCGCCGAGCATCATCCCTCTTCGTCGCAGCCTCCACCTCCGATTGAAGCATGGCGACCTCTAGGAAGAAGTGACCTGTAGCCTAATCGTCTGCGAACCCTAAGTCGCGATTCACTATAGTAGGCCACAGTACCCCAGAAACCCCCACAAGCTGCTCCTCCTCGTTCGCGACAGTTCCCAGAAGTCGAAAACCCTCACTCGACTCGAAGCGATTGCCTGAAGGTCGATCCCTCTAACTACTCGACACGCAAATTCCCAACTCGATTGATGCCGCGATACCCTAGACAGCCTGCGATTGCTCGCGTCCCCCATAGCTCACGAGATTCACTCGATATCCCATATTGAATAGCGGCTTCGGCCATGGTTTTGAAATCGATTTTCGTTTGAGTGAAGAAGATGGAAGTAACGAAATTTTCAATTTCCCAATCTGGAAGGAGTTTGCGAATTAAAATATAAGAAGGATGAAGCTTCCGGGGTACGCTAGATTTAATTTATTTTATTAATAAATTTCAATTTATCATCTCATTGCAATGAACTCAAATGTTCACGTACCAAAAGGCTTTCCTAGGGTTTCTTCCGCGTTCCGGACAAAATGGAACAGGTTTCGTTGAAACCGAGACTGTGCCTCGGACGGCTATTTTTAAATTCATTTAAACGATATATTTTTAAAACTGAACAAATTACTTTCGAATTCAATTTTAAAAGTTCTATTATCTTCAGTATTATTAATATGAATTTTACGAGCTTTCAAAATATTTTTAATTAGCTTAGAATACCAGATTTACTATTTTATCCAACTTCAAATAAATTTAATTTAATAATTAAATTACTCAATAAACAGCGATATTTGAAATTTTAGTTTATAATTAACCTCTGAATATTTAAAATTAATTAAATATTCCAATTTCAAATGTCTAAAAATTTCGGATCGTCATACTTTTCTCATCATAGCTATGGCCCCACGCAACCACCCCTCAACTAATCGAAAGACCTCTAGAGAGCTAAGTGGCTGTGCCCTATTGCAAACAATCTAAACATCCAATTGGCTGCGCCCCTCATCCAATGTCTCGATAGTGAAAGAATCATTGGCATGTTGGTTTAACTCTAGTCTTTCCCGTACTCGCTCTTGATTGATGATGGCTTGATCTCCGCATGCGACTATCCTTTTGCTTCCTGTCCATGAGTCCTACCCACTAAAACCTACACACAAGTCAGAGTACGGTGTCATACGAATATCCTACTCCATTCATCAACCTTTTGACTGCCTATAAAGGTCCGCTTCATTAGGCATGCGATGCAAAAGCTGTCAAGGCATGCTCTCTTGATGGAACACCTACAGACCTACCTCCGGGGGTGCAGCTTCGTTAGGCCTACCCTAAAAGGCCATCCTAGAGTACCCTCACATCCCGTTGAAGTCTCATACTTCCTTCTAGTCCAAAATAACTAAGTTGGACATGCTATTTCTGTGCTAAAAATTTGTGATGAACTGCTTCGTTACGCTCTTCATCTTTTGGGCTACTCCAAACGCATCTTACCATTTTATTAGACCCTACGTCTAATTTTTTATTATGCATTTAGTTTACTTTGCTAATTCGGTTGGCTACTTGTTTACCCTAATCACCATAAGCTTGCCCAACCTCACCTAACTGTTGTGAGACCATCAGTTCCTGACTGAAAAGGAATGCTGTTGGTATGGGCCTTTCTTCTATGTTTGCTTATTAACTTAGTGTATGTTTTAAAATAAGCCTCTTTTGTTAACTTTAATTATAACCTATGTTATAGTTATACTTGCAATTGTTACTTCTATATTCTTTTATAATCTACATGTTATAAATATAATTGCAAGTGTCTCTTTTCTATTCTAGTCTGTCTTCTTTTATTATGATATTGAATCTCTTTAGTTCTCTCATATTATATAACAATCTTGGCTTGGGACTACGTCCAATTGTCACAAATTTTCTTGTCATAATAAATACTTTGCTTTTATTCTACTATATGCGCAGTAAATGCAGATATATGCATGTTTCTGTTTATTGTTTCTAGTCTTGTCAACTAATTAACTTGATTTCTTCTTTAATTTTCTTTAACTCTTTTACTTTATCAGCTTTTATTCTAGGAAGTAGTTCTATTCTATTTGGTTGGTTACAAAAACTGTGCTAAAAATCTATTTCCATATTTAATACTAAATACTAAAAGAAATGCTATAAACAATAATCCGTAATTGCAAGATATTTCTTTTAATATTTCTTTAATTTTTGGGTAGTGCAAAATACAGTGATGTCTCTATTTTGCACTAATTCAATTTTTCTTATTTTTATTCTTGCAATTATGTTCATCGTTATTCTTACAATATTAAATTATGGAAATGTATTCTGTTTTCTAAACCAACCAATTAATCTATTACTAATTCCCAAATCAAGTTATTAGTTTTTCTTCTTTTTAATTTATTTTTCCCATTTTGGCATAATTTACTGTAAATTTCTTGCTCTAGGCTTAAGCCTTTCTCTATAGCTGTTAAATATAGTATTATTCATATTTAATTGGATTTCTTTCTTTCTTTTTTATATAAATAATAATATAAGTTCTCATATAAATTTACAATCTCAACATAACTAATTAACAGAATTAATTTCTAAAATAAATATTGAATTAAAATATTTAATGGGAATTTGATGATAATATATCATAAACATAAAAGATATAATTTAAATCCACTCACTAGTCATCCTTAGCTTTGCTCCATGGTCTTAGCTCTGCTCCATGGCCTTCTAGGATCCCCTTTTAAAGCGTCTAATATTTTTATTAAGAAGATCATCTCCCCAGTAATATTTTATATATAGGGTTCAGCCTTAGGCAATGAACCCAATTGGGAGAAAATCTGATTGTAAGAAATAGCTAGGCCTAGGGTTCTATTTATAGTGGAGTTTGGGGATCTCAGACCGTTGGATTTTTGGATTGAATCTGGTGCGATCACATCACAGGGTCACTGCGAGTCGTCAGATTTAGAAAACAATGGTTGCGATTGCTCGAAAATCAAATAAAATTGGCCCGGCACGTACCTGGACGAGATTGCATCTAGGCTATAACGCGGGTCGACCTGTGCATTGTAAGGGTCGACACTAGGGTCGACCTGTGTATATTGCGGGTCGACCTATGGGTCGACCCGCAGGCCCTTTTTTCGATTATTTCTAATTCCGTTTCTCTCGTCACTTTTTTGTATTAACTCAGATTTCGACAAGTTATATATGGAAATTGATCAGAAAATCACCACGAACACAATGGTATAAGTTTCGAGGCCATATTCTGAAAATTCCAAAAATGTTTATTTTCACTGTTCATCGTTATTTGATTATTTAATTATCGAAAAATATGGGGTGTTACAATATGAATTGGTTTTAGAACTATATCTCAAAAGAGAAGCACATGGTCTAAGGGTGTACACTTAATATATCAAAAAAAAACCAAAGACTCATCTCAAAAGATTTTATCACAAGGTTCAATCATCTTCATTTCAAAAATCATCTCTTAAAATTTGTCAAGTGTAGAGTATCAAAGACCCATCTCAAGAAGTTTCATTTCAAATTTTCAAAATTTTTATTTTTCAAAATCATTCAAGCATTCAAAAAAAATCATCATATCAATAGTTTCAAGTCAAAAGGTCCTCCATTCAAGTCTCTCTAAAAAATCTCATCGAAAACTCCTGTCAAAGTTATAACCAAAGTGTCTCATTTCAAAAAATTCACATTATGAATAAATATGGAAAGCAAAGAGAGAGAAAAAATCTTAAGAAAGGAAAATCATATTTTTTGGGGTTTTCGATTTTGAAAAGGAATAAGAAGGCAAAAACATATTTTTAGTTTTTTCAAAATAAAATAAAAACAAAAATGCATGCCTTCATATGTGCGTGAAATAAAATGTGTAAATATTAGTCAATTTGTGAAACATATAAGATATCAAAAATATCAGACTGGAGGAATCACAAAGGTTAATAGTCATACCAGATGTTCTGATAGGAAAAAAAACTACCCTATTATGAAACCACTTGTTATTTAGGCTGCTTATGGTGGTGAAAAATGATATCACCGGTACACTCTACGTGCTAGTGGTGGCATCCAATGATATCTTAAACACTGCTTGTTATCTAGTTTTACCATAATGGCGAACAATAATAGCACATGTTACTCCTGACATGCTAGTGGTGGCACATAATGGTATCTCAGACAATGGTTTTTTGTTCGGCCTCTTGAACTCTCATCATCAATGTCAATCATTAAATATAAGCATCATCAAACATGCGTACTGCGTACTCCACAACGTCAATCGTTTGGCTTCAATGTTCAAATTTCTCAGCAAAATCATCTCTCAAAAATGAAATACAAAAGAAGACAAAAAAATCTTGAGCGTATGCTATCTTAGTCATCATTCAAAGAAAACAAACATAACATCATCTCATGTAGTAGTATATCACAAAAATATGGGTGTAAAAAATACCATTGAACATTGACCTTCACTGTTTTGAAAAATCGATCGGTTTTGAAGCTATTTTTTGAAATTTTAAGTCCATAATTTGATTTAGCACAAAATATGATAGTTTCAGACATCCAAACTTAATAATCAAGAAAATTTATGACACCCCATAATTTGGCGTTAGTTATTTAATTAGTTAGTTAATTAATTAGGCTCTGATAGTGGAATTTGTGAAAATGATGAAATTTGACCTTGAAACTTGCACCATTACGTTCGTGGAAAAATTCTAAGCAACTTTCATACTTGGAGTTTTGCGATCGGAGTCCAAATGAAGAAGTTATGGATGAATTACGGATTCGGAACGAAAATAATTAAATTAGAAGAAATTAACGTTTTTATATTAATTACCTCGGCCCACAAGCTGACCTGTTACTAGGGATGGTCGAACCTTAGCGGTCGATCGGTCACCCAAGGGTGATTGACTGGTGGCGACCAGGCGACTCCAGTAAACCTAGGCCGTAACAGCCCGAATTTAATATATTTTGATCTAACGGTTCTGGTTGATTCTAGCGCCTATAAATTCAGGCCTAACCCTCCTTCTCTTCTCATATTTTTATGGAGGCACCAGCGAAGCTCTGCCATTTCTTCTTCTCCACCTTCTTTCAAAATTATAAAGATATGATATCTGTATCTATATTCATACAAATCGGTGAAGAGTAGAAATCTAATAAAAAGGAGAAGAGAAAAATTCATATGCATATTTGAGGTAATTCGTATATTTGAGGTAATTCAATCCAGAATCAGTCGAAAAGGAAAAAGAACAAGCGGCGGCTTCAATTCGCAAAGCCCTAAATTTTGAAAGAGGAATGAACGACAGAAGGACTGAACGAAAGCAAAAGGGATTGACAGATAAAAAGAAAAAGAAAAAAAGGGGACATCTACTTTTATTTCAATTGGGTCGGTCACTTTTATTTGGGCTTCAAATTATTCAATTAGGGTTTTGTTTTTGCTTTAGTTATTATTTCATTTGTAATTTTCCTTTTTAAATTGTGTAACAATTCTAGTGGTGTGACTAGGGACAAACTACGGGGCGTAGTTCGAGAATTCCCAACTCAGTGGCTGAGTTGTGGTAGGGTTTTGAGCATAGAGTTTGGTTAGTCGATAATGGGTGTCGCGAGTTTACGTGTGTAAGCGTATGACTACTTAATTTCTAGTAGAAACCTTGGGGGCAGCACGTAGGCAGGGTTTTGCCGAAGCTGGGTAAATCTGTATTGTTCTATTTCTGCTTTTATTATTCTGCTATTATCTGTGCTGCAATTATTATATATATTTCCGTAATTAGTTTTTATTATTATTAGTATCACCCTATTCACCCCCCTCTAGGGTGAAATCGATCCTACAATTAGGGTCGACAATGTAATTAATGCAAGCGATAACAAGGGAAAAGCTATTCTAGCCCTGGAATTTCTATTTCCATACCTTGTCGACGACGCGCACAAATATATTTTTAGGCTTAATTCCATTTTAGAACTTGATAATTAACCTCCTTATGCACTTTGTACGTGGAAAATTTAGAGTGAATCCGGGGCAGCAAAGAAATTTCCACTGTACTACGGGAAAAGGAAGATTATAGTTTGGTAAGCATGTTAAATTCTCTACTTCAATTCTTTTTTCCGGTGTAGGAGTAATGTTTAGAAAGCGATTTTTCGATGCGTTAGATTATTGAATGTTAGGAAGTGGATGTAAAATTAGTCGCTTCATACTTCTATTTATAAGAGTATGAGGGTTTTAGTTAAAAAGATTTTTCAAAAAGCTGCATACATGTAGAACTGCCAGTATATATATATAGGTTGCTTGCATCATATTTTCCAAAAGTGTTTTCAAAAGAAATGCATTCATATAGGAGGATCTGATTTGGAATCATTCAATATACATATTTTTTATGTGGTGATACAGTAATACATTAAGGACTGGTGCATGTTTGGTTGCAAAATTTGTTGTGCACTCATTGGTTGTGTAGTTTAGAATAATTAGGAGCCAAAACCTTGACTTAGTCATTGGTGAAATTTTGAGGATGAATTCATTTTAAGGAGAGAAGAATATAACAACCCATAATTTGTCTTTAGTTATTTAATTAGTCTGTTAATTAATTAGACTCCGAAAGTGGAATTTGTGCAAACGATGGAATTTGACCATGAAACATGTACCATTGCATTTGTGGCAAAATTCTAAGCAACTTTCATATTTGGAGTTTTCCGATCGGAGTCCAAACAAAGAAGTTATGGACAAAAAACAAATTTGGAACGAAAATAATTAAATTAGAAGAAATTAACGATTTTATATTAATTACTCGGGGCTAGCCTATTATTGGGGACGGTCAAAATCTACCGGTCGATCGATCACCAAAGGGCAGTCGACCGGTGGCAAACTGGCGGCTCCATTAAACCTAGGACGCAATTGCTCGGATTTAATATAGTTTGATCTAACGGTTCTGGTTGATTGTAGTGCCTATATATATATATATATATATATATATATATTTGTATCTATTTTCTCTCCCAATCCCAAATCTCTTCTCAGATTTGTAATACTAATGTATGTATATATGCTTTTATACATATCTTTTAGATTAAAATGGATCTAGAGATGAATCAAAGGTTCTACTTTAGATCTGGAGATTTGGATCGCTTTTAAAAGGTGAGTGAGAAATTTTAAAGATTGTTATAATATGAAAATTATCTTGTTGGTGTTTAATTGATTTTTATTCTTAATTGATAATTGTATATGAGTTGTAGCCAACGAATTGAGTACGATCTAAATATAATAAATATCACCTACATATTCTTGTTTATGAATTGATTTAGCATTGTATACAACCTAATCTAGAAATCAGTCCCAAAAGTATGAATTTAGAATATTGATTCGAATGAAATTTATTCCAGATCTGAAATAGGTTATATAAATTTGGACTATTACCCTAATCTTGTTAGAATATAAAAAATTTCTATATTCAGAATTGTTGGAATTTAGATCCATTTGAATATTTGTCAATTAGTTTGATTTCTTTCCCTTTTAGAAAAATACAGCGTTTGATTTAAATAGATGCAAATAGAAAGGGAAAGAGACGTGTAAAACATGAATTCATTATAGTTTACACTGTCTATTTCAGTAATAAAAGAAATGATTATTCCTTGTTATTTCAAACAATGTAATCTTTTAAAATTAAATCTTTTGTTTGGACTAATTTATGGAAATTACAGCGGATAATCTTTTTAGATAAGATTCCAACAATTTAACATGGAAAAGTATATTCTATTGAAGATATACAACTAGAACATATTTAATAAAAGTAAATATTTGTACATAATTACTGCGCTTATGGTAATTAAATAAAAAGCTAATAACGACACTTGCACGTAACATTCACGTCTAGGATAATTAACTAATGAAAAAAGAATTTAAAGGGTTGTAACTCTAATAAATGGTAATAAATATGGGAGTTGCAATAATTTTATAGGGTAAATAGATTAATGAGACTGATAAAAATGGAATAGATATAAAAGGTTTCTAATTTGAAATTAGTAGTCATACATAAATGTCTTAGGAAATGTCCGTTAGGATTTTATGGACAAATTGACATTTATGGGCATTAAACGAGGATTTATGGGTAGAGAGATATTTAAGGTAAACCTTATTGCCTTAAATAAAAAGGGAATTAGTATGCTAAGTTCAATGTTTACCTAAGATTATATAAATAAAAAATTAAGATGATTAATTGGACTTAGTAGGTTAGTTATGCGAGGTCAGTAGAGTTACTCAACGGAAGACCGCCCTTCAGTTTGAGGCTACCGGTAGTCGGGTATACTTACTACTGATGTGAGATATCACTAATCCTAGGATCCATGACGACGTGATAGATTGGGCTTGCTTACTTAGTTGGAAAGTATTAAATGGTCCAAATTTGGAATTAGGAGCGGTGAGGGATATCTCCATAATGGTTTACTTCTGGTTTGAGGTCTTAAGTGGCTGAAGGGTCCGCATCACTTCTAAATGGAAGTATTAAGTAACCTAGTGAGATTCCAAATAAATAAACAAGGATGTCACTAAAAAGGTTTACTTAAGTGTTGAGGTCTTAAGTGGCTGAAGGGTCTATCTCCCTACCGAAAGAAGTAACCTAATGAGATGCTATATTTATAATTAAAAAGTGAGAGTGGATATTACGGGAAGGGTTCGCTTCATGTTTGGGGTCTTAAGTGACTATAAAGTACCCATCTTTCATATAAAAGAAGTATTGAGTAGCCCAACAAGATTTCCAAGCAATGACAGCTAGATAGTACCATTGAGGAGCACGCTTCTGGAAGTAGGTCTTAAATGACGGGGTTTGCCTATTTTTCACTGGGAAGTATTAAGTGGCTTAAGTATACTCTCTTACATTACTAGCGCCGTAATAATAGTACCATTTAGGAGCACGCCTTAGGGGTAGAATTTAAATGATGGGGTCTTCCTTAGTTAAGGTCTTAAATGACCAGAGTCTGCCTATTTTCTAATAAAAAGGTATTAAGTGGCTTGGCAACCATTTATTACATGACTACGATTTATCGGCGATAGATGCGGTAATAGTTGGAAATTAAACATCGGAAGCATTAAATAGCGGTTAGAGGTGTTGTAGCTAGGACCCACCGACCATTGACAACATTGATAGGAAACCACCTTGGAAATATGTAGCATCCCCATCTGGAGGCCCAGAACTAATATAACGACCCGAAATTTTCGACTCTGAAAATTCCGGATTGTGAAAGAAAAGAAGAAGAAAGAGGTAGAAGAAAAATAGAAAACAAAACTCAGAATTTCACATTACGCAGCGGATTAAATATAATATCAAATAATAGCATTTATACAAAGAAAAGCTATAATTGTTACTTTACATTCAATACATCAGAGTTACAATCATATACACATAACTGGACAGTTATATCAATTTGTCTCAAACTAATATCACGACAACTCTCAAATATACAGCGGAATACTTCATACGTTTCTGCCATCCAGCTCGCCACTTGAGCTCCAGAACGTCCTAACCTGAAAATCTGTAATACTCGGTCTGACCCGAGCATTACATCAAAGTAACACCCGGGTCAGGCTAGAAACCAACGTGAGTAAACCCATAATATGAAATACCAAGCGATATAACTTAAGTGAATTACCAGAGTAACTCTTACTTTTCTACGAGTTCTAATCTTATTTAAGTCAATCATTTATCTCAAAACAATATCCAAGAATCGTTATTAGTTTTAAATATCCATGATACATAGCTTATTTCATTCCAGCCTGTTTGCTTCCAAATTCACAATTATAAAGAATCGAAGTTGTTTTGGGTATTTACTAATACCCAGCCCTGGTCTCTTCGAATTCAATGTCATCTCTAATCAAAGTTGTTAAGTTTTAAACAACATAATTCAAATCCAGGATATCATGCAACAATTCAACTCAGATAGGTAACCTATATTATCACAGTTTAACCTATTCATATCAAAGCACATCTCAATCGCCTATCAGAGATAAAATCAATCCAAGTCATCCAATTATCATTCAACCATCCATAGCAAGATTTATTAGATATAAAATTAATTTAATTAATTTCCAATTAAATTAATTATCAACTTTATCATTTAGATTACCTTACTCCAGCATACTCATACATTTATTAATTACAACCCAATTAATAAATCATTCTTAAACCATCCATCTTAATTAATCATCCTTGATTAATTATTCTTTAATTATATTAAGTAATTAACCCTTAATTACCCCATAGATTAATTAGCCTTAACCATTCACATTAACTTTTAATTAATCTCCTTAATTAATTAATCACATTAATTAATGCTTCTCTAATTACTTAATTAAAGTAATCACTTAAGACTTTGAATTAATTAAAAGATAATCATTTATCTTAATTAATTACTTTAATTATCATTAAAAATCTTTATTTGATAAACCTTGTAATTAATTTTCATTAATCACTTAACTTATCCTTTATATTACATTAAGGATTAAAACACTTCATCTTATTATATTTTGGAAACACTTATGAATTTATTTACATAATAAATCTAATACATTTATTTTCTTTAAACAAAATGATTTAAACATTTTAACTTTAGCATTCTAAATCTAAAAAAAACTGTTTAAAAACTTGTTAACATTTACATTTAAAAACTGTCTCTTCAAAAATCTAAAGCCACATTCGAGTTAACCACCCAAATCCCCAAGACAAACCACGTTTCACTTCGATCCCAACCCGAGAAACTCGCTCCCCTTCTCTACTTCGAGTCTACACGAAATATTCCCGAGACGACTTCGAGTTTTAACCCGAGCCATTCTTCTTCTTCCTCAACCTTGCAACCAACCAGATACCAATGTGCACTGTAACGAACGTTCATGTGCACACCCACTTTACTGACCATCTTGCCGAAACGCCACCACCGCCCAGACTCTCGACATCTCCTGATCAAAAATACCACGACGTCGATGCTCCACAGTCCCCCGATCGAAGAATCGATCCTCAAATGAACCATCGAACAAACCCGAAACCCAACCACGATCAGGAAAAAAAAATCTTCGAATACTCGATTCCGATCACTGGAGCCATAACAACTCCGGCCATGCCTTACCTTGCCTCCACGCCACCATTACCCTGAGTATCACACAACTCGCATCACCAGAGACGATGCAATGACCACCAACCCCTGCTTCAAAAACACTAGGGTTTAAATCCCGTATGACCTACCACCGATGTCACATTGAACTCGAACCCCTTCTGATATTTTTGCCTAAACCAGCTGACACTCCTCCACCTCCAATGATGTTCACGACCACTCTAGACCTTCCGACCACCAGCATTTGACCAGAAACCAAATTCCATTCAATCCCCAAATACACACCCATTTCGACACTAAAAATTATGATTTTTCTTTTAAAATTCCTAACTTTAATAGTAGATTCAAGTTATAATCTTGAATTAATGAATTAAAGTGATTGGTTTTAGCATGTTTCAAGGAATTTTCACTACATTCTTAATTCCCAAATAAACTTTTAAGCATTTTTGCATAAATTCATCTTTAAAATTTAATTTAAGACTAAACAAACCTTTATTGTTTTAAAACAAAATACTATAGAAAATCAGAGGAAGGGAAAAATGAATTTTTGTCTAAATTTGAATATATTGTAACAAGAACAGGGAAGAATAATGCACCTCCAAACACAATCATGTAAATACAGCAACTACCCATAGTTATACCCACATGCAGAGCAACATTATCATAGGAATTTCACAAACAACAATTATTTAGCTACTAAACTTTTTAATTAAAAAGTTTACTCACATTTTTTATGTTCGAACAGAGAATAGTTTTGAAAATTTGAAAACTGCTCTTGAATTTTGAAACGGTAGCTTGATCTACTTGTTGAGATGAACTTGAATTGAATCATGCTTGCTTAGCTGAAAACTTGAAGAAGTTGCTTAGCTTTCACTTTTTATTTCTGGTTTTAGTTGTTTTTTTTTTCCAGATTTTTGAAAGATGAAGCAAAAATGAAAGAGTAGGAGTAGAGATATATGTACGGCCTTGCTTCTCTATAACATTTTCTTTTATATAATTTGATAATGAAGAAAACAATTTAAACAATAATTTTGACACTTGTAATTTTCCATGCTATCTTAGGTTACAAATGTCAAGTGCATGCATTTATATTTATTTTTGTTTTTTTATTTCCACTAATACATTTTCTTTTTACTTATATTTATAACTTAAAAAAATGATATAAATTCTAATTATACACTAATTAAGAACCATATATATATACATAGTTATATACTTGTATATGTATACACTTAAAATTTTCAACATTTATTATAGGTTCAAATCCATTTATATATTCAGATATTTTTAACTACCAGAATTTTATTTGTTCAACTAAATAAAATTAGTATCTCAATAGTAAAAATCAGTTAATTATCCAATTATCCGATGTCCAAAATCCGGGTTATCACATTCCTTCCCCCTTTAAAACTTTTCGTCCTCGAAAAGGAATGAAACTAGAATTTATTAAATACTTGAAATCAGATAAATTACCTGTTGTACATTTTAAACTATAAACTCCCTTTATATTAAATTTTTAAAATACTTTAAAATCTATATAATATTACAAAAATAGTTTTTATAAAAATACTTTTTATAACTCGATGTCTCAACAAGTCCTTCCTCGTTCTCACAGAAATTCGGTCATACGTTGATCAGGCGTAAGACTGAAAATCTATAAGTACTTGGTAAACCCGTTTCCAACACCTAGTGAAAATAATTGGAAAAAAATTTATGAAAATATAGAAAACAGTTTTGAAAAATAGAGGAATATCTTTGGTGAGAATGCTTTGGAAATCATCACCCCCATCCATGGTCACAGTCACATCCCGGGTTACGTTGCCATCGCAGCAAAAGTCCATGTAACTGATTACACCATGGAACCCACAACAGATCGCAGTTACATTCCAGGGTTACGTTGCCATCACAGCAAAAGTCCATGTAACTATTGGCTCTCAGCGGCACAAACGATTTTCGCTGTCAAAATGAAACTTCTCCACTCCTACATAGGTCGCAGTCTACCGATATAAAATCAAACGCAGACTGTTGGCTCTCAACGACACACACGACTTCTGCTATGTTACCATAGTGTCGCAGTCTATCGATATAAAATCAAACATAGACTGTTGGCTCTCAACGGCACACACGACTTTCGCTATGGTCTGCAGTAGATCGCAGTGACATTGAGTTACATTGTCGTCACAGCATAACCCAAATGCCTCTGTGGGCACCAGTCCCTCGACTTTCGCTATACAAATAATCCTCAGGAACTAGTTTTGTCCGGACTCCTCACAGGATCAACTTTAGAAACCCCCCTTGGGGCTCAAGGCAGTACCACCCAGTGGCACTCCTGAGAAGTTCATTTCAAGGGAGCGCCTTTTTCCCCAAAGCTATTCTCAAAACACTTTATACTATACACTTATAGTATCTTCAAATCATACCCTTTATGATTTATATCAAAATCATCTTTACACAAAATCGATATCCAAAATCGATAGTTCTCAAACTAGGCTTTCCAAATTCCTAAAATCGATTTTTCTCAAAAATGAAAAGCCTTTTTAGAAATCCATAGGTTCCCAAAACCTTTTCCAAAATCATTCTCACAAGATCCTTTATATATATAGATATACAAAACTTTAAAAATCTTTGGATCATTTCAAACTTGTATAAATTCCCTTTTTATACTTCAAATACTTTCAAAAACCCTTTTCTTCTGGCTATAGATTCAACAAAGGAAGTTTATCATATATAACAAAGATATATTACTTTGTTTATTTCAAATCAAATATTCAAATTTGATTGTTTTTTTATAAAGTTATTAACCATATCATTTTCTATAAAATGAGTTCTAATCACAGAAATATTCAACTCCCATTTTATTTCATCATTTATTTCTCAGAATATACCCTTCTATTTCAAAACCATTTTACAGTTTTTATCCACAAATTTTAATATCAAATTTATTCAAACCCGTACGATGTACACATATCATCCGTATGCAATATAAATCTGATCGCTCACTCGATCACATAATTTCTCTTCCAAACTAGTATCGTCCACCCGACTTTCTAGTGCGGACTCAGATCTGGTTTCTTGATCAGAAACCGTCATTCTTCTTGCATAGTCGTAGCTATGATAGAGAATATCCAGAACCAATCAAAAATCCATATCCAGGTTCGCCGTCGAAAATCGAGCGAAAAATCCCAACTCGGATCGATAATACTATCTCGAAATTCTGTGTTCGAATCTGGATCAAATCACTATGCGAATAGAATAATATACGTATATCCTACGTATTTATCTTTATTGGTTATTAGCCAAATCAATTATCTTTTCTATTCACATTTCCTTTAATTCCATTCACTTATTCTCAATTGCTTCTATTTCCAATTGAGTTATTACTTCAATTACAAACAGTTTGAACTCTGACCTATTTAAATTTAAAAATAGCTTGAAAAAGTTTAAAATAGATAAGTAGTTGAAAAATAGTTATTAGTTTGTAAAATAGTTGTAAAATAGTTAAGTAATTATAAATAGTTGGAAAAATAGTAATTATTTATAAAACAATTGAAAAACAGTAATTAGTTTATAAATCAATTGTAAAATTGTTAAATAGTTCCAAAAGTAATGGTAAAACAAGCATAAGATAGTTTTAGGTTTAAAAAGAAAAGTTGTATAGTAAATAGTTTGGAAAATAGATTTATATTAAAATAATTTATTTTGAAAATAATTCAGAGCCAAACTGTTTAATTTCCCAATCTCCATTTCCAATTAATTTCCCATCAATTCAATTTAAATTTCCACTTCCATTTAAATTGACTCGATACTTCAATTTCCATTTAAATTGATTTAATCCCAATTCAAGTTGAATTAACCTTAATTCCTTTCCAATTTAAAATAAAATTCCATTTGATTTTTAAACTTATTCAACTTTAATCACAATTCCAAATTATTTCAAATCAATTTGGATTAATTTCAAATTGAACCAGCTTCAATTTCAAATCATTTCAATTCTAATTTACCATTTGAATTTTTAAACTTGTACATCTTCAATCACAATTTTAATTAATTCAAATCAAATTCGATTTGAACTAATTCTATTCAAATCTCAACTTAAAACCATCTCAAATTATATAAATTCGAGTTAAAATTTTAAATGTTGATTTAATCCCTTAAGTCAAATTAACCCTTACTTTTAAATTAAATCAACCTTTATTTTTAATTTAACAACTTAAATCTTTAAACCATTTAATTTTTCAATCCAAATTCCAAAATTCCATTTTAAAATTATCTTTACTTAACTTATTACAAAGTTCAAATAAGAATTCAAAAACAATTTAATCTTCAGATTCTAATTTATTATCCATTTCTAATTTTAAAACCAATTCTCAGTTTTATAGATTATTTATAACCATAGAATGATATCAGGATAAATAAACATCCAAATTTATCCAAACACCAATTAACAGCATCCATTTTCAATTTCCAGATCTCAAACCTATTTTGAGATCACTCATAACTCCCATTTAAAATCAACCATTTAACTTCCCAAGTTAAATTTCAATTTCATCTTAAAATTTCCCATTCAAGTTGTTCATTCTAAACTCATTTAACTTTCCTTAAGTTAAATTCAATTTAATTTAGTCAACTTGACCTAATTTGAATTCCCATTCAAATTTTAAACCTTATAATAATAATCTTCCCACTTATAAATTCAAAAACTTATCACTTTGGGTTTTCATATCACATTCCAATTTAAAACTCAACACTAAGTGTTTATTTCAAATCATCATTGGTATTATGTATATTCCTCGTATATACATTTATTTTCTTTGCACACCAAGTTATACCTTAAATTTTTTTTAAACCACCTTTGGTTTTAATTCAAAACAGATTTCTTTAAAACAATTTCATGTTTTCTGGATTTAGATTTAAAATTTCACAAATTTAAATTATCTTTAATTCCAATTTATAAGTCATACTTACCTAAAAGTTTACTTCCCTAAAACATTTCATTTTACTTAATCATTTACAACATTTAATTATTAAACACAACAACCATTAATGATAATAACCAAAATTATCATATCTAGAAACCAATTCATTATTATCTTTATTCTGATAACACTTCTACAAATTCAAGATTTTAATTTCAGTTTGGATCCATTTCAAACTTATCTTCATTCAATTTTAATTTTGTTGTATTAACATTACCACTTAATTCATTATTTTATTTAATTCCAATGATTCAACAACCAATTACCTTAATATTTATTAGAAAGAAATATCATTTTATATATCAAAATATATTCTTATATAAAATCATTTAAAATACTTATATAAGAAAATAACAATTACGCTCTCATATATATATATATACACTCAACTCGTTCTAGGGTACCATTGACCATATCCTTAATGAGTAATCCCAATAGAGCCAAGGTTCTCGCTTAACCTTCAGCTCTGATACCAAATGTAACGACCCGAAATTTTCGACTCCGAAAATTCCGGATTGTTAAAGAAAAGAAGAAGAAAGAGGTAGAAGAAAAATAGAAAACTAAACTCAGAATTTCACATTACGCAGCGGATTAAATATAATATCAAATAATAGCATTTATACAAAGAAAAGCTGTAATTGTTACTTTACATTCAATACATCAGAGTTACAATCATATACACATAACTGGACAGTTATATCAACTTGTCTCAAACTAATATCACAACAACTCTCAAATATACAGCGGAATACTTCATACGTTTCTGCCATCCAGCTCGCCACCTGAGCTCCAAAACGTCCTAACCTGAAAATCTGTAATACTCGGTCTGACCCGAGCATTACATCAAAGTAACACCCGGGTCAGGCTGGAAACCAGCGTGAGTAAACCCATAATATGAAATACCAAGCGATATAACTTAAGTGAATTACCAGGGTAACTCGTACTTTTCTACGAGTTCTAATCTAATTTAAGTCAATCATTTATCTCAAAACAATATCCAAGAATCGTTATCAGTTATATATATCCATATTACATAGCTTATTTCATTCCAGCCTGTTTGCTTCCAAATTCACATTTATAAAGAATCGAAGTGGTTTCGGGTATTTACTGATATCCGGCCCTGGTCTCTTCGAATTCAATGTCATCTCTAATCAAATTTGTTAAGTTTTAAACAATACAATTCAAATCCAGGATATCATGCAACAATCCAACTCAGATAGGTAACCTATATTATCACAGTTTAACCTATTCATATCACAGCACATCTCAATCGCCTATCAGAGATAAAATCAATCCAAGTCATCCAATCAACCATCCATAGCAAGATTTATTAGATATATAATTCCAAATTAATTTAATTAATTTCCAATTAAATTAATTATCAACTTTATCATTTAGATTACCTTACTCCAGCATACTCAACATTTATTAATTACAACCCAATTAATAAATCATTCTTAAATCATCCATCTTAATTAATCATCCTTGATTAATTATTCTTTAATTATATTAAGTAATTAACCCTTAATTACCCCATAGATTAATTAGCCTTAACCATTCACATTAACTTTTAATTAATCTCCTTAATTAATTAATCACATTAATTAATACTTCTCTAATTACTTAATTAAAGTAATCACTTAAGACTTTGAATTAATTAAAAGATAATCATTTATCTTAATTAATTACTTTAATTATCATTAAAAATCTTTATTTGATAAACCTTGTAATTCATTTTCATTAATCACTTAACTTATCCTTTAAATTACATTAAGGATTAAAACACTTCATCTTATTATATTTTGGAAACACTTATGAATTTATTTACATAATAAATCTAATACATTTATTTTCTTTAAAACAAAATGATTTAAAATTTTTAACTTTAGCATTCTAAATCTAAAAAAACTATTTAAAAACTTGTTAACATTTACATTTAAAAACTGTCTCTTCAAAAATCTGAAGCCACATTCGAGTTAACCACCCAAATCCCCGAGACAAACCACGTTTCACTTCGATCCCAACCCGAGAAACTCGCTCCCCTTCTCTACTTCGAGTCTACACGAAATATTCCCGAGACGACTTCGAGTTTTAACCCGAGCCATTCTTCTTCTTCCTCAACCTTGCAACCAACCAGATACCAATGTGCACTGTAACAAACGTTCACGTGCACACCCACTTTACTGACCATCTCGCCGAAATGCCACCACCGCCCAGACTCTCGACATCTCCTGATCAAAAATACCACGACGCCGATGCTCCACAATCCCCCGATCGAAGAATCGATCCTCAAATGAACCATCGAACAAACCCGAAACCCAACCACGATCAGGAAAAAAAATCTTCGAATACTCGATTCCGATCACTGGAGCCATAACAACTCTGGCCATGCCTTACCTTGCCTCCACGCCACCATTACCCTGAGTATCACACAACTCGCATCACCAGAGACGATGCAATGACCACCAACCCCTGCTTCAAAAAAACTAGGGTTTAAATCCTGTATGACCTACCACCGATGTCACATTGAACTCGAACCCCTTCTGATATTTTTGCCTAAACCAGCTGACACTCCTCCACCTCCAATGATGTTCACGACCACTCCAGACCTTCCGACCACTAGCATTTGACCAGAAACCAAATTCCATTCAATCCCCAAATACACACCCATTTCGACACTAAAAATTATGATTTTTGTTTTAAAACTCCTAACTTTAATAGTAGATTCAAGTTATAATCTTGAATTAATGAATTAAAGCGATTGGTTTTAGCATGTTTAAAGGAATTTTCACTGCATTCTTAATTCCCAAATAAACTTTTAAGCATTTTTTACATAAATTCATCTTTAAAATTTAATTTAAGACTAAACAAACCTTTATTGTTTTAAAACAAAATACTATAGAAAATCAGAGGAAGGGAAAAATGAATTTTTGTCTAAATTTGAATATATTTAACATGAACAGGGAAGAATAATGCACCTCCAAACACAATCATGTAAATACAGCAACTACCCATAGTTATACCCACATGCAGAGCAACATTATCATAGGAATTTCACAAACAACAATTATTTAGCTACTAAACTTTTTAATTAAAAAGTTTACTCACATTTTTGATGTTCGAACAGAGAATAGTTTTGGAAATTTGAAAACTGCTCTTGAATTTTGAAACGACAGCTTGATCTACTTGTTGAGATGAACTTGAATTGAATCATGCTTGCTTAGCTGAAAACTTGAAGAAGTTGCTTAGCTTTCACTTTTTATTTTTGGTTTTAGTTTTGTTTCTTCAGATTTTTGAAGGATGAAGCAAAAATGAAAGAGTAGGAGTAGAGATATATGTACGACCTTGCTTCTCTATAACATTTTCTTTTATATAATTTGGTAATGAAGAAAACAATTTAAACAATAATTTTGACACTTGTAATTTTGCATGCTATCTTAGCTTACAAATGTCAAGTGCATGCATTTATATTTATTTTTGTTTTTTTTATTTCCACTAATACATTTTCTTTTTACTTATATTTATAACTTAAAAAATGATATAAAACCTAATTATACACTAATTAATAACCATATATATATATACATAGTTATATACTTGTATATGTATACACTTAAAATTTTCAACATTTATTATAGTTTCAAATCCATTTATATATCCAGATATTTTTAACTACCAGAATTTTATTTGTTCAACTAAATAAAATTAGTATCTCAATAGTAAAAATCACTTAATTATCCAATTATCCGATGTCCAAAATCCGGGTTATCACAACTAACCGCTGCAGATGCTGTAGTCATTTATAGTTGTTAATTCTCGACGACTAATTGCGGTGATGTTAGATACATTGGTATACGAGAAACACATGGGTATGCAAAATTTTAAACTCAAATTTTAAAACAAATTTCTCATTCCATTTCAAATTGCATATCAGATTCATTACAAAATCCCATATCATAAAATACGTTCTGAGAAGTATAATTATTACAAAATACACCAAGAGCGACATATAAAGATGTCCCCTCGGTTGATCAGAGTCTAAATATAGGCAACCAAACAACTTTGACATTACATCCAAAACACATCGGAATCAAACAGAAAGAATAGCTTGCCTCCTGCACGTCTCTGAAAGCTTATTCTTCTGAAGGAGAACCTGAAAACCTTAACTCTCAAACTACTCAAAATCAGTTAAGCACCTAAGAGTTTAAGGGGAAAACATAAACTTCGAGTCAGACAAAAAGTCTGGTATGAATAATAACCTACCATCTCGAACAACATAGATATCTAGTGAGACCATGTCGCTTAGCGGAATGGGTTTTCCCCTCACTAGTATCTTAACCCAATTTATAATAACCATATACCATGCACCTGCATCCACAATGATTAAGACAAAACATATAAAATGTATCATGATGATATGCAAACATGCAATATATTTTGGATTTCCCATCCCCATTCTTCTAACTATCTGTCTCAAGTTATAGTTTCTAGGGTCACTATTAACCTGTTAGTTTTTATGTGCTGACTAATAACCTGTTCAAAGCTTATGGACTATCTGCCCGGTTTCATAGTTTTCATGGGTTCACTAAGAACCTATTTGTATCTACCAATAACTTCATCCAATTATAGTTTTCATGGGCTCACTATGAACCTATTAGGTTCTCCAATAACTTCTCTCATATCATAGTTTTCATAGGTTAACTATGAACCTATTTATCTCTGTTAATAACTTAATCCGGATATAGTTTTCATGGGATCACTAAGAACAACCTATTGGTCCCTGCCAATAACAATTTCCATACATGGTTTTCATAGGCTTACTATGAACCTATCTAAACTAACAACTCTTTGATCAGTCTTTGGGCATCCTATGTTATAGTCTACCTGACCTCCTGGATGTAATTCTACTTGCAGGAGTTAACTAAATATATATTCACTACTGGGTCAACCTAACCGTTATTCTGCCCTTAACGTCCCAAAATGCAGTCATGGGTTAATTATAAGTGAATATGTTTATAGAAGAAGCACACATGATAACTGATCATAACATAATAATACAAACATCTATGGTTTAATATGCTTGTAATCATTTTCAAATGAAACATGGTTAATACCTTTAACCTATTATTTTTATCTAGGAAAGCTTCTTCAAAAACTCCAAAGTTAAGTACCATTTCAAAGCTCTTTCATATTGCCATGGGTTGTCTTAAAAATTAAGATTGGGTTCCTTGTTTTGAAAACTAAGGCTTTCGGAACCTTAGACCCTCTCTTTTAAAACCATTGAAACATACCTTTCGAAAGTATTCAAACCTTCTTTTCAAAACACTTAAAGTTGTACCTTTCGAAACACTTAAAACCTTCCTTTCAAAAACATTTAAATCTTCTTTTGAATCCATTAAAACATAACTTCGAAAGTATTAAAGTTTATCTTTCGAAACCACTTAGTTCAAGTAGAATTTATAGAAGCATAGCTTCGAGACCATTTGAAAGTATCTCTTTTAAAATTATTGGGTTTAACCTTAAGTATAACTTCTAGGTCAAAGTGAACATAGGTGAAAGTAACCTTTCCGAAAACATTAATCTCCAAGTAAAAGAATTCGGCGAACAACTAGCTTCTAAACAACCCTTTCGAAAGCATTGGGAAGTGCCTTCAATATTAATAAAACAAAAGCTTCCCTTTCAAACTCATTATTACAAGGCTGTAAAGGAAAGCGGCATTTAACCAATTTGAAAGGTATGAAGATGGCAACTAGGTTTCGACTAGGTTCAAAAGCAACTACCCTTTAAAAGCTTCTTTTCAAAACTTAAATAAGCGGCAACTCATTCAAAAGCTTTTCTTAAAACAGAAAGGTGGCAACCCTTTCGAAAGCATCATTTATAAACAAAAGCAATTCAAAGTTAATAAGAATAGCTTCTACCCCTTTGAAAGCTTATAAGAATAATTTCAACCCTTTCAAAAGTTTATAAGAATAACTTAAACCCCTTCGAAAGCAAGCCTTCGACACCATCTTTTCTGCCTTTCTCCAATACACTACATACCAATTACTTGATACCCTGTGTATTGGTTTTGAACGGGTTCGAAAGGCCTACTGGGCATGGTTTTGGAAGCGAGCAAATGGAGTCGCGAAGTGGTAAATTATATCAATACTGATTTTATGCCTTACAAAGAAACTTCTTTTCATCTAACTTACCTTATTTGTCAAAATATAATTGGCTGTAAAATTCTTTATCAAAAATCTTTTTCTAAAAAGGCTGCCGAATTCTTCAATTAATAATTGAAAATATTTTAGCAAAGAAGGCCTTCTCCTTAATAAAACAATTAAAACGTTTAAGTCCCCAAACTTAAAAAATTAAATTTCCATAGTAAATCACTTAGGAAAAATCCCCAAAAATAAAAATAATTCGCTTTTAATATGTTTTCTAACATATTAAAATTTCAAACCCAAAGCAATATAGAATTGCCTTAAATAATTTAAACCCAAAATTGTCTATTTCTTCCATTCGAAATTCATAATGAATTATCCATAACTTGGAATATTATGGAAATTTAAACCCATCTCCAAAATAATGTTTTACATAACATATTCAATCCCCATAGCATTTGAATCCCAGTTTACACGATTTTAACCTTAAAATCGAATTGAACCTTTATACAAAGTACTTGTTTAAATCAAACATGACATATAATCAAAGCATATCATCATGCAATCCATCCAAACAGTGTTAATCCTTAACCCCGAAATTACAATATTCAATAAAACATATATGAGATGGTATATATTATTATTCACCTTTTGGATAAGGAATTTGATATTTGTTTTTCTTAAATCTTCCTAGCTTGAATCTTAGCTTCTACTTGATTTCGAACTCCTTTTCTCCTAGGGTTATGGCTGGCCTTGATCTCCTTTGTTTTTGTTTTATGAACGTATGAAATGAGAATGAGGTAAGAGTTTAGGGGTTATGGGGTTATATATAGCTATTCCCATATTACCTTGCCTTGCTTAACTTAGTTTTCATCTTATAAACCATTCTTATGAATTTACTTATGAGCCATTTTATAAATCCATTTAATTAAGGCACGACCCTAATTAGTTTTCAAATCTCAATCCCCTTATCACTCTAGTCTCTACATTATTCTATTTAATTTATCTAATTAAATTTCTTGAATAATGTTATTTAAAATTAGGGGTGTTATAGGCTCCCCTCCTTAAAGAATTTCGTCCTAGAAATTTAGTAAGGACTAAATACTAATCATAGCAATCATCTGTAACATCTCCTAACTACCATACTAGCCTACCTGACTAGAAAACAGTCTATATAAAGCAAAATAGAACATAAACCTACATCAGATCAGGATAAGTATCTCTAATCTTATCTTTTGTCTCCCAAGTACAGTCCTTCTCGTTGTCGCTCCATTGAACTTTCACCAACTTGACTATCTTGTTTTTTAACCTCTTCTCATCTCACGCTACAATCCGAACTGGTTGTGCAACAAAAGTCAAATTTGGTTCTACTATTTAATCTTCCAATGCAGTCGGAGGAATAGTAGTCTCTAGATCATGCACATACTTACGAAGATGAAACACTTGAAACACAATATGGACATCTGCCAAACTGCTCGGCAATTCTAATCTATAAGAGAGCTTTCCGATCCTCTCTATAACTGGGAACGGTCCAACATATCTCAGTGCTAGTTTCCCCGACTTTCCAAATCGTATCACACCCTTCATCGGTAATACTTTAATGGAAAGCTGATCTCCAACTGAGAACTCTAGACCCTTACGCCTCTTATCTACGTAAATCTTTTGTCTAGATTGAGGTTCCTTCATCCTTCCTCGGATCAACTCAATCTTCTATGTTGCCTCTCTTACTAGATCTGGTCCTAAGACTAATCTGTCTCCAGTTTCGAACCAACATGCTGGTGATTTACATGCCCTTCCATAAAAAGCTTCGAAAGGCGCCATTCATATACTAGTATGATAATTTTTATTATAGGAAAACTTAACTAAGTGTAGATGATCTTCCTAAGATCGACCAAAATCTAGCACATAAGCAAATCCTTGAGTACTCTGTTGACTCTCTTTGTCTGCTCATCTGTCTAAGGGTGATACGCAGTACTCATCTTGAGCTTGATGCCTAACACACCTTGTAGACTCTTCCAGAACTCAGTAGTAAATAAAGCGTCTCTATCACTTATTATACTACTAGAAATTCCATGCAGTCTAACTATGTTTTTCATAAACAATTTAGCTAAAACAGTTGTCGTCCTGGTTGACTTAAGTGGAATGAAATGGGCACTTTTGGTCAACCTGTCCACTATGATCCTTATACTTTCATTTCCTCGATTCGTGGCAACTCATCTATAAAATCCATGGATATCGAATCCCATTTCCAAACTGGTATCTTTAAAGGTTGAAGCAACCCACTCGTCTTCTGATGCTCGGCCTTCACTTGTTGACAGTTCACACACTACCTTACCCGTAGGCCAACATCCTTCTTCATACCTTCCTAGTAGAAACTCCTCTTCATATCTTGATACATCTTGGTTTCCCCAAAATGAATCATAAATTTGGATCGATGACATTCCCTAAGGACTTCTCTCCTTAAGTCCCTAACATTTGGAACACACAACCATCCCTTACTTCTTAACCATCCACTCCGGTCAAGACTGAAATCTTTTAGATCATCAATCTCTAATCCAACCTCAAGCCTTCTTATCTTCCTGGCTAACAATGAATCCTCTTTCTACTTAGAAGCAATCCTTTCGATCAGTATCGGTCGAACTTCCAAGCGGGATAACATAGCAGTGCTCTGATAAGAACTAGTAGTCGATCTTAACTGCACACTACAAGTAGTCACAGCCTCTAGATCCTTCCATTCCGCTAACATAGCTAACACCACATTATGATATTTTATACTAAGAGCATCCGTTATCTTATTTTCTTTTCCAGGTGTATACTCTATAACAAAATCATAAGCGTCTAAAAACTCCAGCTATCACTGTTGTCTCATATTCAACTCCTTCTCAGAGAATAAATACCTTAAGAACTTATGATCTGTGTATAACTCAAATCTCTCCCCTAAGAGATAATGCCTCAATACTTTTAATGCGAAGATCACCGCTGCCAACTCTAAATCATGAGTAGGATCTCACTTCATGTGGTCTAAGCTGTCATGAAGTGTAGGCAATAACTTGACCTTTCTCCATCAACACAGCCCCTAATCCAGTTCCACATGCATCAGTATACACTATTAATCCTTTGTTTCCGTTTGGAACTACTAACATAAGCGTGTTGGTCAACAAATGCTTTAACTTTAGGAATGCTTCCTCACATTTGTCAGACCAAATAAACTTCACGTCCTTCTTTGTTAGCTTAGTCAAAGGCGCTGCTATCTCCGAGAAATCCTTAATGAATCTCCGGTAATAGCCAGCGAGTCCAAGAAAACTTCTAATCTCGGTCACCGTCTCCGGCCTCTTCCAATTGTTAACAGCTTCGATCATATCTGGATCAATTAACAAACCCTTCTCTGAAACCACGTGACCAAGAAACTTAACTTCTTTCTTCCAGAAATGACACTTTGAAAACTTCGCTTTTAGTTGATACATTCTTAATTGTCTTCATGTTTAACTTACGATAGTCGATATACATCCTTAATGACCCATCCGGTTTCCTAACGAACACCATGGCCGCTCCCCAAGGCGAACTGCTTGGCCTAATGAAATTCTTCACTTCTAAATCCACTAGACCTTCAATTCCTTCATCTTGGTCGATGTTATCCTGCTGGGTGGTCTACTTACAGGTTCTACTCCTGGCACAAGATCTATCCAAAACTCAACAGCTCGTTTCGGTGGTAGTCCTGTGATTGGCTCAAAAACATCTGCAAACTCTCTTGCTACTAGAACCTGGTTCAGCTCTTCTTCTACTTCCATCACATTCAGCAAAGCACAAGCACTTGAATCTAATTTATCCACCGAGTATATAATTGAGTTATGACTATTGGGGTGTCTTAGCGATATTTCCCTATCTTGGCAAAATATCCTAGCATCATACTCTTTTAACCAATCCATATCCAAAATGATCCCGAAGCCTATAAAATCAAAAAACATACAAACTGCATGCAAACTTATGACCTAACAACTCAAGTTCTAACCGGTTACATCTTATCCCTAGAGTTGCATACCCTCCTATCGGATTCGCAACCCTTAAGAAAGTAACAAGGTATAAGGGTTCTAAACATAGCCCATCTACCAAACACCGAGATATAAATGTATGCGATGCACCGGTATCAAATAGTACCCTAATTGGTATACTTTGAATCAAAAGAGTACTTTCCATCTTAGTCTTTCCCTTCTCAGCAGTGGTTGGCCTAGCAGATGATGGTCCTAACGTAAAGACCTTTCCCTTGTCCGCTTTAACCGGTTATGGACACTGATTCTTGTAATGCCCAATATGGTCACAGTTAAAGCACTTCACTCCTTTCTTATCTGCAACCTTCTTCCCTTTTCCTTTTCCTGTTCGACATTCATGGGCATAATGTCCCTTTTTATCACACTTAAAGCAAACTAGATTAGCTTTTGCCTTCTTGGCAGCTTCTCCCTTCTAGATTCCTTTCTTCTTAAAGAATTTCCCCTTCTTACCTTGAAAACCCCGGGTTTCAACTTGCTTCTCCTTCCCATAAGTGGTAAGAATCTCTTCATTCCAGATTGCCATCTCTGCTACAACTGTACTTGGATCACGGAGATGTGGCATAGTCGCTATTGCAATCTCAAGTCTTAACCCTCAAACAAAATTCTTGTTTCTTTTAATGACGATGTCTATGGTAGCATATTCGTATCTAGACAACTCATCAAACTTTGTAGAATACTCAATCATCGACATATCACCCTGCACTAAGTCCATGAACTTTCTCAGCAATATTGACTTGGCAATTTCAGACAAAAACCTCTCTTTGAATCTTCTACGAAACTCTGCCTAAGTCAACTCTTCCTCGGAAACTCCCATAGTAATACTATTCCACCAAGTACTGTTCCCTGCAACTGTCTTGAGGCAAGTCTCATATTCTGCTCATCGTTTAATCCCAAGTCAGCGAAGATCCTTCCACAATGCAATAACTAGTTTTCTACTTCAACAGCATCCTCTGTTCCCAAAAATGGCTTCCCACCAAGACTGGTATAGTCCCTGCTTAGCTTAGCATAATTACTGCCAACCGCGGCCACGTAATTAGCTCCTCCAACATTCACAACGTTAACCCTAGCTACTCCTATAGCTGCTCCAGCTTGCATCAAATTGAAAAAAAAACTAAAACATCATCCCCATATCTACTGGCAGGGATCCAGCACCTACGTTGGCATTTGCATTAGAATTAGCATTTGCTTGTCGACCCGAGTATCTCTTGGTGTTGGGTCGAGCATTTCCGTTAGTTGTAGTGCTTCCTCCACCTAGATTTCCTCTTCCGTTTCCTGCCTCCATATCTTCCTTTCTCGTAAATCTGCATATGTGCCTTAATAAGATACAGAAGAACGATCAAAGAGAGAAGGGAGTACGTACTTATAGATATATACGTAACAAATACATGTATGTTACTATAGCGTTAACCCAAACCCTGATCTCATTTTCAGATTCATTGCATTATGTTTTGAAAATCTTTTAGGTTTAAATTTCTTTTTAAATTTACATAAACCTATGCTCTTATACCAACTTATAAAATCCCCCATCTGGAGGCCCAAAACTAACCGCTAAAGATGCTGTAGTCATCTATAGTTATTAATTCTTAGTGACCAAATGCGGTGATGTTAGATACATTAATATACCAGAAACACATGGATATGCAAAATTTTAAACTCAAATTTTAAAACAAATTTCTCATTCTATTTGAAATTGCATATCAGATTCATTACATAATCCTATATTGTAAACCACGTTCAGAAAAGTATAATTATTACAAAATACGCCAAGAGCGACATATGAAGATGCCTCCTTGGTTGATCAGAGTCTAAATATAGGCAACTAAACAACTTTGTCATTACATCCGAAACATAACGGAATCAAACAGAAAAAACTCATAATAGCTAGCTTGCCTCCTGCATGTCTTCGGAAGCTTATTCATCTAAAAGAGAACCTAAAAACATTAACTCTAAAACTACTCAAAATCAATTGAGCACCCGAGAATTTAAGGGGAAAACATAATATACAAGTCAGACAAAAAGTCTGGTATGAATAATAATCTACCATTTCGAACCACATAGATATCTAGTGAGACCACGCCGTTTAGTGGAACGGGTTTTCCCCTCACTAGTGTCTTAACCCAATTTATAATAACCATATATTGTGCACTTGCATCCACAATGGTTAGGACATAAATAATAAAATGTATCATGATAATATGCAAACATGCAATATATTTTGGATTTCCTATCCCCATTCATCTGACTATCTGTCTCAAGTTATAATTTCTAGGGTCACTATTAACATGTTAGTTTTCATGGGCTGACTAATAACCTGTTCAAAGCCTACGGACTATCTGCCCGGTTTCATAGTTTTTTGGGTTCACTAAGAACCTATTGGTATCTACCAATAAATTCATCCAATTATAGTTTTTATGGGCTCACTATGAACCTATTGGGTTCTCCAATAACTTCTCTCATGTCATAGTTTTCATGGGTTAACCATTAACTTATTTATCTCTGTCAATAACTTAATCCAGATATAGTTTTCACGGGATCACTAATAATCTATTGGCCCCTGCCAAAAACAATTTCCATACATAATTTTCATAGGCATAATATGAACCTGTCTAAACTAACAACTCTTTGATCAGTCTTTGGACATCCTATGTTCTGGTCTACCTGACCTCCTGGATGCAATTTTACTCATACAAGAGTTAACTCAATATATATTCACTACTGGGTCAACCTATCCGGTTATTCTGACCTTAGCACCCCAAAATCAGTCATGGGTTAATTATAAGTGAATATGTTTATAGAAGAAGCACACATGATAACCGATCATAACATAATAACACAAACATCTATGGTTTAATATCCTTGTAATCATTTTAAAATGAAAATGGTTAATACCTTTAACCTATTATTTTTATCAAGGAAAACTTCTTCAAAAACTCTAAAGTTGAATGCCATTTCAAAGCTCTTTCATATTGCCATGGGTTTATCTTAAAAATTGAGATTGGGTTCCTTGTTTTGAAAACTAAGGCTTTTGAAACCTTAGACCCTCTCTTTCGAAACCACTGAAACATACCTTTCGAATGTATTCAAACCTTCTTTTCAAAACACTTAAAGATATACCTTTCAAAACACTTAAAACATTCCTTTCGAAAGCATTGAAATCTTCCTTTGGTAACCATTAAAACATAACCTTCGAAAGTATTAAAGCTTATCCCTTGAAACTACTTAGTTCAAATAGAATTTATAGAAGCATAACTTCAAAACCATTTGAAAGTATCTCTTTCAAAATCGTTGGGTTTAACCTTAAATATATCTTCTGGGTCAAAGTGAACATAAGCAAAAGTAACCCTTCTGAAAACATTAAACTCCAAGTAAAAGAATTTGGGGAACATTTGGCTTTGAAACAACCCTTTCGAAAGCATTGATAAAAGCGGCTAACAGAACCCCTTTTGAAAGCATTGGGAAGTGGCTTCAATATTAATAAAACAAAATCTTCCCTTTCGAACTCATTGTTATAAGGCTATAAAGAAAAGCGGCCTTTAACCAATTTGAGAGGTATGAAGACGACAATAAGATTTCGACTAGGTTCAAAAGCAACTACCCTTTCGAAAGCTCCTTTTCAAAACTTAAATAAGCGGCAACTCATTCGAAAGCTTTTCTTAAAATAGAAAGGCGACAACCCTTTTGAAAGCATCATTTACAAACAAAAGTAATTCAAAGTTAATAAGGATAGCTTCTACCCCTTCGAAAGCATATGAGAATTACTTCAACCCCTTCGAAAGCTTATAAGAATAACTTCAACCCCTTCGAAAGCAAGCCTTCGACACCATCCTTTCTGCCTTTCTCCAATACACTACGTACCAATTACTTGATACCCTGTATTGGTTTCGAATGGGTTCAAAAGGCCTACTGGGCATGGTGTCAGAAGCGAGCAAATGGAAGTGGCGAAGTGGTAAATTATATCAATACTGATTTTATGCCTTACAAAGAAACTTCTTTTCATCTAACTTGCATTATTTGTCAAAATATAATTGGCTGCCAAATTCTTTATCAAAAATCTTTTTCTAAAAAGGCTGTCGAATACATCAATTAATAATTGAAAATATTTTAGCGAAGAAGCCCTTCTCCTTAATAAAACAATTAAAACATTTAAGTCCCCAAACTTAATTAATTTAGTTTCCATAGTAAATCACTTAGGAAAAATCCCCAAAAATCAAAATAATTCACTTTTAATATGTTTTCTAACATACTGAAATTTCAGACCCCAAATATATATAATTTCCGTAAATGATTTAAACCCAAATTGTCTATTTCTTCCATTTGAAAATTCATAATAAATTATCCATAACTTGGAATATTATGAAAATTTAAACTCATCTCCAAAATAATGTTTTACATAACATATTCAATCCCCATGGCATTCGAAACCCATTTTACATGATTTTAACCTTAAAATCGAATTAAACCTTTGCATAAAATACTACTTTAGATCAAACGTGGCATATAATCAAAGCATATCATCATGCAATCCATCCAAACAATTTTAAGCCTTAAACTAAAAATTAAAATATTCAATAAAACATATATAAGATGGTATAGATTATTATTCACCTTGTAAGGAACTTGAGATTTGTTCTTACTTAAATCTTCATAGCTTGAATCTTAGCTTCTACATGATTTTGAACTCCTTTTTTCCTAGGGTTATAACTGGCCTTGATCTCCTTTGTTTTTTTTATGAACATATGAATTAAGATTGCGGTAAGGGTTTAGGGGTTATGGGGTTAGATATGACTATTCCTATATTACCCTTGCCTTACTTAACTTAGTTTTCATCTTATAAGCCATTCTTATGAATTTACTCATGAGGCATTTTATAAATCCATTTAATTAAGGCATGACCCTAATAGTTTCAAATCTCAATCCCCTTATCACTCTAGTTTGTACATTATTCTATATAATTTATCTAATTAAATTTCCTGAATAATGTTATTTAAAATTAGGGGTGTTACAAAATAGGTCTTATATGACATGATCTTCCTTAATTAAGGCCGTAAATGATAGAATCTGCCTATTTCTCTTTTAAAAATGTTATAGAAGCCCACTTCATATTTAGAAGTATTAAGTGGCAAATGGGTTTGAAATTATAGGGTGGTTGATATGGCTTCATTAATATTTCATACCTTGGGAAGTGGTAAGTAAGTAATCGTGTGTGCAATGCAAGGTTAGATTAGAATTGCTAACCTTGATGGACATAACAATTAAATGGAAACCTATCATTATAAGTTTATGTTATGGATAGTTTATATTTTTTCCAATCACTAGAATGTTGTTCTGACCCCCTCCTCATTACAACCTTCAGGATAGGTTTAGAGGAACATGTCACTGGATGTACTTTTGGAGAGTCTTCTTTCTCTCATGCTCGATGCTGATGTGACAATTTGTAATCCAAGGAATACCATTAGTTCCAAGGTATTGGTCAGTATTTTTATCCTATTATTGTTTCCATTGTGAGTTTAGATTTATGTCAATCTCTGATAATTTCATGCTTATTTGCAAGTACCAAATCCAATGATCTATGCTTTGATGGACTTGGGTTTCAATTTTATCGAAATTTGGGCCCATTAGTGTGCGGGTTGTTACAAAATTGGTTTGAAGTCAAAAAGACAAACATATCAAAAGTTGTGTCCAAAATAATATAGCTCATTCAGATAACTCAAAAACAATTTTCAAGTAATATGCTGACTTGATTACTGTTTTCCAAGATTTTATAAATGAATCGGCAAAAATCCAAAAACATGAAAGTTACATTGTTATCTGTGTGCTTTTTAGAACTTCATGAATTTCAAAAACCGAAGTTACAGTACTCAAGTTATGGACAATTTACTACAGTTGTGTTAAAAAAATTCTGTGATATTTATTAATCATAGCATCAAACTGAATGCACTTTATCAAGAAATTTTGAAATGAACTAGCTAAAGCTCAAAGAATGAAAATTATAGTAATTTCTCTAAGGTTTTCTAAGCATCTATAATTTCGATGTTTGGAATATCAAAGAAAAAGTTATGGTCCAAATACTACAGCTATGTTAGAAAGTTTACAACATGTTTCAAACACTGTAACGAATTATTTGCAGTTTTTAAGTAATTTAGGTTCAAGATATGGAGAAACTCGAAACCATAAAATTATAGGATTTTATGTCTATTTTTCAAAACATATTAAATTGTGCAAATTGGAGTTCTAGAGCTTAAGATATGAGAATTTTACTATGGTAGTGTCAGAAAATTAGAACTCAAAACTAGGCCAGAAAACCGGGAAGTAGGGTTTAGAGATAACACCTTTACTTGACTTTGACGTTGAATTCGTTTTCACCATCGTTATCCAAAATGCATGGATCTCCATTTTGTTTTTCTAGGCTAAGAAACACTACAATATTGCTCGTCAAATGTGTATAACAGCTTAAAATCTGCTTCTATTGTTGTCGCTCCTTAACTCGTCTTTGTACGTACACGTTAGAAGATGTGACTGGCCTAGAAGGAGATGTTGGAACACATTTTCTTATGTTTGAAATTTTTGGTACCAAGATTGTTTTGTATTGCAAACCATTAATATTAACAACTATACCCTTAGGAACCCATATTTGTTTGTCTCGTTATTTATGTTCCTAGTTTGACAATTATTTAACTATGTCCAATATTGTCACATTTCACGCATTTGGAAAACAAACTTCTCTCCCTAACTGTGTTACTAGTCATTTGTTTATAAGTTGACAATTTTTCAAATCCAAGTCCTCTTCTGTTATTTGTAAAGGTTGATTTCCTAATATAATATGGTAAAAGACTTTTCTCCAGTGGAAAATTTTCCAAGAGTCAACTCAAGTTCGTTAAATTTGGAATTTAAAAGATTATTGTCATTTATTAGCTTAGAACAGCGAATACTAGCATTCTCTCTCTTTTGCAGATCATTTTTTTAACACCGCGTTTTCATTTTTGAGCTCCTTTACTTTGATCTTAATTTAAAGCACCTCAATTTCAAAAAGTTAGCATTTCTCAAATTCATGTTGTTCAAAATCCTTGATTTTTTTAGTCTCCTTTTCCAATTCATGATTTTTTAGAACAATTACAGTTTACTATTTTTAAAAATCACATTCGTATTCAAAGGTTTTGAAATTTTCTTTAATTTTAGTCAATTATTTTTATGATTCGCACATTTTCCACATTCAAGATTTTCAAAATTCTCCAAATCCTTCTATAAAGCGTTATTCTTCAAATCAGCCATGTTTCATTTTCCTTTGAAATAAAAAATTTCCTTTCCAAGATTTTGAAAATTTTCATTGGAGAGAACAAATTCTTTATCATAGTTCAAACATTTTTCGCAATCAAAATTTTCAATTTTCTTAACGTTTTCAAGCTCCCTTTCCAAATTTTTTTTGACGTAGTTTAGATTTTTTGCTTTTCAACTTATTATTTTTTAGTCCAAGATGATCAATGGTTTTAGTTAATTTATGACATAAGATGACTAAATCTTTAAATGAAAAATTACTTATCTCATCAGTCATTGAGTCCTCATCATCACCGTCTTCACTATCATCATTTGAATCATCTTTTGTGAACCCATTAAACATGGTTCTATTGTTGAACCAGCTTTAGGAAGTTCCTCATTATTTTGACTTTTGCACCATATTTTGAATCGAGAGTGTTCCAATTTTTTTTGCAGTTAGACACTAAGAGATATCATTAAATTCAGCGCTGTTAATCAAAGAGATAAAAGTGTTCATAACTGTAGCATTAAATAAAATACTATTTTTATCTATGATACCACAAATATTTTCAATGTTATCCTATAATTTAAAATTAATATATTTTAAATAAAGTTCCATTTAATATTTTCAATTTGAAAAATCTGTTATGTCAAAAATAGGTGGACTTACAATAGACCGATTCTCATTAAATCTACAACCAGGGTGAGACAAGGTATCGGATTTTTCCTAACAACCATGTTATGATACCACTTGTTAGGGTCGTGCAACATACCACGGAGAGAGGAGGGCAAATACCATATTTAAAATATTTCATAGATAAATAGATAAATAATGTGGAAATATAAATGCAAAAATTAAATAACACACAGATATACCCAGCTTTGGCCACTAACCAATTAGTGCTTACTATTGCCTCCAATATTATTACTATAATTATATATTCGAATGCTTACAACAGTTGTAAATTCACACTCTGTACTAACTTGAATATACTAGTCCTATTCCTAGTAACTATAAACGAACTCAATACTCTGAGATCATAATCCCTGAACTTAACCATATAGCTCACCTAGAAAAAATGTCTAGAATTTGAAGTAAAAAAAACACGAAAACAAAAAATAGGAGAGGCTTGTCAAACTTTTGTTTCCTTGAGATAAATTTCCATGACTATTCCACTTAATTAGAAATATTTTATTAATACTCTTTTGACTTTTCTTTTTAGATCCTATTTAAGTTTTCCTCTTCAAACAAAAAAATTCTTTTGCAAAGGAATCTCCATCTCCCTCAATCAATAGACATTTCCAAACTCCAAAATTGACGATCGATAATGCTTGCTGATACACCTGGTTTGTTCACCACGTCTACGGTAGAGGTTTCACCTCAATAGATGGTTACTACTTTCGCCAAATGGAGAGTCGCTTCTTGAAAGAACTTTGACTTAGTCCTGTGTTGTGAATCATTGCTTCAAAGTTCATGTTAATAGTTTGGAAGTTTTCTTCACCATGGGATGATGATGTTGCTTTATTGCGGTCAGTTTTGAGATGAATCGAGATGGATGGAGTTATCGTTGGTGTCTAGAAACGAAGCTGTCAACATGAGGAGTCTTAAATATGAAGATTACCAAAAGTGAAGCCGTCTGAATCTACTAAGCTGGTTCTTGGATTTCGAAGCTTCTGTTGATGGCATTTGGTAATACCATTGATATTGATTTTGATGATAACAACCATATAAATATAGGTACTAACGTTTTCCCTAGATGTATAGAATATTTTGCAGGATATTACACAGTTTTATACAAGTACATGATAATCAAGTTTGAAGACTGATCAATAAAGAGACAAGAGATCAAGATTCAGAGATGATCAAGACAATCTAAGACATATGAGTTCAAAGACATGAAGAGTTCAAGTCTATAGATACTAGTTAATAAACATAAGATGAATTTGCTAAAGTCCTAAAATAGCAGGTTTCTTTTCTTTAAATACTCTCTCACCAAAATATTTATTTTATTTTTTAGAAATTTTCAAATATTTTATAAAAGTTTATACATTAAAAAGTATTTAAAACCTATTTTTAAATGATTTTACAAATTATTAGAATTTTGTAACACTTTAAATTTGTTATTGTTTTTCTCAAAATATAAGGGTGTGTGACATACCCTACCTATGTATGTCGACATATGTACAGTTGAAGAGTTGTTTTTAAAGATTTGAATAGTTGTAACTTTTGGCTCCATCTCTTAGCAAATATACATGTCCCTTCAAACACTATATAGTGGGGACTGAAAAACGAATTTCAATAATTACTTTCTCACTTTTCTTCTTATTCAAAATTCCCATTGTATATTTCATAAATTCCACTTTCTATACTATTCAAATCCACTGAAGTTCAATATCTGTTTTACTACATTCATTCTCTATAATATACTCATTGATATGAAAGTATTGTCTCATCAATTCAAAATTCAAAGTGCTATAGGATATTTTGTATTCAAGGTTTGACTATTTTTATTTGGAATCAACAACTCTCTATACTATTTTGTGTGGGTGTGCTTGTTGCCCATTCAAATCAAGCGAGTGTGCTTGCTGCCCAATCAAATCAAGTGGAGGTGTTTGTTGCCCATTTAAATCAAGTGAGTGATCTTGTTGCTCGGTTAAATCAAGAGAGCCTACCCTAAGCTCAAAAAGTCAGAAGGGTATATCTTGTTGCCTTGAAATCAAGATATTTTTGTTTGCTTGCTATCTATTTAAAGTAGGCAAGTGAAAGTAAATCTGTACATATACTATATAGGACTGGATGTAGGATTGGTTAATCCGAACCAGTGTAAAACTCCTAGCATCATATCTCTTACTTTTATTTTATTTTTACGGCATATATATATATCACTACATCAGAAAATCCATTTTACCATGACTTTGGGCCGTGGTGAAATAAGTAGTGGTTAATATTTAGCCACGTCTTAAGCCATGACTAATTTATATTTAGCCATGACTTTAAGCCGTGGCTAAATATTGCTTAGCCACGGCTATTTGCCATTTATAATTTGCATTTAAAAAAACCCTTCCATGAGCAGTACTCAATAATATTACATTATTCAGCTGAGCAGTACAAAGTTCAGCAATAGAGCGCTACAATATTACAACAGTAAAGGATTATGTAATATCAGTACAACAACAGAACAATACAAAGTTCAACAATAAAATATTACAATAACAGAGCAATACAAAGTTCAACCATAAAATATTACAACAACATAGCAGTACAAGGTTCAACAATAAAATATTTGTAAACAACATGATTTTTTCTATCTGATTATTATTCAATCTTTTTAAATTTAAACTAACTTTAAAAAATAAATTAACCATCAAGTAAACTAGAAAGGATGTATGTCTACCCTAAATTTAGGATATGCTCCTCTACTTTGATTTACTGAAAGCAGGGTCACATAAATTAATATGGGTGAGCTCTGCCTAGAGCAAATTAAATTAGTCTCGAGCAGACGATTGTTATTTGTTTAATCAAAGTCGGCACACTTGATTAATTACTGCCCTACTCTGGAAAACTCAACAAGAAAAATGGGACGATCCTACTAACTTTCATAATTCATGAAATTTACGAATTCCTACATTTTTATTTGTAAAAATAAAACAATATAGAAACCTGTTGTAGATTACAAATTTGAAAACAATAAACCTAATTTATTATTTTCATTTTCTGGATTCTTGTAAATTAACAAAATAAAGGATCAAATCATTAATAAATTGAAGGATCAAATCATTAATGCAACTGCGATGATCTTCCCTTCTTACACCCAAAGGCGACACTTATACATCCTTGGTATTGAAGATTGATAGAAATCTAAACTCATAGTGGAAACAATAATAGGATAAGAATAATTATTATGATTACTACATTGAAATTAATGGTATTCTTTGAATAACAGGTTGTCACATCAGCATCGAGCATGAGAGAAAAGAAGACTTCTTCAAAAAAAACACATCCAGCTCCATTGACATATTTCTCTAAAATCTACCCTGTGGGTTGTAATGAGGAGGGGGTTAGAACAACGTTCTGGTTACTGAAAAATCTATAATTTTCCATAACATAAATTTATACCAATTGGTTTCCATTAGTTGTTATGACTATTGAGGTTAGCAATTCTAATCTAACCTTGCATTGGACACACGATTACTTACCTACCCATTTCCAAGGTACAAAATACTGATGAAGCCTTATCAATCATCCAATATTTCCAAACCCATTTGCTACTTAATACTTCTAAATATGAAGCGTGCTTCTATAATCATCAAAAAATACTTTTAAAAGAGAAATAGGCAGACTCTGCCATTTATGACCTCAATCAAGGTAGACCCCATCATTTAAGACCTATCACCAAGGTGGTTTTCTAATAATGTTGTCAATGGTTGATGGGTCCTAACTACAAAGACCACTAACCACTATTTAAAGTTTCCGACATTTAATGTCAAACTATTACCGTGTCTATCGCCAATAAAATCGTAGCCATGTAAGAGACAGTATCCAAGCCACTTAATACCTTTAAAAGGACTGGGCGGACTTCTAACCATTTAATACCTATATTCTAAGCAGGTCCTACATCACTTAATACTTACCCCCAGGCGGACTCCTCACTGGTACTATCGTTATTACGGCCTTAGGAATGTGAGAGACTGTACCCAAGCCACTTAATACCTCATTAATAAGGTGTAGGCAAACCCCTAACCATTTAACACCTATTTATAGGTTGGCCTTTACCATTTAATATTTATCCCCAAGGTGGACTCCTCACTGGTACTAGCTAGCTGACATTGTTTAGAATCTCACTAGGTTACTTTATACTTCTTTTCAAGAGAGAGGCGAACCCTAGATCAGTCACTTAGTACCTCAAACCCGAAGCGAACCCTTCCCAAGATATCCACTATCACCCTTAATTATAAATATGGAATCTAATTAGGTTACTTCTTTCGGTAGGGAGGCGGGTCCTAAAATAGCCACATAATACCTCAACACTGAAGTAAACCATTTTAGAAACATTCTTATTTATTTGGAACCTTACTAGGTTACTTAATACTTCCTTTTAGGAGAGAGGCGGACCCTACAGCAACTTAATACCTCAAACCAGAAGCGAACCTCTATGGAGATATCTTCACCGCTCCAAATTCAAAATTTGGACCATTTAATACTTTTTAATTAAAAAAGAAGGCCTAATCTCTCACGTCGTAATGGGTCTTAGGATTAGTGATATCTCACATCGGTAGTAAGTGCACCCGACTGCTGGTAGCCTCGAAGTGAAGGGAAGTCTTCCATCGAATGACTCTATTGACCTTGCATAACTAACCTATTAAGACCAAATAACCATCCTAAGTTTTTACTCGTATTATCTTAGGTAGATATTGGACTTAGCTTCCTAATTCCCCTTTTAATTAAAGAAATAAGATTTACCTTAAATGCTTGTCTACCCATAAATCCCCTTTTAATGCACTTAAATGTCAATTTGTCCATAAAATCCTAATGGACATTTCCTAAAACATTTATGTATGATTACTAATTTCAAATTAAAAACCTTTTTTACTATTCTATAGTTATTAATTCAACTTCTTTATTTATCAGTCCCATTAATCCATTTACCTATCAAATTATTACAACTCCCATATTTATTACTATTTATTTCCCATTTATTGGAGTTACAACCATTTAAATTCCTTTCCCGTTAATTAATTATACTAAACACTAATATTATGTGTAAGCATCGTTATTAGCTAAATTTTATTTAATTATTATAAGCATAGTAAATTACATATAAGTATATACTTTTATCAAATATATTCTAGTTATATATCTTTACTAAAATATTCATTTCCATGTTCAATTGCTAGAATCATATCTGAAAAGATTATCTGCTATAATTTCCATAAATTAGTCCAAAACAAAAGATTTAACTTTAAAATATAAAAGACTGCATGGTTTAAAATTACAAGGAATAATCATTTCTTTTTAATACTGAAATAGACAATGGAAACTATAATGAATTCATACTTTACACATCTGTTTCTCTTTTATTTGCATTTATTCCTTGTTAGATCAAACGCTTTATTTTTTCTAAAAGGGAAAGAAATCAAACAAATTTACGAATATTATACAGATCTAAATACCAACAAGCCAAAGATAGAAAAGTTTAGATTCCAACAAGATTAGGATAATAATCCGTATTCATAACATTATTATACAACTTATTTTTAGATCTGGAATAAATTTCATTCAAATCAATATTTTAAATTCATACTTTTGGAACTGATTTCAAGGTCAGGTCGTAAACTATTCTAAATCAATTCATAAACAAAAATATGTAGGCGATATTTATTATATCCAGATTATATTCAATTTGTTGCCTACAACTCATGTATAATAATCCAATTAGGTATAATAATCAAATAAACACCAATAGGATAATTTTCATATTATAACAATCTATAAAATTTCTCACTCACCTTTCAAAAGCAATCAAAATCTCCAGATCTGAAGTAGAACCTTTCATTCATCTCTAATCCTTTTTAATTGAAGAAATATGTAAAAAAAATGTATATAAGTTTATTAGAATTATAGATCTGAGAAGATATTTTGGATTGGGAGAGAAAATATATATATATATATATATATATATATATAACCTTAAATACACGTATAGTTGATTCTCTTCTCTTCTCCTTTTTATTAGATTTCTATTCATCTCCAATTTGTATGAATATAGATATAAATATCTTATTTTTATAATTCAGAAAGAAAGTGGAGAAGAAGAAATGGTAGAGCTTCGCTACTGCCTCCAGAAAAATATGAGAAGAAAAGGAAGAGTTAGGCCTGAATTTTAGGTGTAAGAATCAACCTCAACTGTTAGATTGAAATATATTAAATCTGAGCCGTTGGGCCTAGGCTAACCCTAGCCGCCACAAAGGGAATGGTCGACTGCCCCCTACTTAGCGGTCGACCACCCCTGGTCGACTGCCTATGATGGTGGGTCGACCAGTGGGCCCGAGTTAATTTAGTTAATTTTTCTTATTTGTTTATTTTTGTTCTGAATTCGTTTTTCGTCTGTAAATTCTTCCTTTGGACTCCAATCGCAAAATTCCAAATATGAAAGTTGCTCAGAATTCGACACGAACGCAATGGTGCAAGTTTCGTAGTCAAACTCAATCATTTGCATAAATTCCATTTTTGAAGCCTAATTAATTAACTATCTAATTAAATAACAAACGCCAAACTACGGGGTGTTACAATAACCAAAACATTTTATTAGAAAGTCCAGTGATATTATAATAATTTCTAAGGAGAAAATAAATATATATATAATAGCTAAAATGCGTTTATCTCACATTTCAACATAGTTGGGCACAACTAAAACTATAAGGGCTCATAATGAAGATTGGATTCCAACATGGAAAGGTAAGAGACTACCATCCATACAGTACACCTCTAGATAAAATATACTCGAGGGCCAACCTATGGCCCCCGCCAACATAGAGCTGGCTGCCCCTTTAACATGACAATCAGATTACATCATTCCCTGGGACCAAGGCCCAAAACAATATGCACCCTTCTTGGCCCCACTCCTCGTGTGCATACCAAATCTAAAAATTTGCTCTAGATATGAAGAATGATGCCCCTAATGGTAGCAAACCACATAGCTCTACTGCATCAACCCTATTTTAGCCATTTACAAGGTTGTGGGGTTTATGAGGTCACGTTTTACCTTTTCCTCTCTTAGCAATTCCCACTTAGAATGGTAATACTACCCTTCAAGCAGCAATGCAATGCTAGCATTCATCCATAAAAATTGTTCAAGATATGAACAAACCGAAGACACTACTTCTACTACATCTATTTTGGAATCACCCTCAGGATTAGTAGCAAGTAGCCCTTGCACTTCAAAGAGCTCTATCTTCGATTCCCTCATCTCGAACTAGACTTAAACCCCTTTCAACGCATCGAATACATATATGGTTTGGAGTGTTTATGGTTTCATGTCATCTCATATAAGTACATTCCCCTGCTTACCGGTCGCTCCAAGAACCAATCGATGATTTTCCGGTATACTCAATCCAGTTCCTTTAGAAATAATCAGACAATACATAGTAGCGAGGATCACCCCCTAACTGTTTAAGTGGACAGATCTCCTTATCATTCGTCCTAGGAAAACAGAACGAGATTTGTATGCACGGTATAGCATCATCGAAGATGGATGTGCCATATAACAAACATGTTTCTCCTAGATATTTCCAAAGTTATATCCTTCGATGTTAGGTATGGAGAGTTTCCATACCACCAAAATTAAGAAGGATTATTTTAGGCTAAGATCTGATAGTCGGTTATTTAACTATCAAATAAACAACAATTAATCACAGATTTAATTTCATAGGAAACTAAACTCGCTTAAGCCCATAAACAACCATTAAGCCTCTTTAATTAATAATTTTATCAATTAATATACTTTGTAAATACATGGAAACCATTTCCATATACTTATCTCAATGGAATAAGTATATTCACAAAACACTATAATTTCAATACTTAGAAAACATAACCATATACTTATCTTAATGGGCTAAGTATATCACAAAACTAAGGAAGATATAATATTTTCCAAACCACGTTAGATTGTGTCAAAAAACTATCATTTAAAACATTGTTTAATATAAATCCAAAACACTTAGCCTTCTCTTATTCAAAACATTTCTTTAAATCAAAAAATAAATATTATTAAAATGTATTAATAATAATTCCAAACCCTTCTTAAAATGATTTGATAACTTTTCTATATTGTACTTGAAAGGAGTTCCTAAAGGTATAAGGTAGATAACTTTTACCAATGTAAAGAAATCATAGAGTTTCAAACTGCATCCATATCGACTATCGCTGTATGGACCATAACCTTTAAAAACTTGTTTTATAATTAATATAGACTTTAAACCCCATCCCTTTATTTATAAAATATCATTTATAAATCCTTTCTATTATATTTATAAAATATCCTTTATAAATCATATCCTTTAAAAATATTATTTATAAACACCTTTAATAAATCACTTTATTAACTTAAACAAAATTAATCAAATCATTTAATTAGCTTAAGTATCATTTTACAATGGATAATCATCTTTAAATACCATTAGTTAAATAATTATTTAACTAAAACATCATTAGCAAATAATTAATTAACTTTAACCTCATAAATCAAAATAATCGACTTAAACCTCATTAGTTAAGTAATCAACTTAAACCACTTTGATTAATGTAATTAATCAACCTTAAACCTTTTTATTAAAATAACTAACCAGCTAAATCATTTTTAATAGAATAATTAATTAATCTCAAATTTAATAGAATAATTAATTAATCTCAAAACATCTTTAATAAATAATTAAGTAACTTTATATAACACTAATAATAAAATTGATTAACTTAAACCTTATTAATTGAAATAATTTAAAAAACTAAAAAACATCCTCAATTAAATACAATTAACACTAAAATATCATTAATAAAATATTATTTAACTTTAAAACAATTATTAAATAAAATATAATTAATCTTTAAAACATTTTTAATAAAATATAATTAACTTTAAAGTAACTATTAATTAAAAAATAATTAACTGTAAATAATTTCAATTAAGATAATTAACAAACTAAATCATTATGCAGATTGAGGCTTAGCGATAATAACGGTACTTAAACAAGCTTCCATTTGTTTTCATATCTCAAAGTGGTTCATATGTAAATTTCATATTGAATATGACTAGGCTACCAAGTTTCTGGCACTTAACAATTATTCATCATTTAATCCTTGTTAATTAATGCATGTATTAATTAATCTCATCAAACAACCTTTTACTTAGCAAACGCAGAACAGGGATTTATTCTGCTCAATAGGTGTCCATAATAGTCTATGCAATTCAGTTTAACTTAATAGTGTTTTATTTGGCCAAATAGATATCACTAATGGAGTATAATTAATTTAACGACATTATATTTAAAAAAACACCATTAAAATCAATTCCTATTATTATATCATAAATTTATACTACAACACAACTATCCATAAATTATGTCAAAATGTTGTACTCGTCAATACGAGTCCAACGCAAAAAAATCCACGGTTAATCAGATTTTAAATGAATGAGTTATGAATTTCTAAAGTTAACAACATAGTTATATAATTTTTTTTAAAACCAATTAACTTCCTCACCACACTCAAACGGGCCGTGCCCATTAAGCGTCTTACCCAACATGTTCCCTACTTCTTCTTCTCCACTCTCTCTTCCTCCATTACCAGTAAAGATGCACAACCAATCTCGTGCATGTGCACATAAAGATATGGAGCTACACTCCATGATTCTTAAATCCGACTTCAATAACATGTCTCCTCGTGAACCTGACCATGATAACCCGCTAAACCACATGCGCACCTTCCTAGATGATCGTGACCCCTTCGGCCTCGCTACAGGAAATGGGACAAAACCTCCATATAGTGAATGCACCTTACTAAAATTCCACCACAAGGTCGCCTTGCCTCCCTGAAGCCAACACCAATCTCCGATTTGACTGTTGCTGCACCTAGATCCATCTAGATGTAACCCTAGTTTCTGATCATCCTTGATGACCATTACCAAATCCCATCAAAACTTCACCAAAAATACCACATCCCCTCATGAAGCCAACGGAACCGACATCATCGTCTAATTTTAAGAGGATCGAGAGAAATTGATTTTTGAAATTTATAGCAAAACCCGTTTACTGTTATCAAACCATTCCGGCCACTATACTTTATGAAAACTCCAAAGATCAATTTTATAAAATCTAGAGATTACGACGATCAACTTTACAGTTGATCGCTTTTGCTAATATTCTACGGATTGGAAGATAATGATTTTTGAACTTAATTTGGGTGTTTACTTCCATTAACATGGCTAGAATAGAAGAAAGGAGAAAAGAAGTCTGCATGGGTGTGGTGTGTCTGTGTGTATATGTTCGTTTTCAGTAACATACTTACCATTTCAAAGAAAAGCACAACAAGTTTACAGATTTTATACAATATCATAAACATGTTTCATATCAAATAATAATTACTTATAAATTCACAACATTTATATTTTCATCCAAATACCAACAAAGATGTAAAATTTAGTGTTCTTGTAACGACCTAGAGTTTTGTTCGTTCGTTTTTGAACGTTTAAGTTATTTTAAATGTTGAATTTGAATTATTAAATTATTTTGAATATGGAGATTCTAGTTGAAATAGTAAAATGTTTTAAAATTCAAATATAGCGATTAATTAGATTTGGTAAATAGTAAATTAAATATTTGAACATTGGTAATATGTGAAATTTGAATTAAGTGTGAATGGGAATGATTTCTAAAGTTGATTTAAACTGTAGAATTAGAGTGATGATAGTGGACTTTTGAATGGGATTAAAAGTCGATAAATTAAAATTTGGAATTTTATATATTAATTTAATAGTGGAATTTAATATTTGAAATAGTGTAAATAATTGAATTTGTGATTTAATATGAAAAGAAATGGTTTCTAATATGAATACAAATTCTATTTGAAATATAGTTGAGTGGGTAAGTTTTTAAAATTTGAATTTCAAGTAATTTCGTCGATTTAGAAAATCGCTCGATTTAATCGACACGATATAATATCTTCCCGGAGCACAGTCTCGGAATTTGATGGAACTAGTTCCATTGGATCCGTAATAGTGTATTATTATAGGATTTCAAATTCCATAGCAATTGGATTTATCGTTTGCTCGTGGGAGCTGAAAACGCACAGAGATTAATTTAAGGAATTTAATTTAAAATAAGTCGTTTAAAGCCATAACTCCTGTATACTTTAGAATTGGCCTTCGAAACATATTCCATTGAGTTCGGAATAGGGGTAAAACATTATAAACGCCCGTCGGCACGTTCCATTTGGAGATCGGAAAAATCGAGTGTGAACATGGCTTCAAATAGTGAAATATGAGTATATATATACATTCACAATCGTCAAAATCCTAGCTTATCCTTAACGCAGCCGCAACTAATATTATGAACGGCCGAAACCTTCCATTTTCTTCCCTTGATTACGCACCATCCAGGCGATTTCACGACTCGGCTTCAACAGAGAAAACGAAGAGCTCGTTGAGATCTACAAGATCAACGGAGGAGATCGCCTATAGTTCATCGGTGAGGCTAGATTTTGGCCACGAACTTGTTTCGTTCGTTATGATTTTTCATGCTAAAGGGATAGCCGAGCTTCATGGGATCTAGGGCGTTGGTGCTAGTTGCTTAGGCCTTCGAGAAGATGGTCGCTGATCAACGAGAAAGTGGCCGGAGGAGGAGTGGCGATGGATTGTTTATTCGCGGCTATGGGTTTGTTCAAACTGGGAATGAACGAAAACGGGAAGGGAGAAGGGAAAGAATTAACAGCTAGGATCCTCTATTTCAAAATTTGCACGGCCATGATTAATTAGGGTAAAAGTAAAATTGATTTTGTAAATTTATTTATATTTAAATTTGGGTAATCTTTAAAATAGCATAACTATTTCAAACGAGGTTGGAATTGGATGAAACAGGCGGCGTTGGAATTGTAGCAATGAATATTAAATTCTGGAAGAGATTTGAGTCATTTGGAGCTAGCTAAAATCTGAGGTTAAATCGAACGTCGTTCGATTTGATTTAAAATTTGAAAACTCAAGGTGAGCTAAACTCACTCATTTGGTTAATCAGTAATATTTTATAGTGAATATAATTTATTTATACTGTTTGGATTGTTGAAATTGGTGATTTTTGGAATTGATTAGGATGACGATATAACATCTTGAAATGCTATTAGATTGGTTGAACCGGATCTAGGGTGACGATATAGCAACCCGAATTGCTATTAAACTGTTTATGTTTATTTTTAAGTTTAATTCCAGTATTGAATCATATATGTGTGAAAGTGATAATGGATTGTTTTGAATTATGTTGTTTAATTATAACGTAAATTGGATTGGAATATATTGGTGTTGTCTATTTGGCCAAATAAACACCGTCTAGTATTAAATGAAAATGTGGTTTGAATGATATGTTATAAATTTCTGATATGCTATGATGTAAAATTAGGAAAATGTTTAATTGATAGTAAATCAATATGGAATAAGTGCCATTAACGGATTGATTGTTAATCATGGAATTGTACGAATATTTGTAAATGGAACACGTGAATATCGATAGTTTAACTTGGATAGTTAAATTGAATATAATGGTTGCTTATTTAAGTACCATTGGAGCTATTGAGCTTGTTTTGAAATTTGAAAGGGTTTCGATTGTGTTTAACTTCAGATTTTATGATCTGAAGTAAAATGTTTATTTGGTAAATATATACAAGTGTTTTGTTAAGTTATTATTTATAAATGATTTGTAGATTGTTTTCATATATAAATGTTGTCGTTTTGATTTAAATTGTGTAAGAACTATTTCGAGAGTTTAAGTGGCATTATTTATTTATTGTAGTATAATTATTTGATAAATGGATAGTAAAACATCGATCACTTTATTTGAACTATATCGTTTCTGATTAACTATATAGTGGATTTTTAAGGGTTGTTTTGAAGTTATTATAACATATTATCTAGTAATTCTTTGTAAGGGTTCAAATTATATATTATTATTATAAAAGGGTTTAAAGTGGTATTTTTATGAAATTAGTCATTCATTTTAAAGGCATAAGGAATTGTTTTCCCCAGTATTTATATTAAATGGAAATATCATAAAGAGATTTCTTTTATGAAAAGAGTATTTTTAAGAAGTTATAAAGTGGAAGTGTTGGGTTTTAGAAAGAGTATATATTTTGAATGATTATGGAAAAGAGTAATTTATAAATGGTTAGGAGATGTGGAAAGAGTACCTTTTTGTAAATAAACATGGAGATTTTATAAAGAAAACATTCTAAATCAAAAAAGAAGGATAGTTAAAAAGAGAAAGGGTATTTTGGAATATTTTATACCTTTGTTTTTAAGTATACTTGTGTTTAATCATTTTAATATGATCTTGGAATAAGTAAATCTTTCTAGATAAATGGTTAAGATGCTTATACCATTTTGTAAGTATATGGAAAAGGTTCTTTAAGCTTCGAAAGGAATGATTTGAAAATATATTTGCATTGCTAAGATAAGAACTGGGTTTTTATTTTCTATGTATTGAAAATATTTCATTTTGGGAATATACTTATGTTGTGAGATAAGTATATGGAAAGGCTTTCCAAGTATTTTGAAAAGGGATTTTAAATTAATGAAGATGAAGCTCAGTGGGTTCCATGGGAAATGTAATCTATGTTTGAATGATTGTTATTTGATAGTTAAATAACCGACTATCAAATTTGGCTAAAATTTGTTGATCGTTTCGAAGAGACCGGGATCGGATTTAATCTTCCGAAAACCACTTCGATCCGATTTTTGCGTTACAAATTGTGATATCGTGAAGCTTATGAAGACGGTGAATTTTGAATGATTGGTTTTTCCAGACCCAGGACAACTTGTATGGACGATGGTCTGACAGTGCATTTGTAATGATTACGCACATTGGTTTTTTACAAACATAGATCTGTTTGGTGGTGGAGAAGGCAACTTCTCTTAGCTTAACACCCTTCCCTGAGACGTACGAGCTCAAGGGTTGTATTTTTGTAGAAAGCAATTAGTAGTCAGGGAAATGGCAATGTTAGCATTTTAAGTATGAATGTTGTTCTAAAGGTAAAACGTAGCCTCAAGCCTCATAAACCGGGAATGACTAAAACATGGGAGATGCAGTAGGGCTAATTGGGTCGCACCCAAGTAGGGTATATTATCAAATTTCTAGATACCCTTGAATACATTATATTATAAATTATGGATATGGTTGTGCATGGAAAAGAGAGCGCTCGATTAGGGTGGGGACACCCGGGGTGGTAGCATATTCGGTACTATCCAGGTTAGGGTTAGGCCGGTCCTGTGTTGGCAGGGATCGTTAGGTACGATCTCGGTACATTTTTCTAGAGGTGTACTGTGGCAGGCGGTACCCCAGTAGCCCAGTCATTGTTGGAATCCAATATCCACTACGAGTCTGTACAATTTTGATTGTATACCAAATATTGCTGAAACATGAGATGCAAGAATTTCAACTATTTTCTAATTTACTTTCTATAGACACTATTATAATATCAGATGATTTTGATATAAAATGTTTTGGTTATCGTAAGGTAAAAACCCATCATGTTTATGTGTGACATGGTCTTACGAGATACCCTTGTTTCCAAAGGATTTTGAAAAATAGTAATAATTGAAATTGAGTGTGTTTTTCTCACGTTGATTTTCTAGACTGACTCGGGTGTTATTTTATTATAATGCTCGGGTTAGACCGAGTATTACCGATTCAGGTTAGGATGCTATGGAGCTCAGGAGACGAGCTGGATGATAGAGACGTATTCACATACTTGGTTATTTCCGCTATGTGTTATGTATATGAAGACAAGTTATTATAACTGTCCGGATTGTAATATTGATTGTTGTACTCTGATTGATGTTTGTATATACATATATATATATATATATTACAGTCTTGCTTTGTGTAAAGACTTATGAGATATTATGGATTATTCGTTCCGCTATGAGATTCAGTATTGTTTAGTTTTCTTCTTATCTTCTATCTTTTCTTCTTTACCCCTAAAGATTCATATTTCCATTCAATTTGAGTTGGACACATGTGATATATTGTTGACTCAAAGGGTATGGAGATGCGGACCTTTACACTTGGTATCAGAGCTTAGGTTGGCGATATACCTAGGCTTTGGTGGGGGTTACTCTTTAGAGATAAAGTCAGTAGTACTCTAGAATGAGTTTGAGTGTATTAATAGATATGTGTGCGTATTTGTTAGTGAATATAAAATGTTTTATAGTGTGTTGACTTATCGGTTGAGTGTTTATGAATTCAGGTCGGTATGGGAAGTACAACCGTATCGATAGGGATTTCTAAACTCTTAAACAAGATAAACCGACACAGTATTGTTTTGAAAAGGGTAAATGAAATAATTTACCCAAACTATATTTCGATATAAGAGAAATAATTTTTTGAGATTATATTGTATATTGGAGTGTTTGGTTGATAATATTATAACCAAAACCAGCTTATAAGAATTGAAATGGGTTATATAACCAATTTAGAAGTATATAAGTATGATATATACAAAGGAGTTATAACTAGAATTGGATTTAAACCAGAATTTGAAAATTTAATCCAGGAAATTTTGGAAATTTATTTAAATGAATTTGAACTAAGTATTTGGAAAATTTTTAAATCTTGGAGATTTTGGAAATGTTTTCCAAAGTGATTTGGAAAGAATAATGGAGTATTATTTTGGTGAATAGAAATTGCTTTAAAATGGATTTGGGAGGTAAGGAAGCACTTAACTCACTTCAGTCGTTGGAAAATAATTCTGGCGATGACGGCCGCATCATCATTATTCATTTTCGAGTTTCTAAGTGACGGATTGCTACCGTAGTGATTGGCTATGATTATTTGCTTTTGACTTGTTGGTAAACAAGTTTTGTTTTAGAAATTTCAAAAGGGAATTGTTTTGGGCAAAACCAAGTTGTTTTAAAATTCCGAAAGTATGACTTGATATACAAAAGTATATATATATATATATGTATATTTTTGATTTCAAAATGATTTGAAATAAAACCGGGTGATTGAATTCTAGGATTTCCATTTAAATGATTTGTGAAGACAGGAGAAAATTAGTTATTGAACTTATAATTTGGAGTTGATATAGATATGAAAGGAAAATGTGAATTTTAATCCTGGAATTGAAGATTAACTTGAGTAAGTTAAATTGAATAAGACGGGTTGAAATTTAACTTAAGATAAGTTAAACAAAATTGTATTGGATTTGAATTGAAGTGATATATATAATCCAGAGTATGATTAAAAGATGTGAATGAATTTTAAGTAAATAAGTTCTTGAACTTATAAATTGAGAAATGAAATGGTAAAACTAGAATGAAATTGGTTTGATATTATGGTAAAGAAATGGGAATTCAAAATTTTGAATTGTAAATGGAGAGTGAGTTGGAATTGAATAAATTGAATATAAATTTGAATTGTGAAGTGATTATATAACTATATGTTATGAATATAAAATGTGAGTTAAACTTAAATGAAATTCAGGGAATTGTGAATAAATAAGTTTATATAACTTATTAAATTGAGAAGTGGGAAAATATATATAAATATGACCTAAAATGGTTAAGTATTTGATAACAAGAAATGAATACAATTTAAGAGTAAATGAATTGAATATGATTTTGGAGTATGGATTGGATAAGATTGGATATGAACTTAAGTTATAAGCTGAATATGAACTTAAGTAGCGATATGAAATGTTATAATAAACCTTAGAGATAATTTTATGGAATAGTTTATAAATAAATTAGCATGGAAGGAAATGTCGTTCACTATAAAATGAAGTGAATATCACTATGTGAATTAAATGAAAGTGAATGGAAAAGATGTAATATGTGATGCCCCACCTCTATACTCACACTAGCCAAGGACACTACGGGGTAATGCCATTGACTAACACGAAGAATAAGGTTGTTGAGGAGCGACCATCTGTATAATTGCTTTGTGCGAGTACCGATATGTTAGATAATATGACTTACATTTCATTTTAAGAGGAAATCCGACATATCAAATACAAACTCAAAGCTACCATACAGTGGCTATGTGGACTTCGGAAACAAATATAGAAATAAGCATAACACAAATCAGTCATAGATATTCATATCACAAAGGCAGAAACAGATATGAATATAACACATAGAAATGTACATCAAAGTAGTGGTCAAATAAGATTCACTACATCACAAAAGAATAGATACAAGTGCTAGGCAAAAGAATAATTATACATCAAGGAGTCTATATCTCAAATGTATAACAACAAATAAACTACTAAGCTAAAGTAGTTAGCCAAAAGTCAGGTGACGGGCCCTGATAAGAAGTCAAGCAGAAGCACCTGAAATACCTCGGTCTGACCCGAGTATTATTTAGGAAGAAAATAATAAACGGATCAGTCTAGCTATAAATATCAGATAAAATGAGATAGGATAAGAGATATGACCAAAAACGTATGATAACAAAAATGCCATACTGTGTCAAGTATACATCAAATAACAACAAAAATCATACAATATCTCAAATCATCTCAAAACACCAAAAAGAATCACATTCTTTAAATTATTCACCAAAGCACTAATATTGATAAAACATATCAATGCCAATCGCATAAAAATTGGTGAAACACAAATTCTAGAAATCATTAACTAGAAATCCATTATTCAGAAAAGGGGGAAGGCCTATCACAAACGGAAGCATGAAAACTCACCAACACGTGCATCACAAACGGGTCGCTAACCATAGAGCCGGTGCCACGACGTAGTACAGTGAACGCCCGAGGAACCAGAAACTCAAATAATCCAGAACATCGACGTAGTACAGCGTTACTCCCGATGAACTAAACTCAAATAATCAAGCACAACGATGTAGTACAGTGAATGCCCGATGAACCTGAACACAAATAATCTGGAACATCAACGTAGTACAGCGAACGCCTGATGAACCAAACTCAAATAATACAGAACAACGACGTAGTACAACGAACGCCCGATGAACCGAACTCCAATAAGCCATAGGTCGCTAGTCTATAAAAATGAGATGAAGCGCCATAAATTGGGGTACAACCCCCCACGTGGACAAAGAGACATCGCACATCGCTAGTATAAACCACAAAATGATCATCATCGATCATCAAGAAGTGTCGATTACACTAAGCTAGTAAATAAATGAGTTTAGCTTCATGTCCCATAACCACTGGCTTAACTTAAATATTTACGAACAAATTGTAGATTTCCACTCAAAAGTTGTCACAAGAGTTCAATCGAACAAGTCCAAGAATTAAACGACGAAGTAAATGCAAGTGTTTCATACCACTTGTTTTACTAAACCGTTTAATTAGATTTCTCATACGAATGAGGTAAAGGTTTATATATACTAATAGATTGGAAAACAGTTAAAAAGAGAGCTTTATATTTAAAATAGAGTTGAAAACATCTTTGTGAAAGAGTTTGAATATTTACTACTAGTATAGAAACCTTTGTATTTGAAAGTGACAAATCACAAAAATGATTGTAAAAACAATCAATCACCAAAGATTCACATTCGAAGACATGAATCAAAACCATATAAATCGATATCAAATCCATCAAATGGATATTCCCAAAATTCCAAAGAAAGAAGTCATCAAAGTCGATAATAAGTGATGACAACTATCCAGATCAACAACAATCGGTTAAAAATAGGAAATCCACAAAAAACATAAGCAAATAGGCAAACTGCACAATTCCATAAGTCTGAAGGTTCAATCCAGACGTCTGAGAACTAACTAGACGTCTGGTTTAGAATCCAGACATCTGGATTCGTTCTCTAGGAATAATCCAGAGAACACCCAGACGTTTGAAACTTCAAGTCAGACGTCTAAGACCGATCCAAACGTCTGACCTTGAATTTCAGACGTCTGGAATTAGTCTCTGCCTTTTTTTTCATAATCCGAGTGCATACATTTTTCTCTCCAGGTCCAAACCAGACGTCTGGTCACCTGGTCTGGGCAACAATTTGCCTAGGCCAAAGTGGACAAAACATATCGGGAAAAATCGGATGAGCAACGACGACTAAGGATTTACGCCAAGCGACAACCCAGCCTTAAAGGCTCTTCGATACACCCCAAATATCAATGTCCAAACATCCATAAAAGGATTTTCATAAAATTGAACCAAAACACCAAAATTTGGAAAATTCACCAAATCAATTGAAATCAAAAGCAAATGAATATGCACAAATGTAAGGAATTCATACCTAACAACAATGATAACTATAGACGTAGATGTGAGTTAAAGAACTCACCTTTAAAACTCAAAACACGAATGAGAAGCTCTAAAACAAAGGAAAGGCCAATTCCTCTTCAATTTCAACTCAAGTAGCTCCAATCTAAGCTAATAAGCAAATATTTCCTAAGTTAGGGTTTAGGAATTTCTGAAATTGAAGAGAGATAGAGATGGAGAAGATGAAGAGGATGCTTACCTAAGCTTCTCTTTGATGTTGGAACAAGAACTTGAGTTTCCAAATCAAACTAGGGTTTGGAATTTCTATTTCCAATCTTTTTCCCCCATTTCTCTTGAGCTAGATTGTTAGGAAAAGGAATAAGTGAATGAAGAGGAGTTGAGTGGAGTGTTAGGGTATTAGATGGGTGGTGGGCTGAAATCCAAACCCAAAACCCTAAATGAAAATATCAAAATTCTATTCAACTCCAAACATATCGATGTTTATACTCAAAAAAATTTTAAATGTCATTTTGGACTCAACGGAAGTGGTCTCGAGTCCCAATTCGACTATTTACAAAAAGTAACATTTTGGACTTTAATCCGATTAACGATGCTATATTTAAGTTCTGTTTCAAAAGTAAAGGCTTTTTGAGGTTCTTATTCAACCCATAGACAAACCTCTGATTTTTCTTCAATGGGGTATTAATATACTCGACCCCATATTTAGAAAGAGATTTAAAAGATGCAACGTAATCAGTCACAGAAGATTCACCTGGAACAAGGTCAATAAAGCGCCGAGCTAAAGTTACTTTTCAGCCTTCGGCACAAACGTCAATTCAAACCTTTTCCGGAATTGCTCCCAAGTAAGATCCGCTTCAATAATTTCCGAAATCAAAAGCTCATGCCAATCTAATGCTCTTTCTTGGAGCATGCTAGAAGCGACTTAGACTCGATGAAGATCAATAAGATTCATGCGAGAAAAGATGCGGTCACACAATCTAAGCCAAGCTTGGATTTCTATAACGTTTTCATATCCCTTGAATGGCCTTCCACCCAAAGCGGTATAATCTGCACAAGCGTGCAAACCCGAATTTAGGATGAGTTGGCGCTGGAACGGGTCCGACAGCTTGGGCATTGTTCACAAGATCTAAAAGTTGTTGAGATGACATAAATACTCCATCCTGAGGAGTAGCACTAGATTGACAGGCGCTGGGACGACCTGGTCTAACCATTTCTCTTCTTTAAGAAAGAAAGAAGAGAAAAAAGGTTATTCACAAAATGAATATCAAGCAAACTTGATTGATAAAACAAGGCATCATAAAAGAAAATAGGATAGAATGGTACGGAGACTCGAGTTAAATCCTATGGAACGATTCCTAAGAAAGACGTAGGACAATGATCCTTGCTAGATTATTCTACATTGTTCCGAAGTTTGGCTCTGATACCAAGCTGTGACGCCCCACCTTTATACTCACACTAGCCAAGGGCACTACGGGGTAATGCCATCGACTAGCACGAAGAATAAGGCTATTGAGGAGCGACCATCTGTATAATTGCTTTATGCGAGTACCGATATGTCAGATAATATAACTTACATTTCATTTCAAAAGGAAATCCGACATATCAAATACAAACTAAAAGTTACCACACAGTAGCTATGTGGACTTCGAAAAAATATATAGAAATAAGCATAACACAAATCAGTCACAGATATTCATATCACAAAGGCAGAAACAGATATGAATATAACACATAGAAATGTACATCAAAGTAGTGGTCAAACAAGATTCACTACATCACAAAAGAATAGATACAAGTGCTAGGTAAAAGAATAATTATACATCAAGGAGTCTATATCTCAAATGTATAACAACAAATAAACTACTAAGCTAAAGTAGTTAGCCAAAAGTCAGGTGACGGGCCCTGATAAGAAGTCAAGCAGAAGCACCTGAAATACCTCGGTCTGACCCGAGTATTATTTAGGAAGAAAATAATAAACGGGTCAGTCTAGCTATAAATATCAGATAAAATGAGATAGGATAAGAGATATGACCAAAAACGTATGATAACAAAAATGCCATACTGTGTCAAGTATACATCAAATAACAACAAAAATCATACAATATCTCAAATCATCTCAAAACACCAAAAAGAATCACATTCTTTAAATTATTCACCAAAGCACAAATATTGACAAAACATATCAATGCCAATCGCATAAAAATTGGTGAAACACAAATTCTAGAAATCATCAACTAGAAATGCAGAAATCACAAAAGGGGGAACGCCTATCACAAACGGGAGCATGAAAAATCACCAACACGTGCATCACAAACGAGTCGCTAACCCATGGTCGCTAACCATAGAGCCGGTGCCACGACGTAGTACAGCGACGCCCGAGGAACCAGAAACTCAAATAATCCAGGACATCGACGTAGTACAGCGTTACGCCCAATGAACTAAACTCAAATAATCAGGCACAACGACGTAGTACAGCGAACGCCCGATGAACCTGAACACAAATAATCTGAAACATCAACATAGTACAGCGAATGCCCGATGAACCAAACTCAAATAATACGGAACAACGACGTAGTACAACGAACGCCCGATGAACCGAACTCTAATAAGCCATAGGTCGCTAGTCTATAAAAATGAGACGAAGCTCCATAAATCGGGGTACAGTCCCCCATGTGGACAAAGAGACATCGCACATCGCTAGTCTAAACCACAAAATGATCATCATCGATCATCAAGAAGTGTCGATTACACTAAGCTAGTAAATAAATGAGTTTAGCTTCATGTCCCATAACCACTGGCTTAACTTAAATATTTACGAACAAATTGTAGATTTCCACTCAAAAGTTGTCACAATAGTTCAATCGAACAAGTCCAAGAATTAACCGAAGAAGTAAACGCAAGCGTTTCATACCACTTGTTTTACTAAGCCGTTTAATAGATTTCTCATACGAATGAGGTAAAGGTTATATATACTAATAGATTGGAAAACGGTTTTAAAAGAGAGCTTTATATTTAAAATAGAGTTGAAATATCTTTGTGAAAGAGTTTGAATATTTACTACTAATATAGAAACCTTTGTATTTGAAAGTGACAAATCACAAAAATGATTGTAAAAACAATCAATCACCAAAGATTCACATTCGAAGACATGAATCAAAACCATAGAAATCGATATCAAATCCATCAAATGGATATTCCCAAAAGTCCAAAGAAAGAAGTCATCAAAGTCGATAATAAGTGATGACAACTATCCGGATCAACAACAATCGGTTAAAAATAGGAAATCCACACAAAAATAAGCAAATAGGCAAACTGCACAATTCCAGACATCTGAAGGTTCAATCCAGACGTCTAGGAACCAACTAGACGTTTGGTTTAGAATCCAGACATCTGGATTCGTTCTTTGGGAATAATCCAGAGAACACCCAGACGTCTGAAACTTCAAGTCAGACGTCTGAGACCAATCCAGACGTCTGACCTTGAATTTCAGACGTCTGGAATTAGTCTCTGCCTTTTTTTTCATAATTCGCGTGCATACATTTTTCTCTCCAGGTCCAAACTAGGCATCGGGACTTGATCACCAAACGTCTGGTCACCTGGTCTGGGCAACAATTTGCCTAGGCCAAAGTGGCCAAAATGTATCTGGAGCAATCGGACGAGCAACGACAACTAAGGATTTACGCCAAGCGACAACCCAGCCTTAAAGGCTCTTCGATACACCCCAAATATCAATGTCCAAACATCCATAAAAAGATTTTCATAAAATTGGACCAAAATACCCAAATTTGGAAAATTCACCAAATCAATTCAAATCAAAAGCAAATGAATATGCAAAATGTTAGGAATTCATACCTAACAACAATGATAGCTATAGACGTAGAAGTGAATTAAAGAACTCACCTTTAAAACTCAAAACACGAATGAGAAGCTCTAAAACAAAGGAAAGGCTAATTCCTCTTCAATTTCAACTCAAGAAGCTCCAATCTAAGCTAATAAGAAAATATTTCCTAAGTTAGGGTTTAGGAATTTCTGAAATTGAAGAGAGATAGAGATGGAGAAGATGAAGAGGATGCTTACCTATGCTTCTCTTTGATGTTGGAACAAGAACTTGAGTTTCCAAATCAAACTAGGGTTTGAAATTTCTATTTCCAATCCTTTTCCCCTATTTCTCTTGAGCTAGAGTGTTAGGAAAAGGAATGAGTGAATGAAGAGGAGTTGAGTGGAGTGTTAGGGTATTAGATGGGTTGGTGGGCTGAAACCCAAACCCAAAGCCCTAAATGAAAATATCAAAATTCTACTCAACTCCAAACATATCGATGTTTATACTCAAAAAAGATGTAAATGTCATTTTGGACTCAATGGAAGTGGTCTCGAGTCCTAATTCGACTGTTTACAAAAAGTAACATTTCGGACTTTAATCCGATTAACGATGCTATATTTAAATAAAACAATTAAATATACAATCGTGAAATATGTGGGTTGTTAGATAATATAAGTTGGAAGTGAAATTAATATGAATTCAAGTGCATGTACCTGAGCTTAATTGTTCGAGAATCGATTTACATGGAATGATTCCGAGATTAATAAAAAGGTATGAATATAAGGAATGTGGATATGAATGGAATGCCAATAAATTGATTTGTAAATCAATTTGAAATTGAATATACATTGATTGGAAATGGATAATTAAATGTTTGAACCTTGTACTTTATGCATTTGAAATATACATGATATAATATGTTCTTTTATGAAAAATATGTGTTTAAGTTCGTTAAAGGAATGGAATGTTATGGAAATTTCATGGTTTTGAAACTTATGTGCTTATTTTGAGTAAGTACAGGTACAGGGAGCTGTTTGGGTAGATTTTGGTTGTGTAATTGCATATAAATGCAGCGGACTCGCTTTATAACGCTAATATAAGGTGCACTTAAGCATTAAAAGCGATACTGATATATATTTTATTTCCGACCGTGTGGGTCGAAGTATATTATACTTATCATATTTGTGATATTGTAGAAGGCTCTCCATATAGGGAAGACTCTTTCAAATTTTTTCGAAAATTTAGAGTGTTAGAATATTTTGGAAAAATTTTGTTAACTAAATTTGATTTGAAATTATTACTCGAAATAATGGAATTCGATGAATAAATAGAAATTAATGAATTTGGGTGAGTCTAAAATAAAAAAACTTAATAATAGATATTAACCAAATGGGTTTTGAAAAGAGATGGGTTTGGAGCATTTTTTTTGCCTTGGCAATTTCGGGGATGAAATTCTTTTGAGGGGGGAGTAATGTAACGACCCGAAATTTTGTTTGTTTGGTTTTGAATGTTTAATTTATTTTAAATGCTGAATTAGAATTATTAAATTATTTTGAATATGGAGATTCTAGTTGAAATAGTAAAATGGTTTAAAATTTCAAATATAACGATTAATTGGATTTGGTAAATAGTAAATTAAATATTTGAATATTGGTAATATGTGAATCTGGAATTAAGTGTGAATGGGAATGATTTCTAAAGTTGATTTAAACTCTATTTGGATTAGAGTGATGATAGTGGACTTTGAATGGGATTAAAAGTCGATAAATTAAAATTTGGAATTTTATATATTAATTTAATAGTGAAATTTAATATTTGAAATAATGTAAATAATTGAATTTGTGATTTAATATGAAAAGAAATGGTTTCTAACATGAATATAAATTCTATTTGAAATATAGTTGAGTGGGTAAGTTTTTAAAATTTGAATATCAAGTAATTTCGTCGATTTAGAAAATCGCTCGATTTAATCGACACCATATAATAGCTTTTCAGGGCATAGACTCGGAATATGATGAGACAAGTTCCATTGGATCCGTAATAGTGTATTATTATAGGATTTCAAATTTCGTAGCAATCAGATTTATCATTTGCTCGTGGGAGCTGAAAACGCGTAGAAATTAATTTAAGAAATTTAATTTAAAATCAGTCGTTTAAAGCCGTAACTCTCGTATATGGCCTTCGAAACATGTTCCATTGAGTTCGGAATAGGGGTAAAATATTATAAACACCTGTCGGCACGTTCCGTTTGGAGATCGAAAAAATCGAGTGTGAACGAGGCTTCAAATAGTGAAATATGCATATATATAGACACACACCCACAATCGTCAAAACCCTAGCTTATCCCTAACGCAGTCGCAACTAATATTATGAACGGCCGAAACCCTTCCATTTTCTTCCCTCGATTACACACCATCCAGGCGATTTCATGACTCGGCTTCAACAGGGAAAATGAAGAGCTCGTTGAGCTCTACAAGATCAATGGAGGAGATCGCCTGTAGTTCAACGGATAGGCTGGATTTTGGTCGCGAACTTGTTTTGTTCATTCTCGTTTTTCATGCTAAAGGGATAGCTGAGCTTAATGGGTTCTAGGGCGTTGGTGCTAGTCGCTTAGGCCTTTGGGAAGATGGTCGCTGATTAACGAGAAGTGGCCGGAGGAGGAGCGTCGATGGATTGTTTATTCGCGGCTATGGGTTTGTTCGAACTGGGAACGAATGAAAACAGAAAGGGAGAAGGGAAAAGGGAAAGAATTCACGGCCAGGATCCTCTATTTCTAAATTTGCACGGCCATGATTAATTAGGGTAAAAGTAAAATTGATTTTGTAAATTTATTTATATTTAAATTTGGGTAATCTTTAAAATAGCATAACTATTTCATACGAGGTTGGAATTGGATGAAACAGGCAGAGTTGGAATCGTAGCAACAAATACTATGTTATGGAAGTGATTTGGATTCGTTTGGAGCTAGCAAAAATTTTAGGTTAAATCGAACGTCATTCGATTTGATTTAAATTTTGAAAACTCAAGGTGAGTTAAACTCACTCATTTGGTTAATTGGTAACGTTTTATAGTGAATAAAATTTATGTATACTGTTTGGATTGTTGAAATTAGTGATTGTTGGAATTGATTAGGATGACGATATAACATCTTGAAATGCTATTAGATTGCTTGAACCGGATCTAGGGTGACGATATAGCAACCCAAATTGCTATTAAACTATTTATGTTTATTTTTAAGCTTAATTCCAGTATTGAATCATATATGCGTGAAAGTGATAAGTGGATTGTTTTGAATTACGTTGTTTAATTATAACGTAAATTGGATTGGAATATATTGGTGTTGTCTATTTGGCTAAATAAACACCGTCTAGTATTAAATGAAAATGTGGTTTGAATGATATGTTAGAAGCAAGAATAAATTTTTGATATGCTATGATGTAAAATTGGGCAAATGTTTAGTTGATAGTAAATCAATATGGAATAAAAGCCATTAACGGATTGATTTTTAATCATGGAATTGAATGAATATTTGTAAATGGAACATGTGAATATTGATAGTTTAACTTGGATAGTTAAATTGAATATAATGGTTGCTTGTTTAAGTACCATTGGAGCTACTGAGCTTGTTTTGAAATTTGAAAGGGTTCCGATTGTGTTTAACTTCAGATTTTATGATTTGAAGTAAAATGTTTATTTGGTAAATATATACAAGTGTTTTGTTAAGTTATTATTTATAAATGATTTGTAGATTGTTTTCATATATAAATGTTGTCGTTTTGATTTAAATTGTGTAAACTATTCCGAGAGTTTAAGTGGCATTTTTTATTTATGGTAGTATAATTATTTGATAAATGGATAGTAAAACATCGATTACTTTATTTGAACTATATCATTTCTGATTAACTATATAGTGGATTTTTAAGGGTTGTTTTGAAGTTATTATAACATATTATCTAGTAATTCTTTGTAAGGGTTCAAATTATATATTATTATTATAAAAGGGTTTAAAGTGGTATTTTTATGAAATTTAGTCATTCATTTTAAAGGCATAAGGAATTGTTTTCCCAAGTATTTATATTAAATGGAAATATCCTAAAGAGATTTCTTTTATGAAAAGAGTATTTTTAAGAAGTTATAAAGTGGAAGTGTTGGGTTTTAGAAAGAGAATATATTTTGAATGATTATGGAAAAGAGAAATTTATAAATGGTTAGGATATGTGGAAAGAGTACCTTTTTGTAAATAAACATGGAGATTTTATAAAGAAAACATTCTAAATCAAAAAGGAAGGATAGTTAAAAAGAGAAAGGGTATTTCAGAATATTTTATACCTTTGTTTTTAAGTATACTTGTGTTTAATCATTTTAATATGATCTTGGAATAAGTAAATCTTTCTAGATAAATGGTTAAGATGCTTATACCATTTTGTAAGTATATGGAAAAGGTTCTTTAAGCTTCGAAAGGAATGATTTGAAAATATATTTGCATTGCTAATATAAGAATTGGGTTTTTATTTTCTATGTTTTGAAAATATTTTGTTTGTGAATATACTTATTTTGTGAGATAAGTATATGGAAAGGATTTCCAAGTATTTTGAAAAGGGATTTTAAATTAATGAAGATGAAGCTTAGTGGGTTCCATGGGAAATGTAATCTATGTTTGAATGATTGTTATTTGATAGTTAAATAACCGACTATCAAATTTGGTTAAAATTCGTTGAAGAGACCGGGAACGGATTTAATCTTCTGGAAACCACTTCGATCCGATTTGTGCATTACGAATTATGATATCGTGAAGCTTATGAAGACAGTGAATTTTGAAACATTGGTTTGTCGAGACCCAGGACAACTTGTATGGAAGAATGTCTAACAGTGCATTTCTAATGATTACGTATATTGGTTTTTTTACAAACATACATCTGTTTGGTGGTGGAGAAGGCAACTTTTCTTAGCTTAACACCCTTGAGACGTACAAGCTCAAGAGTTGTATTTTTGTGGAAAGCAATTAGTGGTCAACAGAAATGGCAATGTTAGCATTCCAAGTATGAATGGTATTCTAAAGGTAAAACGTAGCCTCAAGCCTCATAAACGGGAATGACTAAAACATGGGAGTGCAGTATGGCTAAGTGGGTCACACCCAAGTAGGGTATGTTATCACCTTTCTAGATACCCTCGGATATATTATATTATAAATTATGGATATTGTTGTGCATGGAAAAGAGAGCGCTCGATTAAGGTGGGAACACCCGGGGTGATAGCATATTCGGTACTATCCAGATTAGGGATAGGCCGGTTCTGTGTTGGCAGGGATCGTTAGGTACGATCTCGGTACATTTTTATAGAGGTGTAATGTAGCGGGTGGTACCCCAGTAGCCCAGTCATTGTTGGAATCCAGTATCCACTACGAGCCTGTACGGTTTTGATTGTATACCAAATATTGCTGAAACGTGAGGTGCAAGCATTTCAACTATTTTCTAATTTACTTTCTATAGACACTATTATAATATCAGATGATTTTGATATAAAATATTTTGGTTAGCATTAAGTAAAAATCCGTCATGTTTATGTGTGACGTGGTCTTACGAGATACCATTGTTTCCAAAGGATTTTGAAAAATTGTAATAATTGAAATTGAGTGTGTATTTCTCATGCTGGTTTTCCAGATTGACTCGGGTGTTATTTTATTATAATGCTCGAGTCAGACCGAGTATTACTGATTCAGGTTAGGATGTTGTGGAGCTCAGGAGACGAGCTGGATGATAGAGACGTATTCACGTACTTGGTTATTTCCGTTGTGTGTTATGTATATGAGGACAAGTTATTATAACTGTCCAGATTGTTATATTGATTGTTGTACTTTGATTGATGTTTGTATATATATACAGATTACAGTCTTTCTTTGTGTAAAGACTTGTGAGATATTATAGATTATTCGTTCCACTGTGAGATTTTGTATTGTTTAGTTTTCTTCTTATCTTCTATCTTTTCTTATTTACCCCTAAAGATTCGTATTTCCGTTCAGTTTGAGTTGGACACGTGTGATATATTGTTGACTCAAAGGGTACGGAGATGCGGGCCTTTATAGTTCTCACCTTCTACATAGTTCGAAGTGCTTTAAAACTTTGATGTTTGAGTGAAGTAGAAGAATTCTAATTAAAAAGATGATTTTTACTAACTTAAGAATGGTAAAGGAGTAAAATGAAGCTATACGTGAAAAAGAAAATGAGACAAGCTTTCTTTTATCAATGCATGACAAAGGGGTAAAGACCTTAATACACTTAATTATAATTTCCATCTTTTCCATCCTTTCCCTTTAGCCACCAAAATGTCACACATGGTAAATCATGTTGGTTAATAGGCTAATCCTTGTACCTTTGTTCACTCCCACATTTAAAGTTTCGTTTCATTTCACACCTTTTCATGTTTTCAAATTTCAAATATAATTTTACATTTTCTTAAATGCTTATTATAATCACATTTCAAAGTAAATAACATTTCAAATGTTTTTTAAATCATAATTAAAATATTACAACTTCTAATAACTTGTTGTTTGATAAAAAGTAGAATATTCAAAAACGATTTTCGTTCATATTTTCTGTTTGATATCAAACAACCCATTTTTCTAAACAAAAATCAAAAATGAATTTTCTATTATTAATTATAATTTTTTTAAAAGGTTATTAAATTATTAAAACCATTTATTTGAATAATTAAACAAATTAAATGTTTCATAAATTAAATCGGTAAAATTCCGGGTCGTTATAACTAGTAGAAAATCGCAATTAGAGTACTTGCGTGCATGGGGCTGTCTTGATGAAGCAAAAGTCTATAATCCATAATTAAAGAAACTTGATTCTAGAACCATTACTTGTCATTTTACTAGTTATTTAGAGAGATCCAAAGGTTTTAAATTTTATTGCCCATCACACACCACTAGAATAGTATAGACTAGGCATGCTATATTCTTTGAAAATGGCAACGTAAATGGGAGTAATGTAAAAAGAACAGTAAAGCTCAAAGAAAATAGAACTTATGTTCCAATTCCGATAATTTGAGAGTTACAAATTTTATACCTCTTGTTTAAGAGGGTAATGAAGAAACTCGTGTTCATGATGTTCCTAATGTTGATGAAGCTCATATGTTGCCATAAGAACCCTTACAAAGATCACAAAGAGGGAAAAGATCTGCCATACCTGATGATTATATCATATACCTTATCGAGGAAGGATGTGATATAGGTAATGGAGATGATCCTATCTCATTCAAGTAAGCTATTATGAGTGATAAATCATCTACATGGTTTGTAACATCCTAGAATTTTTGTTATTTAATTTAAAATGTTTAATAAATTTTAAATTATAGGGTTTTTGGAATTTAATAATTTGAATTCAAATATGTTGGTTATATAATGTTTGATTTGTGAATTAAATATTAATTAATTGGATTTAATAACTTTATTTAACTCCTTTTAATTAATAGATAATATTGGTGAATTGAATTTGTAAATTTATTACAGAAATAAATAGATCAGATAAATATCGATTTTGGATCGAAAAATTATAAAGCAATATTTAAATGTGTGAAAAATAGCATTCCGGGGCACTGTCTCAGATTTTGATGAAACTAGTGCCATTAGATCCGGAATAATAAATTATTGTACACCGACGAGTTTCATAACGATCAGATGTACTGTTTGATTGTACAAGCTCGAAATGTGTAGCGATTAATTTTAGAAAATAAAAAGAATATAATTTGATTTTTAAAAAGCCAACTTCTGTATATGATGGAATTTGGCTCTGATAATAGTCCTATTGAGTTCGAAATATAGGTATTTGGTTGGGAACGCCATTGAGCACGCCTAGATTTGAGCTCACATGTGTTAGGGGCCTTAATTGTGTCAGCTAGTTGCCTATATAAGGAACCTCACTTTTCTCAATGACCCTAAACTCAAACCCTAGGATAGCCAAATCTAACGGCCGAGGTTGATCAAAGAGCTAGAGGTCGATTTAAGCGATGGTCCCAACTAGAGAATTGATCATCATGGTGAGGGAAGCATATAGATCGGTTGGATTGTCAAAAGGAGGTGTGAGGCAACGTAGATCTTGCTTCGAACGCGGGCAACTAAGTTTCGTATTTTTGGTTCGTTCGCCTCGTCGACGGTGAGCTAGGGAGTATGGCCAGTGGCGGCAGGTACGAAAGGACGTGGACTATGCTCGAGTGGAGTTTAGCGACCTCTAGTTGACCGTGGCGTCGACGTCGTTAAGTTGAACGGAAAGGAGTTTGTCAAGTTCGTTCATGAGCTACAGGCGGAGTTAGGGGGTGTCATTGGTGGCAATGAGTTCGCCTTGGCTAGGGCTTGCTTGGGCGTTAACACAGTGGCTGGAGGTGGCCCACGGAGGTGGTAGCTTGGAGATGAACGAGAAGTTGTTTTTGCAGCCATGATTTTGAGTGAAGAGATGATTAAAGTTTGTTTAATTAAGGTTAAGGATTTTAATTAAGTGATGCAGCAGCGGAATTACAAATTTGTATGATTCTGTGAAAGTAGCGATCGATGGATTGAAGATGCTGAAATGCCCAAATTCGTTGATCCGAAGATACCGAATTCTAGCTATCTCAAACATGTTGATAGCGCACTATACCGTGTTTAAAGATCTACGATTCTTAACACGTTGATCTAGCGCACTAGATTTCGTGAATCGGCTTCTACGATCGTTGAATCGAGCGCACTCGATTAACCGAAAGAGGAGATAGGAGATCACACTCAACTACCAATTTTTAAAGAGGTACAAAGCTCTCAAACAAAAGTTTTATTCAAATTCAACAACCATTACAAATGGCACCACCGGCCTATTTATAGAAGTTACAACTCAACACTGAAATCTTTACAACACCTAGGTCGGAACCGACTTAAAACATCACGACCTAAAGAAAACACACGACCCTAAAACATCACGACTTACGACACAGCAACTCAACATATTTACAACAACATAACACTTTTACACATAGGTCGGAAACGAACTAAAACCTCACGACTTAACATCTGAACGACCTAAAAACCAAGCAGCGTCTTCCAGGAATCCAGGCGGCATGATCTTCAGTGAACTGTAGCAGTCGGCGACCTAAAGTTTTTTGCGACCTAACTTAGGTCGTAGGTCGTACGCGACCTAACTTAGGTCGTAACTCAAGGCAGTCTTCACTCGGAATTTTGGAGTGACCTATCTTAGGTCGTAGGTCGTTGACGCGACCTAACTTAGGTCGTATCTCTTCTTCGCGACCTAAAGTAGGTCGTAACCCGATAGGTCGTTCGAACGCCTTTTCCTTTAGCTCGGTAGCTCGCGAGTTTCCACTAGGTCGCTGGAGCGACTTAAAGGACTTGTTAGGTCGTTCACGACCTAACACTTCATCATCTTGGGTTGCATTCTCTCTGCGTAGCTCTGCTTCCTCGTTAGGTCGTGAGCGACCTTCACTAGGTCGTGAGCGACCTAACTCTTCACCAAATTGCCCTAAAATCTTTGAATGATTCAAATCTGAAAAACTAGCAGATTGCGCTGCATCATCCTCCCCCTATTGACAAAAATCCAACCTCGAATTTGCACTTTCCTTTTCCACAACAATTTCATCTCCCTGATACAGAATCAAATATTTGACATTGAAAACATCAGAAGTATGAACATAATCCGGCAATCTCAACTGATATGCATTCTCATTGATTTTCTTCAAAATTTCCACTGGACCGATTTTTCGAGCTTTCAATTTATTATACGTTCCTACTGAAAAACGATCTTTTGTCAACACAGCGTAAACCAAATCACCTTCTTTGAAATTCACACATCTTCGCCTTTTATCTGCCAGTTGTTTATACTTCTCATTCGATGCAAGCAATCATTCATACACAGTTTTGTGACAATCTCTCAACTCATCAACGAATTCTGATGCCCGCTTAATCACTCCTTTCGGTTGTGGTACTACCGTTAAATCCAACGGACCCTTCGGATTTGCGGAGTACACAACTTGAAACGGACTGAAACCAGTACTTCGGTTAACAGCGTGATTATGTGCAAACTCGGCCTGACATAATTTCATATCCCAGCTTTTAAAATTATCCGGCACCAGACATCGCAACAAATTTCCCAATGATCTGTTTACCACTTCCGTTTGCCCATCTGTTTGCGGATGATAAGCGCTACTAAAGTTCAGCTTCGTTCCAACCATCTTCCACAAACTTAACCAAAAATGGCTTAGAAATCTCGTATCCCGATCTGAAACAATAGATTCAGGTAGCCCATGCAATCTATACACCTCTTTAAAGAATAATTGAGCAACACGGACGGCATCAGCTGTCTTCTTGCAAGCGATAAAATGTGCCATCTTGGAAAATCTATCTACCACAACAAATATAGAATCATTTACTCGCTGAGTTCTAGGCAAACCCAAAACAAAATCCATGCTGATATCAACCCACGGTTTAATAGGCATAGGTAATGGCATATATAATCCCGCATTCGTCGCTGTTCCTTTAGAAACTTGACATATATGACATCTTTCCACAAATCTCTCTACTTCTCTTCTTATAGTAGGCCAAAAATATGATTGCGAAATCAACTGTAATGTACGGTCTCTACCTACATGACCTTCCTCATGCAACTCTTTCACAATCTTCATTCGTAAGCTGCCTTCTGGTATACACAATCTGTTTCCCTTGAAAAGAAAGCCATCCACTAACACATACTCATCCGTTTTTCCCTCCTTGACTTCATCCATGATCTTAGCGAAGTAAGGATCATCAACAAACAAATCTGGCAACACTTCAAACCCTGTCACCTCAACCTTCATTGTAGTCAACACATGACTCCTTCTGGTCAATGCATCTGCAACTCGATTTGTAATTCCCGATTTATGCTTCACCATAAATGTAAATTGTTGCAAGTATGCAATCCAAGAAGCATGCCTTGCTGCAATCTTGTCCTGTCCCTGCATATGCTTCAACGCTTCATGATCAGTATATAAAACAAATTCTTTATGAAACAAATAATGTCTCCAATGTTTCACAGCTTGCACGATAGCATAAAATTCGACATCATAGGTATTATATCTCATCTTTGCTCCCGATAACTTCTCACTGAAATATGCAATAGGACGTCCTTTCTGACTCAACACTCCTCCAATTCCAACCTTAGATGCATCAGTATGTAATTCAAACAATAGCTGAAAATCTGGCAAAACTAGAATTGGTGCTGTCGTCAAAAGCTCTTTGATCTGCTCAAAAGCAACCCCTGCTTCCTCCGACCATGAAAACTGTTTCCCTTTCATACAGTCAGTAATTGGTGCCATCACGCTACTGAAGTGTGGAATGAACCTTCGGTAGAATGATGCCAAACCATGAAAACTTCTAACTTCGGTTATCATCCTGGGTTGAGGCCAATTTCTGATTGCTTCAACTTTATTCTGATCAACATGTATACCTCCTCATGATATAACATATCCCAAAAATAAAACACTCTACGTCATGAACACGCATTTCTTCGTTGCAGCATAAAATTGTTCCTGTCGCAGTACCATCAACACTTCTCTCAGATGTTGCAAGTGTTCTTCTGGACTTCCACTATATATCAGTATATCATCAAAATACACCACCACAAACTTCCCAATGAATGGTCCAAAAATCTGATTCATCACCCGCATGAATGTACTAGGTACATTCGAAAGGCCAAACGGCATCACCAGCCATTCGTACAATCCCTCACGTGTCTTGAACGCTGTTTTCCATTCATCCCCTAGTCTGATTCGAATTTGATGATAACCAATTTTCAAATCAATCTTCGAAAATATAGCAGCTCCACTAAGTTGATCCAACAAGTCATCCAGTCTAGGCATAGGAAATCTGTATCTCACTGTAATCTTATTCAATGCCCGACTGTCGGTGCACATTCTCCACGTCCCGTCCTTCTTGGGTACCAACAAAGCTGGCACAACACAAGGACTCAAACTTTCCTGCACACGCCCCTGTTCAAGCAATTCTTCCACTTGCCTTCTCAACTCCTCATGTTCTTTTGGACTCATTCTGTAGTGTGGTCTATGTGGTAACACAGCTCCTGGAACAAGATCAATTTGATGTTGAATGTCTCTCAACGGTGGTAACTCCGTTGGCAACTCTTCAGGAAATACATCTTCAAATTCTTCCAGCACTGGCTTTACTTCTTCAGGAACCTCAACCAATTCATGATTCTCTCGTCCAATCAACAGAAATACTTCAGGCTCCTCTTCTACTTCCTTCACAAACTCCTTCAAAGATAGCAAAGTTTTAAGCTCTTCAATCTCCTCCAACTTGCTTTCTTCCTGTTGTCGCTTCTTAGGAACTAAAGTAATTTTCGTTCCTTCAAACATAAAACTGTAGCTGTTCGTACGCCCATCATGTTGTACGGCTCTGTCATACTGCCATGGTCTTCCCAACAACAGATGACATATGTCCATATCCACAACATCACACCAAATTTCATCCTTGTATTTCTTCCCAATTGAAAAATTCACACAAGCTCTTCGTCCAACTTTCACCTCCCCACCTTTCCTCAACCAAGCTAAATTGTAAGGTTTAGGATGCTTCTCTGTCTTCAATGACAACTTCTTCACAGCTTCTGTAGAGATAATATTATCACAGCTTCCCGCATCAATGACAAACTTGCAAACTCTTCCCAAGATAGTGCATGTTGATTGAAAGATGTTACTCCTTAACCAGCTAGTCTCTTTCTCTTGCTTCGGTGTCAAGCAATTCCTCCTCATCATTAAAGTATACCCATCATCTCCTGACAATAATTCTTCCTCCTCAACCTGTAATGGATTAGAACATTCAGCCTCCTCATCCTCATCCTCAACCTCAGCTATCATTGCTCGCTTCTTTGGCTTTGGACATTCATTGCTCTTGTGACCAAGTTCCTGACAATTGAAACATTTGATACCACTATTGACTCTGGTCTTCGCAACTTCATTAACAACCTGTTTTGCAACAGCCTTTGAAACATTCACATTGCTACTAGCTCCTTTCACCGGATTGTTGGAATTTGTAAACACACCACCACCTCTTCTGCCTTGCTTCTCCCAAGCTAACGCCTTCTGGTGTGCTTCTGCAGCAGATCTGGGATCAAACATGTTCACCATATCTTGGATCTGCATTCTCAACCCTCCAACAAATCTAGCTATCAACTGTTCCTCTGTCTCCATAATATCATTCCTGGCAATAAGCTGATAAAATTCATCTGCATAGTCATTAACAGTCTTTGTCCCTTGCCTCAAGTTTTGCAAACGTTGATACATAAGAGACTGATAATTGTAAGGTAAGAATGTCGCTTTCATCAACTTCTTCATCTTTTCCCAAGATTCAATCTTTGACTTTCCCATCCTCTCCCGCATAAGCTTAGTTTGTTGGCACCATGCCATAGCTCTTCCTCGCAAACGAGTAGCAACTAACTTCACTCTCCGATGCTCGGGAACAAAAATTTCTTCCACATTAGACAACCAATCAAGGAAGTCTTCAGGTTGCATACCACCCTTGAATTCTAGAATTTCAGTTTTCATCCCCGATTCCCATCGACGATCATCCTCAACATCCCGATATGCATTTCTTCCTTGACCTCGTCCTTGTCCTTAAACACTACCACCATCAAACTCCTCTTCAAAATCTGAAGTATATCGATGTCGATCCTGACCACCAACATCTCTACTACCACCATTCCTTCTTCGATCACGATCATTCACATTCCGATCACTATTAACACTTCTCTCTCGATTTGAATGAGGTGAGACTCTACTTCTTCCATTGTTAGATTCAGGTGAAACCCTTCTCCGATTTTGATTCATCTCTAACATCATCCTCTCTAATCTTCCAATACCTTCATCTAACTTCTCATTGAATTTGTTACTTATGCGTTGTTCCATTTGTTCGGCATCTTCCCGTTTATACAAATCTTCAACAGTTTGATGTCGATTAACTCTTCTCGGTGGCATGATTTGACTCCACAAACTGATACCAAATGATGTTTGGCCTTCAACTTGAACTTCTATGCTCGGCTCAAACACTTCGATACAAATGATGCACACTTCAGCAGGTAAACTCTCGGCCTTGATCTTTAATAAGTGATGCACGGCTCCAAACTTCTCAAACTCTTCGAATGATAATTGGCTCCAAGTCTCGGCTTAGCTATGATTGGCTAAGTCTAGCTGTGATACCAAATGATGCAGCAGCGGAATTACAAATTTGTATGATTTTGTGAAAGTAGCGATCGATGGATTGAAGATGCTGAAATACCCAAATCCGTTGATCCGAAGATACCGAATTCTAGCTATCTCAAACATGTTGATAGCGCACTATACCTTGTTTAAAGATCTACGATTCTTCGCATGTTGATCTAGCGCACTAGATTCCGTGAATCGGCTTCTACGATCGTTGAATCGAGCGCACTCGATTAACCGAAAGAGGAGATAGGAGATCACACTCAACTACCAATTTTTAAAGAGGCACAAAGCTCTCAAACAAAAGTTTTATTCAAATTCAACAACCATTACAAATGGCACAACCGGCCTATTTATAGAAGTTATAACTCAACACTGAAATCTGTACAACACCTAGGTCGGAACTGACTTAAAACATCATGACCTAAAGAAAACACACGACCCTAAAACATCACGACTTACGACACAGCGACTCAACATATTTACAACAACATAACACTTTTACACATAGGTCGGAAACGACCTAAAACCTCACGACTTAACATTTGAACGACCTAAAAACCAAGCAGCGTCTTCTAGGAATCCAGGCGGCATGATCTTCAGTGAACTGTAGCAGTCGGCGACCTAAAGTTTCTTGCGACCTAACTTAGGTCGTAGGTCATACGCGACCTAACATAGGTCGTAGCTCAAGGCAGTCTTCACTCGGAATTTTAGAGCGACCTATCTTAGGTCGTAGGTCGTTGACGCGACCTAACTTAGGTCGTATCTCTTCTTCGCGACCTAAAGTAGGTCGTAACTCGATAGGTCGTTCGAACGCCTTTTACTTTAGCTCGGTAGCTCGCGAGTTTCCACTAGGTCGCTGGAGCGACTTAAAGGACTTGTTAGGTCGTTCACGACCTACCACTTCATCATCTTGGGCTGCATTCTCTCTGCGTAGCTCTGCTGCTCTGCTTCCTTGTTAGGTCGTGAGCGACCTTCACTAGGTCGTGAGCGACCTAACTCTCCACCAAATTGCCCTAAAATGTTTGAATGATTCAAATCTGAAAAACTAGAAGATCGCGCTGCATCATTAAGGAATTATTTTTATCATTTGATTTGAAAATCTTATTAAACCCATTACTATTTCATATGAGGTCGGAGTCGAGCACGGTGAGTTGCGTTGTACTCCTGGAGCTGATATCTTCGTTATGGAGTTGGTTTGGTTAGAATTAGAGCTTGTTGGAATTTAGGCTAAAATCGAATGGCCGTTCGGTGTTAGTTCAAAATAGAACCATTCAACAGTAACTGGAAATTTCGGTAAGTTTACTCACCTTTAAATTAGCTATATAATTTCTGTGATGCTATAAATTTATTATTGAATGCTTGGTTGCTAGTTTAGATATTGTTGTTGTTTGATTGATTGTTTGGTTGACAATCATGTTTTTGTAAAACAGATGACATATTAACTTGATTGCGATGAACCCATATGACTATATATATTGTTCATAACTATTGTTTTGTAGGGAACATTTGTAGAGAGACTTGATGGGTTTCTCGCCATTAATAATTATTTATTTCTTTATGCTGCTTAAATTTATATTTAGTTGAAATTAATCATGATATTCTATTTAAATTGTTTAAGTGTCTTTATAGCAATTTTTTGCTATAATGACAATTATTGAATATCATCTCCTAAACACTTCGTATGTGTTGTCTTGAGCTTGTATTTTCATAAAGATATTTAATTCATTAATCATTTTGATTTATGATATTTAAACTAGGGATAGTTTGGCTAAAGTTCCTATTAAGTTTCAAAATACACCAAACATCCTAGCCAAAAAAAAGTATGTAAATTAGGTCCCTAGAATTAAGTTATTGAATAATTGCATACATTTATACAATTATTCAGTGAATAATTGTAGACATTTATGCAATTATATCCAAAAATTGCAGACATTTCGGCATTTTTTTCAAAAAATTTATGAAAATTTCCACAATTATTCAACAAAAAAATTGCGGAAATTTCCACAGTTATTCGCTGAATAATTGCAGACATTTATGTAATTTTTGAATATAATTGCATAAATGTCTGCAATTATTCACTGAATAATTGCATAAATGTATGCAATTATTCAGTAACTTAATTCTAGGGACCTAATTTACAGTCTTTTTTTGGAAGGAGTTTTCATGTATTAAGTTTGATTTTAAGGACCCGAGCCTAATATTCACTTTAAATTAATTAATCATTTTAATTAATGATGTTTTAAATTTGTCGAATCATTTTAACTAATGGTGTTTGAATTTAGTTAATCCATCTAGTTATTTGAATTTAATAAATTGTTTTAATTAAAGATGTTTAAATTTAATTATTCGTTTTGATTAATGATATTTAAATGAATTAATCATTTTAATTAATGATATTTGAGTTTAATAAATCATTGTAATTGATGATTTTTAGAAGTAATTAACCATTTTAAAGAATGATATTTGAGTTTAATTAATTATTTTAATTACTGATGTTTTAAATTTACTTAATCGTTTTAATTAACGATGTTTGAATCTAATTTATTATTTCAATTTATGATATTTGAATTTAGTTAATATTTTTGATTAATGGTGTTTTAAAAGCTAATTAATTGATTTAATAAAAGAGTTTAAAGTAAATTAACTAGTATAGTGAAAGTGTTTTAAATTGAAATAACCAATTTAGCGTTTTAAAGTTAATTATCTGATTTAATAAAGGTTTTAAATTTAATTTACCGATTTAATAAAACTCTATTTAGAAAATTAATTGTTTAAATAAAGATAATTGATTGATTTATTAAAAGAGATTATGAATTTGATTAATTATCTTTCGGGGTAATTATATTGTTTTTCTTTAAAAAATTAAAGGAGTATAAATGAGATTAATTATCTTTTGGGATAATTAATGTTGGTTTAAATTTATAAAAGGGATTTTTAATTTGATTTATTTGTTTGGGAAAATTAATGTGGTTTTAAAAGTTATAAAGAGGTTAAATTAGTTATCCTTCAGAATGAATTACCTATGATTTAAAATTTATAGAAGTAATTTAATTGATTCGTTATCTTTTGGGATAATAAATATTGTTTTAAATTTTATAAATAATAGTTTATAAATAAGAATATCTTTTAAAAGGAATTGTTTCAAAATAAAGCTAAGTGTAAATTGTTTTTGGTTGTAATAAATAATGTTTTGACATTTGTTTTGACCTTGGTTATAATACTCTTAGAAAATATAATTTGACCCTTTAAAAGAATATTTTAAAGAGTAATTTTAAAGTGTCTTTAAAAGTGTTGTGATGTGAAAATCAAGCGCAAGTGAAAAAACCATCTTATCATTTCTGATAGTGGATTGATCGACTATCGACTTTGATTCTACTCTATAATATGTCACTCTAAGACGATGTGTTGCTCATTTGAGCTTTGTTATCCTTTGTTGGAAATGACTAAACCCAAAGAGCGAGTGGAAGCCAAGCTATGTTGGGTTGCTCCCATTAGGGTATTTTCACATCAACTTTAGATTGGATTTGATTTGCGCAGTAAGATGTGAAATGCTTGGATTCTCGGTAAGGTTGGCGGGGTCCGGCTTGGACGTGTCCAAGAGGTGTCACAGAGTAAATGACCCTCTCAAGTATATTTCTAGAGATATACTTTCGGTAAGGGGGGTGTACCTTCCTACTCATTGTTGAAATAACTTCTCATTTTTCCTTATTGTTAGTTCAAATCTTTGAATTGTTTCCTTAACTGCATGGAGAACTACCTTGTGCTATTCTCTATGTTCAATTATTTCTAACCAGCCTTTCAAGTCTGGAATTTGATGTTATTTATGCACATTCATTCAGAATGGGATTTGTTCTTACTAGTACCCACCCTTTTATTTGGTTTGTTTCTGTTGTTTATTTCCGTTCTTTCTTGATTGGATTGTTGTTCTGATTTGCTTCCCATTTCTTCATCTATGGATGTTATTCTTGTGAGGTAAAAACCCGTTCCGCATTAGCGTTGTGGTCTCGCATAATATTTATATATTTATCATATTACTTGAGATTTCTCCCGCTGGTTTTCCAAACTAACACTAGTGTTATTTTATTATAATACTCAGGTCAAACCAAGTTTTTCCCAGGTTGGCTTTGGTGATATGGAGTTATTGGAGAAGAGCTGGATATTCACCTATCATAATGTTTTATTTTCCACTATATTATATTGTATACCTATCAGCAATTATAAGGTTAGAATGTTATAACTATCCAGCTGATAAGGTTTATTTTTAACTCTGATGTACTCTTTATTTTGGAGTGACAGTTCTTACTGTCTTATTATATTATATGTTGTCGATTCCACTGTGAGATTCCGATTTCCTAGTTCTTTATTCTTTTCTTTTTCTTTTACCTCGACAATCTGCCTTTTCCGCAGTTGGATGTTCGACATTTGAATAGCATGGATGTATTTGGTGTCCACTTTCGATGGTCGAATAGGCGGGTCATTACATGGTTAGAAACCATGAATGACATGATGAAATCTATGCAAATTAATGAAGTTTGGGGTCTTGTTGAGTTTCCTATCGGGGTTAAACCTATAGGTTGTAAATGGGTCTATAAAACTAAAACTGACTCCAAAGGTAACATTAAAAGATTTAAGGCCAGATAAATCGCTAAAGGGTTTACAAAACAAGAAGGTGTATATTTTGATAATACATTTTCTCCTGTCCCAAAGAAAGATTCATTAAGAATTTTTTTAGCCCTCGTAGCTTACTATGATTTAGAACTACATCAAATGGATGTGCAAAATGCATTTCTAAATGGTAACTTGCATGAAAAGGTTTTTTATGAAACAACCTAAAGGGTTTTTTTTGTAAAAGGCAAGGAGCATATAGCATGTAGGTTAAATCATTCAATATATGGGTTAAAACAAGCTTCACGATAGTGGTATCTTAAGTTTGATGAGGTTATAATCGAATTTGGATTTAAAGAAAATACAATAGGTCAATGCATATACCTCAAGATTAGTAGGAGTAAATTTATCTTTCTCATTTGTATGTGGATGATACTTTATTAGCAATTAGTGATTTAGACATATTATATAAAACAAAACGTTTTCTATCAACTAATTCTGAAATGAAGGATCTTGGTGAAGTCTCTTATGTTATAGGAATTGAAATTTACTGAGATCTGTCTCATGGGATCTTAGGTGTATCTCAAAAAGAATATATTGAGAAAGTGCTTAAAAGATATAACATGCACAATTTCTCTCTCAGTGTTGCTTCTATTGTCAAGGGTGACAAATTCAGCAAGATCAATGTCCTAAAAATGAAATAGAATGTGCTCAAATGAAGCAAATTCCTTATGCTTCGGTGGTAGGGAGTCTCATGTATGCTCAAGTTTGTAAATGGCATGATATTGTGTTTGCAGTTGGTATGCTTGTCCAATATCAAACTAATCTAGGAATGGAACATTAGAATGTTGCCAAGAATGTTTTGCACTATTTGCAAGGGACAAAAGAATATATGCTTACTTATAAAAGGTCAAATAACCTTGAAGTTATTGGTTATTCCAATTCAAATTTTTCTGGATGTGTCAATAGTAAGAAATCCACATCTGGTTACATATTTATGCTTACAGGGGACCTATTTCATGGAAGAATGCTAAGCAGTCTATAAAGGCATCTTCCTTTATGCAAGCAGACTTTGTGGCATGTTATCATGCTACTAGTCAAGCAGTTGGGTTAAAGAATTTTATACTGCGACTTCAAGTAATTGATAGTATTGTGAGGCTACTTACCTTATTTTGTGATAACAAAGCTGCTGTTTTCTTATCTAAGAATAAAAAATCAAGTGGGCATATAAGTGGATTTACATTAAATATCTTGTTGTTAGAGATAGAGTCAAAGATGGTACAATTATAATACAACATATTAGCACAAGAGCTTTGTTAGCTGATTCTCTAACAAAATCGCTTCCACCCACTCTTTACAAAGAGCATGTTGCCAGCATGGGTTTAGTTAATGTATTATAATTTTGGCGTTGCAAACTATATATATATATAATGCTATGTGCTAAGTTTTAATTATGTACTGACTTTGAATTTATAAATTTTCTTAATATGATGAGCGTAATTTTATTTATTCTAAGCAAATTACTTATGAGGACCAATTAAAGATTATTAACCATTGTTGGAAAGAGTACCAATGTTATAATTAATAGGGATCAAATAATGACATTTGTTATTTTAGTTACATTAGTTTGGTTTAGTATTTCTAACTGAACATGTTTATGATTAATGAAAACTATATTAGTCGATTTTGAATGTGTGCTTTAATATGTTATAACATTACGACGAAGTGGGAGATTGTCAGTCTTATTTATTATGTGGCCTATGTTATAATTATACAAAAATTTCATTTTAAGAATTAATGAAAAGACATCTGAATTATTGATGGAAAAATTTAGATTGCTATTAATAATTATACTAGCCCCAAAGGTTGCCTCTGAATATATATAGACCCCTTCTCTATTTGGACTGATAATATTCCAAAATTAAAATGTTCTTCTGCCCATTTTGTATTTAAGGGATTATTTCTGAAATATTTTTTAAGTCAAATTGTTTTTACAAAAGGAGAGAGGGGAAGAAAATGCAAAAGGGTCTTCATCAGCAGATCTGAGGAAAAGCATTAAAGATTAGAATTAACGCTTCCGCCTAAAGATGTCTTCACTTCAGAACTGTAAGATTTAAGTTCCTTTGCTATTTTATTTTGGATTGACTGTGTTTTAGCTGAAAAACAAATTACAATCTGTTTTTAAATCTCTTTCACCGGAAAGACAGAATGCTAAGGTAAAGAAAAAGAAGAAAATAAAAGGAACAATAAAAAGGAGAACAAAAACATCATAATCGCACATGCGGAATGATAATATATGTTCGTACCAAAATTGGTCACAAACCCCGTTTAGAAGGATTATGTAGAGAGATTAATGAAGAAAGTCAATTTAAACAGAGAACAATATGCTAAATTGAATGCAAAGACGAGAACACTAGATTTATAGTGGTTCGGCGTAACTGCCTACGTCCACTTTGAGGTCAAACTTTATTGCTTTACTTGGTAATTGATTACAGATACAATCCATACACCAATTACTTGAATACAATTGCTAAGTGAAAAGAACGAGTCTTGAAAGCGGTAGAGTCTCCCTAGTGTTCTCGAAAAAAGGTCCTTTTCACTATGCCCCTGCCTCTCTATTTATAGACAAAGATGGGTTGGACTTCCCTGGTGGGCCTGGCAACTGAATACCTCGGCCCAGAAAGAGTGAGTTCTGTGTGCCGAACCATAGATGCCAAACAAACTGATGTCGAACGATGTCCTCATGCCGAACGAAGTGCTGTGCTGAGTGGAGAGTGCAGGCCGAGCAATAGTTGAGGCCAGTCGAGATTGGATGAATGCCGAACACCTCTAGATGTCAAACATCTCTAGAAGCCGAACAACTCTGAATGCCGAACGAGGTGTGGATGCCGAGCAGTATGGAGCGCCGAACGCTCTGCCATGCCGAACGGTCCATGTATGCGAAACGCTCTGCCATGCCGAACGATCCATGTATGCCGAACCTTTGCCGTGCCGAACGATCCAGGTATGCCGAACGATCTGCCATGCCGAACGATCCATGTATGCCGAACGCTCTACCATACCGAACAATCCATGCATGCCGAATGCTCTGCCATCATGCATGCCGAACTCTCTGCCATGCCGAACGATCCATGTATGCCGAACGCTCTGCCATGCCGAACGATCCATGCATGCTGAACCCTCTGCCATGCTGAACGATCCATGTATGCCGAACATTCTTCTTCTTCTCTTTTTCACTTTTCACCTCCGCGACTTTCCAAGAGTACATGACTTACCTCCCTTAAATTATATTCAACTCCTACGATCTTTCCTTCTTACTTCGAATCCAACAAGCCCTTTCTAAGTTAAGGTCGAACAATCTGTCAATCTTAAGTCCACAGATCCCCAAGCTCCTACCGTTTCTTTCGGTAAGAAACTCTCGATCTTTCTCTCGAATTAGAAAGCTTAACACAAAAATCAAACTCGTAAATTCCCCGTAGATTAAAGGAAGTAAGAGGAGTGTGGGTGATGAATTAGAGGTAAGGCCTAGTGAAGTGGATCGGCATGACCGTGGTTTGACACGGCTTGCCGAAAGACTTGGTCACGCTGGTTGGGAGAGATGGAGGAAAAGAGGAGAAGTGATGTTAAGGGCAGAAGGCCGAGCGAATCGGCTCGGCATGACTTTCTGCGTGCACTCGTTTTCAAGCCGAACAGAAGAGAGGTCGAATAGAATTCTGGCCGGACAGAATTTTGGTCGAACAGAATTTTGGCCGATCAGAACGAAGGCCGAACAGAATTTAAGCCGAACAGAATCTAAGCCGAACAAAACTTAAGCCGAATAGAACTTAAGCCGAACAGAACTTAAGCCGAACAGAACCTAAGCCGAACAGAACCTAAGCCGAACAGAATTTTGGCCGAACTCCTATTCATCTTGCCTAATCATATAAAAAAACACAAGGACAAGCACCTAAGCATACTAGCATATCGAACTAATCTGGACTGATAACTTCCTAGTTTCAACAATCACAAGCCTGAACTTAAACCGATAAAAATAGATAAAAGCTTTTAACACGCAATGCCAACATCCGAGTTCAAAATTGAAAACATCGCAATGCTAGCTTTCGAAGACGGTCATCGATGACGGTCTTCGAAGACGATAGTTCAAAGCTCAACTTTATACCATCAATTCTGTGACTTATAATTTCCCAACGTTTACACTTGAATGATTGCACTAGTTCACACACTACACGGGGGGAATGTTCGTATTGTTAAGTCTAACGTCGATTATTTTTCAAGTATAGTTCGAATAGGTACTTCGCTAGATTCAATCTTTATCAGCGATGTCTAGGAAATCTAGCTCCACCACGATTTCAGACAGGCCTGGGCCGTCCTCCCGACGAGAAGTCGTAGATGCTTCAAACCCGTCAACTTCCCCTGCACATGACTTAGCTCCCGATGCTCTGGAGGCAGCAATTTTCTTGGACAACCCTGTCGATTCACTTGCTTCAAAGATTAATGAAAGTACACTCCGTTGGATATGCTCTGTCCATGGAATCCCCTTTGATGACGTGCTAGTTCCATCGGGGCATGACCATCCACACTTGCCCCCAGTCGGATACACAGCTTGTAATAAATTCATGTGCTGGGTTGGCAGTGTGCCACCGTTCAACTCGTTTCTTCGAGATGTGCTGCAATACATCGACATTGCCCCATCGCAACTGCACCCGAACGGCCATGCATTCCTCTACGGTACTTGCATCCTCTTTATGAATGTCTTCTCTAGGCTTCCAACTCCGGGCGATATCAGGTACATATATTGCATCAAGAAGCGGAAGGATAGCCCATCATTCATGTTTCTCGAGCTGCACAACAAATGTCAAATCTTAACTAGAGCGTGGACCAAGTTCGCCTTGTATAAACAGGAATGGTTTTATGTGCGTTGTCCTCCCGGCTTTGCGAGGAGATGGGTTGAAGGAAGTAAGCCTTTTTCTTGAACCGTTACTTATGTTTAGCATCAGCCGTACCTTTTCTAACTTTTACCCATCTTTTCAGGTATCATTCCACATCCTGACGGCCGCGGATACTCTGATGCCGTCGAAGCTATTCGAGCCCTTCCTGCCAAAGAACGGGACATTAGAACTCTCATTTCGAATGAGTCACTTACAAGGCTTGGACTGTTGGCAGAAGGCCGTCGGATAAGCCTTCCTCAAGGCATCACCATTCCCAGGCCTGCCTCTAGCAAAGGGAAAAAACAGGCCGAGTCTTCAGCACGCAACGCTCCTAATGCACTAGAAGAGCGGGAAATTAAGGAGACTGAGACACTCGAAGCACAAGATGAGAATGTTGGTCCCACTCAAGATCCAATGGTCGAAGTTCACGACATCGAAACGTCATCTTCCCCTTCTAAGGGGAAAAAGAAACCGATGTACAAGATGAGGAAAGAAAAAGTTGGCGGAACTTCTAAAATTACCCTTGTTCCAGTGGAGAAAGAAGCTTCCTCACAACATTTAGAAAGTTCTCTGAAGGGACTGTCGAACCTTACCATTCCTGACGATCTACTCAACTACGGTTTCGATGATCCAGAGGCCCTCATGTTTCATTTGCCCGCTAGAGGCGATACGGGAGTTCAAGCCCGAGTCCAGGGAGATAATACTCCAATTAGTAAAGAAACTGGTTCGTCGGGGGGAAACACTAGGACACACACGGACACGTGCACTTCACCCTACACTTCAATCTTAGCCGTCACCCTAATCTTTTCTAACTTATCGTTATTCTCATTTTATGCAGGTGACATGGGATGCTCCCACGGATTTGATCGTCTCCACGGCTCATCCATCTTTCATCATTCTGGCCGGGACTCGGGCACTAGCAAGCACCGGGATAGGGACGACTACGGAGATCGAGACAACCGTCCCCGAGAGTCGACTTATCGAATGAAATTGTATTCTCAGTCTTCATACTCTCACGATCTTCCTCCTCAAACAGAACCAGATAGAGAAAAATCTTCGCAGAAGGGGTCTCAACCCGATGTTTCTCGAGATCAACATTCCGGTTCATCAAGCACACGACAATCTCGGGAGCATCGTAAGAGAACGGAACTTTCAAAACCTCCTCCCGCTGTTCCTACGGCAGACCCAACGATATTGGAGAAGCTGGCCGAGCTTAAAGCTAAATTCCCCAAAATCTGCTTCGACGGTCTGAAGTTCCTACCAGCTATACATCACATTCCGGGGCATGTCAAGCAGAGTGCCATCGCTTGCAACAACGACGTCTATGTTCAACATGACGCGTTTGTTCATTTAGTCGAAAAAGTCTCAAAAATATCCGTCGAGCGTCAACAAGAAATCGACCGCTTGAAGCTCGAAGCTGTCTTTGATAAAGACATCATCAAAAATCAGGACGAAGAGCTCGCTTCGTACAAGTCCAAACTTGAAGCTGCAGAACAGAGTGCTATGGAGACTACGGAGGCCGTCGCTCGTCTAGAGACGACTCATAAGAAGGAACTTGACGTCGCGGTCCAACGTAGTGGGGCCCTAGCTTTAGAAAAAGATTCTATTCAAAAAGAAAGGGATGCACTCGCCCTGCAGGTTAAAGAGTTGAAGGAGTTACTCTCCAAGGAGAGGGAAGAGAAGATAGTGGCTCAAGAGGAGTCTCAACGGTACTGTGATGAGATTGTCGATACACGTCTCTTGAAGGCAAAGCTCGACGATGAGCTTTCTAAGGTTGGGACAATGAAAGATGAAGCCCGCGAGGAGGGCAAGAGAATAGCTTCCGCGGAGATCGACTCCCACCTTGAAGTGGCTACAGAGGCCGGAAGAGAAGAGATCAAGTGTATGTTCGACCCACTGATAGCCGAATACAATGCCCGTGTCCTCATGCACCGGGACTTGACTTTCTTAGGCGAGGGCTACCTTGAATCTTTGGCAGAGGCTTGGGAGACTTTAATAAAGATTAGGAAGGTGGAGTCGGGCACCTAGGAGGTAGATGAGGATGCCTTAGTGAAAGAGTTTCTTAGGAGGAACGAGCCATCGGACTTGTCTGCAGCTAAGGCTCTTTTTAGAAAAGTTCTCCTCTATCTAAGGAGAAAAACGACATAGTTGGCTTGTCTGGAGCTGGGCCTTCAGCTCCTCCTCCTACTCAATTGGTCAACCGGCCAGTACTTGATCCGTTGGAACAACACGCTGGCTATGATACAGAAGACCCTGGTCTCGGCGTCCACGTGTTATCTCCCATTTCAGAGGGTGAAACTCCTCGCACAGCCGAAAGCCAACAAGAAACCGATATAAAACTCTTCTTCTTGAAGCTCAAAGATCTGTCGCTTTCTACGAGCGGTTATTGATTCTAACGTTCATTCTTTATGTTTTTATGCAGGCCGCTCTGATCCTGAACCGACTCCGAGGAGCAATGACGCCAAGGAGGAGATGGTGAAAGCGAGCGACGCTACTCACGCGGGAGTAACCACCAGTCCTGATGCTCAAGTGATCGGGGCGCTAGATGATGATAAGTATGAAACATCATCCCCCGTTGAAGGGAGCTGTGAAATTGAAATCACGGGTGCCTCAGAACACACTTCGAAGGTGAGTATGAAGGAGCGACTCGTGGAAGAGAAGAGGAAGAAAGTTGAGATCAAGGTCGAGCCTCAAGTAATAGAACTTAACGACCCACTGAACAGACCTCTAAAAGTCATTCTTCCCGGAAAATCCAAACCACTGGATGTTCCTCCTCCCACTCCTGACTCCGCTTTTTTGGCGAGCAAAAAGTCCAAGAGAAAGCGTGAGGGAGAGGAGTCATCCGAGAAAGCAAAGGAGGACAAGAAACTAAAGAAGTCGAAGAAGTAGCCGCTATACTCGTTCAACGAGGTTTAGCTTAGGTCCTGTAACCACTTTTTATTTTTTCGTTTTCGTAGTTTATGTAGATAAACTTTTGACTCTAAGTTTTGGAGGAGTTGTTGTATAACCCTATTTTGGATTATTGAATAAAGTTTAGTTTCTTTGTCATTTGAGCGATTTCTGCTTCTTAGCTTTCCGTACAACTGTGGTCGAAACTCAAGTCCTTATGAGTTACATAAATTCCCAATCCATTCTCACATTGTTCGGACAATCTTTGGAATTTTATATCTCTTATTTCACATATCTTGTCTCTAGAGTATTTTTCAATCCGCATTCTGGGGACTTAGAATACTCCAGTTCGTATTCAGTGAACTTGGAGATTTGAGTCGTTTGTATTCTAGTCCACGCTCCGGGGACTTAGAGTACTCCGATCCGCACTCAGGAGACTCGGAGATTGACGTCGTTACATTCTAGTCCGCGTTCTGGGGGCTTAGAGTACTCCGATCCGCACTCAAGGGACTCGGAGATTGAAGTCATTTATACTCTAGTCCGCGCTCTGGGACTTAGAGTACTCCGGTTCGCACTCAGGGGACTCGGAGATTGAAGTCGTTTATACTCTAGTCCGCGTTCTGGAGACTTAGAGTACTCCGTTCCGCACTTAGGGGACTCGGAGATTGAAGTCGTTTATACTCTAGTCCACGCTCTGGGGACTTAGAGTACTCCGGTCCGCACTCATGGGACTTGGAGATTGAAGTCGTTTGTACTATAGTCCGCGCTTTGGGGACTTAGAGTACTCCGGTCCGCACTCAGGGGACTCGGAGATTGAAGTCGTTTATACTCTAGTCCGCGCTCTGGGGACTTAGAGTACTCCGGTCCGCACTCAGGGGACTCAGAGATTGAAGTCGTTTGTACTCTAGTCCGCGCTCTGGGGACTTAGAGTACTCCGGTCCGCACTCCGGGGACTCAGAGATTTTGAGTTACTTATGCGAGTTCGTACGTCATACGGAATAATGTAACTCCAGCAGTTCATCACCAGATAATAAGGTACAGAAACATCAATAATTCATGGAAAAGACGGCTTCAAACCTTTATTAATGACAACAAACTAAATTGTCCGATTAGATGCTAAAAAGGAAACTAAGAATCAATGGAAAAAACATACAGCAAACAATTGCACCTAAAACAGGAAAGAGACAGGCTAAATGTAATAACGTCGCAAATGTTCACTGTTCCACGCTCGGGGGAGTGTCACGCCATCAACGGTCGCTAGCTTGGAAGTTCCCTCTCCAAGCTTCCGTTCAACGACATATGGACCTTCCCAGTTGGGATTCATACGTGATGGTACCGGGAAAACTCGTTTCAAAACGAGATCACCCACATCAAAGATTCTTGGGCGGACTTTCTCGTCGTAATATCGCTTGACTCGGTGCCTATATGCTGCCACCCTTAATTCAGCTTCTTCACGTTTTTCATCAATGCAGTCCAGTGATTCCAACAAGAGATCCTGATTCGTCTTAGGATCATAATGTGTCACCTGATGTGATGGAACTTCAAGCTCCATGGGTATAACAACTTCCGAGCCGTATGCCAATGCGAATGGAGTGTGGCCAGTCGCGGACTTGTGGGTAGTTCTATAAGCCCATAGCGCTGTTGGGAGTTCATCTACCCACTTGCCTCCAGCCTTTTCCAAATGCTTCTTCAATATGGACTTGATTATTTTGTTCACGGCTTCAACTTGTCCATTAGCCTTCGGATGAGCAACGGCTGCGAACTTTTTCTCAATGCCGTACTTCGAACAGAAATCTTTGAATTCTCTACTTTCAAACTGAGTTCCGTTGTCCGTAATGATGGTTCGCGGGAGGCCAAAGCGGCATATAATGTTTCGTACAATGAAATTAATGACCTTCTTGGAGGTGATTGTGGCTAAAGGCTCTGCCTCGGCCCATTTTGTGAAGTAGTCGACTGCAACTATCGCGTATTTTGCACCACCTTTGGATATAGGCGAAGAACCGATTATGTCAATTCCCCAAATTTCAAATGGCCAAGGACTAACCATTTGTGTGAGTTCCGTTGGTGGAGCTCTCGAGATTTTCGCATATCTTTGACACTTGTCACATTTTCTTGCATAATCTACAGCATCCCGATTCACAGTTGGCCAATAGTATCCATAACGGAGGATCTTTTTTGCTAGCGTCTGCCCCCTAGTATAGTCGCCACATTCTCCTTCATGAACCTCCTTCAAGACCCGCTTTGTCTCATCATGGGCAATGCACCGTAATAAGGGGACCGAGAACCCCTTCCGATACATTACTCCATCCTGCATCACATATCGTGCGGCTTTGCGAATGACCTGTCGTCTTTCGCACCTTTTTTCAGGTAAAGTCCCGGTCATCAGGTATAGTTTGAATGGGATCATCCATGACTCCCTCTCGATTCCTGTTTCCAACACAAAATCAACTTTCATCGCATCTATGCTTGGAGCATGTAAGGTTTCGACGGGAACCAATCCCATAATGTTGTTCACGTGGGACATGCGAAATGTCATAATGTTCGAAGTTCGCCAATAGTTCCTGAACCAGAGCAAGGTACGGAGAAAGATTTTGTCCCCTTGCTTGGTAATCTCCCCGCACTTGGTAGACCACCAACTGTGAGTCACAAAATATTTCGACTGACTTTACCCCGAGTTCTCCAATAAGCTTTAAACCAGCAATCAATGCTTCATATTCTGCTTCATTATTCGTAGCCGGAAAATCGAGCTTCAAAGCATAACAAATCGATCGGTTTTCTAGAGTCACGAGAACTACACCAGCTCCAGAGCAACGGTCGTTTGATGCCCCATCGGTGTACAATTTCCACCGAATGGGGGGAATGACACTGTGACTATCTGGTTCGTCAGATACAGTAAACTCAACGATGAAATCTACTAATGCTTGCCCTTGTATGGCTCTTCGTGGCAGGTAGGTAATATCGAACCGACTCAACTCGATATTCCATTTTAACATCCTTCCAGAAGTTTCTGGTCGTTGGAGTACCTGTCGTAAGGGCTGATCAGTATAGACACTAACTGAGTGTGCTTGAAAGTATGGACGCAGCTTACGTGATGCAATCACCCAGCAATAGGCCAATTTCTCAATTTTAGGATAATTTCCTTCTGCCCCCGTTAAACGTTTACTAACGTAATACACCGGCTTTTGGACTTGGTCCTCCTCACGGACCAAAGCCATACTTATAGCATGCGGGGATACGACCAAGTATACGTACAACATTTCGTGGTCTACTAGTTTCGACAGCACTGGAGGACTCTCCAAATGCCTTACCAGATCTCGGAACGCTTCCTCACAGTTGGATGTCCATTCGAAATTCCTCTTTCCTTTTTTATTATATCGAAGAAGGGAATACACTTGTCTGTGGCTCTGGATATGAATCGACTCAGCGCAGCCACCTTCCCATTCAAGCTTTGCACCTGTTTTATATTTTTGGGCACTTGTACGTCTCGAATAGCTTGAATCTTTTCTGGGTTAGCTTCAATTCCCCGGGCATTAACAATGAATCCCAAAAACTTCCCCGACGCAACGCCGAAGGAACATTTTAGAGGGTTGATCTTCATTCCATAATATGTGAGTATGTCAAACATCTCTGCTAAGTCCCGAATGTGGTTGTTTGACTGTCGTGACTTCACAAGCATGTCATCCACATTGACTTCCATCATTCTACCAATCTGATCTTTGAACATTCGATTCACCCAACGATGATAGGTCGCTCCCGCATTTTTCAATCCAAACGGCATTACTACATAGCAATATAGCCCAACGTCTATGACGAAACTGGTGTGTTCCTGGTCCGGAATGTGCATCGGGATTTGATTGTATCCCGAGTACGCAGCCATGAATGACAACAACTCGTGTCCTGCAGTGGAGTCGACCAACTGATCAATCCTATGTAATGGGAAACTGTCCTTGGGGCATGCTTTGTTCAAATCGGAATAATCTACGCAAGTTCTCCATTTCCCATTCGCCTTTTTCACCAGCACGGGATTTGATACCCATTCAGGGTAGAAGGCGTCGTGGACGAACCCATTGGCTTTGAGTTTGTCCACCTCCTCTCTGAGAGTAGCGGACCTCTCCGAGTCCATTCCTCTCCTCTTCTGCTTAACTGGGACGTACTTCAGGTCTATGTTCAACATATGACTCGTAATAGTGGGAGAAATCCTGCACATGTCAGAATGTATCCTAGCAAAAACATTGAGATTCGCTCGGAGGAAATCACTGAGGTCTTCAGTCATCGAGGGGCTGAGTTGTGATCCAATCTTCAATACTCACGATGGATCGTCCCGGCTGACCGAAATATCGATCGTCAGTTCAGCCAGTGCTGCTTTTTCCTCCCTGGGTTCCTCATCGTCGTCTCTCGGATCTATGTCTCTGAAGATCCAAGAATCATGCCCGAATAAGGGCTCGGGCATTACTTGTCAATTATCAGTATGCTGTATGCGGACGGGATTGTCCGCAACCTTTCCTTTCTCTCTCCGCTGGGCCTCTCGGAGCTCAGCCATATAACATGCACGACCGGTCACCTGGTCGCCATGAACAACACCTACTCCTTTGTCAGTCGGAAATTTAAAGTCAAACACCACGGGGCCAATGCTGCTCTAAACTCAGCCAGGGCCGGCCGGCCCAAAAATACATTGTATGGAGAATCTACATCCAAAACTACGAAAGGTAGGATTAGCACCTTCCTTCGCTCACCTTGTCCCAGTTCAACTGGCAACTCCACATACCCCACTGCATCAGTCGCTACGCCATTAAAGCCGTGTATACGAGCTTTAGATGGCTTCAAATCCTTTGTTTCCATCTTCATCTGGTCATAAGCCTTCTTGAAGATGATATTGACAGAACTTCCACAATCAATCAGAATTCTTTTCACAAAAGCCGGCCCAATTGTTGAAGATATGACCATCGGGTCAATGGTAGGAGCCTCCACCTGATCAACATCTCTGCGCTTGAATACTATATCGTCTGTCATCATGCACAGCTGTTTAGCTGGGGTCCCATCCTCCATGTTGGAACAACACTCAAAGTCTGCATGCCTCAGGGAATTAGCATACCGCTCCATTTCTAGCTAGTTCTTATCTACAGGGTGAGGTCCGCCGATGATCGTGTTTATGACTAGTCTGCCCACGGTCCGAGCAGGCTCCTCGGAGTGACGTGGGGCCGGTGCACGACCGGGATGGGAAGTTTCATGTCCACCTTCTTGTGGATCCTTTACAAACTCCTGTAACTTTTTCTGCCTAATAAACTTTTCTATAGCATCGTGTAGGTGTCTGCACTCTTCGGTATTATGCCCATAAGTCTCATGAAAGCGGCAATACTTCCCGGTCCGCTTCTATTCCTCGGTTGACTCCTTTGGGCGCGGCCTTTTGTACTGAAAGGTATTGCAAGTTGATAGGTAAATATTTTCAAGAGATGCGTTCAGTGGGGTGTACTCGTTGTAGGTTGGAGTCCTCGGCTTCCATTTCCCCGCTTCTCTTTTCTTCCCCAGATTTCTTCCTCCGGAGTCCTTTGCCTGTCCGGGTTTGTTCTGGACATTGACCTGAACTTTCCCCGAGTTGTCTTCGGATTGCTTCACAGCAATGTTGCTTTTCACGGACTCCTAAACAGGCCTCGGTGCCTTATCTTGCCTTATCCACCTGGCTTCCTCTCTTCTTATGAACTAATGTGCCTTTGAGTAAAAACGCTCTAGCGTAGTTGGAGGTTTTCCTGCCAGCCAATCTCCAAACTCTTAATCCGGATCTACACCTCGCATCACAGCCATAAGAATTGCATGATCATTGGGATTACTGATTTCAGTAGCCGCAACATGGAATCTCTGCAAATACTCCTTCAATGACTATCCAAGAGCTTGGATTACACATGATAGAGACATCACGTCCTTTGGACGAGTAGTGTGTATTCTGAACCGTTTTATAAATTTCTTCGCCAACTCCTCGAAACTAGATACGGACCGCGGAGGAAGTCGGGTGAACCACATGGTAGCGATCCCAGATATGGTTATTGGAAAGCACCTGCACTTGGTTGCATCATTTGCTCTGGCTGAATCCATCATCCATTCGTACCTCATCACATGCTGCCTAGGATCAGTCTTCCCTTCGTAGGCCGGGAAAGTTGGCATGCTAAACTTCCTGGGTTATTCTGCCTGTAGAACAACGTGTGTGAATGGAGTATGACTCCTGGATACTCCCAAGTCATCATTTGTTAGGCCTTGATTTTCTCTCATCAATTGTCTGACCATAGCTGATAAGTCTGGGGTTTGTATAGAAGATGGCAGGTTGGAGTCTGTCCTTCGGGATTGAACATGCTGATGCCTCCTTTGCTGGTGATCTGCCAGACATGCATCTTGAGGTCTGGCATCATTGGCATCTTGGTGAGCCGGGCGTTCGACCTCCACCTGCACTCCAGCTCCTAAGTTTCCCGTTCCTGCTCGGTTGCGGCCTCCGAGGTGTAAACGATCCCCGGTTGTTTGATCGGTAGCATCTGCCTGTGTTGTTTCAGTCTTGCGGCGTCTATGCCTGGGAGGTTCATCGGATGACGTTGAGCTATCAGATGAAGAGTAAGGAGCTGGACTGCCCCCAGCATTCTGATGTTGTTGTTGAGTGAGCTGTGCCATAAGGTTGGCGTTAGCTTGCATCTGCTCTCCAAGTTGTCTCCTGCTTTCCCTGAGCTCTCTCATCAAGTCGTTGAACTCTATTCTGGTGACAACTTGCATTTGGTCCTGGGTGGTAGTCCCTGCACCTAGATTTGCTTGCTGATTGCTAGGCCCTGCTTGTTGTACGCTAGCAGTCTTATGGGCTTGTGCATTATGAGAGGCTGATCTGGTACGTGGTCTTCTCATTGTAGAGTTATTGGTAGGAACACTAAGTAGAATCAACGGACGTCTTATGAATGACTCGGATCTCCTTCGGGGGATTTATTCAATCCAGTAGCTCCAAAGCAGATCCTTATGGCCTGAGAATTCGACTCTCAATGAAAGCACCAAAGTGTTAGCACCAAAATTGATCACTAACCCCGTTTAGAAAGATTATGTAGAGAGATTAATGAAGAAAGTCAATTTAAATAGAGAACAATATGCTAAATTGAATGCAAAGACGAGAATACTAGATTTATAGTGGTTTGGCGTAACTGCCTACGTCCACTTTGAGGTCAAACTTTATTGCTTTACTTGATAATTGATTACAGATACAATCCGTACACCAACTACTCGAATACAATTGCTAAGTGGAAAGAACGAGTCTTGAAAGCGGTAGAGTCTCCCCGGTGTTCTCGAAAAAAGGTCATTTTCACTATGCCCCTGCCTCTCTATTTATAGACAAAGATGGGTTGGACTTCACTGGTGGGCCTGGCAGCTGAATACCTCGGCCCAGAAAGAGTGAGTTCTATGTGCCGAACCATAGATGCCGCACAAACTGATGCCGAACGATGTCGTCATGCCGAACGAAGTGCTGTGCTGAGTGGAGAGTGCAGGCCGAGCAATAGTTGAAGTCGGTCGAGATTGGATGAATGCCGAACACCTCTGGATGTCAAACATCTCTAGATGCCGAACAACTCTGAATGCCGAACGAGGTGTGGATGCTAAGCAGTATGAAGCGCCGAACGCTCTGCCATGCCGAACGGTCCATGTATGCTGAATGCTCTGCCATGCCGAACGATCCATGTATGCCGAACGCTCTGCCGTGCCGAAAGATCCAGGTATGCCGAACGCTCTGCCATGCCGAACGATCCATGTATGCCGAACGATCCATGTATGCTGAACGCTCTGCCATGCCGAATGATCCATGCATGTCAAATGCTCTGCCATGCCGAACAATCCATGTATGCCGAACGCTCTGCCATGCCGAACGATCCATGTATGCCGAACGCTCTGCCATGTCAAATGATCCATGTATGCCGAACGATATACAATACCGAACGAATCTTAATGCCGAACGATATGTAAGTGCCGAGTGCCTAGTTGCCTGGTCAAACCTTTAGGTAACAATATATAATATCAAAAGAAAAAACACAGAGCTACTCTAATATACATGGAATTTCAGAGTTACTAATCAAAGTCCTATCATCATCCTGGATAGTTATAGCAGTTTATCCTTACAATTGCTGATATATATACATAAAGTTATACAGTGGAAATAAATACTACGGTAGGTAAAACATCCAGCTTCTCTTCAAGACCCCAATGAAGATCAGTGAAAACCTGGCTTTTCTAGACTACTCAAAAAAGAACACATGGAAATAAGAGAAATATAAAATCACGAGTCAGACGTAAGTCTGGTATGAGAAACTCAAGAAATATGCACATGCATATAACAACAACTTTTGAGACCGTTAAATCACCATAATGGTTTTCCTCTTAAAAGAGCCAAACCATCTAATAAGCACATATTGTGATATAATATATAATACCCAGGGTGAAGAATGTAAATCAGAAAATAGCTGTGCTGCTTGCATCTCACAGCATAACAATATTGAAGTACAATCAAAACCGCTAAGGTGCATTCGCATATGGATTTTCCACTAGAGGTGCCCTCGGTACATCATGGCGAACCTCCCGATAAGGGTCAGAAACTACCTTCCTGAGCGTCACATATCTCTAAATAAAATATACCAATAAGGTAAACATAGCGGGTTGTACCTAAAATCATGATCCTAGATATCATTAAATCATGCGTGCAACATATCGAAAGCATCTCTTGATATGGAGTTAATGTACTCTTAGGTTGAGCTAAACCCTCTTGGCTATGCACTTACTCTGTTTTCTATCATTGCTGATGCTAAAGTCATGTTCATCATCTCAATACAAAAGACATCATCACTCAAATAGATGATGAATCCCCACACGGATTCCTACATCTCGAACATATCATGAATCTCTATGTGGGTTCCAACATTACGAACAGATTCACTTCCAAGAGATGGAAAATGTATTTCAGACTTAAAGTGGTTTTCGAAAAGTAAAACACTTACCGATCCCGGTCTCTTTAAGAGTGAATTGCTGAATTTCCCGGTTAACTTAACTCTAGTTCTTTCAGAAATAAACAAATAACGATAAGGATGGAGGTCATCTCCTATCTGGAAGAATTTCCTTATCACTTGTCCTAGAAAAGTAAGAAAAGTTTATACGTAGGTTTTATCATCACTAAGTGAATAACCATACCATATATGTAACGGCCCGGAAGATTTTCGACTCAGAAAATCGACACTAATACGTTCACTGTATAGAGTACCGAGCAATCGAGTGCCGGAAACCCAGACTGTTAGGGTTAAGAAGAAAAAGAGGTAGAAAAGGAACAGAAACCATAGCACAAAATCTCACAATCGCAGCGGAACAAAATATAATATAAAATAATAGCATTTATACAAAGAAAAGTTGTATCTGTTAATATACATACATGATATCAGAGTACAATAAATCTGGACAGTTACAATAACTTATCCTCAAACTAACCATACAGTCTATACTTCACAGCAGAATATAACCAATACGTCACTGCCATCCATCTCGTCTCCTAAGCTCCAAACGTCTTAACCTGAAAACCTGTAATACACGGTCTGACCCGAGTATTACAATAAAGTAATACCCGAGTCAGGCTGGAAAAAAGCGTGAGTAAACCCATTTAATTTGAAATACTAATGCTGTAAAAACGTCTTTGAAAACCAAGGTAACTCGTCCAACATTACGAGTTCTTATCTTGTTATAACCAACACCTGTTGCTAAATCTATTATTTAAAATAATACCTAAGTGTAGTTACTTATTCAAAATAGTCGGAATTACTTAATTTATTTAATTCCAGCCTATTAAATTTTACAAATCAAATCCGTAAAGATTTGAAGTAGTTATTAAATCGAAGTGGTTACGGATATCGCTGATATTCGATCCGATCTCTTCGAATCCAAATGCCATCTTTTAAGCCAAGTTGTTTTCAACAAAACAAAACAATTTCAGGATGTCAACCTTCACATAAAAATCCCATCACCATATCTATTCAAATAAAACGTCTCGCATTTTATATATATAACCGTTCACTTCAGGCTATTCCAATTTAACTATTCATAGACTAGATTAACTAGTCACACAAATCATTAATTTACTTTAAAACAGAATTAATTAATTATTTTCAAATCATGTTTAATTATTCTTAAACTAGTTACAAGCCATTTTATTTTATTCTAATTAAATATTTGGAATTTACTAATAATCAACAAGTATAATTAACTTTAAACTTTTAATAAATTAAAGGTTTAGATCATTTTATTTTATCATTAACTATTAACTAGTTACAACTATTTATTCACTTTAATAAACCTTAGTAATTAATAAATAATTAACATATATATATAATTACCTTAACTTAATTAAATTTAAGTTTAAATTATTTTATTTATCCTAGCCATTACTAATTCTATGGTTTAAGTTAACTTAAGGTTTTAAATAACTTAATTTATATAACCATAAACTAATTACTTTGAAACCATTTTCTTTTCATTTCTTTCCCTTTTCTTTCTTTCCAAAAATCCAATACCTTTACTTTTGATATTTCAAAATACCCAAAATTTATACATCAAAACCATAGCATCTAGTAACTTCAATTTTCAATATAATCTATCACAGATTATCAAATAAATCCCAATCACAGACTATGAAAATAAATTTCAATATTTTCGAGGAATCCAAATGGATCCCTCCAACCTGTTTTCCCTGCATCCACAGATGTTAGCACAATATAAAAATACCAATCCCACTTTGAGGGGGATATCGCGGTATATAGGGCCATCCGCTATTATGCGGGGCGCATAGGATCTCATCCGCTATATAATGCGGGAATATAAATCACTCCAATATATATATACTATATATATACTATATATTATATCACATCCAGACCGATAATAAATTATCAACTTAAGCAATCACTCCAATAATTTAATTTTAACTAATTAAATTAACTAGTAATCCAATGTGAGTTAGATTAACTCACCTTTGAATTCTTATTTGCAATCCGATCCATCTCGACTATTTTCTTCGCGATTTTGGACCTTGTACAAACATTATACATTTTATTAATATTTGAATTGGTCAAACAATTAATTACCATTTATTTATTTAATTTAAACTAATGATTGGGTTTTAAACTAATAAGTGATTTTAAACTAATTTTCCTTTTAAATAAATTATTTTTAATGACTGAAATAATTGAATAAGCTAACTAAATAAGTTAACCACTATAATACTTATTTTTAAAATTAAACAGTAAGTGAAAATATATATATTTGTTCTTTCTTTTGAAACTACATATATATACACTTATAAATAATCTATACAGATTTAAAAATCTAATCTTTTATGTAAACCTCCAACATTTTGAAATTCCTATTTTTTTTCCAAGACCTTATCTATACATATATTTAAATCTTAAACAGTCAATTGATGTATACATATATTTTCTAATCTATCAAGACATAAATTCTTTTCTTTCTTTGTAAAATATATATGTGTGTATGTAATTAAATTTAAAAAAAAGAAATGAATCGTATACCTTAGGCTCCCAGACTATCGCAACACTTGTCGTACATGAACGATCAGGTCGACAAATCCAGACCATTGCCGAAGCTCACCTCCACTGCTGCATGCCCCTGCTTCTCGCCGTCACTTCCGTCGACAAGCCAAACCTCTCGAGCTCGAGCTCACCACTCTCGCGATCAATCCCTTTCCAAAATCGACGAATTTTAGCTTCCAATCGATTTCGCCTCACCGATGCGAGCTTCCTCCAGTGCCACGCCTAGCCAACATGTCGATCGCAATCCCCACCTAAACGCGTCGCCCATCCTCCCCGAACGTCGAATATATACGAGCATCGGTGATGCCCGCTCGCGAATCCCCTTCCTCGACCTCGAAATTTTGAGAGAGGAGCAGAAATTCGAATTCGGACAGCTTATTACTATCTTTATTTTTTTATGAACTAGGTTTAGAAATTTAAAAGGCAGTAGTCTCCATTTTTTTTGAACTGAAGGGCTTTTAAAAGGAAGAAGAGGGGAACGATATATATTTTTTCATTTGAAGCTTTGAACACAATTTTTTTCTTTCGGCTGTGAAATAAAATAAAGGGAAAAGTGATATCTGAAATGAGGGTAACGTATACCAGATGGGATACAGTGATTTGGAGGTGAAATGAAAATTTGCTGATGGGAACAGATTTACAGCTGAAAGTTGACCATTATATATATATATATATATATATATATATATATATATATTAAATTCAAATTGTCACGATAAACACAACTCAAAATCTTGACCTCCTATCAAGGCATGCCGCTAGGCGTTTATAATGTTATACCCCTATTACGAACGAAATGGAAAAGGTTTCGAGTCCTAATTCGATCGTATGGAGAAGATAGCTTTTTGGATCCAGTTATTATATTGAATTTTCGATATAGATTTCAGCACGTTTATATCTCGTACGGCCACACGATAACTCCAAATGCTGCGAAATTTGAAATCCGACAATAATACAATATTACGAATCCAATGGAACTGGTTTCGTCATATTCCGAGATTGTGCCTCGGAAGGCTATTTTTATATGTTAATTTAAACAATATATTTTTAAAACTGAACAAACCACTTTTAAATTCAATTTTAACAGTTCTATTACCTTCAGTATTATCAATATAAATTTTATAAGCTTTCAAATTATTTTTAACAAGCTCGAAACTCCCGATATCATATTTTACCCAATTTTCAATTATTTAATTCAATAATTTAATTAACCAATAAATAGTGATATTTGAAATTCAAGTTAAAACTAACTTTTTCAAATATTTAAAATCAATTAAATATTCAAGTTTCAAATATCAAAAATTTCGGGTCGTCACATTCCTCCCCTTTAAAAGAATTTCATCCTCGAAATTACTAGTTAAGAAGAATGGTCCAATACCCGTCAACTATTTTCCCAAACCCAATAGTTCCAAACAACTTTCCAAACAGTCTTTTATTAAAGACACACTATCACTCTAACTAACTTCTCAAACCCACCCACAAGTTCCAAACAATATTATTTACTCAACAATTCAAATTATAATTTAAATTCAAATTTTAAATTATTAAAATTTCCTCAAAATTTTTCGAACTCCTTAAATTTTCGAAAAATTTCGCTAGCATCTCCTTTGCGCGGGTAAGTCGGAACAACTACAAAATGGCTCTATGGGCCCCAAATTTCAAAAGAAAACAAAAGCCAAGTGGCTAGATTAGAAAACCATCAAATTTCATACGGAAATTTAAACACATACCTTTTTGTCGGGCAATTCAAAATTTATCTTCTGAAATTAAAACACCTATTTTCCTTTGCTTTTATATACCTGTATCCTACTCAACAATAATATCCAATCACAGAATTCAAAATTATTTTATTCATTTCTTTTACAAAATTTCCATATCTATTTCATTTAAGCCCGTACGATGTCCGTATATCATTCGTACGCAATTATCAATTCTGATCGCTCACTCGATCACACAATTCCACTTCTGAACTAGTATCGTCCACCCGCCTTCCTAGTGCGGACTCAGATCTGGCTTCTTGATCAGAAACCGTCATTCTCCTTGCATAGCCATATACTATGATAGAGAATTTCCAGAATCAATCAAAAATCCATATGCAGGGTTCGCCGTCGAAAATCGAATGAAAAATCCTAATTCGGATCGATATAAATATCTCGAAAATTCTATGCCCAAATCTGGATCAAATCACTATGCGGATAAAATAATATACGTACATCATACGTATTAATTCCCAATTGATTATTATTTATATTAATTCTCTTTTCTTTTTTTTTTTTCTTTTTTTTTTTTTACCCGCCGTTCGTAGCTCGGTTGGTTTGGGAGATGGGAGATGGGAACCAAAGGACTGTGTCCGGGCAGGTTCGAATCCCAGCGCCAAACCATCAGTGGGAGTTTCAACGTTACGCATCCGTGTGCGACGAATAAGTAAAAGCGGGGTAGACACACGGCGTGGGGTTTACTTAAGTGAGTATCAATGAATACCATGATCTTAAGGTTCCCCATGATCTCAAAAAAAAAAAATTCTCTTTTCTTTTTTTCACATTTATTTTGATTTCTATTCACTTATTCACAATTTCCCATTTTACCCAACTTTTATTAATTCTTCATTCACATATTACTTAGTATATTTCTAATACCAATTTACTTAAGAATTTCACCATCCATTTCTTAAGTTTAATATAAATATTTTATATACTTCTTATATTTATTTTCATTTTACCACTTAAGCTTTTATATCTATTTCATTTAACTTAAATTTCCAATTCTATTTGAAATTCAATTTACCTCTCATTTTTATTCATCACCAAAACTATCTTTATAAAAATACTGTTTATAACTCGGTGTCTCAACAAGTCCATCCTTGTTTTCATAGAAATTCAGTCAAACGTTGATCAGGCGCAGGACTGAAAATCTATAAGTACTTAGTAAACCCGTTTCCAACACCCAGTGAAAATACTTGGAAAACTTTTTGTAAGAATGCTATGGAAATCATCACCCCCTCCATGGGTCGAAGTTAGCACAATGATTACGTCGCCATCCCGGTGAAAACCATAGAAAACTTTAGGCATCTGCACCCCTCGACTTTCGCCATGGAAACTGCACAGATCGCAGCTACACTCAGGGTTACATTGCTATCACAGCAAAAACATGTGTAACTATAGTCATCAGCACCCCTCGAATTAGGCTGCCAAATGAAACTTCACCACATAGATCGCAGGCTACACAAAGTGATATCACTGTTCCAGTGGAACTTGTTGGAACCTGTCTTCTTTGATTTTAATGCGACAACTATATATTTCAACCTATATACTATGATGTCAAATATTCTTGCAGGAATCTACAAAGAGAAGCTATTCTCATATCATCAACAAAGATCAAGTTCTCAAAATTTTATTATTTCTAAGTTAAATATTCTTGTACAATCTCTGATATGATGATAGAACACACACACACAAAAATACTTTTTGAAAAATCATATTTTAAAATAATAAATATCTTTAATTATTTAAAGATATAAAAAGGTATTTTCAAAATTAAATAATATCTCAAGTTCAGAAGTGCTAAAACAAAGGAAGGAACAAAACAGTACAATTTTAGACGTCTGTAGTTTTTATCTAGCCGTCTGACATCAATGTCAGACGTCTAAAGATAAAGTAACAGACGTCTGAACCCTCAGTATAAAATACTACCATTCTTTTATGAAATAGACGTCTGTAAATTTAATAACAGACGTCTGTCATCATAGACAGACGTCTGAATTAAATAACAGACGTCTGAAATGACTGTTTTTTTGTTTCTTCTATCTTTTGTATTTTTAACCTTATTCAGACATCTGTCACTTTTTTCTCAGACATCTGAACTTGACGAACTGAAGCATCTCTTCATGAAAATTCAAATTTTGAAGAGTTGTCTTCTTCACTAACTGTTGCACTCCTTCTAATGGTTGCAACTATTGAATTAAAACTATTCAATACTATAAATAGAGATGAAAATCCACTATTTCAAGCACCAATTCTTTCTATCTATACTTGCTTTGTATTATCATAATCACAAGCGATTTTCAATCTCTACTTCCTACAAATTGCACGTTCAAATCATCATATCAAGAAGATTATAGGTAGGGTGTACAACATTGACTATATTCGTGTTATTCAAAGAACACACAAGTCAAGAAACATTTTACCAAAATTGTATTAGAAGTCCAATTCGGTTGCTTAGGTGGAAAAGTCCTGTTCGGTTGCTCAGGCGGTGTAATACCTGTTCCTCCGGGTTAAGTGAGGGTTATTCGAGGAATTCCAGAAGGAGTCTGGGACTGGACGTAGAATGAGAAGTTTGAACCAGTATAAAAATCCCTGGTGTCATTTTTATTACTGCTATTTACTATTATTTATAATTCCGCACTTGCTAGACTAGTTTAAACTATATTATTGATCCATATACACTTTCATTTGGTATCAGAGCAAGGTCATGACATAACTATAACACAGTTATCTGATTTTTTTTAATATGGACAATAACACTAGCAACAGTTTTACTGAGGGACAAGCCACTACACGACCACCATTGTTTAACGGATTAAATTATAGTTATTGGTCAACTAGAATGAGAATTTTTATGCAAGCTAGTGGATTTGAAACCTGGAATATCATTCAAACTGAATATAATATTCCTACTACAGAGTATGCTGCTTGGTCTAATACACAAAAAATAGATTCTACTGCAACCCAAAAGCAATGAACATGTTATTTTGCGCTTTAGACAAAAATGAATTCAATCGAGTCAGTATTTGTAAAACTGGATATGAAATTTGGAATACACTTAAGGTTACACACGAAGGAACGAATAAAGTAAAACAAAGCAAGATTTCTATGCTTAAAAACCAATTTCAAAATTTTAGAATGAAGCAAGGAGAAAGTATTAGTGAAATGTACTCTAGATTCCAGGATATCTATCACTCACTATTAGCTTTAGAAGTTACTTTTACGGAACCTGATATTGTTTCAAAAATCCTTAACTCATTAACTGATGAATGGGAACGAAAAGTCTTAGCTATCGAGGAAGCTAATGATATTTCAACCATAAAAACAGAAGAGTTAATAGGTAATCTAATGTCCTATGAAGTAAATTTACAGGCAAGACGAGCACAAGCACAGGACAAGAAAACTATCGCTTTTCAAGCAGAAAAAGAAGACTCTGAATCAGAAGACGATATGGCATTTATAGCTAAGAATTTCAAAAAGTTTTTGAAATTCAAAAAGGGTAATAAATTTGGAAATAACAAGGGTTTCAATAAGCCATCAAGCTCATCTCTTGAATGCTACGAATGTCATAAGAAGGGCCACATAAAGAAAGATTGTCCTGATCGGAAGAAAGAAAATAATCTCAAAAAGGACAAATATAAAAAGAAGCAAGCCTTCTTAGTTACATGGGATGATACGGAATCTTCTTCATCAGACAATGATAGTGACAATGATTCAGAACAAGCCAACGTTTGTTTTATGGCAACAAATGATGATGTAAGTGATCTAACTTTTGATGATTTAATAGAAATAAACTCTGAATTGTTAGATAAACTTAGAATCCTAAAGAGTAAATATAAAGATACTTTAGGAAAATTAAATAGAACTGAAATAGAAACTGACATGTTAAAAGATGAAAAGAAAATATTAGAGGAAGAATTAGTAAAATCTCAAGAATCTTATGTTAATATAACATCTCAATTCACTGATTTAAGTAGTGAAATGGAAAGACAAAAATATGAGAATGTTAAATTAGCAAAAGAGAATTATGATTTAAACTCTAATATTAAAACACTTGATATAGAAGTATCACATCTTAAAACAAAACTGGAAAATATTTCTAAAAATGTTTGTAAATTTAACAGTGGAAGAGTGAGTCTCTATAAAATAATTGAGAATTCTCAAACCTGCTCAAATAAAAAGGGGTTAGGATATAAAAAACCAATACAAAAGCATTCTAAAAATAATGGTTCATTATATACTAATTTTAAGAAAACGGAATCTATATCTGCTCAAAAATCTTCTTCAAAAATTGTTCATTCAAAATCAATTATGATTTGGGTTCCAAAGACTAATAATAATTTGATTAAGAATAACTACATTAAATCATTTATTAATTCTATACATAAGAATGAAAATTTTATTTTTAAAGGGAACTCTAAACCCAACTGGGTTTGGCTTCCTAAGATTTAACCCTTAGGACCCTAACAGAGGAAGTGGGTACCAATAGAATTTCAATATTTTTTGCAGGTACGAATTAAGAAAAGAGGAAAATGGATTCTAGACAGTAGTTGCTCAAAACACATGACAGGTGACAAAAATATGTTAACTAACATTATCTACTTAGATGGAGGATCTGTCACTTTTGGAGATAATTCCAAAGGTTACATCATCGGCAAAGGCGATGTAAGCAATGACGGTACATCTAATTTACCTCTTATTACTAATGTTTTATTAGTTAAAAATTTAAAACACAACCTTCTAAGTATTAGTCAATTATGTGATAAAGGTTTTAACATAGTATTTTCTGAAAATAAATGCAATATTTTTTATCATAACAAAAATCTTATTTTCGAAGGAGTTAGAGATCGTAATATTTATATTCTGAATATGAAAATAAATCATAATATAAATATGTGCTTAATAGCCAAAGAAAATGATTCTTGGCTATGGCATAAAAGATTTTGTCATATAAATTTCAAAGCTATTAATAAATTATCCAAAAACAATTTAGTAAAAGGTTTACCTAAAATGAGTTTTAAGGTAAATAGCATTTGTGATGCTTGCCAACTAGGAAAGCTAACTAAATCTTCTTTTAAATCTAAGAAGATCATCTCAACTTTACAACCTCTTGAGTTGTTACATCTAGACTTATTTGCACCAACTCAGACTCAATCTATTAATCACAATAGATTTGTTTTTGTAATAGTTGATGACTTCTCTAGATATACATGGACTTTATTTATGAAAAACAAAAGTGATACATTTGAGAATTTCAAAATCTTTGCTAAACGAATTCAAAATATTAAAAATCTAAAAATTAAAAACATTAGAAGTGATCATGGAGGTGAATTTAAAAATGAAATGTTTGAGAAATTTTGTAATAAGAAAGGAATATTTCATAACTTTTCATTTCTAAGAACTCCTCAACAAAATGGAGTTGTTGAACGTAAAAATAGAACACTTCAAGAATGTGCTAGGACTTTATTGAATGGAACCACTCTTCCAAAACAATTTTAGGCAGAAGCTGTTGCTATTACTTGTTATGTCCTAAATCGTGTCTCTATTCGACCTTTAACTAAACACACTCCATATGAACTTTTCAACGGTAGAAAACCTAATATATCTTACTTTAAAGTTTTTGGTTCGAAATGTTTTGCTTTAAATACGAAAGATCAACTAGGAAAATTTGATCCAAAATCAGATGAATGTATATTCATCGGATATTCAGAACGAAGCAAAGCATATAGAATCTATAATAAAAGAACTAAAATAATTGAAGAAACACTTCATGTATCATTTGATGAAAATTTCAAAATTAACACAAATGATGATGAAGATATTATAATTAATTCTAATTCAAATATTGACATCAATTTACCTGAAAACACTTCTTTTGAAAATCAAAGTGAAAAGGAATTAAAATCCCCACCAAGAATTTTAAAAGATCATCCAATTCAAAATATAATAGGAGAAATTGATGAAAGAGTTAAAACACGTAATCAACTAAATCAAATGGGTCATATAGCTTTTCTTTCTAATATAGAACTTAAAAATATTAAAGAAGCCTCAACTGATGATTATTGGATTATTGCTATGCAAGAAGAACTAAATCAATTCGAAAGAAATGACGTTTGGGATTTAGTTACGAGGCCTAATGATCAATCAATTATTGGCACTAAATGGGTTTTTAAAAATAAAGCTGATGAAAATGGTAATATCACTAGAAATAAAGCTAGATTAGTTGCACAAGGATATAATCAGGAAGAAGGAATTGACTATGAAGAAACGTTTGCTCCTGTCGCAAGATTAGAAGCAATATGAATCCTATTAGCCTATGCTTGCTTTCATGATTTCAAATTATATCAAATGGATGTTAAAAGTGCTTTTTTAAATGGGCTTATTAAAGAAAATGTTTATGTTGAACAACCTCCCTTGTTTATACACGAACAATTTCCAGACCATGTTTATAAACTTAAAAAGGCTTTATACGGTTTAAAACAAGCACCTCGTGCTTGGTATGATCGTTTAAAAAGTTATTTAATCGACTCTGGTTTTGAAATTGGAAAGGTTGATCAAACTCTTTTTATTAAGAAAAAGAAACATGATATTTTAATTGTTCAAATTTATGTAGATGATATTATTTTTGGTTCAACTAATGATAAATTATGTCAAGAATTTTCTAAAATAATGACAAATGAATTTGAGATGTCTCACATGGGAGAATTAACATATTTTCTTGGACTTCAAATTAAACAAGTTAATAATGGCATTTTTATAAATCAAGAAAAATATTGTAATAATTTAATTAAACGTTTTGGTATGGAAAATACTTCTGCCAAACCAACTCCTATGAGTACAACCATACATCTTGAAAAAGATGAAAACGGCAAGAGTGTAGACCAAAAATTATATCGTAGTATGATTGGATCTTTATTATATTTAACCGCTAGTAGACCCGATATAATGATGAGTGTTTGTTTGTGTGCACGATTTCAAGCAGATCCTAAAGAATCACACATTAGAGCAGTGAAACGTATTTTACGTTATCTCAACAAAACCAAAGATTTTGGACTATTCTATCCAAAAGAATGTCCTTTTGAATTAGTTTCATATAGTGATGCTGATTTTGGAGGAAGTCGGACGAATAGAAAAAGTACTAGTGGGACTTGTCACTTCATTGGACGGTCTCTAGTATCTTGGTTTAGTAAGAAACAAAATTGCGTATCACTTTCTACTTGTGAAGCAGAATATATATCTGCAGCTTTGGCATGTGCTCAAGTAATTTATATGCAACAAACTCTTCAAGATTTTGGTTTTAAATTATCTAAATCAACAATTTTCTGTGATAATTCTAGTGCTATTAATTTATCTAAAAATCCAGTAAATCATTCACGGACAAAACATATTGATTTTCGTCATCATTTTCTTCGTGATAATATTGAAAAAGATATAATCAATCTAGAATTCGTATCTTCGGAAAATCAATTAGCAGATATTTTTACCAAACCATTAAATGAAAACACTTTTGTAAAATTGAGACGAGAACTTGGAATCATCTCATTCAAAAATTTATGAAGTTTACTTCAACTTATTTCTGTTTTTATTTAAAGGTTAATATAAACTTGGTTTTTTTTCCTTACATTTTTTTTTTCTGGTTAAAATTAAATTATTCTACATTTAATCTTAACTATTCATTCTTTAGTCTTCAGTTTTACATATAAATTCTTTCATTCAGAAGAAAACTTTCACTCAGCTTATTTCAAATAAAAAGGTGAAAGAAGAAAATCAATTATGCTTTTTAATTTTGCATTATTCATATATTCCATGGCCGGTTCATCTTCAGATGAGCCTTCCTATTCATCTGGATATTCTTCAATTAACTTTGAAACACCTAGTTCTGGGTCTTCTGAACATCCAACTCCAACTCCAGCCTATATTCCGATATGTCCACCACAAAGTCATCATACGGGATATACGCCAGAAAATAAACGCACGCGAAGAAATTTATTTCCATCTCCAACTACTAAAGAAAAGATAGATGGCTTACATCACTATCAGAGGGAAACACTTAATCTTCAGCGTGAAATGTATTTCGAGCAAAAGAGTCATGGTAGAAGACTCAGTTTTCTTGAACGTTGTGCTGCAAAAATATGTGGTTCATCTCTGATCAACACAAATGCACATATTCATTCACCTCAACGTCCTCATGTTTCTCCAAATTCTTGGGAACGCCAACCTCATTTATCGCCAAATAAACCATTTGACGATAACAGTCAATTTGAATTACATAATGAAAAGTCTCCGAAGTCTCCAAAAACTCTGAAGACTCCTAAGTAAATAATATATATATATATATATGATATGATTGTACTATCATTTGGTTACTCATTTTTGCTTTGTATTATTTTTAAAATAAATAAATATATGAATATTTTCTTTTATCATTAAACAAAGCAAAAACACTTGCAATCAGTCATACAGACGTCTAGACATTTACACAGACGTCTGTAAAACATCTAGTTTATATTTATTTCAGACACACAGACATCTGGAGCATTTATCACAGACGTCTAATTTCAGTGTAAAAAATTAGAAATTCTCTGTTATCAAATTAGTCGTCTGTGTAAAAATAACAGACGTCTGTTCTCAAAAATAGACGTCTAACATAAAATATTCAGACGTCTGATCTCAGTTCAAAATGTTTTTAGTTCTCTGTCTCTTTTAAAAGCATCTGAGCCGTCTGTCACTAATTTGTAGACGTCTGTCCTTCATTTTAGCCGTCTATTCTAAACTTTTAGACGTCTAAACACCACTTAATTGTTCATTGATTCTCTTATCTACAGGACTTCAGACGTCTGTATATTTTTTAGACGTCTGAAACCCTGTTAGACAGAAAACCCTATAAATCAAACCAATGTCCTCCTTTCTTCAACACGACTATTTATTCAAACTTCTCTCAAAATAAAAATTCAAAACCCTAGCCCTCTTCAAAAACAATGGCGCCCAAATCAAAAACCAAGAAACAAAAAGGGGATTCTTCTCAACAAGCTTCTTATATTCTCCCTACAGAAGATCAAATTGCCGCTTGGCTTTACCATGAACCCCGAAGTATGGCTCGTTACAAACATCTATCTTCTCTGCCTTCATTTCACGGTATTTTCCATGATCTTGATCATTTTCCTGCTTACAAAATTAAGTTCTTTACTGATAGATCTCAGATCACCAGTCTTATTGATTTCAAAGACAATCAAGTGAACATTTGTAGACTTAGTGTCCTATTATTTCTTGCAAATGTCAACAATCCCAAAATTAGGCTTCATAGAGATAAAGGAACGCTTTGGACAAGCATATTTGGAAATATTCTACAAATAACTCCGGCTGACATTGGACAAATTTTAAAATGTAGCACGGACGGGGTCGATTTAGATGATTTTAAGTTAGAAGGTGAGGATCTTAAACACATAGAATATCAGCTTTTTGAACCAGGACAGTCTACAGATAGATCAAATCATCTTCGTCCCCGACCTCGATTGTTGCTTAGAATGCTAATAAAAACTATATTTCCCCGGCAAGGAAGCCACGAGATCATTTATGATGATGAATATAAGGCGCTTCAAGCAATATTATCAAATTCGCAAATCAATTGGGCACAATATTTTTACGATGCATTTCGTACTTATCACGACTCAAAGAAGCGTTCAATTGACTATGCCCCTTACATTACTCGTATACTAAATGACTTGTCTATTCAAAGTCCGGCAATTGAATTTGAAAAGATTAAGGTATCCAATATTCTCTTTTTTAGTTTGATGGGATTACCGGAATCTCCTCCAACGTTTCCAACATATCTAGATTACAAAGCGGAACAACTAGCTTTACAAAAAGATAAAGGAAAAACTAAAGTAGGTAGTTCCAGACACAATGGAGATGAAGGAGATACTGAAAATGAAGGGGATGATAGAGATGAAGGGGAAGATGAAGAAGGAGAAGACGAAGCTATCGAGCAAACTTTTATCCAAAGTTTAATCCCGGAAAATTACGAGATTGAACAAATTTCTGGAACTTCACGCACATATACAAAAAATGAAAAGCTCAAGTCCGACATCACCATCTCTAAAAATCAAAAGAAAATCTCTCAACAAATTGCACAAGGCTTTTCTTCCATCAATTCTAGATTCGATCATTTAGATGCCAAAGTCGAAGAGAATGCACGAGAGATGAAGAATGTCAAAACAATTCTTCGTCGATTGTGGAAAAATTCTCATGGATCTTCTCCTCCTCCCTCTCCAACTTGGGGAGACTGCTGAAAGAAGATGATTTCTTTTGGTTTGTCCTTTGGTCCAAAAAACTTCAGGTTCATAAAATTCTGTAATTTTTTGTGGTTTTTAAAACTTATGTGTTGTTGTTTGTATAATTTACTATGTCTCTCTGAAACATTTGGTTCACTCTGTTTTGGTTAAACTAATGCTCTGTCCTGAAAAATTGATTTGTTTTTATCATCTTGGTACACACTTGGTTGATCAACTATGTTTTGTCTACATTTCTTATCTATTTTGTGATATTCATGTTCTAACATTTTTTTTACACTCCTGTTACATTCAGTTTTAACACATATTCTTTTTTATTCACAGTTTTTGTCACCCTTTAGTACAAACTTTTAATGTGTATTACTATCTCTTTATATCTAACACCCCCTACAACTCTTTTTGTTAATGACAAAGGGGGAGAAATAATAACATTTCTGCTATATAAACTGGTCATATTGACAGAGGGAGCAAAAGGTATGGTTATACTAACCGTTGAATTATATATAGTTGTCATCATCAAAAAGGGGGAGAATGTTGGAACCTGCCTTCTTTGATTTTAATGCGACAACTATATATTTCAACCTATATACTATGATGTCCAATATTCTTGCAGGAATCTACAAAGAGAAGCTATTATCATATCATCAACAAAGATCAAGTTCTCAAAATTTTATTATTTCTAAGTTAAATATTCTTGTACAATCTCTGATATGATGATAGAACACACACACACAAAAATACCTTTTGGAAAATCATATTTTCAAATAATAAATATCTTTAATTATTCAAAGATATAAAAAGGTATTCTCAAAATTAAATAATATCTCAAGTTCAGAAGTGCTAAAACAAAGGAAGGAACAAAACAGTACAGTTTTAGACGTCTGCAGTTTTTATCTAGCCATCTGACATCAATGTGAGACGTCTAAAGATAAAGTAACAGACGTCTGAACCCTTAGTATAAAATACTACTATTCTTTTATGAAATAGACGTCTGTAAATTTAATAACAAACGTCTGTCATTGTGACGACCTGGAATTTTTAACAATTTAAAATGGGATAATTGAATTGATTTTAAACATTTACAAGTTGATGTTGACTATAATTCGAGATATCAATATTTAATTGATAATTAAATCATTGAATTTTATAGTTCAATATTGAATTTAATAATTAAAATTGGGTAAATTGTTGAATCTGGAATTTCTAAGCCTGTTAAAATAATTTGAAGGTTTGTAAAATTTATAACGATGATACTGAAGATAATAGGATGGTTGAAATTTGATTTAAAGGTGATTTGTTCAGTTTTAATAATATACCGTTTAAATCGATATTTAAAAATAGCCTTCCGAGGCACAGTCTTAGAATTTGACGAAACCAGTTCCATTGGATCCGTAATAGTTAGTTATTATCAGATTTCAATTTTCGTAGCAATCAGGGTTGTCGTTTGACCCTGGCAGCTCAAAATGCTTCGAATTATTTTCATCAATTTAATTTAAAATTGATTGTTTACGTCCGTAACTCACGCATACAGTCAAATTAGCCTCCGAAACACGTTCCATCGTGTTCAGAATGCGGGTAAAACCTTATAAATGTCTGCCAGTCTGTCTGATTCAGGCTTTGGGATTTCGCGTTATGTAACGAGATATTTTCGTTATTAAATTAGTTTATAAATGCATACTCAAGAAGCCTTCCACCAACCTATATCACATCCCCGTCCTCTCTCTCCTCTTTCAACTGAAATCAGGACCGAGTCTTCCCCCTTAACCTCATTTTCAAAATCAAAAGAAAAAAATCGAAACCCATATAAAAAAATAAAAGCGGCGAACGAACCAAATCGCGATCTAGGGTAGGCGCGATGGGTTGTGAACGGTCGCGAGCATGGGGAGGTGAGGCGGCAGATGAAGCGAACTCGCGTTCGCTCATGACGGCAAGATTGTGATGCTGGGGTGGACGCAGAGGCGTGGTGATGTTAATTTGAGTGGCTGGTGGGATGCGATCTCGAGTGAGTGGGCCGTGAGGATTGCCGAAGTCATGTGAGGCTGGGAGTGAGGTCGAGGGGTGACGTTGAGGCCGTAGACGATGGGTGTGGGGTAAGGCAGTTTGTTGATGGCTGTAATTGAGGATGCGACAGTGATGGGAAAAAAGCTCGCTGCTCGTCTGCGATTCTGGTGAGATTATTTGCAGTTTTTGTTCTATTTTTCTCAATTTAAAATTTTCCTATATATATTCAGAAAATAAAAGGGGGTTTTAAATATACTGTGGAGTTTAAAAAAAAGAGTATAAATAGTTTAAAACAGTTGAATTTAATTAGTAACGGTGATAAATTATTTGATTAATTCAGATAGTAACATATCGTGAATTTTTGTTTTTATACAAGGTTAAAAAAAATCAAAGAAACCAAGACAATTTTGAGATGGATTGCAAATCTAATCAAAGGTGAGTAAATCTCACTCAGTTGGATTTCATTTAAATTTAAAATGGATGGTTGAATGATTGAATTGTTTGGATGTGTACTGATGATCTGGTGATTTAGTTTTGGTTGTTTCTCGGGTTAATTGTGGTTGACCCGAAGTATTTGGGATTTAAATTTGTTTTAAACTTAAGTCATAAATAAGAAAATGGTTTCAAGTTAAAGTTGAATTGTAATTCATTTAAATAGTAGAATAATTAAAAAGGATAAGTAATTAATCCAATTAATTAATGATTTAGATTAACTAATTCAGTAATTAAGGGTTTGAATTAATTAATGAAAGATTAAGATAATTAATGAAGTTCAACCAATTTAGAATAAATCAAGGGATGGCTTGATAGGTAATTACTTAATGTAATTGATAGAATATAATTATGTTGTGAAATTAATCAAAAGGATTAATGAAGATAATTAATTAAGAAGTAATTGATTTATTTAATGGAATAAATAAAAGGCAGTTCATTACAACTTAGGAATAACCGAAATGATTAATACTGTGGTTTGAATTAATGTAATTAAATTGATTAAGATAAACTAAAATATAATTAGAAATCTTCAGTTTATATAATTAAAGGATGAACTCAAAGATTGATTAATTGAGATTGATTACCCATAATAAGTGACTTATGTGAAATGAATTAATATGGGTAACTAAGAATAAATGAAATTAATATAGTTAATAAATTTATGGGGTAATTAAAGATACTTGTTGATTTTAGTTAAAAATAATTAATATCGTGAAGATAATCAGAGTTAATTATTTGAATGAAGTTGAGGGATAATTAATCCAGGATGATTAGTTAAGATGAATAATGAAGGGATGATTGATTAATTGATTTGAAATTAATTAACGTTAAATGAAGAAATCTAAGTGGTTGTGGTTAGTAATTCAATCAGGATTAATTAAATTAAATTTGTATGTGATTAAGCTTTGCTTATGAATGATTGAATGGTATTGGATGCTTTGAATGAGACGATATCTCTGATATGAAACGTTGTGTATTCTGTATGGATAATTTGGGATAGGATGATGTGAGACTCGAGGAGGTCGGGATCGGGTATTGGGAGATACCCGGAACCATTTCGAACTTCGTATAATTTGACATGAGAAATTGATAGGTTGGAATGAATGGATTTAAATGAATTGGATTATTAAATCTAAACTTTGACACTTAGAAAACTTATTTGAAAATAAGTTAGGTCTATATCAAATTGTGACTTTGTAAATTGATTTGAGTTACCCGGGTTCTATATAAGTTGTATGCTTGGATATTCCATGTTGGATGGGTTTACTCACGCTGGTTTCCAGCCTGACCCGGGTGTTACTTTGGTGTAATGCTTGGGTCAGATCGAGTATTACAGATTTTCAGGTAAGGACGTTCTGGAGCTCAGGAGACGAGCTAGATGGCAAGTACGTGTAGAGTATTTCCACTGTAGTATATTATTGTATTACTGAGACATGATTACTGTATATATTCAGTGACTGTGTATATGTAAAACTCTGATGTATAAAAATGTAATCGACAGATATAGTATTCTTGTAAACTGTATTTATTTATTATATTTTATCCGCTGCGAATGTGAGATGCTGATGTTTCCGTTCTTCTTCTTCTATCTCTTTCTTCTTTTTCATAACTATCTGGAATTTTCGGGATCGAAAATTTCAGGACGTTACATTTGGTATTAGAGCCGAAAGGTTAAGCGAGAACCTTGGCTCTGGTGGGGATTACTCCTTAAATAGAGTCCATAGTACTCTAGGATGAGTTGAGTATATATATAAATGAGCACGTACTTGTTATTTTCTTATATAAAGATTTTAAATGATTTTATATAAAAATGTATTTTGATATATATAGCAATATTTCGTTCTAGTAAATATTTAGGTGATTGGTTGTTAAATTGAAATTAAATTAAGAAGTAATATAATATACAACCTAATTTGAAAACTTGAAATTGAAATTAAATTAAGTGGTAACAGAAAATACAACCAAATTAAAATTTAAATTGATTAAAATGAAATTCTAGAATTAGAACTCAAAAATTAAATTGTTTAAAAACTTTAAATGAACAAGGTTAATTTGGTTTAAAAAGTTAAACCAATCTTTGAGAATTTAACTCGAATTTATATAATTCGAGATGGTTTAAAATTGAGATTGGAATTGGATTAGTTCAAATTGAATTTGATTTGAATTAATTGGATTTATGATTGAAGATTTATAAGTTTAAAAAAAAATTAAATGGAATATTTAAATTGAAATGATTTAATATTGAAGCGGATTCAATTTGATAATAGTCCGAATTGATTGGAATAATTTGGAATTGTAATTAAAGTTGAATGGGTTTAAAATCAAATGGAATTTGATTTGAAGTTGGAAAGAAATTGAGAATTGATTCAACTTGAATTGGGATTAAATCAATTTCAATGGAAATTGAAGATTATTCAAATTGGATTTGAGTCAATTTAAATGGAAATGGAAATTTAAATTGAATGGGTAGGGAAGTGAACAGTTTTGACTCTGGACTATTTTCAGTATAAATTGTTTTAATATAAACTTATTTTTCCAAGCTATTAAATATATACAACCTTTCTTTCTTAGAGCCAGATTATTTTATCCTTGTTTTACAATTATTTTGGAGCTAATTAACCATTTTTTCAACTGTTTTCTAAACGAATTACTATTTTTCAACTGTTTTATAAATTAATTACTATTTTACGACTATTTTGCAATTATCTAAAATTTCTATAACAATTTAACTATTTTCCAACTATTTTACAATTAGTTAACTATTTTACAACTATTTTGCAAATTAATGATTATTTTTCAACTACTTATCTGTTTTAAAATTTTCAAGCTATTTTTAAATATAAACCGATCAGAGTTCAAACTGTTATTGGTTAAATACTCAATTGAGATAAGGAGTGAAGTGATAATCCCATGAAATTGAAGCAATTGTGATTATGTGAATGAAAATTTAGGTGAATGTAAATAGAAAAGGATTTTGAAAGTGTTTGGAGTATAAAAGGAGTTTTATACAAGCTTGAAATGATCCAAAGTTTTAGAAATTATATATATTTATATATATATATAAAGAATCTTATGAGGATTTTCGAAAAGGTTTTGGGAACCTGTGAATTTGAAAGGCTTTTGATTTTTGGGTAAAATCAATATTGGAATTTGGAAAAGCCTAATTTGAAAAATTATCGATTTTGGGAATTGATTTTGTGTAAAGAGGCTTATATGAGATTCATACTAGGTGTATAATTTGGAAAAATACTATATATGTATAGTATAAAGTGTTTTGAGATTGGCTCTGGGGAAAAAGGCGCTCCCTTGAAATGAGCTTCTCAGGAGTGCCACTGGGTGGTACTGCCTTGAGCCTCAAAAGGGGAGGTTCTAAAGTTGATCCTGTGAGGAGTCCGGACAAAACTAGATCCTGAGGATTATTTGTGTAGCGAAAATCGAGGGGCTGGTGCCTACAGAGGCATTTGGGTTATGCTGTGACGATAGTGTAACTCAATGTCATTGCGATCTACTGTAGACCATAGCGAAAGTCGTGTGTGCCGCTGAGAGCCAACAGTATACGTTTGATTTTATATCGGTAGACTGCGACACTATGGTAACATAGCGAAAGTCGCGTGTGCCGCTGAGAGCCAACAGTCTATGTTTGATTTTATATCGGCAGACTGCGACCTATGTAAGAGTGGAGAAGTTTCATTTTGACAGCGAAAATCGTGTGGGCCGTTGAGAGCCAAAAGTTACATGAACTTTTGCTGCGACGGCAACGTAACCCTGGAATGTAACTGCGATCTGTTGTGGGTTCCATGGCGTAATCGAGGGGCGCGGAGACCTATAGTTGCATGGACTTTTGCTGCGATGGAACGTAGCTCATGATGTAACTGTGACCATGGATGGGTGTGATGATTTCCAAAGCATTCTCACCAAGGATATTTCCTCTATTTTCAAAAACTGTTTTCTACATTTTCAATAAAATTATTTTCCAAGTATTTTCACTGGATGTTGAAAATGGGTCTGCTAAGTACTTATAGATATTTAGTCCTACGCCTGATCAACGTATGACTGAATTTCTGTGAGAACAAGGATGGACTGGTTGAGACATCGAGTTATAAGAAGTATTTTTATAAAAAACTATTTTAATAGTATGAGGTGGATTTAAAAGCATTTCTAAATTTTAAAATAAAAGGAAAATCCAAACTAGAATTATAAATAAAATTGAACTCAGGAAATTTAATGAAGTGATTTTTGTAATAAAAGTTGGAAGTAAGCAAATAAATAATTATTTGATAGGGTATGTTAATAAAATTTAACCTGGTTAAATAAAATGAATTGTAGGTTAATAATGGGATTTGGAAATGAACTCAAATTATAAATAAAATTCGACTTGGGTTTGATGGTGAATTAAAATACGGTTGTTAAAAATGAAATGGAAGTGAATGATAATAGAAATGTTTGAGTGCAGACAAAACCAAAGAGAATAGAAATAAATTGAGAATGTCTTTGTAATAAAGAAGTAAATTCGAAAATGAATTAAATGACTTAAAAATTTAAATATGGAGTGAATATATGGGTTGGTTGAATGAATTAATAATTGGATGAAGTCTAATTAAATAGAAATTGAATCAAAGTTTAATTTGAATTGGGTTATTAGAATGAACTCAAGTTATAAGGCAAATTAATTTTGAAGTAAAATTTCTTAAATGAAAGCTGGGTTTCGAGTAGAATGGAAGACCATTTAAATAAAAGTTGGGTTAAATTTATTTGGGATATGGATATTTTGTTTAAGCATTGAATGTTGTCAAGCTCAATGAAATGGTTTTAAAATGAATACTCTATTAAGCGGATATCGCCAAATTTGCATATAAATAGTTCTCGTTTGACGTAAGCAAAGGTAATTAAAATTTATGAGTTGATAGAGATTTAATAAATTGGTTTTAGAATGAATTGAAGTGAATATGAGCTTGTTTGGATTAAAAATAAATTGAATGTAAGCACGTGAGTTGTAAACCATTAAAATTGAATGTGATGGCTTATGAATTGGTTGAAAGCACTTGAATTAGCTTTAAAGCTATATAAATCGCTTATGGAAAGCGTTTAGTGCTTGTTGCTTATGAAATACATGTGATGGCTATTGAAATTAAGTGAAATGCAAATAAATTTTATATATGGCACTTATATGTTTGAATTGAGTAAATACAGGTACCTGAAGGCCGTTGGGCTAGATTTGGTTGCGCTATTTGCTAAAATAAATAAGCTGCTTGCTTAAAATGCTAAATAAAGGTACGCCTACGCAATAAAAATGGGAAATATGAACTGTTTTTGCTTTTCCAACCGTGTGGGTCGATGTATATATATTTATATCTATTATCAAATTGCAAAAGCTCCTCCGTACAAAGGAGACTTTGCCAAAATTTTCTGAAATTTTGGAAGTTAGAAAATTTTTGGGAAAAAAATTTGTTAGCAACAAACGATTTTAAATATGAAACTGAAATAACTTAGTAGTTGAAACTAATAATAATCAGTTATAAATGGAAGATAAAATTCAATATTCATAATTAAAGACAAATTGAATTCGTATGAAAACGTGGAAAACGAATTTGAATAGAAATTGATATGAAAACCTATGTAAGGAAATGTAAAAATGATTTGTAAAGTTACGATTGAATATTGTTGCTTAGTAAGATATGCAGGTATTAAAGGGGTATTGTTTGAAACTGTGGGAAAGAGTTTGAGAAATTAATAAGAATGATAATGGGTCTTTTATGAAAGATAGTTGGTAGGATGTTGAACTGTTGGATTTGGGAAAAGTAAACAGGTATTGGTCCATTCTTCCTAACTAGTAATTTCGGGGACGAAATTATTTTAAGGGGGGAGGAATGTGACGACTCAGAATTTTTAACAATTTAAAATGGGATAATTGAATTGATTTTAAACATTTACAAGTTGATGTTGACTATAATTTGAGATACCAATATTTAATTGATAATTAAATCATTGAATTTTATAGTTCAATATCGAATTTAATAATTAAAATTTGGTAAATTGTTGAATCTGGAATTTCTAAGCCTGTTAAAATAATTTGAAGGTTTGTAAAATTTATAACGATGATACTGAAGATAATAGGATGGTTGAAATTTGATTTAAAGGTGATTTGTTCAGTTTTAATAATATTCCGTTTAAATCGATATTTAAAAATAGCCTTCCGAGGCACAGTCTCGGAATTTGACGAAACCAGTTCCATTTGATCCGTACCGTAATAGTTAGTTATTATCGGATTTCAATTTTCGTAGCAATCAGGGTTGTCGTTTGACCCTGGCAGCTCAAAACGCTTTGAATTATTTTCATCGATTTAATTTAAAATTGATTGTTTACGTCCGTAACTCGCGCATACGGTCAACTTAGCCTTCGAAACACGTTCCATCGTGTTCAGAATGCGGGTAAAACCTTATAAACGTCTGCCGGTCTGTCTGATTCAGGCTTTGGGATTTCGCGTTATGTAACAAGATATTTTCGTTATTAAATTAGTTTATAAATGCGTACTCAAAAGCCTTCCATTAACCTATATCACATCCCCGTCCTCTCTCTCCTCTTTCAACTGAAATCGGGACTGAGTCTTCCCCCTTAACCTCATTTTCAAAATCAAAAGAAAAAAATCGAAACCCTGATAAAAAAAATAAAAGCGGCGAACGAACCAAATCGCGATCTAGGGTAGGCGCGATGGGTTGTGAAGGGTCGCGAGCATGGGGAGGTGAGGCGGCAGATGAAGCGAACTCGCATTCGCTCGTGACGGCAAGATTGTGATGCTGGAGTGGACGCAGAGGCGTGATGATGTTAATTTGAGTGGCTGGTGGGATGCGATCTCGAGTGAGTGGGCCGTGAGGATTGCCGAAGTCGTGTGAGGCTGGGAGTGAGGTCGAGGGGTGACGTTGAGGCCGTAGGCGATGGGTGTGGGGTAAGGCAGTTTGTTGATGGCTGTAATTGAGGACGCGACAGTGATGGGAAAAAAGCTCGCTGCTCGTCTGCGATTCTGGTGAGATTATTCGAAGTTTTTGTTCTCTTTTCCTCGATTTAAAATTTTCCTATATATATTCAGAAAATAAAAGGGGGTTTTAAATATACTGTGGAGTTTAAAAAAAGAGTATAAATAGTTTAAAACAGTTGAATTTAATTAGTAATGGTGATAAATTATTTGATTAATTCAGATAGTAACATATCGTGAATTTTTGTTTTTTATACAAGGTTAAAAAAAAATCAAGGAAACCAAGACAATTTTGAGATGGATTGCAAATCTAATCAAAGGTGAGTAAATCTCACTCAGTTGGATTTCATTTAGATTTAAAATGGATGGTTGAATTGTTTGGATGTGTACGGATGATCTGGTGATTTAGTTTTGGTTGTTTCTCGGGTTAATTGTAGTTGACCCGGAGTATTTGGGATTTAAATTTGTTTTAAACTTAAGTCATAAATAAGAAAATGGTTTCAAGTTAAAGTTGAATTGTAATTCATTTAAATAGTAGAATAATTAAAAAGGATAAGTAATTAATCCAATTAATTAATGATTTAGATTAACTAATTCAGTAATTAAGGGTTTGAATTAATTAATGAAAGATTAAGATAATTAATGAAGTTCAACCAATTTAGAATAAATCAAGGGATGGTTTGATAGGTAATTACTTAATGTAATTGATAGAATATAATTATGTTGTGAAATTAATCAAAAGGATTAATGAAGATAATTAATTAAGAAGTAATTGATTTATTTAATGGAATAAATAAAAGACAGTTCATTACAACTTGGGAATAACCGAAATGATTAATACTGTGGTTTGAATTAATGTAATTAAATTGATTAAGATAAACTAAAATATAATTGGAAATCTTCAGTTTATATAATTAAAGGATGAACTCAAAGATTGATTAATTGAGTTTGATTACCCATAATAAGTGACTTATGTGAAATGAATTAATATAGGTAACTAAGAATAAATGAAATTAATATAGTTAATAAATTTATGGGGTAAATAAAGATACTTGTTGATTTTAGTTAAAAATAATTAATATCGTGAAGATAATCAGAGTTAATTATTTGAATGAAGTTGAGGGATAATTAATCCAGGATGATTAGTTAAGATGAATAATGAAGGGATGATTGATTAATTGATTTGAAATTAATTAACATTAAATGAAGAAATCTAAGTGGTTGTGGTTAGTAATTCAATCAGGATTAATTAAATTAAATTTGTATGTGATTAAGCTTTGCTTATGAATGATTGAATGGTATTGGATGCTTTGAATGAGACGATATCTCTGATATGAAACGTTGTGTATTCCGTATGGATAATTTGGGATAGGATGATGTGAGACTCGAGGAGGCCGGGATCGGGTATTGGGAGATACCCGGAACCACTTCGAACTTCGTATAATTTGACATGAGAAATTGAGAGGTTGGAATGAATGAATTTAAATGAATTGGATTATTAAATCTAAACTTTGACACTTAGAAAACTTATTTGAAAATAAGTTAGGTCTATATCAAATTGTGACTTTGTAAATTGATTTGAGTTACCCGGGTTCTATATAAGTTGTATGCTTGGATATTCCATGTTGGATGGGTTTACTCACGCTGGTTTCCAACCTGACCTGGGTGTTACTTTGGTGTAATGCTCGGGTCAGACCGAGTATTACAGATTTTCAGGTAAGGACGTTCTGGAGCTCAGGAGACGAGCTAGATGGCAAGTACATGTAGAGTATTTCCGCTACAGTATATTGTTGTATTACTGAGACATGATTACTGTATATATTCAGTGACTGTGTATATGTAAAACTCTGATGTATAAAAATGTAATCGACAGATATAGTATTCTTGTAAACTGTATTTATTTATTATATTTTATCCGATGCGAATGTGAGATGCTGATGTTTCTGTTCTTCTTCTTCTATCTCTTTCTTCTTTTTCATAACTATCTGGAATTTTCGGGATCGAAAATTTCAGGACGTTACAGTCATCATAGACAGACGTCTGAATTAAATAACAGACGTCTGAAATGACTGCTTTTTTTTTCTTCTATCTTTTGTATTTTTAACCTTATTCAGACATCTATCACTTTTCTCTCAGACATCTGAACTTGACGAGGTGAAGCATCTCTTCATGAAAATTCAAATTTTGAAGAGTTGTCTTCTTCACCAACAGTTGCACTCCTTCTAATGGTTGCAACTATTGAATTAAAACTATTCAATACTATAAATAGAGATGAAAATCCACTATTTCAAGCACCAATTCTTTCTATCTATACTTGCTTTGTATTATCATAATCACAAGCGATTTTCAATCTCTACTTCCTACAAATTGCACGTTCAAATCATCATATCAAGAAGATTATAGGAAGGGTGTACAACATTGACTATATTCGTGTTTGTAACGACCCGGAATTTTCGATCCCGAAAATTCCAGATAGTTATGAAAAAGAAGAAAGAGATAGAAGAAGAAACAGAAAATAAAACACAGAATCTCACATTCGCAGCGGATAAAATATAATATCAAACAATATTCTTTATTCAAAGAATCTGTATCTGTCAAATACATTTAAATACATCAGAGTTACAACATATATTCACAGATACTAGACATATACAAAACAACATGTCTCAGACAACTACAATGTATCATAGTGGAATACACTCCATACGTTCCTGCCATCCAGCTCGTCTCCTGAGCTCCAGAACGTCCTTACCTGAAAATCTGTAATACTCGGTCTGACCCGAGCATTACATCAAAGTAACACCCGGGTCAGGCTGGAAACCAGCGTGAGTAAACTCATCTAACATGAAATTTAAATCCATAGAACTTATTTAAACCCGGGGTAACTCGTACTTTACTACAAGTAACAACTTATATAGTCAACATTTTATTTTCACAAACAATAGCCAAGTATCCAACTTAGTTTAGGTGATCCATATTATTCCAAACCAGCTTATTGATTTCACATATCAATCTATAAAGAATTTTAGAAGATTTCAAATCGAAGTGGTTTCGGATATTTACTAATACCCGACTCAGGTCTCTTCGAATTTAATACCATCTCAACACAAGTTATTAAGTGAAATTTAATTCAATTTTAAATACAAGATGTCACTTTTTACACAGCAATTCATCTTCGATAGATACCCACTTTATCATTGTCCATCCAAACATATCATATCATAAAACATTTCATATCAGAGATATCAATTCAAAGCGTTTAATCATCATTCAATCATTCATATGCAAGATTTAACACTTCCAACATTAATTTAATTTATTCTTAATTAAATTAATGACTCATCTCAAAACACTTAAATTACCTTTATTCATCAATGGTTAAATTCAAACCAATTTATTAATCATTTTTTTTCATCTTTAATTAATCACTCTTGACTAATTATCCTTTAACTAATCATACCTATTAATTTATTAACCCTTAATAAATTTCCCTAATTAATTTATTAACCCTTAAAATTAATTACTCTAAGTAATTAATCCTTAATTCCTTTACTTATGTAATTTATCTTTATTTACTTTCATCAAGTAATTATTCCACTGGTTAATTATCCTCAATTTATTGACCTTGATCATAAATTTTATTAAACCTCAATTTATCACATAGATATATTAGCCTTAACCATCCACGTTAAATAAATTTTTAAATAATTACTTTAATTAATTAATCACTTTAATAATTCGATCCTTTGAATTGATTACGAAAATTGCTTAATTTATTAATCTTTAATCATTAATTAAAAATCTCTAATTACAATTTGATTTAACTCTAATCGGTTAACTTATAACCTTAAATTCCAAATTAATTAATCCTTAATCATTAATTAAATAATTAAATAAATACGAATTACTCTCCATTAATTATCAACACTTTAATTAGGAATTATCCCCTTTATTAAATGCCAAATCACAAATTTGGTTTAAACATACATCAACCACTAAATTCATTTTATTTCATTTTTTTTTAAATCCTTTAAACCATGATTTACAACCTGCTATTCCTACTTTGGAAACAACCCGACAAGTGCTCGAGTCCTATCTCAGTGCCTTCATCTTCTTCCATTTTAACTTAGTTTTATATTTTTTTAAAAACTACTAAGATAACACGCACAAACCCGAGAATCCCTTCGAGTTCCACCATCATCTTCTCGAGTTTATACCCGAGTCTGACCTGTTCTTCTTTCTTCTCAAAACTCTGACACACAGATGCACGTACACGTGCACAAACAATCGCCAACGATCTGGTCACCGGTGCCATCACCGGCAAGTCGTCATTGACTCCCTCCATCAAACTCGACCACCCAAACCTTTAATCGAACTCAAAAACGGAATCGAGCTCGATCAACTACCATCTGGAACCAACTTCGATCAGGAAAACATCCTCACCACTTCCTCCAATCATCGGAGAATCACGCAACTCCACTTAACCCTTCTCCGGTCATCCACGCCGCCTTTCCCCCTAAACCGATGATCCCCGATGCGCCATAGATGACGCAGTAGCCCAGACTACAACCTTGACTTCAACTGGGTGTTAAACCCTAAAACCACTTCGTCTAGACGATCCACTGATTAGAAAAATCCAATGCTAATTTTCCTGAGATCTCTATCACTCAGGCCCCCTTCGACATCGACCCAGTCGCCTAACTCCACGCCGATCGCCAGAATTAGGCTAAAATGCAAATTCTGGTCAACTAGGAAATATCCAACACCCCTAGCTCTAAAAATCATGAAATCCATTCCAAAAATCATGTTTTCGATACTCGAATCCATTCATGGATTCAAAACTTCAAATTTCAATATTTGATTTAAAGCTATATTCAAACCATCCTTGTATTATTTAATTTTTCGAAATGATTTCAAATATAAAATTCTAGAACTATTTTAAGAATTCATGTTACACTAAGCAAATCATAATTCATTTATACATCATAACCAAATTCTGAGATTTTGTGAAGATATGATTTTTTTTCCAAGCTGGAGCCTGAAAATAACAGGGGTCATGTAATTATATAGAGACTCTGTATAAACATTTTTTTATAGCATGCATTCAAAACAAAACATTCCTGTAACCATCATATTACAACAAAATTCATCGCAGCATCAACTAGATTAAACTGTTAGTAAATGCAAGTTTTACTCACCTCATTTGTTTGCAGAGCAGGTTTTAGAGTAATTTCGATTTTGAAGACTTGAACTGCTCTTGACCTATACTTAGTTGAGTTGATCCTGCTTAATCTGAGACGAGATTATTTTGCTAGCTGAGATGATCCAAGCTTCGATATTTTTTTCCTTTTCTGGTTTTGAAAATGTTTACAGGCTCTTATTATATATATATATATATTTAGTTTGTAATGGCAGTTTGTTTTTAAGTTGAAAGAAGAAAGAAAGGTTTATCTGTTGATATACTTAGCTTGTTCGAACCTGATAAATGAAGACAGGGATAAGGCTTGTAGGGCAAGCCAAAGTTGATATTTGTTGTTTTGTTTTTCTCCTTCTTTTTTTCTTTTGAAAATATATGACTTGATTAGATTTTATTTTGACCTGATCTTATGTTTTGCTGCTGCTGACATTGTTTATATGTTTTGTGTGCTGGGATTTAAATGTTGTCTCCCCATTTGTTTACACACATTCATTCCTATGTACATACAAATATTTATGTATTTTGCATTTTGTTGCTTTGGTTCCAGAAAACTTATCTTGCTTGTAACTTAAAAGCTGAAAAGTTTTTAAAATTGGAAACTTGAATTGCTTGAGAAGGTTGGAGATTAGAAAATATTTTTGAGGAGATGCTTCAGGTCTAATGACTCTCTGATATACTAAGTAGTCGAACGAAAAGAAGAAAAGGAAGCATTGATATATAGCAATGTTTACATAATTGTTTATTTCTAGGTACAAGATTAAATTAAGTTTTGGGTCAGAGATTTTTCTCTATGGGGGCTGAAATGATCAATATAATGTACTAGAGATATAACATTTAATGCTTATGTCCTTACCCATTTCATACTTATCTTTTTTTTTTCAATTTCGTATGTACTTATGCTCATTGTATAAATTCTTTTCTTATGTGTACATACTATTTTTCCTGAGCAAACATGAACAGGTATTATTCTTTTATACTTTGCTCATACCATATTTTCTAGTGTTGTTACATATATATATTTATATGTATTCTATATCCATATTTATTTTTATACTTCAAGTATTTAAATCGTTAAGATTTATTTTATCACAACCATATAATTGTTTAAATATTGATAAGACTATACTTTATTTTATTCCATCTTTACATTGATAAGATTTATTTTAATTTAAGGTGAATAAGCTAAATTTTATTTGAATTTTAAAAACTCTTGTTTTAAATTCCAATTCATATTTTCTTCCCAGTACACACACACACACACACACATATATATATATATATATATATATATATATATGTGTGTGTGTGTTTTTAAACAATAAGTTGTTTCTTACTTAATTAAATTAAAATGTTTATTAAAATAATATTACCAAAATCCCGGATCGTCACATTACCAATGGAATTTTTATCTTGAATTTAAAATGGTGAAGTATATTATTTATTTATCATCTCCAACGATTTTATAATTCAAACGTTATCTAAATCAGTTAACTACTCAATTATTTGACGCTAAAAATCCGGGCCGTCACATTCCTCCCCCCTTTGAATCTTTTCGTCCTCGAAAAGGAACGAAGCCTGAATTTATGAAAATGTTTAAAATCAAATGAATATCCTTTGATCATTTTTAAATACTTTTAAAAATCTATATAATATTACTGAAATAGTTTTTATAAAAATACCTTTATAACTTGATGTTTCAACAAGTCCATCCTCGTTCCCATAGAGATTCGGTCATACGTTGATCAGGCGTACGACTGAAAATCTATAAGTTCTTGGTAGACCTATTTTCAACACCCAGTGAAAATATTCTGAAAAATAATTTTATTGAAAGTATAGAAAACAGTTTTTGAAAATAGAGGAAATAGCTTTGGTGAGAATGCTCTGGAAATCATCACACCCATCCATGGTCACAGTTACATCTCGGGTTACGTTGCCGTCGCAGCAAAAGTCCATGTAACTGATTACACCATAGAACCCACAACAGATCGCAGTTACATCCAGGGTTACGTTGCCGTCACAGCAAAAGTCCATGTAACTGTTGGCTCTCAGCGGCACACACGATTTTCGCTGTCAAAATGAAACTTCTCCACTTCCACATAGGTCGCAGTCTACCGATGTAAAATCAAACGCAGACTGTTGGCTCTCAGCGGCTCACACGACTTTCGCTATGTTACCATAGTGTCGCAGTCTACCGATGTAAAATCAAACGTAGACTGTTGGCTCTCAGCGGCTCACACGACTTTCGCTATGGTCTGCAGTAGGTCGCAGTGACATCGAGTTACACTGTCGTCACAGCATAACCCAAATGCCTCTGTAGGCACCAGCCCCTCGACTTTCGCTACACAATAATCCTCAGGAACTAGTTTTGTCCGGACTCCTCACAGGATTAACTTTAGAACCTCCTTCTTAGAGGCTCAAGGCAGTACCACCCTGTGGCACTCCTGAGAAGTTCATTTCAAGGGAGCGCCTTTTTCCCCAGAGCCCAATCTCAAAACACTTTATACTATACACATATAGTATATTTCCAAAATCATACACCTAGTATGAATTTCATATAAGGCTCCTTTACACAAAATCGATTCCCAAAACCGATAATTTCCAAAGTGGGCTTTTCCAAATCTCAATATTGATTTTACCCAAAAATCAAAAGCTTTTCCAAATCCATAGGTTCCCAAAATCTTTCCTCAAAATTCTTTTCAAAATCATTTTCACAAAATCCCTTTTTATATAAACATGTGTAATAAAAGTTTTGAAAAATCTTTGAATCAATTTGTACTTATATAAATTCACTTTTATACTTCAAATATTTCCAAAATCCTTCTCTTCTGGCAATAGATTCAATTAGGGGAGTTTTATCATATATAACAAAGATATATAACTTCGTTTTTAGTCCAAATCAAATATTTTAATTTGGTTACTCTATAAAGTCGCTTACCAAATTTCTTACTTTCTTAAAGTAAATTTTTATCATAGAAATATCCAATTTCCACTTTACTTCATTATATATTTCCCAAAATATACTTTCAATTTCAAAAATCATTTTATAGTTCTTATCCATAAACTTCCGATACCAATTTCATTCAAACCCGTACGATGTCCACATATCATTCGTACGCAATATCAATCTGATCGCTCTTCGATCACACAATTTCTCTTCCGAACTAGTATCGTCCACCCGACTTTCTAGTGCGGACTCAGATCTGGTTTCTCAATCAGAAACCGTCATTCTCCTTGCATAGTCACAACTATGATAGAGAATATCCAGAACTAATCAAAAATCCATATCCAGGTTCGCCGTCGAAAATCGAGTGAAAAATCCCAACTCGGATCGATAATACTATCTCGAAATTCTATGCTCGAATCTGGATCAAATCCCTATGCGAATAGAATAATATACGTACATCCTACGTATTTAACTTCATTGATTATTAGCCAAACCAATTTCTCATTTTCATTCACATTCACTTATTCGCATTTTCCCTAATCCGCATTTGGATTATCACTTCAATTCTTATCTCAGTTGGGTATTTACATCAATAACAGTTTGAACTCCGACCAGTTTATATTTAGAAAATAGCTGAAAATTTAAAAAAAAATAGATAAGTAATTGAAAAATAATTATTAACCTGTAAAAGCTGTAAAATAGTTAATTAATTGTAAAATAGTTGAAAAATAATAAAATAATTGCCGAATAGTCGTAAAATGGTAACTAGTTATAAAGTAGTTTGAAAACAGTAATTAGTTTATAAAACAGTTGAAAAACAGTACTTAGTTTATAAACAGTTGCAAAATAGTTGTAAAATAGTAATTAATTTGTAAAACAGTTGAAAAATTGTTAAATAGTTCCAAAAATAATTGTTGAATAAGTAGAAAATAGTTTGGGTTTAAAAAGAAAGTTGTGTAGTAAATAGTTTGGAAATATAGATTTATATTAAAACAATTTATTTTGAAAATAGTCCAGAGTCAAACTGTACAACTTCCCAATCTTCATTTCCAATCAATTGCCAATTTCCAATTAACTGTCAATTTCACATCACTTTAAACCACCTCAAATTATACAAATTCGAGTTATTATTTCAAATGTTGATTTAATCCCATAAATTAAATTAACTTTTACTTTTAATTTAACAGCTTAACCATTTAATTCTGAGTCCAAATTTCAAAATCCCAGTTTAATTTACCTTTACTTTTACATAAACTTATTTCTAGGTTTAAATAATAATTCAAACCCCCTTTTTACTCAATTTAATCTTTGAAATTCAATTTATTACCCAAATTCAATCTTGGAACCAATCCTTAACCATTTCAGTCTACATGTTCATTTTAAACATTCAAATCTTAATGTTCAAAGTGATTTCATTTTCACAAGTTCAATTTTTATCTTTAAAATCAAAATCACTTAAGTAATTTCAAATTAAAGTTTAATTCCATTCAATTTCAATAATGGAATAGATATTACCTCAATCTACTTCTTAATTCATTTAAACAATCCAATTCACAGTCTCATAATTACTGATAATAACAAGATGACATTAAGATAAATAAACATCCAATTATTTAAAACATTCATCATCCATTACCAATTCCAGATCACAAATCTATTTGAGATCACATATAATTCCCTACCAAATCAACCCATTTAACTTCCCCAAGTTAAATCCCAATTTTATCTTGAAATTTCCAATTCAGGTTGTTTATTAACCTATTTAACTTTCCCAAAGTTAAATTCAATTTACTTAATCCAACCAACCTTACTCAATTTGAATTCCCATTTCAAATTTTAAACTTTACATTAATAATCTTATAAGTTCAAAAACTTATCACTTTGGGTATCACATCCCATTTCAAATTTAAAACTCAACATTTAGAGTTTATTTCAAACCATTTTTAATATCATGCATATTCCTTAAATTTTAATCCACCTTTGGTCTCTTTACATCCAAAACAAATTTCTTTATCACTTTGAAACAATTTTCAAATTCTGAACCCAGATATAAAACTTCACAATTTTAAATCATCTTCAATTCCAATTTATACGTCATACTTACCCAATTGTTTTACTTCCCTAAAACATTTCATTTTGCTTACACAACAATCATATTTTATTGTTAAACACAACTATAATAATGACCAAGATTATCATATGAGGAAACCAATTCATTATTATCTTATTCTGAAACTTTTCCCCAAATTCCAGTTTTAATTTCAGTTTAAATCTATTTGAAATTTATCTTTATTTAATTTCAATTTGATTGTGTTTCTATTATTACTTAATTTAATTCCATTAATTTAACAACCAATTACCTTAATATTTATTAGAAAGAAAAATTGCTTTATATATCAAAATATATTCTTATATAAGAATCATTTACTTTTGAAACCAGTTAAAATCTTTATATAAGAAAAATAACAAGTACTTTCTCTCATATATATATATATATATATATACTCTACTCATCCTAGGGTAATACTAACCCTATCTCTGATGAGTGTACCCACCAGAGCCAAGGTTTTCGCTTAACCTGGCTCTGATACCAACTGTAACGACCCGGAATTTTCGATCCCGAAAATTCCAGATAGTTATGAAAAAGAAGAAAGAGATAGAAGAAGAAACAGAAAATAAAACACAGAATCTCACATTTGCAGCGGATAAAATATAATATCAAATAATATTCTTTATACAAAGAATCTGTATCTGTCAAATACATTTAAATACATCAGAGTTACAACATATATTCACAGATACTAGACATATACAAAACAACATGTCTCAGACAACTACAATGTATCATAGTGGAATACACTCCATACGTTCCTGCCATCCAGCTCGTCTCCTGAGCTCCAGAACGTCCTTACCTGAAAATCTGTAATACTCGGTCTGACCCGAGCATTACATCAAAGTAACACCCGGGTCAGGCTGGAAACCAGCGTGAGTAAACTCATCTAACATGGAATTTAAATCCATAGAACTTATTTAAACCCGAGGTAACTCGTACTTTACTACAAGTAACAACTTATATAGTCAACATTTTATTTTCACAAACAATAGCTAAGTATCCAACTTAGTTTAGGTGATCCATATTATTCCAAACCAGCTTATTGATTTCACATATCAATCTATAAAGAATTTTAGAAGATTTCAAATCGAAGTGGTTTCGGGTATTTACTAATACCCGACTCAGGTCTCTTCGAATTTAATACCATCTCAACACAAGTTATTAAGTGAAATTTAATTCAATTTTAAATACAAGATGTCACTTTTTACACAGCAATTCATCTTCGATAGATACCCACTTTATCATTGTCCATCCAAACATATCATATCATAAAACATTTCATATCAGAGATATCAATTCAAAGCGTTTAATCATCATTCAATCATTCATATGCAAGATTTAACACTTCCAACATTAATTTAATTTATTCTTAATTAAATTAATGACTCATCTCAAAACACTTAAATTACCTTTACTCATCAATGGTTAAATTCAAACCAATTTATTAATCATTTTTTTCATCTTTAATTAATCACTCTTGACTAATTATCCTTTAACTAATCATACCTATTAATTTATTAACCCTTAATAAATTTCCCTAATTAATTTATTAACCCTTAAAATTAATTACTCTAAGTAATTAATCCTTAATTCCTTTACTTATGTAATTTATCTTTATTTACTTTCATCAAGTAATTATTCCACTGGTTAATTATCCTCAATTTATTGACCTTGATCATAAATTTTATTAAACCTCAATTTATCACATAGATATATTAGCCTTAACCATCCATGTTAAATAAATTTTTAAATAATTACTTTAATTAATTAATCACTTTAATAATTCGATCCTTTGAATTGATTACGCAAATTGCTTAATTTATTAATCTTTAATCATTAATTAAAAATCTCTAATTACAATTTGATTTAACTCTAATCGGTTAACTTATAACCTTAAATTCCAAATTAATTAATCCTTAATCATTAATTAAATAAATAAATAAATACGAATTACTCTCCATTAATTATCAACACTTTAATTAGGAATTATCCCCTTTATTAAATGCCAAATCACAAATTTGGTTTAAACATACATCAACCACTAAATTCATTTTATTTCATTTTTTTTTTATCCTTTAAACCATGATTTACAACCTGCTATTCCTACTTTGGAAACAACCCGACAAGTGCTCGAGTCCAATCTCAGTGCCTTCATCTTCTTCCATTTTAACTTAGTTTTATATTTTTTTAAAAACTGCTAAGATAACACGCACAAACCCGAGAATCCCTTCGAGTTCCACCATCATCTTCCCGAGTTTATACCCGAGTCTGACCTGTTCTTCTTTCTTCTCAAAACTCTGACACACAGATGCACGTACACGTGCACAAACGATCGCCAACGATCTGGTCACCGGTGCCATCACCGGCAAGTCGTCATTGACTCCCTCTATCAAACTCGACCACCCAAACCTTTAATCAAACTCAAAAACGGAATCGAGCTCGATCAACTACCATCTGGAACCAACTTCGATCAGGAAAACATCCTCACCACTTCCTCCAATCATCGGAGAATCACGCAACTCCGCTTAACCCTTCTCCGGTCATCCACGCCGCCTTTCCCCCTAAACCGATTATCCCCGATGCGCCATAGATGACGCAGTAGCCCAGACTACAACCTTGACTTCAACTGGGTGTTAAACCCTAAAACCACTTCGTCCAGACGATCCACTGATTAGAAAAATCCAATGCTAATTTTCCTGAGATCTCTATCACTCAGGCCCCCTTCGACATCGACCCAGTCGCCTAACTCCACGCCGATCGCCAGAATTAGGCTAAAATGCAAATTCTGGTCAACTAGGAAATACCCAACACCCCTAGCTCTAAAAATCATGAAATCCATTCCAAAAATCATGTTTTCGATACTCGAATCCATTCATGGATTCAAAACTTCAAATTTCAATATTTGATTTAAAGCTATATTCAAACCATCCTTGTATTATTTAATTTTTCGAAATGATTTCAAATATAAAATTCTAGAACTATTTTAAAAATTCATGTTACACTAAGCAAATCATAATTCATTCATACATCATAACCAAATTCTGAGATTTTGTGAAGATATGATTTTTTTTCCAAGCTGGAGCCTGAAAATAACAGGGGTCATGTAATTATGTAGAGACTCTGTATAAACATTTTTTTTATAGCATGCATTCAAAGCAAAACATTCCTGTAACCATCATATTACAACAAAATTCATCGCAGCATCAACTAGATTAAACTGTTAGTAAATGCAAGTTTTACTCACCTCATTTGTTTGCAGAGCAGGTTTTAGAGTAATTTCGATTTTGAAGACTTGAACTGCTCTTGACCTATACTTAGTTGAGTTGATCCTGCTTAATCTGAGACGAGATTATTTTGCTAGCTGAGATGATCCAAGCTTCGATATTTTTTTCCTTTTCTGGTTTTGAAAATGTTTACAGGCTCTTATTATATATATATATATATATTTAGTTTGTAATGGCAGTTTGTTTTTAAGTTGAAAGAAGAAAGAAAGGTTTATCTGTTGATATACTTAGCTTGTTCGAACCTGATAAATGAAGACAGGGATAAGGCTTGTAGGGCAAGCCAAAGTTGATATTTGTTGTTTTGTTTTTCTCCTTCTTTTTTTCTTTTGAAAATATATGACTTGATTAGATTTTATTTTGACCTGATCTTATGTTTTGCTGCTGCTGACATTGTTTATATGTTTTGTGTGCTGGGATTTAAATGTTGTCTCCCCATTTGTTTACACACATTCATTCCTATGTACATACAAATATTTATGTATTTTGCATTTTGTTGCTTTGGTTCCAGAAAACTTATCTTGCTTGTAACTTAAAAGCTGAAAAGTTTTTAAAACTGGAAACTTGAATTGCTTGAGAAGGTTGGAGATTAGAAAATATTTTTGAGGAGATGCTTCAGGTCTAATGACTCTCTGATATACTAAGTAGTCGAACGAAAAGAAGAAAAGGAAGCATTGATATATAGCAATGTTTACATAATTGTTTATTTCTAGGTACAAGATTAAATTAAGTTTTGGGTCAGAGATTTTTCTCTATGGGGGCTGAAATGATCAATATAATGTACTAGAGATATAACATTTAATGCTTATGTCCTTACCCATTTCATACTTATCTTCTTTTTTTCAATTTCGTATGTACTTATGCTCATTGTATAAATTCTTTTCTTATGTGTACATACTATTTTTCCTGAGCAAACATGAACAGGTATTATTCTTTTATACTTTGCTCATACCATATTTTCTAGTGTTGTTACATATATATATTTATATGTATTTTATACCCATATTTATTTTTATACTTCAAGTATTTAAATCGTTAAGATTTATTTTATCACAACCATATAATTATTTAAATATTGATAAGACTATACTTTATTTTATTCCATCTTTACATTGATAAGATTTATTTTAATTTAAGGTGAATAAGCTAAATTTTATTTGAATTTTAAAAACTCTTATTTTAAATTCCAATTCATATTTTCTTCCCAGTACACACACACACACACACATATATATATGTTTTTAAACAATAAGTTGTATCTTACTTAATTAAATTAAAATGTTTATTAAAATAATATTACTAAAATCTTGGATCGTCACATTACCAATGGAATTTTTATCTTGAATTTAAAATGGTGAAGTATATTATTTATTTATCATCTCCAACGATTTTATAATTCAAACGTTATCTAAATCAGTTAACTACTCAATTATTTGACGCTAAAAATCCGGGCCGTCACAGTGTTATTCAAAGAACACACAAGTCAAGAAACATTTTACCAAAATTGTATTAGAAGTCCTATTCGGTTGCTTAGGTGGAAAATCCTGTTCGGTTGCTCAGGCGGTGTAATACCTGTTCCTCCGGGTTAAGTGAGGGTTATTCGAGGAATTCCAGAAGGAGTCTAGGACTGGACGTAGAACGGGAAGTTCGAACCAGTATAAAAATCCCTGGTGTCATTTTTATTACTGCTATTTACTATTATTTATAATTCCGCACTTGCTAGACTAGTTTAAACTATATTATCGATCCATATACACTTTCAGAACTAGTGTAGACTGTAGGTACTCACTGCCACACGAATTTCGCTATGGAACTAAACCACATAGATCGCAATCTACCGATGTTACGTCGCTATCCCAGCGAAATCAAACATAGATTGTAGGCAATCACTGGAACTCGACTTACGCTATGGAACGACGATAGATCGCAGTTACAACAAACGTTACGTTGCTATCACAGCAAATCCCAATGTAACTGTAGGTATCAACGCCCTCGAATTACGCTACCCAAACACAATCCTTAGGAACTAGTTTTGTCCGTACGTCCTCTGGGATCCAAATTTAGAACCCCCCTTAGGGCTCAAGGCAGAACAACCTAGTGGATCTCCTACTATAAGTTTCACTCTAAATGGGAGCGCCTTTTTCCCCATAGCATTCTCAAAACATTTCATACTATACACATATAGTATCTTTCAAAACATACTCTTTATATGTATCACATATAAACTTCAAAATCAATATCTCAAAATCGATAATTCTCAAACTTGGCTTTCCAAATTCCCAAAATCAATATCTCAAAATCGATAATTCTCAAACTTGGCTTTCCAAATTCCCAAAATCAAAAGCCTTTAAAAATCAATTGGTTCCACTCTGACCAGTTTGAAATTTGGAAAATAGTTTGAATAGTTTAAAATAGTTAAGTAGTTGCAAAATAGTTAAATAGTTATAAAATAGTTAAATAGCTAATACACGATAGTTTGAGTTTTAAAAGGAAAGGTTGTATAGTAGATAGCTTGGAAAACTAAATAGCAACATAAATTTCCAACATCGAACAAAACGAGCTGCCGAGGTAAACAAGTGACGAGAAATCAAACCACAGCAAACTCAAATTCAAAATCATCACCGATTAAGCCAGATTAAATGCAAGGCATAATTCTAAGTTAAATTAGATGTGAGTGAACTAAAATCACTCACCTTAGCCTAAAGCTTCCGTGAGCGAAGCGAAGGAGACGTCGATCGACAAGGCAAGCACGAATCTTCGATCGAGCTTCAGCAGTCGTCTTCTTCGATTCGTCTAAAGCCCTAGTTTTTGAACGAATGAGGGAGAAAGTCTAGCCGCCATTCTTTTCGTCTGTTTTCTCTAGGGTTCCTCAATGGAAAACGAAAGGGGGGAAACGGGTTTAAAAATGAACGAGGCAAATAAAAAAGGGGGATCGGTTATACCCTTTGTTGCTTTTAATTATCACGGCCCAAATAAAACAAGGAAACAAGATCAAAATTTGATAATGAAGCCCACACAATTCTTTAACGAATTTCTAAAGAATTTCATCCCGTCAAAAACTTCCCATAGTAATCAGCCAACACTTTAATCGTTTAAAGACGATTACAAATCAATACGAAATCCCGGGTTGCTACAGACTCCCCTCCTTATAAAAATTGCGTCCCCGCAATTTTCATAATTAAAGTTGTCCATAACAATTATATTTCTACCATAAAATAGTTACGTAAAAAATAAGAATCGAGAACACAAATACCAAAGAAATCTTTTAATTCCAAAAAAAGGGATTCACAAATTTTCAACAAAATTTTACTATCAATAGATAGTCAGAAAGAAGCAAAACTGAATAAATGCAATCATCAGCCATATTAAATTTTCAATCAGATAATTAGGATACAGAAATCACAAAACAACAATATCTAATTATCGATACGATAATTAGAAAACAACAAAATCTAATTATCAACAAGGATGATTAGAAAGCACAAATCATAATTCGCAAAACTGCAAATATCTAGTTATTCAATAATTAACTAGAAAACACAAACTTCAAAATCAGCAAACTCTAACTATCAACAAAGATAGATAGAAAATAGCAATTCAATAAAATTAGCATACTCTAGAACCAATTAGAGACTAGGAAATCTCAAAATCAGCAAAACTAGCAATTATCCGATTATCCAAACGATAATCAGAAATCAAATCCACAAATATCTAATTATCGAAAACGATAATCAAATCTCAAACCAACAAATATTTAATTATCCAAAACGACAATTAAATTTCAAATCAAAAAATATTTAATTACCACAAACGGTAATCAATTTCAAATCAACAAATATTTAATTACCACAAACGGTAATCAAATTCCAAATCAATAAATATTTAATTACCACAATCGGTAATCAATTTCAAATCAACAAATATTTAATTACCACAACCGGTAATCAAATTTCAAATCAACAAATATTTAATTACCACAAACGGTAATCAAATTCCAAATCAACAAATATTTAATTACCACAACCGGTAATCAAATTTCAAATCAACCAAATATTCGATTATCAAAAACGATAATCAAATTTCAAATCAATAAATATTCAATTAGCAAAAGCGACAATTAAAGCCCCAATCAGCAAATATTTAATTATCAAAAGCGATAACTAAATCTCAAATCAGCAAATATTTAATTATCAAAAGCGATAATTAAATCTTAAATCAGCAAATATTTAATTATCAAAAGTGATAACTAAAAGCAACAAATATCCGATTACCAAAAACGATGATCATAATCAACAGATATCTAATTATCACAAGCGATAATTAGAAACAACAAATATTTAATTACCAATACGATAATTAAATCTCATAACATCAGATATCTAATTACCTACAGATAATTAGAAACAACAAATATCTAGAAATCAATTAAGAAGACTAGAAAATCAACATAAAAGCTTGGATCGATCCCATCAGATGGCGAGTTTTTAATTCGCCGCACGTGCATCAACAAATGGCCGAAGCCTACCAAGTACTCAACATAATTTTGGCGCCCATCAGATTGACCCGAAGGTCCGCAGAATGACCCGAAGGTCTAGTACTGGTATTTGACCCAAAGGTCCATCAGAGTGGCCCGAAAGTCCAACAAATGACCCGAAGGTCCAACAAATGACCCGAAGGTCCATCATAGTGGCTCGAAAGCACACGAAACCATCAAATATTTCAATTAACGAGTCCGAAAATAACCAAAATAGCAAACGCACATGTCCCATAACCACGAGTTTTACTAAATCGTTTAATTCTCTTCATCGTTTCCTTGAAAGTGCAAAATCATCAAAATCATCAAAACATCAGATATTTCAATTAACGAGTCCGGAATTAACCGAAATAGCAAACGCACATGTCCCATACCACGTGTTTTACTAAATCGTTTGATTCTCTTCATCGTTTCCTTGAAAGTGCAAAATTGTGTATTTTGTAAAAATACATTTTACATTCTCAAACGGACAAGTCCGGAATTAATCGAATCAGTAAAAGAAAGGGGTCATAGTCCTCGATTTTGCTGAAACGTTTAAATCGCTTCCTCATTCTTTTGAAAGCGTAAACTGTTAAATTCCTAAAAACAATTTTATTTATTTTGTAAAAATAACACTTCACATTCTCAACTGGACAAGTCCGGAGTTAAGCGAATCGGTAAAAGAAAGGGGTCATAATCCTCGATTTTGCTGAATCGTTTAAGTCACTTCCTCATTCTTTTGAAAATGCAAACTGTTATAAATTTATAAAACAATTTTCATTTTAAAACGATTTTCCAATCACGTGATTAAAGCAGCAATATTAGTAACAATTTCGAAAAGGAAATTGTACTTCTCCAGAACATCGTAAAACGAATCTCAGAATCAACATTGCGGAATAACCGCTTGAAAATCCACCTTTAAAAATTTGACTGTTACTGAAGTCAAAGCGACAGAAATTTTAAAACGTCAAAGTCTTATCAAAATAATTCACATCAAAATGTGACATCAGTGAATTTTCATTCATTAAAATTGTCAACAAAACACCGTGCCACAAAAATTTAGCATTGGTGTAAAAATTTCAAAATTTACCATTAGCTAAGGTGTAAAAATCCCATCATAAAAATAACGGCAACAAAATACGTTTCATAACCAAGCATCGGTTCAACGTAAAATTAATGCAGTAACGTGCAATTCAAATTTGCACGTACTACAAAATGAACAAAGAAATCATTTGAATATATCTTCCATGAAGATAATTCAAAACAGCAAAAACCTAATCAACATATGATTAGCATAAAAGAAAACCAGCCAAAATCTCAACAAAAATCACATAACTGCAATCGTTTCGAATCCTCAATTCGGATTCGAAATTCTCAAAGAAACAAAATAAATACAGCTATGTAAACAACCAATGGAATTTATTTCAATTTCATATTTCGATTTTTTTCTTCAAAAAGGTTATCAGCAGTATTCAGCGAAGACAGTTTCACTGTTTCCGCTGCGCACTCTGATAAACAGTCACAAATCAGTCAATCAAAAAAACATAGTTTCACTAATATTTTTAAATAAAGATATTTAAAAATTTCATCAAAATTTCAAAACTTTAGTTTTGACTCAAAGCACAAATAAAACATCGACCAACAGTTGTAACATATGTTCCATCTAAGTTATATTTTATATTAAGTCCATAAACCCCCAAGCTCTGATACCAACTGTGACACCCCACCTCTATACTCATAATAACAAAGAGTATTAAAAGAAATACTGTCTATTATTATGAAGAATAAGGCTGGATAGGAGCGGCCATCCGTAGTTGGCCTTACACTAATATTGGTTACCTCGGTAGGAGTGATATATACTTTTTATTTTTCATCTTATTTATTTACTCCCATCGACATACCCAATTACCAGTATAAAACAAACTACGATGGTTCATAATAGTTTAGGACATTAGATATAATAATAACACAGATAATATAAATGCGGAACACAGATAAAACAAAAGCCTCATATATATATAACTGATGTCAGTTACAATATAGTTGACACAATACATATGATACAACTATAACTGTCGACTCTGGAAGTTATATATACAAGTACATTATCAACTAATATACATGAATACATATCATCCTATACAATGACACGACTTCTACAAAACGACGAAAACTACTTCAGAAGATATAAAAAGTCTTCATAGCCCGAATAGCAACTCAAAGCAGGAAATCTACAACCTGAAATAACTCGGGTCTGACCCGAGTATTAAATTCAAAAGAAAATAATACACGGGTCAGTCTAATTCAAACTCAGTTATTAATGCACAGAAGCAATAATAATCAAATATCAAATAGACGACAGTCATGGAAATCTCGTATATCCAACTTCTCGATAAGAGAATCAGATAACGGTAAATATAACACTAAACGGTGTTAAACGACAAATCAACAATCCAAATCAAAATACAACTCCAAAGTATTGAATTTAACCAACGAAACAATTCAACAAATCGAAACATCAATTTAAAACTGTCAAATCTGATAGGGCTGCAGTACACGCACGCGTGTACTGCCTCGCCACTATCGCATGAGATACACAAAAGCTCAGTGAAAGTCACAAATGATCACAAGGTCAAACCCCGAAATCGGGTTCAACTCAAGTGTGATAACAACACAAATGAAACTGGCTTATACTTGAACCAGAACATAAATCCAGACCAAACAATAAAAAGAAGTACAACTGAAATGAACATAGCACATGCACCAGATGCAAGTGCACATACACATAAGTACTCAAAGTCAAGACTACATGAGCCAAGACCAGAGAACAAGGTAGCAGCCATATGCAAATGACGACAACAAGTGAGAATAGTGGATGTATAGAACATCACTAATGAAACAGTGCAATTATGAAGTGCGCAACAAAGGCCCAAGGCAACTATGCCCAAAACAAATACCACTGTAAAAAGGAACACTCAGAAATGTTCTAGGACTAAGACAAGTCGAAATAAACGAAGTCATAAAACAAATAACAATAGAACCAGCTCAAAGAATCATATGTGCACGAGCCAGGCCAGAGGGTAGTTCAAGTGCACGAACACACCACTCAAAGGTATGGAACCACATTGTACAGTACTCAAAACAACTTCACAACCAAACTGAAACCAAGAAACAGCTCCATACCACTGTCCAAAGTATGAAAACAATGAATCAGTTCAATACATCACAGCTCAATATGCTGTGGTCAGTGGAAAATACGACACCAAGCTCAATAAATTCAAGAGCAAGCAATGAAATTTCGAACATACATATATACATATCAAATGATGTATATACGTTTATGAATGCATACATATATATGAAGACTAAAATGCAACTGCATGCAAACAGCCTCAAAAACATAAATGTACAAATTGCAAACATATATGTAGTACTGTAAACTGGACAGTACTAGCATCATAATCAAGGACTAGGAAAAATGCCAGTTCAACTCACTTGCCGAAGACAAGGTCATTGTCAAGTCAAGCTACAGTTCAATGCAAAGTAATGCAAACTGTCTCAAAGAATACTACGAGTCAATACAAGACTTCAAATTCAGGTCAGCACAACAAACCATCAGAGACCAGAAACCAACAAATCCAAAATTTGATACTACAGAAGTGAGACCAGAATCAAGTGAGACCTACAGCAAGTAATACATGGACACAAAAACCCGAGAAACAAGTTCAAGTGACAAAAAGTATGCATCAAATGACATCAATGAACTTCGATCAACTGGTTTATACGCAAATGCTACAGGTCAAGGAAACACATCAAAACAAGTCAATGCATCTGTAACTCAAATATTCAACAGATAGCGTAATGCACAACTACAACATGAAACAACTCAAGTCAGTTCAATGTGCATGTGAAACCAGACTACATGAGTGCACAAAGACTACAGACAGGAAAACAATGCGCAGCACTAAAAAAAATTAGTGAAACTGTACATCAAAATACACATGAATGGAATACAACAAGTTTAAGATGAACAACTATATTTCAAGAATATAAGTTCGAACTCGTCAAAACAGTGGTGGCCAAAATATAGCTTTATAACTGCAGTTTCACCATCAAAGAATTAGCCAGAGTCGAACGAACTCACTTCGACAAAATCAAGTCGCAAGTCAATAACTAGGGACATCGCAAGTTCGAAAATCAATGTCGTGTTTTATCAAAATCGAACAAGTCAAAATAGTTCAATCAAAACACTGACAATGGCCGGAGCCACAAAAATTCATAACCACAAAACAAAATCGAACTCGAGGCATAGCAAAAATACGAACAAGCCAATGTCACATAAGAGATTTACATAGCAACATAAATTTCCAACATCGAACAAAACGAGCTGCCGAGGTAAACAAGTGACGAGAAATCAAACCACAGCAAACTCAAATTCAAAATCATCACCGATTAAGCCAGATTAAATGCAAGGCATAATTCTAAGTTAAATTAGATGTGAGTGAACTAAAATCACTCACCTTAGCCTAAAGCTTCCGTGAGCGAAGAGAAGGAGACGTCGATCGACAAGGCAAGCACGAACCTTCGATCGAGCTTCAGCAGTCGTCTTCTTCGATTCGTCTAAAGCCCTAGTTTTTGAACGAATGAGGGAGAAAGTCTAGCCGCCATTCTTTTCGTCTGTTTTCTCTAGGGTTCCTCAATGGAAAACGAAAGGGGGGAAACGAGTTTAAAAATGAACGAGGCAAATAAAAAAAGGGGAATCGGTTATACCCTTTGTTGCTTTTAATTATCACGGCCCAAATAAAACAAGGAAACAAGATCAAAATTTTATAATGAAGCCCACACAATTCTTTAAATAATTTCTAAAGAATTTCATCCCGACAAAAACTTCCCATAGTAATCAGCCAACACTTTAATCGTTTAAAGACGATTACAAATCAATACGAAATCCCGGGTTGTTACATAACCTAAAAACCTGTAATACACGGTCTGACCCGAGTATTACAATAAAGTAACACCCGAGTCAGGCTGGAAAAAAGCGTGAGTAAACCCATTTAATTTGAAATACTAATGCTGTAAAAACGTCTTTAAAAAACTAAGGTAACTCGTCCAACATTACGAGTTCTTATCTTGTTATAACCAACACCCGTTGCTAAATCCATTATTTAAAATAATACCTAAGTGTAGTTACTTATTCAAAATAGTCGGATTTACTTAATTTATTTAATTCCAACCTATTAAATTTTACAAATCAAATCCATAAAGATTTGAAGTAGTTATTAAATCGAAGTGGTTCCAGATATCGCTGATATCCGATCCGATCTCTTCGAATCCAAACGCCATCTTTTAAGCCAAGTTGTTTTCAACAAAACAAAACAATTTCAGGATGTCAACCTTCACATAAAAATCCCATCACCATATCTATTCAAATAAAACATCTCTCATTTTATATATATAACCGTTCACTTCAGGCTATTCCAATTTAAATATTCATAGACTAGATTAACTAGTCACACAAATCATTAATTTACTTTAAAACAGAATTAATTAATTATTTTCAAATCATGCTTAGTTATTCTTAAACTAGTTACAAGCCATTTTATTTTATTGTAATTAAATATCTGGAATTTACTAATGATCAACAAGTATAATTAACTTTAAACTTTTAATAAATTAAAGGTTTAGATCATTTTATTTTATCATTAACTAGTTACAACTATTTATTCACTTTAATAAACCTTAGTAATTAATAATTAATTAATATATATATAATTACCTTAACTTAATTAAATTTAAGTTTAAATTATTTTATTTATCCTAGCCATTACTAATTCTATGGTTTAAGTTAACTTAAGGTTTTAAATAACTTAATTTATATAACCATAAACTAATTACTTTGAAACCATTTTCTTTTCATTTCTTTCCCTTTTCTATCATTCCAAAAATCCAATACTTTTACTTTTGATATTTCAAAATACCCAAAATTTATACATCCAAACCATAGCATCTAGTAACTTCAATTCTCAATATAATCTATCATAGATTATCAAATAAATTCCAATCACAGACTATGAAAATAAATTTCAATATTTCCAAGGAATCCAGTTGGATCCCTCCAACCTGTTTTCCCTGCATCCACAGATGTTAGCACAATATAAAAATACCAATCCCACTTCGAGGGGGATATCGCGGTATATAGGGTCATCCGCTATTATGCGGGGCGCAGGGTCTCATCCGCGATATAATGCGGGAATAAAATCACTCCAATATATATATATAATATAATATCACATCTAGACTGATAATAAATTATCAACTTAAGCAATCAATCCAATAATTTAATTTTAACTAATTAAATTAACTAGTAATCCAATGTGAGTTAGATTAACTCACCTTTGACTTCTTATTTGCAATCCGACCCATCTCGACTATTTTCTTCGCAATTTTGGACCTTGTACAAACATTATACGTTTTATTAATATTTGAATTGGTCAAACAATTAATTACCATTTATTTATTTAATTTAAACTAATGATTAGGTTTTAAACTAATAACTGGATTTTTAGCTAATTTTCCTTTTAAATAAATTATTTTTAATGACTGAAATAATTGAATAAGCTAATTAAATAAGTTAACCACCTTAATACTTATTTTTAAAATTAAACAGTAAGCGAAAAAATATATATTTGTTCTTTCTTTTGAAACTACATATATATACACTTATAAATAATCTATGCAGATTTAAAAATCTAATCTTTTATATAAACCTCAAATATTTTGAAATTCCTATTTTTTTCCGAGACCTTATCTATACATATATTTAAATCTTAAATAGTTAATTGATGTATACATATATTTTCTAATCTATCAAGACAGAAATTCTTTTCTTTCTCTGTAAATATATATGTGTGTGTAATTAAATTTAAAAAAAAGAAATGAATCCTATACCTCAGGCTCCCAGACCATCGCAACACTTGTCGTACACGAACGATTAGGTCGACAAATCTAGACCATCGCCGAAGCTCACCTCCACTACCGCATGCCCCTGCTTCTCGCCGTCGCTTCCATCGACAGGCCAAACCTCTCGAGCTCAAGCTCACCACTCTCGCGATCAATCCCTTTCCAAAATCGACGAATTTTAGCTTCCAATCGATTTCACCTCACCGATGTGAGCTTCCTCCAGTGCCACGCTTAGCTACCATGTCGATCGCAATCCCCACCTAAACGCGTCGCCCATCCTCCCCGAACTTCGAATATATACGAGCATCGGTGATGCCCGCTCGCGAATCCCCTTCCTCGACCTTGAAATTTTGAGAGAGGAGCAGAAATTCGAATTCAAACAGCTTATTACTATTTTTATTTTTTTTCTAACTAGGTTTAGAAATTTAAAAGGCAGTAGTCTCCATTTTTTTTGAACTGAAGGTCTTTTAAAAGGAAGAAGAGGGGAACGATATATATTTTTTCGTTTGAAGCTTTGAACTCAATTTTTTTCTTTCGGCTGTGAAATGAAATAAAGGGACAGTGATATTTGAAATGAGGTTAACATGTACTAGATGGTCTACAGTGATTTGGAGGTGAAATGAAATAGTGCTGATGGGAACAGATTTACAGCCGAAAGTTGACCATTATATATATATATATATATTAAATTCAAATTATCTCGATAAACACAACTCAAAATCTTGACCTCCTATCGAGGCATGCCGCTAGGCGTTTATAATGTTATACCCCTATTACGAACGAAATGGAAAAGGTTTCGAGTCCTAATTCGATCGTATGGAGAAGATAGCGTTTTGGACCCAGTTATTATATTGAATTTTCGATACAGATTTCAGCGCGTTTATATCTCGTATGGCCACACGATAACGCCAAACGCTGCGAAATTTGAAATCCGATAATAATACAATATTACGAATCCGATGGAACTGGTTTCGTCAAATTTTCGAGACTGTGCCTCGGAAGGCTATTTTTATATGTCAATTTAAACAATATATTTTTAAAACTGAACAAACCACTTTCAAATTCAATTTTAACAGTTCTATTACCTTCAGTATTATCAATATAAATTTTATAAGCTTTCAAATTATTTTTAACAAGCTCCAAACTCCTGATTTCATATTTTACCCAATTTCAATTATTTAATTCAATAATTTAATTAACCAATAAATAGTGATATTTGAAATTCAAGTTAAAATTAACTTTTTCAAATATTTAAAATCAATTAAATATTCAAGTTTCAAATATCAAAAATTCCGGGTCGTCACAATATAATCCCCGTGTTTCTTCTAGATATTTCCTATGTTAATTTTGGTATAATTCATCAATAATGAGAACGACTACATATGGAAACTAAATCTCGTATACTTATCACATTTCCAACCTTCTCAATTTTCACTATCCCTCGGTCAAGAGTGAAGCTCGATAGGTTAGTGCACTATTACTTCTACACCCTACTTGAATCATTATTCTTAACTCTCATAAATAGAAACAAGTCTACTTTGTTGGCTTTTGTGCTAAGTACATGACTAAATACTTTCTATAAATAAGTAAACACACAAAGCACGATTGATTCACACAAACGACTTATAATCCCCTTTTTATTTAATTAATCTTTGTTTAATGAAATATATTTTATTGGTAAAACTCCTTTTTATCTAATAAAACTTCATTCATTAATGAAAACTTCTATATTAATTTATACTCCTAATTAATTAAACTCCTAACTAATTAAACTCCTAATTAGTTAAACTTCTAACTAAGTAAACTCCTAAATAATTAGAACTTTCTTTATTAATCAATACTCCTTTATGATTAAAACTTCCAATATTAATTAATACTAATTTATTAATTAAACTTCATTTATAACTTGTATATATATATTTAATTTCTCTTTATAAAATATATATACTTGTTTTCTACTATTTCACTACTCATTTTGTGACGACCGCCCATGACCCCTGCACTGAACCTAGAGATAGTGCGCTGTAAAGTGTGCTAGGCGACCATGGACGATTGCCAGGGTAAATAAAAAAAACAGTATCTATCGTATTACTCACAGCGCATGGACAAAATACAATAGAATATATATATATATAGTGAAGCTTCACAGAATAGAGTCTCAACAATAAAACTTCATAATAGTTGGATACAAACATCTGAATAGTCAATACATCAAGCCTCACTACATATCACTCAGAGAATATACAAACAGCGGAACACCCAGTACATATAGTAAGAAGATAATATGCAACCCTCCAGCTCGTCTTCTATATCAGCATCGCGGAAAGCAAGAACAGCACATGTCACCTGCTACCTAGTCTGCCCGTCCCAAAATGGACGAACAGCCCAAGGCAATAAGAGTTAAAACATAAAGCCTTGAGTCAGACAACAGTCTTAGTGAGCAGTAAATTAACTAACAACATACCAAAAGAGCATAAAGGAAAAGGAATAGGAATACAACCCTCCCACTCCACCTCTTTCTACAGTGATAGCCCCCAGACACACACTAAGCAGAAGCAAACATAGCAGAGCATACAATTTAAAGTAAAGCAATTATCACTCGAGTCAAGGGCGATGTTTTCCAAGTACAAACCCCCAAGGCCTAAACCAAGATCAGATAAGCACCCAGAAAATACCGCTCTTGAGACCGAATGACGATACAACCAAACATCCATGACTCTGGCTATCACTGTTATCATTGCTTCAATATCACCGTTAATTGAATGACCGGCACATTCTTTCAGCCGTCCGTCAAGGGCTAATGGAAACCCCGGTTCTAGACATAACTCTGCACGTCATCGTGACCCGTGCCTAGGACTATCAAATCTGCCCAGAGTACTTGACTATCAATCATTAGCCTTCAGGGACTATCGAATCTGCCCAACGTACTCTTGCTTTGAGCATGCTAGAACCTTCAACAACGATGAGATCTCAGCCTTCTAGTCATCCTCCTCGACGACTATTTCCATACTAGCTCAAGCGCCTCTCGAGCAAACCATTATCCTCAACTCGAACCATTTCACCGAGTTATCAACATGCTTGGAATGATCCCGTCTGGATTAGACCAAGACTATCTCATATCATACTTCACCTCATCATCATCATAACAAAGTCTCATCTCAACATCATCATCAAATCTAACCATATGAGCTTCATCATCCGCTACATATGCCACGTGCAGCTTTCCAATTCAAGAGCCTTTCCCCTAGCTTTTGAATCATCTTAGACCATCTTGTCTAAATCAAATCATCAATCATCTAATTCATAGCAATCAATCAAGTCAAACATTAATCCAAGTAAACAAGCATTCAAATATGATCTAAATAGACAATTATAACAATAATGGCAATTTCATAATTTAAGAGTTGAAAGTCTAACAAGCATGAAAATATGAGAAATATCACTACAATCTTGATGAATACACTTGCATAGGTTATCATGTAGTAAAATGGTTGTCAAATCATCATGAACAATGGATCTATATGGATTTACACTTATGTTTACAAAAATGCATGGAAATCACTACTTTAACACCAAATCAAGCCAATGATCCGATATACTCCTTTGGATCCGTGTGAGAGATAATCACCACTCACTAAATCACCTAAACAACCCAAAAGCAACACACTTCAGATCTGGACAGCGAAGGATCTAACTTGATCTATCACAAATCCGCTTCAAACGATGAAATCTCTCTTCGAAGAATGTAGATCTTCAATCTAAGCTCTTCGATCTTCGATATGGATGGAAGGAATCACTAGATTAGAGTGGAGAAAAGAAGTGAAGAAGTGTAGAAGTCGAGCTCTCAAAATGGCAGCACTTCGTCGCTTCGAAAACCGGATCCCAAAAAGTGAGAAATGGACGAGTATTTATAGGCAGATTTCTCCTTAAGTCGTCTCCTCGGAGTTAGGTCGTCTCCGACCTACGACCTAAAACCCCCACCGACCTAAAGTCTTCGACCTAACAACTCATGAAAGCCTGCACTCACGACTTAACATGGTAGCCGACCTACGACTTAACTGGGTATACGACATAGCGACTTAACAATAGGTGCGACCTAACACATGCGCACCTATACGACCTAACGACTTAGCAGCTAACCGCATCCATACGACCTACGACTTAAGAATGCGCGCGCGACCTACGACTTAACACTTAGCAGATCAGCGCCTTCATACGACCTATCCCAATCCCTAGGTCGCCTACGACATAACTATACACATGACTTAACCCCATACGACCTAACTCCTAAGTCGCTCGCGACTTAACAACTCCTAGGTCGCTCACGACCTAACACTCAGGCAAAACCCAGCTTCCTTAGGTCGTTGTCGCTAACTTCTTAGGTCGCAAACTGCTTATCCACTGGGTCGTTAACTCTACTAGGTCGTCTATGTCTTAAGTCGGTCAACTCCTTAGGTCGGTTAAATACTATAGGTCGTCCCAAACTCATAACCGACCCAAACCAATGAAGATGATCTTCCCATGATCCTCCAAAATCCAAAACACAAGCTCTGAGGAGATCTTCCAAAACTCGGTTGACTCTCTCGGTCTGACCATCTGTTTGGGGATGATAAGCTGTACTCAAACACAACTCGGTTCCCAAAACTTCCTGAAAGCTCTTCCAAAATCCACTAGTGAACAATGGATCTCGATCGCTCACTATATTCTTCGGAATACCATGGAATCGAACTATCCACTTAACATACAACTCAGCCAACTTTGATGCAGTCCTAGTCGATCGAACAGGAATGAATCTTGCACTCTTAGTCAGACGATCTACGATGACCCAAATCCCTTCATTTCCCGTTCTGGTTCTAGGTAGTCCATCAATAAAATCCATCGACACTTGTTCCCATTTCCATGTCGGAACCTCTAATGGCTGAAGCAATCCACTGGGCTTCTTTTGCTCAGCTTTCACCAATTGGCAGTTCATGCATTTGGAAATAAAATTTCCAATATCTTTCTTCATACCTTCCCAGTAATAGGTTCTCTTCATATCCCGATACATCTTATTTCCACCTGGATGAATTGTCAACTTCGAGTGATGACTTTCCTTCAGAACTTCACTCCTCAATTCATCTATATTGGGAACAACTAGTCGTCCTTGCTTCCGAAGCCAACCTTCTCGATCGACCTCGAATCCTTTATCCTTTTCTGGTTCCAATCCAGATTCCAAATCACGGATAATCTTGACAAGCTTATCGTCTCGCTTTTGGCTCTCGCCAATCCTTTCCACAAGAGTCGGTCTTATCGATAAGTTTGCCAACATCTTAGGTTCCAATTCACATCTGGGCCTGAAGTCAAATCCAGCTAAATACTCGAGATTCTTCCATTCTGAAAACATGTCTCCCAATCCTGCATGTCTTCGACTTAACGCATCTGCCACTGCGTTACCTTTTCCCGGAGTATAAGCTATACCAAAATCATATGATGCCAAAAACTCTAGCCATCGTTGCTGCCGAAGATTCAAATCCTTTTGGGAGAAAAGATACTTCAATGACTTATGATCTGTAAACAACTCGAATCGAACTCCCAATAGATAATGTCTCCACATCTTCAGAGCAAAAACAATTGCCACTAACTCCAAATCATGAGTCGGGTAATTCCTTTCATGCGGCTTCAGTTGTCGACTTGCATACGCAACAACTTTATCTCTCTGCATTAGCACTACTTTATCTCTCTGCATTAGCACTGCTCCAAGTCCAGTACCACATGCATCGGTGTAAACCACCATCTCATCATTCCCACTTGGAATAGTCAAAACAGGAGAACTTGTCAATCGCTCCTTCAGGATTCCGAAAGCTTGCTCACACTTATCTTCCCATCTGAATACCTGATTCTTTTTCGTCAATCCTGTTAACGGTGCAGCCACCTTAGAGAAGCCTTTGATAAACCGTCGATAATATCCTGCTAATCCAAGAAAACTTCTCACATCAGATGCATTCTTAGGTCTAACCCAATCCTGGATTGCTGCGACCTTAGCGGGATCAACCGCTATTCCATTTCCAGAAATCACATGGCCTAAGAACCTCACTTCGCTCTTCTAGAAGTGACACTTCGAAAACTTAGCCTTCAGCTGATGTTTCCGCAAGATTTCCAAAACAATACGCAAGTGTGTCTTGTGCTCTTCTTCAGTTCTGGAATAAATCAGAATATCATCCACGAACACAAGTACGAACTTGTTCAACTGATCTCTGAACACTCTATTCATAAGATCCACAAAATATGCTGGCGCGTTAGTCAATCCAAACGGCATTATCAGCCACTCAAAGAAACCGGATGGTGTCCTGAAAGCAGTCTTCGGCACACTATCCTTAGCCACTCTCAACTGGTGAAATCCCGTTGCCAAATCCATCTGAGAAAACACCTTAGCTTCGTGAAGCTGATCAAACAAGTCATCTATTCTCGGTAACGGATACTTGTTCTTCTTAGTCACCTTATTCAGCTCACGATAATCCACACACAACCTCAGCGATCCATCCGCTTTGGTAACAAACACAACTGGTGCACCCCATTCGGACACACTATGTCGAATGAATCCTTTTTGTAAAAGATCATCAACCTGCACCCTCAACTCTTGCTGTTCCCTAGGCGCCATCCGCCTAAGAGGCATCACAACAGGTCTGGCTCCTTCAACTAGATCTATACGAAACTCAATCTCTCTATGCGGCAGTAACCCTTTGACCTCATCAAAGACATCCTCGAATCCATTAACGATTGGTAACGATGACAGTCCATCCCGTGGAACAACCAGCGAATACATGAAGCTCATGAAGACGCCTTCTTCATGCTTACATCGTATCACAATCTTTCGCCCCTCCACATTCTCGACTGTCACCTCCAACCTCTCACAATCAACCTTTGCCGCATACTTCCTAAGCCAGTCCATACCCAAAATAATTCCGAACCCCGCAAAGTTCAGAACAAAGCAATCACAAACAAAAGAGCAATCATGACTCGATACAATCAGACCACGGCATAACATAAACAAACAAGACGAACCCCCAACTGGATTAGTCACAACCAATGGCCTATCAACAATATCCGGTTCTAAACTTAACCGGCCTACAAGTTCATTACAAACAAAAGAATGCGACGCCCCAGTATCAAATAACACTCTAACTGGAACACCACAAATGGAGAGAGTACCTTGAACCACCACACTCTTTCCTTTCTCTTCAGCGGTAGGAACTTTCGAAGATGATGGAACAGCTCCCAAAGCATAAGCTTGCACAATCTGCTTGCCCTTCCTCGGTTCTGGACAATTCTTCCTGATATGCCCCGGCTTGTCACAGTTGTGACACTTCATCGGTACCTTCGGATTCTTACAATCCTTAGAGAAATGGCCCTTCTGCTGACAATTGTAGCAAGTCACTTCGCCCTTCGGCTTCTTCCTGGCCATCCTTTCCCTTTTGCTGCTGCTGCTTCCTCTTCTTGTTTCCACCTTGCTGTGGTCTAGACTCTTCCCTGGTCACAGCAACAACAGATCCTTCCTTAGGAAACAGACTCTCATGCCTGAGAGCTTTCTCCACAAGCTTCTCAAATGAATCGTCCAAATGATCCACCAACTGCCTCCCAAGATAACTGTCCAAGCCCGTCACAAACTTCTCATTCTTCTGATATGCAGATTCAATATACGACCGGGCATACTTGGACAAAGCTTCAAACTCAGAAACATACTCAAGAACTGGTCTTCCACCTTGCTTGAGCTCCACAAACTTCTTGAACAGAACAGACTTCTGAGCTGTAGAAATGAACTTAGCTTCAAATCTGGCTTGGAATTGCTCCCAAGTGATCTCTTCCTCCGGAGTATCAATAGTGATAGAGTTCCACCAATCAGAAGCTCTTCCTTGAAGCTGCCTTGATGCTAACTTCCTCTTAGTCGCATCCTCAATTCCCAAGTCACCAAAGATCCTTCTGCAAGCATCTATCCATCTCTGGACCTCAATGGTTGATTCTGTTCCAAAGAAAACCTTCCCTCCAAGAGCAGTGTAGTCCTTACACAACTTAGCAAAATCCACCGGTTTTGGAGTTTGAACTTGAACTCCAACATCCACCGATGGCCCCGGAGCTGGCATCCTTCTCATGATCGAAGTCATCATAGCTTCGAACATAGCAGCATAATCAGCAGCCCCTTTAGTAGCACGGCCTTCCCTAGCAGCTGGTCTCCCTCTTCGACTCATTCTCAATATCTATAAAAAGGAATGATTAGCACACCTTGAGAAAAAACTGCATAAAGGACTCAAACTCTACTAAGCTACTATATTATATTTAGTAATCATCCATCAAAATACAATTACGTCTCTCATACGTAGTTACGTCAGCGAGCGTTGGGTAAAATCAATTAACCTCGCTCTGATACCAAATGTGACGACCGCCCATGACCCCTGCACTGAACCTAGAGATAGTGCGTTGTAAAGTGTGCCAGGCGACCATGGACGATTGCCAGGGTAAATAAAAACAACAGTATCTATCGTATTACTCACAGCGCATGGACAAAATACAATAGAATATATATATAGTGAAGCTTCACAGAATAGAGTCTCAATAGTAAAACTTCATAATAGTTGGATACAAACATCTGAATAGTCAATACATCAAGCCTCACTACATATCACTCAGAGAATATACAAACAGTGGAACACCCAGTACATATAGTAGGAAGATAATATGCAACCCTCCAGCTCGTCTTCTATATCAGCATCGCGGAAAGCAAGAACAGCACCTGTCACCTGCTACCTAGTCTGCCCGTCCCAAAATGGACGAACAGCCCAAGGCAATAAGAGTTAAAACATAAAGCCTTGAGTCAGACAACAGTCTTAGTGAGCAGTAAATTAACTAACAACATACCAAAAGAGCATAAAGGAAAAGGAATAGGAATACAACCCTCCCACTCCACCTCTTTCTACAGTGATAGCCCCCAGACACACACTAAGCAGAAGCAAACATAGCAGAGCATACAATTTAAAGTAAAGCAATTATCACTCGAGTCAAGGGCGATGTTTTCCAAGTACAAACCCCCAAGGCCTAAACCAAGATCAGATAAGCACCCAGAAAATACCGCTCTTGAGACCGAATGAAGATACAACCAAACATCCATGACTCTGGCTATCACTGTTATCATTGCTTCGATATCACCGTTAATTGAATGACCGGCACATTCTTTCAGCCGTCCGTCAAGGGCTAATGGAAACCCCGGTTCTAGACATAACTCTGCACGTCATCGTGACCCGTGCCTAGGACTATCAAATCTGCCCAGAGTACTTGACTATCAATCATTAGCCTTCAGGGACTATCGAATCTGCCCAACGTACTCTTGCTTTGAGCATGCTAGAACCTTCAACAACGATGAGATCTCAGCCTTCTAGTCATCCTCCTCGACGACTATTTCCATACTAGCTCAAGCGCCTCTCGAGCAAACCATTATCCTCAACTCGAACCATTTCACCGAGTTATCAACATGCTTGGAATGATCCCGTCTGGATTAGACCAAGACTATCTCATATCATACTTCGCCTCATCATCATCATAGCAAAGTCTCATCTCAACATCATCATCAAATCTAACCATATGAGCTTCATCATCCGCTACATATGCCACGTGCAGCTTTTCCAATTCAAGAGCCTTTCCCCTAGCTTTTGAATCATCTTCGACCATCTTGTCTAAATCAAATCATCAATCATCTAATTCATAGCAATCAATCAAGTCAAACATTAATCCAAGTAAACAAGCATTCAAATATGATCTAAATAGACAATTATAACAATAATGGCAATTTCGTAATTTAAGAGTTGAAAGTCTAACAAGCATGAAAACATGAGAAATATCACTACAATCTTGATGAATACACTTGCATAGGTTATCATGTAGTAAAATGGTTGTCAAATCATCATGAACAATGGATCTATATGGATCTACACTTATGTTTACAAAAATGCATGGAAATCACTACTTTAACACCAAATCAAGCCAACGATCCGATATACTCCTTTGGATCCGTGTGAGAGATAATCACCACTCACCAAATCACCTAAAAAACCCAAAAGCAACACACTTCAGATCTGGACAGCGAAGGATCTAACTTGATCTATCACAAATCCGCTTCAAACGATGAAATCTCTCTTCGAAGAATGTAGATCTTCAATCTAAGCTCTTCGATCTTCGATATGGATGGAAGGAATCACTAGATTAGAGTGGAGAAAAGAAGTGAAGAAGTGTAGAAGTCGAGCTCTCAAAATGGCAGCACTTCGTCGCTTCGAAAACCGGATCCCAAAAAGTGAGAAATGGACGAGTATTTATAGGCAGATTTCTCCTTAAGTCGTCTCCTCGGAGTTAGGTCATCTCCGACCTACGACCTAAAACCCCCACCGACCTAAAGTCTTCGACCTAACAACTCATGAAAGCCTGCACTCACGACTTAACATGGTAGCCGACCTACGACTTAACTGGGTATACGACATAGCGACTTAACAATAGGTGCGACCTAACACATGCGCACCTATACGACCTAACGACTTAGCAGCTAACCGCATCCATACGACCTACGACTTAAGAATGCGCGCGCGACCTACGACTTAACACTTAGCAGATCAGCGCCTTCATACGACCTATCCCAATCCCTAGGTCGCCTACGACATAACTATACACATGACTTAACCCCATACGACCTAACTCCTAAGTCGCTCGCGACTTAACAACTCCTAGGTCGCTCACGACCTAACACTCAGGCAAAACCCAGCTTCCTTAGGTCGTTGCCGCTAACTTCTTAGGTCGCAAACTGCTTATCCCCTGGGTCGTTAACTCTACTAGGTCGTCTATGTCTTAAGTCGGTCAACTCCTTAGGTCGGTTAAATACTATAGGTCGTCCCAAACTCATAACCGACCCAAACCAATGCGACCTAACACTTAACAACTTAACAGGCACACGACCTACTAACTTAGCCCGGCTACGACCTAACTTTGCTAACCCGCTAACTACTAGGTCGCTGCCTCCTATCTCTTAGGTCGTAAAACTTCCTTAAGTCGTCCCCGACTTACCACTTCTACTATTTCAATGCCAAGATGCAATGCTACTAGTAAGTCGAAGTTGAATCATTCTAAGTCGCACACGATTTACGACATACCCTAGGTCGTTCACGACCTATGACTTAAACTCTGAACGACTTATCAACAATGCAACCAAATGTCAACTGTTTTACGATGTTTCGATCCGTAAAATACGGGTCGTTACACATTTATACTCTTTTCAATACTTCAAAAAGTATACATATACTTATCTCAGTGTTATATGTATATTCACACATCACTTAGCAAAATTTACTTACATTAAAATATAATCAAAGTGGTTGAAAACAAATGTTTCTTAAAAATTGTTACTGACACAGTCTGGGATTTTCGACCTCCGAAAATCGACATCAATACGTTCACTATATTACATGCCGAACAATCGGACGCCGGAAATACCAGATCGCTAGGGAAAGAAGAAAGAGGTAGAATAAGGAAATAGAAATAACAACACAGAATCTCACAATCGCAGCGGAACAATATATAATATATACAACTGATCTTTATACAAAAAGAACTATAACTGTTTTTATACATTACATCATCAAAGTAAAACACAAATAAATAGCACAATACTGGACAATTATAAAAAATTGTCCTCACAAAAGCTGAATATACAGCCTAAAATACACAGCGGAATATAAATCATATACGTGAAATACACCTTTGCCATCTAGCTCGTCTCCTAAGCTCGATAGCATCCTATCCTGAATCTGTAATACTCGGTCTGACCCGAGTTTTATAATAAAATAACACCCGAGTCAGTCTGGAAAACCAGCGTGAGAAAACACACTCAAAATGAATTATTAAAGTTATCAAAATCCTTTGAAAATCAAAGGTATATCGTAAGACCATGCCACAAATAAACACGACGGGTTTTTACCTTACGGTAACCAAAACACTTTATATCAAATCCTCTAATATTATAATAGCGTCTAAGTACAAATACTTATTCAAATAGCTGAAATGCTTGCATCTCACGTTTCAGCATAATTGGGCACAATCAAAACCGTACGACGCTTATTGAAGACTGGATTCCATCTGAATGACTTGGCACTAGGGTACCACCAGTCACAGTACATGTCTAGAAACACTGTACTGAAGACCACGCCAGGATCCCCTGCTACACAAGACCGGACTATCCCTGACCTGGATACACCGAATACGCTATCACCCCGGGTGTTCCTACCTTCTTTCGTGCTCCTTCCATACATCATAGTAATAAAATAATATCCGAGGTTATCTAGAAGGGTGATAAACATACCCTACTTGGGTGCGACCCACTTAGCCTTGCTGCATCTCCCCTGATTTTCAGTTATTCCCGGTTGATAAGGCTAGAGGCTAGATTACCTTTTAAGGAATTTTCACTTAGAATGCTCATTGTCCTCCAACGACAATGTTCTGATAGCATTCATCCATACAAGTCTGTTCCGGGTCCGAACGGAACCGAAGGCACTACTCCTACTACATCCATTTTGGAATCACCCTCAGGATTAGTAACGATTAGCCCTTGCACTTCATTGCTCCATCTTCTACTCCATGCTCTTGTTTTCACATCGAAAACATACTCGTTGGATCGAAGTGGTTTTCGGATAATAAATCTGATCCCGGTGTCTTCGAAACAACGTTTGATATTTCCGGTAAACTCAACTCCGATTCTCTAGGAAATAAACAGACGAAAATAAGGTCGGAGATCACCTCCTTACCGTTAATGGATAGATTTCCATATCAACGTCCTAGAAGAACGAAATGAGTTTATACGTACAGTATAGCACCTCGAACGGTAACTGTACCATATAATTCCCGTACTCCTTCTAGATATTTCCAAAGTTATATTTGGGTCCAAATTTTTTAGTCGGTTATTTAACTATCAAATAAACAATCAATCCAACCAAATATTCCATTTTCCACTGAAACATCAAATCTTATTTAATTCAAATTTTAAATAAATTAAATCTCTTTATCAAAGGTCATGTACCTGTCTTATCGAATTCAGTATATTCGCAAGTATCTTTTCCAAAAATATTTGAAAATCTTTTTAAAATAATGTGGAAAGTACCCCTGCAGTATCAAACCATGGATCACAGCTCAATGGTTACGTCTCTATCCCAGATAAATCCAAGACTTAAATACAGGCATTCAGTGCCTCCGATTTACGCCACGCGAGTATACCATTACTTCCTGAAAACTCTATTTAATAATTTTCAAAATAATACTCATGAAATTTCTATAATAATTTTCCAAGTTAACTTTAGACAAACCTACTTTTTAAATAAAGGATATTATATAAAATATATTAATATTGAATATTTGTCCTTTTAAAATAATAATACTGATTAAACTTTTAATAATAATTAACTACTATAACTAACTTAATTAACATTTACTTTTAAATAATAAATTTTTATAAAACATTCTTTTAAACACTTTTAAATTTCTAATTAATACTTAAAAATCTTTCTTTTAAAATAAACTTAACTTTTTCGGAAAATATATTTTCAACTCCAATATAGCCAGTCAAATTATTTTATAATCCCTCTCGATTTATTCCAGCTTGATTTACGTTCCAATTCCATAAATTTCTTTTTCACATTTCTAAAAATGAACTATTATTTATTATTAAAAAAATTTTCCCATCTTCTTATAAATTCCCACCGTGAATTTATAATTTCAAATTATCCACTGATAATCACTTCACTTTATTTATAACTTCGTTTATAGATTCCGTAGTCTCCTTTCCCGTTTTATCACTATTTTCACAACACTTAATCGATTTTCTAAATTAAATTCCATTTTAAAAATTAACTTCTTAGTTAACCCAAATTTATTCCAAAGCCCACTAATTTCAGATTCTCTTCCTTTTAATTTAAATTCTTCTTTAAATCTGGAACATCAGTTTCATATTCTATTTTCAAATTTTCTTTTTTATTTCCTAAACTATTTTAAATCTCGGATTTAAAAATAGATCCTTTTATACTTAAACAAATCGTTTAAGTCCTATTATTAAATACTTTTATTCAAATATTCCAAAATCTCTATCTTTCCATATTTAGAAATTATCTAGTAAAATTTTAAACTCAAACAATTTATTTCACCCAAGTTCATTTCTTTAATTTTATCCAAATTTCATTATAAATATTTTTACTTCAAATTTTCCTTTTTAACACTTTTCAAAAAATTTAAACATTTATCATTAGTATTTTAAAATACCAAAATCTAACCAGTGATTCCATAGCACCAAATAAATTCAAATTACGCTATAATCTAGCACATATTATCCAATCATATTACTGAATATGAAAATAAATTCAACATTTTTGAGGAATCCAGGTAGATCCCTCCAAACTGTTTCCTTGCATCCACAGATGTTAGCACAATATAGAAATACCAATCCCACTTTGAGGGGGATATCGCGGTATATAGGGTCATCCAATATTATGCGGGGTGCATAAGGTCTCATCCGCTATATATATGCGGGAATATCAATCACTCCAATATATATATATACACTACTATATAATATCATATTCAACTGATAAATATTTATCAATTCTATCAACCAATCAACAATTAATTTTAACAAGTTAAAATTAATTACAGTAATCCAAAATTGAGCGAGATTAACTCACTTTGATTTTCATTGTCGCTGGAACGTTCCGGTTTAGGACAAAAACCGAACGACGCCCGATTTTAGCCCAAATTTTGACTATCTCAAATTCGTCCAAACCAGTTTCATTTCGAAGCTATCGTCGTCATGATCGCAACGCAAGAGTTATAGATTTTATAAGTTATTGAACAAAATTTTAAATTAATTAAAATAAACCAGACAAAAGTTAAAGTATTTACAGAAGTGTCCCTCCTCCTCCTTCCCAAATGCCTGTACGAGAAAACATACCCAATATCCCGCGTGTGTGCACATCATCGACATAGAGCTCGGCTTCATGAAATTGAGTTTCGCCTTCGCCAATATCTATCTCGCATCAATCTCCATCTCGCGTCAATCTCCATCTCCAGGACCCCTCACTTTGAAGTTCGAGCCCCTCGTGCGAATCGCGACCACATAGGTCACTATGTAGTAGCTGCAGGTTGCGCCCCCCCTATCAAGGCCGCACTACACGAAATTCACCCCCGAGCTGCAATTTCCAAGCCGAGCTCAAATACGAATCCCACTTTGCAAGTCGATGATCGAATGGATGGAAAATTCAAACCCTAGCAACTCTCCACTGTTCGCCTCTCACTATCGACTTCACCCAACCCTAGCCGCACCTCCCAATACCCATACCAGAATGAAGCTCGCACGAAAATGAGATTTTTGAAGGTGGTTTCGAATTTTATTATCGAGTATATTATGAGAAATGAATTTTTGAAGTTGATTTACATTTACTCTTCACTGTGAAATGTTCGGCTGGCATATAAAAGATGAGGAAATGTGTTTGGGGGGAAGTGTGTTTGAAAAGAAAGAGGTATAGTGATTTGAAATAAAGAGAAAGCTGATGAGAATTGATTTTGACTGGTCAACCTATTTTATATATATTTTAAAATTTCAAACCGTCTCAATTACACAGCTAAAAATCTCGAACCCCTATCGAGGCATGCCGCTAGGTGTTTATAATGTTATACCCCTATTCCGAACGCAATGGAAAAGATTTCGAGTCCTAATTCGATCGTATGGAGAAGATAGCTTTTTGGACCCAGTTATTATATTGAGTTTTCGATATAAATTCCAGCGCGTTTATACCCGTACGGTCAAACGATAACTCCAATCGTTGCAAAATTTGAAATCCCATAATAATAAACTATTACAGATCCAATGGAACTAGTTTCATCGAATTCTGAGACTGTGCCCTGGATGACTATTTTTAAATGTCAATTTAATGATATATTTTTAAAACTGAACAAATCACCCATAAATTCAAATTTAAAACTTTTATTGCCTTCAGTATTATTAATATAAATTTTATAAACCTTCAAATTATTTTTAACAAGCTTAAAACTCTAGATTCAACATTTTAAAATTTTCAATTATTAAATTCAATAATAAAATTATCCAATAATTGGTTAAATTTAAAATTCAAGTTCAAAATTTACCTTTAAATATTTAAAATCAATTAAATATTCCAATTTCAAATATCCAAAATTTTGGGTCGTTACATTCTTCCCCCTTATAAGAATTTCGTCCTCGAAATTGCTAGGTAAGAAAAATGGTCCAAAACCCGTTAGCAATTTCAAAAACCAAACAATTTAAACAATCTTTCCCAAATCGGTTTATCGAAACACACCATCACTTTTCTAATTTCCAAATTCATCCATAGATTACAACCAATATTATCCCCTCAATCATTTAAATTATAATTTGAAACCAAATTTTAAATTACCAAAATTTTCTTCAAAAATTTTTCCAACTCCATACTTTTTCGGAAAATTTCCCAGCGTCTCCTTTACGTGGCTAGATCGAAAAAACTACAAAACTGCCTCTACGGGCCCCAAATCATTAAAAGAAAACAAAAGCCAAGTGGCTCGATCAGAAAACCATCGATTTCATACAGCAATTTAAACAAATACCATTTTGTCGGGCAATCAAATTTATTTCTGAAATCAAAGACATCAATTTAGCTTTTTCTTTCAATTACCTGCACCCTACTTACCAATAATATCCAATCATACAATTCAAAATCATTTTATTCATTCCTTTTCAAAATTTTCAAAATTTATTTCATTCCAGGCCGTACGATGTACATATATCATCAGTACGCAATATCAACTCTGATCGCTCACTCGATCACACAATTTCACTTCCAAACTAGTATCGTTCACACGACTCCCTAGTGCGGACTCAGATCTGGTTCCTTCATCAGAAACCGTCATTCTCCTTGCATAGCCATATACTATGATAGAGAATTCCAAAATCAATCAAAAATCCATATCCAGGGTTCGCCGTCGAAAATCGAGTGAAAAATCCTAACTCGGATCGATATAACTATCTCGAAATTCTATGCTCGAATTTGGATCAAATCGTTATGCGAATAAGATAATATACATACGACTTACATATTAATTTCTAATTGATTATTAGCTATATCCAATTCTTTCTATTCACATTTATCTTAATTTCCATTCACTTTTTTCTCAAACCATTATTCACGTCCTTTATTCAATCTGTATTCAAACGTTTACTTAGAATACATCTTAAGTACCAATTTCACTTAAGGATTCACCATTAACCTTTTTAAGTCTAATATAAATATTTTATACTACCCCTTATATTTATTTCCACTTCATCACTTTGGTTTATATCAATTTTTATTCAAAATTAAATTTCAATTCTATTTGAACTCCATTTTTCTCCAAATTTAAATATTAGATTCTATCCACCATATCTCAAACCATATTTAATCCATTAATTATTTCATATCTCAATCAAATTTCGTTTCCAAGCTTTTATTTTTTTAGTCCACTCGAACCAATTCTTCAATTTTACTTTATTTAGCATAATTCAAATTAAATAACATCCCAATATTCAATTCCATTTACTTACAAATTAAATTAATTTGTTCATCCACTAATTTATTTTCAATCTTAATAAATCCTATTTTAATAGTTATTCTGTTTAACCTTCCTAGGCCAAATTTCCCAAAATTCACTCTTATTTAACTTAGTTCAAGTTAATTTCCGTTTCAATTCAAATTTCAAAATTGTCTTAAGTTATCAAACTTAGTAATATTCTATTCATCAATTCCTTCCAATTCACTTCATTTAATTGGTTTACTTTACTAATTTATTTCATTATCACACTTACCCTTATTAAACTCTTCTTCAGTCAAATTTTCATCCTAAACAAATTTCAAATCCTTATAAGTTTTTAAACTTATTTATATTCCATAAAACATTTTAAATAAACTTCCAGAGTTTAAACAATCACTTAAGTATTTCTAGATCATTTTTGAAATCATATATACCCCAAAATCCTTGGTATATCAAATTATTCCTTTGCATTTCAAAATCAAAACCAGTTTCGCAAACAAATTCCAGTTCAAAACATCCAGGTAGCAATTTCCTCTCTTGGAAACTCGAAAATGAACACCGATGATGTCGTGATCATCATCAGAGTTATTTTCCAACGACCGAAGTGAGTTAAGTGGTTTTATTCCTTTAAAACCATTTTAAATGTTTTCAATTCACAAATCTCAATAGATCTCGTTTCCAATTCAAAAATATTTCCAAATAATATCACTTTTATTTTACAAGACTTTGGAAAACATTTCAAAACCAACGGGAAATTAAATTCCCAATTTTCCAAATTCCATCTTTTAAATTCTTTAATCTATATTTAAATATCCCTCTGGAATTTTCTTCTATTTCAAATTATAAATCACATTTATAAACTCATGTTTACCACTTCCATTTTTTATATGAATTTATTTCTTAACTTTCGGTTGCAATATCAGCTTTTATTCAATTTCCATAGAAACAAATGATAACAGTTTACTATTACCATTTTCCTAGCAACCAAGCAAACCATATATATAACTACAATAATTTCTGAAAAACTATTTCTTTTATATATAAAATTAATTTGGGTAAAATTATTTCATTTACCCCATTTTAAAATAATACTATGTCTAATTTTTCTATTATAGTGTTTAGAGATCCCTATTAATTACGTTAATTACTCGTATTGACCAGAATCCATAAGCCACTCAACAAACCAATCAACACAATATAAAACAATTTTATATTCACTAACAAATACACGCTCATTTCTATTAATACACTCAAACTCATTCTAGGGTGCTACTGACCCTATCTCTAATGAGTAATCCCCACCAGAGCCAAGGTTCTCGCTTAACCTTCAGCTCTGATACCAAGTGTCACGGTCCAGGATTTTCGACCTTCGAAAATCGACATCAATACGTTCACTGTATTACATGCCGAACAATCGGATGCTAGAAATACCAGATCGCTAGGGAAAGAAGAAAGAGGTAGAAGAAGGAAATAGAAATAACAACACAGAATCTCACAATCGCAGCGGAATAATATATAATAGATACAACTGACCTTTATACAAAAAGAACTATAACTGTTTTTATACATTACATCATCAGAGTACGACAAAAATCAATAGCACAATACTGGACATTTATAATAACTTGTCCTCACAAAAGATGAATATAGAGCCTAAAATACACATCGGAATATAAATCAGATACGTGAAATACGCCTTTGCCATCCATCTCGTCTCCTGAGCTCCATAGCATCCTATCTTGAATCTGTAATACTCGGTTTAACCCGAGTATTATAATAAAATAACACCCGAGTTAGTTTGGAAAACCAACATGAGAAAACACACTCAAATTGAATTATTAAAGTTATCAAAATCCTTTGAAAATCAAAGGTGTGACGACCCGGATTTTTAACGATTGATAATCGATAATTAGTTAAATTAAACCATTGAAATGTTATTTTGATTAGTCAAACAAATAAATTTCCGATATCAAATGTCTGGAGATATAAGTTAATCCAAAGGCCATATTAGATATTGAATTATAGAATTTCGAAAATATAATGAATCTTATAGAAAATATAAATTAGTTTAGACACTATATACAAACTTAAGTTATAACATATATGGACTGGTTTAAAATCTATATTAGATATTGGATTATAAATCTTTGGATATGACAAATCCTATGACGACCCAGGATTTTAGCAATATTATTTTAATTAGCAACTAATTTGATTAATTAAAATACAACTTATCATTTTAAAAACAAATAAGACTTTTGGAACATGTACCATTTATTTATATATATGTGTATTTTGGAAGAAAACTATGATTTAGAAATTTAAAATAAAGTCTTTCAAAAATATTTAAAATAAAATCTATCTTATTCACATTAAATTAAAGTAAAATTCTACCTTATTAACTTTTGATCTAAATATATATATATATATATATGAATGTAATCAAGATAATAATGCTTGAAATAAAATCAATCTTGTCAATACTAAATATAAGTATTACAAAATATATGATTATAAAATTTAATGTTTGATAGTTAAGTTTAAAATAAAAATAAGGAGTTATGTTAGAAATAAATATGTAAGGTAAATTATATGGTTATATAAAAACATAAAGTGAACACTTAAGATTATTCTAGTAATATATAAACTATGGAAAATACTTGTGTATGTAAGGTAAGAAAATATTTCTGTACATACAAAATCAATGGATAAGTAGGTGAACATGTAAGGACACTTGCATTTAAATGTTATCATTTCAGCCTCCACAAGGTATAAAAAAATAAAGAAAAATCTCTGACTGAATTTTGTACCAGAAATATCTATTTCATGTAAACTCTTTTCTACATATATCTTTCTTATTCTAGTTCGTTCACAAAACTTAGCATACCAGAAAATAATATTACAACTGAAATTTAAATCAACAACTAAACCAACTCAACAAAGCAAACAAGAAGATCAAAACAAACCAAGACCAAAGGCAGTTAGCAGCTTCCAGATATTGGTTCTCTGTTCAAACTTTTTACTAGTGAGTAAACATTTAATTAAAAAGCTTAAATAGATTTGTTGCTTGTGAAATTTCTATGATGATGATTACCCTGCATGTGTATATATAAGTATAAAATATGTATATATGAATGTGTATGGACTGTGCATATATAACATGTTTGTTCTTCTCTGTTTTCAAACTACAGAGATTAGAAATAAATGAAAAAAATTCAAATCTCCTTATCTGATCATTGTTAGGAATTGAGTTTCAAACATAATATGTTTGTTTAAACATAAATTTTAGTTTAAAATTTTATTCAAGTAAAATATGTTTGAATTTTTTCTGAAATCAAGATAGTACAGTAGCAATTCTAAATACATGTTAAAATCAAGTATTATAATTTGTTGATCTAATTATATAACTTAAATCTTCTTTGTAAAATATGATTTTTAAATTGAAAATCATGATTTTTAGTTGGGAAACCTTTGAGAAATTCTTGGTTGACTGGAAATTGGTTTTGGGGATATCTCTGGCGATCAAGGGGTAGTGAGGTCTCGGGGTTTCAACTGGGGATGGATGGAGTTACGGCGAGCTTAGGAAAAATGACTAGAGGAGTTCCAGGTCATCGAGGTGACGTTGAAGTGGTGATTTAGGTTTTAAAACCTAATTTTGGTCGAGTCTGGCAATGGGAGTGATGTATCGCCTCTGGTTGATCGAGTGGCCCAAGGCTTTGGGAAATGGTGAAGTAGAAGCTCAGCAAGGTGTAGATGGGGTTACTGTGGTTTCGGTGATCGGAGACGAGTGTTCAAGGCAGATTCTGGTGAGGGTTTTGGGTTCCAGTTTCATCTTCATGGATCGATTTTGATTTGAGGCTTATGTGAGCGATTTGAAGGCCGGGATCGAAGGTCTGGGTGATGGTCGATGTGTCGGAGGTTTCATCGGAGGACGGAGACGGCTCAGTCACCGGTGCATGTGCACGACGAAGTCTTTGTGTCAGTAAGTATGGGTTGTGGGATGACTCGAAGGGAAGCTCGGGTATTTTGGTAGGTGACTCGAGTAAAAACTCGAGTAGATCGTGAGTGAAATGTGCTATAGGATTTTAAACTTAAAACAAATCTAAGTTTTTGAAAAAAATTTAACCGAAGCAGAACTTGGGTAGAACTGGGTTTTTATCCGAAGTAAAGGCAGAGCCGATATTAAAAAGCTTTTAAAATAAGTTTATCTTAAATTTAATTAAGATTTAAATGAATTGAGTTTGGATAAATTAGTAAGGTAATTAAAGATTCATTAATTGATTTAATTAATAAATGCTTATGGATTATTAAATAAGTAATTAAGAAATTGTTAATGGTTAATGAAGATCATTAACTAGGAATTATGAATGATTAATTAATTATATTAATTAAGGATAATCATTTGTGAAAATTATTTAGGTATAATTACTTAATGGGAGTAATTAGAGGAAATAATTATTCAATGTAACTAATTAAATTAATGTGATTAGTTCAAGTTAATTTGTTAAATTAATCTAGAATAATCATGGGAAGGTAGGTTAAGTATAATTACTTAATGTATAATTACTTAGTGAAGTAATTAGTGATGGTAATTACAGGATGTAATAAATTGAAGATTGAAGTAGTCTTTGGTTAAATTGCTTAGTGTAGTTAATAAAGGTGAATAATTTCTTAAAGGAAGTAATTAATAATTAATTACTTAGGTAATTAATTTAAGAATTAATGAATAAAGATATTTGAAGATAACTAAGTGTTGTAATTAATTAAAATTAATTAATTACTAATTGTGATTAATCAAGGAGGATTAATTAAGATGGATGATTATTAGGGGATTAATTAATTGGATTGTAATTAATTAATAAGCAGGATTAGAAGTAATTAAAATAATTGATTTAATTAAATGGGGTTAATTAAATTAATTAGAGATGGTATGGTTAATTTATCTTGCTTATGAAGGATTGAATGATATTGAATGCCTTGGACTATTTAATGTTTCTGATATGAAATGTTTTGTTATATGATTGGATTGAACAGTGATAATGTGGTTATCTATTGAGATAAATTGCTGTGTAAAGTGACATCCTGTATTTAAAATTTGAATCGGATTTCACTTGAATAACTTGGTTTTTTGATGAAATTGGATTGGGAGAGACCGGGGTCGGGTATTGGTAAGTACCCGAAACCACTTCGATTTGTAATCTACTATGATTCTTTATAGATTGGTATGGAAATCAATAGGCTGGAATGGGATTAATTTAAATGACTAGACCATTTAAACTAAGTAAAGGTACTCATGGATTGATTTGTGAATTTAAGTGTTGACCATAACAAGTTGTGAACTTGTAGTGAAGTACGAGTTACCCGTGTTTTAAATAAGTTATGCATTAGTATTCCTTGTGAGATGGGTTTACTCACGCTGGTTTCCAGCCTGACCCGGGTGTTACTTTGATGTAATGCTCGGGTCAGACCGAGTATTACAGATTTTCAGGTAAGGACGTTTTGGAGCTCAGGAGGCAAGCTGGATGGCAGGAACGTATGGAGTGTTTCCGCTGTGATATATTTTTGTTTATCTGAGACATATTTGATTTTTATATGTCCATTGTTTGGGTATGAGAGTAACTCTGATGTATTATAAATGTATTTGACTGATACAGTATTCTTTGTAAACTGATATTATTTGATATTATATTTTGATCCGCTGCGATTTGTGAGAATCAGTGATGTGTTTCTGTTTCTTCTTCAATCTCTTTCTTCTTTTCCTAACTATTTGGAATTTTCGGGATCGAAAATCCCCGGGCATTACATTTGGTATCAGAGCAAAGGTTAAGCGAGAACCTTGGCTCTGGTGGGTTTACTCATCAAGGTAAGGGTCAGCGGTATCCTAGGATTGGTTGAGTGTATATATATATATATGAGAGAGCGTACTTCATATTTTCTTATATAAAGATTTTAAAAATGGTTTTAATGAAATAATTGGTTGTAAAATAAGAAATTAAGGAATATATATATATATATACATACATATCCAAATAAGGATTGGATAAAATGAACTATACGAATAAGATGAATTAAAATGGTTTCAAACCAGAAAAAAGGGTTATTGAGTTTAAATAGGATGAAAATTGAAAAGTTCTGAAATTGTTTCAGATGTTAATAGAAATAATAAAGGGTATTATTCAGAATATTTTGAATGTGATCTTTGAAACGACTCGACCTTCTACCACTAGAAAGTCGCATCGTCTTCGAGAAAGAAAGGGGTGAGAAAGTAGAAAAGATAGAGAAGAAAGAAGAAACAACATCAGAATCTCATAGCGGAAACGAAACAAAGTATAATACATCACATAACTATTACATAGTATCATATACATCAGAGACACACAGCTTATACATCACAAATTAGACAGTTATAAACACCTGTCTTTCATACAACTCACACATCACAGAGATACAACACAACGGAACTACAGATAAACACTAACACAGCGGAACCAATGTATATATATATATATATATATATATATATATATATATATATATATATATCTATACGCTGAAGCCTCCTGCTCCATTTCTCCTCCAGAATTCGTCAAAGCAAAACCTGAATCCCTTGGCTACTCGTAAAAATTTGAGTACCCCAGAGTTTAAGAAAACAGAAATAAACTCCAGGTCAGACATGGGTCTGGTATGAGTAGAGTAAACGGTTAAAGTTGCTTAACTTTAAAAAAATCTTTTGAAGACAAAGGTATCACGTAAGACTTCCCGCACATAAACATGGGTAAGTTTTAACCTTACGCTAACCAAACATTTGATAGGAAATCCAGTGATATTATAATAGTGTCTAGGGTTTTCAAGTAAAATACAGAAATAGCTGGAATGCTTACATCTCACGTTCCAACATAGTTGGACACAACTAATACGTACGGCACTTATTGGAGATTGGATTCCATACAATGGCAGGGCTACTGGGTACCGCCCATCACAATACGTGGCCTAGATCACCATACCGAGGACCCACCCTAAGTCCCCTGCAACACAAGGCCGGAACCATCCCTTACTGGATAATTCCCGGATAAGAAACCCCGGCGGTTGTAGCTATTCAACCGCCCACACAGCCGAATAAAAAGGGACTCTAGAGAGGGGAAATCTCATCCTACTTGGGTGCTACCCACTAACCTTGCTGCACCTCCCCTGTTTTAGCCATTCCCGGTCGATGAGGCTTGAGGCTACGATTACCTTTACAGAACACATCTCTTAGAAAGAACATCGTCCACCTGACGATGTTCTGAAAGCATTCAATCCATACAAGTCCGTTCCGGGTTCGAACGAAACCGAAGGCATTATCTCGTTATACTCATTTTGGAATACCCTCAGAGTTAACGACAATAACCCTTGCACTCCGAATCTTCATCTTCACTTGAGATTCACGACCTATCGTTAATTTGGATCGATGTGGTTTTCGGATATCCAAATCTGGAAACCCGATCCCGGTCTCATCGAAATCCAAATCGCCATCTTTTAGGTCCAAGTTGTTTTAAAGTTATAACAATTCAATTCCATTATCTATATATACAAAGATAGATAATTCATATCATCACAACAGATAATTCACATTATCATAATAAACGGATAATTCACATTATCATCACATTTCAACCAAAACACCTATATCATTTATCTCATATCTGAGATCTCAAACCATTCAAGACAATCAATATCATTCAACATCCATAAGCAATGATTTATTAATCACCATCTATAATTAATTTAAATTGAATTAAATTAACTACTTCCATCTCTAATTAATTTAAATAAATTAAATTAATTACATTCATCACATAAATCTTGCTTACTTAATCATTAATCAATTACAAACCAATTTAATTAATCATCTCTAATTTCCATCTTAATTAATCATCCTTGATTAATTATTCTTTAATTACTTTCAAGTAATTAGCATTTAATTAATGTCACAAATTAATTATCCTTAACCATTTACAGTAATTAACCTTTAATTACTTCATTAATTAATTAATTATAATTAAATTCATTAATCCTTAATTAATTACATTAATTAATTATTCTTAAATCATTTATTATTGATTTATTAATCTTAATTAACCAATTCTTAATTACATCATTTATTATATTAATGATCCTTAATTATTTTCTTAATTAATTACCTTAACCGGTAATTACTCACATTAATAACTAACCTTAATCCTTATTTAATCAATTAATTATTCTTTAATTAATTAATTAACTCTTAATTACTTATATTAATAAATCCTTTAACTAATTATTACTCTTAATTAATAAATTTATGCTTTAATTAATAATACCAAGTGATTAACCCTTAATCACTTCCATTTAATTACTTCCCTAAAGTAATTATCCACTAATTACTTCCATAAGTAATTCTCTTTTCTTAATTACATTCAGAAATTATCCATTAATTACTTTACTAAGTAATTACTCTTTATTAAATTCATTAAGTAATTATACTTAATTCCATCATCAAATAATTATCTTTAATTAATTAAACTTAATTAATTAAAATTGACCTCATTAACTAAAATAATTACACTAAGTAATTAATTACTTTAATTACTTTATTAAGTGATTACCTTTAATAATTCATTTTAACTTTAAGTAATTAACCTCTCGATTACTTATTACTTAATTATTTCTTAATTAATTATCCTTGGTAAATCAAATCTTAATTAAGTAATTAATTACACTAATTAATTTATCTAAATTTAATTACCCAAATTAATCATTTTAGTTAATTAAGTAATTATGCTTTAATTACTTTAGTTAATAAAACATGATTGAATCAAGATAAATCATTTATTACATTAACCTCTAACTTTCATTTAAGTTAAATTAAATTTTAAAACTTGAATTTGATTTATTTAAAATCATTATCCTTTATTAAAGTTAAATACTTTTTACTTAGATCTTAATTATATTTCAACAATTATATTTGAGTTGAACATTTTAAAACTAATTACAAATTTACTCTAATGTAATATTTATATAAATCAAAACTATTTTGAACAACATTTAAACTTTAAAATCCATTACTTTAAAACTTAAATTTGTTTAAACATTAGTTTCTAACTCAAACATTTTATACATTTTAAAAACTGGTAAAACTTTGTTTAACTTTAGCTTTGCTTTAAAAAATTTGAAACATTTTAGATTAAAATCTGGGCAAGTTAAAAAAAACTGGGAACTAAACTTTCCCGAGACAACCCTGGTTTATCAACCAACACACTCGCACGCTTCTTCCCCGAGACACTCTCGAATAACCCTTCGAGAAAATCCCAGCAAAACACTACCCAACCCACGAACAAACTCAGACCTGAAACATTGGTACACGCGTGCACGTGTACGCCGTCGCCACCAGATTCTGACCATTGCCGCTATCTCCAACACGTCGCCGACCCTTCCCTGAGTCGATTCCGACCACCCATAATCCAAAACAAGCTCAAAAGCAAAATCGAGCTTCTCGATCGAACGAGAACCAAAACTTGATCACCAGAAGATCATCTCGTGCCCCCGCCCACGATCGAATGAGACCTCGCCGACAACACCAGAGTTGCGTCACGTCACGACATGTCGATACCCCCACCTGCGATCCCTCCGGTGAGCCACCATCGTCGTACGTCCTCGAGAAACAACGCCAACCAAAACTGCCAGTCGAACCCTAGTTCACCGTCCCCTGGCCACCACAGTCACCTAGGAATACTCGAAGCATTTTTCCCACGACCCTCGAGTCTCGAACCCCCTCCAGCCTTGGTCACGGCCACTATCACCACGATGTTCGTCGACAATTGACGAATACTCAAATTCTGATCCACTCAGAATATCTCATCAAACACACACTTTAAAATCATGAAATTACTATCTAAATTCATCATTTTACAATACGATTCTGTTTCTGAAATCAAATCAAGGAATCATGAACATTGATTTTCGACTTATCTCTGACTTTTACTGTAATTTACCATTTTAAAAATAAATATACAATATAAACTCCTAGACTCATTTTTAAAAATACTATTACATTCATGCCATCATCTGTTCTTTAGAGATTTTATCCTAATTTCGATTATATGTTGAGTAATTGAATTTTGTTGAGGAGGAACAGAGCCTGTCATTCAATAGAGAAATAGATATGTATATATATACATTCACATCCACAGACAAATCTTATCAATAAACATACATCCATCTCCATTCACACATGCAAACCATATTACTAAAATTTCATCTAAATCATCAAAACATATAACCCTATTAAAAATTTAAAGTAAGATGTTTACTCGCCTTTTTTTTAGAGTTTGAAGTAGAGACTTTAAAACTGGATTTGAAACTTTGCATACCACTGCTATTTTGATTCCAGAAAATTTGTCTTGCTTGTAACTAAAAAACTGAAAAGCTTTGGTCTTGATTGTTTAACCGGAACATGATGATGATAACCCAAAACTTGAGTTCAGGTTGCAATTTTGAAAGTGAAATCTACTTACAGGACTTGAAAATGTTTTGAGGAAAAAAAGCTTCATTTGAAAATTTTCTAGTTGGCATTGTTTTATGAACGAAAATGAAAAGAGAATAGATTAATATATAGAAACAAGTATGCACAGGGCTGATACTAGCATTTGTACATAAATAATATTTGTTCTAGCTGGTACAAGATTTTATCAGAGATTTTTCTTGCTAAGGAGGCTGAGAGTATTTTGAAACAAATTCGAATTGACTTAAGTGTGCTAGCATTTAATGTTTTAAGTACTTTATGTCCTACTTAGCTTATATTATATCTTCATGTTCATATATATTCTTTTTACTTGCCTTTGTTTATTTGCCTGCATATATTTTTTATACAGCTACAAACATATTTATCTTGCTTGCTTTACATACATATTCTCTTTTTACCAGGTTTTGTTTTTAACTTCATGTACATATATACTTTTGTTTTGTTTGCTTTTAGTCTTTGTTATTTGAATGCTACTTATTTTTCTTTTTACTTGACTTTGCTTTTAAACTTTACATACATATTATAAAATTGCTTTAGTTATTTGTTCTAGTTTATTACTTAATTTATAAGATTTATTTTATTTTAAATATTTTGAAAGATTTTATTTTGAATTTACAAATCATGGCTTTCTTTCAAAAAAAATACATATATATAAATAAAATTGAAATAACCATTTCTATTTATAAAAATCCATTTGTAAAGACATTACATCATTAATATTGTCTAAATATTGCTCATTATTAAATTAAAATAATTTATAAAAGAATTTATCTCTTTATTAATAAATTACTTATTTTATCAAGCTATTTTTAAAAAGAACAAATCAACCTTTTAATAAATCTAAACTTAAGCTAAGATACAATTTGATCAATTAAACATTTATCTTAAATATTTTAAAACCATATATTCTAAATTAAATCATAATTTCCAAATTACCAAAATGTATTAGAATTTGAAAACAGGATTTATTTATTTATTAAATTCAAACCAAAGATTTGTATTTACAATATATACAAATATATACACATTATAAGTAGAAAACAATTTATTAGCTTTTTAAAAAGATGAAAATCACCAATTAAATATTTATTGAAAGAAGATTATTAAATCAATTTAAATCTTATTAACAAAGATATATCAAATCAATTTAATATTTAATATAGATTATTAAATTGATATTGCTCAAAATTCCGGGTTGTCACATTCCTCCCCCCTTAAAAGAATTTCGTCCCCGAAATTTAAAACAAAGGTAATTTAATAATCTAATTGAAGATTTAATTTTAAAACACAAGCATATATCAATCATGTGCTAATGACCATAGCAACCAATCATCCAAACAACCAATCTAACTATCCACGCAAAATTTCGGATAGAAATTTTCTCGAGTTTCCCAGGTATAAATACCGGGATACTCGCTCTATAGAATCCAAGCAAACAATACTACCAAGCTACAGAGCTTCCACTCATCTAGATCTATAAAACAAGACAGGATATCAGACTATAGACAAGTCTGACTCAACAACCAAACCCTCTAGAACTGCTGGTTCCAAAACCAGAGATGGATCATACACGTACTCCCTCAGAGATACGTGAAACACATCGAATCCCAGTTATCCAAACTGGCAATTCACTCCTGTAATCCAAAACACTTATCCTTACAAGAATATAGAAAGATCCAATATACTTCGGAGCTAGCCTCACAGTCTTACCCAATCTTATTGCTCCCTTTACCGAAGAAAATTTCAACAACAACGAAGTCTCCAACTTCGAATTCCAAATTCCTCCGTCTCTTATCCATAAAATTCTTCTGACGATCCTGGACTGCCTACAACCTTTCCTGAATAGCTAAATCTTCATTGATGCTTCAATAAACAAACTGGATCAAAACAATCCAACCAAATGACCTTTCCAAGATCAACCAAACTCAGAACACAAACTCTATTCCAAAATCAGAAGACAGATCTTACTTCTCTCATCTGGAAGAGATAAAATAGGTGCACTTGCCAAACTGGCCTCAGATCCTGAAGAATTTCCTGTAGAAACTCTCTAATCCAAAACACTGCAACTTCCAATTTCTTCCACTCTAAAACAGCTGCCACCATGCTTCCATTGTGCAACTCTGACTGAGCAGATGAAAATGCTGATGATGAAAACAAGCACAGTCTGGACAATACATCCCAAAACTATGGTTCAACAAATCCAAAAATAAAAATCAGAAGTTGCTCCAACACCTGAGTTGCTTCACCAAACTCTCTCCAGAAACCATCTAACTACTAAGCTGAACCACCGGTACCACTCCTGGAATCCAGTCGATACCAACCTCAATCTCCAGATGCGGACAAAGCTCTGACTTCCTGAAGACATCCGGAAAAATCTCTGACAAAACAAGAGAACACTCAGACTATCGCAAGTCACTTTTGCGATCAACCCAGCTTAATTCCAAAGATACTGCCCTCTCTCAACTACACAAAACAGCTTACGCTTAACTAGCCAATCCAACGAAGAAACGGAACCACTCTGCTGCTTCTGAAATTACCTCAAGAAAATCTGCCAAGCCAGAAGACTTCCTAGACGGCACAAAAACACTCCGAGCTACAATGCTGACCCAGATGCCCAAAGACTTCTAATCCAGAAGCTCCTCGAGAAACTCGAACATCAAACCAAACAGAAACACCCTGCAGAACTTAACCACAACACCGAAGAAGGCACACTTCCTTAACTTATTCCAAAGAAAACATCTTCGGAGACATCCATAGTCACTGCGTCTCATCACACAGCTACTACATCCTGAGGTATCAAGATATCATGACTTACTTCTGTCCAACCGACAGATCCAAACTCTACTCAAAGATGGACTCTGAACCTTTACAGGTTACCTTCAGAGATCAATGAAATCTCTTACATCAAGCAAAACTCGCTCGAGACGGTATTAGGTCTACAGTCTCGACATATGCACTTCCAACCTCAACCATTTAAACTCCAATCAATGGTAGTCGTGTTACACACACCACCACCCTATCTACCTTTATAACTTATATTGGAAAACCCGAACAGGTAACCCAATAGATAGGTAGATATATATATATATATGTATATATATAAAAATTACAAATACACTCTCTCAAGATAGACACCACTCCAGAGCCTAGGTATTCGCTCAACCTATGCTCTGATACCAAGTGAAACGACCCGACCTTCTACCACTAGAAAGTCGCATCGTCTTAGAGAAAGAAAGGGGTGAGAAAGTAGAAAAGATAGAGAAGAAAGAAGAAACAACATCAGAATCTCACAGCGGAAACGAAACAAAGTATAATACATCACATAACTATTACATAGTATCATATACATCAGAGATACACAGCTTATACATCACAAATTAGACAGTTATAAACACCTGTCTTTCATACAACTCACACATCATAGAGATACAACACAACGGAACTACAGATAAACACTAACACAGCGGAACCAATATATATATATATATATATATACGCTGAAGCCTCCTGCTCCATTGCTCCTCCAGAATTCGTCAAAGCAAAACCTGAATCCCTTGGCAACTCGTAAAAATTTGAGTACCCGAGAGTTTAAGAAAACAGAAATAAACTCCGGGTCAGACATGGGTCTGGTATGAGTAAACGGTTAAAGTTGCTTAACTTTAAAAAAACCTTTTGAAAACAAAGGGATCACATAAGACTTCCCACACATAAACATGGGTAAGTTTTTACCTTACGCTAACCAAACATTTGATAGGAAATCCAGTGATATTATAATAGTGTCTAGGGTTTTCAAATAAAATACAGAAATAGCTGGAATGCTTACATCTCACGTTCCAACATAGTTGGGCACAACTAATACGTACGACACTTATTGGAGATTGGATTCCATACAATGGCAGGGCTACTGGGGTACCGCCCGTCACAATACGTGGCCTAGATCACCGTACCGAGGACCCACCCTAAGTCCCCTGCAACACAAGGCCGGAACCATCCCTTACTGGATAATTCCCGGATAAGAAACCCCGGCGGTTGTAGCTATTCAACCGCCCACACAGCCGAATAAAAAGGGACTCTAGACAGGGGAAATCTCATCCTACTTGGGTGCTACCCACTAACCTTGCTGCACCTCCCCAGTTTTAGCCATTCCCGGTTGATGAGGCTTAAGGCTACGATTACCTTTAGAGAACACATCTCTTAGAATGCTCATCGTCCACTTGAGGATGTTCTGAAAGCATTCAATCCATACAAGTCCGTTCCGGGTTCGAACGAAACCGAAGGCATTATTTCGTTATACTCATTTTGGAATCACCCTCAGAGTTAACGACAATAACCCTTGCACTCTGAATCTTCATCTTCACTTGAGATTCACGACCTATCGTTAATTTGGATCGATGTGGTTTTCGGATATCTAAATCTGGAAACCCGATCCCGGTCTCATCGAAATCCAAATCGCCATCTTTTAGGTCCAAGTTGTTTTATAGTTAAAACAATTCAATTCCATTATCTATATATACAAAGATAGATAATTCATATCATCACAACAGATAATTCACATTATCATAATAAACGGATAATTCACATTATCATCACATTTCAACCAAAACACCTATATCATTTATCTCATATCTGAGATCTCAAACCATTCAAGACAATCAATATCATTCAACATCCATAAGCAATGATTTATTAATCACCATCTGTAATTAATTTAAACTGAATTAAATTAACTACTTCCATCTCTAATTAATTTAAATAAATTAAATTAATTACATTCATCACATAAATCTTGCTTACTTAATCATTAATCAATTACAAACCAATTTAATTAATCATCTCTAATTTCCATCTTAATTAATCATCCTTGATTAATTATTCTTTAATTACTTTCAAGTAATTAACATTTAATTAATGTCACAAATTAATTATCCTTAACCATTTACAGTAATTAACCTTTAATTACTTCATTAATTAATTAATTATAATTAAATTCATTAATCCTTAATTAATTACATTAATTAATTATTCTTAAATCATTTATTATTGATTTATTAATCTTAATTAACCAATTCTTAATTACATCATTTATTATATTAATGATCCTTAATTATTTTCTTAATTAATTACCTTAACCAGTAATTACTCACATTAATAACTAACCTTAATCCTTATTTAATCAATTAATTATTCTTTAATTAATTAATTAACTCTTAATTACTTATATTAATAAATCCTTTAACTAATTTATTACTCTCAATTAATAAATTAATGCTTTAATTAATAATACCAAGTGATTAACCCTTAATCACTTCCATTTAATTACTTCCCTAAAGTAATTATCCACTAATTACTTCCATAAGTAATTCTCTTTTCTTAATTACATTCAGAAATTATCCATTAATTACTTTACTAAGTAATTACTCTTTATTAAATTCATTAAGTAATTATACTTAATTCCATCATCAAATAATTATCTTTAATTAATTAAACTTAATTAATTAAAATTGACCTCATTAACTAAAATAATTACACTAAGTAATTAATTACTTTAATTACTTTATTAAGTGATTACCTTTAATAATTCATTGTAACTTTAAGTAATTAACCTCTTGATTACTTATTACTTAATTATCCTTGGTAAATCAAATCTTAATTAAGTAATTAATTACACTAATTAATTTATCTAAATTTAATTACCCAAATTAATCATTTTAGTTAATTAAGTAATTATACTTTAATTACTTTAGTTAATAAAACATGATTGAATCATGATAAATCATTTATTACATTAACCTCTAACTTTCATTTAAGTTAAATTAAATTTTAAAACTTGAATTTGATTTATTTAAAATCATTATCCTTCATTAAAGTTAAATACTTTTTACTTAGATCTTAATTATATTTCAACATTGAACATTTTAAAACTAATTACAAATTTACTCTAATGTAATATTTATATAAATCAAAACTATTTTGAACAACATTTAAACTTTAAAATCCATTACTTTAAAACTTAAATTTGTTTAAACATTAATTTCTAACTCAAACATTTTATACGTTTTAAAAACTGGTAAAATTTTGTTTAACTTTAGCTTTGCTTTAAAATTTTTGAAACATTTTAGATTAAAATCTAGGCAAGTTAAAAAAATGGGAACTAAACTTTCCCGAGACAACCCTGGTTTATCAACCAACACACTCGCACGCTTCTTCCCCGAGACACTCTCGAATAACCCTTCGAGAAAATCCCAGCAAAACACTACCTAACCCACGAACAAACTCAGACCTGAAACATTGGTACATGCGTGCACGTGTACGCCGCCGCCACCAGATTCTGACCATCGCCGCTATCTCCAACACGTCGCCGACCCTTCCCTGAGTCGATTCCGACCACCTAAACTCCAAAACAAGCTCGAAAGCAAAATCGAGCTTCTCGATCGAACGAGAACCAAAACTCGATCACCAGAAGATCGTCTCGTGCCGCCGCCCACGATCGAATGAGACCTCGCCGACCACACTAGAGTTCACGTCACGACATGTCGATACCCCCACTTGCGATCACCTCCGGTGAGCCACCATCGTCGTACGTCCTCGAGAAACAACGCCAACCAAAACTGCCAGTCGAACAATAGTTCGCCGTCCCCTGGCCACCACAGTCACCTAGGAATACTCGAAGCATTTTTCCCACGACCCTCGAGTCTCGAACCCCCTCCAGCCTTGGTCACGGCCACTATCACCACGCTGTTCGTCGACAATTGACGAATACTCAAATTCTGATCAACTCAGAATATCTCATCAAACACACACTTTAAAATCCTGAAATTACTATCTAAATTCATCATTTTACAATACGATTCTGTTTATGAAATCAAATCAAGGAATCATGAACATTGATTTTCGACTTATCTCTGACTTTTACTGTAATTTACCATTTTAAAAATAAATATACAATATAAACAACAAGACTCATTTTTAAAAATACTATTACATTCATGCCATCATCTGTTCTTCAGAGATTTTATCCTAATTTCGATTATATGTTGAGTAATTGAATTTTGTTGAGGAGGATCAGAGCCTATCATTCAACAGAGAAATAGATATGTATATATATACATTCACATCCACAGACAAATCTTATCAATAAACATACATCCATCTCCATTCACACATGCAAACCATATTACTAAAATTTCATCTAAATCATCAAAACATATAACCCTATTAAAAAATTTAAGTAAGATGTTTACTCACCTTTTTTTTTAGAGTTTGAAGCAGAGACTTTAAAACTGGATTTGAAACTTTGCATACCACTACTGTTTTGATTCCAGAAAATTTGTCTTGCTTGTAACTAAAAAACTGAAAGCTTTGGTCTTGATTGTTTAACCGGAACATGATGATGATAACCCAAAACTTGAGTTCAGGTTGTAATTTTGAAAGTGAAATCTGCTTATAGGACTTGAAAATGTTTTGAGGAAAAAAAGCTTTCAAGTTTGAAAATTTTCTAGTTGGCATTGTTTTATGAACGAAAATGAAAAGAGAATAGATTAATATATAGAAACAAGTATGCACAGGGATGATACTAGCATTTGTACATAAATAATATTCGTTATAGCTGGTACAAGATTTTATCAGAGATTTTTCTTGCTAAGGAGGCTGAGAGGATTTTGAAACAAATTCGAATTGACTTAAGTGTGCTAGCATTTAATGTTTTAAGTACTTTATGTCCTACTTAGCTTATATTATATCTTCATGTTCATAGATATTCTTTTTACTTGCCTTTGTTTATTTTCCTGCATATATTTTTTTATACAGCTACAAACATATTTATCTTGCTTGCTTTACTTACATATTATCTTTTTACCAGGTTTTGTTTTTAACTTCATGTACATATATACTTTTGTTTTGTTTGCTTTTAGTCTTTGTTATTTGAATGCTACTTATTTTTCTTTTTACTTGACTTTGCTTTTAAACTTTACATACATATTATAAAATTGCTTTAGTTATTTGTTCTAGTTTATTACTTAATTTATAAGATTTATTTTATTTTAAATATTTTGAAAGATTTTATTTTGAATTTACAAATCATAGCTTTCTTTCAAAAAAAATACATATATATAAATAAATTTGAAATAACCATTTCTGTTTATAAAAATCCATTTGTAAAGACATTACATCATTAATATTGTCTAAATATTGCTCATTATTAAATTAAAATAATTTATAAAAGAATTTATCTCTTTAATAATAAATTACTTATTTTATCAAGCTATTTTTAAGAAGAACAAATCAACCTTTTAATAAATCTAAACTTAAGCTAATATACAATTTGATCAATTAAACATTTATCTTAAATATTTTAAAACCATATATTCTAAATTAAATCATAATTTCCAAATTACCAAAATGTATTAGAATTTGAAAACAGGATTTATTTATTTATTAAATTCAAACCAAAGATTTCTATTTACAATATATACAAATATATACACATTATAAGTAGAAAACAATTTATTAGCTTTTTAAAAAGATAAAAATCACCAGTTAAATATTTATTGAAAGAAGATTATTAAATCAATTTAAATCTTATTAACAAAGATATATCAAATCAATTTAATATTTAATATAGATTATTAAATTGATATTGCTCAAAATTCTGGGTTGTCACAATCTTATTTTAAGATAAGAGTTGTTTGAAAGTATTAAAGGAAACTGTTTGAACTAAAGCCAAAAGTGGTTTAAAATTTAAGGATAACTTAGAGTGTAAAGGAAATAATATGTATATATGAGGGATATACATAATATCGAAATGGGTTGAAATAAACTCTAAATGTTGATTTTTAAATTTGGAATGAGATGTGAAACCCAAGGTGATAAGTTTTTGAACTTATAAGATTATTAATGTGAAGTTTAAAATTTGAAATGGGAATCCAAATTGGGTAAGGTTGGCTGGATTAAGTAAATTGAATTTAACTTTGGGAAAGTTAAATAAGTTAACAAGCAACCTGAATTGGAAATTTCAAAATAAAATTGGGATTTAACTGGAAGGTTAAATGGTTGATTTGAATGGGAAGTTTGTGAGATCTCAAAATGGGTTTGAGATCTGGAAATTGAAAATGGATGTTTTAAAATAATTTGGATAATATTATCCTATTGTTATTAATAATCTTTAGATTGTGAATTGGATTTGTTTAAATGAATGAAGGAATGGATTGTGGTGATATGTCCATTATTTAGATAAAAAGGGAAATTAAAATTTGAAATTAAGGAGATGAAACCACTTTGAATTTAAGATTTAAATGTTCAAAAAGAACTTGGAAAATTAAATTGTTAAGCATTGGATTCAAATTTAAATTGGGGAATAAATTGGATAACTATTATTATGAAGAAAATTTTAAATGGAGTTTTGAAATTTGGACTCAAAATTTAATTGTTTAAAGATTTAGATTGTTGGTTTAAAAATAAGGGTTAATTTGATTTAAGGGGTTAAATCAACATTGAAAAATTTAACTCAAATTTATATAATTCGAGATGGTTTAAAATTGAGATTTAAATTGAATTTAGTTTGAATTAATTAGAATTGAAGATGGATAAGTATAAAATTCAAATGGGAAATTTGAATTGGATTAATTTGAAATAAAATTGAAGATTGAATGAGTTCAAATTCAAATGGGAATTGGGATTAATTCATATAGAAATTGAAATAATTTGAAACTGAAGTGGATTCAATTTGAAATTAGTCTAAATTAATTTGAATAATTTGAAATTGTAATTAAAGTGAATATGTTTAAAATCAAATGGAATTTGATCTGAATTTGGAAAGAAATTGAGGTTATTTCAACTTGAATTGGGGATAAATCAAGTTCAAGGGAAATTAAAGTTATTCAAATTAGAAGTGAGTCAATTTAAATGGAAGTGGGAATTTAAATTGAATTGATGGGAAATTGAACAGTTTGACTCTGGACTATTTTCAAAATAAATTGTTTTAATATAAATCTATTTTTCCAAACTATTTACTATACAACTTTTCTTTTTAAACCTAAAACTATCTTAAGCTTGTTTTACAATTACTTTTGGAACTATTTAACAAAATTTACAACTGATTTATAAACTAATTACTGTTTTTCAATTGTTTTATAAATAATTATTATTTTTCCACTATTTACAATGACTTAACTATTTTACAGCTTTTTACAGTTAATAATTATTTTTCAACTACTTATTTATTTTAAAATTTTCAAGCTATTTTCTAAATTTAAGCTGATTAGAGTACAAACTGTTTATGATTAAATACCCAATTGAGATAAGAATTAAAATGGTAATCCAAGGGAGGATTGAAGCAAAGGTGAATAAGTGGATAGAGATTAAAAGGAATGTGAATAAAAAAGGAGAAATTGATTTAACTGATAATCAATGAAGATAAATGCGTAGGATGTATGTATATTATTCTATTCGCATAGTGATTTGATCCAGATTCGAGCACAGAATTTCGAGATAGTATTATCGATCCGATTTATGATTTTTCACTCGATTTTCGACGGCGAACCTGGATATGGATTTTTGATTGGTTCTGGATATTCTCTATCATAGTTATGACTATGCAAGGAGGATGACGATTTCTGATGAAGAAACCAAATCTGAGTCCGCACTAGGAAGTCGGGTGGACAATACTAGTTCGGAAGTGAAATTTTATGATCGAGTGAGCGATCAGATTGATATAGCGTACGGATGTTTTGAGTGCATCGTACGGGTTTGAATAAAGTTGATATTAACAATTTGTGGATAAGAACTGTAAATGAATTTTGAAATTGAAAGTATATTTTGTGAAATATATGATGAAGTGAAATGGAAACTAGATATTTCTATGGTAAAAATTTACTTTATGGAAGTAAGTAATTTGGTAAGTGACTTTATAGAGTAATCAAATTTGAATATTTGATTTGGAATAAACAAAGTTATGTATCTTTGTTATATATATGATAAAACTCCCCTTGTTGAATCCTTTGCCAGAAGAAAAGGGTTTTTGAAAGTATTTGAAGTATAAAGAGGGAATTTATACAAGTTTGAAGTGATCCAAAGATTTTTAAAGTTATATATATATATATATGTAAAGGATCTTATGAGAATGATTTTGAGAAAAGGTTTTTGGAACCTATGGATTTGGAAAGGCTTTTGATTTTTGAGGAAAATCAAATTTGGAATTTGGAAAGCCTAGTCTGTGAATTATCGATTTTGGGATAATCGATTTTGAGAAAGGAGATTTATATGAAATTCATACTAGGTGTATGATTTGGAAAATACTATATGTGTATAGTATAAACTGTTTTGAAAGTGGCTCTGGGGAAAAAGGCGCTCCCTTGAATGAACTTCTCAGGAGTGCCACAAAGTGGTACTGTCTTGAGCCCTAGGGGGGCTCTAAAGTTGATCCTATGAGGAGTCCGGACAAACTAGTTCCCGAAGATTGTTGGGTAGAGAAAGTCGAGGGCGCTGATGCCTACAGGGGCATTTGGGTTATGCTGTGACGACAGTGTAACTCGATGTCGCTACGATCTACTGTGTGGACCATAGCAAAAATCGTGTGGAGGATGAGTGCCAACAGTCTACACTTGATTTTGCCGGGATGGCAATGTAACATCGGTAGACTGCGATCTATGGTCGAGTGGAGGAGTTTTATTCTTTTGGCAGCGAAATTCGAGGGCGCTGATGCCTATAGTTATATGGGTTTTTGCTGTGATAGCAACGTAAAGCCCGAGTATAACTGCGATCTGTAGCGGGTTCCATGGTGTAATCGAGGGGCGCGGAGGCCTACAGTTATCTATGGGTTTTGCCGGGATGGCAACGTAACCATCGGGTTAACTGCGACCATGGATGCGAGTGATGATTTCCAAAGCATTCTCACCAAAGATATTTACTCTACTTTCAAAAATATTTTCGATATTTTTAATAAAATTAGTTTTTCAAGTATTTTCACTAGATGTTGAAATGGGTCTGCTAAGTACTTATAGATTTTCAGTCCTACGCCTGATCAATGTATGACCGAATTTCTGTGAGAACAAGGATGGACTTGTCGAAACATCAAGTTATAAAAGTATTTTTATAAAAAAAAACTATTTTAGTAATATTATATAGATTTTTAAAGTATTTTAAGAATGATCAAAGAAAATATATCTAATTTTAAGCATTTTAATAATTCTGGCCTCGTTCCTTTTCGAGGACAAAAAGAACTAAAGGGGGGAGGAATGTGACGACCCGGATTTTTAATGGTTGATAATCGGTAATTAGTTGAATTAAATCATTGAAATGTTATTTTGATTAGTCAAACAAATAAATTTCCGATATCAAATGTCTGGATATATAAGTTAATCCAAAGGCCATATTAGATATTGAATTATAGAATTTCGAAAATATAATGAATCTTATAGAAAACATAAATTAGTTTAGACACTATATACAAACTTAAGTTATAACATATATGGACCGGTTTAAAAACTATATTAGATATTGGATTAAAAATCTCTGGATATGACAAATCCTGTGACGGCCAGGGATATTAGCAATATTATATTAATTAGCAACTAATCTGATTAATTAAAATACAACTTATCATTTTAAAAACAAATAAGACTTTTGGAACATGTACCATTTATTTATATATATGTGCGTATTTTGGAAGAAAACTATGATTTAGAAATTTAAAATAAAGTCTTTCAAAAATATTTAAAATAAAATCTATCTTATTCACATTAAATTAAAGTAAAATTCTACCTTATTAACTTTTGATCTAAATATATATATATATATGAATGTAATCTAGATAATAATCCTTGAAATAAAATTAATCTTGTCAATACTAAATATAAGTATAACAAAATATGATTATAAAATTTAATGTTTGATAGTTAAGTTTAAAATAAAAATAAGGAGTTATGTTAGAAATAAATATGTAAGGTAAATTATATGGTTATATAAAAACATAAAGTGAACACTTAAGATTATTCTAGTAATATATAAACTATGGAAAATACATGTGTATGTAAGGCAAGAAAATATCTCTGTACATACAAAATCAATGGATAAGTATGTGAACATGTAAGGACACTTTCTTTTAAATGCTATCATTTCAGCCTCCACAAGATATAAAAAGAAAGAAATCTCTGACTGAATTTCGTACCAGAAATATCTATTTCCTGTAAACTCTTTTCTACATATATCTTTCTTATTCTAGTTCGTTCACAAAACTTAGCATACCAGAAAATAATATTACAACTGAAATTTAAATCAACAACTAAACCAACTCAACAAAGCTAACAAGAAGATCAAAACAAACCAAGACCAAAGGCAGTTAGCAGTTTCTAGATATTGGTTCTCTGTTCAAACTTTTTACTAGTGAGTAAACATTTAATTAAAAAGCTTAAATAGATTTGTTGCTTGTGAAATTTCTGTGATGATGATTACCCTGCATGTGTATATATAAGTATAAAATATGTATATATGAATGTGTATGGACTGTGCATATATAACATGTTTGTTCTTCTCTGTTTTCAAACTACAGAGATTAGAAATAAATGAAAAAAATTCAAATCTCCTTATCTGATCATTGTTAGGAATTGAGTTTCAAACATAATATGTTTGTTTAAACATAAATTTTAGTTTAAAATTTTATTCAAGTAAAATATGTTTGAATTTTTTCTGAAATCAAGATAGTACAGTAGCAATTCTAAATACATGTTAAAATCAAGTATTATAATTTGTTGATCTAATTATATAACTTAAATCTTCTTTGTAAAATATATTTTTAAATTGAAAATCATGATTTTTAGTTGGGAAACCTTTGAGAAATTCTTGGTTGACTGGAAATTGGTTTTGGGGATATCTCTGGCGATCAAGGGGTAGTGAGGTCTCGGGGTTTCAACTGGGGATGGTTGGAGTTACGGCGAGCTTAGGAAAAATGACTGGAGGAGTTCCAGGTCATCGAGGTGACGTTGAAGTGGTGATTTAGGTTTTAAAACCTAATTTTGGTCGAGTTTGGCAATGGGAGTGACGCATCGCCTCTGGTTGATCGAGTGGCCCAAGGCTTTGGGAAATGGTGAAGTAGAAGCTCGGCAAGGTGTGGATGGGGTTATAGTGGTTTCGGTGATCGGAGACGAGTGTTCGAGGCAGATTCTGGTGAGGGTTTTGGGTTCCAGTTTCATCTTCATGGCTCGATTTTGATTTGAGGCTTATGTGAGCGATTTGAAGGTCGGGATCGAAGGTCTGGGTGATGGTCGATGTGCCGGAGGTTTCATCGGAGGACGGAGATGGCTCAGTCGCCGGTGCATGTGCACGGCAAAGTCTTTGTGTCAGTAAGTATGGGTTGTGGGATGACTCGAAGGGAAGCTCGGGTATTTTGGTAGGTGACTCTAGTAAAAACTCGAGTAGATCGTGAGTGAAATGTGCTACAGGATTTTAAACTTAAAACAAATCTAAGTTTTTGAAAAAAAATTAACCGAAGCAGAACTCGGGTAGAACTGGGTTTTTACCCGAAGTAAAGGCAGACCTGATATTAAAAAGCTTTTAAAACAAGTTTATCTTAAATTTAATTAAGATTAAATGAATTGAGTTTGGATAAATTAGTAAGGTAATTAAAGATTCATTAATTGATTTAATTAATAAATGCTTATGGATTATTAAATAAGTAATTAAGGAATTGTTAATGGTTAATGAAGATCATTAACTAGGAATTATGAATGATTAATTAATGTAATTAATTTAAGATAATTAATTATATTAATTAAGGATAATCATTTGTGAAAATAGGTTAGGTATAATTATTTAATGGGAGTAATTAGAGGAATTAATTATTCAATGTAACTAATTAAATTAATGTGATTAGTTCAAGTTAATTTGTTAAATTAATATAGAATAATCATGGGAAGATGGGTTAAGTATAATTACTTAATGTATAATTACTTAGTGAAGTAATTAGTGATGGTAATTACAGGATGTAATAAATTGAAGATTGAAGTGGTCTTTGGTTAAATTGCTTAGTGTAGTTAATAAAGGTGAATAATTTCTTAAAGGAAGTAATTAATAATTAATTACTTAGGTAATTAATTTAAGAATTAATGAATAAAGATATTTGAAGATAACTAAGTGTTGTAATTAATTAAAAGTAATTAATTACTAATTGTGATTAATCAAGGAGGATTAATTAAGATGGATGATTATTAGGGGATTAATTAATTGGATTGTAATTAATTAATAAGCAGGATTAGAAGTAATTAAAATAATTGATTTAATTAAATAGGGGTTAATTAAATTAATTAGAGATGATATGGTTAATTTATCTTGCTTATGAAGGAATGAATGATATTGAATGCCTTGGACTATTTAATGTTTCTGATATGAAATGTTTTGTTATATGATTGGATTGAACAGTGATAATGTGGTTATCTATTGAGATAAATTGCTGTGTAAAGTGACAACCTGTATTTAAAATTTGAATCGGATTTCACTTGAATAACTTGGTTTTTTGATGAAATTGGATTGGGAGAGACCGGGGTCGGGTATTGGTAAGTACCCGAAACCACTTCGATTTGTAATCTACTATGATTCTTTATAGATTGGTATGGAAATCAATAGGCTGGAATGGGATTAATTTAAATGACTGGACCATTTAAACTAAGTAAAGGTACTCATGGATTGATTTGTGAATTTAAGTGTTGACCATAACAAGTTGTGAACTTGTAGTGAAGTACGAGTTACCCGGGTTTTAAATAAGTTATGCATTAGTATTCCTTGTGAGATGGGTTTACTCACGCTGGTTTCCAGCCTGACCCGGGTGTTACTTTGGTGTAATGCTCGGGTCAGACCGAGTATTACAGATTTTCAGGTAAGGACGTTCTGGAGCTCAGGAGGCGAGCTGGAAGGCAGGAACGTATGGAGTGTTTCTGCTGTGATATATTTCTGTTTATCTGAGACATATTTGATTTGTATATGTCCAGTGTTTGGGTATGAGAGTAACTCTGATGTATTATAAATTTATTTGACTGATACAGTATTCTTTGTAAACTGATATTATTTGATATTATATTTTGATCCGCTGCGATTTGTGAGAATCAGTGATGTGTTTCTGTTTCTTCTTCAATCTCTTTCTTTTTTTCCTAACTATTTGGAATTTTCGGGATCGAAAATCCCCGGGCGTTACAAAAGGTATCTCGTAAGACCACGCCACAAATAAACACGATGGGTTTTTACCTTACGGTAACCAAAACACTTCATATCAAATCCTCTGATATTATAATAGTGTCTAAATACAAATACTTATTCAAATAGATGAAATGCTTGCATCTCACGTTTCAGCATAGTTGGGCACAATCAAAAACGTACGGCGCTTATTGGAGAATGGATTCTATATGAATGACTAGGCATTGGGGTACCACCTATCACAGTACATATCTAGAAACACTATACCAAGCACCATGCCAGATCCCCTGCTACACAAGACCGGACTATCCCTGACCTAGATAGACCGAATATGCTATCACCCTGGTTGTTCCCACCCTCTTTCGACCTCCTTCCATACATCATAGTAATAAAATAATATCTGAGATTATCTAAAAGGGTGATAAACATACCCTACTAGGGTGTGACCCACTTAGCCTTGCCGCATCTCTCCCGATTTTCAGTCATTCTCAGTTGATGAGGCTATAGGCTACGATTACCTTTTAAGGAATTTTCACTTAGAATGCTCATTGTCCTCCAATGACAATGTTCTGATAACATTCATCCATACAAGTCCGTTCGGGTCCGAACGGAACCGAAGTCACTACTCCTACTACATCCATTTTGGAATCACCCTTAGGATTAGTAGCGATTAGCCCTTGCACTTCATTGCTCCATCTTCGACTCCATGCTCTTGTTTTCACATCGAAAACGTACTCGTTGGTTACGTCTTTTCCAAGTATCTGTCTTATCGAATTCAGTATATTCACAAGTATCTTTTCCAAAAATATTTGAAAACCCTTTTAAAATAATGTGGAAAGTGCCCCTGCGGTATCAAACCATGGCTCACAACTCAATGGTTACGTCTCTATCCCAGAGAAATCTAAGACTTAACTGCAGGCACTCATTGCCTCCGATTTACGCCACACGAGTATACCATTACTTCCCGAAAACTCTATTTAATAATTTTCAAAATAATACTTATGAAATTTCTATAATAATTTTCCAAGTTAACTTTAGACAAAACTACTTTTTAAATAAAGGCTATTATATAAAATATATTAATATTGAATATTTATCCTTTTAAAATAATAATATTGATTAATCCTTTAATAATAATTAACTAATATAACTAACTTAATTAATATTTACTTTAACAATTTTTTTTAGCAAAGCTAGCCGGCTTTATAGTAGGCCGTGCCACTATGTATAAAGAGAATAACAGGTGCTCTGCACATGCACAGAGCAACTATGATTGTTTTTATAGTGGACAGACCACTTAATACAAAATAAAAATAATAAAGAATTGGAGCTAGACAGAGAGTCTAGACTACACGGAAGGACGAGAATCCCCCATGTCATTACTGATATCAGCATCAGTACTAGGGCCTATGACATGCTGTACAGCAGCAAAGGACTTAGCCAATAATGGATCAAAAGATCTCGAGAGTGCAGCGTAGAGATAAATCCTGTCCCAAGTAGAATCTAAGAGTTGCCACCAATTGCAAGCACCATCAATACCAGAGGACGTAAGTGATAGATCATCACCCTCAACATGATAAATAAGCCTCTTAGACTCATCATAGCCACCAAGATACATGTGATAACTGTGTAATCGTGGGTCATACCTCATCTCCGTGGCCGTGTGAACCCAAGCACCCTCATCCAGTTCCCAATAAATGATCTCATTAACAGAATCACTATCTACTGCTTTAAAAACTAAGTCCACAATGGGTGAAACATGAATCTCAATATTAGATACATGTAAACTAACCTTGGGGACCCATTTCAATTCCGACCTGAGGATGGGGACTTTGGGAGTAGGAGGAAGAGAAGCAGACATAGAGCAATCATCCTCAGAATGTCCAAAAGACTGACAAATAATGCATATTTCAGGTTTCCAGCTGTAATTGACTCTTATCTCTATCTCATGACCATCTTTAATTCTAACTTTTAGAGACGACGGAAGTGGATTCAGAGGGGTTATTTCAATCAATGCTCTAGCATAAAGTAAATTCTTGCGAGCGACAGTATTAGCGTCAAAACATTTGAACTCACCAATAAGGCTCGCAAGCCAATTCAGACCAAGGAGGGGTTGAAGGACAGACGGGATATTAGAGAACGTGGCCCAAATCGGAATAGAGAGAACCTGCTCTCGAGCTTTGTCAATACTAACACTCCAAGGAGTCACAATAAATGGTTTACCTTCAATAATTAGAGGGCTCGTCTCAAGAGCAATAAGCTTGTCTTTAATATTCCCAAATTTGAAATAGAAAAAGGAGTTAATAACTTGAACATGTAGAGTACCTCTCATTTTCCATGCGTGCCTACAATGCTCACGAACAATGGAGTATGTAGCGGCAGAATCAAGAAAGAAACCTACAAGATGATCAGACCACTGATTTTCGGCTTCATGGACAACTTCTAGAGGGAGAACACTAATCCTACTCCTACTACATCCATTTTGGAATCACCCTTAGGATTTGTAGCGATTAGCCCTTTCACTTCATTGCTCCATCTTCGACTCCATGCTCTTGTTTTCACATCGAAAACGTACTCGTTGGTTACGTCTTTTCCAAGTATCTGTCTTATCGAATTCAGTATATTCACAAGTATCTTTTCCAAAAATATTTGAAAACCCTTTTAAAATAATGTGGAAAGTGCCCCTGCGGTATCAAACCATGGATCACAACTCAATGGTTACGTCTCTATCCCAGAGAAATCTAAGACTTAACTGCAGGCACTCATTGCCTCCGATTTACGCCACACGAGTATACCATTACTTCCCGAAAACTCTATTTAATAATTTTCAAAATAATACTTACGAAATTTCTATAATAATTTTCCAAGTTAACTTTAGACAAAACTACTTTTTAAATAAAGGCTATTATATAAAATATATTAATATTGAATATTTATCCTTTTAAAATAATAATATTGATTAATCCTTTAATAATAATTAAGTAATATAACTAACTTAATTAATATTTACTTTAACAATTTTTTTTAGCAAAGCTAGTCGGCTTTATAGTGGGCCGTGCCACTATGTATAAAGAGAATAACAGGTGCTCTGCACATGCACAGAGCAACTATGATTGTTTTTATAGTGGATAGACCACTTAATACAAAATAAAAATAATAAAGAATTGGAGCTAGACAGAGAGTCTAGACTACACGGAAGGACGAGAATCCCCCATGTCATTACTGATATCAACATCAGTACCAGGGCCTATGACATGCTGTACAGCAGAAAAGGATATAGCCAATAATGGATCAAAAGATCTCGAGAGTGCAGAGTAGAGATAAATCCTGTCCCAAGTAGAATCTAAGAGTTGTCACCAATTGCAAGCACCATCAATACCAGAGGACGTAAGTGATAGATCATCACCCTCAACATTATAAATAAGCCTCTTAGACTCATCATAGCCACCAAGATACATGTGATAACTGTGTAATCGTGGGTCATACCTCATCTCCGTGGCCGTGTGAACCCAAGCACCCTCATCCAGTTCCCAATAAATGATCTCATTAACAGAATCACTACCTACTGCTTTAAAAACTAAGTCCACAATGGGTGAAACATGAATCTCAATATTAGATACATGTAAACTAACCTTGGGGACCCATTTCAATTCCGACCTGAGGATGGGGACTTTGGGAGTAGGAGGAAGAGAAGCAGACATAGAGCACTCATCCTCAGAATGTCCAAAAGACTGACAAATAATGCATATTTCAGGTTTCCAGCTGTAATTGACTCTTATCTCTATCTCATGACCATCTTTAATTCTAACTTTTAGAGACGACGGAAGCGGATTCAGAGGGGTTATTTCAATCAATGCTCTAGCATAAAGTAAATTCTTGCGAGCGACAGTATTAGCGTCAAAACATTTGAACTCACCAATAAGGCTCGCAAGCCAATTCAGACCAAGGAGGGGTTGAAGGACAGACGGGATATTAGAGAACGTGGCCCAAATCGGAATAGAGAGAACCTGCTCTCGAGCTTTGTCAATACTAACACTCCAAGGAGTCACAATAAATGGTTTACCTTCAATAATTAGAGGGCTCGTCTCAAGAGCAATAAGCTTGTCTTTAATATTCCCAAATTTGAAATAGAAAAAGGAGTTAATAACTTGAACATGTAGAGTACCTCTCATTCTCCATGCGTGCCTACAATGCTCACGAACAATGGAGTATGTAGCGGCAGAATCAAGAAAGAAACCTACAAGATGATCAGACCATTGATTTTCGGCTTCACGGACAACTTCTAGAGGGAGAACACTAATCCCATCAATTACTTGAGTGCAAAATTTCTGAAGGGCGAATGCACCAGCGTTACGAGGCAGTTTTTTAAACAATGATGACCAGGCAGGCCTAACAATAGTATCTACATCGACACTAACATTTGGAAAAGAGTTAACAGTATTAGATGTAGGCATTTTAACATTTGGTAATTCATAGGAAACAACTGTGGGATCAGGAGGGACGGCAGCAACAGATTGCATTGGAATATCACCAGCATTGGAAGGGACATAATAATTCAGATGGGCAGCGTCAATACCAAACATCTCAGGAGGGTTATAATTCACAGTAGTGAACGATTCTTTGACCTTAACACCACAAGCAACAGATTGCTCAAAATTTATACCACTTTAGATAATCGAAACATTTGGAATTGGAACTACACCAGATTCAATATTTGGCATATCTGCTGAATCAGAAGGATCAACCACACTTGTTGGCATAACTGTAGTGACAATAGGAACTGAAACAACACAGTGTCACTACAAGAAAAATGGTTTTTTGCAGCTCCATGTAACAGCCTTTGATTCAAAAAGCTGTAATTGTTCAAATTTAGTTTCATTTATAATTAAATATAAAAAAGAAAACGCTGCCTAATCACATTTCTTTTGGCGGGGAGATTGAGTGTTTTCGCGGCCACGTTTTTATTCTTTTCCCTTCCCACCAAATAACCCTTCATCTCAAATTGACAAATCAATCGCTCCGCAAATCCATCGCTCTGAAAATCCATCGCTCGAGTCATTACATCGCTCTGCAAATCCCGCAAATCTCAAATCCATCGCTCCATCGCTCCATCGCTCTGCAAGTACGTCGCTCGAGTCGTTGGCGCCGTCCCCTTTCATCATCATTCACGTCTTCAGTTCATCGCTCGAGTCGTTGGCGTCGATAAGGTAATTCACTTAATTCGAATACTCAACTTTGGTCCTCGTATTAACGTGGATATGGATGTACGCTTCAAATGAATTGAAATAAATGCGATGTACGCTTCAAATGAATTGTTGATGTAGTGATTTTTTTGTTAATGGAGTTTGGTTTTTTGATTACTGGACTGCCTTCGTAAGGGGTAGGACTAGGTGTTTGGCGATGAGTAGTTGATCAGAAGCTGGTTGATGTGGTGGTTAGTGTGCTGGAACTATGGTCTTGGTGAAGTAAGAAAAAGATTAATTATAATTATACCTGACTAATTTGAACTAGCTGCCCATTTACAAAGTAACGTGTTTCCATAGCAAGAAGATTTTAAGTTCATCAGAACCTGCTTCAGTAATGTCTGAGTATGAATTTAGGTAAACGTTAAACTATACCACCTATATGGATATCGAAGAAAAGAAGTATTTTTAATGTTCTTATTCTATACATTTTACTTTCTTATCAGAAAAGTACTTTCAATAGATGAATATGCATCATACTTTCAAGATATTGACCCTCTTTCCCCATGCAAGAACCGGACAATTAAACAAGTGAATAGCAAAAACTCTATTGACTACTCACATAATAAATATGATGTAGTTAGTGATCCCACTGATTTGGGAAAGGATTATCCAGCATGCTATTATATGCGCTTTCTGTGACGCCACCTTTAAAAGTTACTTATATACAAATACATACATTACACAAGAGCTTAATTAATCTTCCTAATTATACCAATAATTACTGTGCAATTGTGCACCTGGATGCGACCAAAGTAAAGCACGAGTGAGTGACCATGGGCTGAGTGAATAATAATTTGGGTATATATGGACAATGAAACCGGGATTGTGCTGGTGCGTATCATATATGTATGTAATATCAGCGAAATTAACATATTTTTTTATCTAACCATTTCTTGTGTTGTCATTGCTTGCTTTAAGTTTTGTTGCTTTAGTTTATTAATTGCTGTAAATATCTGTGAAATTGCTTCCGTAGCATGACTCGTGAACAAATGGTGTATGAGCAGCTTTGATATACAAAGGAAAAAAACTTTTAAAATGCGTTTGGCACCACCATCTACTTGTATAATTTTGTTTTCAAAGACTAGTCTCTTTTCTTTTCTTATAAATGATTGTATTATTTTGTTGGTGGGTTTGATGTGGCTGTAAAAGTTGATGATTTGATTCTATTGTTCTATGTATATTTAGTGGGTAATGACTATGAGAATCATAAATTAGTCGAGTGATTATATAGGTCAAACTCATTATTGAATCCACCAGGCAAAATTGTTTGTAAATATTCTCACAAGATTCCCAACAAATTGACACTTGCAATCTGAATGAAATATTCTCACAAGATTTCCAACAATTAACACTTACAATCTAAATGATTATGAGTGATTGATGCTTAGTATTCACGTAAAGTATCATATTGGATTATGTTTTGTTATTTGGAGCATTGAGTTATTGTCTACCTTTTTAGTTTCTTTTTCGAGACTCTTTTCATAGGTGCATGCTTCAGAAATAGTTTGGTGCTAATGTATTAATGTTGTATATGATTTTGATATTGTTGTATAAGTGGATAAAATTGTTGTTAATGGCGCAAGCCAAGTATCAGGAGAGGGGTAATGCATAGACATTACTCCGGAGCTACAAAATGACGTCGTTGTAATGGCAAATTTTTTGAAAACAGTTTGGTGCTAATGTTGTATATGGTTCTGATATTGTTGTATAAGCGGATAAAATTGTTGTTAATAGCGCAAGCTAAGTATCAGGAGAGGGGTAATGCATTCTTGTTAAAAAATGGGTTACATGACTCTTTCGTTTTCATTCTTGTTGTTTTAATTTTTTTTGCATGAAACAAGGCTTTGAACTTGACTTATTGATTTGTTGTTTGACATTCTTTGTCTTCCTTGTTGTTTTTCATTTTGTTTGCATTCAATTACGATTATGTTATTTTGCTTGCATTCAATAACTGATTATTACTTTAAATTTTAGAAATTTACTTCCTCACATATTGGTTGATGATGGATAAAAATTGGGTACATCTACACAGGTAACTATATTATACTAAATATATTTTGAGAGTCAAATCTTATATTTTAACGTCAAAATTAATAGTTATTCCATTTTATTAATAGAACTAGTACTGAGTATGAGCAAGGAGCTTGGAAGTTGGTGCATGCTGCATTGAGAATTTCAAGAAATCCAGAAAAGATTTTATGTCCTTGCTTAGATTGTCGAAATCTTAGTCATCAGTATGGGAAGATTGTTGTTGAGCATTTGATTATAAGAGGAATGGATCCGCTATACATGGATGGTAGGTAGTACAATCATGGCGAACAAATAACTATAAGCAAAGATATCGAGTCTAATGACACTTATGATTTACTCAAATCCATTCATTATGAAGATGAAGATTTCATCAATCATACATATTCCGATGATGATAAAGATGAAGATAGCGCACAAAAACGAGAGGATGATTTATTAAAAAACTTGGAGGATGCCGAAACCCCGTTGTATCCTGGTTGTACCGATCAAACAAAATTATCTTCCATTATTGCCTTATATAATGTAAAATGTGAGACTGGGTTGTCCGATAATGGATTCGATAAACTTCTAAATGTGCAACAACTATTGTTGCCAAAGGATAACGTACTTCCTAGGAATATTTACGAGGTGAAAAAATTTCTTAAAGTATTCGATATGGGTTTTGAGAAAATTCATGCTTGTCAGAATGATTGTTGTCTCTTTAGAAGAGAGTACAAAGATTTGGATAGTTGTCCAAAATGTGGGTTTTCGAGATGGAAGAGGAACGAACGTACAAATGAAATTATGCATGGTATTCCGGTTAAAGTTTTGAGGTATTTTCCAATCATTCCAAGATTCAGAAGAATGTTTAGATCTCAAAAAATAGCAGAAGATTTAAGATGGCATTTTAACAATAAAAGTAATGATGGAAAAATGCGTCATCCTGTTGATTCTATAACATGGAATGTGGTAGATGAGAAATGGGAATCGTTTGCAGCAGATCCACGCAACCTAAGGCTTGGCCTTGCTACTGATGGTTTTAATCCATTTTTGACATTGAGTTCCAAATATAGTTGTTGGCCCGTGATGCTAGTGACATACAATCTCTCGCCACTGTTATGCATGAAAAAAGAAAATATCATATTAACATTGTTGATTCCTGGTCCAAAGCAACCAGGAAATGATATAGATATATATTTGGCACCATTGGTAGAAGATCTGCAACACTTATGGATTAATGGAGTTCAAACTTATGATGCATTTAGTAGATCGCTTTTTACTATGAGAGCAATTTTACTATGGACGATTAATGACTTTCCTGCATATGGTAATCTGGCTAGATGTTGTGTGAAGGGTAAAAAAGGTTGTCCATTATGCGGTGTCAACACTCATCATCGATGGTTGAAGTATAGTTGGAAAAATGTCTACATGGGTCATAGGAGATTCTTACCACCATCGGATTCGTTGAGAAAACAAAAATCCTGGTTTGATAACACTATAGAAAATGGTCGTAGACCTAGAATTTTAACCGGAAGAAACATCTCTATCATTTTGAAAAACTTTCCAAATAATTTTGGAAAAAAAATAAAAAATGGAGATAATAACAGCAAGAAAGGGAAGGGTAAAAAGAAGCCAACTAAGAAGCAATATAGTAAGAAAAGAAAAAATTCTACTTTCAAACAAGATGATGATCCTGCAAAAATAGAACTATCAAGATGGAAAAAACGATCAATATTCTTTGATTTACCATATTGGGAGGTTAGTGCTATTATTTTTTAATGAATGAATTATATATATATATATATTAATGAAGTATAACAATATTATTTTTGTAGGAACTTCCCTTGCGTCATAATTTAGACGTAATGCATGTAGAAAAAAATGTTGGTGAAAGCATAATAGCGACGATGTTGCATGATAGCAAATCAAAAGACGGAATTAATTCTAGAAAAGATTTGGAAGATTGGAGAATCAGGCATGGCCTTTTTGCACAAGCTCGTGGGAAAAAAACATATCTTCCACCAGCTCCGTATACATTGTCCAACTTGGCGAAAAAAATATTTTGCCAAAGGTTATATGATTTCAAGGGACCTGATGGCTATTGCTCAAATTTTAGAAGTTCTGTGTCATTGGAGGATTGTAAAATTATCGGCATGAAGTCACATGACTACCATGTTCTAATGCAACAGTTATTACCAGTTGCAATAAGAGGATTGTTGCCGAAAAAGCCAAGGAGGACAATAATTCGTTTATGTTCGTTTTTCAATAAATTATGCCAGCGTGTTCTTGATAAAGAAAAATTGCAACAACTTGATGATGAAATTATTATAATTTTGTGTGAAATTGAACGATATTTTCCACCTTCTTTCTTTGATATAATGATACACTTGACCGTTCATCTTGAAAGGGAAGCCCGATTGTGTGGACCAGTTCATTTCCGTTGGATGTACCCTTTTGAACGATATATGAAGACACTTAAACATTATGTAAGAAATCATGCACGTCCCGAGGGTTGTATTGCAGAATCCTATCTTGCAGAAGAGTGCATGAGATTTTTTAGTGAATTTTTAAAGAAATCAATACAAATAGAGGAGAAGGAAGTCCGAAATGAAGATTATGAAGATGATTCCATACTCGAAGGACGACCAATTTCAGCTTGTAAAACAATTACATTGTCCGCCAATGAGAAACAGATTGCACATTTGGCTGTGTTAATGAATATGACTGTAGTGGAACCATTTCTAGAGTAAGTAACTATTACAATTTGTTATTACCATTTCATACAATTTGTATCGGCAAATACAACTTGGTAATTTTTTTTTGTGCTACAATAGTTTGCATTTGGAGGAGTTACAACACTCAAACAAGCGCATGGAAAAAAATGCAACTTTACTTTGGAAAACTCATACAGATAACTTTGCTGATTGGATTAAAAAGAAGGTGAGTGGAATTTTGAAATATTATCTCATTAACTTTAGATTTATTATTATTGAGATCCATTTTAAATAGCTATTTTTTTATAGATACCCATTGATTCAAAGGACCATGACACGATGTTAAAATGGATTGCATATGGTCCGAGGAGTAGTGCATTATCCTATACTGGATATATCATTAATGGACAACGTTTTCACACAAAAGACATTGAGAGAGAAACTCAAAATAGTGGCGTCACTTACGATGCGAATACTATGTGTAGAGCAAGTGCAAAAGATACTTCTCAAGTAGTTGATGTTGTTACTTATTATGGGATATTGACTGATATAATTTTGTTAGATTATCATCTTTTTTATGTTCCTGTTTTTAAATGTCATTGGGCAAACATAGGAAATGGTGTGAAGGTAGAAGATGGATTCACCCTTGTTAACTTACATCAAAACCAAGCCTCATTTTCAAAAGATCCATATATTCTTGCATCTCAAGCGAAACAAATTTTTTATTCAAGAGAAGACGATTCTTCTAATTGGTATGTTGTGATGAAGGCGCCATCAAGAGGTTTTCATGAGATAGATATAGACGAACCATTTGAGGAAGTTAGCTTTGCTATGGAGAATTACGAAGATATTGACATGGATGTTGATGATTTTATTGAGGATATTAGTTATGTTAGGGAAGATTGTGAAGGCATATTTGAGTAGTTTAATTATTTTGCTATCTAGTTTTAATTATATTAGACTTTACTCTCTATCTTCTTTGGTTAAGTAATATGTCTGTATGTAATGACTTGTTTTTCATATATAGTTTTTGGAAATTAACCATGTTGATATAGGTCTATATATATCTCAGTGTTATATTTGATTATGCTAGCAGTTAGCACTTAATTTTACAATTGAGCGCATCATTTCGCTGTTAATGTAAGAAAAATTTGATTAACTTTTAGCTCATTATACACACTAGTACTAGAAAAGCATAATCTTATCGTTATTGAATGATTAAACAAATAAAAATATGATTAGTTGATATGACAATAAATTTGATTAAGAGGCAGCACTTGGTTTAACCAAAATTTGGATTTGGATTTTGATTTTTATTTCCTGTATGGAATAGTTGAAAATTTGGATTTGATTTTGAACTTTATTTCGTGTATCGATTAGTTTGTCTTCAGTCATTTGAATAGTGTCATTATAATTTACTTCCTTTTCTCCTCACCTGGATTTTTATCATATTCTACATTTGAGCAAACAGATATCTCCAGAGCCGTCGATTCACATTTCTCAGTCCTTTTTTATTTGAATGCTCAACTGTTTGATATACTTGGTTTTAAATTATGGCATATGACATTGTAGATATTCACTATTTTTTTATGCAGGTAAAGGAAATCAATTTGCTGCATGAGAGTAATATGCAACTTTGAGCTAAAAACTAACATAATTTTGCATTTTATAATAAGTAACGCTTAGTTTAAAAATACATTTCTTAAACAACGAATGCCTACAAGCAATATGTGAAGACAATACAGTTTACAAATTTTTAATCAAACAAGCTAGCCACTGATAAAAGAGTGTAGCAGCTTTTGAAGCCTCTAGCACAATTGGTTCATTTTTCATTTTTGCTTCATATCTATACAGGAAATGAAGAGGATTACTCGAAAACAGAAAAAAGCAAAAGAGGTTGAAATTGCACTCAAGGAGTCTAATGAACAGAATAAGCATGTTGAAGACAACAACGTTCAAAATGAAGACAACAACATTCAAATTGAAGATAATCGACATTTAGTTGAAGGCAATAATCAAAATAAAGACAATCCTTGTGCACTTGAAGACAATACAATGCAAAATGAACACAATGTGGAAGACATGATGGAAACCGATAGATCTATTCAAGATGTGAGCGAAAATTTAGTTCGGAAAAGAATTGCTAGAGGTCCTACTAAAATGAAGAGACTTCCTTCAAATTTCGCAAATCGGGTTGAAGTTGAATTTAATGAGAGTGGCATTCCAATAGGAGAAGGGTCAATTCACTTATCTTCTTATCTAGGGCCACTCGTACGAGAGCATGTTCCAGTCACGCTTACTGATTGGAGACATCTTGGTGATGATTTGAAAGCCGTTTTATGGGATTGCATTCAGGTATATTTATATTCTATGCATAACTTTGTTCTCTAGAGAAATCCCTCAATGAACCAACATCTTTGACTTTTAATTTGCTGTGCTATATTTTGTGTACTTGAACCATGTATCTCGCTAGTATTAGCTGCCATATTACACACAAGTTTATTCACATAATCTGGGGGGCCGTAACAGAGCATTTTCTAGTGCCTGCCATGTTATTTGTAGTCATATTCTACGTAATACTTAATGTATCATTTTGCTGTGCAACGTTTTGCATAGGATTGTTCAACTTCATAGCTATTTGAACCCTAACAGAGTCCTTATTCATACCAGTATCTCTAATGCCTTTGTGAACATTTGTAATTAGCAAGTCACTTACAGCTTTAGAATTTTAAAATATAACTTCTGTTTCTAAATCCATCTCTATCGACGTAGGATCAACAAAGTGAATTTTAATTTTATCAAATCACCAACTTTAGAATTATTCTCTTACATGTTACTGGTATGTTTTTATTCTTCCATTATTTATGTTTACTTACATGTGTGTATAAATTTTAATTTTAAACTCAAATGCAAAAGCAATGTACAAATTGCCATGATGACCACAACTGTAATATATTGAACTTCTGCTAGTTACCAAATTGATGATATAGGATTCTATACCAACTCATTTGGTTTCTATACAATATTTGAGAAAAGTCTTCAAAATTAAAAGGAGATATTGGAGACTAGTGTAAAGATGATACCAATAAATCTTTGCGAAAAAAAAAAGAGTGCGATGCAAAACTGCATGTCATTTAATTTGTATTCGACTTTAGACTTAAAACCCGCCCAATCCCATGTGAGATATTTTTTCTTTTCTTTTTTTTTCTGAAATAGAACAGTGCGTTTTTAATTATTATTTCCATTTTCTGAAATATGGGTTATCCATTTTTAACTATATAAGCTTCTTTTTTTGAACTTGACTATGATATATGCCTTTAAATCCATGGTCTTTAACTGAACAATGAAGCGTCGGTACCACAGGTAATAAATATAAGCCTGTAACTGCGCCTGTTTTCCAAAAATTGTAGCCACTGGAGAAAGCTTATATGCTTAATGACTCTTTTGTAGAAGTTTTCTCATCTACAATATTATTTATTGAAAATTTCAACCCAGCTACTGCTGAAATTTCAGTACCAAAACTGACGTTTCTTTTCAAACAAAATTTGGCTATAGTTTATTTATGCATGAAACATCGGTTAAAGACTGCACAATGCAGTTCTTACTACAAATTACCATGTCATTGATAGAGTAATAAATTAGTTGTCAAAGTTATTACTATGCCATTGTAAACTTGGAATTGAAAACTATTTTAACTTACTGACTTGACATCAAGAAGGTATTGAATTTATCAAAGTAATTACCATTTCATTGTTGAATTCAAAACCTAGACGCTCTAAATGGGTTGTGCACCCAGTTTGGACTATAAGTTAATCTGAAAGCAACTGATTGTTTTGTCATGCTTATATCAATCATAGGAACATGTAAAAGTAATAAAGTGGAAGATGCAGTGATATGTTTAGAATAGGATGTGAACTGTTGATTGCTATAAAACTTAGTAATTTTCCGCTCTGTACTACAGAGAGTGATATGTAAGCAAGAGGAAGAGAGTGGTCATATTTAGTCATTATAATTCTAGGGCGGCTTAGTAAACATTAAACGTACATTGGTATCATCCCATTATTTTACCATTAATGGTATAGGCAATCAAGATCTAAAGTGGATGATCTTGCATTTTTGATTTTAGAAAAAGCTCACAAAATATGAGAAGAGTGATGGAACAAAGGAGGAGTTAGAAGGAAGATGTAGGAGACAAATGATAAACCAACCGCAGCCTAATATTTTTAGTCTAACTATTCTTACATGTTTGAGTAAGCTACGTAAATTTTTTATTTTACCCATCAAATTAGTGTTGCTTTGAAAATTAAGAGCATTGCAATCATCTAATGAAATGAAAAAAAACAGTCCTGTCTTCCTTAGCTTATAAACTCAGTCATGAATTGCTTTCAAATATTTTTGAGAAGATTTACATTAATTTGCAACACCGAATTCTATTGTTAGCATTTATAAACTCAGTCAGTGTATACATTCGACAGTATCTTTCCAAAATAACTTGAAATTACTGTTAATATCATGTGCACATACAACATATGGGAGAGTAAAAAAATGACATTAACAGTAATAAAAGGTGACGAATCCTATTTGTTTCAGTGTCATATCTTTTTACTCCACTTTCAGTGGCATATATGAATCACAAAGGGAATAATCAGTATGCAGGAAGACAGCCCAATATAATCATATCTTTTTACCTTTTCTACTCCACTTTCAGTGTCATGTGAATGATACGAACTTCTGGTTTGCTGTTTTAATCATTTTAAGTTTTGTATCTGTTATGCGAACAGCCACTCCAATATAATCATATTTGATTTATTTACGAATGTGCTAATTTCGCTTCAACCAATTAATGGATACAGACTAGATTTAAGTTGGATGAGGAATGGCAAAAGGTCTCTATATTTCAGCAAATGGGTTGTATTTTTAGGTGTTCAAAATGTAGATTAGTTAATCAATTAGTAAAAGCAAAGTCAAAGGAGGAAAGACTTCAACTTAAACCAGATAATATTGGAAGTATGACGGAGTGGAATGATTTTATCAGCTTGAAAACTAGTTCAAAATTTAAGGTAAATTACATCTAATTGGTCATTCTTTCAATGAATGAGATAACTTTTTGATGTATTCTTATTTTTTTTTAATTCAGATAAAAAGTGACATGTACAAGGCTTTCAGGCGCAAGCAAGTGCCACACACATGTAGCCGTAAAGGAATGGCTCGATTAGCTGCAGATATGGTGAGAATTGTCCTATTCAATTTTTGTCACACTATCTATTTCTATAGTTATGATAATTGTTTTATTCAATTTTTGTAAATGTAGAAAAAAGAGAGTTCCAATCCCTCTTCCATTTCCAGAACTCATGTTTGGATTAGATCTCACACTCGAAAAAATGGCGAACCAGTGAGTTTGGCCATTCAAGATACAATAGTATGTGCTTTTGTTTCAATTTGATTATTATCAAATCACTTTAGAGTGTAATAATTATGGAAATTATAATAAATGTTAACATATGCAGGATCAAATTAAAAAAATTGACACCGAATCACAATCCAGCTCAAAAACTAATGTGCGAGAAGATGCTCTTTCAGTAGTGCTGGGACAGGATAGACCCGGACGATTAAGAGGAATGGGAAGAAGCATGACCTACACCAAGTTTATTGTGGCACAAGCTAATAAAAAACAAGAAACGCAACTTCAAAATAGAGTAAGCGATTTGGAGAAGACGGTGCTAATGCTACAAAATAAGGTAGGTTTTATGCTTGCGCCGATTAGATTTGCACAGACCAGTTCAAACTAGGTTACATTGAGTAGCGTGAACAGTTTGTACCGATCAATGAAAATCTTTTTGCACTGACCAGTACAAAAAGCTGTTATTTAAAAAGTATTAATGTGCATTTCAAAATCACATTAACTGCTCCCTGTTATTTAAAAAGTATTAATGTGCATTTCAAAATCACATTTTTATCTTGAAATATTCATTCAGAAAACATAGAAAGTCAAAAACTTACATTCAGCTGTGAATATTCATTGTCAGGGCGTGCATGGTAGTATTGATCCATTATTATTGGATTTTCAACCGAGGTAAAATTAATGTCTTGGAAGGTTACATCGTTCACAAGACCTCTACCAGCCTGAAACATAATATAAGAAAAAAATACAGTATTATTGGATTTTTTTTTGACAGTATATTTATTCATTTTTTTGGTAGTATTTGATCAGACACACTCTATAAGTTATTCATTTTTTTGACAGTATATTTTTGTTATGATTCAGCTAATGCAGCAATCAAGAAAGGACGAGCAACCAAGAAGGGTCGAAGATGAGAATGCGTCTCAAGCGGTAAAGTTATTTATATTATTCGTGTGACATCATTTGAATTTGAGTTTGAATTTTTAGTTAAGTATTTAGCGTGATTGTTTTTGATTAATTTTAGAACAAGTATGACAACACAAACGCCCACTGTGATTTATTGGATTGGACTGGGGTTGATGAAATAGTTGCTGAAGGAAGAGTTCTTTCAACTGATCCGGAAGAGCTTCTATATAACATCCCTCTTGGACCGAAAGCCATGAAAATTTTGATAGTTATTCCAAAGAAATTAGATGCTTTCTTATGGAGGTCTACGCCTAAGATGCTCTCACATATTGGAGAAGCTAAGAATGAGATAGTAGCATGGCCATCTGATAGAGTTGTTTTGCATACGATGAGTCACTTTGAAAAGGATGACATTATGGTAAACTTAATTTTTTTTATTTATTCGGTACCTTTATGAATTGAATACAAAATTTATACTTTTTTTTGTTTTCATATGTTCTAATTTGTTTTTATAGAGTAATAGTGGCAGTACAAATATCAAATGCAAGCTGTATGATTGGACCAGAAACAAAGAACTAGTTGCTGAAGGAAGGTTTTACTCTAGTGATCCAAATCAGCTTGTGAATAATATTCCTCTAGGACCATCCGTCGTGCTTGTTTTGATCGATGAGGCCAAAAAACCAGATGCATTCTTGTGGAGACCTCCAGCTGGTATGACATATGTTGGAGAAGCTATTGGCATCAAAATAGCTTGGCCAGAAACAAATGTAGTTGTTGAGAATGTTAATGCTACAACGTCTGCTCATACGGCTAATGTTGTATTATCTTCAACGGTAATGTGTATACTTTACATATTGATTTATCAAAACATATGCATTGACAAGCTTTTATTTTTAGGATCACTTTTATTTTCAAAACTTATTTAAACGGTTTCATTTGTTGCATGACAGAGCGCAAACTCCAAGACAGATATGAAATGCAAGCTGATCAGCGTTCAAGGAGCCAAAGAAGTAATTGCTGAAGGGCGTGTGGCTTCAACCGACCCTAAATCATTGGTCCATTTTGTTCCACTAGGGGAAAACGCAGTCAAAGTTTGGGTTGATGTTATAAAATTTCCAAATGCGCCTTTGTGGAGACCTACTTCTTATTTTGAGTTTATTGAAGATGCACTTGGTTCGACGATAGCTTGGCCTTCCACGAATATTATAACCGAATCAACTTCAAGTAAGTATGAATTATCTTTTTTTTCTTGCGATATAATTTATTATGCTTATCACATCCTACGTATAATGAACTAAGTAAAATATAGTTTAAAAAAATGATAATAGTATTTAACAAAAAATTGAGTGGTGGTAGGCTCGGTTGACTGTTATGAAGCTAATATGTGGCTTCATTGACTTTGGAATTACATTTTACATGACTAGCATAGATGCCGAGTTAAACTTTGAAATATAAAAAGTGCTTCGAAGTACAATATATTGATGGCTACATGATTTTACTTTGCAGATTCCGTTAGTGAAAATTAGACACACATTCTTCTTTTCTAAACTTATTTGTTTTACATACTTTTTAAAAACTATTTTCTACATCCCTCTTTTTTGATTTTTTTGATTTTTCCGTTTTCAAATCTAAAAGTGCTCGGTACGACGTGTTAACCTTAATAAAATTACCTAAATAATTGAAAAGGACCTAAGATTATATTTTTATAATCAGAAGGAATGATGTAAGTCAAAATTTTCTAATAAAATGAACCACAACAAAAAGCCCAGCACGATCTCATACTAGTTTATGGTCAGTGAAGGAGTTGTAGTGTTTACAGAGATGGTGGGTGATGGAGTTGTAGGCAAAGGTCGGTGAAGAAGGTAATATTGCTGCTGTGATGATATGGTAGTGAGGGGTGAGGAGAATTTTTGAAGTGGAGGATGTACAATGACAAGGAAGTGGTTGCGAAGTATGATGTATGGGGTGAAGTACTGGAGTTAGCAGATGGTTGCACTTGTAGTGGGCAGTGAAGAGTGGTAGATTTTGGTTAGATAGTCATAACAGTGAAGTATAGTGCAACAGTGAGGTTAGTAGCAGCTTTGAGTGGTGGTGAAGCAATGTATGGTTTTATGGTATTATGGTGAAATGCACAGGTTTTGTGCTATGGCATGTTTTTGGCAGTGCAGTGGTATATCTAATGGAGGATAGGAAGAAAAAATAGCAGATGGTGATGATGTTTTGAGGAGGTCGTGGCAGTAATGTGAAATGTTAGTGGTGGAGAATGTGCACTGCAGTAATGTTAGGAGCAGTTTGCACAGAGATGGAAATATGTAGTGATGAATGTTTGCAAGTTTGAAATGGTTTAGGCAAACTATTGTTGTATATATGTGTTGATGTTGAGTGTAGATTTGGACAGTGGTGAAGTTAAAAGCGGATGTTTCTGCAGAGGTGATGAAGATTGTATAGGGTAAAATTTTTGTTAAATAGTTCACTGTGATGATGATGGAGTGACTGGTTGTATGTTTCAGGTTGGCAATGACAGAATGTTTGGTGAAGGAAGCAGGTGGTTGGAGGAAGTTTATGATGATGTACTGGTTGTATGTATGCAGGATGACCAACAGAAATGAAATCAAAGCACTGGTTTATGCAGTAAGTGATAGCAGAAAGTGAAAACAGGACACTGGTTTGTGGTTATAGTTGCTGGTGATAGTAGAAAGTGATGGTTTATGTTGATGGTGGGTGTGAACTAGTTTACAAAGAGGACGATTTGTTGAAGTGCACAAATGTATGGAGCAGTTTGAAGGGTGGAATAGGAAGGATTTGAAACATAGGGTCAGCACTCTTACTAGCTGCTTATGGTGTTGTTCATGCGATTTTTGATAAGGTGCAGCTTTTTGAAAAGCAATAAGATTAACATCATTCGGTTCTCTACTCAGAAATCGCATGACTTCAGGCTTTGATTTTAGTTTTTTGGCAGACGAGGGATGTATGTAATACTGCACGATAAAGAAATTTGACATTAATATCCTGCATTTTTTTAACAGAAGGGCCCATGCAGCTATTGCTTAATCAAAACAGTGAGCAGTTTTTGCATATCTTAAGCCTTTTGGCTTTAAAGCTAATTTTAACTGTATAAAAATTACTATATTTTTACTTTCAGGTTGGTTACTTAAACTTTGTTAAGTTGTTCTGTGCGAGCAATGACTAGTAAGTAACTTCAGTTCTATAATTTAAACCAATAATGTCTTATCACCTTTGTTCTGTCTTGAGAAGGGTTTATCAAAAAATACGGGCTTTAGAATTCAAATTGGACGGCATGCGCTTATATTAAATTAACAGGGAAGACTACAACATCTGATGAATTTGATGTTGCTGGTGAAGAGATGCACAGAGGCACACTGAAGATTTTGCACAGAGAAGAGATGTAGATGTGCACAGAACAGTAGAAAGTGTCAGAGAGCAGTTTTCGTTTGAAATTGTAAACTGAAAATTGTAAATGAAACTACAAATGAAATGATTTTTTTTTCTTTTTCAAATGGAATTGCATATAATTTTTTTTTAAATATGGAAATTCAAAAAGGAAAAAAAAAACAACTAACACACAACAAAATGAAAACAAAATCAAACAACAAACACACAACTCTTGAGAGGACGTAAAGGTAGTTATCATTCATCTAAAATCAAAAAATGACCATATGCATTTTTGTTTTTTCTTGCAAGAATGACCTATTAACATGTTTTTTCTTACATCTTCGCAGTTTCAAAGTGAGCATGCTTATGTAATTTGGCTGACTTAGCTAGTGGAGGGTGAATTGTTGAAGAGGACTAGCTTGGACTCTCACAACTCATATTTTGCTTAATTTAATATGCTATTTATGTAAAACAATGTTACTATCATATTTGCTTACAAACATTATGTATTAAATGTTGTATACGATTATTGTTTATTTTGAGTATGGAGTTAGTGCAACTTTAATTATGTTTAATATAACATACAAAGATTATATTTATCTCTTGATATAAAATTTTATAGCTGGTGGGATGTTTGTAAATGTAAAAGTTTGTGCATGGTAATTTTCATATTTAACAGCGTTTTAAAAACCCTGCGGAATCGGAAAAACGCTGCAGTATCTCAGGCAAAAGGAAAACGCTGTGAAATGTAAATCCATATGTAGCGTTTTTTTAGAGCTGTTAAATGTTTATTTATAAGCTTTTATAAACGCTGTGGAAAACTGTAACAGCGTTTTTGAAAATGTTGTCTAACGAAAGAAGAAGCAATGGGTAAGGACATATTACAGCCAATATTGAAACGCTGTAATAACAAAAACGCTGCAATATGTTGCTGATTTTGCAGCCTTTAAGAAACGCTGTAATAAAAAAACGCTGCAATATGTTGCTGATTTTGCAGCCTTTTAAAAACGCTGTAATAACGAAAACGCTGCAATATGTTGCTGATTTTGCAGCCTTTGAAAAACGTTGTTATATGTCTTGACTCTATTACAGCTTGTCGTTAGAGAGCGTTCTTCATAACGCTGCGAAAGGATTTCACAGCGTTTTTAAAACGCTGCGAAAGACCATTTTTCTTGTAGTGTGTTCATCAATGGCCGGTATACAACTCACAACAGAGGCCATGACATCGGCACAGAGCCCTACACCCTCGATTGGAGAACGAACTACACTTTCCTCACTCCAATTACCATCAGCAGCAACCAAATGAGTAATAGGAGAGGAAGGAGAAACAATGGCAATACCTGACAGTGGAAAGGCATAAGTCGAAGATGAATTGAGATTGTGAGCAAGATTCAAAATACGGTTTATCTCAGAAGGGTTAGACGAATTCGGCACCAAGTTGCGAATGCCATATGTCGACGAAATTAATTCCGATGCAGAAGAAAGAGGCTCCGAATAAGATCGGTCAGATCTGGTTTGAGAAGAAGCGAGCCTTGGTTTATCCTTGCGATTCTTGGCCATGGAGGAGACGAGGGGAAGTTAGGAAGAGAAGGAAGAGGAAAGAGACGGAAATGAATAGGGATGGCCGAAGAATCTCCTAATAGTAGCAGCGGCCATTTCCTTTCTTTTAAACATTCTTTTAAACACTTCTAAATTTCTAATTAGTACTTAAAAAATCTTTCTTTTAAAATAAAATTAACTTTTTCGAAAAATATATTTTCAACTCCAATATAGCCAGTCTAATTATTTTATAATCCCTCTCGATTTATTCCAGCTTGATTTACGTTCCAATTCCGTAAATTTCTTTTTCACATTTCTAAAAATGAACTACTATTTATTATTAAAACAATTTTCCCATCTCCTTATAAATTCCCACCGTGGATTTATAATTTCAAATTATCCACTGATAATCACTTCACTTTATTTATAACTTCGTTTGTAAATTCCATAGTCTCCTTTCCCGTTTTATCACTATTTTCACAACACTTAATCGATTTTAAATCGATTTTCTAAATTAAATTCCATTTTAAAAATTAACTTCTTAGTTAACCCAAATTTATTCCAAAGCCCACTAATTTCAGATTCTCTTCCTTTTATAATTTAAATTCATCTTTAAATCTGGAACATCAGTTTCTTATTCTATTTTCAAATTCTCCTTTTTATTTCCCAAACTATTTTAAATCTCGGATTTAAAAATAGATCCTTTTCTACTTAAACAAATCGTTTAAGTCCTATTATTAAATACTTTTATTAAAATATTCCAAAATCTCTATCTTTCCATATTCAGAAATTATCAAGTAAAATTTTAAAATCAAACAATTTATTTCACCCAAGTTCATTTCTTTAATTTTATCCAAATTTCATTATAAATATTTTTACTTCAAATTTTCCTTTTTAATACCTTTCAAAAATTTAAACATTTATCATTGGTATTTTAAAATACCAAAATCTAACCAATGATTCCATAGCACCAAATAAATTCAAATTACGCTATAATCTAGCACAGATTATCCAATATATCATATTGCTAAATATGAAAATAAATTCAACATTTTTGAGGAATCCATTTGGATCCCTCCAACTTGTTTCCCTGCATTCACAGATGTTAGCACAATATAGAAATACCAATCCCACTTCAAGGGGATATCGCGGTATATAGGGTCATCCGCTATTATGCGGGGTGCATAGGGTCTCATCCGCTATATATATGTGGGAATATCAATCACTCCGTTATATATATATATACTACTACTATATAATATCATCTTCAACTTATAAATATTTATCAATTCTATCAACCAATCAACAATTCATTTTAACAAGTTTAAATTAATTACAGTCATCCAAAATTGAGTGAGATTAACTCACTTTGATTTTCATTGTCGTTGGAACGTTCCGGTTTGGGACTAAAACCGAACGGCGCCCGATTTTAGCCCAAATTTTGACTATCTCCAAATTCATCCAAACTGGTTTTATTTTGAAACTCTCGTCGTCACGATCGCAACGCAAAAAGCCTCATCCCAATCCGACCTAGTAAATGAGAGTTATAGATTTTATAAGTTATCGAACAAAATTTTAAATTAATTAAAATAAACCAATCACAAGTTAAAGTATTTACAGAAGTGTCCCTCCTCCTTCCCAAATGCCTGTACGAGAAAACATACCCAATATCCCACGTGCGTGCACATCATCGACACGGAACTCAGCTTTATGAAATTGAGTTCTGCCTTCGCCAATATCTATCTCGCGTCGATCTCCACCTCCAGGACCCCTCACTTTGAAGTTCGAGCCCCTCGTGCGAATCGCGACCACATGGGTCACGATGTAGTAGCTATAGGTTGTGCCCCCCTATCACTGTCGCACTACACGAAATTCACCCCCGAGCTACTAATTTCCAAACCGAGCCCAAATACGAATCCCACTCTACAAGTCGATGATCGAATGGATGGCAAATTCAAACCCTAGCCACTCTCCACTGTTCGCCTCTCACTGTCGACTTCACTCAATCCTAGCTGCACCTCCCAATACCCATACCAGAATGAAGCTAGCATGAAAATGAGATTTTTGAAGGTGGTTTCGAATTTTATTATCAAGTATATTATGAGAAATGAATTTTTGAAGTTGATTTACATTTCTTCTTCACTGTGAAATGTTCGGATAGCATATAAAAGATGAGGAAACGTGTTTGGGGGAAGGGTGTTTGAAAAGAAAGAGGTATAGTGATTTGAAATAAAGAAAAAGTTGATGAGAATTGATTTTGGTTGGTCAACCTATTTTATATATATTTTAAAATTTCAAATCATCTCAATTACACAGCTAAAAATCTCGAACCCCTATCGAGGCATGCCGCTAGGTGTTTATAATGTTATACCCCTATTCCGAATGCAATGGAAAAGGTTTCGAGTCCTACTTCGATCGTATGGAGAAGATAGCTTTTTGGACCCAGTTATTATATTGAGTTTTCGATATAAATTCCAATGCGTTTATATCCCGTACGGTCAAACGATAACTTCAATCATTGCGAAATTTGAAATTCGATAATAATACACTATTACAGATCCAATGGAACTGGTTTTGTCGAATTCCGAGACTGTACCCCGGAAGACTATTTTTAAATGTCAATTTAAACGATATATTTTTAAAACTGAACAAATCACCCTTAAATTCAAATTTAAAACTTTTATTGCCTTCAGTATTATTAATATAAATTTTATAAACCTTTAAATTATTTTTTACAAGCTTAAAACTCCAGATTCAACATTTTACCCAATTTTCAATTATTAAATTCAATAATAAAATTATCCAATAATTGGTTATATTTAAAATTCAAGTTAAAAATTTACCTTTAAATATTTAAAATCAATTAAATATTACAATTTCAAATATCCAAAATTCTGGGTCGTTACAGTTACTATAAGCCCCTTCTCTCTTTTATATTCAAACATATACTTTTTCTTTCTTTATTCCAAAAGATTCCATACTTGTTATTATCTTTAAAATTCCAATATTAAATATCTAAGTTTATTCATAATATTTTTCAAATTTAAAATATAATTCAAGGTTTTAAAAAAAAGGTTAATAAAACATTGTTTATTACAAACCATAAACATTTCATATTAAATCATTATCTTTAAAACTTGCTATTAAAGATCTAATTTCATTTACAAGGGATTAAGACAAGTGTTACCTAAAAATGTCACAACAACCCAAAACATTTCATACTTTAAACATTATCTTTAAAACTTGCCTTTTAAAGACTTAATTATACTTACAAAAGTTAAATACAAATGTTACTTAAACATTGTCACAACAAACCCAATATACTTCATATTTTAAATATTATCTTTAAAACTTTCTTTTTAAAGATTTAATTATACTCACAAGCGTTAATGATAAATGTTATTTAAATATTTTCACAAAAAACCCAAAACACTTCATTTATAATTATCTTTAAAACATTCTTATTAAAGTCCTAATTATTTTTCTAATTATAATCCAGATTATAGTCCTAATTATAGTCCTCAGTGTAATTAGTAGGGGTTTGTAACAACCCTGAGATTGCAATTACCGAATAATGAATTAAAATTATGATTTTAAGTTGAAAAAGGAGCTAAACAAAAAAAATTAGGAATTTAAATTTGCAATTGGTTTGCAAATTAAAGTATTTTGTGTTTAAAATGGGGAAATTAATATTTTTGGAATTTAACATTTAAAAGGGGAATTTTTAAATGTGCTAATGGGTTTAATTGGCTAACGAGACAATTATATGGTTTTGATTAAAACTAGGTTGCTACTTAGGATTTTTGTTCACATGATAACCTTAGAAAATAAACTAAGTCCTAATGGGTTTTAAAACCTCTTACCATGACCCATTAGCCTACCCACTTCTATATAATATCTTAAACCCATTTCATAACCCTAACCCTCCTCCTCTTCATAATTCCTAAACCTAAATCTAAGCATAACTAATGGCCTCCCTTTAGAAGATCCATCTCCTTCTCTTCATAATTAAATTAGTTTAATCTTAGAAGAAAAAAAGAGGTAATGCAATCTCTCTCTTATTCTCTAATCCTCCTTAATCCTTATTTCATCTCTTCCATCTTGTGTAATCATTGTTTTGTTTTTTTTTGATTTTGGGTCCTTGAAGCCTCTTGATCTTTGCTTTGGGGTGGAGGAGTTTGGCTTGCTCTATATTGTGCACACAAACCATTTGATCCTTTTCTTCGTTAAGGTAATTACTATCTATTAGTGATTATTGCTAGTTATACATATTAGTAATTATTGTTAGAATAATTTTGATGAAAATTTTGATTCCAAAAACTGAAAAAAAACACCCCTAAATCACCTAAATCATCAAAATCAGCTGGCTGGTAAAGTGCAGGCTGAAAACAGAACCCAAAACAGTCCTGGGTGCACCAGAACAGGCCTGGGTTGCACCCAGGCTGATGCAGGCTAGCCCAGTTGGGCTAGCCAGGAGCAGGCCAGCCCTTAGTGGGCTGGCCGCATGCACAGGAACCCCAGCCCGCATGGGCTGGGGCCTGTTCTCCCCAGCCTAGGCGGGCTGGGGCATCAGTAAACCCCAGCCCGCACGGGCTGGGGCTTCCCTAGCCCATGCGGGCTGGGGCACCAGTCCCCAGCCCACACGGGCTAGGGAACCAATCCCCAGCCCAGGCGGGCTGGGGCCAAACCGGACCCCAGCCCGCATGGGCTGGGGCCTCCCAAGCCCAAGCGGGCTGGGGCAGGTTGACGCGGGCCGAAGCTCGCGTCCAAAATAAATAAATAAATAAATAAATAAATTTTGTTCAATTCTGTTTTCAGATTCTTTTACCTTCACTTCGCGATGCCGCCACGATCGCATCCGAAGTCGGAATTCGACGTTTTTGGTCTCGTTGGAAAGGTGGAGTTTCGAACTCCATCTCTGGAAAATTTGGGCAACATTGGAGTTCGTTTGGTACTTCGAATTTCATGTCGAAGTTGAACTCTGGTCGCTGTTGGTAAACAGTGTGAATCTTGTTCTGGGTCCAACTTTGAGACGTCGCTACCGCTTCGTCTCAACTCGGAATCCAGAAATTCTTTTTGCATCTTAATGTAAATATGTTGTACTACAAGCCTGCAAATTTTCATGATATTTGGACATAGTTTGCTGGTCCAAATAAATTGCCGAACTTGGGTTCGCAGCTGTTTTGAATGTTTACAAACACTTAGAATATTTTTCAGTGATTTTCTGGTTTTATTGATTTCTTTGAGATTTGTCTCTAGATTTCGTACACGGGTTTTATGAATCATTTTCAAAAGATTTTTCACTCCTAAATGGCTTTCGAAATTATTATATAATATTATTTTTAATTATTAAATTAATTACTCCATAATAGGAGAGTTTTCAAAAGCCGTTTTAAAGTGATTTCAAAATCAATTATAAATCCGTTTCGCACCATTATTTTCTATAATAAAAACCTCACACTCACTTTTTAGCACGTCGAGCGAAGTGGAAAGGTGCTTAAACGGTTAGGAAATCTCCGGCCTATGGAACCGTGTGTATTTTCTTTCCGGTTAATCCCCGACCTATTCGATTGATCGTTTTGACCTTTGGGTCTAGTTTACCGATGATACGAGGTGGACTTTTTATTGTTTGGAGTGTGAGCTTGCTATTGGTTAGTAAACCGTTTAGTGCGAACGTGGGGTATGGGACTCATTGTTAACACTTTACGGGTTCCTCTCCAAGAAGTTAGTGACACATTAGCCTTTGGGCGGCCAGTACTGGACCTCTGGGTCACCATGCCTCAGGGCAACCGTCTCTGGACACCTGCTCTATGGAGCAGTTTATTTTTCGGCATGCGCCTCTGGGCCTTTATCCTTCTGGGAAGGATCTTGCCGTCTCGCGCGTTCCGCATCTGTGCGAGTGATCGATCACAACTCTACAGTACTTGGCAACAACGACTCTGGTCGGTGCATGTGCAATATTGGTATTATTTGATGATTTTTATATCCATTCGAGTACCGCCATTCGGTGTTGGTTCTATGGAACCATACGATGTAAGTGCGACTATCTTGTGGATTCAAAGTGTCTCTGGACACTGCTTTTCAGTGTTTGATTTCATTGACTTTTCAGTATATCCCTATTGCTCTTTGGAGCATCGATCTTCGCTTGGGCATTGATTACAGACTCTGGTCACTCTTGGGATTATTGCCTATGGGCATCTTTTTATAGCTTTGGCTACGCCGATGATATGAGGCGATTTTATTTATTCTACACTTTGGTGTTGATTTCTCTTTGGAGATTTTTATTGTTATTGATGATTAGGGATCGTCATTATATTCTTGTGGTTCATAATATACTTCTCTTTGGATAAGTACTGTTTTATTTATGTACCGCATTATTATATATCTCAGTTATTACTGATTGTTTAGCTAGCCTGACCCGAGTGTTTTTCGCTCGGGTCAGACCGAGTTGTTTCAGGTTAGGTCTCTGGACTTAGCTGCTCTGTGCTTCCGCTTTGGACTTATCTGCTATGCTTTTGAGATAGCTTATCTTAGTGTCCGCTTATGTTATTATTCAGACTCTTATATGTACATATTTTTGACTCACATGTGTGAGCAGTGGCTTTGTACCCACTTATAGTATTTGGATCTGTATTGATGATGTATTGTTATGGGATTTTATATCTGTTATGTGTTTCTGTTCTGTGATGTTTTATTATTTATTATTATGCTTTGTCCTGATAGATCTTTAGCCATTTGTAATTTCGTTATAAGTATTTACCGAATATGTCGAACCACTTGACAAACATATATAGATACCATCCTTTCGACGTATTCAGTAAATAGTTATAGCTTGATTACAAATGGTCGCTTCCACTATACTCTATTCTCCGCTTTAACAGACAGTATTACTCCCGTAATACTCTTTGTTACAGTGGGTCTCAGAGTGGGGTGTTACAGCTTGGTATCAGAGTCTGGTTTAAGGAATAAGCATAATAAACACAGAACAGATACACTTAGTACAATACATTTTCATTAGATACGAATTAAATCAAATCCCTTCCTTATGTTTATTGATAGATAAGTTAGGAATATGTTTAGGAATCCGTTATATTCCGTAGTATTCCTTAATTAATTATCTATCATTGAATCATGTCTAACTCTAATTCCCGTTTGACTTTCAGCATGTCTGGAAGGGGAAGAGGGAGACCCACACGTCAGACCAGTGCTGCTGGGCAGTCCAGCAACACTCATCCAGAGGGCGTGTTCATGACCACCGACCAGATCATGGAGCTGGTTCGGAATTCCCAGTCTCATTCTCAGTCTCCAGCCCCAGTTGCTGATGCTCCGCGCAAGTCTGCTTTTGCGCGTCTCTGCAGTGATTTTTCCCATCTCGGAGGGAAGCCGTTCAGTGGCTCCGAGAATGTCTTAGAGGTCCAGGCTTGGATTCGGATATGCGAGCGCATTTTCACTCGTATGGATATCCCGGATCATGACCGTGTTCTTATTGCTACTAGTCAGCTTCTGAGTCGTGCCCTGGATTGGTACGAACTCCTTATTGCCGAGATAGATGAGTCCATACTTACTTGGGCTCAGTTTCGTGAGAGAATTGAGCTCAAATTCATCCCAGAGTCAGAGAAGAACTCCCTTGCTCGCCGCTTTCTTGATCTCAAGCAGGGGAAGTCCTCCGTTTCCGATTATGTCTCTTCCTTCGAGGCCCTGTCCAAGTACGGCCTTGAGTTTATTGCTACTCCTTATAAGAGGAACCTCAAATTTGTTGAGGGCTTGAAGAAATATCTGAAGAGGCAGCTTATGCTTCAGCTTGAGCTCTCATTCGAGAAGCTAGTCGATGCAGCTCTACATCTTGAGTCAGTCGAGATGGAGCATAGTGATGATGGTGGGGTGGGTGCCACAAACCCCACCAAGAAGAGGTTTCCTCCTAGCAAGTCTGGCTCTTCTTTTCAGCACAAGAAGAAGAAGACTGGCAGTTCCACAGTTCAGACTCAGCCTCAGACTCGTCCTCAGTCCCAGACTTCTGCTCAGCCTAGTGGGACACGTCCTCCGAAGAAATGCTTCAATTGCGGTTCTCCAGATCACTTTATTCGAGAGTGTCCCAAACCTCTCTATTGCACCTTCTGTAAGAAGGAGGGACACAGGATCACCACTTGTCCTATTGCTCCAGCTAGTGCCAAGCCTGGCAGGCTTAATGCTGCCAAGGCTCCTACCACTTCTGCTCAGCCTAAAGGTACACATCCTTCCGTTCTTGAAGGCTCTATTTTATTTCATGGTAGACCTATTAGAGTTCTTTTTGATACGGGTGCCTCTCACTCATTCGTATCAAAGGAACTAGTTGATACTTTATCTTTGGATGTTACTTGTATGGTTTCTTCACTAAGGATTGTGAATCCCATTGGTGGATCCACGACCCTTAGCTTGCTCTGTGAGAATATAGATATTGATCTTTGTGGCTTTTCTTTCCGTGCAAATCTCCACGTTATGGAGTATTTGGGCTTTGATATGATTCTTGGCATGGATTGGCTCGTTCAGCACGACGCCAAATTTTTGTTCGAAGCGGATATTATTCATTCATCACCCTGACTCGTCCTCTCCATTGGCTATTGTTCTTCAAGATGTTGGGCTTTCTGATGTTACTTTATTTTCTCTAGATTCACGAGATGATGAGGTAGACATATCTCATATTTCAGTTGTTCGGGATTTCCCCGATATATTCGAGCTAGTATTAGGCCTGCCGCCAAAGCGGGCCATTGAGTTCCGCATCGATCTCATTCCAGGCTCTCATCCAGTTGGGCGTCCTCCTATGAGAATGTCTACTAAATAGAATGAGGAGCTCAGGAAGCAGTTAGTTGAGCTTGAATCGAAGCAGTTCATTCGGTCCAGTTCTTCGCCATGGGGTGCTGCTGTGGTCTTCGTTAAGAAGCCCGATGGCTCTCTTAGGCTTTGCATTGACTATCGCAAGCTTAATGAGTTGACCATCAGAAATCGTTATCCATTGCCACGGATAGACGATATGTTTGATCAGTTGAGCGGGGCGAAGGTCTTCTCCCAGCTCGACCTTGCCACCGGATTTCATCAGCTCCGAGTTGCGGAAGACAGCGTTCCTCTTACTGCATTTCGTACTCGTTATGGTTCTTTTGAGTAGTTGGTCATGCCGTTCGGCTTGACGAACGCTCCGGCTTTCTTCGTAGATCTCATGAATCGAGTATTCCGGGAATACATTGATAGATTCGTTCTGGTTTTCATCGACGATATTCTTATTTATTCTAGATCCGAGGCAGAGCATGCTCATCATTTGCGGATCGTCTTGGATACTCTTCATCAGCATCAGCTTAAGGCCAAGCTCTCCAAGTGTCATTTTTGGGAGAGCAAGGTCAAGTTCTTGGGCCATATTGTATCATCTGAGGGTATTTCTGTCGATCCTTCCAAGATCGAAGCTATTCAGAATTGGAAGCAGCCCGAGAACGTTCATGATATTCGCAGTTTCCTTGGTCTGGCGGGTTATTACCGTCGATTTATCAAGGATTTCTCTCGTGTTGCACTTCCACTCACGACTCTACCTCGTAAGGGTGTTCGCTTTATTTGGTCTGATAAGTGTGAAGCTTCCTTTCAGCGACTGAATGAACTTCTCACCCATGCTCCTATTCTGGTGGTTCCTGAGAGTAACCAGGATCTTGTTGTTTACACCGACGCTTGCGGTAGCGGCCTCGGTGCTGTGCTTATACAGAAGGATCGGGTAGTTGCTTACGCTTCTAGGCAGCTACGTCCGAATGAGGTTCGCTATCCTACTCATGATCTTGAGTTAGCTGCTATCGTCTTTGCTTTGAAGACGTGGCGTCACTTTCTATTAGGCGAACGCTTCACTCTTTATACCGATCACAAGTCACTGAAGTATTTATTCAGTCAGAAGGATCTCAATATGAGGCAACAGCGATGGCTTGAGTTTCTCGCCTCATATGACTTAGACATTCAGTATACCCCTGGCAAGGGTAATCGTGTGGCTGATGCACTCAGTCGCAAACACTCGGCGGTAGTTTCTATGATGATAGCCGAGTGGGATATTCTTGAGACTCTTTCTATGTGTGATATTCGAGATCGAGCTCCATCTTCTGATTCTCCGGCCTTATTATTCAGCCTGGAAGCTCGTCCTATCTTATTGGATCGCATTGCCCTTGCTCAGCGGCAGGATCTAGAATTATTGCATTATATTCATCTCCTTGAGTCGGGATCCAGTGATGAGACATTGTTGGATTATTCTATTGATTCTCATCGGTGTCTTCGCAGAAAGAACCGTATTTTGGTACCATCTGATTTATCACTTAGGTGTGACATTCTAGACGAGTGTCATCGCACTAAGTACACTATACATCCCGGGTCGAGTAAGATGTATGCCGACATGTGTCGCCTATTTTATTGGGAGGGCATGAAGAGTGATGTTGCAAGTTATGTAAGCCGTTGCATGACTTGTCAACAGATCAAAGCTGAGCATCAGCGTCCATCCGGTCTTCTTCAGCCGTTAGATATTCCATTGTGGAAATGGTATCAGATATCCATGGATTTTATTGACGGTCTGCCTCGATCGAGGTCAGGCCATACTTCTATTTGGGTCATCGTCGACCGCTTGACCAAATCAGCTCATTTCATTCCTATTAAGTCCACTCGGACTGCTCCTCAGCTTGCCAAGCTATATGTGAAGGAAGTCGTTCGACTTCATGGCATTCCTAGCTCTATCGTCTGTGATCGAGACACTATCTTTACTAGTCACTTCTGGAAGTGCCTACAGTCAGCTTTGGGCTCAAAGCTGAATTTCTCGACTGCTTATCATCCTCAAACTGACGGTCAGACAGAGAGGGTGAATCGTGTTTTAAAGGATCTTTTGCGCTGTTGTATTCTGGATTTCGGAGGTAGTTGGGAGGATCACTTACCGCTTGTAGAGTTCTCCTACAACAACAGCTTTCAGTCTAGTATCGGCATGGCACCTTTCGAGGCTCTTTACGGAAGGCCATGTCGCTCTCCTGCTTGTTGGTTAGAATCTGGTGAGAAGCACCTTCTTGGTCCAGATTCAGTTCGGGAATCTTCCGAGAAGATTATTCTTATCCGTCAGAGAATGAAAGAGGCACAAGACCGCCAGAAATCCTACGCGGACAGCCGTAGGAAGCCTCTTGAGTTCTCCATTGGTGACCATGTCTTTATTCGGATATCTCCCATGAAGAAGGTTGTGCGTTTCAGCTCTACGGGGAAGTTGGCTCCTCGTTATGTCGGACCATTTCCTATTACGGAACGCATCGGCCCCGTTTCTTATCGTGTGGCTCTACCTGCTCATTTCTCTGGAATACAGGATGTGTTCAATGTTTCTCAGCTTCGCAAGTGTGTGCGCGACCCTAATTCTATTATCGAGCCTCATGTCGTGCCCGATTTGGAGATCTCACCCGATCTATCTATAGAGAAGCAACCTCTTCGTGTGCTTGATTCAGAGATCAGACGTCTTCGAAACAAAGAGGTTCCGCTTGTGAAGATTCAATGGTCGTCTAATCCTAAGGACTGCACTTGGGAGACCAGAGAATTTATCGAGCGTACTTATCCTGGTTTACTTCCATCTTCCGACATGGGTGAGCACCTATATTTTATCCTCTGTATTCCTTTGTGGATTAGATGTTATAGACGACTTCTATATTTAAGGAAATTGCGGGGACGCAATTTTCTTAAGGGAGGGAGTCTGTAACAACCCTGAGATTGCAATTACCGAATAATGAATTAAAATTATGATTTTAAGTTGAAAAAGGAGCTAAACAAAAAAATTTAGGAATTTAAATTTGCAATTGGTTTGCAAATTAAAGTATTTTGTGTTTAAAATGGGGAAATTAATATTTTTGGAATTTAACATTTAAAAGGGGAATTTTTAAATGTGATAATGGGTTTAATTGGCTAATGAGACAATTATATGGTTTTGATTAAAACTAGGTTGCTACTTAGGATTTTTGTTCACATGATAACCTTAGAAAATAAACTAAGTCCTAATGGGTTTTAAAACCTCTTACCATGACCCATTAGCCTACCCACTTCTATATAATATCTTAAACCCATTTCATAACCCTAACCCTCCTCCTCTTCATAATTCCTAAACCTAAATCTAAGCATAACTAATGGCCTTCCTTTAGAAGATCCATCTCCTTCTCTTCATAATTAAATTAGTTTAATCTTAGAAAAAAAAGAGGTGATGCAATCTCTCTCTTATTCTCTAATCCTCCTTAATCCTTATTTCATCTCTTCCATCTTGTGTAATCATTGTTTTGTTTTTTTTGATTTTGGGTCCTTGAAGCCTCTTGATCTTTGCTTTGGGGTGGAGGAGTTTGGCTTGCTCTATATTGTGCACACAAACCATTTGATCCTTTGCTTCATTAAGGTAATTACTATCTATTAGTGATTATTGCTAGTTATACCTATTAGTAATTATTGTTAGAATAATTTTGATGAAAATTTTGATGCCAAAAACTGAAGAAAAAAACACCCCTAAATCACCTAAATCATCAAAATCAGCTGGCTGATAATGTGCAGGCTGAAAACAGAACCCAAAACAGTCCTGGGTGCACCAGAATAGGCCTGGGTTGCACCCAGGCTGATGCACGCTAGCCCAGTTGGGCTAGCCAGGAGCAGGCCAGCCCTTAGTGGGCTGGCCGCATGCACAGGAACCCCAGCCCGCATGGGCTGGGGCCTGTTCTGCCCAGCCCAGGCGGGCTGGGGCATCAGTAAACCCTAGCCCGCACGGGCTGGGGCACCAGTCCCCAGCCCGCACGGGCTGGGGAACCAGTCCCCAGCCCGCATGGGCTGGGGGCTCCCCAGCCCAGGCGGGCTGGGGAACCAGTCCCCAGCCCAGGCGGGCTGGGGCAAGCTGACGCGGGCCGAAGCCCGCGTCCAAAAAAAAAAAAATTTGTTCAATTCTATTTTCAAATTCTTTTACCTTCACTTCGCGATGCCGCCATGATCGCATCCTTAGTCGGAATTCGACGTTTTTGGTCTCGTTGGAAAGGTGGAGTTTCGAACTCCATCTCTGAAAAATTTGGGCAACATTGGAGTTCGTTTGGTACTTCGAATTTCGTGTCGAAGTTGAACTCTGGTCGCTGTTGGTAAACTGTGTGAATCTTGTTCTGGGTCCAACTTTGAGACGTCGCTGCCGCTTCGTCTCAACTCAAAATCCAGAAACTCTTTTTGCATCTTAAAGTAGGGATGTTGGACTACATGACTGCAAATTTTCATGATATTTGGACATAGTTTGCTGGTCCAAATAAATTGCCGAACTTGGGTTCGCAGCTGTTTTGAATGTTTACAAACACTTAGAATATTTTTCAGTGATTTTCTGGTTTTATTGATTTCTTTGAGATTTGTCTCTAGATTTCGTACACGGGTTTTATGAATCATTTTCAAAAGATTTTTCACTCCTAAATGGCTTTCGAAATTATTATATAATATTATTTTTAATTATTAAATTAATTACTTCATAATAGGAGAGTTTTCAAAAGCCGTTTTAAAGTGATTTCAAAATCAATTATAAATCCGTTTCGCACCATTATTTTCTATAATAAAAACCTCACACTCACTTTTTAGCACGTCGAGCGAAGTGGAAAGGTGCTTAAACGGTTAGGAAATCTCCGGCTTATGGAACCGTGTGTATTTTCTTTCCGGTTAATCCCCGACCTATTCGATTGATCGTTTTGACCTTTGGGTCTAGTTTACCGATGATACGAGGTGGACTTTTTATTGTTTGGAGTGTGAGCTTGTTATTGGTTAGTAAACCGTTTAGTGCGAACGTGGGGTATGGGACTCATTGTTAACACTTTACGGGTTCCTCTCCAAGAAGTTAGTGACACATTAGCCTCTGGGCGGCCAGTACTGGACCTCTGGGTCACCACGCCTCTGGGCAACCGTCTCTGGACACCTGCTCTATGGAGCAGTTTATTTTTCGGCATGCGCCTCTGGGCCTTTATCCTTCTGGGAAGGATCTTGCCGTCTCGCGCATTCCGCATCTGTGCGAGTGATCGATCACAACTCTACAGTACTTGGCAACAACGACTGTGGTCGGTGCACGTGCAATATTGGTATTATTTGATGATTTTTATATCCATTCGAGTACCGCCATTCGCTGTTGGTTCTATGGAACCATACGATGTAAGTGCGACTACCTTGTGGATTCGCAGTGTCTCTGGACACTGCTTTTCAATGTTTGATTTCATTGACTTTTCAGTATATCCCTATTGCTCTTTGGAGCATCGATCTTCGCTTGGGCATTGATTACAGACTCTGGTCACTCTTGGGATTATTGCCTATGGGCATCTTTTTATAGCTTTGGCTACGCCGATGATATGAGGCGATTTTATTTATTCTACACTTTGGTGTTGATTTCTCTTTGGAGATTTTTATTGTTATTGATGATTAGGGATCGTCATTATATTCTTGTGGTTCATAATATACTTCTCTTTGGATAAGTACTGTTTTATTTATGTACCGCATTATTATATATCTCAGTTATTACTGATTGTTTAGCTAGCCTGACCCGAGTGTTTTTCGCTCGGGTCAGACCGAGTTGTTTCAGGTTAGGTCTCTGGACTTAGCTGCTCTGTGCTTCCGCTTTGGACTTATCTGCTATGCTTTTGAGATAGCTTATCTTAGTGTCCGCTTATGTTATTATTCAGACTCTTATATGTACATATTTTTGACTCACATGTGTGAGCAGTGGCTTTGTACCCACTTATAGTATTTGGATCTGTATTGATGATGTATTGTTATGGGATTTTATATCTGTTATGTGTTTCTGTTCTGTGATGTTTTATTATTTATTATTATGCTTTGTCCTGATAGATCTTTAGCCATTTGTAATTTCGTTATAAGTATTTACCGAATATGTCGAACCACTTGACAAACATATATAGATACCATCCTTTCGACGTATTCAGTAAATAGTTATAGCTTGATTACAAATGGTCGCTTCCACTATACTCTATTCTCCGCTTTAACAGACAGTATTACTCCCGTAATACTCTTTGTTACAGTGGGTCTCAGAGTGGGGTGTTACAGGGTTAAAAACAAATGTTACTTAAACATTGTTTACTACAACCCAAATCCATTCACTTATTTTATTTGGTTAAGTTCGATAGTTGACTAATCGGTTATCTAGTTCTAAAACTGAGCGCTTATAGAAATCAAGGTTCGTACACTTAACACATTTCCGACATTCCTAACTTAACTATTCCTCGGTCAAGAGGGAAGCCGATTGGTTAGAGCACTACTACTTCTATCCCAACTCGAACATTAATCTTAACTCTCACAAATAGATAAGCCAACTTTGTTGGCTTTTAGTGTTAAGTATAGTATTAATGAATTTCCATAAACAAGTTAAACTAACACACACACTTAAGCCACTAAGAACTCTTAAACCACTTTATAAAACATTTGTTTATAGTTTAGAAACCTTTTTAATAATGATTATATATATATAATTATACTAATTTATTTATAAGATAAAATATTAAATGATAAAAACAATTTAAAAAGATATTATATTACATAAACATCTATTTATTTTAATAAAATATTTAACAAATCTTCAAAAACCAATATATACTTGAAAATACTTGTAATACAGTTTAAAACTCGTACTAAATATATTTCTTAAAAATACATAATTTATATTTAAAAACCTAAAATGAACATGTTTTCTTTATTTACAGTAAGCCTTCTACTTTAAGAATTCATAATTAATTATTAAAATACATAAAAATTCCAAAGCACTTTTAAATTCTCTAATATGTGTTAGAAAAGACTTGTAAAAAGATTGAAGAAGAATACTTAAATTTAAAACCATTTCAAAGCAAATTAAATTCTCAAACAGAATAGCCAGCGTTTATATAATGCTGTAAAAAGTGTTACACAGAAAAGACAGTGTTTAAAAAGTGTCATAGTTGACTACTATTGTAGATTCCAAAATATACAGTTTTATATACTTAATAGTTTTATCAATCTTCGACAAGAAAACAAACTTTTTTACATCCACTATTTTTAAAGTAACTAGTAAACACATAATTTGTAGCAACCCGGAAATTCGAACACTTCATCTTCGACTATCATAACGTTTTTGAAATCTAATTAACGTTGTAAATATGATTTTATAACCTTTTTGGATATCGTTTAATTAATGAATAATGATAAGAAACATGGTTTTGAAATTTTTTTACAAAATTATATTCTTCGAAGAAAAATCGATAATGTGACCGAAAATCGGTTTGTTAGTAAACAACTTTTCAATCGATATATGTTGTTCGAACTCTTATGCACTTTTCTAATGATCAAATGTACACATTAGCAACTAATTAACACACACAACTCTTCATGAAGCATGGAAAATTCTAGGGCTTCCATTAGGATAAGAGATATCATCATGAGAAGGGTATAATTGTAATTAGCATAAATGAGAAGTAATGTAAAGGAGAAGTGATGGGAGATGAGTCTTTCATAGCATGGTGGGGGGTGGGGTGAAGGAAAGCTTAGGAAACACCAAATGGAGCCTATATAAGGAGGGGCATACCTATAGGAATAAATCACAAATTCACAAACCAAAACTAAGCACTCTTTAATGGCTTCTTCTTCATCATCATCTCTAAATTCCTAAAGTAAATTATTCGCAAATCAAATCCAAATCAACTCAAATTTGGAGTGAAGCCTTGGCAAAAAAATCCAAAACATCCTACCTAGTTAAAAGTTGAAGAATTGAAGCCAAACTCCCCATGGAAGCTTTGGCCGTGAGCAAATAAGTGAGGGGAGAAGGGAAAAAGCAAGTGAAAGGAAAGAGGATGAAGGAGAAAGGTGGTTGCAAGGAGAGGTTGGACTTGGTTAGCTTGGATCTTGGTTGTTGTTGGGTTAAAGGTGAGTTAGAAATTCTCTTGGAATGGAAAATATCATATATATATATATATATATTGTGTTTTCATTGTGTTTAAGTTGTTTAATTGTTATTGACATTGTTAAAAACATTGGTTTGATTCTTGTTTTGAAAACAAGAAGCATATGTGATCCATATATATGGACTTGGAATGGACTTGAAATACTTGTGATAAGACCTTGGAACAAAGCACATAGGTTATAGATGGACTTTGGTTTAGATCGAACTCGGATTTGAAAGTGCACTTATAGCGGTAGTCATTGTAGATGAAATTCGAAATTGCCTTGTTTTAAGCTATTTCTATGGAACTTTGTAGAGAGATCCTTAGAAGTTTCTCACCATATTTATAATGTTTTATATGTATGTTTATTTCCATAAAAAGTTTAGATAGTAAAATGTTAAGTAACATCTCGAACAGTAGCCAAAACTTCACTTGTGCAAAACTTCCCCGTTTTAGACTTGACTTTTGGACTTTAAAGGTTGGAAAAGATATTTAAATTTAAGTATTTTGTTTCATTCATTTTACATGTATTTACTAACTTATATTAGAGTATTTCAAAAGTGGTTTGAGATATGTACAAATTTTTAAGAATTAGTTGTAAATTTTTAAAGTAGAGGATTTTATAATAAAAACTTGTTTTTTCAAGTTTTTAAGGAAATTATAAAGTCGTTATTTTCAGGTAATATTCTGAGAAAATGTTTTAAAACCTATTACAAGTATTATAAAGTATTTTAAAAGCATTTTTAAGTATATATAGTTTTTAGAAAATGTGTTGACTATTTTATATCTTATGTAATAATATATCTTTGACTTGTTTATTTACATATCAAGTTTAAATTACTATACATATATATTATCCTAAATGGGTTTTAAATGTATGAAAGAAAGGCCTAGAAAGGGGTTAGAATTTCTTAATGGTCAAATGGTTAATTACTTAATTACTTGTTTGAAAAGTAATTAACTATGCTTGACACTAAAAGCTGATGAAGTATAGCTTATCTATTTATGAGAGTTAAGGTTGATGTTTGAGTAGGGATGGAGCAATAGAGCTCTAATCTACCGGCTTCTCTCTTGATCGAGGAACAGTAAGTCGGAAAAAACATAAAAGTGTTAATCTTGTTGATTTCTTACTTGTTTATCTAAATCACAAATACTATAATTAACAAAAAAATCGACGAGGTAGACTTATCTATTTGTGAGATTCAAGAATGAAGTGTCTAGGCAAGGTTTAATGCAACCAGTGCTCCAACTTTCCTGGCTTCACTCTTCGACAAGGAATAGTTAAGTTGGAATGTCGAAAAGGAGTTAAGTATACGAATATTGATTTGTATAAGCAATTATTTTGACAAGATAATCGATTGGTCGATTATCGACCTTGACCTAATATTAACTTAGGAAGTATCTAAAAGCTTCCCAATTTCATACCAATAAGAACCCCCGTGGAGGAGCATTGGTACGAAACGGTTCTAGCTTTCATTTACTTCTGAAAGGATCGAAATTGAGTTTACCGGAAAATTCATCGAATTGGTTTTGGAGAGACTGGGATCAGTAAGTGTTTTACTTATCTAATATCACCTCAAAACTAGTATACGAGTTCTATGTTTTGGAATCGGTTGAGAAGTGAAATGTTATAGAGTTGAACTGTATATTCTAAATTTAAGTCAAAGGGAGAGTGTGACAAACCACCATTCTGACCCTTGGGAACGACACTTAATACATCTTCGGTATTCGTGTGTCGTTGCCCAAGCATCCAAAAGATGAGTTGTCTTGGGGTAAACTAAAGAACAGAACATGACAGAATAGAAATGCCTCACAAAGTAATGGTTACATATAATACAAAATGATATAGTACAAAAGGTACACCTTACATGGAGCTATCAGAGTTAAACAAAAGTACTACATCTAATAGATTGGTAGCTATACATTTTGACTTTTCATTTATAAGATACAAAATACACCTACATAATCATACAGCGGAAATAAATAACTAGATGACTAAGGAGCCTCCTGCTCGATCACCATCTTCAAAGAGCTCCAAAGAAAACCTGCTATTCTCGGACTACCCAAATATAATTGAGTACCCGAGAGTTTAGGGGAAATAAACAACTCGGGTTAGACAAAAGGTCTGGTATGACTAAAAATTTGGAACAAAAGGAAGTATATTTAACAATAATATGTAGGACCACACCGCCAACGCGGAACGGGTTTTCTCCCACATAAACAACAACCAAACATAAGAACGAAAAAGAACAATAGGAAACAAATCCAAACATAGATGATGGGCAAAAATAGTATAAAGATCCAAACTTTAAAGAATGGAAATAGTCTGAAGAAAATCCAAATTGGACAGAATGGATAAAAAAATAACAGTCCAAACTTGATAGAATAGACAAAACCTATAATTAAACATCGTGAAGAGTGGTTGACTCTTCCCATTGCAATTAGAGAAAAACAATTTGAAGGTTCAAATCAAATAAGAAAAGGAAAATTTTCCAACAATGACTAGGAAGGTGCACCCCCATTGAAGTATACCTTTAGTAATATAGTTCTGAGAAGCTCATATATTCCGTGGCACTTCTCGGACAATACCAAGCCGGACCCTGCCAACCTTACCAAGTATCTGAATATTTCACATCTAAATCTTGACCGTTTTAAGGCGACGGTACACCAAAATCTAGATGAGATGTGAAAATACCCTAATGGGAGCAACCCCACATAGCTTGGCTTCCTCTCACGCTTTTGGTTTAGTCATTTCTGACAAAGGATAACAAACCTCAACAAAGCAACAAATCGCCTTAGAATGACGATAATAAAGAAGCTGAAGTAATCAATAGTTGAGAACCAACTATCGAGGATATAAAACGATCATATATGGAAATTAAGTCTTGTATACTTATCACCACTCATCGAGTTCAAACTAATACTATTTCTTGGGTAACAATAATACCGAACAGTCAAAGTAGTGTTACCTCAAAGTCATGTTTCACGACTATTCTTAATTTTTAAAATAGAAGTAAGTCTACTTCTTCAATGTTTAGAGCTAAGTATACAAATAAATCGTTTCCATATAAGTGATATCGCTTTATGGAAATTAATTCATTTCCATAAACGAATCAAACTTTTTCTTTTAAAAACCCAAATTCGTACTTGGCTTCACATTACAAGTATTAGCTTTAAAACACTTTGTTAAAAGAGTTTACTAACTTTGAAACATCATTAAATAATTCAATAACTTAGAAAATCCTTATTACATTTATTAATGAGCTATAAAACTTCATTAATCAGTTGATTGATCGACTTCAATAGCCTTTAATTCAAAAGAACATAATCACCTTTAAATACCATTAAAAATTAATTAATTAAATTAAATATAATTAAATATCATTATTTAAAATGATTAATCAATTTAAACCATCATTAAGGAAAGATTAATTAAAGTTAAAACAAGATGATTTCCCTTTTAAAATTCATTAAATAAAAATATTAGTTAATTTAAAAACATCATTAAGATTAATTAATTTTAATCCATCATTATTAAAAGATTAATTATGCTTAAACATCATTAAATAAAACGATTAATTAATTTAAAACATCATTTAAAGAAAGATTAATCAAAGTTAAAACAAGTTGATTAACTTTTAAAAGTCATTAATTAAAAAGATTAATTAGTTTAAAAACAACATTAGTTAATTGATTAATTAACTTTAATCCATCATAATTATATGATTAATTAATTTTAAAACATCATTAACTAAGTAATAGTTAACCTTAATCCTTATTAATTAAACAATTTGTTAGTTAAATCATCATTATAAAAATGATTAATTACTTTTGATAACATCGTTAATCAAAATCTCGCTTAACTTGTAAAAAAATTCTAAGCACGAAGATGAAACCAAATGGTTTGATAAGAAGTGATTTTCCGAAGTGCCGATATAGCGACTATCGCTATACGGGCAGCTTGGCAAACAAGTTTATACCACACAACCAAACATCACATAGCAATGGTTTAAGCATACATACAATAAGCATTCATAGGTAATAAATATGAACATGAATATAGTTTTAAAGCTTTGGTTTTTTAGGGTAAAATTTTACTTATTAACTAGTTTGCTAACTAAACTTTACTTAACATGTTTGCTACCATCACACATATACATTTCCAAACCAAAAATGAATAAATTTACATCATATCCAAACCAAGCAACCAATATATATCACAATATAACTAAAGAAAAATATTTCCAAAAAAAAAAGTTAAGAGTTTTACTCACCGAAAGCTATCCAAACCCTCGCTAAATTATGTTATGACCTATCACTTCCATTCCTAAGAAAAAGATAGAGTCTTGAACCCTTAATGCACTAGGTAGGCTCGATCTTGAAAGAAGAAGGAAGTGAAACTTGTTTTGGTAAGGTGGAATGACTTTGGATAATCATCGAACTCTCAAAAATGAACCCGAAAATAAGTCATTTTCCAACTGGTTTTTGGATTATTTGCTCATGGATTTTGTAAAAGTGGTAAAGAGGAAAGTTTTAGAAAATTATTTTCTCCACAAGTTCAAAAAAGAAACACCCAATTACAATTAGTATTGAATAATATATGGTCAAAAGAAGAAGGACCATTTTTGGACTTGAAATTCTGGATCCAAAAATACTCTGTAAACAATTGATATTTTGACATAGCTATGCTAGAAATTTGAAGATGCGATCAACATAAATGTTGCAGCTACTGGAATTTGACATGGTTTGAAAAAATGAAAATCTAAATTTGGAGTTGTATGGAGGAAGTTATTGTCGAATGAAGTGGGAGGAAAAAGATAAATTTTTAAAATGTAAAGGAGGAGATTTAACAAGTTTGAAATTATTTTAAAAATTTAAACATGGATTTTTTAAAAACTTAAGATTATGAATGAAAGCCATTAAAAGGTTTCATGAAGCTTTTAGGAAGATGAAGACTTTTGTAAAAATGGAAAAAGTGAAAAGAATAAGGGAAAAGAAAATGGAGAAAAGCTTTTATACAAAATGCATAAACAAAAATAACCATTATAACCTTGTCCTTTGCCCTTCATTCATATGCTTCCACCTCATCACCAAGCCTCTCCCCCCTTATAATCACATTTTTTCCCTTGTACCCTTCCATGAAAACTTTACCCAACATGCATTTATAAGCATTTGTACTAAATGTCTTCCTAAGTTGCCAAAAAGTCACATCATGTCCCCTTATGTTTCCTTAAGCATCTTATTCTTTTTAAACTTTATATACATTGGTATAAATACATATACATGCACTAATACACACATATATACACATGTTAACTTATTTACAAATGTATATATTCACACTAAAAAGTTCATAATGTTTCCGATAATTTTAACCGACGAAAAATCGAATACTCGGAAAACGAATTCCGGTCACATTTTAAATCTTTCTTCAAACTAATTATTTTTGTAAAAAGAATTTGAAAATGGTTTCACCATCATTAATTATTATTTAAAAGAGTTTTATTTGGTTATTAAAATCCATTATTTAAATATTTAAAAATGATTTAAATATTCAAATATAACGTGATTAATATACGGGTCGTTACAGAGAGGTCAGCGTTGACGTTTCAAACGATGCTACTGTATGGACAGTCTATCTTGAGGAATATTCCAAGAGAGAGGACAGCGTTAGCATTCGTCGAAAGACTTATGCTGGAATCTATGTGGTGATTCGAGATCTGTTCAAGATGCTCGAATCCATGTAGCAATTCGTGATCTGTTTGAGATGATGGAATCCATTTGGGGATTCATGTTCTATTTGAGTGATGAAGACTCGAGTGAGAGACGGCGAACATATCCTCGACATCGAAAATGAGTAAAACCAGAGATATGATGCATGGCTAAAGTAAATGTGGCATTTTACCAATCCTAAGGTGCAGGCGACTCCATCTAGTTTTACTTACAGACATGCATGCGGGAGCAATGCATTCGGAACCACGAGTGTTTGGGCATGAGCCAATTATGTATTTCTTATATTACTTTCCCTAGAAATTTACGTTGCTCGAAAGGATATCTTTGATCCTAGCTTGTGCAGGAGTTTGGATTCGAATTGATCCGAAGAGATCTCCACGGAAAATCTATTATGCGAACTCACCTTAGCAGTATTGATTGTATACCTATTATTGTTATGGCATTTACACAGCAGCTATTTGATATGATTTATATGCTACACACTAGACATTATCTATCATATCATTACATATTAAACTTAATGAATGGTTGGCTTCATTTCAGGGGGAAACTATTACGGTAATCCATACGGTCTCAAAAGGTGTTATTAGATGTCACTCTTATTTCTTGAGTTTCTTACGCTAGTTTAAAAGACTGATCCGGGTGTTATTTACTATAATGCTCGGGTCAGCCTCGTGTATGTTTCCAAAATTAGATATGGATGCTTTGGAGCTTATGAAGACGAGCTTGATGTTTACCTACCATAGTATTATTTTTTCCACTACAATACCATATTGTATATATATTAGTATTGTGAGGACAGGCAGTTATAACTGTCCAGGCTAATGATAGTACTCAGGTTTTGGTAACTTTGAAATTTTTGTCTTTAGAATAACCATTGTACTAATCTTTTGATAATATATATTACCGTTCCACTATGAGATTCCAAAGTTATGTTCTTCCTTTATTGTTCTATTTTTTTTCTTTTTATTTTACCCTAACTTTATGTCTTTCCAGCACTTGGGTGCTCGACATATGAATATCGTGGATGTATTTAGTGTCGACATTTGAAAGTCAAAAAGTCGGGTCATTACATAATTCATCACAACAATGATGAGCAACCCAATGGGATCTCTCTATAACTAATTATACAAAATGTCGAACACAAGGCATTTCTAAGTAGTCATATAGCGACTATCGCCACATGGATCACTTCATTTCAAATCTGATTCAAGTCAAACCTTTATTATACCTTATGTGCTATGTTTCAAAGCTATTACAACAATTAGTACAAGTCCAAACACATCATTTACAAATGTCTTTGCTTTGCAAAGCAAGAATCATAATAATATTCAACAATAATAAGCAAGCAAAAGTTATAAAGTTTAAATAACATATTTATCACTTCATTTACTTTTCAATGGTGAGATAACTCACCCTATAATCCAGCAACAACCAATAGAAGCCACCATCTAGCTAACATCTTCCTACCTCAACTATGCAACCACCAAAATCTATCTCCTCCTTCACTAGCTCATGACCATGGGCTCTATCTTCCAAAGATGCTCATGACTTGACTTGGCTTAGGCTAGAGTGCTTCAAATATTTGAGCTTTGGGATGATGGAAGGTGTTGTAATGTTGTTGTGTGACTATGCAAAATTTTTGAAGAGAGATAGAGTTGTTTTGATATCATTTCAAGAAAGTTAGAGAGGAGAATAAGAGACGAAGACATTGTTTTTCCTTAGTGAATTAGCAACCAAATAATAAAGACTATGGATATGTATTTATAGACTTGGGCAAGTGGAAAATGACCTCTCTACCACTCATGCGGCCAGCCAAAAGGTGAGGTTCCACCTACCTTCCTTCTCTCCTTTCCATGTGCACATGCTCCTTAATACATGCCTTGATTCCCTCCACCATTTGCTCCACCTTTTACTCTACTTTGTCTCCTTAATTGATCCTACTTACTTTATTTAATTTGTAGTTAACCTAAGTGCTTTAAACTTTTTATTTATGTGTTTATATGTCACTATACAAGAGAGTTCAAACAACTTTCTTTGAGAAAATAGTCGTTTATCAGTACAATGATTTTCGGTCACATCATCGATATTTCTTCGAACTATTTATTTTTGTAAAAAAAATTTAAAAACAAGTTTCCTATCATTAGTTAATTAAAAGGGGTAACAAGGTTATAAATCACATTTATTCACGTTAATTCAAAGATTCAAATATTTAATAATTCATATATTATAATACGAAATGTACGAAATTTTGGATTGTTATATTTTCCATCCTATCATTGATAATAAAAATTGATGGTGGCTATGAGAAACATCAATTTGATTTCTTTGTGTAAAGTTTAGGTATATGGTTATGTAGCAGAAATTAGGAATATGTTTGTTGCATCATGTTTTTCTAACTTGGTAAAACAGACATGAAAAGAAAAGAAAATACGGTTAAGATTCCAATGACATATGGAACCTACCGCATCCTTCTCTCTCTTATCATGTCAATTGTAATAGAAAAATGAAACAAATTATTCCCCCAGAAAGTTATATAAAAAATATTAAAGGTAAACCTTTATAATCTAATGCTTATATTCAGATTCCAACTTATTCTAGAATATAAGAGATAATTGTGTAGTGTGTCTTATTAAAACCATTTAAATGCATAAATATTACAATTATCGGTTAATAAATCTATTTCAACACTTAGAAAGCATCTTTTCTATGTATACACTTTTATAACTATGGCTATTGTCTATATCATTAAATGTTAAAATAAACGCATTCAACCCATATATATTTTCTCCAAGATCTAATCCTGTAAAGGAATCAAAGATCTTACCAACAAATTGAATTTCTTACCTTATCTCAAACCCTAGCCACCACAGCTCCCCTTAAACTACAACCATGGCTGACGGTCTAAAGAGGCACAAAAAACTCCAAGCAGCAAATATGCCGAAGTGAGTGATAAGGAGAATGGATTCATCAGTAGAGAAAGAGCTACAAACATGGCTATGATAGCAAAAAAATGAAATAACCGATATTTTGTGGATGCGGCAACAAAGCATTCAATGACACAATCGATGGCAAATTTTGGGGTTGTTGAGTGAGGATGTCAGTGACTAAGATGAGAGATGGGTGGAATTAGAGATTTAACATTTTTTGGAGTGTATTATATTGGGCACAGGGTGTATGCCCATTTATTAACTAAAATCGTGAATGTTTGCAACGGCTTCTGACTATTGCAAAATTATGACAGTTGATTGTCGTTGCAAAAACTATTGCAATGCTCTAAACCATCGTAATATTGGAACGATTTCGACCGTTGCGAATTTTCCACAAATCTCCATTGCGAAACTGCCAATATGGTATAGTGTTCCCTTGGTCATAGACTCCCTTTCCTCATCCAAGTGTTTCCTTATGTCCTTGTCCTCATAGTACTCCCTCTCATTCCTTTTCCGCCTCGCCTCTTTGGTTTCTCGATGTGAAGAAGAGCGGTGAGGGTTAGGCTCTGGGTGGTTCATTAACGCTCACCGATGCCTGAACATATATAGTGGAAGTGGTCTCTTTCCATTGCACCTGAAATGAAAAAATGGGCTGTATCAGTTTTGGAAGATTAAAGAAAGGACGAACGTACGATATGAGTGTTCGTGATCATAGAAGTGTTTGTAGTGTGATATTGCCCTAAGTACTCTATGGACCATGTTTGGAGGGTTGCAAAGATGGAATTTAGCTTCCCTCTGTTAAGAGGTCCCCAGATGGGAAGCTGAAACCTGAAGGATACTATTGGAGAAGATCATCAATTGGGATGTCGAGATCGCTAAGTGAGTTGAAGATATTTTCTGAAGAACTGGTTGGAAGAGTTGCCTTGACTGTTGGTGCCGTGCTTGGTACAGTGGACTGCTAGGAGGTCCCGATGATTCCTGCTTCGAGCGTAATGGGGTAGAAATTTCGGTAACCTCTAGAGATGTATCTTCATATGAATCATCTCCCTCTTGACCAAAATCCTCACCATCGTCATCTTCTTTTTCATCCTCCTCATCTCTTCCTTCTCCTTTTTCTTTCTCCTCTGCTCCTCCTTCTCTTCCTTCTCCTCCTTCATGTATTGTTTCCATATCCACTCTCTCCATCTATTAGCATTCCACATGCAATATTTGCTTCCACCACTCTATCATTGATTTCGTCGATGTTCGCCACACCTAATGGGCCTTAAACACCCCCTTAGATATTTTCACTGGAGCTGTAAATGAGGGTAGAAGACATGATGGATAATCTGGACCCTCTTAGAGGAAGTTTGGATGGAATGGCGAATTTTTCAGTGTGCAGAAGGCTACGTTGATGAAGGTTGTCATTCATCAAGAGGCAAGCAGTGGTGTAGAATCGAATGTCGACTCTTTTAAGGGTCTTTAGAGTCTCGAAGTGCATAGTGCTTCTATCTTGAGCGGGAATATCTGTAAAGAGATCAAATAAGAAGTTAGACACTTGGACAGTAAGAATCCAAGTATAGAAAGGAATGGAAAGGAAAAGGTCTTACCTTCGAATAACCAAAGTTAGTTAAATGATAAGGGGCATCAGACGAAGAAGTACTCATTTTTGAATATGAATGTTTGTTGTGTAGTGCCTTGATAACTTTGCAACGACACCAAGCTTCTATTATTAACAAAGATGACGACTCGTTCATTGGCTAAAAGTTCAAGAGTTGTGTTAACTCTCTAAGGAGACTGATGAAGTTGCATCATGAATATGATATATAGGGAGTTCAAAAGGGCATATCCATTGGGGTCTTCTTGAGTGGGAGCAAGCCCAAGCTTTTAGAGGAACATTCAGAGGAATGGATTAAAAGGTGATATAGCTCCACCTAAGCATGTGTATTTTTTGTAGGCTATATAACCTCATGTAAGATTATACACCCATTGTTTTTCTGTTGGAAGCAAGACATCATTTTTCGAGATTCTATGATATAGGCATATCGTGCGGAGTGACTTGGCTATTAAGATTCATGACATTTGTTCTTGGGGATCATTTAAGACCCTTAAACAGATCTATTCATTAAAAGGACAAGGAGGATCCTGGATCAGAGCTACTGGTACTATCATCCCCTACAACTTAGCTATGATTGAGTATCTGCTTCTAGAGGGCATGGATGTCGAGGCTTGAGCTGTGGTAGACCTGGCCTTAGAAGGAGCTAATGGCCCAACACCAACGACGAAGCGAGGTTAAAATCAAGTCATTATGGACTAAAAAAATTGATGGTGAACATGGTCAGGTACGTTTCATTTTGAAGTTCTGTTTTAATATGAACCCATGTGACCGACTCTCAAATCCATTAGATATCAACGTGTGCTGATCAATCAGATTCTAAGCAATGATCGGGAAAATTTGAAGTGTCAATCTATGTAGTGTGTATCCTGTGTCTAATACATGACAAACATGTCATTCTGTGTAGATAGCCCACTCGTGCTAGTAAACAAGCCTTATCGCACGATGGAACTGTATGTTGGATCTTACCCCTTATCGTCGGATAATTAATAATATAACCACTACCCGGAGCGACATGGAGCTTCCTATGTAGGAACATAAGATCGTGCATTAACTTGAAGGACTTTGCAATAGAATAATTTGGATGCTAGAGTGCATTTGATGCGACTGTTCTTTTGAATCGAATCATCCTATTATAATTCAAGCAACAACGATAATCAATCATGCTTTAGAAGAAGGTATTCATGCATTTCGAGTGCATACGGATGTATGGAAATTACAAAGTGAATGATGTTGTGTGAGACCCAAAGTGAAACCGGTGGAAAAACTGAGCTAACATTAAACGGGAATGAGGTGACCAAGGCTTAGGGGTCTTATGGTGTTAACTGCATGTCAGGCTCGGGTTCCACGCTAAGAGGAATTAGGGTCGGCTATAGCCAAATACAGTGTGAAACTCAAATCCCTCTTCAGCTATTGGGTAATCCCAACTGCACCTCCTAATCATCGCCATACAAAAACCACCCTAAACACCTACCTTAGTAATTCAGATCTAGATCTGGGCTTGAAGGGAATTCAAGATCGAATTCTTGGGAGAAATCAGCGTTTGTTAAGATCAGGATCTGGTGGTGGCGGCTGCTTTAGATGCGCGATAGTAGGCATTGGTGATTGGGGAGTTGAACTCGTGAGGGATCGACTAATGAAAAGGTTTCAGGGTCGAAATGTTAAGGAGGTAAAAAGTAAAAGTAGGGATGAAAAAAAGCTAGGTATTGGCACTTAAATGCATGCTGTGACTCAGCATTTTATGTCGGTATCGACATGAAGTGGTCGGTACTGACATGAATTATTGGTTAAAGTTAATCAAGAAAAGAATTTTCGCCTGGTCAAGGTGTTGAATGATATGTGGAGTAATGTTGATCTCGACCTTGGCGAGGAAAGCGGTATGACTACTCTCTAAGATAGTTGAATGGATGCCCTTGGAATGGGGACGACAATTTAAAGCGACTCCTAAATGACCAATGAACTTATGTGGATGGTTATATATGCTTGTCTTGATCCAAAGCACACACTGTTTCCAATAGAAAGGGGCAAGTATCATCTAGATTTTGGACCAAGTAGCTTTCAAACAAATCTATATGTCAAGATGAAGATGAAATGGTTTAAGGACTTGGAGGCAAGCTTGGAAAGGGAACGGAAGAAGTTTCAGAGAGTTGGAGTATAAATTATTCTAAGTAGAGAAGTCGCTACCGACCACTTTTCAAGTCGTTACCGAATTGATTTGCTACATTCTAAAAGCTTCTGAAGTTATGGTCAAGGAGTGGTTGGTTAAAGTGATAGTCCTGGGGTTCATTTCTAAATAAGTAGTCGAACAACTCCAAAGGCTCAGTAGAAAAGGACAAGTATTAGAGGTGTCAGAACCTCTCAGTAATGACTTGATTTCCAAGGCAGAAGCGCTCAAAACATGAACAATTGAAGTTAGAAGGAAAAATATGAGAGAGTAAAAGGATTTGCACTAAGCAAATCGGGTCGATACCTACATGATTTTGTGCCACAGGGGACCTCTCTCCCTTCTACTTTTTCGAATCTGGTGTTTTACTTGGTAATTCATGATCTGATGACTTGGTTGGACGATTCCCTATAAATAGCAAGCCTATAGCAACTTGGGGAGGACTATTGGTCATTCTTATTCTTTACTCTTGATCTCTACTTTAATACTGTCACCTACGAGGCTACCCTTTGTTGTTCTAAATGAATTTGAATTGTAAAGCCCTTGTATCTATGACAATCATCTCTATAGTAAGGTTAATATGGACATAGGCCACAGAATTTGCCAAACTACTATAAATATCCATGTGTTCATATCGTTTTCTTGCTATTTCTTTCTAGATCTATTCATTTACATATACTCTAGGGTGTTGTGCCACTTTTGGTCCAACAATATCCATGTATTTGTAAAGTTTGTTAGTGCAATCAAAGGAGGGAAAGGGATGTCTAGATGCAGTAAACATCTGCAGATTATTTACATTGTATATTTCCAATGAGTTATAGTTGTATTGTATATATATGTAATATTAATTGATGTGTATTAAGATATGTATGTTTATTTCATAAATTGGATCTTACATGGTATTCATTTATTTAAATAGTATATATATTGTTGTTTAATTCCACTATAAGGTCTTCCCCTTTTGTTTATAGTCTTAGATTTTTAATTTATATAATCAATGACTCACTGTCTTTTATATCTAAGATTAGTGTGCAAGCATATTTTGACTCCATGTTTCACTAACACGTTAGGAGTAGTGGGTCATCACATTGACCAAACACTCTCTACGTAAAAATGTGTAGACGAATCCCAAAATTAAACATGGTATCAGAGCCGATGCAACACCTGGAAAAGTAATAATGCGCAAGGGATCTGCAAATTGTGGTGGTTAGTAGTGTAGGCATAAGCAGTAAACTTAAGTGGAGCTAGACCATGGTATGTTGGGTCTAGAAGAAAGGCACGTGAACAAGTCTTGATATGGTGTATGCATCAAAGTTGATGTAGCAGAAAATGCACGAATGAATGTAAGCTAAGGTGAAAATTTCTTCGGGTGTCTCACATTATATTATCGGATTAGAGATAAAACCGGTGTTGTTGCATAAAGACTCATATTGCCTATAAGATCAAGAATACGTGAGATATTTCATGTATTAGAATTAAAAAAGAAGATAGCTTGAGATATAGTATTACAAGATAGTTTCCCTAGTTATTGGATGAATTGGTAAAGGAGGGTGTGTACATTATTAAAAGGAAATTTGTGCAGAAAGCAAGATTTCCTATATTTGACCTTGAGACATAGTCACTTTTCAATAGGAAAGTGAATGTTAGAGCTTCAGTGGATTAGTTAGATTTTAAATTGAACATTTTAAGGGTAGAACCTATTCCAACACCATCCCTCCTTGCTCTAATTGGTTTAGCCGCTATGGTAGGCCAATCCAAGGATGAAGATGATGAAACAAAAAGGCCGTAGGAGATAGTGTGTGCACATGCACATGTGAACATGTATGCATGTGTATATTAATTTGCAAAATAATAATTTTTCAATCAGCTTTCTTTTTCAAATTTTAGGGTGTTTAAGCAATAATTGTATAAGTTGGCAAGGTAATTGAGTAACCCCGATGATGAATAGCAAGAGAGGTGAAATGTATAATCATGAATCATTGAGTTAACAAGGTATCAAAGGACAGTGACCCTAAGGTACATCTGGTTATTCATAACAAGGTTCATTGTTATGAAGAGGTTTTGCAAAACTACCATCAGCACTTGTGAAAAAACTTGAAGCTGTCAAGTCATGCAAGTTCTAGTGATCATGCGGATGCTTGGAGTTGCACCAACTTAGCCAATGAACACTTGTTGGATACAGAAACCAAAGGTTTGTTGTATAGAGATGTTTGTCCTGATGGTTTTCTGCTTCTATGCTAAGTTCAAAAATTTTGAACCAAAAATAATATACTAGCGAAAGAGCATGAGCTTTATCGACTATTCGTCGCTTATGCCACCATAGTACCTACATGGATGTCTTGACATATGCTATTAAATATGTATATTTAGTAAACAAAAGGCATATCACATGACTAGACAAAAGGCACATCATATGACTAAAATTTACTCTACAACTCATTATGAATGTCATCTCAATGAATGTATAATGTAAAGGCCTCTTCTCGCATTTTGTGTTTAAATAAAAATGTTCTTTTAAGGAGGCGACTATTGAGATACAAAATAAAATACAAAATCGAACACAATAATTATTAGTCATTAGATTTTTTTGTCTTTATATGGAAAGGTGGAAATGAGAGAAGATCTAATGATTAATAAGTTAACATATCCATGCTTTTGTAAATTATCCTTTGTTAACAAAATAAATGACTAATACTATACACACATCACTTATAGACGATGATACATTTATAGTTTTGGTTTTTTTTATAAACGAGAATTATATAAACATACAAAAAGACTAGTTCCAAAATTTTAATTCATTCTGTATACAAAGACCATGGGACAAAAGCCATTGGTGTCAAAATCAAGAAAAGGGCACTATTAGTCTTACTATTTTATCTTTGATTTCATATTAATTTCAGCTCTATCGATAACATGGCTAATTATATTTGAACCTGAAATTGAAAACACCATCATATTCATATTTTTGCCGAGTATACCCATGTTATTGATAACTTTTCCTTTGCACCCTTCACCTACTTAAAGATCATTCCTGCAAAAAGTCAATCACATATGCCCAACACGAAATTTGTAACCAACATAAAGTTATAGTGAGTGGTACCAAAGCTAATCTCGCATTTCCACCACATGGTTGGTCTATAAATAATGCACTACAACTGTGAGATCTTTCCAATCAATCATTCAACTGAACATTTGCAAACCGTGTGCTTCTAAATTAAATATATATATATATATATATATATAATATGGTAAAATTCAAGTTTTACCTTTTTTGATTTCATTAGATTTGCATTTCCTTCATCATAATCCATCAATTAAAGCAAAAGATTTGAGATTTTACTTGAATTTAAATTGCTAGGGTTTATATATACAATTGAAGAAGGAAAAGAGATTAAATTCACGGTAGGTAAATCATATAAGGCCCATATTGTCCTATATTTTTTAAGTTGCTATTCATGCAATGTCACATGTGTCCAGAAAGCTCAAACTCAATACAAACTACAAACAACTGAAACATTCCCACAACTTCACCATAGATTAATTTTATAGGTATTCCGGTCAGTTCAGATTTTATATTTCATATTTTCAGTTTGCAAAGAGTTTAGCCCTGTCATTTTCTTTCTCGGGTAAAACAATAGCTATTTTCGATTTTCTTTCATATATTCCTCATATATATTTAATTTGATCTACATGTACGTCATTAGTAGAACAGCAAACTAGTCCTCGTGCTACTGTTTTATATTTTCCCTTTGTAAATTATGTTCATGTTTAGGTTGTTAGTATAGTTTGGTGCTTTTAGTAATATTGTTTGATAACAAATTCATAAATTAATACGCTCAATATATAAAATGTCTACGGAAGGAAATAATGTACAAGAAAAGAGTCACAGATTCTTATTTTTGATGTTGTTATAGGAAAAGTCCATGTAGAAGTGAATATGTAAATTTGGTTCCTATTTGATAAAAATAAAAAACGCAAGGTGCCTTGCACTTATTTGACAGAATATTAAAGGTAACTTGCACTTTTCTGATCCTGAAATCTTTTTTGAAATTTTGAAAGGCGCAAGTTATCTTGCACTTTTTATCAGAAAAGCGTAAACTAGTTTGCACTTTCTGATTTTGAATTTTTTTAAAAAAAAAATTTCTGAAAATTTTGAAATTTTTGAAAAACATCAGTTTCTGATTCTGAAACTTTTAAAAAGCGCAAACTGATTTGCACTTTCTGATTTAAAAAAACAGAGACCTAATTTATATAGTTATTTGTACATGAATTTTTCTTGTAACAGTATCAGAAATAGCGACCTTTCGTGCAAAGCACCAATAATATATGTTCGGAGTTTTAGTATTAATTTAAGTGTAATCGAGCTTAGGGATACTATGTTCTTAAAATAATGCCTAAACGTTAAGAAATAATGTAACGCATTTCAGACAATCAATTTGTAGAGAATTTATGCTGCCTACCGGGAATTTCAATAAAGTTTTTGACTAGCCAAGGAAAAGAATGAAGAATATTACTCAACGTGATTAGCGGAGAGAGGTTGACAATCATTGATAACAAGTTGATTGATATACCCACACTCTCTACCAATCACGTGGAGAGTACACACACATCTACTTAAGGCAGAGTGTATTTATCATTTCTTCTGTTAAGAACATGGAAGCGTTAATATATCATTAGTTAATTTGAAGTATTCCGTTTATGTATGCCACCTCAGTTCCATGGTTCAAATCATGCATCTTAAGGTTCAAACTTTAAATTGAAAATATATTCGAATAGTAAAACATAGGATTTTAGTGATTCAATTTTTATTCTGTATACATACTTGTATGCTAAATCTTGCTTTACGTTGGCTAATCGATGAAATTTAAGTACGTAAAAACATCTAGTTTATATATTTGAAATTGAATTTGATGCTTGAGCTTTTACATCTAAACCTAAAATTAACTTTCTGATATTTATATGAAACAGAAAATATATGTTTAGGTTTAAGTAAGTACACTGATATTTTTTATTTTAGCATATATTGAATGATTTAACTCAATTTCAGTTTTAATCTGGACTTAAATCAAAATTTGAGAATGAAATCTGGAGGGAAGAGGTTTGACACAATAATCTGTTTTCAGTTTTAATCAAAATATGGGTCATATGTAATTAGCAACAGAGGAAGGATGCATCAGAGTATCCCAACATCAAGATATATTACAATTTCATGATACAATCATCTCTAAATATTTAGGTATATGGACATGTGAATCAAATGCTTAGTTTGAACATAGTTATAATTACCCTCTTGTTCTTATCACGGTTATAGTACCTCTCCCTTGTGTATGTATTCTTGCGAGCCCCACCACTGTCTTACCAGACAAGTGTGGTCCGTGGCCCAAAATAAACGGATCAAATGCATATTCACCAACTGGGTGCTTAACGGGCCTGGTTGGTCGCCTTTGCATCCGCTCATTAATATCCTGTAGTGTTACATCCCCTTCCAGTCCGATTGGCTTCACCAATGCAAAGGGATACATGATCTTGCACTTGCTTCTTTCACTCTCCTGTTTTACAGCTTCCTTGCCTAGTGTCAAAAAATGATGGTATGAACTTTTGTATAGACTTAGTGCTCCTTTGAGAACTTTTGCAAATAAAAATCAAGACATATACCTTTGATAAGACAATGAAATTTAGGATCATTTGAGTTTCTGGTATGAATTTCATCCGTGTTCTTGGACGTTTCCCGCATTACACAAGTTGAGCAAACATTGGAGCAGGGATCTTGTTGGGAGCTTGTATAAAGGTTTTCCCCTAAAATACAAAGTTAATCGATAAGTTTAGTAACATACTCAACTTTAGGTTTAGGTTTAGCTAAGTTTAGTTGCTTTCTATGTTCATCTTGGTTCTATTTGGATGCCCAAAAAACCGATCTAATTCGCATCAGTGCTGATGTTTTCATTAAAAATCGTGGCAGTGTAAAGTTTTCATTTTCTACCACATTAGTAGAAAAGGTGTATGTTTATAGTTAGTTTAAGTTTCGAAAGTGTTCTAAATGGACAAAAAAAAAATCCTCAATAATATATTAATACGATGATTAAGTTGCTGCATGATGAACAAAGTTGTATGCTGTACTCATTTACTTTTCATAAAGAAGGGAACATTGCTCAACGTCTTTTGTTTCTGCAGTGCTGTACAATTTATGTACTCTCTCTTTCCTCGTATGCAAAGATAAGAGAAGCATTGAGCATTGAGACAGATCGACATATAACTATAGCTGTAGCAAAATGATAGAAGACACTAACACAGTTCACACTGTTCAAACAAAATCTTAAGAATGCTCATAAGTAGTTGCTATAGTTTTGAACCTCATGCAGGGAGTCCGAATTAGTGGAAACTTTCACAAGGCACAACCGAATAATATAATTCAGAATCAAAAGGTACCATATCTCATACCTGATACTTTACTATCATTCTCGAGATTCAGAATACTAGAGTCCTCATAACATGCAGAATTCGCATACCCCTGTTACCAAACCAATATAATTAGTAATAACTCTCTGTATACAAACCAAGTTGACGTAATTATTAAAGTCAAAGAGAATTACATGAATAAGATGGCTGATATCCTCACTCATGAAAGTTGTATCAATGTTGCTTGAATCCAACCTTCTTTTCCTGCTCCATTGCACCAACGCATCTTCCAGATAGCCAGTAGACGCATCAAACAATGCTGGAGAGTTCAATTCTACCATAATATGATAATTACTTAGCAACATATAATGAAATACTTATTAAATAAACGATATGAATGTATATCTGCCCCTAACACACAATTATGCATTGTTGCTCTTTCCTTCTCTTGGTGCTTGCTTACCAACAAAAACTAGGAAATATACTCAATTTTAAGAGAAAGAAAAAGAATTTGTATAAAACTTACCAGTAGTCGACATATTGTTGAGCTCATTTCCAATTCCAGAGAATTGAGGCTCCCAATCAATATTAACGAATGGTGGTTGTGAGAAAAGGAAGCAGTTATTGTATAGGGCCATCATGTTCTTTCTACTACCAAAATAAGTTTATTTTGTAGCAGTATTATTTTGAAATGGAAACCGATAATGATGATGTGTGGATTCGGCTTAAATATATAGAAGGTGCTTTTGGGACAAAAAGTGCACATTGCATGATTAGAAGCACTGAAGATTAGTCAAATGGCAGTGTGGTGTGTAGGCTAAAGTATTTCAAGGGAAACAAGAAAAGATAAAAGTGGTTTGTATCTTTGGTACTTTCTCGTGATTCACAATATTGTATTTTTACTTCTTTTCTTTACTTCTTTATTCCTTCTATTTATTCTATGGGACCTCTAAATTTGAAATTTTGGTTTATTTAATATACGGACCTATTGGTTGATGAATATTTTATTTGATGTAAATATTATATTTTACAATGCCACTATTTTCTTTGAGTCAGTGAGCTTAATAATTGCATGCTATGACTTAAGTTCTTGCATGCTATGATTTGAGTCCACTTGAAAACAAAATCCAAATTGTCTGCATGTTTTTGAAGCCTGCACGCTGGACCAGTGTACTGTGTAAAACATATGAACCTTTAGAAACGCCACTACAGCCAAACAACATGGAACCACACAAAGACTCACTAATGATATTTGATATTTTAGTATGACAAGGAAATGTGTAAGATTAATCCTTGCATATGTTGTACATCTTGTAATTCCATGTGTGCGTTGGTGTAAAGCTAGGAACAGTAAACGCTAATAGATCAATAGGTAATATTCTGGTTAGTATTAATAGAATCAAAAAATGTTGTATCCGAATCTGAAAACTCAAATCCTTATCAGAATCCGTACTGTGTATTTGTGGCTATTTGAAAATACATATCATGTCTGCATCCACCACATTCGTTATCGAACTCAATAGCTAGTATCCATGTATAAGGATGTTTCTGGATAAACAAAAACATCTGCATTTAAAATTTGATTCACAAAATAATCTAGAAAGTGATTTTTAGAGTAGTTTTTTACAACAATATTGTTGTTCTTTTACATATTAAAGTTCAGCTTTTTAATAGAAAAATTGTAGCATTGCTTAAAATGTAGTGTTTTGAGGCAATGATAGAGATTCCACATAAAATTGCAATTTTTCCTCACAAGTTTTTCAACTGTATTACTAACTATAGGCACCAAGAAAATATCTTCCAACTTCCATAACAGATGGTTAACTTTACTTACTAATAACATATAATATTTTATTTTATCAAATAGACACCCAAACATTGTGAGGCAGTTTATCGTCGTACGACGGTGAATAACCATTGAAAATCACAGACACATGACTATTCAAGGATGGATGAAAAAAATAAATATGGTGTTAATTAACATATTTAAAAAACTGGTATTTGTTAAAAAAATTGTGGTAGCTAGAAGCATTTTTCGTGCGCCAATAACAATGCACTTTTTTCAATTATATAGTGAACAAATATGCTTTAGTTGAAATTAACCCCATCTGTGTTTCTACAAAATTGTATTTTCTACTTCCTCCTCTACTACAAACCTAGAAATTTATCAAAAACCGAAGCTCCAACAAAGAAAATCAAAGGTGTTAATTTTGGTATCGCCGGGTAGAATGAAAGGAGTTGATTAGTGTTGAAGTTTGGTTGGAAGCTTCATCGTAGTGATCAAAATCAAAGTTTTAGTCAATCACACGAAAATTACGATTTTTAGATGAGACAAGCCGCAAAGAAGCAGGAATAAAACTATTAGGTACAAATTTCGATGTTAAAAATATGACCCAAAATCTATCAAAACATAGATTAAAAAGGAAACGAATCAATTAATTTTAATAATTGATTGGTGAAATATACAATAAGAGGAAACTACATATGTGCATCTTTTCATAGAATGAGATAAAAATCTACATTAAATCAAAGACAAATCAAACCTTGGGAAAAATGGAAATATTTCAAAATTTGTACGAAATTGATTGTATGTTTTCCTAATTAATTTCATTTTTTCTCAAGATTCAGCTTCATTCTTCTTCTATTTAAAGATGCCTCAAGTTATTGGAAAAACACTCATTCTTTTCAAACAATAGTTCCTCTTAAATAGTCTTCTATAAATTTATAATAGAGATAAGATTTCTCTGCTTTGAGAAATCTCTAGCATTTTATAATCTCTCCTCTCTAAATTAGTGAAGTAATAAAGTTGTTGGGTCTCCGTAGACGTATGATACAAACCCAAACCACGTTAAATCTTCTATGCCTTTTCTTTCTGTTATTTGATCTTACGTGATAGCGTAATTGATATTGAATTTGCATCGATGTTCAATTGACAAAACTAGATCTTGGTTAATCGCTTTCGCATATTAGTGATAAATCCTTCCCCATATTTTTCACTACGGTTTGGTAGTATCAGAGCCAGCGTTTTTGTTCTGTTTGGACATTAATGGCGAATTTTCGAAAATCTATTGGTAGATCTGGTATTAATTATGGTGTTATACATTTTGATGAAAAGAGAGATTTTAGAGTTTGGAAGATGAAAATGGAGGCAATGTTGAAGAAGGAGAAAACTTATAAGATTGTTTCTGCACTTGAGAAATTGATGGACATTGAGGTGGATGTTTTGCAAGAGATGGAAGATAAAGCTTCTACAACAATCCAGTTGAATCTTTCAAATGACTTTCTTAGAGAGTTTTCTCAAAAGAGGACGGCAAATGAGTTATGGAATGCATTATCGGATGCATATCATGACAAGTCTCTTACAAATCGAATTATTCCTCAGGAATGGTTCTATTCGATTAATGTGAACCCTAGAGCCAATCTTATGGAGCACGTTGATGCTCTTACTACCTTGGCTATGAACCTTAAGGAACCAGATGTTGAGCCTTAAGATGAGGCTCGAGTAGTGATCCTCCTGTGTTCTTTGCCTAAGAAGTATACTGCTTTTGTTAACTCCATGATATATGGTCGTAGTAAGATTAGTCTGTCAGATGTTAAGGCCGGTCTTCATAATGAGGTGTTGAGAGATAGATTGACGAGAACTAATATAGACAGTGACTCAAAGGGTTATCTGCTTAGAGAGGTAAAAGTCAATGTAAGTCAAGGTATGGTGGAGGTCGAAATAAGTCAAGGTCTCAGTTTAGGGGGCCTAATTGACTTGCAGTTATTGTAAGAAATTGAGGCTCTTTGTAGCTCAATTTTCTAAGCTCGAAGGACAAAGAAAAGAATTAAAGCAAGCTTCAGCATCTACTGCAGTGACATCAGATACATAGAGTGATACCAATGTGTTTACAGCTTTTGGCTCTTTTGGAAAGAGCAATTTATGGCTTATTGATTCTGGCACATCCTTTCATATGACACATGATAGGAATTGTTTCTCCACATACCGTGAGATTGATGGAGGAGAGGTTCTAATAGGCAATGATGCTTCATACCATATGGTTAGTGTTGGTAGTGTGAAGGTCAAAATGTTTGATGGTGTTATTCGTACGATTACTGATGTTAAACATGTACCTGATTTGAGGAGGAGCTTGATTTCTATTTGGGCTTTGAGTAGGTTTGGGTTGAAGATTGTAGTTGAGGAAGAGAAAATGAAGACATCAAAGGGTTCAATGATTGTTATGAAGGGCGTGAGGGTAATAAATCTTTATTTATCGAAGGACACTACTATAGTTGGTGAATCGGCTTCTGTTACTTTGGCTTATTCAGATTCTTCCAGATTGTGGCAGTTACGGATGGGTTATATTGGTGAGCGCAGTTTGGATGAGTTGAGAAAGCAAGGTTTGATTGATGATGTTCATCATTTAGGGCTTGGCTTTTGTGAGGAGCGTGTTCTTGAAAAACAAACAAATAATTCTTTTGGTATTGGAGAGCAGAAGGAGAATACTGTTTTAGAGTATGTTCATATAGATGTTTGGGGGTCCTCCCCTTTCCCATCTTTGGGTGGAGCCATGTTTCGAAAGTGGAAATCTATTGTTGAAAAGCAACCAATGAAGAAGTTGAAAGTTCATCATTTTGATAATGGCGGTGAATACATATCATAGGAATTCATCGATTTTCTGAATCTAGAGGCATTAAGAGGCATTACGTGACAACCGCACCTTCCAGCACGCCGATCCAAAGCCTAGTGTGACTTTCGGACTCGTGTCATGCCGAGAAATGCGAATCATCGAGGTTTATAACATTTACATCATAGAGACTAATGCAAGCAAATATAAGCTAATATATACTACACTTTCAGAACTCATAATGAAAGGAACAAAATATATAACAAAGAAAAATATCCATCTCAGAAAATATCCAAATCACAGTCTTAGAAAATCAATGTGTGGTCCAATACATAGTACATAGAAAAAACCACTCCAATTCTGGTAAAAGAGATAAACTACACTAATAAGATAAATAAATATATAAAGAGCGAATCTGGTAAAGAGCAGTCTCCAAATATAAGCTTAACTCTCCAAGTATCAAAAATGGGTCGATCACCTGCTGCCCTGTCCACCTGTGGTGGGGAAAAGAGGGAAAGAGAATGGATCAGGTGAAAGTCTGGCGAATGGGTACAAGTTTAATATGTGATGATCATGTGCAGTTACCTCAATACCACTCTAGATGATATAGGGTGTGATACAAGTGTCCGTGAATTCCTAAGGTCTGTTACCTAAGTGTTCTTGTCTAATACATTTCTACACTATAATTTTTGTAGACTACCATAATGGATCGAACTAAGGATCGAATCTCATATCTGACGGTCGACCAGTGATCCTAGAGCTGCTTAATATGCACGAGACCGCCCTCTTGGCTACTGACTATGGAAACACCGCCATTAGGCTACTGGGGAACTACTCCCATCATTATGATCGCCTCTAAGCTACTTGGGGATTGATTTTCCCCTTAATTGCTACTGCACGTAATTCCACTGCGCATCGATGGGGATCCTACAATGCTAACTCAATGAAGTGTTGCATCGTTCACATCCGTATCAACCGCTCGACCGTAGTGTTAGCACGTTATTACACACACCGGGATCCTTTATTCGAACTGTATCATGTTGCATCAGTATTCGTGCATACCAAGACACTCGTTGTGTTGGACGTCTCCAATAAGGTATCCCCATTAGTGTTACACCACCGTGGGACCTACTGTGAGTACCATTTGCAAAAATACACCACCTCAAGTCCATTACTCACATCTGAATTAGGTAAACAATACTTACCCAACATCGCAACGACCTAGCATCAGCTCTTAGGGAACTAGCTTCCCTACAAGTCCTAACATACATCCAAATACCCTTAAATGGACCCCCAAACAATCAGCGTTTATATTATTTTTTAGTAGTAAATTTGGGCCTTAGGCCGAGATTCAAACTATGTATTTTACATTCCTACCGGTCGACCACTAACCCTAACCGATCGACCACTACCAGTCGACCGCCAGGGGTCTAGTTCATCTGGTTGCATACTAAAAATTAAGGTTTCTACATTTCTTAACTGTCGATTTTTTATTATTGTTTAATCCATCATTAGCAGTTACTGGTGAACCCTAATTACTAGATGACCAGTCCATGTTTCAACTTTCAATCCAATTTGGGGTTTGCGAATTTTATAATAAAGTAGGTGTAATAATGAATACAAGTTTAACCGTTTATAGTGCTTTAATTCTATTCTAGTTTGCATATTTTAATTTAGGGCTTTATATAGTTCAAATTAGATTTCTAGCACCCTAAATCAATTAAAATAAATTGAACTATCTGTAACAATCATCTTACTAAAATTGTTCCCGCTCACCTAGTCTAAGGTCTTCTTATCCGCTTTTTCTAAAATTTGCACCACCCCCTCCCCCCGTGTGTTATCTCTGCTTGCCTCACCTTAATTCAAACGCTGGCTTTTTAAGAATTATTAGAGTAAGGGAAGAAGGTAAATTTTGGCAGAGTTTAGTTACTGTAAAGAGTTGTGTGAGAATTAAGGTTAGATTAGGCTAGAATTTATAGGGTTTGCAAAATAGTTTTCGCCGTTAGATTTAGGTTGGAGAATCTCTGATCTAATCACGCATGCACATATATTTCTTCAAAGCCAAATATCGATTCTAGCCGTTCAAACACATCATCGTTTTTCAGTAATCACTTGATTTTACCTAGGCACGGTCGACCGCTGCCCCACCTGGGTCGACCGCTACCGGTCGACCTTCGACTCGCTTGGGTCGATTGGTCGCCATATTAAATTATGTATTTTTATTTTTTAATTTCTTATTCTATTTTCAATTCTTCCAACGCCCGTAAGTTCTCCGTATTAAATCCGATTCCAAAGTGTAATTATTTGAAAATCTTCCAGAAAATTACTATGAACGCATGATGCAAGTTCCCTAGCCAAATTCGGATGTTTTTGAAAATTTTCTTTTTCTTCCTTTTTTTATTTTAACTTAATTTTCTTATTGAATTTTCTAAATAAATATTTGGAGTGTTACATTGTCCTCCCTAAAAGGATTTCATCCTCGGAATCTCAAAGGATGGAAAAATGTTACTCATACACACGACAACCAATACCTACAATCATATACTCATCCATCATCCACGGGCAATCATTGTCCTTTGAAATTTTCTAATGCATTATTGACTTGTGTATGCAATGTGAAATGCACGTGAACCTATTTTAATGCAAAAGAGTAGGCAGTCTACTAATCCAGTCGACCTCCTATTATGCAAATGCTCATGTTATGCGTCCAAATGTATGCAACAACCTAAGCAAGTATACTTGCAATTCTATATGTATGCACAACTATACAACTCATATTCAAAATCCATATGCATAACATCCACTAGCACAACAATCATCAAGATATAATATCCAATCAAGTGTGAGTGTATGTGTATACCTAGAGGATATACTGTCCTAAACGTGCAAAAGAGAACAATTCAAACAATACATCCAAATACATCAATTAGCATCCATCATCCATAACATGTCTTATTTATATGTTTACAACAATTCCTACCAAACAATGGTCTCCACCAAAAAGGTATACCAAGCTAAATCCTATACATAAGTAGTCTATACCTATTAAACTTAAATTGGAAACATACCCCCACCTACCTCTTTGGAAGCTCTACCATATACACCAACTTTCCAACTCTAACAACTATCGGGAAAGGCCCTACGATAAACCTAATGCTAGCTTCCCTGATTTACCAAATCTCATAACCTGCCTAAGAGGTGAAAATTTCACAAACACCATGTCATCCACTACGAACTCTAACTATGTACATCTCCTGTCAGCATAAGATTTATATCTATCTTGAGCGATCTTCATTCTCCGACGGATCAAGTCCACCTTCTCCGATGTCTCCCTTACCATATCCGGCCCATGAATAATCCTATCCGTAGTGTCCCACTAACACGAAGGTGATCTACAGGGTCTACCGTACAATGCCATGAATGGTGCTATCCCAATGCTCACCTGATAACTATTGTTATATGTAAACTCCACCAACGACAAGTGATCCTCCCAAGAACGCCTAAAATCTATAATTCGCACTCGTAGCAAGCCTTTCAAAACATGATTTACACTCTCCATTTGTTCGTCTATCTATGGATGATATGTGGTTCCCATGCTCAACTCAGTCCCCAATGCCTCGTGTAGACTCCTATAGAACTCATTAGTGAAGAGCAGATTTCGGTCGCTAACTATACTAGTAGGAATTCCGTGTAACCTAACGACCTCTCTCATGTATATAACTGCCAATGATGTCGTCGTCCTCATACTCCTCACTAGTATGAAATGAGTGCACTTGGTCAAACGATCGATATGACACTAATGCTCTCATTCCCTCTCCTACTCCTCGTTAATCCATCTACGAAATCCATAGAAATACTCTCCCACTTCCATTGAGGAATATCCAATAGTTATAATTATCCTCATGGCTTCTTCTATTTCACTTTTACCCCTGGCAAGTCATACATCTAGCAATATACTCTACTACTTGCTTCATTATATCAGGCTAATAGAAGACTCGCTTTCATGTCGCGATACATCTTGTCACTACTAGGGTAAATGATCATTCTAGAACGATGAAACTTTGCTAGCACCACATATACCAAGTCCATACTTCGAGGAACACAAAGCATATCATCCCTCCATAACTATCCTCTTGAGTCAATGACATAACGCCTCAAATGACTCGATGACTCCCCTCTATCAATCCTCTCTATAATGTCTACTAGCTCCTTATCCTCCTTCCACCTAGACCCAATACGCTCAATTAATGTAGGTTGCACTTGTGAAGCTACTAGCAATCCCGGAGTTGTATCTGATGATGATCGAAAATCAAAGGTAGAAATGTACTCCAAATGTCTCCACTCCAAAAATAAGGGACTCAACACTGCACGTTGTGTACTCAAAGCATCTGCCACTACATTACCCTTGCTCAAGGTATAAGAGATATCAAAATCATATAATGCCAATAACTCTATCTACCTCTGCTACCGCAGATTCAAGCCCTTTTGGGAGAACAAGTACTTTAGGGACTTGTGATCCATAAATAGCTCAAACCGCTCCTCTAAAAGGTAATGCCTCCATAACTTAAGTGCAAAGACAATAGCCGCCAACTCAAGGTCATGGGTAGGGTAGTTTTTCTCATAGGTCTTTAACTGTCTGCTAGCATAACTCACCACCCTTCCATATTGCATCAAAAGCTTGCCTAACCCTATACCACAAGCATCGGTATAAACTGTAAATGGCTAGGTAATACCAAAACTGGTGCACTTATCAATGCCTCCTTCAACTTGATAAAAGAATCTTCGCATTTAGCATCCCATGAGAAAACTAGATTCTTCTTGGTCAACCGGATCAAGAGGGTAGAGATCTTCGTGAAGTCCTTAATGAACTTCCGATAGTAGCCCACCAAACCAAGGAAACTTCTCATCTCCGTGGCATTCTTTGACACATGAAAATCCTAAACTGCACCAACTTACTAGGATCAACTACCAATCCCCTTTCTATGACGATGTGTTCTAAAAAGCGTACCTCCTTTCTCCAAAAGTGGAATTTTGTAAACTTTGCCTTTAGCTTATATGCACGAAGTGTACTGCACACTTCTCCTAAATACAACACGTGCTCCTCCTCACTCCTCGAGTATACAAGAATATCATCCACAAATACTACGATAAATTTATTAAGAAACCCCCTAATTACTCAGCTCATCAAATCAACAAAGTAGGTGGGTGCATTGGTCATTCCAAAGGGCATAACTAACCACTCATACAATTCGTCAGAACTACGAAAAGCCATCTTTTGGAGACTATCCTCGGCTACACGCAACTAATGGAATTCAGTATCGAAGTCAAGCTGTTAGAGCACCTTAGCCCTAACTAACTGATCAAAGAGACCGTTTATGTGGGGTAGTGGATAATGATTCTTCTTTGTCAGTTTATTCAGTTCCCTATAATTGATACAGAGTCTTAGAGAACCATCCTCCATGGTGGCAATGATGATTGGTGCTCCCCTCATAGAAATGCTTTTTATGATAAAACTCTTCTCCAACAATCCATTAACCTATTTGTTCAACTCATATCTTACCTTTGGAGCTATATGCCTTAGTGGTATGACGATGGGTCTGTCATTCTCAATAAGATAGATTCTAAACTCGATCTCTCTCTAGGGCGGGAGATCGGTAGCCTCAGCAAAAACATCTAGGAAATCTCTAACTATAGGTAATGTATCTAGCTCATCATGGGATAGGTTCAAAGAATATAAGTAGCTCAACATAACTTATCCTCATGGATCATAATAAACCTCCAAGCTACGTCCACTACACGTGCTTAATCTAATGACCTTCTTATCATAGTCTAAAATAGACTATACATCATCATCCAATCCATACCTAATATTAACCCAAACCCAGAGAATCCTAATACAAAGGCATCACAATCAAACATAAAACCTAAGCTTAACAACTTCAAATCCCTACATAACATAGGCAAATAAGTCGATCCTCCTACAGGGTTTGACACAACTACAGGGTCCGTGACCATAGTAGTATGTAAGTATAAGTCATCAACATGTATACTAGAACTGAAAGAATATGAAGCCCTAGTATCAAATAAAGTGCGAATAGATAAACCAAAAAGAGTCAACACACCTTCCATCACCACTTTCTTACTATTGTTTACTACTGGTTATGCACTCGACTAGGGACTGCCTCCAGTGTATATGCCAGAACCACCTAAGTAGAAGCCTGAGTAGAAGATCTTGGTGGTGATGGGAAAGCTTGTTTCAGATGTCCATACTAATAACAGTTACAGCACTTAACCGTTGAAAGTTATGTCATGCACTCCTTCATGAAATGCCTGTTCCTGCCACACTTCCTACAATGTATATCCTTCTTCTGTACCTTTCCATTTGATCCGCCTCCACCTTTACGCTAGTTCTTCCGTGCTTCGTAATAGCCTTCTTGGGTTCCTCTTCTTTGGCTTCCCCCTTGGAGAAAGTATTTAGCAGGGCCATCTCCACTAGACCATCATATGTAGCACCCATAGGAATATGACTCGGGGCTAAATCTTAAAGAGGTTGATTCGGCCCTTTAGCAAATTTGAGAGCCTTCTTGGGTAGTGTGTAATTCAACATAATTCCAAATCTAGTTAATTCATTGAACTAGTTGGCATATTTCTTAACAGATAGATTCCCTTGCTTCAAGTGAATAAACTTCTCTAATGGCACACCTTGCTCTGCCCTAGTAAGAAACTTCACCTCGAATCGCCTATGAAACTCTTCCCAAGTGATCTCCTCTTCATCAATCTCAGTCTCAACTACCTTCCACCGACTCATTACCTCATCCTGTAATAGCCATGTAGCTAACTACATCCTTTCCACATCAGTCAAAGCCATCAAACTAAAGATCCTCTAACAAATGCAGATCCATGACCTCGAATCTATATAAGACTCTGTCCCTATATATGGCTTTCCTCTAAGATTTGAGAAATATTCGCACAACTTAGCAAAATCTACAGCGGTAGGTGGATGGGTAGGAGTCGCACCTGTCGCTCCCTCCGCGGGCAATATATTGGGATTTAGCTTGGCACGTCCCCTTGCCTATTGGTACCGGGGAAACCATATTCGGATGTTCATTCCCAGGACCTTGACTGTATCATCGGAACCTATGGGATTACTCATCTTCTATCTATGAATTTCAAGTATTTCATTAACAACTTTCCACATATAACATAAATACGATTAAGAGATAACATATGCACGAATGATAATTAGCATAAGCACAAACAAGAGAGATATTTTATATATGAAAAATTTAGAATTTTTTTTGAAATATTTTATCCATACTTACACACACTTTTAAAACGTCCATTTTGAAATTTTTTGGAGACTATTTAAAAATCCTTTTCAAAAACCATTTTATTTTCAAAAACTTTTCATGTATATTCTCTCAGTATGGTCCTAATCCCTAGGGAACTTTGAACCTAGGCTCTGATATCAACTGTGACAAGCCGCATCTCCCAATACGCCGATCCAAAGCGTAGTGTGACTTTTGGACTCGTGCCATGCCGAGAAATGTGGACCATCGATGTTTGTAACATTTTACATCACAGAGACTAATGCAAGCAAATATAATCTAAGACATACTATGGTTTCAAAAATCATAGCGGAAAGAACAAAATATATTAACATAGAAAAATATCCATTTAAAAAAATATCCAAATCACCGTCTTAGAAAATCAGTACGTAGTCTAATACAGAGTATATAGATAATACCACTCCAAGTCTGATAAAAGAGATAAACTGTACTGATAAGAATGATAAATACACGGAGAGAAAATATGGTAAAAAGCAGTCTCTAAAGATAAACTTGACTCTCCAAGTATCAATAATGGACCGATCACCTCCTGCCCTATCCACCTATGGTGGGGAAAAGAGGGAAAGAGAATGGGGTAGACGAAAGACTGGTGAATGAGTACATGTTTAATATGTTATGATCTTGTGCAATTACTTCAATACTACTCTAGATGATATAGGGTGTGATACAAGTGTCCATAAATTCGTAAGGACTGTTACCTAAGGGTTCTTGTCTAATACATTCCTACGTTACAATTTGTGTAGACTACTACAATGGATCTAACTAAGGATCGAGTCTCATATCTACCGATCGGCCACCGCTCCTAGAGCTACTCAATCTATAAGACACCGCCTTCTTGGATATCGACTATGGAAACACCATCACTAGGATACTAGGGAACTACTCCCATTAATATTACCGCCTCTAAGCTACCGAAGGCTCAATTTTCCACTTAATTGCTACTACACGTAACTCCACTACACATCGAGGGGGTACCCACAATGCTAATTCATCCAAGTGTTGCATCGTCCACATCCATGTCCACCTCATGACCGTAGTGTTGGCCTCTTATCACATGCATCGGGATCCTTCATTCGAACTATTTCATGTTGTGTTAGTATTCATTTATACTAGGACTCCCATTGTGCCGGACCCCTCCCATTAGGCATCCTCCTTAGTGTTGCGCTATTGTCAAAACTCCTATGAGTACCATTTGTGAAAATACATCGCCTCTAGTTCATTACTCGCTTTCTAATTTGGTAAACAATACTTACCTAACATCGCAACGATCTAGCATCCACACCTAGGGAACTAGCTTCCCTACAAGTCCTAACATACATCCAAATGCCCTTAAATAGGCCCCCAAACAATCAGCGTTTATATATATATATATATATAATTAGTAAATTTTGGCTTTAGGCCGAGGTTTAGACTGTGCATTTTACGTGCCTACTAGTCGAACGCTACAGATAGACAACTATCGGTCGACTACTAAGGGTCTGGGTCGATCGATCACGTACTAAAAATTAGGGTTTCTTCATTTCTTAATTGTCAATTGTTTATTATTATTTAATCCATCATCGATAGTTATTGATGAACCCTAATTACTAGATGACCATTCCATGTTTTAACTTACAATTTAATTTGGGGTTTACTGATTTAGGGTTTGCAAATTTTATAATAAAGTAGGTGTATGAATCACTACCAGTTTAACAATTTACAATGCTTCTATTCTATTCTAATTTTCATATTCCAATTTAGGTTTTATATAGTTCAAATTATATTTCTAGCACCCTAAATCAATTAAAATAGATTAAACTAACTGTAATGATCATCTTACTAAACCTACACACCTCAAGTGTAAGTTGTTTCTATCTGCTTTTGCCTAAGAATCGCCCCTCCATGTGTTATCTCCGTTTACTACACCTTGATTCAAACACTTGTGTTATTCTAGGTTGATTTTATTTGGTTTTTTAAGAATTTTTAGAGTTAGGAAAGAAGATAAATTTTGGTAGAGTTTGGTTATTGTAAATAGTTCTGTGAGAATTATGGCTAGATTAGACTAGAATTTATAGGGTTAGCAAAATAGTTTAAGCCGTTAGATTTAGGTTGGAAAATCCCTAGCCTAATCACACATGCATATATATTTCTTCGGAGCTAAGTATTGATCCTAGCCTTTCAAACACAACGCTTTTTTAAGTAATTACTCGATTTTACCCAAGCATGGTCGACCCAGGTTGATCGTTGCCGCCACTTAGGTCGAACGCTAGTGGTTGACCTTCGACTTCCTTGAGTCGACCGCTACCGGTCGACCTTCGACTCTTGTAGATCGACCGGTCACCCTTTTAATTTGTGTAGTTTTGTTTTTAAATTTCCTATTCTATTTTCAATTCTTCCAACGCTCGTAACTTCTCTTTATTAACTCCAATTTCAAAGTGTTATATATGAAAATCATTCAGAAAATTGCTAAATGCAATGGTGTAAGTTTCGTAGCCAAACTCAGATGTCTTTGAGAATTTTCTTTTTAATCCTTTTTTATTTTAATTTAATTTGATGGTTAAATTTTCTCGTTAAATTTTCTAGGTGTTGCACATTACACCACACTTGGCAAGCCTAAGTCTAATGGGGTCGCTGAAATGATGAATCAGACGTTGTTGGAGAGAACTCGTTGCCTCAGATTGACTGCTAAGTTGAAGAAGGGATTTTGGGCTGAAGTTTATATATGGATGCTTTTCTCATCAACCGCATACCTTCTACTGCCATAGACATGAAGATCCCTAAAGAAGTATAGAAAGGTGAGCCTGTTAGCTATTCATTTCTCAGATTGTTTGGATGCCTAGATTATGTGCATGAGAGCAGAGGCCAGCTGGAACCTAGAGCTCACAAGTGTATCTTTCTAGGTTATAGAAGATTAGTGAAGGGATATAGGATGTGATGTTTTATTAGTAAGAATATTACCAGTAGGCATGTGACTTTTGATGAGAAGGCTATGTTGAATGTGAAGCCTTCCTCATCCAATGACAATATGAGGACAGATACAGAATACCAAACGCAATGTAGGTCATCTTCAGATTCTTTCCATAAAGGTACATATGGTGTTTCCGATAGCACCATGGTTAATGAAGATAGTACATATGTTAGTACAAAGGATCATACTTAAGGTGGAGCTCGTTCAGAGACTAGGCCTGTTAAATAGAGGAAGAAGCCTAAGTGTCTTGATGATTTCGATTGAGCATCGAAGACATTGACTTTGATAACATGGCAACATATGCATTGAACGTTTTCCATGATGAGCTTAGATATTACAGAGACGTTATTAAATCAGTTGATAGTTCCAGTTGGTTAGTTGTTATGAAAGAGGAGATTGAATCTTTGCAGAAAATCATATATGGGATTTGGTGCCTCTTCCCACTGACAAGAGGGCAATTAGATGTAAGTGGATCTATAGAGTGAAAGATAGCAACAATAGTTATTTCAAATATAAAGTAAGGTTAGTAGCAAAGGGGCATGTTCAGAAGAAAAGAGTTGAGTATCATGATATTTTTTGCTCCAGTTGTTAGGCATACATCCATTCGTATTTTTTTGGCATTAGTTGCTCATTATGATATGGAACTTGAGAAACTAGATGTCAAAACTGCATTCTTGCATGGTGATCTAGATAAGGAGATTTTATTTGGGGTAGCCAGAGGGGTTCATTAATAGTAGTAGGCCAGGTTATGTTTATAAACTTAACAATCTCTATATGAACTAAAGCAGTCTCCTAGATTGTGGTATAAGAGATTTGATAAGTTTAGGCTTTTACAAGATTACTCTAGAAGCTTCAAAGACCAGTATGTTTATTTAGGAGGTGTGATGGAGATATGATATACCTTTTGTTATATGTTGATGATATGTTGATTGCATCTTAGAGTATGGTCAGACTTACATAGTTAAAAGCAGACCTCAATAAAGAGTTTGATATGAAAAGATTTGGGAAGAGCGTAAAGAATTTTGGATATGGAGATAGGAAGTGGAGAGAGTTGAGACTCACTCAGGCACAACACATCGAGAAGGTCCTTGCTAGATTTGGAATGGAGAAAGCTAAACCAGTTGGCACTCCATTAGGCTCTCATTTTAAGTTGTCGAGAGAATTATCTCCTTCATCAGATGAAGACAAGAGTTATATGGAAGATAGACCTTATTCTAGTGCTGTTAGTAGTCTCATGTATGCGATGGTGTTTATGAAACCAGATTTGGCCCATGTAGTGGGTGTTATGAGTCGATATATGTCTAACCTAGGCAAAGAACATTAGTAAGCAGTGAAGTGGATACTTGGATATCTTTGTTTCGTCAATTGGCATGTTATATAGTGGAGTAGATGGCGACATCTCTCTTAAAAGTTACTGTAATTCAGATTATATTGGAGATAGAGATGGACAGAAGTTAGTGTTGAGCTATATTTTTACACTTGGCATAGGCTCGATTTTATGGAGATCAAAGCTGCAGTCTACAGTAGCTTTGTAGACTACCGAGGTTGAGTTGATATCGATTGTGGAGGGGACTAAGGAGGAATTATATTTACTTTAGTTATTGGATGATCTTTCTATAGTGCAGCGGACCATAGAGCTATTTTCAGACAACTAAAGTGTGATTCATCTTGTAAAGAATCAAGCTTATAGTTCTCGTATGAAGCACATTGACTTTAGAGGCTTCTTCCTTATGCTTAAGGAAGAATGAAGTAAGATCAAGTTGTTGAAGGTAAGTACTATGGATAATCCTTCAAATATGATGACTAAGTCAATTTCCAAGGACAATTTTGAGCATTTCTCAAACTTGATTAGCTTAGTCCCAACTACTTAGTGCCATATAGGGCGCTGTCCCCAAAACTCATAGATGATGATTGAATTCATTTGAGAGAGCTATGAATACTTTGAGTTAAGGTGGAGTGTTGAAAATATGACTCAAATCTATCAACATATAGAAGAAAAAGGGATAAATCAATCGATTAATCTATCAACAATAAGAGGAAACTAGATATGTGCATCTTTTCATAGAAGGAGATAGATAACTACATTTAATCAAATCTTGGGAAAAATGGGAATGTTATAAATATTACGAAGTTGATTGTCTGCTTTTCTAATTAATTTCATTTTTTCCCAAGATTTAGTTTCTTTCTACTCCTATTTAAAGAGACCTTAAGCTATTGGAAGAGCATCTCATTCTTCTCAAATAGTTCCTCTTAAATATTCTTCTATAGTTTTTTAACAAAGATAAGATTTCTCTGCTTTAAGAAATGTCTACCATTTCATAACCTCTCTAAATTGATGAAGTAATAAAATTGTTGGGTGTTTGTGGAAGTATGATACAAATCCGAACTACGTTAAATCTTCTGTGTCTTTTCTTTCTTTTATTTGATCTTGTGTGATGGCATAATTGATATTGAATTTGCATTAGTGTTCAATCGACAAAACTAGATCTTAGTTAATCACTTCCGCATATTAGTGATAAATCCTTCCTTGCATTTTTCACCACATTCGAAGAGTCGATTAATGGTGTTCATTGGCAATACAATGGTTGTGGGACAAAATCCACTAAAACTTAGAGTTGTGATGGTTGTAAATAATAAATGATGCAACATTTTTTCTGAAGATGTGAGAGGTCCATTTAGCTTCATTTTGGATTTTGTTTTTTTTTCATTTTTAAAAATTATTACAAAATCCAAGAAGAGCGGAGGAAAATGTTTAAAGTTAAGTCATTGTTACGATGAAGGAGAGAAAACAAAGGGGATATAGGGATGGTTGAGGATGACGATAGGGATGGAGGGACGGCGGAGGCATGGATCGTTTCCCATGTTTTTGTTATTTCCCAAAACACGGAAAATAAAATATATTTTTTTGTTTTATATGTTAATTTCATGTTTTAAATTGGTTAGTTTTCAAAAAGTACATGCATTGTCCGCTTCTTTATTTGGACGAAAAATCAAAATTAAAAATGACAAACCAAATGGGCCTAATGTTTTGAGAAATGACACTTATATATTTTGTAATACAAGTGTTATGTATGATATTGCAATTTATAGCTTTCTGTTGCAAATAAAAAACTATAGACAGTGTAAACAGTTGTAGCATGCATGCAAATATAACAATTATAGTACAGTTATTTTTCATTGTGGTAAATTTCCCTTTAAATACAATTATTCTGCACTACAACTAATTGCACAAGATTATCTATAAACAAACTCATAATAGTTTTTTTGTATATCTGATTCAGTAATGACTTTCAAGCTGCATTCATAAAATATTAGACTTAATAATTATTTATGAGAAACTCACAAAATCCAGTTTGATAATAACAACATGCTTTAAATTTTGAAAGTATGAATTTGGATTACATGGTATTTATTGGGAGGAATTTGTGGTTAATTATCCTTATAAAAAAAGGATCGAAGCTAATACACCCTTATATTTTAAATGTGAACATCTTTATATTTGATTCCATATACCAACAAATACTTAGAAGCTGAATATCCCCATCCAGTTTTTTAGATATCTAATATTGATACCTTTCAACAATGTCATAACCATAAATTTGAGTTGTTAAGTTGACAACTAACACAAAACTTGAAAGTTCGATGATGATGGTCCTTAATTTTTTTTGTCGAACTAGAGTTGTCATAAATAGATAATTCAGAGTCAATTTATACAACATTGAGTTAACATATCATTTAAAAGTATGTTATTAGAGTGAACATGCTTATTACTAACTTGCATTATTGGGTATTTTGTAACAGTGTATATTGTTGGAAGAAGAAAAGTATAGTGAGATGTATAATTGAGGAATTGCTGATATCGGATGATTCGATAACCCGTACATTGCAAAAACATGTACGTAATTCTAGTGGGCACCATCAAACATAATAAAATATGTGTCAACAAAAAGAGAATAGTATAAGACTGTTAATGGATGTCCAAAAAATCTAAAATCCATCTACATCCATATCTGAAAAACAGATAAATATCCGATATCTAAAAACATGAATACGGACGTGGATCCGAAAGCATCCGCATTCAAAAATTATTCATCCGGTATTTGTCAAGATTATAACTTATATAATGGTTATTTTGGTACAATAGAAGACGTGTATTTTTTATTTTATTAAGTTAATAGTTTATATTATATCCATTAAATGCATGTTAGCTACTCAAAGTTATTCATAATCATTATATTTTTTAATTTTGCACATATTTATAATCAACGAGATTGAAAAAAAAAATTGTGTTTAGCTAAAAATTTCAATTTATGTTTCTTGATTTATCGCAGGATGTATTCGATTTCGATCTGTATCTATGGATACGGATATCCGAGATTCGAAAATAATTTTAGATGTGAATATGAATTTAACACTATCTACTTCCGAAAGTATCAGTTGATGGACTTAGAGTTATTTAAGGAGGTATGCGATTGAAACAATATTTGGATCAAATGTTGTGATACTTTGAAACAAACTCAAAATGTTCATCCATGGACACATGGTTGGTTTGAAATTGAATGTATATGTTAAAAAAAAATTAAAGTTACTAGCATGATCAAGTGATCAAACTAGCTCACATGTCGCTATGCCAGTGTATTTAAGTATGGATGAGATGTATAATGGATCTATTTTATGTTCATTAGCATATATATCAGTTAGGTATGAATCAAGATATTACATTTTTGACTTTTAATATATAGGATATATTTACAATGAATCAAAATGAGCGTACAAAATGGGTATTTTTAAGAGGTTACGAAAGGAGAAAATGAGGAATGTGTTTGTAAGGTTTGAAAGAAGTTGAGAAGGAAGAATAACTTTTGTTACGGACCCATGTCTATCTGTAATAATCGGACGTTGAGAAGTAAATAATTTAAATTAATATTAAAGTTATAAATGATTAAATGAGTTTTAATAATAAGATGTAAATATGGAAATAACTATTTAAATGAATTAAATTAGGGAAAAGAATTATGGTAAAATTTTATAGTGATAGTAAGAGATAAATATGAATTTTATTTGATGATTTTAACTAAATTAACTTGGAAGATAAATTGATTAGTAGAGAGGAGGAAAAATAGAATGAAAACAAATTGAAAAGCAAGCCCAATAGCCTCTTGGCCCATCTTAACACTTAGAAAAAATATTATCTTTGACATTTCATGAGAAGCTTAGAATCTTCTCTACATTCGCAAAATCATTTCAGGTATACAACTTTTGCCTCCATCTTCATAAACACAATTATGAAACACTAATATCTCTCTTCTTTAAAAATTTCTATAAAATCAAATAAATTACTAAAAATCATGAAACTTCAAAGTAAGCTTCTCAATAAGGATCTACACCTTTAGGAATCTTCAAAATTGGAGTTTGCACAAGTTTTGCGTCATGATGCATTTTCTGAGAAGAGAAAAAGTTGTGTTTGGAGATGCTATGAAGGATAATGGGATGTTTGATGCTTCTCTTAGCTAAGACGAGTATTCACTACTTACAATCTATGGCTAAAATGTGTAATATTCATGTTGATGGTTGCAATATTACATTATTTTCTTGTGTACTACTCTTGAACTTATTTTTGGAAACTTTATTGATTGCATTTTGATGATACAAATTGTGTTTGGGTTGTAGAGTTTGGTAAGTGCTATGATTGAATAGCCAAAACTTTTTATTTTATGATCGGATTTATGTGAGATTTTTTCATTTGAAAGGTATGTTGATAAGGTAAAACTTTGATGCTTATCACTATTTTGAAAATCTGAAGTTTCTAATATTAAAATGGATTTGAAGATGAAGCAGCAAATATGGCATGTGCTAAAAATTTCTAAGCTGAAGCATAATAGTGTTTTGACCATAACTTTTAATTCTCTTATCCCTTTTTGGCGATTCAACACTTGCTGGAAAGCTATGATTATATAAAACAACTTTTGTTTTGAGTTTTTTGAGAAAATTCGCGGTCTACTGGGTGAAAATGACATCTTAAAAGAGTGGTTATGGTTTTTAAAATTAATTTTAGAATTTGTATTTTTTAGTAAAATTACCATAACATTTGATGCATTTCATATTTTTGAGATTCGAAATATGTTTTGATAATCTTTTGATTATGCTACAATGTTTCTTTTTAAAGCATCAAATTATTTGTGATTTTGACCTCTTCAACATAGTTGTAAGTTGCCTACATGAAAATGTAACTTTGTTCTTTTGTTATATAAGAGGTCCCTAAGGTTTTAAAGTATAGAAAATGTTTGGAAGTTATTTGTGAGGATTAAAATCCTTATTTTTGGTTTTGTAAAAATGGAAATAAAAATAGTAATTCAACTTTTTAAAGTATATAAAGGGTTTTGGAATATTTGAGTTTTTTTTCATAAATCAAACTTCTTTTCTAAATGAATTGTGTTCTATGGTTGATTATATTTTTTGTGGGATATTGAATAAACAGAGTTATAATACCGTCTGTTATGAGACTTTCGATAATATTTCTTTGGCTATTCATTGGACTTTCTACATAGTATATTATTATGTTAAGTTCTGTATGTTGAGAATTTTGAGTAAATGGTTTAGTAATCCATCTGGTATGGAACTTTCAATAATTTTATTCTAATTACTCATTTGACTCATGGTATAGAATATTATTATGGGTAGTGAGTGTAGTTTATGAGCATTGGGAAAATGAGTGAGTAACTCCAGGTGGTATGGGACTCCTGTTTTGATATTTGTTCGATTACTTTCCATAAGTGAGGGGTTTCCATATTTTGTGGGTAAATTCTAGAGGAATGGTTTGTTGTGTGCTTACAAGGTATGTTGTATGCTTGCTATATGTGATTGCGTACCGGTCGGCTGGTTGCCTTAGGACCAATTCATATGTGATTATTGGTTGTCTTCCTACTTGTGCTATGTGTTGTTTATCTAGATAGACCAATGTCCATCCTAGTTGGCTGATCGTGGAGTCCGCCCTGGATCCCTGGCATCACATTATTATACGTGTTGTGTGTTGATACCTATATTGTGTTATAACATGCCCCGATGCCTCACTAGCTAAATAGTCTGATGGCATTGGACAATAGGGTCATGACCATAGTTTATAGATGTACGTAGAGTCATGATGACTAGGAGTAACTAAGACTATGGGGTGTGTTGTGTGCTGTCATCTGGTGCGTGTTGTGTGTTGCAAGGCTCCCACTTGGAATATGTGAGATTATATGTTAGATTATATTATTTAGATACATCTTCTAGAAATCTATTCAGAGGCAAGGACCTCTTAACTCACAGGACATGTTATGTGCTCATTAATCTTTATGATAGTCTTTGTGCCTATATATGTATTATTGGGGCTAGCTGTGTGCTCGCCCATTGTGTGTTAGATCGTATTGGTATGCATTATGATGGTTCAACCTATGCTAATTGTTATATATCTTCTAAGGCCATGTAGTCGAAAGCCTTCACTCTCATTAGGGTTGATGGTCGAGATATATATTATTGTTCTTCTTTTTGGCATAGTAATTCATTGTTAGAGGATGTTTCACCTATATTACACATGTTTATTGATGGATGATTGACTATCCTTTATTATGTGTGATATTATATGTGTGTGCGCCCCACCTCTATGCTCACAATAACAAAGAGTATTAAAAGAAATACTGTCTGTTATTACGAAGAATAAGGCTGGATAGGAGCGACCATCCGTAGTTAGGTCTTACACTAATATTGATTATCTCGATGGGAGTAGTATATATTCTTTCATCTCTTTAATCTTTGTTTATTTACTCCCATCGACACATTCAATTCTAGTATAAAACGAACTACGATGGTTCATAATAGTTTAGGACAACATATATAATAACACAGATAATCTAAATGCGGAACACAGATAATACAAAATCTCATATATATATATAATTGAAGTCAGTTACAATACATGTGATACAATACATATGATACAACTATAACTGTCGACACTGGAAGTTATATATACAAGTACATTATTGTAAATAATATACATGAATACATATCATCCTATACTATGACAATGACAACTCCAAAAGATATGAAAAGACTTCATAGCTCAAGCAGCAACCCAAAGCAAGATATCAACAACCAGAAATAACTCAGTCTGACCCGAGTATTAATTCAAAAGAAAATAATACACGGGTCAGTCTAATTCAAACTCAGTTATTAATGCACAGAAGCAATAATAATTAAATAATCAAATAGACGACAGTCACAATAAATCTCGTATATCCAACCCTTTGGTAAGAAAATCGGATAACGGTAGATATAACACTAAACATTGTTGAATAACAAATCAGCAAATTCAAATCATCAACAAGGATAATTAAAAAGATTATCAATGAAGATAATATGAAAACCACCGAATTGCCTAAACGGCAATTAACGACAAAATCTAATTATTAAATAATAATTAGAAACTCATAATCTAATTATCAAGTAGATAATTAGATATCAACAAAATCATCAGATTAACACAAATCAAAATACAATTTCAAAATATTGAATTGGACACACGAAACAATTCAAACAATTGAAATATCAATTAAAACGTCAATTCTGTGTGGCTGCGGTACAAGCACGCGTGCACTGCCTCGCCACTACAGCATATGAAATCATCACAACACCCAATGCTAACAGCAAATCGAAACTGCAGTGGTCAAGTAACGAATATCATGACTCAACACAACTGCAAATAAAATAAAACTGCAGCCACCTCATGAATACAAGGGCAAAACTGCCTACAAAATGAAACTGCAGCCAAAGGAATGGCATCAAGTGAAACAAGAGCAATTACAACAAAGAGCAAGGCTCGGTGGGGAATCAAAAGGCACCAAACCACAAACAAAATGCAAAGGTCAAGTCACTGCTACCCTGACTCAACTCGAATGCAGAGCAAAAAAGCTCGAATGACCAAGTGCACAAAGGCAGTGGTACAAGCTACATAAAGGAACCATACCACAAAAGCAATCAAAGTGGTCAGGCAATCTAAAATGCAAAGCAATGCTCAATGCACAGCATAAATATGAATCAAGCTCATAAATGCAAACTGCCTCAAATATGAATCAGAACCAGGTATACCAAAAATCCAAACAAGAGCTAATTCTACAAATGCACTTGCAACTGGAAATGCACATAGGCAGCGCCTACATGAAGCAAAGACTAGAGATAATGCACAGTGAATACATAAACTAGAATGGAACTGTACTCAAGCTCTTACAAAAACTGATACAAGTAAAAATGTATCAAGACACAGTGCAAAAACATGGCTACAACTTTAAATGAATCAGGTGAAGCAACCAATACACAAGAGCATATATGAAGTACACAAAGGTAATAGTGATACATGCATGTATGTACATGTTAGAAGTGGACACAAGTGATGAACCAACATAGCACATGAATGCACAATGCAAACTGCAATAGAATAAAAGTTAAACTGCAACACCTACTACAAATGACAATGCCAGGCTCATGTCAATAATACAGCATGATTATCAAGTGTATACCTGATGAAATAGCCAAATTAAGTGACCAAAATCAACAAGTGACAATGATTCACTTTACAACAAAGAACAAGACAAAGTGCAGAAGCCAATGTCACCAGCATATAAAGCCAGAGATAGCTAGTCAATTACAAATGCACAGCATACATTTGAAAACAAGCTTCAGACTAATGAACACATGAATGCAACAATGACATTGAAGGCCACAAAGATCATTTTCAAGCATATCATTGAATTACACAGCAACTCCAATGAGCAACTATATAAGACAATTAATTTGAAAGAAATATCAAAGGAAATGTCAACAAAAGCATAGCCGAAGTCAAAGGAAATCAACACTGATAAAATCAAGCCGAAGCCGAAGGCAACGAAGACAAACTCAACGCCTTGGCAATCGAATTAAAATGTCAGAGAAACAAAATAACCAAGGTACAAATTTTAACAAAGTCAAGTGGCCGAAGATGACAGTTCAATATTAAAGAGAAGGCCAAAGTCGAACAACCCAAAATCATCACAGCAAAATCATCAAGCCATGGAAAACAAGAAGATGAACCAAGTCAGAAAAACATCAACCTCCAACATAGTCGAATGGCCGAAAAATCAAATGATGACTTCAACAATTTTATACGAACGAAAATCACAGAATTCAAACCCTACAAACTTAAGATTGAACTAGATGTGAGTAAATAAAATTACTCACCTAAATCGAAGCAAAGACGAGCTCGACTAAGAGGAGGAGCCGCGAACGATCCAACTGATCGACAAAAGAAAGCATCGACAATCGTCATAGCGGCGCCTACAATTTTACAAACCCTAGTTTGCAAAGAGGAACGAACGAACAGGAAGCCGCCATTCCATCGTTTGTTTTATTTTTAGGGTTGAGAAAATGAAAGGGAGGAGCGGGTATACATTTGATAACACAGCCCCAAAAACAAAAATAAAACATGGGCTAGATTCAAATTTTAAAAGCCCACCAACACTTAACAAATTATTTAAAAGAACTTCAACCCGATAAAATCCCAATAGCAACTAACAACCAATTTAATCGTCATTTGATGATAATTAGTTGTTACAAAACCCCGGGTTGTTACAATGTGCATGGTTTGATATGGGATGTTATATGCTGCTTTGAGATATTTATGTTAGGACCATGTTGGTTGCTATTATATATTTACATTTACATTCTAGACGTAGTCTGATCCTTGTGTTATTTATATAATACTCGGGTCAGTCCGAGACATGTTCAAGTTTACGGATAAGTGACTAGCTTTGATTAGTGGGCATAGTGGAGGCTAGTTATTCTGTATAGTTTTGTATCATCTTATATTATTTAGTATCTAGTATCTATGTAGTTTGATGATGCACTAGTACCCAATATGCCTATTGCTTCGCCTCATTTGCTTTGGTTGTATTAACAACCGAAGCAAATAGTATCATTTACTTCAGTTGTTCGTCAACAATCGAAGCAATTGGTATAGGAAAAGTAGCTAAAAGTAAAAATAGTTATTTGCTTCTGTTTTTTCAAACAACCGAAGCAAATGAGCCGAAGTATGTAGTACCGTTTTCTTCAGTTGTCCATTAATAACCGAAGCAACTGGTATAGGCTGAATAGCAAAAAATAAAAGATGTTATTTGCTTTGGTTGTTTAAAACAACCGAAGCAAATAAGCCTAATTCCCGCACTTTTTAGTCTGTAACAACCCGCATATTTTACGATTGTATATTTAAATGTTTAATTTAAATATAGCACCGTTAATCGGATTAGAGTTCGAAATGTTACTTTTATAAACAGTCGAATTGGGACTCGAGACCACTTCCATTGAGTTCAAAATGGCATTTACATCTTTTTTGAGTATAAACATCGATATGTTTGGAGTTGAGTAGAATTTTGCTATTTTTTATTTTTGGGCTTTGGGTTTGGGTTTCATCCCACTAACCCAACTGAATACCCTAACACTCCACTCAACTCCTCTTCATTCACTCATTCCTTTTCCTAACATTCAAGCTCAAGAGAAATGGGGAAAAAGAATTGGAAATAGAAATTCCAAACCCTAGTTTGATTTGGAAACACAAGTTCTTGCTCCAAAATCAAGGAAAGCATAGGTAAGCATCCTTTTCATCTTTTCCATCTCTATCTCTCTTCAATTTCAGAATTTCCTATAACCTAACTTAGGAAATATTCTTCTTTTGAGCTTAGATTGAAGCTTTTTGAGTTGTTGTTGAAGAGGAATTGATCTTAGCTTGTTTTAGAGCTTCTCTCCTGAGTTTTTGAGTTTAAAAGTGAGTTCTTTAACTCACATATACGTCTATAGCTATCATTGTTGTTAGGTATGAATTCCTAACACTTGTGCATATTCATTTGCTTTTGATTTGAATTGATTTGGTGAATTTTCCAAATTTTGGTGTTTTGGTCCAATTTTATGATAATCCTACTATGGATGTTTGGACATTGATATTTGGGGTGTATCGAAGAGCCTTTAAGGTTGGGTTGTCGCTTGGCATAAATCCCTAGTCGTCGTTGCTCGCTCGATCGCTCCATCATTTTGGCCATCATGGCCAAGGCAAATTGTTGCCCATCCCAGGTGTTCAGACGTCTGGATATCAATTCCAGACGTCTGGATAGTTCTTCTGGAGGAAAGAATATACGGCAGAAAATAAAAATTACAGAAAACAGAATCAGACGTCTAAAACAACCTTTCAGTCGTCTGAAACACCTTGTCAGACGTCTGATACCACCTTTCAGATGTCTGAAACACCCTGTCAGACGTCTGAAACCATCTTTCAGACATTTGAATGGTTTCTATATTTCCAGAACCTAAATCCAGACGTCTGGATTGACCCCTAGACGTTTGGAACTGTGTATTTTTTCATGTTTAGGCTTTTCTTGATTGAATTTCCATTGTTTATCGATTTTAGTTGCTCCGATTAGTTGTTATCACTTTTATCGACTTCGATGACTTCTTTTTTGGGATTTTTGGGAATATCCATTTTGATGGATTCAGTATCGATTTCTTTGGATTTAATTCACATCTTCGTATGTGAATTTTTAGTGATTGATTGTTTCTACAATCGTTTCTGTGGTTTATCACTTTTAAAAATACAAATGTTTCTATACTAGTAGTAAATATTCAAACTCTTTCATCAAAACAATTTCAACACTATTTTAATACAAAGCTTGTTTTCAAAACCGTTTTCCAATCTATTAGTATATACAAACCTTTACCTCATTCGTATGAGAAAATCTAATTAAACGGCTTAGCAAAACAAGTGGTATGAAACGCTTGCGTTTACTTTGTCGGTTAATTTTTGGACTTGTTCGATTGAAAATCTTATGACAATCTTTGAGTGGAAATCTATAATTCGTTCGTAAATATTTAAGTTAAGCCAGTGGTTATGAGACATGAAGCTAAACTCATTTATTTACTAGCTTAGTGTAATCGACACTTCTTGATGATCGATGATGATCATTTTATGGTTTAGACTAGCGATGTGCGATGTCTCTTTGTCCGCGTGGGGGACTATACCCCGTTCTGTTGAGCTTCGTCTCATTTTTTATGGGCTAGCGACCCATGGTCTTCGGGCCATTTGTGGAGCTTCGGCTCAAAGTCGGTGCATAGGGTGTATCTTTTTAGGTGCATTGATGTCCAACTAGGCATGGCATGTATCTTTTTAGGTGCATCGATGTCCGACTATACATGGGGCGTATCTTTTTAGGTGCGTCGATGTTAGTTTAGGCATGGGTCATATCTTTTTAGGTGCGTCGATGTCCGACTGTGCATGGGGTGTATCTTTTTAGGTGCATCGATGTTCAGTTTATGGTTAGCGACCATGGGTTAGCGACCCGTTTGTGATACACGTGTTGGTGAGTTTTCATGCTCCCGTTTGTGATAGGCCTTCCCCCTTTTTGTGATTTCTGGATTTATGGTTGTGATTTCTAGAATTTTTGTTTCACCAATTTTTTTGCGATTGGCATTGATATGTTTTGTCAATATTTGTGTTTTGGTGAATAATTTAAAGAATGAGATTATTTTTGGTGATTTGAGATGATTTGAGATATTGTATGATTTTGTTGTTATTTGATGTATACTTGTCATAGTATGGCATTTTTGTTATCATACGTTTTTGGTCATATCTCTTATCCTATCTCATTTTATCTGATTTTTATAGCTAGACTGATCCGTTTATTATTTTCTTCTTAAATAATACTCGGGTCAGACCGAGGTATTTCAGGTGCTTCTGCTTGACCACTTATCTGGGACTATCATCTGACTTTTGGCTAACTACTTTAGATTAGTAGTTTTTGTTAATATACATTTGAGATATAGACTCCTTGATGTATATTTATTCTTTTGTCTAGCACCTGTATCTATTCTTTTGTGATGTATTAGATCTAGTTTGACCACTACTTTGATGAACACTTTTATGTGTTGTATTCATATCTGTTTCCGCCTTTGTGATATGAATATCTGTGACTGATTTGTGTTATGTTTATTTCTATATTTGTTTCCGAAGTCCATATAGCCACTGTGTGGTAGCTTTGAGTTTGTATTTGATATGTCGGATTTCCTCTTGAAATGAAATGTAAGTTATATTATCTGACATATCGGTACTCGCACAAAGCAATTACACAAATGGTCGCTCCTCAACAGCCTTATTCTTCGTGCTAGTCGACGGCATTATCCCATAGTGTCCTTGGCTGGCGTGAGTATAGAGGTGGGGCGTCACAGTTTGGTATCAGAGCCAAACTTCAGAACAATGTAGAATAATCTAGCAAGGATCATTGTCCTAAGTCTTTCTTAGGAATCGTGCTATAGGATTTAATTCGAGTCTACGTACCGTTCTATCCTATTTTATTTTGTGATGCCTTGTTTTAGCAATCAAGTTTGTTTGATATTCATTCTGAGAATAACCTTTTTCCTCTTCTTTCTTTCTTTCTTTCTTAGAGAAGAGAAATGGTTAGACCTGGCCGTCCCAGCGTCGGTCAATCTAGTGCTACTCCTCAGGATGGAGTATTTATGTCTGCTCAACAACTTTTAGATCTTGTGAACAATGCCCAAGCTGCTGGACCCGTTCCAGCACCTAATCACCCTAAATATGGGTTTGCACGCTTGTGTAGAGATTATATCGCTTCGGGTGGAAGGCCATTCAAGGGATCCGAAAATATTATAGAAATCCAAGCTTGGCTTAGATCATGCGATCGCATCTTTTCTCGCTTGAATCTTATTAATCTACATCGAGTCCAAGTGGCTTCCAACATGCTCCAAGAAAGAGCATTAGATTGGTATGAGCTTTTGGTTTCTGAGATTATCGAAGCGGATCTTACTTGGGAGAAATTCCGGGAAAGATTCGAATTGAAGTTTGTGCCGGAGGCTGAAAAGGTAACTTTAGCCCGACACTTTATTGACCTTGTTCAAGGTGAATCTTCTGTGACCGACTACGTCGCATCTTTTGAATCTCTCTCTAAATACGGGGTCGAATATATCAATACCCCATTGAAGAAAAATCAGAGATTTGTCCATGGGTTGAATAAGAACCTCAAAAAGCCTCTACTTCTGAAACTTGAAGTTTCTTTCGATCAGCTTATAGATATCACTCTTCGACTTGAAGAGGCCGATAAAGAAAGTGATGTTGAAGTTGTGAGTGCCAAACAAGACTTCAACATCAATAAGAAGAGGCCTATTAAGTTCAAAAGCCCCAATCCCAACAAGAAAGGGAAGCAAGAAACTTCGGTAGCAAAGACTCCTATCTCTAGTCGTGGTCAATGCTACAATTGTGGTTCTATGGACCACTATGCAAATGAGTGTCCGAAACCCCTTTATTGTCGTTGTTGCAAAAGTTTGAGTTATCATATATCTGCGTTTCCCATACTTCAAACAAGAAGGGGGGAAAGCTAAAGGTTGTGCAAGCCACTACTAGCACATCTCTTGGTCAAGGTAATTCTCCTTCTATCCTTGATGACATTAAATTTTTTTTTTGATCTTTCTATTTGATTTCTTTTGATACGGGTGCGTCCCATTCTTTTATATCAAAAGAACTTGTTGATTCCTTTTCTTTAAATATTATGGGCTTGATGACTTCATTGAGAATTGCGAATCCGATTGGTAGATCCGCAACACTCAGTTTACTTTGTGGTGATGTCGAGATTATTTTATGTGATTATTCTTTTCGAGCCGATTTGCATGTTATGCATTACTTAGGCTTCGAAATTGATTTTTTGGGAAAGGATTGGCTTAATCATTATGAAGCCCATATCCTATGTCCAATGTGGACTATTCATCTTCGACATCCTCAATCTGTTAAGCAGATTACTTTTGTTCTTAATTATTTTGATTTCCAATTCGGTGATATCATTTTATTCTTTAAACCCACTTGATGAGGAAAGTGTTATTTCTCTCATTCAAGTAGTTTGTGAATTTTCCGGTATATTTGAGCTTGTCTTAAGATTAGCACCTAAGCAATCTATTGAGTGGTGCTAAGGTCTTTTCTGCTCGACCTTGCCACCGACTTTCATCAGCTACGAGTTGCGGAAAATAGCATTCCACTTACCGCATTCCGCACTCGTTATGATTCTTGTGAGTGGTTCGTTATGTCATTCGGTTTAACGAACCTTCTAGCTTATTTCATCCATTTTGTGAATCGAGTATTCAACGAATATCTCGATTAGTTTATCCTTGTATTTATTGATTATGGATGAAAACAACAATTTAAAATTTGCAAATATTTTTAACAAGGTATTTATAAGTATGATTGGATTTTGTTCTTAAAACGAGCAAAGAATATTCGTAAAATTTTATAAGAGGCATGTTTATCATATAGAAGATGATTTTGTGTTATTCTGCTCATTGAGTGCTTTAAGAATTCTGGTCGATGCGCTTGATCAACGTTATCGATAGAAATCTCCAAAACGCTATGATGAGACAGTCAAACACACTAAATTCTTGTAATGAGTAAACTTTTCTAAAAAAGATGATTACATAAAGTTAATTATAATTTTGAATGTCTTAGCTTTTTGGGAAAGAGGATCAATTGAAAGAACTCTTTTTTGATGCTTTTATTCTTGCAATTCCCGAAGGGAACCGAGAATTGATTGATTATACCGATACTAGTCGTATTGGTTTGAATGTCATTCTCTTGCAAAGGGAATGTGTTATCACATATGATTCTTGACAATTAAAGCTTGTCGAGACTAGATATGCCATTCATGATCTAGTGCTCGCGGCTATTGTTTTCGCTTTTAGAATTTGGCGTCATTATCTTTTGGGAGAGAAATTTGTTCTCTACACTGATCATAAATCTTTGAAGTATTTATTTCCTCAAAAAGGAACTTAATTTGCGTCAACAACATTGGCTCGAGTTCCTTGCATCTTATGATCTTGATATTCTTTGTACTCCTGAAAGGGCAGTCGAGTTGCTGATGCCCTTAGTCGTAAGCAACAAGTGGTTGTTTCCATAATGATATCCGAATGGAGTGATCTCCAGACTTTGTCCACTTGTGAGATTCGAGATCGTGAATCTGAGTCATGTTTATCTCTTGTTTTGTGTAGCCTTGAGGCTCATCCTTCTCTTTGGACCGTACCTCTTTTGGCTAAACTCTTTGTCAAAGAAATTGTTAAATTGCATGGAGTTCCTACTTTTATTGTTAGCAATCGTGATCCATTATTTTACTAGTGGATTTTCGGTAAGGTCTTCAAAAAGCTTTGGGAACAAAGCTTAATTCTAGCACCGCTTATCGTCCCCAATCCGATGGACAAATTGAGTGTGTGAATCAAACTCTTGAAGGTCTTCTTCGTGAATGTGATCTGATTTTGGTGGAAGTTGGGAAGATCATATTTCTCTTGTTGAGTTTTCCTATAATTATAGCTTCCAATCTAGTATTGGTATGGTACCTTTCGAGGCACTCTACGGAAGGCCATGCCGATTTCTTTCGTGTTGGCTTGAAGCCGGTGAGAAGCTGGTTTTATGTCCAGATTTTATTGGTGTTCATTTGTGTTTCACCTATGATGGGTGTTGTGCGTTTCAGTCGATTGGGAAAATTGGTACCTCGATATATTGGTCCATTTTCCATCACCGAACGCATTGGTTCCGTGGCTTATTGCCTATTATCACCGACTCAATTTTCTGCTATTCATGACGTTTTTCACGTCGCTCAACTACGGAAATACCTTAGGGATTCCGATTCTATTCTTGAGCCTGGTGTAATTGAAGAAATTGAAGTTTCACCAAATTTGACTTTTGAGCAACATTCTATTCGTATCATTGCTTTGGAGGTTGAATGCCTTCGAAATAAAGATATTCTTCTTGAGAAAGTTCAATGGTCCTCAAATCCTAAGGACTGCTCTTGGGAATCTTGAGAATTCATCGAGAAAACACATCCGGACTTACTTTTTCGTGCTCTTTATGGCGAACTTCTTATTTCAAATTTTCTTTTGTGTTGATATGATTTTATGGTTGTTACTCTTTATTTTCCTCTTAATTATTGCGAGGACGCAATTTCTTTAAGGAGAGGAGTCTGTAACAACCCGCATATTTTACGATTGTATATTTAAATGTAGCATCGTTAATCGGATTAAAGTCTGAAATGTTACTTTTTGTAAACAGTCGAATTGGGACTCGAGACCACTTCCATTGAGTTCAAAATGGCGTTTACATCTTTTTTAAGTATAAACATCGATGTGTTTGGAGTTGAGTAGAATTTTGCTATTTTCTATTTTTGGGCTTTGGGTTTCAGCCCACTAACCCAACTGAATACCCTAACACTCCACTCAACTCATCTTCATTCACTCATTCCTTTTCCTAATATTCAAGCTCAAGAGAACTGGGGGAAAAGAATTGAAAATAGAAATTCCAAACCCTAGTTTGATTTGGAAACACAAGTTCTTGCTCCAAAATCAAGGAAAGCATAGGAAAGCATCCTTTTCATCTTTTCCATCTCTATCTCTCTTCAATTTTAGAATTTCCTATAACCTAACTTAGGAAATATTCTTCTTTTGAGCATAGATTGAAGCTTCTTGAGTTGTTGTTGAAGAGGAATTGATCTTAGCTTTTTTAGAGCTTCTCTCTTGAGTTTTTGAGTTTAAAAGTGAGTTCTTTAACTCACATATACGTCTATAGCTATCATTGTTGTTAGGTATGAATTCCTAACACTTGTGCATATTCATTTGCTTTTGATTTGAATTGATTTGGTGAATTTTCCAAATTTTGGTGTTTTGGTCCAATTTTATGATAATCCTACTATGGATGTTTGGACATTGATATTTGGCGTGTATCTAAGAGCCTTTAAGGCTGGGTTGTCGCTTGGCGTAAATCCCTAGTCGTCGTTGCTCGCTCGATCGCTCCCGAATCATTTTGGCCATCATGGCTTAGGCAAATTGTTGCCCATCCCAGGTGTTCAGATGTCTGGATATCAATTCCAGACGTCTGGATAGTCCTTTTGGAGAAAAGAATATACGGCAGAAAATAAAAATTGTAGAAAACAGAATCAGACGTCTGAAACAACCTTTCGGTCGTTTGAAACACCTTGTCAGACGTCTGATACGACGTCTGATACCACCTTTCAGACCTCTGAAACACCTTGTCGGACGTCTGAAGCCATCTTTCAGACGTCTGGATGGTTTCTATATTTCCAGAACCTAAATCCAGACGTCTGGATTGACCCCTAGACGTATGGAACTGTGTATTTTTGCATGTTTAGGCTTTTCTTGATTGAATTTCCATTGTTTATCGATTTTAGTTGCTCCGATTAATCACTTTTATCGACTTTGATGGCTTCTTTTACGGGATTTTTGGGAATATCCATTTTGATGGATTCAGTATCGATTTCTTTGGATTTAATTCACATCTTCATATGTGAATTTTTAGTGATTGATTGTTTCTACAATCGTTTGTGTGGTTTGTCACTTGTAAAAATACAAAGGTTTCTATACTAGTAGTAAATATTCAAACTCTTTCATCAAACGATTTCAACACTATTTTAATACAAAGCTTGTTTTCAAAACCGTTTTCCAATCTATTAGTATATACAAACCTTTACCTCATTCGTATGAGAAAATCTAATTAAACGCATTAGCAAAACAAGTGGTATGAAACGCTTGCATTTACTTTGTCGGTTAATTTTTGGACTTTTTCGATTGAAAATCTTGTAACAATCTTTGAGTGAAAATCTACAATTCGTTCGTAAATATTTAAGTCAAGCCAGTGGTTTTGGGACATGAAGGTAAACTCATTTATTTACTAGCTTAGTGTAATCGACACTTCTTGATGATCGATGATGATCATTTTATGGTTTAGAATAGCCATGTGCGATGTTTCTTTGTCCGTGTGGGGGACTATACCCCGTTCGGTTGAGCTTCGTCTCATTTTTTATGGGCTAGCGACCCATGGTCTTTGGATCGTTTGTGGAGCTTCGGCTCAAAGTCGGTGCATGGGGTGTATCTTTTTAGGTGCATCGATGTCCGACTAGGCATGGGGTGTATCTTTTTAGGTGCATCGATGTCCGACTATACATGGGGCGTATCTTTTTAGGTGCGTCGATGTTAGTTTAGGCATGGGGCGTATCTTTTTAGGTGGGTCGATGTCCGACTGTGCATGGGGCGTATCTTTTTAGGTACGTTGATGTTCAGTTTATGGTTAGCGACCATGGGTTAGCGACCCGTTTGTGATACACGTGTAGGTTAGTTTTCATGCTCCCGTTTGTGATAGGCCTTCCCCCTTTTTGTGATTTCTGGATTTCTGGTTGTGATTTCTAGAATTTGTGTTTCACCAATTTTTATGCGATTGGCATTGATATGTTTTGTCAATATTTGTGTTTTGGTGAATAATTTAAAGAATGAGATTCTTTTTGGTGATTTGAGACGATTTGAGATATTGTATGATTTTGTTGTTATTTGATGTATACTTGTCACAACATGGCATTTTTGTTATCATACGTTTTTGGTCATATCTCTTATCCTATATCATTTTATCTGATTTTTATAGCTAGACTGATCCGTTTATTATTTTCTTCTTAAATAATACTCGGGTCAGACCGAGGTATTTCAGGTGCTTTTGCTTGACCTCTTATCTGGGACTATCATCTGACTTTTGGCTAACTACTTTAGATTAGTAGTTTTTGTTAATATACATTTGAGATATAGACTCCTTGATGTATATTTATTCTTTTGTCTAGCACCTGTATCTATTCTTTTGTGATGTAGTGGATCTAGTTTGACCACTACTTTGATGAACACTTTTATGTGTTGTATTCATATCTGTTTCCGCCTTTGTGATATGAATATCTGTGACTGATTTGTGTTATGTTTATTTCTATATTTGTTTCCGAAGTCCATATAGCCACCGTGTGGTAGCTTTGAGTTTGTATTTGATATGTCGGATTTCCTCTTGAAATGAAATGTAAGTTATATTATCTGACATATCGGTACTCGCACAAAGCAATTACATAGATGGTCGCTCCTCAACAGCCTTTTTCTTCGTGCTAGTCGACGGCATTACCTCGTAGTGTCCTTGGCTGGCGTGAGTATTGAGGTGGGGCATCACAGTTTGGTATTAGAGCCAAACTTCGGAACAATGTAGAATAATCTAGCAAGGATCATTGTCTTAAGTCTTTCTTAGGAATCGTGCCATAGGATTTAATTCGAGTCTTCGTACCGTTCTATCCTATTTTCTTTTCTGATGCCTTGTTTTAGCAATCAAGTTTGTTTGATATTCATTCTGATAATAACCTTTTTCCTTTTCTTTCTTTCTTTCTTAGAGAAGAGAAATGGTTAGAACTGGCCGTCCCAGCGTCGGTCAATCTAGTGCTACTCCTTAGGATGGAGTATTTATGTCTGCTCAACAACTTTTAGATCTTGTAAACAGTGCCCAAGCTGCTGGACCCGTTCCAGCGCCTACTCACCCTAAATCTGGGTTTGCATGCTTGTGCAGAGATTATACCGCTTTAGGTGGAAGGCCATTCAAGGGATCCGAAAATGTTATAGAAAGCCAAGCTTGGCTTAGATCATGCGATCGCATCTTTTCCCGCTTGAATCTTATTAATCTACATTGAGTCCAAGTGGCTTCCAGCATGCTCCAAGAAAGAGCATTAGATTGGTATGAGCTTTTGGTTTCTGAGATTATCGAAGCGGATCTTACTTGGGAGCAATTCCGGGAAAGATTCGAATTGAAGTTTGTGCCGGAGGCTGAAAAGGTAACTTTAGCCCAACGCTTTATTGACCTTGTTCAAGGTGAATCTTCTATGACCGACTACGTTGCATCTTTTGAATCTCTCTCTAAATATAGGGTCGAATATATCAATACCCCATTGAAGAAAAATCTAAGATTTTTCTATGGGTTGAATAAGAACCTCAAAAAGCCTCTACTTCTAAAACTTGAAGTTTCTTTCGATCAGCTTATAGATATCGCTCTTCGACTTGAAGAGGCCGATAAAGAAAGTGATGTTGAAGTTGTGAGTGCCAAACAAGACTTCAACATCAATAAGAAGAGGCCTATTAAGTTCAAAAGCCCCAATCCCGACAAGAAAGGGAAGCAAGAAACTTCGGTAGCAAAGACTCCTATCTTTAGTCGTGGTCAATGCTACAATTGTGGTTCTATGGACCACTATGCAAATGAGTGTCTGAAACCCCTTTATTGTCGCTATTGCAAAAGTTTGAGTCATCATATATCTGCGTGTCCCATACTTCAAGCAAGAAGGAGGGAAAGCTAAAGGTTGTGCAAGCCACTACTAGCACATCTCTTGGCCAAGGTAATTCTCCTTCTATCCTTGATGACATTAATTTGTTTTGTGATCTTTCTATTTGATTTCTTTTGATATGGGCGCGTCCCATTCTTTTATATCAAAAGAACTTGTTGATTCCTTTTCTTTAAATATTATGGGCTTGATGACTTCATTGAGAATTGCGAATCCGATTGGTAGATCCGCAACACTCATTTTACTTTGTGGTGATGTCGAGATTATTTTATGTGATTATTCTTTTCGAGCCGATTTGCATGTTATGCCTTACTTAGGCTTCGAAATTGATTTTTTGGGAAAGGATTGGCTTAATCATTATGAAGCCCATATCCTATGTCCAATGTGGACTATTCATCTTCGACATCCTCAATCTGTTAAGCAGATTACTTTTGTTCTTAATTATTTTGATTTCCAATTCGGTGATATCATTTTATTCTTTAAACCCACTTGATGAGGAAAGTGTTATTTCTCTCATTCAAGTAGTTTGTGAATTTTCCGGTATATTTGAGCTTGTCTAAAGATTAGCACCTAAGCAATCTATTGAGTGGTGCTAAGGTCTTTTCTGCTCGACCTTGCCACCGACTTTCATTAGCTACGAGTTGTGGAGGATAGCATTCCACTTACCGCATTCCGCACTCGTTATGATTCTTGTGAGTGGTTCGTTATGTCATTCGGTTTGACGAACTTTCTAGCTTATTTCATCCATTTTGTGAATCGAGTATTCTACGAATATCTCGATTAGTTTATCCTTGTATTTATTGATTATGGATGAAAACAACAATTTAAAATTTGCAAATCTTTTTAATAAGATTGGATTTTATAAGAATATTCGTAAAATTATGGATGAAAACAAATATTTATAAGTATGATTGGATTTTGTTCTTAAAACGAGCAAAGAATATTCGTAAAATTTTATAAGAGGCATATTTATCATATAGAAGATGATTTTGTGTTATTTTGCCCATTGAGTGCTTTAAGAATTCTGGTCGATGCACTTGATCAACGTTATCAATAGGAATCTCCAAAATGCTTTGACGAGACAGTCAAACACAGTAAATTCTTGTAATGAATAAATTTTTCTAAAAAAGTTGATTACATAAAGTTAATTATAATTTTGAATGTCTTAGCTTTTCGGGAAAGAGGATCAATTGAAAGAACTCTTTTGCGATGCTTTTATTCTTGCAATTCTCGAAGGGAACCGAGAATTGATTGATTATACTGATACTAGTCGTATTGGTTTGAATGCCATTCTCTTGCAAAGGGAATGTGTTATCACATATGCTTCTTGACAATTAAAGCTTGCCGAGACTAGATATGCCATTCATGATCAAGTGCTCGCGGCTATTGTTTTCGCTTTTAGAATTTAGCATCATTATCTTTTGGGAGAGAAATTTGTTCTCTACACTGATCAAATATCTTTGAAGTATTTATTTCCTCAAAAAGGAACTTAATTTGCATCAACAACGTTGGCTCGAGTTCCTTGCATCTTATGATCTTGATATTCTTTGTACTCTGGAAAAGGGCAATCGAGTTGCCGATGCCCTTAGTCGTAAGCAACAAGTGGTTGTTTCCATGATGATATCTGAATGGAGTGATCTCGAGACTTTGTTCACTTGTGAGATTCGAGATCGTGAATCTGATTCATGTTCATCTCTTGTTTTGTGTAGCCTTGAGGCTCATCCTTCTCTTTGGACCGTACCTCTTTTGGCTAAACTCTATGTTAAAGAAATTGTTAAATTGCATGGAGTTCCTAATTTTATTATTAGCAATCGTGATCCATTATTTTACTAGTGGATTTTTGTAAGGTCTTCAAAAAGCTTTGGGAACAAAGCTTAATTCTAGCACCGCTTATCGTCCCCAATCCGATGGACAAATTGAGCGTGTGAATCAAACTGTTGAAGGTCTTCTTCGTGCATGTGATCTTGATTTTGGAGGAAGTTGGGAAGATCATATTTCTCTTGTTGAGTTTTCCTATAATTATAGCTTCCAATCTAGTATTGGTATGGTACCTTTCGAGGCACTCTACGGAAGGCCATGCCGATTTCTTTCGTGTTGGCTTGAAGCTGGTGAGAAGCTAGTTTTAGGTCCAGATTTTATTGGTGTTCATTTGTGTTTCACCTATGATGGGTGTTGTGCGTTTCAGTCGATTGGGAAAATTGGTACCTCGGTATATTGGACCATTTTCCATCACCGAACGCATTGGTTCCGTGGCTTATTGCTTATTATTACCGACTCAATTTTCTGCTATTCATGACGTTTTTCACGTCGCTCAACTACGGAAATACCTTAGGGATTCCGATTCTATTCTTGAGCCCGGTGTAATTGAAGAAATTGAAGTTTCACCAAATTTGACTTATGAGCAACATTCTATTCGTATCATTGCTTTGGGGATTGAACGCCTTCGAAATAAAGATATTCTTCTTGAGAAAGTTCAATGGTCCTCAAATCCTAAGGATTTCTCTTGGGAATCTTGAGAATTCATCGAGCAAACACATACGGACTTACTCTTTCGTGCTGTTTTTGGCGAACTTCTTATTTCAAATTTTCTTTTGTGTTGATATGCTTTTATGGTTGTTACTCTTTATTTTCCTCTTAATTATTGCGAGGACGCAATTTTTTTAAGGAGGGGAGTCTGTAACAACCCGCATATTTTACGATTGTATATTTAAATGTTTAATTTAAATATAGCATCGTTAATCGGATTAAAGTCCGAAATGTTACTTTTTGTAAACAGTCGAATTGGGACACGAGACCACTTCTATTGAGTTCAAAATGGCGTTTAAATCTTTTTTGAGTATAAACATTGATATGTTTGGAGTTGAGTAGAATTTTGCTATTTTCTATTTTTGGGCTTTGGGTTTGGGTTTCAGCCCACTAACCCAACTGAATACCCTAACACTCCACTCAACTCCTCTTCATTCACTCATTCCTTTTCCTAACATTCAAGCTCAAGAGAAATGGGGGAAAAGAATTGGAAATAGAAATTCTAAACCCTAGTATGATTTGGAAACACAAGTTCTTGCTCCAAAATCAAGGAAAGCATAGGTAAGCATCCTTTTCATTTTTTCCATCTCTATCTCTCTTCAATTTCAGAATTTCCTCTAACCTAACTTAGGAAATATTCTTCTTTTGAGCTTAGATTGAAGCTTCTTGAGTTATTGTTGAAGAGGAATTGATCTTGGCTTGTTTTAGAGCTTCTCTCTTGAGTTTTTGAGTTTAAAAGTGAGTTCTTTAACTCACATCTACGTCTATAGCTATCATTGTTGTTAGGTATGAATTCCTAACACTTGTGCATATTCATTTGCTTTTGATTTGAATTGATTTGGTGAATTTTCCAAATTTTGATGTTTTGGTCCAATTTTATGATAATCCTACTATGGATGTTTGGACATTGATATTTGAGGTGTATCGAAGAGCCTTTAAGGCTGGGTTGTCGCTTGGCGTAAATCCCTAGTCGTCGTTGCTCGCTCGATCGCTCCCGAATCGTTTTGGCCATCATGGCCTAGGCAAATTATTGCCCATCCCAGGTGTTCAGATGTCTGGATATCAATTCCAGACATCTGGATAGTCCTTTTGGAGAAAAGAATATACGGCAGAAAATAAAAATTGCAGAAAACAGAACCAGACGTCTGAAATAACCTTTCAGTAGTCTGAAACACCTTGTCAGACGTCTGGTACCACCTTTCAGACGTCTGAAACACCATGTCAGACGTCTGAAGCCATCTTTCAGACGTCTAGATGGTTTCTATATTTCCAGAACCTAAATCCAGACGTCTGAATTGACCCTTAGACGTCTGGAACTGTGTATTTTTGCATGTTTAGGCTTTTCTTGATTGAATTTCCATTGTTTATCGATTTTAGTTGCTCCGATTAGTTGTTATCACTTTTATCGACTTTGATGACTTCTTTTTCGGGATTTTTGGGAATATCCATTTTGATTTATTCAGTATCGATTTCTTTGGATTTAATTCACATCTTCGCATGTGAATTTTTAGTGATTGATTGTTTCTACAATCGTTTCTGTGGTTTGTCACTTTTAAAAATACAAAGGTTTCTATACTAGTAGTAAATATTCAAACTCTTTCATCAAAACAATTTCAACACTATTTTAATACAAAGCTTGTTTTCAAAACCGTTTTCCAATCTATTAGTATATACAAACCTTTACCTCATTCGTATGAGAAAATTTAATTAAACGGCTTAGAAAAACAAGTGGTATGAAACGCTTGCGTTTACTTTGTCAGTTAATTTTTGGACTTGTTCGATTGATAATCTTGTGACAATCTTTGAGTGAAAATCTACAATTCGTTCGTAAATATTTAAGTTAAGCCAGTGGTTATGGGACATGAAGCTAAACTCATTTATTTACTAGCTTAGTGTAATCGACACTTCTTGATAATCGATGATGATCATTTTATGGTTTAGACTAGCGATGTGCGATGTCTCTTTGTCCGCGTGGGGGACTATACCCCATTCTGTTGAGCTTCGTCTCATTTTTTATGGGCTAGCGACCCATGGTCTTTGGGTCGTTTGTGGAGCTTCGGCTCAAAGTCGGTGCATGGGGTGTATCTTTTTAGGTGCATCGATGTCCAACTAGGCATGCGGTGTATCTTTTTAGGTGCATCGATGTCCGACTATACATGGGGCATATCTTTTTAGGTGCGTCGATGTTAGTTTAGGCATGGGGCGTGTCTTTTTAGGTGCGTCGATGTCCGACTGTGCATGGGGCGTATCTTTTTAGGTTCGTTGATGTTCAGTTTATGGTTAGCGACCATGGGTTAGCGACCCGTTTGTGATACACGTGTTGGTGAGTTTTCAAGCTCCCGTTTGTGATAGGCCTTCCCCCTTTTTGTGATTTCTGGATTTCTGGTTGTGATTTCTAGAATTTGCGTTTCACCAATTTTTATGCGATTGGCATTGATATGTTTTGTCAATATTTGTGTTTTGGTGAATAATTTAAAGATTGAGATTCTTTTTGGTGATTTGAGATGATTTGAGATATTGTATGATTTTGTTGTTATTTGATGTATACTTGTCACAGTATGGCATTTTTGTTATCATACGTTTTTGGTCATATCTCTTATCCTATATCATTTTATCTGATTTTTATAGCTAGACTGATCTGTTTATTATTTTCTTCTTAAATAATACTCGGGTCAGACCGAGGTATTTCAGGTGCTTCTGCTTGACCTCTTATCTGGGACTATCATCTGACTTTTGGCTAACCACTTTAGATTAGTAGTTTTTGTTAATATACATTTGAGATATAGACTCCTTGATGTATATTTATTCTTTTGTCTAGCACCTGTATCTATTCTTTTGTGATGTAGTGGATCTAGTTTGACCACTACTTTGATGAACACTTTTATGTGTTGTATTCATATCTGTTTCCGCCTTTGTGATATGAATATCTGTGACTGATTTGTGTTATGTTTATTTCTATATTTGTTTCCGAAGTCCATATAGCCACTGTGTGGTAGCTTTGAGTTTGTATTTGATATGTCGGATTTCCTCTTGAAATGAAATGTAAGTTATATTATCTGACATAGAGGTGGGCGTCACATTTTAAGTTTCCTAATTCTCGCGCTTTTTAGTCCCCGATCGCACTTTTTTTACTTTTCGGGTTTCCCTTCTTGACCCGCCTCCACGTTCTTTCAATGTTTTCAGAAAAAGAAAAAGCCCTTCCTTAACATTTTCACACATCAATTTGCTCCAAGATAAAGAAAAAAAATCGACCTTCCCAACTTCCGCCATCGAGATCGCTGCCAGTTCAACGACGTTGCCCTTTTCCAATCTTCTCCAATTATTTCAAAGTTCGATCTTCTCTAGCCATCGAGACCGATTTGATCTTTTTCCAAGGCCATTCCAACATTCGATATGCAATCTACGGCCGTTTTCTTCTTTTATGTTGGTACTAGATCTGTAAACCTATTTTTCTATATTTAATTTTTATGATAATGCCCTCATATTTGTGATTGAGTATGCGATTGTTTTTTTTAGTGTTTGGGATTGAGTTTTGTTTATTGGTTATCATTCTTTTTGTTCTATAAAAGGAAAAACGACTGTATTTGAATAATGTATGTTAGTTCAATTTTTAGTGCTTGAGCATGATCAATTTGGCCACTTCTCATTATGAATAAATGTTTCACATCTATAGGGAAATATTTTTTGTTAAATTGTTTTTTCATTTCAATCATCTGTAGGCTATTGGTTGTTCGAGTGCTTTGATCAAATATTTATGTTCATAGGATAGAAAGTCAAGTTTATGTTCAGTTATTTAAAAAATATTGACAAAAACTATAGAAATGTTTTTGAATAACAGTGCACAAACTAATTGTAGATGTAAATATTGTCATATCAGTAACCGACTCATTGTATATGTAAATATTGTCAACTTAGCCACTATTTAATAGAACTTGGAATTTGTTATTTTTTGTGCTAATGCTTGTTTGTATCGGTTGGTACAAATCCTCAAGTAAACATTCACTTTTGTATTTTAGTTCAATTTGTATTAATATATTTATTATGGTAAAGTGTATGTATACCTTTGCTGCAGGTAAAATGTCTATATCAACTAAAACTATTTTTTTGGGGGGTCAACTCAGGCATCTCATTTACCATAACCATGTAAATATTTGGGGTGTTTTAAGCACTTGCGCAAGACCGAACATCACATCTCGGTCTAGCTAGATATTGATATCAGAATTGTAATATCTGTTGAGACTTCAATCTAACATCTTCACTGACATTTTATGTTTTACTTCTGCAGAGTGAAAGTAATGTATCCAAAATTATGAGTTTTGATTGATCTCCGATTCCATTTAAATTTTATATACCGATCCATTTTCAGTTTTTATGGTTACGACCTTCTTTTTCTCTTGTAAAAAAGGTTTATGTATTATGCTCAGTAATGAATTCTCTTTACTAACTGTAATAACTAGTGATATACATAAATAAAGATTTATCTATAATCATGCATGAACTTTATAGCTACAACGGAGTTTTGTATATTTTGGCTTGTCAAATATGGCTGTAGCATTTTTTAAACAGTGACGATCTTTTCCCATTTGTACAATTGTAAAATTAAAAATGTAATTTTACACATTTAAGTTATTCCACGATAGTCCAGAGAAATGCATGATATTAAATTAAAAGGTACACTTGAAATGTAATCATGTTGTCCAAGATTTAGATTGTATGAGACACGACGTGTGAATATCTTGAGCCAAGATGTAATCAAAATTTGAAATTTATAACCTTGAATGTTAATCATTTTGTTAGATCTGTGTCATCGTCAAATCGAACAATAAAGATTTTTGTCTTACTATAGTGATGCAAATTAGAACTTTTTTGAAAAAGAAAAGAATGTATGGAAAAAAAATTCCTTTAATATCTCAAATTAATTATTTGACTTATTTCAAAAAATAAATAATCTAAGGTTCAAATAACATAGTTTGAAAATATTTTTTTTTTCAAAAACTCAAATACCTTCCAAAATATTCTTATTTTTCTAGAAATAATTAAATAGTTCTTAATAAAATATAAACTATTTTAAATATATTTTTCTTTAGAAAGTCAAATGGTTCATTTTTTGAAAAAAGTTCACATTTATTTAAAGGTTATTTTTCTTCAAAAAATTTAAGTCTTCTCAAAATATTTGAAAATGAAATATTTCAAGAAATTTAAAGTATTTCAGAAAATGTGAAAAAAATAATCAGAACTCAAAGCCATTAAAAAATAACAGTAATATTTTAGAAAGTCTTGAAAATTTGGAAGAAAAATATATCATTTTCTACAAAAGCAGACCAAATTTTATGTGAAAATAATCTAAAATTTCCAAAAGAGTGATCAATTTTTAGAATAAACATTTAAGAATCATATCTCTTATATTTTTATGCAATAAACTGAAAAATAAAATAAAATTAGTTGTCATCTTCGTGCTGTAATATTAGTTTATAAAAGAGTCATGATATAGCTGGTATAAACGAAATTGTTAGCATGCATGATTGAAGAAAAGCTTTTTCCCAATAGTGATGCAACATTCATGTGCGTGTATATTTGAATTTTGACAATAGATGTTTTAACAAATGGAAAATGTATGTTGCTTCATCCTGATCTTGGTTTTTGATATATCTAATTCAAGCAACATAATTCGATATATCTACCCGAACACGTCGCCAAATAAATCAAGTAGGTGTCGATTTAATTTGATGCTTCTCCAATCAATTGCAATATTGAGTCAAGTTGCTATGAATAATAGGTCCCTACTAATAAACTATATCTTGTAATTAGTAGCATGTACCACTAGTCGTTGCTCATTTATTTACCATTTTTAATGCCCATGTCCAATCAAATGTTTCAAAGTTTTTAGGCAGATTGCTTATTGCTTTTTTATTATGTATAAATTGTTATACAATACAACTCTTACACCAATCTTAAGTGCTTCTCTTTTTAACTGCAAATGGAAATTGATAAATATAACTTGCCATGCCTATAAATCAATTAAGCGTTAATCACTCAAATGGTTGAACAAATAATTTGTTTCAGAAGCAATTTGAGGTTGTTGTGTACCATACCGCCCATGGTATATGATCTATTTTACAACTAAATAATATACTACCCTCAAACTGCGATTAGTCTCATTTTTACATATTAATCTACCCCAATTTCATTTATTCAACTAAGTGCCTAGTTACAGTTTATGTTTGATAACCAGTTAAGAGTACCGTTGTCCACAATATCAGTTTGTACACATGTACATCTATAGTTTTGTAAATCCTTTTTAAACTACGGTTTCAATTTCTAGTATCATATTGTAAAATAATTTTGTTGTATTATCCATAGTACAAATATTTATTAACACACTTTAGCAATAGATTGTGTAGCAGTAATATTTTTCTATTAGTTACATATATTTATTTGACATTAAGCAAATAATGAAAAAGAGAGATGTCAATCATGCGTGCTTCTTTAATAGTAATATTTTCATGTACTAGTGTACCGCTTATCAAAGTTTTAGTTGTTTCATTATGGTTAATCGGAATTCAATCACCATGTAACAATGATATCATATTCCAATACAGACTGAGATATCAATACTAAGAAGTTGCAAAAGATTAGTACAACATTTCGGGTTTTCAATCATCATATATCTATATGATATATGGTACAAATTATTTTTTTGTGTACGACCACAAATATGTAGCGTTTGTTTCTTTATGTGTTGATAATACTAAGTATGAGCATGTAATTTTGAAAAGGTGAAATAAATATACCCAAACTCTCTTTGTTAAGGCTATTAGCTGAAGCAGTTGCTGCTTTGCCACTAGCATATCTTTTGATGAAGTCGTCCTCGACCCTTTCAAGGTAGGCTATGGGCGATTATCTACCGGCAGACTCCACTACAACTACACAATATGTTGCATAATAATAACAAATTAATTAACTATTAAAAAGAACTATGTTAGAATAACACAAAGAGAGTGGAATAAGAAAAGAAAACGGTAACATATGGTAAGGAATTAGTATCGATGTTTCCATTAATTTAAACATTCATCTACAAATTTCCATGCACACACACCCATACACACACATTTGTGTGTGTATATCACGACATACAAATAAACACGTGTTTTGGAACCATACAAGCCCGAAGGTCCTGTTTGGTTTGCGAATGCTTAGTTTTGGTATTTGATTTAAGATTTAACTGTTACGTACCAAACCACTTAACACAAGCACATGGACAACCAATGCAACAATAGTATTATACTTGAAATTTTAAGTTTGAAATATGTGTTAATGTTGATTATTGCTACTACTTATTCTTGTAAATGTAGGACTTCACACTTAAAATAATTTTTTATTTCTTATATAGTGTGCCTTTAACATTTGCACATGGATCGTAGGTGGATATATAATGTGAAACGTAGCGATGAAGAGTTCTTGAACAAATTAGAAGAGTTTATCAATTGTACGTTGATTGATCAATTACGAAGAAGTGAAGAAATCATTTTTTATCATTGTAAACTATGCAAAAATAAGAGGAGATTTCATAACACATATCAGATTAAAGATCACATAATTTGTAATGGATTTAAGCAAAATTATACACGGTGGATATGGCATGGTGAAAGTATACTTTGTAGAACTTGCTCTAGTAATCATGGGAATTATGAGAATGACCAAGGAGATAGCGTAATAATGAATTGAATGATGAGAATGCTGAGAATGATTGTGTTCATGAGATGTTTCGTGATGTTGCATAACATTTGATGGAAGAGCCAGAGTTATACGAAAGATTGTTAGTCAATGCCAAGAAGCCTTTATTTCCTGATTGTGCTAACTTCACAATATTATCTACAATGCTCAAGCTTTTCAATTTAAATTCAAAGCATGGGTGGATTGATAAAAGTTTTACATCGTTGCTAGAACTTTTGAAAGATATGCTTTCGGAAGGTAATGAGCTTCCTACTTCTAACTACGAGGCAAAGAAAATCATGTGTCCAATTGGAATAAGGGTACAAAAAGATACATGCATATCCAAAAGATTGTATATTATATCAAAATGAATATGAAAGCTTGCACGAGTGTCCTAAGTGTGGATTATCCCATTACAAGTCATGTAGGAATGTTCATAATGACTAGGATAAGAAAAGGCCTCCGGCAAAGGTGTTATGGTATTTTCCCATCATACAAGGTTTAATTACTTATTTGCAAATAAAGATATCACAAAAAAATTAAGAGGGCATGCAGATGTGAGGAAGGATGACGGGTTACTAAAGCATCCAGCCGATTCTCCGCAGTGGACAAACATTGATACAATGTATCCTCGTTTCGGTGAAGAAATTAGAAATCTCAGACTTGGTCCTTGCATAGATGGCATAAACCTATTTGGCAATCTTAGTAGTCAACATAGTACTCGGTCGATCCTTTTGGTTATTTACAATCTTCCACCTCACTTGAGTATGAAGCGCAAATACATCATGTTGTCTCTTTTAATCTCGGGACCATGACAAGCAAGAAATGACATCGATGTTTACCTAGCTCCTCTTATTGATGATCTAAAACTTTGTGGGATAAAGGTGTGTGTGTGTGTTTGATGCGAGTGTCTTCATGGTGTCTTCATGGTATCACGGTCCCAGCATGTTATTCTTCGAACATTAGCAGTCGTGCATCAATGAAGGATTTGAAATTGACTAGCCTAAAGGCTCATGACTTTCATGTACTGATACAACGTTTGTTACTTGTTGCAATTCTTGGTATATTGCATAAACATGCTAGACATGTTATTACAAAGCTTTGTGTCTTTTTTACTCTAATTCGTAGCAAGGTGATTGATCTTGATATGTTGGATGATCAACATGTTGATGCTATTTTTACCTTATGCCAATTTGAGATGTATTTTCCCTCTTCATTTTTTGATGTTATGGTGCATTTGGTCATTCATTTGGTAAGATAATTCAAAATTTATGGTCTTGTGTTTATGAGATATATGTATCCATTTGAAACACATATAGGAACTTTAAAATGGAAAACAAAGAAAAGATATAAACATGAAGTTAGTATCGTAGAAGGTATTGTAGCTGAGGAAGTTATTGAATTTGTCACTCAGTACTTAACTAATGTTGAACCTATTGGACTTAGCAAGTCTCGACATGAAGGGCGACTTTACGGTCAAGGCATAATTGGGTTAAAATTAATTTCAATTTGTGATGAACTATTTCACAAAGCTCACCTACTTGTTTTACAACACCTTAGTGAGGTTCATCCATACTTGGAGCAGCACATGGCAATTCTAAAGTCTCAGAATCCTTCAAAGACCGAAAGGTAGTTGACAAATGAACATAACCGCTCCTTTGTCATATGGTTTAAAGACAGAGTAATGTCTCAACTATCCTAAATAAATCATGATATTTTTGATACAATAAAATGGTTGGAATCTAGGCCTTGATTTCAAGTCAACTCTTATGAAGGATATGATATTAATGGTTACATCTTTAATACGAAGCGCCAGGTTGAGAAGAGCAAAATGCAAAATATCGAAGTCAGTGTCGTGGCATCTTCAAGAGAATTTTCTAGTGCTAAAGATAACAAGCTAAGAAATGTGATAATGTCATATTACAGGGCAATTGAGGATATTTGGGAGGTTGAGTATAGGGACTTTATGATCCCATTGTTTCGATGCAGATGGGCTGACAACCATCGGGTTGTATAAGTGCACGAACAAGGATTCACGCTTATTGACTTTGGTCGAGTGAGTCATGATAATGATCCACTCATCTTGGCATCTCAAGGAAAACAAGTTTTTTTTGACTGACACAACTGAGAATAATTGGTCCATTGTTCTTCCTGGCAAAAGACACATTGTTGGGATTGGTGATGTGGTAGATGGAGAAGAGTATAATCAATTTGACGAGAATCCACTTTTCTCCATCGGCGTAAGTCTACCAAAAGAAGAGGTTCATTAAGTGCAAATTATGCACGTTCTGATCATGATGAAGGCGTTTGGATAGTAGGGTAATTTTTTTCCATGCTCACGCATGCTTTTATCTAACTCAAACAATAGGAAAGTAATAAAAATAATTTTAGAGAAATGAATACACTTCCAAGATGATAAGTACACTTTAGTTTTATATGTGAATATGTTTTAAAATAATGTTAGAGCTTTTTAACAAATAAAAATCCATATATCCATGAACAATTTTAGTTATGTTTAAAGGGTTTGATATTATGATCTGTGTTTTAAAATGATGGTGTCAAACTATAGTATTAATGGCTATGTTTTCTTCCTAACATATACATCAATAAGTGCATAAAGCTATTGTATCTTTTTAAAATTTATTGCCCTTTACTCAAGTTTTTAGAATATTCTAAAAATAAAAAGAGTCTTTTGAGAAATTACATTTCTTGGCCTTTTTAAGCACAGCTTTGGCCCAATTAAAGGAAAAAATCAATAGATTAAAATACTGGTTTTATAATTGAACAAAATGTGGGTTTAATCCCATAGCCAGTTGGCTTATAATACATAAAAGCAAAAGCTCGAAGATGCAACGTCCTTAGTAGCATGAACCATTTCTTTTTAGTGGACTTTTGAATAAAAATGCAATGTGCTTATGGATGGCATGTCAATCTTAATCATTTATTATATGACGAATTTTACCTAAGATGCATTAGCAATATATTCCCTTTTATAGGATTTTGGTTTGCTCATGACACATATTTATAATACGAGAATAATGAAAATAGAAGATGGACACAATGAAGAGCATAACTCTTCTACTTCGTGGTCATCTACGAAGAGGCAAAGAAGTCCAACAACGGGAAAGAAATATAGAACACAAGAGCCAGAATACCTTGAGTGTACTGATAATGGCAAACCCAATGGGTAGTGGGCGAAGTCTTATATGGCATATATAGGCAATACAGCTAGAACCAAAATTGACATCAATATTAAAAATTGGGATGAGGTTATTAATCCAATAATGATCTTTGAATTGTTGGTATCCCATTTCTCCATTGATTGAACATTAGTAGTTTCAGGAGCCACAATAACACCAGAAATATATCCCCACATCTGTTTTCCTTTCAGAAAATTTTTCATGACATAACTCCAATAAGAATAGTTTCTTCCCTCTGCCTTCCTCGTTCCAGCCCCAGCCTCTGCCGCTCGTTCCAGCCCTAGCCCTACAGCCCCAGCCTCCGCCGCCCTAGCCTGCCTCAGCCCTACAGCCCCAGCCTCTGCCGCCCGATCTCCCCAGCCCCAGCCCCAGGCCCTGCCGCCCTCGTCCCAGCAGCCCTTTCTTATACCGTTCTATTGTTGGTTGCCTTGTATATCTGACCATCACTCGTCCAGATATTGCCTATGCTGTTCACATTGTTAGCCAGTTTGTATCTTCCCCTACCTCTGTTCATTGGGCTGCTGTTATGCGCATTCTTCGTTACTTGCAAGGAACACTTTATCAGAGTCTTTTATTTCCATCGACCTCATCTTTGGAGCTTCGTGCTTTCTCTGATGAAGATTGGGCTGGTGATTCAATGGATAGAAAATCCACAACTGGCTTTTGCATATTTTTAGGTGATTCCCTTATTCATGGAAGAGCAAGAAACAGGATGTTGTTTCTCGGTCTTCTACTGAGGCAGAGTATCGTGCTATGGCCTCCACTACATCTGAGATCATTTGGTTACGCTGGCTATTGGAAGATATGGGTGTTTCGATTTCCTCTCCCACTCCTATGTATTGTGACAATAAGAGTGCTATTCAAATTGCTCACAATACTGTTTTTCATGAGCGCACCAAACATATTGAGATTGACTGTCATTTCACTCGGTATCACTTGCTACATGGAACCATTTCTCTGCCTTTTACTTCGTCATCGACACAACTTGCAGATTTCTTCACGAAGGCTCACACTATCGAACGTCATAGATTTTTCATTGGCAAACTCTCGATGCTTCTTACTATACCATCGCGTGTTTGAGGGGGGATGTTAGCATACTGTTTGGCCTTTTATTTGTTTGGCCTTTTATCTGTTTTCTATCTATATAAACCTATCTCTGTAACCCTAATGTAATTAATCTTCTTGCTCAGCCGTCTTGCTGAATAATATGAATTATCTTCTTCTTCTTCTTACTTGATTTTATAAACGTTTTACAAACATTAACATGGTATCAGAGCCAGGTTCCTGTTTTTGCTTCGTCGCTGCCTCAACCTAAAACCCTAGCCTGCCTCAGCCCGAAACCCTAGCTTCGTTGTCGAGCTCTCAGCCTGAAACCCTAGCCTCGTCGCTCCTCGCCGCTGACCACTGCCTTGTCCCTCTGAGCCTACCACCCAGCCGATCTTCCCTCTGTCTCCCTCGTTCCAGCCCCAGCCTCTGCCGCTCGTTCCAGCCCCAGCCCCACAACCCCAGCCTCCGCCGCCCTAGCCTGCCTCAGCCCCAGCCTCTACCGCCCGATCTCCCCAGCCCCAGGCCCTGCCGCCCTCGTCCCTGCAGCCCTTGTCCCCACCGAAACCCTAGCACACCAAAACCCTAGCCCATTTGATACCAGACTCGACCTAAAACCCTAGTTCCCCGTAACAGTTGCTGTCTTCAAAATATGGCAGGAGGTGATGATTCATTACATGCTATTAGTGTTCGTTTAGATGGAAAAAACTATTCTTATTGGAGTTATGTCATGAAAAATTTTCTGAAAGGAAAACAGATGTGGGGATATATTTCTAGTGTTATTGTGGCTCCTGAAACTACTAATGTTGAATCAATGGAGAAATGGGATACCAACAATTCAAAGATCATTACTTGGATTAATAATTCCATTGAGAATAAAATTGGTATGCAATTGGCTAAGTATGATACTGCTAAGCAAGTCTGGGACAATTTGGAGCGACTTTTTGTGCGCTCTAACTTTGCCGTTCAATATCAATTAGAGGCTGATATTCGGTCATTGTCTCAGAATGATCGAAATATTCAAGATTTTTATTCTGAAATTACTGCTCTTTGGGATCAATTGGCTATGACTGAGGATGCTGAGCTTAGGTCATTTGCTCCATATATCGCTCGTAGGGAGGCACAACGTCTTGTTCAATTGTTGACGGCTCTTCGACCAGAGTATGAGCATTGTCGTGCTTCCATCCTACATCGCACTCCTTTACCTTCTGTTGACTCTGTTCTACATGAATTGTTAGCTGAAGAAACTCGCTTGAAGTCTCAAACTGAGAAAGTTGCACAGACCTCTTCTGCATCTGTTCTTGCTATGGGGATTTTACCAATCCCGTCTCAACGCAACAAAATAAATATCAAGAATGGTCGTAATTGTAATTACTGTAAACAACCAGGCCATTGGAAAAATCAATGTCCTGAATTATTAGCTCGTCAAAAAAATCAAAAGCAAGGTGATAGATCACAACAGCAACAACGTGGTAGCCAACAACAGTCCTTCTCTACTGCACAAGGATATGGACAGTCACATGGTAGTTCCCAGCCTAAGACTGCTGCATTGGTACATCCTTTTGGTGAATCAGGTGTGGACTCCTCTATGGACTCTCTTGCAGAACAATTTCAGAAGTTCCTTGCTAGCCAGTCTTTGTCTCAAAACATGATTGCTCCTCAGTCTCAGCATTTTGCCATGTCAGCTCCCTCCATATCAGGTTTGAATTCTTCTTTGTGGATTTTGGATTCTGGTGCTTCATATCATATGTCCCATGATTGTTCATCATTTATATCTATGTCTTTTGATTCTCGCTCACCTTCTATTTTGACTGCTGATGGCACACCTTTGCCATTAACAGGAATCGGTACAATTCAAACCACACACGTTTCCCTCCCAAATGTTTATTGCATTCCTAAATTAACTATGAACCTTGTGTCGGTCGGACAACTTTGTGATCTTGGATATCTTGTTCATTTTTCTTCTACCACTTGCTCTGTGCAGGATCCCAACTCCAAGAAGGTGATTGGGACAGGCCGTAGGCAGGGCGCTCTCTATGTTTTGGATGACTTACACATTCCAAGTCATGCCGCTGCTGCCAGTATTGACCTTTCTTCTTTTCATTTAACTCCATTGTCTTTTAAGTTTTATTTGTGGCATTCTAGACTTGGTCATATTTCAAGCTCTCGTCTTAAATTTTTATGTAATTCTGGTGTTTTGGGAGACTTACGTTCTCATGATATTTCAGATTGTAGTGGTTGTAAACTTGGAAAATTTTCTGCTTTACCCTTTAATCAAAGTCTTTCTACTTCTACTACACCTTTTGATTTAGTTCACTCTAATGTTTGGGGTCCAGCACCCATCCCCACAAAAGGTGGGTGCAGATATTATGTCTCTTTTATCGATGACTATACTCGTTATTGTTGGGTTTTTCTGATGAAACGTCGTTCTGAGTTTATTGATATATATACTGCCTTTCAAGCATATGTTAAAACACAACACTCTGCTATTGTTAAATGCTTTCGTTCTGATTTAGGGGGGGAATATACTAAGGGAGACCTTTCTAACATATTCACGGCTGATGGTACTTTGCATCAGTCTTCCTGCACTGATACCCCGCAACAAAATGGTGTTGCTGAAAGAAAACATAGACACATTGTTGAAACTGCCCGTTCTATGATTCTTTCAGCTAGTGTTCCAAAAGAATTTTGGGGAGAAGCTGTTCTTACTTCCGTTTATCTTATTAATAAAATCCCAATTTCTCATAATTCTGGTATTTCTCCTCATGCCAAGTTGTTTGGTCAAACTCCCGATTACTCACACCTAAAAGTGTTTGGTTCCACTTGTTTTGTTCTTCGTCCGCACGTAGAGCGTACAAAATTATCTTCGCGTGTTGCTATATGTGTTTTTCTTGGGTATGGTATTGGACAAAAAGGCTATCGCTGTTATGATCCTTCTTCAAATAAACTATATGTTTCTCGTCATGTTTCCTTTATTGAGCATATTCCCTTCTACTCTATTCCAGCTAGTCCTCATAATATGACTAAGTCTGATCTTATTCACATTGATCCATTTCCTGCTGATAACCCTTCTGATTCACTACTCATTACCATTGAAACACCATCATCCACACACTCTGTTCCTCCTCCTTCTGCAGGTGACACTTTATCTCCTGCTACTACGACTGTTCAAACACCTCCTGTGATGACAGATCCTGTTCAACCTCGCTATCCACTCGCACACGTAAATCTACTCAATTATCAGATTTTGCTTACTCTTGTTACTCTCGGGCTTTTGCTTCATTTCTTGTTTCCATTGACACTTTCTATGAGCCTTCTTCTTACTCGGAGGCTGTTCGTTCTCCTGTGTGGCAACGTGCAATGTCTGAGGAAATGTCTGCTTTAGACAAAACTGGTACCTGGGATCTTGTATATCTTCCTACTGGGAAGAAAACTATTGGTTGTTGATGGGTATATAAGATTAAAACCAAGTCAGATGGTTCTATTGAGCGATACAAAGCTCGTTTAGTTGCTAAAGGATTTGCCCAAGAGTATGGCATGGATTATGAGGAGACATTTGCTCCTGTGGCTAAGATGACATCTGTTCGGGTTCTTATTGCTGTTGCGTCCAGTCGTAAGTGGGACATCTCTCAAATGGATGTTAAAAATGCTTTTCTTAATGGAGATCTTAAGGAAGAAGTTTACATGGTTGCTCCACCTGGCGTTTCTCATGCTCCAGGTCAGGTTTGCAGGCTTAAGAAAGCTCTATATGGTCTTAAGCAAGCACCTCGTGCTTGGTATGAGAGATTTTCGAATGTTGTTACATCACTTGGTTTTACCTCTAGTCCCCATGATTCAGCACTTTTTGTCAGATTAACTTCTGCAGGCCGTATTCTTCTTCTACTATATGTAGATGATATGATCATTACAGGTGATGACAGTAATGGTATTATGAGCATTAAAGCCACATTGTCTCGTTGTTTTGATACGAAGGATTTGGGTCATCTACGTTACTTTTTAGGCGTTGAAGTAGCTTCCTCAGAAAAAGGCTATCTTCTTTCCCAATCCAAATACGCCACTGACATTATTCATCGTGCTGGTCTTACTGATACACGTCATGTTGATTCACCACTTGAGGTAAATGCCCGATATACTCCGACAGATGGGAGTCCTCTTTCTGATCCCACTTTATACCGTTCTATTGTTGGTTGCCTTGTATATCTGACCATCACTCGTCCAGATATTGCCTATGCTGTTCACATTGTTAGCCAGTTCGTATCTTCCCCTACCTCTGTTCATTGGGCTGCTGTTATGTGCATTCTTTGTTACTTGCAAGGAACACTTTATCAGAGTCTTTTGTTTCCATCGACCTCATCTTTGGAGCTTCGTGCTTTCTCTGATGAAGATTGGGCTGGTGATTCAACGGATAGAAAATCCACAACTGGCTTTTGCATATTTTTAGGTGATTCCCTTATTTCATGGAAGAGCAAGAAACAGGATGTTGTTTCTCGGTCTTCTACTGAGGCAGAGTATCGTGCTATGGCCTCCACTACATCTAAGATCATTTGGTTACGCTGGCTATTGGAAGATATGGGTGTTTCGATTTCCTCTCCCACTCCTATGTATTGTGACAATAAGAGTGCTATTCAAATTGCTCACAATACTGTTTTTCATGAGCGCACCAAACATATTGAGATTGACTGTCATTTCACTCGGTATCACTTGCTGCATGGAACCATTTCTCTGCCTTTTACTTCGTCATCGACACAACTTGCAGATTTCTTCACGAAGGCTCACACTATCGAACGTCATAGATTTTTCATTGGCAAACTCTCGATGCTTCTTACTATACCATCGCGTGTTTGAGGGGGGATGTTAGCATACTGTTTGGCCTTTTATTTGTTTGGCCTTTTATCTGTTTGGCCTTTTATCTGTTTGGCCTTTTATCTGTTTTCTATCTATATAAACCTATCTCTGTAACCCTAATGTAATTAATCTTCTTGCTCAGCCGTCTTGCTGAATAATATGAATTATCTTCTTTTTCTTCTTCTTACTTGATTTTATAAACCTCGGTAAGGGGCTTAAGGACTTTATCTGAAAAGATGAAAATGTAATGTAAATTTCCTTTTATGTTCTTTTTAAACAATTATCATGATGCATACCTTATTTATAAGTTAGTTTATTGTATATTTGATGTTTTTTCGTTGTATAAAGTACACGAAATAGTTTCACTACAATTTGTTAAACGTAAGATGATATTCTTAGAATTGTTTATGAATATGCTATATTTAGTGCATTAATAAAAAGCACTTTTCATGAGCAAAAGAGATGAATTTACTAATTTTTAAAACCTAAACATAGTTTGTAAGCTAGGAAATTGGGCACTAAAAAGCAGCATCTCCCGTTAGCATTACTTGGACTATATTTGTATTTAAAAATATATCAAGTCTCACCCTTGTTTAAGACTGCAAATATACAGAGAATTGACTAAAAGCGTAAATTTAAACCTTTGTTGTTTTTAGCTAACAATATTGAGTAACAATTCACTACAAAATTTGACACAAAGTTACCTTTGGCCACTAAACTTCTGTAATTGTATATTATGTATCAAGCAAAATATAATAAAAGGAAGATCATAAATATATCATATTGGGCTGTATTTATAGTTTTGTATATTAGATAGTGCTTTAATCATTATAGACGATAAGGAAGCTACCGACTTTATTGCAGTTGTTCATTTCTAGTCATTTGTATTTCAGCCCATTAGCTTTTAATGATTTGAACTCATCGCATTGTGATTGCCCTCTTAAATGAATTTGTTCTTGTACATTCAGTTCAAACCACACTAGGGTAGGGTTGAGAGGATATGAACATATACGTTAACTGCACAAGCATCCAGAGCAAGTATTAAATAGGATTAGGTGACACGGCATCTTATTAACTCAAAAGGCTATAATCTTAGATAACAAATATTATTATATACCCCTATTATATCTTTTGAACGTGAATGCCAAGGCATAATTTTTAGCCTCAGTTAGAAATCTTGTGAGAATTGATATGATGAAGATTGTAGAAATTAATAAGAGAAGAATGATAACAAGAAAGATTTAAGACTTGTATTTCTTTACTCTGTTTTTCAATACAATTTTATTCTGTACAACCAGACTGAAATATATATTACAGTTATTGGGCCGGTTGAGTAATAAAGCCCATTACCCAAGAACAGTTTATTTAATAAAACTGAGACTAGGGTTACTACCGCCTCCCATATTCTAACTCCCACGTTCAGTTTTATCTAAGGTTTCTTCTTCCTTCCCCATTTCTGCGCCGTTGTCTTCAACTCTTAAATCTTCCTTTAATCGAGTGAAATTTTTGGTTGATAGAGCTTTCGTCAATATGTCTGCTCTTTGAAACTGTGCTGGAACGTGGTTAACTCTCAGCTTACCCTCTAGAACCTTCTCACGAACGAAGTGCAGATCTATTTCAATGTGCTTCGTTCGTGAGTGTAGAACTGGATTTGATGAAAGGGAGACTGAGCTTAAGTTATCGCACCAGATTATTAGGGTATTTGTGGAATTAACTTGAATTTCACAGAGCAGAGACATGATCCATGTGATCTCTACTATGGTACTCGCGATAGCTCTATACTCGGCTTCAGTACTGGAGCGTGATATGGTGGCTTGTTTCTTCGAGCTCCATGAGATAGGATTGCTGTCGAGGAAAACACAGTAACCGGTGGTGGATCTTTGATCATCAGGATCAGAGGCCCAATCTGCATCACTGTAAGCTTGTATGTTTAGGCCCTTTTTATTGTTGAGATGCAGTCCATGATTCATTGTTCCTCTCAGGTATCTTAATATGCGTTTTATTGCTTTCCAATGATGGTTGAGTGGATTGTGCATGAATTGGCAGACCTTGTTTACACTGTAACTTAAGTCTGGTCTTGTTATTGTAATGTATTGTAGTGCCCCTACAATACTCCTATATTCTGTTTCATTTGTAATAGCTTCTCCAGAGTCTTTTGATAGTCTAAGACTACTAACCATAGGAGTGGGAAGTGCTTTTGCCTGATCCATATTTGCTCTTTTTAGAAGATCCTGTATGTATCGTTTTTGGCATAGAAACATTTCTGAATCGTTTTTTCTAGTGACTTCAATCCCAAGGAAGTAGTGTAAATCACCTAGATCCTTTATGGAGAACATTTTGTCCAGATGATCAACTGTTTGATTCATAGTTTGATTGTCGTTTCCAGTGATGATAATGTCATCCACATATACTAAAATGTAAGTGATCTTTTCCTGTTTGTAATGCATGTATAATGAGCTCGGTTGTAATGTAAGTGATCTTTTCCTGTTTGTAATGCATGTGAGTTATGACCTGATCCAGTTTCACTGCTGGGTGTAGTGTGTTGTGACCCTTGGTCTCTTTGCACACTTCCATTAGCTTTGTTCCATTCTTGTAAGACAGGTATGGGATGTATTGAGAAGCTGTCTTTGTTGTGTACTTTTCCAGTTGCTTTTACATTTTTATCTGCAAATGGAAAAATACTCTCATTAAATACCACATGTCTTGAGACATAGATCCTACCATCATTGCTTAAGCATCTGTATCCCTTCTGATTATTTCCATACCCTATAAAAGTGCATGGGGCAGACCTGAGACTCAGTTTATGTTTATTGTATGGTCTCAGATATGGGAATCATAAGCAACCAAATGTTTTTAGGTCCTTATATTCAGGTTTTACCCCTAATAACACTTCTATGGGACTCTGATGTTTAAGAATTTTGGTAGGTAGTCTATTAATTAAATATACTGAAGTGTTGAAGGCTTCTGGCCAGAACTTCATAGGTAAAGAAGCCTGTGCAAGTAGTGTCAAGCCTGTTTCCACTATATGTCTATGTTTTCTTTCTGCTATTCCATTTTGCTCAGATGTATAAGGGCAAGTTGTTCTGTGAACAATGCCTTTTTCTGAAAATATTCCTTTAGTGGTTTATATTCACTGCCACCATCAGTTTGCATGATCTTGACCTCATTGCATAGCTATTTTTCTACTTGTGTTCTGAATTGTATAACAGCTTTTTGTGCATCTGATTTAGACTTTAGAAAGTATATCCAAGTGTATCTAGAGAATAAGTCAACAAAGGATATGTAGTACCTATAGCTGTAGTCTGAACCTATAGGAGCTGGTCCCCATAGGTCTGTTGCCACTAATTGTAGTGGTTTACTAATGACAGTGGTTGAATCTGCAAATGGTAATTTATGGCTCTTGCCTAATTGACAGTAAGTACAAACATATGGCAGAGATACATCAACAGAAATATTATTGCTCATAAGAATTTGCTTTACAGTGTTTATATTGGGATGTCCTAATCTATAATGCCACTGAGTAAATATTTCCTGAGTTATATCATGTGACTCAGTGCTATTACACCACATATTCCTAATGTTGCTCTTTCTTGTATTCCCAAGATTGAGTTTGTATAATCCCTTGTCCAATTTACCCTGTAACAATATGTCTTGATTTAGTAAATCCCTAACTAGGCAGAATGTAGGGTGAAACTCAAAATACACATTGTTGTCATTAGCAAATTGAGATACACTCAATATATTCTTCTTAATTTGTGGCACTCTCAATAAGTTATTGAGATAAAGAAGTCTTTTACCTGAAACACTGCTGTTTCCAACATGTGTGATTTTTAGAGCTTCACCATTCCCCATATGAATGGAATGCGTACCTGTATATTCTTTATTGCCAATATTGAGATTCTGTAGGTTGCTTGTGAGATAGTTGGTTGCACCTGAGTCTGGATACCAATCCTCTTCTGCTATCTCCTCAGGTCTTGTAAGTCTTTCTGTGTTTAGGTTCTGTGTTCTTGAATTTTCTGAATGACTGCCTTGCCTTTGATCTATTTGTGCTACATTTGCACTGGAATTATAGTTTCTCTGATTTGCTTGATTCTGTTGGTTTGGATAGTAGTCAGTATTGAGTCTAAAATAGCACTGTCTTGCTGTATGTCTAGGTTTTTCACAGATCCGACACTTAGTTCTGTTGCCATTCCATCTTCCACTTCTCCCTCTACCTCTCTGTGCATTGTTATCTCTTTGATTGAAGCTGTCTTGCCTGATATTTTGACTTTCTTGCTTCTTTCCTTGATTTCTGTTTCTTGAACTTGATGCATAATTGAGAGATAATTATGTATTGTTTTCTTTTCTTTGCTCGATTCTTCCTTCATGTGACAACAATATTGAACTAACATATTGCATATTGGGTAGATCTTGTTGTGATGAAATAATTGCTACAACTGACTCATATTCACTATCCAGACCATTCAGAATGGTTAGTATCTGCTCAGTGTCAGATACTTTGTGCCCTGCAGTATCAAGAATATCATAGTATGATTTTACCTTAGTTAGATATTCCCTCATTGACATATTTTCTTTCTTGAGATTCTGTAATTGTCTCTTATAGTACATGATTCTTGCAGCTGACTGTGTGTTGAAGTTCTGTTGTATTGCAGACCATATCTCAAATGATGTCTTGCATCCTACAATCTATGAGAGAAGCCCTGAATTGATGGATGACAGTAGCCATGCTGCCAGTAGGCTATCCTGTCTCTGATAATTGATGAACTCCTTATTGACCACTCTTTCTCCTGTGGTGTCTGTTACCATTCTTGCAGGAACAGTGGCTGTTCCATACAGAAAGTCTTCTAGTCCATACCCTGATCTTATACTGGTTTCAACTTGATATTTCCATAATATGAAGTTATTTCAAGAGTTGTTGTTACTAACTTATCCTTTGGCTTTATGATCTTGCAGGAAATCATTTCACTGGTTGATGAATCTTGATTTCTTGATCTTGACCCTTCCTGACTTTTGGCTCCACTTGTTGTTGATGATGTAACATCATCAGCCATGTTGGGTTATGAGGAAGTGCTGTTGAGAGTTCTGATATGACTATCTTCAACGATGCAGCCAACTTTCTTGGTACAAGAATTTTGGCGAGGCACTTCTAATGGGAATTCTTGATTCAGAAGTGGGTAATCTTTATCTCTCAAATGCTGAGATAGCAGAAAAATCTGAGAGCAACCAGGATGGTGAATGATGATGCTTATCTGACACCTCCTTGGATGGCTCTGTGATGATGCAGTGATTCTCTGATGAGAGCTTGATGAAAAACTGATTTTGTTACTGTCGCTTGACAGATTTCAGGCTCTGATACCAAGTTAGAAATCTTGTGAGAATTGATATGATGAAGATTGTAGAAATTAAATAAGAGAAGAATGATAACAAGAAAGATTTGAGACTTGTATTTCTTTACTTTGTTTTCCAATACAATTTTATTCTGTACAACCAGACTGAAATATATATTACAGTTATTGGGCCGGTTGAGTAATAAAGCCCATTACCCAAGAACAGTTTATTTAATAAAATTGAGACTAGGGTTACTACCGCCTCTCATATTCTAACTGCCTTATATCATTATGACCGTAAATACCTTGATTTTTTTGCTTTTTAAACAAATATCAGTTGAGTGGCTTTTGCACTCCCTAAAATATAGTGCCATAAATTTCCTCTTATGTTCTTTTGTCATCATCATCATTGTTTAATCAGAAATAAATCTGAGAAGGTGTGTGGATAATAAGAGACCATTTTGGCAGTTCATAGTAAGTTTTGTGATAGTCTGTTCAGATCCTCATTATTTTGAAGAGGTGCATCAATACTTGACAACAGCAACCTATCAACTATTATAATTATAAAATTGAATCGAAAAAAATTATAGCTATTTTAACTAGTCATTCTATTTGAATTTAATGCATATTATTTATGTACAAGGTGATAGTACAGTGATTGTATTCTAAAAATCTAAGCAGAGTGTACATAGCATTGTATATTTTATGGTGATTACTTTTGTGATAAAATTTTTAATTATCTCAAACTGAGTACCACATTGATAATAAAATGAAAGACATTATATTAAGAAGTGTTTTTGAACAATGGAGGGATTTTAAAACAAAATTGGTTAGTGGTTGGATTACAAAGATAAGAAAGCTTATGGAGGACCATAAAGAGCCGTATGAATTTTATGATGGTATTACACAAGCATAGTGGGAAGCATTTAAGAAGAATTATGAAACTAAGTAATTTAAGGTATATTTCTTTTTATTGAATACTCAACTAGCTTGCTTTAATTATTTTATAGATACCATAGTTTAAGTTCACATCCTGTTTTCAGCAAATTCAAGTCTAAAACTTAGTTTAAGTTAGAATTCAAATCTAATTCCTATTTGAAATATGACATATATCACTTACTGGTGGGATATGACATTTTTCTTAGGCATTGTTTCATGAAAGTTATATAGTTTACAAAACTAATTTAGCATATGCTATTGTAACGACCTAGAATATCAATCATTCGAATTTGGAATATTTAATTGATTTTAATATTGAAAAGTTAAATTTATAAGTTAAATAACTTGAGTTTCAAATATAATGGTTATTTGAATAATTGGAATTGTTTAAATAATTGAATCTTGAATTTAATGTAAATAAAAATGATTTCGAAAGTTGATTTAAATTCTATTTAGGTAAGAATGAAGATAGTAAACTTTAATTTATAATATTAAAGTGATTTAAAGTGTTTTAATAAAAATTCGATTTAATTAATGTGTGAAAAAAGCTTTCTAGGGATCTGCCTCAGATTTCGACGAAACCAGTTTCATTGGATCCGTAATAGTGAATTATTATATGTCGTCGAATTTCGTAGCGATCGGACGTATCGTTTGGTCGTGCGAGTTCGAAACGGGTAGAAACTATTTAAAGGAATTTAAATTAATATAATTTGATTTTGAAAATTTAACTTCTGTATATTAAGGAATTGGCTTTCGATACTAGTTTCATTGTGTTCGGAATAGGGGCATTACATATAGAATGCTAAATGGCACGCCTCGATTGGAGTTCAAAAATTTAACGTGTGAATAGTGCTTTTGACAAAAATTTCTATATAAGGCCATCATAGTTCACAAATTTACTAAACCCTAGCTTCTAACTTCAGCCACTATTAAATGTTAATTCCATCAAACGACCATAAGTCGATCGAGAGCTAGAAGAAAAATTAGCCAAAACGTTCAACACGAAACTTGTAGAGCTCGTCACCACGAACTCATCCATGGTCTTCGATCGTCGATCGATAGTCCATGGAAATGGTTGGGGGAGCACAAATGGTGGTAGTGGGTTCATGATTTTCGGCGATCATAGGTGATGAGAGGGGGTTGCGTGGGTGGTGCAAGCATGGGCGAGGGTAGGGCGGTGCATGGTCGAGGTCGCGGTAGCAGGCGCGATGAATGGCAACGACGGCACGATGAAGTCGCGATCGTGTTTTGTTTGCCTAGGTTGTGCATGAGAAAGGAACAAGAGAGGGAAAGGTAAAATTTTAAGTATAAATTTAATTAATTTTAAAGTTAATTATAATTTAAATAATCTCAACTTTTGTTCAATTTTAATTCAAACCGGAGCGCTTTAGTGATATTGGAATTTCTGTGAGCTAACTCACCTCTGGCCCACTTATATTTCTATATAAGTGTTGATAAATCTATTGTTGATTGTTTGTTGCCTGTTTGGATGATTTACTATTTTATTAGTTGGTTTGGATATATTCATGCCCCTAAAGCAGATGAGACCCCATTACGTTCCCTTGTATGAGCGGATGACCCTTTGTATACGATCCCGCTTCGAAGCGGTTGATTTATATTTTATGATTATATACTATATGTGATGCAAGGGGATAGGTTTGAGGGATCCAACAGGATTCCTCGCATTGTTGATTTTACTTTTCATATATTTTGATAGATGCGTTGAATGCCATATTTGATGACATTGATTTGATTTTGCTTATTTAGTGCTACAGTATCACTTGGCCTTACTTTTGATATTTTGAAATATTGATTTTGATTTAAAAGGGATTTTGAAGTGATCTTGAAAGTATATATTTTTTAATAATTTTTAAATTATTAAAAGGAATGAATTTGTTTTAAATAAGTAAAAAGTTATGATATTTGATGTTATAAAAGTTTCGTTTTGAGAAATACTTTAAATAAAGATTTTTGAATGGTTTATAACAAGAATTTATAAAAGTGATATTTTATAAATAAAGTATTAGATTTATAAACGGAGTTTTTATAAATATTAGAAATGGATTTTATAAATAAATTAGATTTATAAAGAAAAGGATTTATAAATGGATTTTGAAAGTTAAATGAGTTTTTTTATAAAATAACGATTTATAAATAGAATTTTATAAATAAAGAGAGTTTATAGAAAAATAAGTTTTATAAAATAGAAAGAGATTTATAAACATAGTTTTATAAATATGAAATGATTTATGTTGAGACTCGAATATGGATTTTTATATAAAAGAAATACATTCGAGTTTTTAAAAGTTAAATATCTTTTAAAGGAATGTTTGAAAATAGTACTTTGATGGATTTAATGGTTTAAAAGTAATGTTTTAGAAAATAATAATTCCAAATGGAATATAACAGTATTTAAAGTGATTTAAAATGTGATAAAACTAGTAACAGAACTTTAGGCAGCACTTCTAAAAGTGCTACCATTATAAATTAAAGATATAAATTATTTACAAATGATATTTAAATTTAATATTTTTCACTAATCCTTTTAGCATTGTTTTCTAACTTATAATAGAGAGTTTTAAAACTGGTTTCAAGTATGAATATATTTTTAACAATTAACTATGAATTTCTAAACTAAGTAGCTTTTAGAATAAAAACTTAATTTTCTATTTATTTTAAAATTCATTATTTTTACATAATATTCTCTGTAAATAATTATCGTATATTTTAAGTAGTTTTAAAATTAGTTTAACATATTAATAATTATTTTAAAGATATTTCTTTACATATATATATAAATAAGTTTTAAACATTAAATTAAGTAATTTATAAATATAATAAAGGGAGTTTCGATTTTAACACTTAAGTTAAAATAAATTGTTTTATTGAATCAACTAAAAGTGTATTGCATTAATTAATAAGTGTGGATATGCTTTAATCTTTAAATAAATGTTTTAATTTATTAATGGGTAAGTTATAGTTTTAGGTTGTTGTAAACAGTGTTTTTGGCAACACTTGTTTTTAACACTTACTATTAATTATACTTGGGAATATAGTTAGATATTTACTAATGGATATTTAATAGAAAAATACAACAAAATGGTTTTGGGTTTGTTGTGACAAACGTTGTAACAACCAATAAATTTTCCGATAATTAAAATATTGAATTTAATAAGATTTTGAAATTTAATATTGGGTGAAATAAAAACTTATGATTTATTAATGAGAATAATAGCTAGAATGAAATTTAAGATTGTTACTGTAAGGTAATTGATAACTACTCTAATGCAATTTCAATTCATGGAAATGATTGTAGATATAAAATTGGTTATAAATTGTAAATAATTAAATAAACCAATTTTTGTATTAAATGGTGGAATTGTATGTAATTAATTGGAATTGGTTAGTATAGAATAATGAATCAGTATGTGAATTTATTAGTTGGTTTGTTAACAATAAACATAGAAATGTGTTTGAATTGGTAAGTTGTAACAATGGTTTAGTTATAAATTCACTATTTAATTCATTGATAATAAATTGGAAACCAATTTACAATTAATCTACTTAAATAATGCAGAATTAAGATGATAATTATAGATTAATAATGTAATAAAACGTAGACCAATGTTAATTATACCCATAAGATGATAGTTGAGTCAATAATAAGATATAAATCAGAATAAATGAATATAATGGAATTTTAATTATAATTTAATGAATATATTACACTTATAATTGAACACTGTAATTAGTACAATGTTTAACATTGGATTTAACATAGAAATTTATTTTAAAAGATTATAACTTGCTAGGTAATCAAAAATGATGAAAATGGTTAGTTATTAAATTTGGAATTGAAAAGTGATTTAATTAATTTAATAATAATTTATTTAATTGGCATGAAAATAGCCATTTTGGCAACTGTTTCGGATTTCGACGAAACCACTTTCATTGGATCATAACGGTGAATTATTGTAGGATTTCAAGTTTCGTAGCGATCAGACTTGTTGTTTGATCGTACGGACTCGAAACACGTAGAAATCAATTTAATGAAATCAATTTGAAATAAACCAATTTTAAAAGCTAACTTCTACACACGATGAAATTAGGACTTGAAACCTGTTCCATTGTGTTTAAAAATATCAAAACATCTATTTTGATATATGGAATGACCTATTTTCATTTCGGAAGCCAAACGGGCTTTTCAGGTCGTTATTGTCGTTTCGAACTAATTCGATACGTGTGCATTTTCTTATCGGAATTTGTTCATATAAATAGCTTTCTTTCTCAAACCCTAGCAGTCCTTCAGTTTCTACTATTCGTACAATTCTTTCTATCTGTTCCTTTCTTCAATGGAAAAAATCATGGTGGCGGCGCACGGCGTTATGGGTTGGTGGAGTGGCGCGCGAAAGCATGGTAGGGGCGGCGGAGCGAGGTGGAGGCATTAGCAATGTCCGATCTTGCCGAAATCGTGGCTAGGCGACGTGGAATTGAGGTGAACTCTGGCGGTCATGCGTGTAGCAGTTGCGTATGAACATCACGATGTTAGCTAGGGTTTAGCGCTCGTACCAGGTAGCTAGCTAACGTGGTAATGTCTGAGTGCCCATATTTTATTTTGTTTTAATTTTAATTTAATTTCCAGTTGTTCTAATTTACATAAATGATACGTATGAACTCGGAATTGTGCGCTGTTTATTTCGTTGGGATAGTACCGAGATTTGGGACATTATGGAACTGGTTTGGACGTATTCTGAGACTATTCAACTTTGGGCCTTCGTTTGGATTTCAAATCGATTTGAAATCAAAGGTGAGTGTTTTAACCCACTCACAACTACTAAATTATTTTATGTTAGTTAAATTGAATTTATGATGTGATTAGAAATTGATTGGTTGATGTTGGTATATTTAAAGTGCCATTCTAGTTAAATCTAACTTTTATTGAATTTAATCGCCATTTAATTTAATATCGAATTTTAAATTGCCTGTTATACCAGTTATTGATATTTAGTCAATTGTTGTTATTTATTTGTTGATTTGAATGGTGATTGTGATGGATGTTTGATTGTTGATATTGGATGACTGGATGTTATATTTATATTGTTATAACACTGCAAGTTCTCTTAGTTGTTGTTAGAAAATCACTATGGGTTGAAATGATACATACCCGAACGATCTATAGATTAGGGAAAAATCGTTATGGGTTGAAATGATAAACCCGAGTGATTTTATGGATTTTATTTTAATTCGGGATTGCGAGTTAAAATGATATATGCCCATAAATTAAAATAATTAGGATTGAAATAATATATGTTCGTATCACTTGACCATAGGGTAGAAAATTATATACCGACATCGGATTGGTTAAATTAACGGATTTTAATACTTTAAATTTTGACTTCAGTTAAATGATATTTTGAAATAAATTGGATTTATACAAAATGAACTATTTTCGAAAATCCAAGCTTTAAATGTTGAAATTGGAATTGGTCGTAATAAATTGTTTAAAGGATTTAAATTGAAATTTCAAAGTTGAATTGTCATATATAGATGAATTTTATCGAAATTGAGTTATTGAAATATTTGAATATAACTTTTAAATCTATTTAATTTGAAGTGGTTTAAATTGATAATTCAAACATGGATTTGAAATCGATATTGATTAAATGGTTTTAAATGAGAATCTGAATTGAAAAAACCAATTTTAGTTAGTTGATTTGAAAGTTGGACATGGTCCAGATGTGTTGAAACGAAAGAAATGTTTAATTTGATATTAATTTCAACTTTATTATTTTAATATAAACTGTTTAAAATATATTATTTTAAAAATCCTGATTTTTAAGATTTTCAAACTATTAAATTAATTTAATCTATTTTAACTATTTAAAACTATTTTAAATTTATTTAATCTATTTTGAATCTATTTAAACTATTTTGAATCTATTTAAACAATTTTGAATCTATTTAGACAATTTTGAATCTATTAAATCTATTTTGAATCTATTTAATCTATTTTGAATCTATTTAAACTATTTTGAATCTATTTAAACTATTTTAAATCTATTTAAACTATCTTAAATCTATTTAAACTATTTTAATCCATTTTAAACTATTTTAAAGTATTTTGAACTATTTAATAATTTATTTTAACTATGCTAAACTATTTTAACTATTTATAACTATCTAAAATATTTTCTAAATTTCAGATTGTGTAAAGTGGAAGTATTTATATTTAAATCCTTGATTTTAAAGCGAATATGGTTAAATGATGTTATAACATAAGTTGGGATTTGAAATGGTATTTGCTAGTGAAATGACATATTTGAGTAAATATGATGATTTTGAAATGAGGATTTAATTAACCTATCTTATCGATATGATTTCGAAAGTGATATGGTTTGAATTGAATATGATATTTTGATATCAATTATGAATTGATCTTTCTGAAATGTAAAAGAATCATTCGGTGTGAAATAAGCGTTTGGTTGTTAAAGAGACCGGGATCAGATATTGTCATACTCTCTACCAATACCGAAAACCACTTTAACAACTGTTTATGTGGTGGAGATTCCAAAATGAAGTAGGATGGTTTGACGAACGTTTCTGTATGAGGTATTTACATAGCCCTGACTCCCGTGAGTCAGCTTGATGTGGCTAAAACAGGAGCCATGCCGGGCCAAGTGAGGTCGCTCCTCCTATCGGGCACATTTCTTCAATACCATATTATGACTTTGTGATTGATTTGGTGGCTACCCCTCGATTTGATTATGGGAGTGTGTTCTGAGGTGGGCGGTAGTAGCTGTTATGCGTTACCACCAGTCCAGATCCGCAAAACGGTAGTATCCTACCATGGGCATTACCTCGCGTGCCTTGTCACAAGCCTTATCACAACCATTATGAGTCTGGTTTGTGTCGTACCTATGGAGTGCTCCTTGATAGCCCACCAGTTTATGGTGGAGTTTACAGTACTATAGACTATGACATTATATAAAAACGTGTTAAATGGGATATGGGTAACGCCTTAATGCTATTTTAATACTTTACTTTACTGTGGACACTATTATAATAGCGTATTGTACTATGTATGTAGATAGTTTAACAGATCCTTAGGAGATGGAAATCCCGAACATCTCTTAAGTTATTGCACTCACGTTGGATACTGGATAGGAGATGTTAAAACCCGTAAACATCTCTGACGCCGTTACACTCATATTTATTTAATGTTGATTTAACTTACATAAGGTCTTTTAGTTCTGACTCCAGTGTTTTGTCTTTTCAATTCGCTCGGGTCAGTCTGAGCTTTCAGTGTATCAAAGGCTGCTTTTCTAGAGGATGAAGATGAAGATTTAGTACTATTATTATTTATTATTTTATCCCACTACGTCATGTTGTTCCACTGCACTATTTATTTATTTCCGTTGTATGTAACTCCGATTCTGTATTGTACAAGTGTAATCAAGTATTATTTGTAAACAGCTTCATGAACTGTTTATTTGATTATTATATTTGGTCATTCCGCTATGAGATTTTGTGTTTTGTTTTTTCTTTCTCTATTTTTTTTCTTATTTACCCCTTAACAATCCTCCATTTTGAATGGTTTGAGTCTGACAAGGGTGGTTTATTGTCGATTTGAACTGTTTAAAAAGGTGGGTCATTACAAATTTTTTGAGCAACACTTGTTTTAACCCTTAAAAATAAATAAATCTTTAAGAAGGGAGTTTCAAAGAGGAATGTTTTCAAAGTATAAAATGTTTGGGTTTGTTGTGACAATTATTTTTAGCAACACTTGTCTTTAACCCTTAAATGTAATTAAAACTTTAAAAGGAGAGTTTTAAAGATAATGATTAAATGGGATGGTTTTGGGTTTGTAGTAAATAATGTTTTAGCAACATTTGTTTTTTTAAACCCTTGTATTATATTTTGGAAGAAATATTATATATCTTTAACGATGGAATTTTAAAGATAATAACAATTATTAAAATCTTTTATAAAGAGATAGAAAATGTTATATGTTTAATTAGTAAAAGAAAAGGGGTTTATTATAACAATATTTTGGTATTAATTGTTTTAATCCTTTTGACTATATTTCCAGTAAATAAAACTTGTTAAATGATTTGTGAATACACTTATACAATTGGAATAAGTATATAAATACATTTTAAGTATTAAAAGAATAAATGAATAGTTAAATTTATAAAGACAAGCATATATCTTTTATAAAGATAAATCTAATATATATATATACAAATATATAAAGGAAGTTTTAATTAGTAAACGTGTACTAATTAATAAAGGAAGTCTTATGATTTATAAAAGAAGTCTTATTAGATAAAAAGATGTTTTACTACTAAAAAGTGTTTTAATTAATAAAGGATAAATTAATTATAAAGGGATTAAAAGTCGTTTATGTGACTTGATTATACTTGGAAGATAAGTAACAACTATGCAATGACCTTAGTTTGATTGTTTATGGGATGTTAGTACTAATATGCTTAACACTAAAAACCGAACGAGTAAGCTTCTCTATTTGTGAGAGTCAAGCTGAAGTTTAGGTAGGGACGGAGCAATAGAGCTCTAACCTATCTGCATTCTTCTAGAATGAGGAATATTTAAGCAGAAAGGTCGGAAACATGTAAAGTGTGGAACCTTGATTCCCATAAGCAAGCATTCAAGACTCGATAGTCAATTAGTCAACTATCAATCTTGTCTAAACTTAACTTAGGAAGTATACGGAATGCTTCATGGATTTATACCAATAAGAACCTCCGTGGAGGAGTATTGGTGCGAAATGCCTCTAGCTTTCAATTACTTCTAAAAGAACCAGAATTGAGTTAACCGAAAACTCATCGATTAGTTTTGAAGAGTCCGGAATCAGTAAGTATTTTACTTACTAAATACCACTTTAAAACTATTATATGGGTTCTATGTTTTGAAAGAGAATGATGGAAACCATATGTGGTTCCGAAAATCTGTTGCATTGATGGAATCCATATGGGATTCATTATGTGATCGAGTCTCATTGGAAACTCGTGTGAAGATGTTGAACGTAGCCTCGACATCAGAAAAAGACTAAAGACAAAGAGGATGCATGATCCTGGGTTCAACTAACCCAAATAGGGGGTACAACAACTCCATTATCTATAGTATGCTTATCGATTCGTTGCGCATGGGGAGTTGATGATACTCAGTTCATGTGTTAGGGCATAGGCTGGTTGTGTTTACCTTATGGTTTATTCTATCTAGAGATATACAACGCTTAGAAGGTATTTTATAACCCTTGTCATAGGTGATTGGTCTCAATATGGCTTACGAGTATACCGTGGAGGTGTCTGTGGAAAATCCATTTATACGAATGTCCCTTAGCGGTTTTGTTTGTATACCTGAATATGCTGTCAAATGTAATCAATGTAACCATTTTAGCCATGTTATATTTATATTAAACACCTTAGACGTTATTATAATATAACAGGATTTTATATATAAATGTTTCGGTTATCGTAAGGTAAAAATCCGTCCGTGTTTATTTACGGCGTGGTTTTACGAGATACCTTTATTCTTTAAAGGGTTTTACAAATATAGTAATTAAATTTACTTGAGTTTTCTCCCGCTGGTTTAACAAACCAATCCGAGTGTTATTCTTCTTATAATGCTCGGGTCAGCCCTGTGTATATTTTCGGACATCGTTGATGATTCATTAGAGCTCTAGCAGAGAAGCTGGATGATTATCTATCGTAGATTTTATGTCCGCTGCATTGCTTTGTTTATTTCAGGAATTGTAAGGACAGGAAAATATAAATGTCCAGGCTGATGATTGTGATTTGTTGTTGTACTCTGATGGATGTATGTATATTACAGTTTCTCTTTTGTAAGGATCATTGACATTATATTATATGTTGTTCCACTGCGATTGTGTGATTCTATGTTGTTTTAGTTTCTTTTTCTCTTCTTCTTCTTCTCTTCTCTTCTTCTATCTTCTTTATTTCCTATAACTGTTTGCATCTTCATCCAATTTGGGTTGGACACGTGTGGTATATTGTTAACTCGAACCGTTTGGTTTTACGGGACGTTACAACCACTGTTTTTTGCAACATGCAATTACTAGAGGAGCACTGTATTGTTGTAGGATCGATTTCACCCTAGAGGGGGGGGGGGTGAATATGGTGATACTAGTAATAATAAAAATTAATGCGGAAATATATATAATAATTGCAGCACAGATAATAGAAGAATAATAAAAGCAGAAATAAAACAACATAGATTTACCCAGCTTCGGCAAAACCCTACTTACGTGCTGCCCCCAAGGTTTCTACTAGAAATTAAGTAGTCAGATGCTTACACACGTAAACTTGCGACACCCGGTATCGACTAACCTAACTCTATGCTCAAAACCCTGCCACAACTCAGCCACCGAGTTGTGAATTCTCGAACTACACCACCGTAGTTCGTCCCTAATCACACGACTAAAAAGTTACACAGTTTAAAAAAGAAAATTACAACTGAAAATAAAAAAATTAAACAAAACCCTATTTTAATACTTTAATCCCAAAACAAAAATAAAATAGAGTCGGCCTACTATTATAACTTGAGAAAATAAAAATCGTCTCCCCTTTGTGTTTTTTTATACTTCAGGCCGATCACTTTTAGTTTCTTCCAATCTGGAATTAGGGCTTTGTTAATTTGATGTAGCCACTTGAAAAATTGATCCTCGAAACTTTTACTCGTATGCTTTTAATTCACTTCGATGCTTCCTTGATCAGTTGAATTGTTCACGGCTGCTTCAAATACGTCGAGCTCGAATGTTAAAATGGTATGTGATTTTCTTATTCGATTTTGAATTTGCTCGACTTCGATTTGAGTTATATATTTGTTCGTGATTTAGTTGCTTGCTCTCTTATTTCGCTTGAACTCGAATGCTCCTTTTGCCGATGATGTTAATGGGGTTTTATAGGGATTAAATCCCTAAATATTCGTTCGTATAAATTGCTTTGAATTCTTCATGAATGTATCCCTTGCGTTGCTTTGTGCTTGGACGATGTTGATTTATTCTGACTTGTTCAATTCGAATATTTTTCTGTTATGATTTGCTTGGTCACCACGGCTTGCATTTGGTTTTTAGAATCTTGTTCATCATGCTTGTGACTTTTGTTGAATTTGTTCATCTCGGCCTTGACTTGATTTGAAAATGCTACCTTGATTTTTGTTCAAACTGCATCACTTGTTCATCTGATTGATTTCACTTGATTTTTGTTCGAACCGTTGCCTTGTTTATCATGTTGAATTGTGACTCATGCAACTGCTTCACTGTTTTATGATTTGTGAACATATGTATAAATTTGTCACTGCATATAACTTTGTATTTGTCCATTGTAGTCATTTCTGCTGCTTTGTATTCATGTTAGCTCATTTTGAATTCATTGTGGCATATGTATTTGTTCATGTTGGTTTGAGTCTTGTCCTAGTTGCTTTGTACATGTCTACTGTTGAACTTCTAAGCCTCTGAACTGATATGTCTGGATCATCTTGAAGTATGGTTCTTGCCTTTGTGTTTGTAGCTTGATTGCTTGCATATTGAACTGGTCTGCATTTGCTCATTTGAGCTGCTTTCTACATTCATGCCTGAAATTATATATATATATATATACATATATATGCATATGTGTTTATTTTGCATTTATGTGGTCTGCACTATGTACATGTCTTGATTCATGTTGCATTTCATTTACTCTGGGTTGATACACTTGGTTTTGGTCTGAAGCTTTTTGGATTCTCTTGCATACTTTGAGTAATGATGGTCTCCATACATATATACGTACATATATATGTATGTGTGTATGTGTGGTTGACTTGATTTCATCTCTTTGAAAAAAATAGTCACTTGATTACATGTTCACAACTATTTGTGCACTCCTCTGTTGCTCGAGTACTTGCGTCATTTGGCCTTTGTTGGCTGGTTCATTGAACTGATATATGTGTATACATATATATGCATATATGTATACATGTGTATGTACTTCATGTTCCCTCTGGAGTAGTTCTTGTAATTTGCATTTCTTTGCATTGCTTCGAGTTGAACTGCTGCTTGCATATCCATATATACTGATATGTATTTGTGAGCCTAGTTACATTTATGTTATCGTTGAGGCTTCACTTGTAGTCAAGTTCATACCTGAATACTTGATAGTTTACTTTCTGTTTCAAACAGTTCATTGTGTTCTCTGGCATTGTGCTTTGCACTTGAGTTCCATTATACATATACTTGAATATTGTGGACATGCATATGTCTTTGAGTTGCATTCTCTGTTCATCCCCATGCTGGTCTCTAGTTCCACATGTTGATACATTTTCCTTGAACTTGTCTGGCTTTTGGGTTATGATGATTTGGTCGAGATTGGTTGCAGTATTGTTTTCACACTTGGTTGTGTACATATGAGCTGTTCTGGTCTGATACATCATTTCGATTGCACTTGAGTCATGTTGAGTCTGCCATGTTTTTTTGAGCATTTCCTTGACCATCATTGCTTGTGTTCAAGCATTCGAACTACTCTGTGGTAATTTAGAAACTTCATGTTGGTCTTGCTAATTGATCTGGTCATATTCATGTGTACTGATGTCCCTTGGCTGGAATTCGAGATGCTGAGGCAGTGCACATGCATACGTGTACACATGTGTAGATGCAGGCTTTAGTTTATTTGAAACTTTGTGACTTGTTTTCGTATTGCACTTGAGTTGAATCTAGCCATGGCTCGGGTTTGACCTTGTGCTCACTTGTCCCTGCAATTTTATCAAGTGTATATCGGTGTGCACGGCCTTGTGACATATACAGTGATATACTGTGCATGTTACAAGCTGTTCGTGTAATATGAATTCAAAACGAAAATGATGACGAACAACCCAAATAACTGAGGCAAAAAATATTTTCAAAAACACACACTTCATTTTGAACTGCAAATATTTCTTTTTCAATTTTACTGCGTTAGTGTTTATTTTGCAGATAATTCAGATGCTGGATTCAATCTGGAATGGAGTTGAAGATAAATACGAGTGAATGTGTGATATGTAGTGAGGTGAACATTGTGAATTGAAATTTGCGATGTAATCGAAATTGTGATGTAATTGAAATTGTGTATATATAGTGGGAGCTCAAATTTGTACTATTCAAAATTGCAATATAATATTTGTTTGAATAAAATATTCGTTTGAATTTAAATTCCGTGTTATTTATTTTATTCAACAAATATTTATTATGTGAAAAATAAAATAGTACAATATCAAATACATTTAAATGAATATATATATATATGTGTGTGTGTGTGTGTGTGTGTGTGTGTGTGTTTATCATCATCAAACAAAAATCATAGGCTATTATATTCTACAATCTCCCCCTTTTGATGATAACAAACATACATTAAGATTTTGACTCTATTAAATGTATTTGACCTTGATGAATTCCATTTGCTCCCCCTATTTGAATGCTTCCCCTTCATATATTTGATGAAAATAAATAAAAATATGCAAATGACCCTAGATGAAAATATGCAAATAAAAAATATGTCTTGGCTTAATTGCCAAAATCTTAACTTCACTCTCCCCTTTTTGTTATCAGCAAAAGAGTAATAGTGTTAGAAAAATAGAGATAAAGTGATAGACATTAATACCCAATCGAGTATAAATATTAAATTTCAATAAAAAAAATCAGACAAAAATCATAAATGCTCTATTAGGCACATATTCCACTTTAGAGTGATATGGGTGATGTCGACATATAAAACCATATAGTTGTGTCTATTTGTGGTATATTTATATCAGGAATTTGAATATCTACTAACCATGCATAACCGTTAGGACTTTTAAATGAGATTAGTAGTATTCCCAATTTAAAAAAAACGAATTTCAAGCATCTTCTAACCACGCATAACCACGAGGACTTTTAAATGGGATTAGAATCAACTCGTCTATTTAATAATCAATTTTGATATGTGTTCCATACATGCATAACCATGAGGACTTTTAAATGAGCGTGAAAGCACATAAACAAATATTCCAAGTAATTCACCCATGCATAACTGTGAGGACTTTTAAATCAGAGTGAATACTATGGATGTTTTTATTACAAAAAAAATAAAAAAAATAAAAACGAATAATTTCCTATTTAAAATACAACATTTTGACATACTATATTGGATTTTGATGAGTGATGGTCGTTAGAAATATGATAGAAATAGAGATGGTCATGGAATTTTTACCAACAAATGTTATTATAACTCTTGTTTAAATTTTTAAAGAAATTTACTAAATATACTTTCTCAAGTCATAATATATGATTAATATCAACACTCATCACTTTTTCAATCACTATTTATCTTTTCGATAATCAGTAGAGAGTCAGATTAGTTAATGTAGTCATTTAAATTCAAAAATAATTATAAAATCAAATTTTCTAAAATGACTAATCTGAAACGAAGTCAATATAAACTATTTTCTAGAAGGGGTTTTATAAGAAAAATGTCTACTAATTGAAAATCAGTTGAAATAAAAAATATGCAGATATTTTCTTTGAAAAATGATGCAACTACTGAATGTCTCAACATAAAACTCGTTCTACTAGTAATTTTTCTATCAACTAGTTTACCAGTGTAATCTGCATCTGAATTTCCCTTTGACTCAAGGTTATCATTAGATAGATATCATAGACCAAATCGTGGAGTTGCAACAAATACCTTATAATCCTTTTTATAGTTTTTAAAATGCGATTCCTTAAGGATTTGATTGAAAACGTGCACATAAACAACTAGTGAACATAGTATCAGATCTAGAAGCAGTAAGATAAACAAATATATCCACGTGTATTTAGAGTAATCATCAACCAATACAAAAACAACATCTTTTATCACCTAAACTTGCAATAAAGTTAGTCCAAAAAAATAGTTCAATGATGAAAAGATGATTGGTCAATATTTTTGCACAAATCAGAATCAAAATCATCATTTATTTCCTTATCACATAACTGGCTGAATTAAATCAGATTATGATGCAGATTTTCACATTTAATATATCGTTCAAGATAAATGTACCGTTACCTATTTTACCTTCACGATAATTTTTCATTGTTACCCATTGTGACTCTGCCACCTTTGTACTAGGCTAAGGAACTTTGATTTGTTGCCCGTCGTATGCCTGGAACAGCCAGAATCAAGGTAACACTATTATTGTTCCTTAGCCTGCCACCATACCTACACGAGAAAAGATTTTTGTGACCTATTTGTTTTTATAGGTCCATGGTTGTTAGTGACAAAAGATTTTGAAAAATATGTTTGTGTAGACCCAAAATAATCTATATTTGTTCCTTTCGGCACCCAGATTTTTTTGACTTTAAGGGATTTTATACTCGTGCCTTTTGGAACCCAAATTGGTATGGTTTTCATGTGTTTGGTTCTATACCAGCAATTATAGTGATTGTGTCCAATTTTTCCACAAATCGTGCACTCGGATTTGACATGATTAATTTTACTTCTAACTCTTTCAGATTGAGTGTACCCAAGTCCTTCTCTAACAGTATTGACAGTTTGTTTCCCCAATAGCATATTTAGTGATTTTTCTCCTTTAGAGAATTTCTCTAAAATTGTAGACAATGATTGGACTTGTGTTTTGAGAGATTCATTTTCATTCAATAACAAGGTGCACTTTTTAATAGAATTTTCTCTCCTTGTGTTTTCACTTTCTTTCAAAATCATAATTTCATTTTCAAGTGATTTAATTTTAATTTCTGATTTTTAATCTCTTCTTCAAATGATGGACACTTATCACACTTAGGGCTCTTATTTCGATAATTTTTAACCAATTGATCAAGCTGTTTATTTAGTTCTATTAAACTATCTCTTTGTGATTCAATTTTAGTGTACTTCTCCCTAAGTCATTCAAAACAGCATTTACTTCATGAAAATATATAAGTAATTCTGAGTGAGTGAGTTTTGATACCTCGCTTGGCTCGTCATCATCGCTATCAGTTATTTCTCCTCGAAGACACAGATCTGCTTTTCATCTCACTACTAGTGCTTTTATTATCATCATCACTTTTATTCCAAGTGGTTGCAAAAATTCTCCTTTTCGATTTCTTTCCTTGGTCGAGTCGATTCTGAGGACAATTGGGCTTGATGTGACTGGGTTTATCGCTTGTGACAAATGACCTCTTGCTCTTCTGGGTTGTCTAGAACTTTGACTATTTTGCTTTTTAATTATTGATTTAGAGCTGGATTTTCGTATTTGTGGTTCCACCTTTTGAATCTCTTTATTAACAGTGTCAATTCAGCTGCTCCATCATCATCATCATCACTTTTTGTTGTTCCTTTGAGAGCTATTGATTTCTTTCGAGTATCACCTCCTTCATGTTCTTCCTTGAATTTTATTTCTAGCTCATAAGTGGTGAGACTTCCGATGAGTTCTTCAACTTTGATTTGTTATAGATATTTTGATTCTTGAATGGCAGTAACTTTCGCTTTAAAATTTCGTGGAAGGACTCTGAGGATTTTTTGGACTATTTCCAATTCTGTGTATGGTTTTTGAGAGCTTTTAATTTGTATATGAGATTAGAAAGTCATCCATACGTCTCTTTGACAGTCTCATCCTTGGCCGTTGCGAAGTTCTCGTATTCGCTACTAAGCATGGCAAGGCGAGATTCTTTGACTTGAGATGTTCCTTCGTGAGTCACTTCAAGTGTGTGCCAAATTTCCTGTGCAGTTAGACAATGTGAGACACGATTAAATTCAATTTGATCTAATGAACAAATAATAGAATTCATAGCTTTAGCATTAGCATTCTGCAGTTTATTTTCAAGATCTGTCATTGATCCATCGGTTTTTCAATTTCTTGATTATCTACCACTATAGTTGGTGTCCTATATCCCGTCTCAACAATATTCCATGCATCTATGGTTTTCAGAATTTTCATTCTATTTTTCCAGTAAGCATATTCACCATTGAACATGGGTGGTCTAACTATGGACTGACCCCCAGCAAAAGCATTATTAAAAGAATCCATTTAAAAAAATTAAATTTTTAAAAACAAATTTTGGTTTTTGAAAAATCAAATTTTTTAAAAAAAAATGTTTTTTGTTCCTAACTCCGATACCACTTGTAGGATCGATTTTACCCTAGAGGGGGGGTGAATAGGGGTGATGCTAGTAATAATAAAAATTAATGCAGAAATATATATAATAATTACAGCATAAATAATAGCAGAATAATAAAAGAAGAAATAAAACAACATAGATTTACCCAGCTTCGGCAAAACCCTGCCTACGTGCTGCCCCCAAGGTTTCTATTAGAAATTAAGTAGTCAGACGCTTACACACGTAAAGTTGCAACAACCGCTATCGACTAACCTAACTCTACGCTCAAAACCCTACCACAACTCAGCCACTGAGTTGCAAATTCTCGAACTACACCACCGTAGTTCGTGCCTAGTCACACGACTAGAAAGTTACACAGTTTAAACAAGAAAATTACAATTGAAAATAAAACAACTAAACAAAACCCTATTTTAATACTTTAAGCCCAAAATAAAAATAAAATAGAGCCGGCCCACTATTATAACTTGAGAAAATAAAAATCGTCTCCCCTTTGTGTTTTTTTATACTTAAGCCGATCTCTTTTAGTTCTCTTCCAATCTGGAATTAGGGCTTTGTTAATTTGATGCAGCCACTTGAAAAATTGATGCTCGAAACTTTTACTGGTATGCTTTCAATTCACTTCGATGCTTCCTTGATCAGTTGAATTGTCAACGGCTACTTCAAATACGTCGAGCTCGAATGTTAAAATGGTATGTGATTTTCTTGTTCGATTTTGAATTTGCTCGACTTCGATTCGAGTTATATATTTTTTCGTGATTTAGTTGCTTGCTCTCTTATTTTGCTTGAACTCGAAAGCTTCTTTTACCGATGATGTTAATGGGGTTTTATAGGGATTAAATCCCTAAACATTCATTCGTATAAATTGCTATGAATTCTTCATGAATGTATCCCTTGCGTTGCTTTGTGCTTGGACGATGTTGATTTATTCTGACGGGTTCAATTCGAATATTTTTCTGTTATGCTTTGCTTGGTCACAACAGCTTGCATTTGGTTTTTAGAATATTATTCATCACGCTCGTAACTTTTGTTGAATTTGTTCATCTCGGCCTTGACTTGATTTGAAATTGCTACCTTGATTTTTATTCGAACTGCATCACTTGTTCATCTGATTGATTTCACTTGATTTTTGTTCGAATTGTTGCCTTGTTCATCATGTTGAATTGTGACTCATGCAACTGCTTCACTGTTTTATGATTTTTGAACATGTGTATAAATTTTTCACTGCATATAACTTTGTATTTGTCCATTATAGTCATTTCTGCTGCTTTGTATTCATGTTAGCTCATTTTAAATTCACTATTGCATATGTATTTGTTCATGTTGGTTGGAGTCTTGTCCCAGTTGCTTTGTACATGTCTACTGTTGAACTTCTGAGCCTCTGAACTGATGTGTAACGACCCGTAAAATTTCGATAATTAAAATTGTTCAATTAATAAGATTTTGTAATTTAGAGTTGAGAGAAATACGAATTTGTAATTTAATAGTGAAATAATAACTAGAATGAATTGTAAAACTAGTAGTGTAAGTTAAATTTTAACAATTCCTATGGAATTCCAATTGATTGAAATAAAGTAAATGGTATAACTTGGTTATAAAGTGAAATTAAGGAAACAAATGTAAATATTTAATTTTTGTATGAAATAGATAGTTAATGGTAGTTGAATAAAATTAGTATTATATAAGAATTGTAACATTTGTTCGTGGATAATGAATTCATAAGTGTAATTAAAGGTTATGATAACGATTGTTATAAGTTACCTGTTTATTTGGTCTATTAAATTAAATTGGAAATCAATTAGAATTAAATGAACTTTAATGTTACATTAATAAGAATAAGGCAATAACCATAAATCGTGAATGTAATAAAATGAACAGAAATATTAATTTTATTTATGATGTAATGATTGATTTAAATAAATAGTGAAATCAAGATAAACAAATCAATTTGGGATTTTAAATTTTATTTAATGGGTGAAATTGACAAAAATTCAATTTAACTGAAATATAGTAATTAATACAAATAAAAGATAGAGATTTAAGGATATTCATGTAATGAAGTATAAAACATTGTTAACTATGTTATAGAATGATAATTGATTTAATTAAAAGATTGAAACCAAATAAAATCAATTTATTGTAATTGAATTTTTATTAATAGGATAAATGGAAGTTGAAATTGAACACTGAAATTATTGAAATCATTAACACTGAATTGATATGTAAACTTATTTTAATTTATTATAAATGTCTAAGTGATTAAAATGATGAAATAGGTTAATTTATAAATTTTGAATTAAAAGGTGGTTGATTAATTTAATATTAATTTATTTAATTAACTGAAATATAGCCATTTTGGCCACTGACTAGGATTTCGACGAAACTAGTTTCATCAGATTCGTAACGATGAATTATTGTAGGATTTCAAGTTTCGTAGCGATCGGACTTGTCGTTTCATCGTACGAGCTCGAAACGCCTAGAAATCAACTTAATTGAAATTAATTTAAATCGATTTGAAATAAGCTGATTTTAACATAACTTCTTCATACAATGGAATTTGGACTTGAAATCTGTTCCATTGAATTTGAAATCATTGAAAACATCTATTTTGATATATGGGATGACCCATTTTCGTTCCGGAGTCTGAACGGGCTTTTCGGGTCGTTTATCGTTCAACTTTCAATCCAAATCAATCTGGTCCATTCTATTTTTAGCTTTGTCTATAAATACTCTGTTATAAACCCTAGTCACTTCTTATTCCTCATTTCTATACGTACAATTCCATTTGCTCCTCCTCATTCCAATGGCAGACAAAACCCTAATTCCCAATTGCAATTTCAAATCAAATTCAAATCCAAAATTAAAACTCCTCAAACACTATCAAATTATATATCGTTTTGAAGCTCTCGATGAGCGCATCTCTATTCCGTGATTCATTTTTCAATTTGATGCACTGTTTGTCTGGAAATTCATGGATTAGTTCCGGCCGTTCATATGGATTTCTGACGATCCAACGGCGGATCGTCGACCAATCGACGATCGGCTGGTGTCGTTGCGAAGAGGGTGTCGAGAGGGTCTTAGAGGTGCCATTCGTTTGTTCCTTTGATCGATAGTCTTGCCAAAAAATGGCTACAAAGCGGCGGTGGCGGCGGGACAAGCGATGGAAGCGGGGTGTGTCGCGCGCCATGGCAGGGCACGGCCGTGGTCGGCCTGAGAAGAGGGAAGTGATGGTGGTGCCGGATCATGATGGAGATGGCCAGGGTTTAGATGAAGAGAATGTGGCAGGTGACGTGTAAAGATATGCCTTTTTTATTTTAATTAAATTTAATTTTTTTTAATGATCTAACACGCATAACTTTTACATACGATGTCTGTTTTACGCGCGTTTTTCTCCGCTAGGATCGTATCGAAATTCCAGACATTTTGACACTAGTTTGGATGAATTTTGAGACTGTTTGAAATTTGGGTTTAAATTGGATTTAAATTCAATTTAAATTCAAAGGTGAGTGTTTTAACCCACTCACAACTTCTAAAATTTCTTATGTTAGTTAAATTAAATTTTGATGTGATTAGAAATTTATTTATGGTTGTTTGATATATTTAAATCGTCATTCTAGTTAATTTGAATTTGAATTAAATTGTCATTTAATTTATTATTGAATTTAAATTGCCAGTTAATCACCTATAATTGATAACCTGTTATTTGTTGGTATTTATTAATTGATTTGGATGTTGCATTTATATTGTTTTAACTGCAAGTTCCGTATGGGTTGAAATGATACATACCCGAATAATCAATAGATTAAGGAAAAATCGTTATGGGTTAAAATGATAAACTCGAGCGATTTATGGACTTTGTTATTAAATTCGGGATTGCGGTTTGAAATGATATATAACCATAACGTTTTAAATTGCGGATTGAAATGATAAATATCTGTATCACTTGACCCTAGGGTAGAGAATTATATACGAACACCGGATTGGTTAAATTAAATGATTTTAAAATCCTTAATTTTTGAATTTAATTAAATGATATTTTGAAATAAAAATTTGATTTATGTAAATTGAAGTATTATTGGAAAATCAAGTTTATGATGAAATGTGAATTGGTTTAAAAGGAATTGCTTTAAGAAATTAAATTGGAAGTTTAAAGTTAAAATTTTAAGTATAAATGAAATTCTATCGAAATTAAGTTATTGAAGTTGATTGAAAATACTTTGAAATATTTTGAAATTGGATGTAACGACCCGATATTTTAGACCATTCGCATTCGCACATGTTGGACTTGAATTGTTCAAAATACCACGTTGTAAATAAAAATTTGGCAAACTCATCATAAACAGTAAATAAATAATCACAGATAATAGACACAGAGTAATATAATGCAGCTGAAACAAAGAAATAGTAGTTCATGAAGCTACTATATAAATACATCAGAGTTAATTAAGATACAATAGGAATACCAAGATACAACAGGAGTAACAGTATGATAATCAGCTACAACTCAGAATACAACTGGAATCAACTGGATAACAAAATGAATAGATATATGGTTCTTCAAAGCAAAACTCCAGCTCCAAAGGTGAGTCTCAAATGCTGTATCACTCAGTCTGACCCGAGCGTAAAGAAAAACACAAAACACTCGAGTCAGGACATACATACTTATACAATGTAAACCAACTCAAGTGAACTGTAATAAAGGTACAAGTAACTCAAAGGATGCTTGGGATCGCCCATCCTCTAAGGATCCGTTAAACTATTTACTATGTAGTAATATTGCGCTATTATAATAATGTCTAATCATAAAATAAACATACTTTAAAATAGCATTAGGGCTTTACATTTAATCTGAACTCACCCTAACACGTAATAGTGCCAATAGTCTATACAGTACCTGCATACCTCGAAAGGCTATGAGAAGATACTCCATAGGTACGACACAAAAAGAAACTCGTAGTAAAGCTCGCTATGGTAGGTGACACGGCACAACTAGGCAATGCCAAGGTAGATATACCAATTACGCATCCGGACTGGTGGTGACGCATAGCAGCCACTATCGCCCACCTCGAACAACACTCCCAAATCAAGGGTGCGCACCAAATCAATCACAAGTAATAGAATGGTATCAAAGAAGTGTGTCCGACCAGAGATGCTACCTCATTGGCCCGTCAATCGCTCATGTTTTAGCCACCTTATGCCAACTCACGGGAGTTGGGTCCACGCATATACCTCAGGATCGTCGCCACCATCCTACTTCATTCTGGAAACTCCACCGCGTACACAGTTGTTAAAGTAGTTTTCGGTATCGACAGAGAGTATGTCCATATCCGATCCCGGTCTCTTTAACAACCAATCGTTATTATAACCCGTGGTTATAATTTTAAAATAATATTTTATACTTCAAAATAGAATATCATTTCAAATCCAAATCTTTATCAAAATAACGATTAAATCAATTCCAAACCATTTCAATATATTTAAAATATCATATCATTTCAAAACTTCATTTCAAATCATTTCAATATATCAAAATATCATATCTTTCCAAAACTTCATTTCAAATCATTTAATATATCCAAATATCATATTCAAAACTTCATTTCAATTCATTTAATATATCAAAATATCATATCTTTCCAAAACTTAATTTCAAATCATTTAATATATCAAAATATCATATCTTTTCAAGACTTCATTATCAAATCATCATTTGAGTTCAAATCCAAATATTCAACTTTAAATACCTTTTAAATTCAAAGATATCATTCATTTACTATCATTTCAAGTCACCTTTTAAATAGTTTATATTTCAATCAAAATAATTCATCTAAACCATTTAAAAGTGTAGTTATTATACTTCCAAATCAAGTATTCAATTTCCAAAGTTTTAAACTATTCTGAGTTCATTTACTAAGTTAAAAACCATAAACATTGAAAATTTCATCCTTTCACAGCATTCAGAAAAAGCTGTTATAAGTTATTCTTGAAAACATTTTAATTCAGCAAAGACAACATTTTAAAACCGCTGTTAAATCTCAGTTTAGTTGAAATTTAGTTTAAAACAGCAAAGACAGCATTTTCAGAAATGCTGTAATAGCTTAGGTTTCAAATTAAAGGTTTTAATTAAATTCAGCAAAGACAGCAGACCACTACAACATTTACAGAACTACTGTAATAGGCCTTTATTAAGTTTTTAGCCTTTTAAATTTACTACAGCAACTACAGCATTTACAGAACTGCTGTAATAGCCTCTTTATAAAGCTTTTAGTTTATTTACAGAAACCATAGCATTTCTGAATGCTATTAAAAGTATTTTCTAGATTTTTGTGCATTTCCAGCAAATAATAAACTTCAATTTAAACCATTTAAACATTATAAAAATCATATTTTTAACATTAAAAAATGTTCATTAAAAATACTCTTTTAACTTATGATTTTTATAAAGTAATTTTTACAATAAAATCCAACTTCCAATAAATCACTCATTAAATTCAAGTGTATAATTTTCCAAATTTTGCATTTGACAATTTATTAACACTTACATTTAAATTACCATTTCACACATTAAACTAAATTTCCAATTTATATAATTAATTTAAACATTTAATTAACACCAAATTTCACATTTCCATGTCAAGTTAAAATTTTAAAATTTTACATTTAAGCATTCATTAATTTAACCATTTTAGTTCATAGAAAAATCAATAATACTTTATCAAGTCATTTAAATTCAAATTTAAATCAAATTATCATATTTCCCATTTTCCAAAAAAAAAATTCCATTTTATTCAGAACTTAAATTCATTTTTAAACCAAAATCCAAATTTCCAAACTTAAGTTATATTTCAAAATTTCAATTTAACCATTTATTTATTTACATTTTTAACTTATAGAAAAATCATAATTTCTTTATTTAAACAATTTAAAAATCTATTTAAATCAAATTTCCATAAAATTTTCAATTTTAAAATACTTAAAAATAATTCAAAACACTTTAAAAATTAACCACGGGTCTGTATATAGTTTTCTAACCTATGTCAAGTGATACAGGCATGTATCATTTCAATCCGCAGTTTACAAAGAAAAATCCGGGTTCTATCGTTTCAAACCCGCAAATCCCAAGTCAAAATAAATTAAATAAAACCGTTCAGGCCTATCATTTCAGCCCGTAATGATTTTTCTCCTATTCTACAGTCCGTTCGGGTATGTATCATTTCAACCCATAGTGATTCTATACTAACAGGGAACTTGCAGTGTGATAAACAGATATAAATGAACAGTTAACCATATATAGCAGTAACAGATGATATGACAGATAAATAAACAGGTTTAACATCATATAATATATAACATAAGCAGGTATAACATAATATAATAATTCTACACTTTCACTTGCTATCAATTCACAGTTATAAGTACAAATGTCAGGCATGATTATTCACCTTTTTACGCTGGAGTTAGCGATCAAAACACACAGAATAGATTCCAGAAAGCACAACAAGCACGATACAGCACGACTTTTGATTTGAATGAATAGAGAGCCTTGATATTTATCTTGTAAACAATAACCAAAACAAGACAATATACACATAAATATTCAACACAAAATAATGTTGAAACAATGAAGATAAGAAGCAACAAAGGAATATATTACTTGGCCATGCTTTAACCATTAAAATGCTTGTCCTAGGAGATTCTTGGGCTCAGCCATGATCGGGTCTAGACCTGAAATGCTCGGCTATGGTCAGGTTTGTGGAAGACAAAGCAAGGGTAGGTGAAAAGGTAGGAGTTTGTGAAGGCAAAGAGGCATGGAAATGAGTTTGGTTCACCATCTAGGCTCGGCCTAGTCATTGTTTGGGCTCAACCATGCTTGCTCCAGATCTGGATAGAGGTCAAGTGATGGCCAGAGATTAGGTTATGGTGGTGGTGGAGCAAGGGAAGGTGGCCAAGGTGAAATATGAAGGGGTTGGTGACATATGTGTTCGGCTGGTATGGTTTTGGTGGAGTTTTGCATTGATTTTGTGGCGATGCTTCAACATGAAGGCATGACCTGAATTTTGGTCAGAGGAGGGGTTGATGGCTGCTGTAGATGGAGGAGGTGGTGATTGTGGAGAAGTGGCCGAGCAAAGCTAGAAGAGGAGCAAACAAAAATCATTGAAATTGTGAAGAAGAGAAGAGATAAATGAAGCCATTAGCATTTTCTTTCATTCTTTGAAGCCGTGAGTTTTAGGGGAGATATGAGAAACATTTACACGTGAATTTGCAAAGGAAAGTCATGGGTGAAGCAAGGAGATGTGTACGGCTACAAGGAAAATGAAAAGGCAATTGGAAAATCGAAAGGCAAGTATATGAAAAGTCAATGGAAAATGAAAGGTTTAAGTCTCTTTGTATTTCTATTTTCTTTTAAACAAAATAAAGCAAATAAGTTTCAGTAAAATAAAAATAAAAGCTGAACAAAATAAAAAGAAAATTTAAGGAAAAATAGAAAATAATTAAGAAAATAGCTAATATATTGAAACTAGCATTTAAAAATTGTAAGCAAAATACAATGAACATTGGAAAATTATAACTACACTTTAAAATGTTTTTAAAAATAAAATATATATATATACCATGTCATATTACACATATTAGAACATGGTTTGACAAACAAAAATATTATTTATATAAATTAAAATAAACAATTTTGTTAAATAAATCAATTTACACACAATATTGTAAAAAGCATAACTTTCACAATATCAATCGGATTTCAACGAAACGAAAAGCAGTATTCTTGAAATTTAATTTATTTTCATAATAAAAGATAAAATTAAAAAATTCAAACTTTTAAAATTTTAAATTAAAAGTCAAAGTTTGACTATATTGACAAAAATTCACATTTCTGGAAAATACTCTATTTATTCATGTTTGGAATTATAATTCACATACAAATCAAAATTTACATTTTAAAATAATTTTTTTTTATCTATTTTAATAAATAAAATAAAGTTTTTAAATTAGAAAATTCAATTTTAAAATAATTGCAAAATACAGAGTTGTTACACTCTCCCCAACTCAAAACTTTTTGTCCCCGAAAAGTAATGAGGTACGGAAAAGCATAGGAAAGATAAAATGAAATAAGATTAAGACAAGATGACAAGAAGATTGAAATTATACCTGATAACTGCTGTTATGGGTAAGTTTAACAAGGTGGAGATGATTTTCCCAAGATCCTCCAAAATCAAGAACACAAGCATGAAAAAGATCATCGAGAATCTGATTCACCCTTTCCATTTGACCGTCGGTCTGTGGATGGTAAGCAGTTCTCAGGTTCAGAATAGGGAGAAGTAAGAACCACAGAAGAGATAGAAAAGTTAAATGATGAAGGAAAAAGTGAAAGAAAGACTAGAATAATTTATTAAGCACAATACGAAAAACACGATTCATCAAATCAACAAAGAGAGCAGGAGCATTAGTCAAACCAAAAGGCATGACTAACTATTCATAGAAAAACCATTCTCAGTACGGAAAGCAGTCTCAGGAATACTTTCCTCAGCAACACTGAGTTGGTGAAAATCAGGGGTAAGATCATACTGAGAGAAAACAATAGCTCCAAGGCTAACCAATTCGAATTTGATTTCTAACTTAGAAGGTAGGAGAATAGAAACAACCAGAAAGGAAATAGATCAGAAAACATAATAAGATAATAAATTTGAAACCATGAAAATTTCAACTTACATTAATAATTAATTTCATCCATTTGATTTCATTTGAGTTAAATAAATCTTAATTATTTATTAAATCTCATTATCTCATCATCAAATCAACAATTTATAAAGTCATGAATTAGAACAATCATTTATTATATTCATCATTTATTCATTGAATTTCATTTTCCTTTATTCCAAATTATTCTTAAATTTATTCCACTTAATATATCAAATCCTATATATATTAAGTTTATTTCACTTATTATAACTATTTCAATTTATCTACAATTTCCTTTAAATATCATTATATTGTAAATTATTCAATTAACCCTTTTTCTCTATTTACCTCTATTGATCCTTTATAATTAAAATTTAAGTGTATAACATTTATTATAACCACTTAAGTTTTATTTATAAAATTGTCTTTATTTTGTATATTCTCCAATTACATAGTTAACTTTTAATAATTTAGGTAAGTTATATTGGAATGTAATTGAGTATTATACAAATAAATTCTTTCTAATTCAATTATACAAGTTTATAAATTTATTCAAACCTTTATAATTGAAATTATCCTTTAAGATAAAATTTAAGAGTTAGATTTCCGATTAACTTCAAACTATTTAGAAATAAATAAATATATACATACATACACAATATATATCAAATCAATTTTAAATTATATATCAATATATTATAAGTCAAGTCATAATTAGAAAGCCAAATAAATTTAATTCTCCAAAGAAAACTGTAGCAAAGCTACATGATGGTCTCTTCGCTTCGAAACTTGAAAATGAATGTCGATGATGCTGTAGTCATCACCAAAATTATTTTCCAGCGACAAAGAAAAAGCACTGATTTACAAATTAAAAATCCTTTGAAAAAATTTCTACTAGAAATACTTTTAAATAATATATCCTTTAAAACTTTAAAACCAAAGTTCGAAATCATCGGAAATTAAATTCTCACATTCTTAATTTAAATCCATTTAAATTTCCAAATAAATTTATAACCAAATTTTATAGTTCAATTATTTATATATGAAACAAAAGACAATGGTTAAAAAAATACATACAAAGTCAATATTATTTCTTAACATCCAATTCCATTAATTATCAAAATTCAGAAAATTATCCTTATACATATTACAATTATATAAAATTTATCTATCTACTAAATTTGAAAACCATATTGTGTCAGTTTGCTCTGTTCGAGTGTTTTGGAGATCCTAACGATAGCGTTGATCAGACGAATCGATCGGAAACCCAAATCAACATCAACAACTCAAACAACACAATATATAAAACATCTTTAAAATATAAAAATTTCAAATATAGGATTAATGTTTCAAAATAAGGATAGGGATTCAAATTGATGGACTCAAATTAAAGAGAATTCTGATTTGAAGATAAATTGGAGACAAAGATAAGATGATTAAATAACAGAATAGGAAGATGGGTAAGCCTATGTATATCGCGGGCAACCTTACCCAGGTCAACCATGGCTTAATGAATAAGAGCGATGCAGGATTCTGAAGCAAATCTACCTTCATTCTCAAGAGATGGAATTCAGGCATAGCAAGAGATAGTAGCATCGTAAATCGAGGATACAGAAGTCTTCGGTGAATCAATGCTTTTTGTAAAGAAGTTTCACCCCTTTACAAGTCTTTAGAATATTAGAGGGACCGCCAATTCATTAGAAAGATTATTCGGAGTGGAGTTATGGGACACTCCAGAATCAAGAAGACACGAATAGGGGAGGACAAGAATGGACTTTGGAACCGAAGGGAACGTTCCAAAATTCAAAGGAAACCGAATCGAAGAAGAAGGAATTCAAGTTCGAATGAAAGTGATTTTGTAATTAAACTTACTCTATATGCTGAGTTTGCCTAAAACCAGAGCTCTGATACCAACTGTAACGACCCGATATTTTGGACCATTCGCATCCGCACATGTCGGACTTGAATTGCTCAAAATACCGCATTGTAAATAAAAATTTGGCAAACTCATCATAAACATTAAATAAATAATCACAGATCACTGACACGGTAATATAATGCAGCGGAAACAAAGAAATAGTAGTTCATGAAGCTACTATATAAATACATCAAAGTTAATTAAGATACAATAGGAATACCAAGATACAACAGGAGTAACAGTATGATAATAGGTACAACTCAGAATACAACTGGAATCAACTGGATAACAAAATGAATAGATATCTGGTTCTTCAAAGCAAAACTCCAGCTCCAAAGGTGAGTCTCAAATGCTGTATCACTCAGTCTGACTCGAGCGTAAAGCAAAACACAAAACACTCGAGTCAGGACATACATACTTATATAATGTAAACCAACTCAAGTGAACTGTAATAAAGGTACAAGTAACTCAAAGAATGCTTGGGATCGCCCATCTTCTAAGGATCCGTTAAACTATTTACTATGTAGTAATAATGCGCTATTATAATAATGTCTAATCATAAAATAAACATACTTTAAAATAGCATTAGGCTTTACATTTAATCTGAACTCACCCTAACACGCAATAGTGCCAATAGTCTATACAGTACCTATATACCTCGAAAGGCTATGAGAAGATACTCCATAGGTACGACACAAAAAGAAACTCGTAGTAAAGCTCGCTATGGTAGGTGACACGGCACAACTAGGCAATGCCAGGGTAGATATACCAATTACGCATCCGGACTGGTGGTGATGCATAGCAGCCACTATCGCCCACCTCGAACAACACTCCCAAATCAAGGGTGCGCACCAAATCAATCACAAGTAATATAATGGTATCGAAGAAGTGTGTCCAATCAGAGGTGCTACCTCATTGGCCCGTCAATCGCTCCTGTTTTAGCCACCTTATGCCAACTCATGGGAGTTGGGTCCACGTATATACCTCGGGATCGTCGCCACCATCCTACTTCATTGTGGAAACTCCACCGCGTAAACAGTTGTTAAAGTAGTTTTCGGTATCGACAGAGAGTATGTCCATATCTGATCCCGGTCTCTTTAACAACCAATCGTTATTATAACCCGTGGTTATAATTTTAAAATAATATTTTATACTTCAAAATAGAATATCATTTCAAATCCAAATCTTTATCAAAATAACGATTAAATCAATTCCAAACCATTTCAATATATTTAAAATATCATATCATTTCAAAACTTCATTTCAAATCATTTCAATATATCAAAATATCATATCTTTCCAAAACTTCATTTCAAATCATTTCAATATATCAAAATATCATATCTTTTCAAAACTTCATTTCAAATCATTTAATATATCAAAATATCATATCTTTCCAAAACTTACTTTCAAATCATTTAATATATCAAAATATTATATCTTTTCAAGACTTCATTATCAAATCATCATTTGAGTTCAAATCCAAATATTCAACTTTAAATACCTTTTAAATTCAAAGATATCATTCATTTATTATCATTTCAAGTCACCTTTTAAATAGTTTATATTTCAATTAAAATAATTCATCTAAACCATTTAAAAGTGTAATTATTATACTTCCAAATCAAGTATTCAATTTCCAAAGTTTTAAACTATTCTGAGTTCATTTACTAAGTTAAAAACCATAAACATTGAAAATTTCAGCCTTTCACAGCATTCAGAAAAAGCTGTTACAAGTTATTCTTGAAAACATTTTATTTCAACAAAGATAGCATTTCAAAACCGCTGTTAAATCTCAGTTTAGTTGAAATTTAGTTTAAAACAGCAAAGACAGCATTTCCAGAATTGCTGTAATAGCTCAGGTTTCAAATTAAAGGTTTTAATTAATTTCAGCAAAGACAACAGACCACTACAGCATTTACAGAACTTCTGTAATAGGCCTTTATTAAGTTTTTAGCCTTTTAAATTTACTACAGCAACTACAGCATTTACAGAACTGCTGTAATAGTCTCTTTATAAAGCTTTTAGTTTATTTACATAAACTAGCATTTCTGAATGCTATTAAAAGTATTTTCCAGATTTTTGTGCATTTCCAACAAATAATAAACTTCAATTTAAACCATTTAAGCATTATAAAAGTCATATTTTTAACATTAAAAAATGTTCATTAAAAATACTCTTTTAACTTATGATTTTTATAAAGTAATTTTTACAATAAAATCCAACTTCCAATAAATCACTCATTAAATTCAAGTGTATAATTTTCCAAATTTTGCATTTGACAATTTATTAACACTTACATTTAAATTACCATTTCACACATTAAACTAAATTTCCAATTTATATAATTAATTTAAACATTTAATTAACACCAAATTTCACATTTCCAAGTCAAGTTAAAATTTAAAATTTTACATTTAAGCATTCATTCATTTAACCATTTTAGTTTATAGAAAAATCAATAATACTTTATCAAGTCAGTTAAATTCAAATTTAAATCAAATTATCATATTTCCCATTTTCCAAAAAAAAATAAATTTCCATTTTATTCATAACTTAAATTCATTTTTAAACCAAAATCCAAATTTCCAAACTTAAGTTATATTTCAAAATTTTCAATTTAACCATTTATTTATTTACATTTTTAACTTATAGAAAAATCATAATTTATTTATTTAAACAATTTAAAAATCTATTTAAATCGAATTTCCATAAAATTTTCAATTTTAAAATACTTAAAAATAATTCAAAACACTTTAAAAATTAACCACGGGTCTATATATAGTTTTCTAACCTAGGTCAAGTGATACAGATATGTATCCTTTCAATCCGCAGTTTACAAAGAAAAATCCGGGTTCTATCGTTTCAAACCCGCATATCCTAAGTCAAAATAAATTAAATAAAACCGTTCAGGCCTATCATTTCAACCCGTAATGATTTTTCTCCTATTCTACAGTCCGTTCGGGTATGTATCATTTCAACCCATAGTGATTCTATACTAACAGGGAACTTGCAGTGTGATAAACAGATATAAATGAACAGTTAACCATATATAGCAGTAACAGATGATATGACAGATAAATAAACAGGTTTAACATCATATAATATATAACATAAGCAGGTATAACATAATATAATAATTCTACACTTTCACTTGCTATCAATTCACAGTTATAAGTACAAATGTCAGGCATGATTACTCACCTATTTACGTTGGAGTTAGCGATCAAAACACACAGAATAGATTCCAGAAAGCACAACAAGCACGATACAGCATGACTTTTGATTTGAATGAATAGAGAGCCTTGATATTTATCTTGTAAACAATAACCAAAACAAGACAATATACACATAAATATTCAACACAAAACAATGTTGAAATAATGAAGATAAGAAGCAACAAAGGAATAGATTACTTGACCATGCTTTAACCATTCAAATGCTTAGCCTAGGAGATTCTTAGGCTCAGCCATGATCAGGTCTAGACCTGAAATGCTCGGCTATGGTCAGGTTAGTGGAAGACAAATCAAGGGTAGGTGAAAAGGTAGGAGTTTGTGAAGGCAAAGAGGCATGGAAATGAGTTTGATTCACCATCTAGGCTCGGCCTAGTCATTGTTTGGGCTCAGCCATGCTTGCTCCAGATCTGGACAGAGGTCAAGTGATGGCCAGAGATCAGGTTATGGTGGTGGTGGAGCAAGGGAAGGTGGCCAAGGTGAAATATGAAGGGGTTGGTGACATATGTGTTTGGCTGGTATGGTTTTGGTGGAGTTTTGCATTGATTTTGTGGTGATGCTTCAACATGAAGGCACGACCTGAATTTTGGTCAGAGGAGGGGCTGATGGCTGCTATAGATGGAGGAGGTGGTGGTCGGTGGTGATTGTGGAGAAGCAAGGCCGAGCAAAGCTAGAAGAGGAGCAAACAAAAATCATTGAAATTGTGAAGAAGAGAAGAGATAAATGAAGCCATTAGCATTTTCTTTCATTCTTTGAAGCCGTGAGTTTTAGGGGAGATATGAGAAACATTTTCACGTGAATTTGCAAAGGAAAGTCATGGTTGAAGCAAGGAGATGTGTACGGCTTCAAGGAAAATGAAAAGGCAATTGGAAAATCGAAAGGCAAGTATATGAAAAGTCAATGGAAAATGAAAGGTTTAAGTCTCTTTGTATTTCTATTTTCTTTTAAACAAAATAAAGCATATAAGTTTCAGTAAAATAAAAATAAAAGCTGAACAAAATAAAATGAAAAAGAAAAAAAAATTTAAGGAAAAATAGAAAATAATTAAGAAAATAGCTAATATATTGAAACTAGCATTTAAAAATTGTAAACAATATACAATGAACATTGGAAAATTATAACAACACTTTAAAATGTTTTTAAAAATATATATATATATATATACCATGTCATATTACACATATTAGAACATGGTTTGACAAACAAAAATATTATTTATATAAATTAAAATAAACAATTTTGTTAAATAAATCAATTTACACACAATATTGTAAAAAGCATAACTTGCACAATATTAATCGGATTTCAACGAAACTGTAACGACCCGCCCTTCTCTGCCCAGAAAGACGCATCATTATGAAGAAAGAAAGGGATAGAAGAAGAAAAGAAAAGAAGAAAGAACAACAACACATCAGAGATCTCACAGCGGAACGAGAAATATATTATATCACATAAGATATTACATAGTATCATATACATCAGAGTATACAATTTATACAACACAGAATAGACAGTTATAAACTTCTGTCTATCACAAGTACATCAGTACAATACAACATACACAGCGGAAACTCTATATATCTACACGCTGAAGCCTCCTGCTCCTCAGCTCCTCCAGTATTCGTCAAGACTAACCTGAATCCCTCGACTACTCAATACAATATTGAGTACCCAAGAGTTTAATAAAACAGAAAATAAACACTTGGGTCAGACATGGGTCTGGTGTGAGTAAACGGTTTAAATTGCTTAACTTTGAAAACCTTTGAAAACAAAAGTATCACGTAAGACTCCCCACAAATAAACATGGGTAAGTTTTTACCTTACGCTAACTAAAACGTTTGATAGGAAATCTGATTGTATTATAATAGGGTCTAGGGTTTTCAAGTAAAATACAGAAATAGCTGAAATGCTTACATCTCACATTCCAACATAGTTGGGTACAACTAATACGTACGGCACTTATTGGAGTTTGGATTTCATACAATGGTAGGGCTACTGGGGTACCGCCCGTCACAGTACGTGGCCTAGATCACCGTACCGAGGAGTACGCCCGCTCCCCTGCAACACAAAGCCGGAACCATCCCTTACTGGATAATTCCGAACAAGATAACCCCGTAGTTGGCGCGACCAACCACACACTAAGCCGAATAAAAAGAAAAGGGACCTCTAGACAGGGATCTATCTTGCTCTCAGTGGGTGCTACCCACGAAACCTTGCTGCACCTCCCCTGTTTTAGCCATTCCCGGTTGATGAGGCTTGAGGTTACGATTACCTTTAATCAGAACATATCACTTAGAATGCTCATCGTCCGCCTGACGATGTGCTGAAAGCATTCAATCCATACAAGTTCGTTCCGGGTTCGAACGAAACCGAAGGCATTATCTCGTTACACTCGTTTTGGAATCACCCTCAGAGTTAACGACAATAACCCTTGCACTCTAAATCTTCATCTTCACTTGAGATTCACGACCTATCGTAAATTTGGATCGATGTGGTATTCGGGTCTCCAGACCTGGAATTCCGGTATACGGAAACCCGATCCCGGTCTCATCGAAATCCAAAACGTATCTTTTAAGCCAAGTTGTTTTAAAGGTTAAAACAATTCAATTCATTATCTTTATACACATAGAAAGATAATTCACAACATTACAATAGATAATCAACATTATCAATATAACAGATAATCCATATTATCATCACAATTCAACTAACATCCATATCACACAGCATATATCTCATTTCTGAGATAACATTCATTCTAGTCAATCAATGTCATTCATTCTTATATAAGCAATGATTTACTTAATCATAACATAATTAATTTAAAATGAATTAAATTAATTATCTCTATCTTTAATTAATTTAAAGTGAATTAAATTAATTATTTCATCTCTTAATTAATTTAAAGTAAATTAAATTAATTACTTCATTATAAATCTTACTTATATATAAATAAATTACAAATAAATTAATTAATCTTTCTCTAATTATCCATTTTAATTAATCACCTTGATTAATTATACTTTAATTACATTTAAGTAATTATCTTTAATTAATTTCACAAATTAATTATTCTTAACCCATATAGTAATTATCCTTTAATTACTTCATTAATTAATTAATTATAATTAATTACTTTAATCCTTAATTAATTACAATTAATCACTTATCATTTGATTAATTAATCTAAATTAATCAACTCTTAATCATATCATTAATTAATTATAAACTAATGATTCCTAATTACATCTTTAATTATTTTATTAATTACATTAAGTAATTATTCTTAATTAATCCTTAATTATTAATTACCTTTGATTAATCTAATCCAGTAATTAACTTCCCTTAATTACTTTCCTTAATTAATTACTTTTAATTAATTACCTTATTAATTATCCTTAATCCTTTAATTAATTATTTTAATAAATTATTTACTTAATAACACTAGGTGATTAACTCTTAATCACTTCCTATTTAATAAAATAATTATCCTCTAATTACTTTATTAAATAATTTACCTTTATTTAATTACATCTAGTAATTATTCCTTAATTACTTCATCAAGTAATTATACTTAATTAATTATAAGTGATTATCTTTAAATTAATCACTATTAATCACTTAGTTAATTATCTAACTAATTATTTAAATTTAATTAAATAATTTCTTAACTCCTTATAATTAAAGATCTTAATTAAGAAAACCATTATCTTAATTTAATTATTATCTATTCTTAAATCATTTTAAATAAATGAATTATCCTTATTAATTTCACATATTAATTTCCTTTAATAAATCAAATCTTAAATACTTAAGATAAAATCTTTATTATAATTAAACCATTTCAACATTACTTTTAACCTTCAAAATCTTTGAAGTTTTTCAAAGTTATTAAATAAATTTTAATACAAAGATCAATTTGAAAATCTATTTCTTATTCTTTAAAACTTATTTATTTAAATTATTTAAAACTTGTAAAAAACAATTTTTCTATACAATAATTTAGTTTAATAGTAAAAACTTTGTTTTACTTTTATTTTTAAAACTTAGAACCATTTCAAAAACAAACTTCTTTTGATTTAAAAACTTTCTTTTAAAAAATATAATGCCTGCTCCTTCCCACCCGAGTAAAACCCCTAATTACCCGAAGTAACTCTCGAGTTTCCCCACTATGCTACCCGCTTCGAGTAAAACTCGAATTCCCTGGACAAAAACCCGAGTATTATATTTCTTCTCGAAACCCATATCCCCAGATGCACGCGATCGTGCTTGTGCACGTGCACACTCTTGCTGATCGACGACGAACTACGCCTGGCCTCCGACAAGTCAGACTTCACCACGACATCACGATCGACCCCTCATTTCTCCTCGATTCGAACGAGAATCAACTTCGACCATTTAACCCATCAGCTTAAACAAACACCACCAGACAATCGACTCGCCTCCGACGATCCTTGATCGATGCACCACGCCACCTTCACCGCAGCTACGTCTCGTCCACCAGCATCTCCAAAACAACTCGCGATCGACTCTAGTCGCTCCTAGGCATCGCGTAACCCGATTGAACATTGACGACAAACCCAGGTGATAAAACCCTAACCCACCGATTTCCCACCATCACGATCAACGATAAATCACTCCACTATTTTTCCGATGAACTCCACTTTCCCCTCGACCTTCAATCCCAACCACGACGACCTGTTCGTCGTTGATCGACGGTAATCGACTAAAACAACCCAAATGTTCATCTCGACAATACTCAAACATTTCAAAATTAAAAATCGTGATATTACCTTTAAAATTCATGGTTTCCTATATTGAATTCAATTATGCAATCAATTTCAAAAATTAAACTTATACATTTTTGACTCAATTTGAAAGTCACTGTAAATTTTAAAATTTCAAGATAAATTTTAAATATAAATTTCTGGAATTATTTTTTTTTTGGTGATATCATATGATTTTAAACATCTTTTATTTACAAATCAAGGGCTATCTATGATTCAATGACAAGATATTGAATTTTTACAGTAATCAAAAACCTGTAAATAATACAACAGAGCTATATTATGTCTACCCACGCATTCAAACAACCATATACAAACATGCATACATTTAATTCCAACATTTTCAGATAACAGAATAAATTCCATTCACAAAACATCTAAATGAAATCCAAATTTAAACTGTTTTTAAAATATGTTCACTCACCAATTTAGCAGAGAACAGAAAACAGAGATTTTTGTTTTCCAGGCTTGATGATTCCCAGACTGATTTTGATTTTGAACTTCATTTCCTTTTGCTTTTTGATTTTAAAATTCTAGCTGTTGATCTTTGAAATTTGTTGATAGATTTCCCTTTTCCTGATCTTCAAGTTGTTGAAGAATTTGAAACTGATATTTGAAATTGCCTTTCATCTTCTTTCTCTGATTTGCATTTCCAGTTTTTATCTTTTCTTTTGATTTTAGATTTTAGGTTGTTTTTAGAAATGAGGAGAAAGAGTTGAGGATAAAAATAATTTGAACTTAGAAAACGAATACAGATCTTCTTTCATATTAATTTTTATAACTTAAATTTTCAAAAAGATAAAATTAAGCCACTTGTCCCCTTATGTATTAATTTGCTTACACCTATGCATATAAATTTACAAATGTCTTTAAACTATCTTTAAAAGCTTACAAGTGTAAATTCTTGTTTTTAATTAATTTATTTAAGTCATTTATATGTATTTATAAAATATTTATATGTATATAATGTATTTATCTTTTATAAATAAGCTTTAAGATTTTTAATAAATGTACAAATGTGAAAAACTATTATTTGAAATAACTTATGCCTTAATCAAATAAAATGTATCATATTTTTATATGCTTGAGTATTTTATTTTATCTTTACCAATATTTTTAACCTTAGTTTTGATGATTATTATATTTAATTTTATAACATAACTCCAAATCACAATATATACATATACATATATATTATAATTTGAAAACATAGCTTTTATTAAATTAAAAGATTCCCTATTCATAATATATATATACCAATATATATACATTATAAATATAAAACATTTATATAAGTTTTAGAAAGATAAATCTTCTCAATTTAAAATTGTTAGAAAAGATATTGCCAAATTAAAATGTTATTAGTTTTCAAAAGAAATAAATTTGCCAATTAAAAATATTATTAACCTTTAAAATGAATAAACTTGTCAATTTACAAAATAAAATCAACAAATCAATTTAATTATTTATAAAGATTATTAAATTGATATTGCCAAAATTCCGGGATATCACATTCCTCCCCCCTTAAAATAATTTCGTCCCCGAAATTTAAAAGCAAAGATAATTTAATAACCCAGCAAAATTTTAATTTTAATTTCAAACAGCAACCATACATATCAATCATATTCTAACAATCATAGCAAACAATTTAATCAAACAAATTTAACTATCCAGACAAATTCTGGATAGAATTTCCTCGAGTTTTTCCCAAGTATATATATATACCGGGATACTCGTTCTACAGAATCTTAACTAACTATCTACAATAATCTAGAACTCCTTCCCATCTAGATTACAAATCTGAACAAGATATCAGACTAAACTCAAAACCATCTCAACTTCCATATCCATCTGAACTGCTGATCCCACAACCAGATGAATCACACACGTATTCCCTCAAAGATACGTGAAATACAATGAATTCCAAATATCCAAACTGGCCATTCATTCCTATAGACAAAGAACTACTCCTCTCGAGAACACAAGAAAATCCAAAATACCCAAAATACTTCTGAGTTAACTTTCCCGACTTATCAAATCTTATAGCTCTTATAATTGGAGAAAAATTTAAACAGTTTCCAATTTCCAACTCCGAATTCCAAACTCTGACTCATATCTGCATAGCTCACCAGACGATCCCGAGCTACCTCATCTCTTCCTGATCAACTTAACCTTTGCCGATGCTTCTTGAAACAACTGGACCAAGAACAAAATGATTTCCAGATCCTATCAACAAGATGATATTCCAAAATCTACTGAAATCCACAAACTCTACTCCACAAGCAATAGAAGACTGAACTTCCTTCTTTCAGATTCCAGAAAATTCTATACACACTTAGAAATTCACATAAACTTCTTGTAGAAATCTGAGGTTACTTCCTTTCTTGCACAGCTACTACCTTTGCTTCCGCTGCACAACTCTGATTTTGAAATAGATGAGAATGTCGATGAACTCGAGCACAAACTAGATCCACAAACAAGCGGAAACATTGGTTATCTTAAAGACATAACCAACTTCTCAAAGAATAGACGAGTCCTCGGTCAAGGGTACTGTCTTCAGCTATCCTTGGCTAGAGGAAACTTGAAACTAAAAGCAGAAGAGAAAACACAGATACTTCATAAAATTCTAAGATACTTCACCAAATCCTTCTCTAGGAACCAAATCGATATAAACTAAATCTTTGACCTCTTCGATAACTTTTACTTCCTCTTGAGATGTCTCAATTTCATACAAAAGATTACTCAAGATGAACTCTCAAAATAATCGCAATTCACTTTTGCGATCCTACCTAGTTCGGATTCCAAAGAAACTGTTCTCTCTTTACTAATTAAAATAGCCTTAAACTTTTCCGAAGAAGGTTAACCCTTCAAGAAAACATTCACTATCTTCCCGGACTGCTGATAGAAGAACCACAAAGATTCCGGAACCATCGAAGAAACGAACCACACTGCTGCTTCCAAACTCTATCTCGACAGCACACCGAACACTTCGAGCTGCACTGCTATCACAGCTAACCAAGAACTTCAAATCCAAAGGCTTCTCAAAACTAAAACCATCAACAAACCTCTCAACGAATCTCCGAGATGGCAGACATCCAAAAGAAACTCGGGCTCCAAACCAATCGCCAATAACTTACTCTTCTTAAGGGAACAATGAGACCATGTCCGAAGAACAACTAATCGACCTTAGTCCCATACTTCAAAATAGACAAAACTCTCTTACTTGATATCAGAGAATTCCTATACAGTCGAGTTTTTCCTGCGGTAGACATCAACTGTTCCTCCAATACCTTCTTAATCTTGTTCCAAAAGAAAATCTCCTTCGGGAACATCCATAGATACTGCGTCTTATCACACAACTGCTCCTTCCTGAAGTCGCCAAGCTACCATCACTTACTTCTGCACAACTGATAGATTCAACTCTAGAAAATCTGCTCACCCGAGCTCAACCAATCTTACATTCCAATAATGGACTCCGAATCTTGAAAAGGATTTTCTTCAGAGATCCGAGACATCCTTACTCCATACTGCCAGCTTACTCGAGACGATATTGGGTTTACAGTCTCGATATATACTTCCAACCTCAAACATTCAAACTCCAACTATTGGTAATTGTGTTACACACACTACCACCTTATCTACCTTTATAACTTATATTGGAAAACCCGAACAGGTAACCCAATAAATAGGTAGAAATACATAAATAAATATATTTAAAATGATATTTTTTTTATATAGAAATTATTTCTGGGTAAAATTATTTCATCTACCTCTTTAAAACAATATTGTGTCCGTTGGCCTGGTTCAAGTGTTTAGAGATCCCTATCAATAACGTTAGCTACTCGTATTGACCAGAATCCATATACCACTCAACCGATCAATTAACACAATATAAAACCATTTTTATATAACTAACAATTACGCGCTCTCAAGATAGACACCACTTCAGAGCCTAGGTATTCACTCAACCTACTGCTCTGATATAATTAATTAATGATTTTATAAGTAAGATTTATAATGAAGTAATTAATTTAATTTATTTTAAATTAATTAAGAGATGAAGTAATTAATTTAATTCACTTTAAATTAATTAAAGATAGAGATAGTTAATTTAATTCATTTTAAATTAATTATGTTATGATTAAGTAAATCATTGCTTATATAAGAATGGATGACATTGATTGTCTTGAATGGATGTAATCTCATAAATGAGATAAGTAATGTTGTGTGGTATGAATGCTTGGTTGCATTGTGATGGTAATATAGATTAACTATTGTGATGTTGATATGGATTACCTATTTGGTTATGAATCATCTATTTAATTGATAATGTGATTATCAATTGTGAATTGTGAATTATCTATCTGTATGAATATAGATAAGTTAAATTGTTTAACCTTTAAACAACTTGGCCTTAAAAGATACGTTTTGGATTTCGATGAGACCGGGATCGGGTTTCCGTATACCGGTATTCCAGGTCTAGAGACCCGAATACCACATCGATCCAAATTAACGATAGGTCGTGAATCTCAAGTGAAGATGAAGATTCAGAGTGCAAGGGTTATTGTCGTTAACTCTGAGGGTGATTCCAAAACGAGTGTAACGAGATAATGCCTTCGGTTTCGTTCGAACCCGGAACGAACTTGTATGGATTGAATGCTTTCAGCACATCGTCAGGCGGACGATGAGCATTCTAAGTGATATGTTCTGATTAAAGGTAATCGTAACCTCAAGCCTCATCAACCGGGAATGGCTAAAACAGGGGAGGTGCAGCAAGGCTTCGTGGGTAGCGCTCACTGAGAGCAAGATATATCCCTGTCTAGAGGTCCCTTTCTATTTTTCGGCTTAGTGGGTAGTTGGACTGCAGCCAACTACGGGGTTGTCTTGTTCGGGATTATCCAGTAAGGGATGGTTCCGGCTTTGTGTTGCAGGGGAGCGGGCGTACTCCTCGGTACGGTGATCTAGGCCACGTACTGTGACGGGCGGTACCCCAGTAGCCCTGCCATTGTATGGAATCCAAACTCCAATAAGTGCCGTACGTATTAGTTGTGCCCAACTATGTTGGAATGTGAGATGTAAGCATTTCAGCTATTTCTGTATTTTACTTGAAAACCCTAGACCCTATTATAATATAATCGGATTTCCTATCAAATGTTTTAGTTAGCGTAAGGTAAAAACTTACCCATGTTTATGTGTGGGGAGTCTTACGTGATACTTTTGTTTTCAAAGGTTTTCAAAGTTAAGCAATTTAACCGTTTACTCCAAATGTGACGACCCGACTTCCTAAGCCCAGAAAGTCGCATCATTATGAAGAAAGAAAGGGGTAGAAAATAGAAAAGAAGAGAAGAAAGAAAGAAACAACAACAACGATCTCACAGCGTATACATCACTTACTAGACAGTTATAAACATCTGTCTAGACATTACAACTCAATACACTACAGAGATACAGACACAGCGGAACTACTATATATATCTACAACGCTGAAGCCTCCTGCTCCATTGCTCCTCCACAATTCGTCAAAGCTAAACCTGAATCCCTTGGCTACTCGTAAAAATTTGAGTACCCAAGAGTTTATAAAACAAAATAAACACTTGGGTCAGACATGGGTCTGGTGTGAGTAACAGGTTAAACTTGTTTAACTTCAAAACCTTTTAAAAGAAAAGGTATCACGTAAGACTCCCCACAAATAAACATGGGTAAGTTTTTACCTTACGCTAACCAAAACATTTGATTAATCTCATTTAGTAATTAACTACTCCACTTCATTAATTAGTCTTAATTAATCATAAACAGTAATTAACAATTTGTAATTACTTATCTTAATTAATTATATTAACCTTGATTAATTAATCTAATTAATTAATCTTTAATTACTTCATTAAATAATTATTAATCAATTTAAACTAATTTTGCAATAGTTAATTTTCAAAATGTGCTCTGATACCAAATGTGACGACCCGACTTCCTAAGCCCAGAAAGTCGCATCATTATGAAGAAAGAAAGGGGTAGAAAATAGAAAAGAAGAGAAGAAAGAAAGAAACAACAACAACGATCTCACAGCGGAACGAATAAATTATATTAATAACATAAACTATTACATAGTTTACAACAATTTACAGAGTTACATGGCATATACATCACTTACTAGACAGTTATAAACATCTGTCTAGACATTACAACTCAATACACTACAGAGATACAGACACAGCGGAACTACTATATATATCTACAACGCTGAAGCCTCCTGCTCCATTGCTCCTCCACAATTCGTCAAAGCTAAACCTGAATCCCTTGGCTACTCGTAAAAAATAAACACTTGGGTACTCAAATTTTTACGAGTAGCCAAGGGATTCAGGTTTAGCTTTGACGAATATTCTGGAGGAGCAATGGAGCAGGAGGCTTCGGCGTTCGTAGATATAGTATTCCGCTGTGTTGATATCTGTGATAGTGACTTGTCTTGTATTTGAGTTGTAATGTCTAGTATTTGAGTTGTAATGTCTAGACAGATGTTTATAACTGTCTAGTAAGTGATGTATATGCTGTGTAACTCTGTAAATTGTTGTAAACTATGTAATAGTTTATGTTATTAATATAATTTATTCGTTCCGCTGTGAGATCGTTGTTGTTGTTTCTTTCTTTCTTCTCTTCTTTTCTATTTTCTACCCCTTTCTTTCTTCATAATGATGCGACTTTCTGGGCATAGGAAGTCGGGTCGTTACAGTAAACTGTAATGGCCCGACTTTCTATGCCCAGAAAGTCGCATCATTATGAAGAAAGAAAGGGGTAGAAAATAGAAAAGAAGAGAAGAAAGAAAGAAACAACAACAACGATCTCACAGCGGAACGAATAAATTATATTAATAACATAAACTATTACATAGTATACAACAATTTACAGAGTTACACAGCATATACATCACTTGCTAGACAGTTATAAACATCTGTCTAGACATTACAACTCAAATACAAGACAAGACACTATCACAGATATCAACACAGCGGAATACTATATCTACGAACGCCGAAGCCTCCTGCTCCATTGCTCCTCCAGAATATTCGTCAAAGCTAAACCTGAATCCCTTGGCTACTCGTAAAAATTTGAGTACCCAAGAGTTTATAAAACAGAAATAAACACTTGGGTCAGACATGGGTCTGGTGTGAGTAACAGGTTAAACTTGTTTAACTTCAAAACCTTTTAAAAGAAAAGGTATCACGTAAGACTCCCCACAAATAAACATGGGTAAGTTTTTACCTTACGCTAACCAAAACATTTGATAGGAAATCTGATTTTATTATAATAGGGTCTAGGGTTTTCAAGTAAAATATAGAAATAGCTGAAATGCTTACATCTCACATTCCAACATAGTTGGGCACAACTAATACGTACGGCACTTATTGGAGTTTGGATTCCATACAATGGCAGGGCTACTGGGGTACCGCCCGTCACAGTACGTGGCCTAGATCACCGTACCGAGGAGTACGCCCGCTCCCCTGCAACACAAAGCCGGAACCATCCCTTACTGGATAATTCCGAACAAGACAATCCCGTAGTTGGCGCGACCAACCACACACTAAGCCGAATAAAAGAAAAGGGACCTCTAGACAGGGATCTATCTTGCTCTCAGTGGGTGCTACCCACGAAGCCTTGCTGCACCTCCCCTGTTTTAGCCATTCCCAGTTGATGAGGCTTGAGGTTACGATTACCTTTAATCAGAACATATCACTTAGAATGCTCATCGTCCGCCTGACGATGTGCTGAAAGCATTCAATCCATACAAGTTCGTTCCGGGTTCGAACGAAACCGAAGGCATTATCTCGTTACACTCGTTTTGGAATCACCCTCAGAGTTAACGACAATAACCCTTGCACTCTAAATCTTCATCTTCACTTGAGATTCACGACCTATCGTTAATTTGGATCGATGTGGTATTCGGGTCTCCAGACCTGGAATTCCGGTATACGGAAACCCGATCTCGGTCTCATCGAAATCCAAAACGTATCTTTTAAGGGCCAAGTTGTTTTAAGGTTAAAACAATTCAATTCTTATCTATATACACAAAGATAGATAATTCAATAGATAATCTACATTATCATCCCAAACAGATAATTCCTATTATCATTTCAATCCAACCAAACATCTATATCATAGATCAGCACATCTCTTATCAGAGATATCAACAATGCAAAGCATTCAATATCATTCATCCATTCTTAAGTAATGGTTTATCATCTCTAATCAATTTAAAGTGAATTAAATTAATTACTTCATCCTATAAATCCTACTTACTTAATTATTAATTAAACCAATTAATTAATCATTACTTTAAGTATCCATCTTAATTAATCATTCCTAATTAATTACCCTTTAATTACTTTAAGTAATTAATACTTAATTAATTTCACAAATTAATTATCTTAAACCATTCAGTAATTAATCTTTAATTACTTCATTAATTAATTAACTATATTTAATTACATTAATCCTTAATTAATTACAATTAATTAATTACTTTAATCACTAATTATTTATTAATTAATCTTAATTAACCAATCCTTAATTACATCATTAATTAATTAATGATCCTTAATTATTCTTAATTAATTATCTTATTTAAATTAATAATTAATTAGTCACATTTATAAATCACCTTTGATTAATAACATTTAGTAATTAACTACCCTTAATTACTCTTCCATAAATTAATTTCTCCAAAATTAATTATCCCTTAATTAATCCCTTTTATTTTCTAAAAACTGTTATGTTAGAAATTTGAAACACAGTGATAAACCCACGCGAGTTTCCCCCGAGCCAAATTCCCATTTTCTCGAACACGACTTCGAGTCACTCACACTAAAACTTCGAACCAAACCCAGACTTCATCTTCCCCAAACTTTAAAATTCTTCCAGTTGTACGAGACGTACATGTGCACGTGCACAGATCATCCCAGCTTCTCCGATCACCTACGATTACTTCTTCAAGTCGACGATCCTCTTCACACTCCATTCCGACCATCAGAATATCGTTACCAGCTCGAAATCAAAATCGAGTCTCCAAGCACAATTCTGGAATCAAACCCAATCAGAAACCCACTCGTCGCCGACTAACTATGCTTCGAGAAACCTCGCCAACCTCACCGAAGTATCGCCTCGACTCCAGCTCCAATTTCCCCCTATCGCGATCGAGTCTAGTGAACTGACCTTGTCGAGATTTCCTCGACATCCAACCTGACCAAAACTAGGGCTAAGAATAGAAATCAATCACCGCCTTCATCACAGTGCTCTGATCAACATTTCTACAATTTTCTCATCATCACTGATCCTTCCTCTAACTCCAGAAGAAACCCTGAGACAACAGATCTTCACGATCACCAAAAATTGGTAAAATTCCAATTTCCGTTCATCTCAATATATCTCGCCCAAACAAACTTAAAAATTGTAATTTTTCTTCAAAAAAATCATAATTTGGTTTAAAGATTCAATTTAAAATCCTGGAATGCTAAATTATCATATTTGAATTTTATAGTTTTCAAAGCTTTTACTGTATTTCTTCTATTCCAGATAAGTTTCAAACTTATATCACTAAATTTTATTTCATTAAACTTCATTCATGTTTAACAAACAACTCTCTTTTGAATTCCTAAGCCTATCAGTGATTTGAGAATGAGATATTGGGATTTTGATTAGAATTTTAAACTCTGTTAACTTCACAGAATTGATATCAAACATGCATACAAAATATCAACCTATATACAAATAATTCATACTTAAACAATCATGCAGGCATATTATATCATAGATTCATACATCAGATCATCACAAAATGTTTAAACTTGTAAATTTCTATGGTTTTGTTTTCTGGATAATAAGATGATGACAGAAACTAAATAACAGAGATGTTCTTATTTTTGAAACTGAAATCATTTATATAATCATGCACAGAGATGTACCTAAAATGCATTCACAAACCTACTTGAATTCAGAGGTAAAACTTACATCATAATTATATACTTAACATTTAGATAGTGAATGTTACTCACCATTTATAGAAGATGAACAGAGCACCATGGTTATTTGAAAACAGCTTTGAAACTTTAAAACTTTAATTCATAAACTTGAATTGCCTGTTACTGAATCTTGCATGCATGCCATTTATCTTGTTTGTTGATAGGTGCTTGCTCTAGATCAGGTTGCTTACTTTCAGATTCGAAAAGAAGAAATTGCAGTCTTGCTTAGATTCCAGATTGAAGAAAATGTGCAGGTTTGTTGTTCTCAGATTTACAAATGCAGGTTGAAGAAATGATTATAGATTGTATTTGAGAGGATTTTTGGTTGAGAGGAAAGTAAATTTACTGATTGTTTTGGGAGGAGAATTTTATTCCGTTTTCTTAGCTTTTGGAACGAAGATCAAAAAAAAGAAACAAGGATAAAGAACAATGTTTGTATAGGCTGAAATAATTTCTTAAAAATAAAAGAAAATAGAAATTTAAAAGATGGACACTTGTCATATATCTTAGTTCATAAATTTACACATGTTACTTTGAGTCTTAATATGATAACACTTGTATTTTAAGTAATTTGCATATATTAAAATGTAAATAAAAGCCTTTACTTAATTTATAAATGCTTATCTATATGTATATTAATTATAAATAAACAAAACTAATTATTATAAATAAAGGTTTACATATACATTTATAAAAATCCAAAACTATTTAAATATTACCTCTTTTTGAATTCAAAATTAAATCTAAATTATATTTTTAAAATCCAATTTAAAGTAAATTTAAAACAACACATTGAATATAACAATCCTATTTTATTAAAGTCTATTTATATTTATATATAAAACAATATATTATAATTATTATTTGAAATAACAAATTTATCAATATTAAAATAATTTATAAAAGAGATTATAAATTACTACTATTATTAAATGAATTAACATATCATATGTAAATTGTATTTCAACTTATATATATATATATATAGATACTCTTAAACCATATTTATTAAGCAATATTTAAAAAGAAATAAAATAACCCTACTATTAATCTTTATTTAAAACCATATAGATATTTGTTTAAATAACTTTGAAAAGCTAATATTAAATGAATCCAAATCTCCAAACTATCAATATATATATATTAGAAATTTAAAACAAGATTTTTATTCATTTATTAAATTTCAAACCAAAGCCAATCTATTTACAATATATACATATATATATATATATACATTATAAATAGAAATCATTTTATTAATATCTAAAAGATAAAATTCACTAATTAAATATTCATTTAATTAGATTATTAAACCAATTCAAACATTTTTTTATCAAAGATCATCAAATCAATTTAATTATTTAAACAGATTATTAAATTGATATTGCCCCAAATTTCCGGGATATTACATTCCTCCGCCCTTAAAATAATTTCGTCCCCGAAATTTTAAACAAAGGTAATTTAATAATCTATTTAAATCACAGCCATAAATTATCATCCATATGCTAACAACCATAGCAAACAATTCACTTAATCAAACAATTCAAACTATCCAGAAAAATTCTAGATAGAATTTCCTCGAGTTTCCACAAGTATATATATATACCGGGATACTCGCTCTACAAACAATCCAAACAACCAATACTACTAAGCTATAAAGCTTTAACTCATCTGGATCTACAAAACTAAACAAGATATCAGACTACAGACGAGTCTGACTCAACAACCAGATCTTCCAGAACTGCCGGTTCCAAAACCAGAGATAAATCAAACACGTACTCCCACAATGAATTCCAGTTATCCAAACTGACAATTCAATCCAGTAGATCAAAGCACTTATTCAAATTAGATCACAAAAAAAAAATCCAAAATAACTCGGAGCTAACTTCCCAGACTTACCCAATCTTATAGCTCCCTTTAACCAGAGAAAAACTTCACAACAATGAAGTCTCCAACTTCGAATTTCAAATTCCTTCGTCTCTTACCCACAAAATTCTTCAGACGATCCTGGCTTCCTATAATTCCTTCTTGATCAGTTCCACCTTCGTCGATGCTTCTTGAAACAAACCAGACCAAAGATAACTCAACCAATGATCCTCTCAAGATCTACCCAATCCAAAACCAAACTCTACTTCACCATTATCCGAAGATTCCAAACTAACTTCTCCTATCTGGAAAAGACAAACAGGAGCACTCGCCAACTGCTTCTGCTGCACCACTCTGATCTGGAGTAGAATGAAAATGTTGATGAAGAACACGAGCAAAGACTGGACAACACATCCCAGAAAATCTCAGATAACTCAAGAGAATACTCAGCAATCGCAAGTCACTTTTGCGATCAACCCAGCCAAAATGCAAAGAAACTGTTCTCTCTTTATCAATCAGAACAGCTCATACTTATCTATCCAATCCATTAGAAAAATGGATCCACTCTACTGCTTCTGAACTCTTCTTCAGAAAAACTGCTCAGCCAGAAAACTTCCTTCCAATACACAGAACACTCTGAGCTGCACTGCTGCCACAGATGCCAAAGATTTCTCAATCCAAAACTCTTCGAGAAACTCGGACCTTAATCAAAACAGAAATACCATGCTGAATTCAGCCACAACACCGAAACAAACACACTTCCCTAACTTGCTCCGAAGAAAACATCTTTGGGAACATCCATCGTCACTGCATCTCATCACACAACTACTCCTTCCAGAAGTATCAAGATACCATCATCTCGCTTCTGCCTAACCAACAGATCCAACTCTATTCATCCAACTTCAAAGATAAACTCCGAACCTTAATAGTTCCCTTCGGAGATTTGTGAAATCCTTACACAACTGCAAAGTTCACTCGAGACGGTATTAGGTTTACAGTCTCGACATATACACTTCCAACCTCAACACTCAGACTCCTAATCCTAGATGATAAATTATTATCATCTCAACCAATCATTTCAAATACCATATACATTTAAAATGATACTTTTTATATATAGAAAATATATCTGGGTAAAATTATTTCATCTACCTTTTTAAAACAATATTGTGTCCGTTGGCCTGGTCCAAGTGTTTAGAGATCCCTATCAATAACGTTAGCTAATCGTATTGACCAGAATCCATATACCACTCAACCGATCAATTAACACAATATAAAACCATTTTATATAACTAACAAATACGCGCTCTCATATATATATATATATACACTCGGACTCAAACAGGTTGCTACAGATCCTATTTCTAATGAACAATCCTTCCGAACCTAGGTATTCACTCAACCTAGTGTTCTGATATTCACTTAACCAAAAGTTATGATTTAAGAAATGAATGTGATTTATTTAAGTTAATTAATTTGTTAATTAATTAAGGATAGTCATTTGGTAATTGATTAAGTGTAGTTACTTAATAAGATTGGTTAAGTATAATTACTTAGTGTAAGTAATTAATAAATGAATTACTATATGTAATTGGTGAATTTAATCAAAAAGGATTTATAAAAGAAATTAAAGTAATTAAGAATAGTTAATTACTATTAATGATTATTTAAGGTTGATTAATGGAAGTAATTAATTAATGCATGTCTAGAATTATGTATGCTCTGATACCAAATGTTTTCTAATCTCATTTTCTTCAAAGACAAAACTAAAACCAGAAAACATTTGAAATGCTTACATCTCACATTCCAACATAGTTGGGCACAACTAATACGTACGGCACTTATTGGAGTTTGGATTCCATACAATGGCAGGGCTACTGGGGTACCGCCCGTCACAGTACGTGGCCTAGATCACCGTACCTAGGAGTACGCCCGCTCCCCTGCAACACAAAGCCGGAACCATCCCTTACTGGATAATTCCGAACAAGATAACCCCGTAGTTGGCGCGACCAACCACACACTAAGCCGAATAAAAAGAAAAGGGACCTCTAGACAGGGATCTATCTTGCTCTCAGTGGGTGCTACCCACGAAACCTTGCTGCACCTCCCCTGTTTTAGCCATTCCCGGTTGATGAGGCTTGAGGTTACGATTACCTTTAATCAGAACATATCACTTAGAATGCTCATCGTCCGCCTGACGATGTGCTGAAAGCATTCAATCCATACAAGTTCGTTCCGGGTTCGAACGAAACCGAAGGCATTATCTCGTTACACTCGTTTTGGAATCACCCTCAGAGTTAACGACAATAACCCTTGCACTCTAAATCTTCATCTTCACTTGAGATTCACGACCTATCGTAAATTTGGATCGATGTGGTATTCGGGTCTCCAGACCTGGAATTCCGGTATACGGAAACCCGATCCCGGTCTCATCGAAATCCAAAACGTATCTTTTAAGCCAAGTTGTTTTAAAGGTTAAAACAATTCAATTCATTATCTTTATACACATAGAAAGATAATTCACAACATTACAATAGATAATCAACATTATCAATATAACAGATAATCCATATTATCATCACAATTCAACTAACATCCATATCACACAGCATATATCTCATTTCTGAGATAACATTCATTCTAGTCAATCAATGTCATTCATTCTTATATAAGCAATGATTTACTTAATCATAACATAATTAATTTAAAATGAATTAAATTAACTATCTCTATCTTTAATTAATTTAAAGTGAATTAAATTAATTATTTCATCTCTTAATTAATTTAAAGTAAATTAAATTAATTACTTCATTATAAATCTTACTTATATATAAATAAATTAAAAATAAATTAATTAATCTTTCTCTAATTATCCATTTTAATTAATCACCTTGATTAATTATACTTTAATTACATTTAAGTAATTATCTTTAATTAATTTCACAAATTAATTATTCTTAACCCATATAGTAATTATCCTTTAATTACTTCATTAATTAATTAATTATAATTAATTACTTTAATCCTTAATTAATTACAATTAATCACTTATCATTTGATTAATTAATCTAAATTAATCAACTCTTAATCATATCATTAATTAATTATAAACTAATGATTTCTAATTACATCTTTAATTATTTTATTAATTACATTAAGTAATTATTCTTAATTAATCCTTAATTATTAATTACCTTTGATTAATCTAATCCAGTAATTAACTTCCCTTAATTACTTTCCTTAATTAATTACTTTTAATTAATTACCTTATTAATTATCCTTAATCCTTTAATTAATTATTTTAATAAATTATTTACTTAATAACACTAGGTGATTAACTCTTAATCACTTCCTATTTAATAAAATAATTATCCTCTAATTACTTTATTAAATAATTTACCTTTATTTAATTAAATCTAGTAATTATTCCTTAATTACTTCATCAAGTAATTATACTTAATTAATTATAAGTGATTATCTTTAAATTAATCACTATTAATCACTTAGTTAATTATCTAACTAATTATTTAAATTTAATTAAATAATTTCTTAACTCCTTATAATTAAAGATCTTAATTAAGAAAACCATTATCTTAATTTAATTATTATCTATTCTTAAATCATTTTAAATAAATGAATTATCCTTATTAATTTCACATATTAATTTCCTTTAATAAATCAAATCTTAAATACTTAAGATAAAATCTTTATTATAATTAAACCATTTCAACATTACTTTTAACCTTCAAAATCTTTGAAGTTTTTCAAAGTTATTAAATAAATTTTAATACAAAGATCAATTTGAAAATCTATTTCTTATTCTTTAAAACTTATTTATTTAAATTATTTAAAACTTGTAAAAAACAATTTTTCTATACAATAATTTAGTTTAATAGTAAAAACTTTGTTTTACTTTTATTTTTAAAACTTAGAACCATTTCAAAAACAAACTTCTTTTGATTTAAAAACTTTCTTTTAAAAATTATAATGCCTGCTCCTTCCCACCCGAGTAAAACCCCTAATTACCCGAAGTAACTCTCGAGTATCCCCACTATGCTACCCGCTTCGAGTAAAACTCGAATTCCCTGGACAAAAACCCGAGTATTATATTTCTTCTCCAAACCCATATCCCCAGATGCACGCGATCGTGCTTGTGCACGTGCACACCCTTGCTGATCGACGACGAACTACGCCTGGCCTCCGACAAGTCAGACTTCACCACGACATCACGATCGACCCCTCATTTCTCCTCGATTCGAACGAGAATCAACTTCGACCATTTAACCCATCAGCTTAAACAAACACCACCAGACAATCGACTCGCCTCCGACGATCCTTGATCGATGCACCACGCCACCTTCACCGCAGCTACGTCTCGTCCACCAGCATCTCCAAAACAACTCGCGATCGACTCCAGTCGCTCCTAGGCATCGCGTAACCCGATTGAACATTGACGACAAACCCAGGTGATAAAACCCTAACCCACCGATTTCCCACCATCACGATAAACGATAAATCACTCCACTATTTTTCCGATGAACTCCACTTTCCCCTCGACCTTCAATCCTAACCACGACGACCTGTTCGTCGTTGATCGACGGTAATCGACTAAAACAACCCAAATGTTCATCTCGACAATACTCAAACATTTCAAAATTAAAAATCGTGATATTACCTTTAAAATTCATGGTTTCCTATATTGAATTCAATTATGCAATCAATTTCAAAAATTAAACTTATACATTTTTGACTCAATTTGAAAGTCACTGTAAATTTTAAAATTTCAAGATAAATTTTAAATATAAATTTCTGGAATTTTTTTTTTTTGGTGATATCATATGATTTTAAACATCTTTTATTTACAAATCAAGGGCTATCTATGATTCAATGACAAGATATTGAATTTTTACAGTAATCAAAAACCTGTAAATAATACAACAAAGCTATATTATGTCTACCCACGCATTCAAACAACCATATACAAACATGCATACATTTAATTCCAACATTTTCAGATAACAGAATAAATTCCATTCACAAAACATCTAAATGAAATCCAAATTTAAACTGTTTTTAAAATATGTTCACTCACCAATTTAGCAGAGAACAGAAAACAGAGATTTTTGTTTTCCAGGCTTGATGATTCCCAGACTGATTTTGATTTTGAACTTCATTTCCTTTTGCTTTTTGATTTTAAAATTCTAGCTGTTGATCTTTGAAATTTGTTGATAGATTTCCCTTTTCCTGATCTTCAAGTTGTTGAAGAATTTGAAACTGATATTTGAAATTGCCTTTCATCTTCTTTCTCTGATTTGCATTTCCAGTTTTTATCTTTTCTTTTGATTTTAGATTTTAGGTTGTTTTTAGAAATGAGGAGAAAGAGTTGAGGATAAAAATAATTTGAACTTAGAAAACGAATACAGATCTTCTTTCATATTAATTTTTATAACTTAAATTTTCAAAAAGATAAAATTAAGCCACTTGTCCCCTTATGTATTAATTTGCTTACACCTATGCATATAAATTTACAAATGTCTTTAAACTATCTTTAAAAGCTTACAAGTGTAAATTCTTGTTTTTAATTAATTTATTTAAGTCATTTATATGTATTTATAAAATATTTATATGTATATACTGTATTTATCTTTTATAAATAAGCTTTATGATTTTTAATAAATGTACAAATGTGAAAAACTATTATTTAAAATAACTTATGCCTTGATCAAATAAAATGTATCATATTTTTATATGCTTGAGTATTTTATTTTATCTTTACCAATATTTTTAACCTTAGTTTTGATGATTATTATATTTAATTTTATAACATAACTCCAAATCACAATATATACATATACATATATATTATAATTTGAAAACATAGCTTTTATTAAATTAAAAGATTCCCTATTCATAATATATATATACCAATATATATATACATTATAAATATAAAACATTTATATAAGTTTTAGAAAGATAAATCTTCTCAATTTAAAATTGTTAGAAAAGATATTGCCAAATTAAAATGTTATTAGTTTTCAAAAGAAATAAATTTGCCAATTAAAAATATTATTAACCTTTAAAATGAATAAACTTGTCAATTTACAAAATAAAATCAACAAATCAATTTAATTATTTATAAAGATAATTAAATTGATATTGCCAAAATTCCGGGATATCACAGAAACGAAAAGCAATATTCTTGAAATTTAATTTATTTTCATAATAAAAGATAAAATTTAAAAATTAAAACTTTTAAAATTTTAATGAAAAGTCAAAGTTTGACTATATTGACAAAAGTTCACATTTCTGGAAAATACTCTATTTATTCATGTTTGGAATTATAATTCACATACAAATCAAAATTTATATTTTAAAATAAATTTATTCATTTTAATAAATAAAATAAAGTTTTTAAATCAGGAAATTCAATTTAAAATAATTGCAAAATACAGGGTTGTTACATTGGAGTAATCCGAATTGATGTTTGAACATGGATTGAAACGATATGAAATTCAATAGTTTATTGAAATTTTAAATTGAAAGGTTTGGAATTTGGTTTGTTGACTTGGTAATTGATAATGGTCCAAATGCGTTGAAATAAAATGAATAGTTTAATTTGATATAAATTCCAAATTCATGTTTTATTATAAACCGTTTCAAAAATATATTATTTCAAAATTTCTAATTATTAAGATTTTCAAAGTATTAAACTATTTTAACCTCTATTAATTATAATAAGTTATTTTAATCTATTTTAAACCATTTAATTTATTTAAACTAATTAACCTATTTTAACTTATTTCAAATCTAATTAATCTATTTTAAAACTATTTAATCTATTTTAATTATATTTAACCTATTTTAAATCTATATTAACTATTTAAAACTATTTTCTTCTAAATTCCAAACTAAGAAAAATGGATGGGTTTATATTCAATTTCTCGATTTTTAAGTGAATATGGATAATAATGTTATAACCTAAGTTCGGAATTAAATAACATATTTAGTTTAATATGATATTTTGAAATGAGAGTCTAGCCTATTTTGGAAATATGACTTTTGAAAGGAAATATAATTTCGAACTATGATTTCCAATGTGATATGATTTCAAAGGTGAATATGATTTCAAAAGTAAGTAATGATTTCGAAAATGATATGATATGATTTGAATTAAATATGATATTTTTATATCAAATATGAAATGATTTTGGAAATGTAAAAGAATCATCCGGTGTGTAATAAGCGATTGGTTGTTAAAGAGACCGGGATCGGATATTGTCATACTCTCTGCCAATACCGAAAACCACTTTGACAACTGTGTACGCGGTGGAGATTCTAGAATGAAGTATGATGGTTGGCAACGATCCTATATGAGGTATATACATGGACCTGACTCCCATGAGTTAGCTTAAGGTGGCTAAAACAGGAGCAATCGACGAGCCAAGTGAGGTCATTCCTCCGATCGGGCACACTCCTTCGATACTATATTCTGACTCTGTGATTATTTGGTGGCCACCCTCGATTTTTGATTTGGGAGTGTGTTCCGAGGTGGGCGGTAGTAGCTGCTATGCGTTACCACCAGTCCGGAAGTGTAATTGGTATATCTACCCTGGAATTGCCTAGTTTTGTCGTGTCACCTACCCTAACGCGCCTTCTACGAGTTTGTTTTATGTCGTACCTATGGGGTATCCTCTGGCGGCCCCAGTTTACGGGGAGTTACGGTACTGTATAGACTATTGGCATTATAAAATGTGTTAAGGGGGAAATGGGTAACGCCTTAACACTATTTTAATAGTTTATCTTACTGTAGACATATTATAATAGCGTATTGTACTACGTAGTAGATAGTTTAACGGATCTTTAGGAGATGTGAATCCCGAACATCTTTTAAGTTACTGCACTCACGTTAGACACTGGATAGGAGATGTCAAACCCCGTAAACATCTCTGATGCCATTCCACTCATATTTATTTACCGTTATTTTAATTTACATAAGATCTTTTAGTTCTGACTCAAGTGTTTTGTCTTTTCAATTCGCTCGGGTAAGCCTGAGCATTTCGGGATTTGAAGACTTTGTTTTTGGAGGACGAAGACGAAGATTTGTACTACTATTATTTACTATATTTATTCCACTGCATTCATACTGTTCTGCTGCATTATTTGTTTATCTCTGATATGTGTAACTCTGATTTTGTATTGCATAAGCATAATCAAATGTTTTGTATACAGCTTCATGAACTGTTATTTGATTATTATATTTTGTCATTCCACTGCGAGATTCTGTTTTGTTTTTTTCTTTCTCTGCTTTTTCTTATTCACCCCAATAACAATCCGCCCTTCTGTATGGTTTGAGTCGGCATGTGTGCCTGCTTAAAACGTACAAAAAGTTGGGATGTTACAATATGTCTAGATCATCTTGAAGTATGGTTCTTGCCTTTGTGTTTGTAGCTTGATTGCATGCATATTGAACTGGTCTGCATTTGCTCATTTGAGCTGTTGTCTACATCCATGCCTGAACCGATACATACATACATACATATATATGCATATGTGTTCAAGTATTTTGCATTTAAGTGGTCTGCACTATGTACATGTCTTGATTCATGTTGCATTTCATTTACTCTAGGTTGATACACTTGGTTCTGGTCTGAAGCTTTTTGGATTCTCTTGCATACTTTGAGTAATGATGGTCTCCATACATATATACCTACATATATATGTATGTGTGTATGTGTGGTTGACTTGATTTCATCTCTTTGAAAAAATAGTCACTTGATTACATGTTCACACTGTTTGTGCACTCCTCTGTTGCTCGAGTACTTGCTTCATTTGGCCTTTGTTGGCTGGTTCATTGAACTGATATATGTGTATACATATATATGCATATATATATATATATACACACATGTGTATGTTCTTCATGTTACCTCTGGAGTAGTTCTTGTAATTTTCATTTCTTTGCATTGCTTCAAGTTGAACTGCTGCTTGCATATCCATATATTTACATGTGTTTGTGAGCCTAGTTACATTTATGTTATGGTTGAGGCTTCACTTGTAGTCAAGTTCATACCTGAATACTTGATATGTTTACTTTCTGTTTCAAACAGTTCATTGTGTTCTCTGGCATTGTGCTTTGCACTTGAGTTCCATTATACATATACTTGAATTTTGTGAACATGCATATGTCTTTGAGTTTCATTCTCCGTTTATACCCATGCTGGTCTCTAGTTCCACATGTTGATACATTTTCCTTGAACTTGTCTGGCTTTTGGGTATGATGATTTGGTCGAGATTGGTTACGGTATTGTTTTCACACTTGACTGTGTACATATGAACTGTTCTGGTCTGATACATCATTTCGATTGCACTTGAGTCATGTTGAGTCTGCTGTGCGTTTTTGAGCATTGCCTTGACCATCCTTGCTTGTGTTCATGCATTCGAACTACTCTGTGGTAATTTAGAAACTTCATGTTGGTCTTGCTCATTGATCTGGTCATATTCATGTGTACTGATGTCTCTTGGCTGGAATTCGAGATGCTGAGGCAGTGCACATGTGTACGTGTACACATGTGTATATGCAGGCTCTAGTGTATTTGAAACTTTGTGACTTGTTTTCGTATTGCACTTGAGTTGAATCCAGCCATGGCTCGGGTTTGACCTTGTGCTCACCTGTCCCTGCAATTTATCAAGTGTATATCTGTGTGCACGGCCTTGTGACATACACAGTGATATACTATGCATGTTACAAGCTGTTCGTGTAAGATGAATTCAAAACGAAAATGATGACGAGCAACCCAAATAACTGAGGCAAATAATATTTTCAAAAACACACACTTCATTTTGAACTGCAAAATATATTTTTTAAATTTTACTGCGTTAGTGTTTATTTTGCAAATAATTCAGATGCTGGATTCAATCTGGAATAGAGTTGAAGATAAATACGAGTGAATGAATGATATGTAGTGAGGTGAACATTGTGAATTGAAATTTGTGATGTAATCCAAATTGTAATGTAATTGAAATTGTGTATATATAGTGAGAGCTCAAATTTGTACTATTCAAAATTGTAATAAAATATTTGTTTGAACAAAATATTCATTTGAATTTAAATTCTGTGTTATTTATTTTATTCAACAAATATTTATTATGTGAAAAATAAAATAGTAAAATATCAAATACATTAAACGAATATATATATATGTATATATATATATATATGTTTATTATCATCAAACAAAAATAATAGGCTATTGTATTCTACAATTGTTTCTATTGGTAATCCCCATATATTACCCTTTTTATATGTATATGATTAATTTATTTTGTTAGATATTCATATACATAAGTTTAGCCATGTTTATAGACAAAAGGCTAAATATAGCTGAAGTTATGTTACATTTTATTTTATTTTGCTAGATATTCATGTACACATAGATCTAAGTGTAAATAACTCTGTACTTGTGTTTTATTTGATATTTATGTAGCCAAAGCTGATTTATCATTACATTTTGAAATTGTATTTTTTAAATATATAGCTTTGAATTATAATTGAATTACATCAAAATTCAGAATGAAAATATTGTTATAATTCATGTGAATTTTATTTAATTATTCAGTTTAATTTTCATCTGACAAAGATGACTATACCTTTATGATAATTTTATTTGATAACTGTACCTTTATAAATGGAAATGAAATAAATATTATGATAAAAAAGTTATATCCAGTTTTGTTTCTTTGATGAATTACTTGCTTGTTTGACTTTGTAAATTTTTTGATCAACTATTGTATGATTTTTCTTTGGATGGAAGCAAATGAAAAGTAAATTACTAATACAACATAAGTTCAACCTTGTTATATTAACCTTATTCATACATAAGTTTGGCCATGTTTATAGACAAAAGGCTAAATATGGTCAACTTTCTATCTCATAAGCTATATGGTTTTATCTTTCTATTGAAAAAGAAAAATAATTGTATTCTTGTTAATGTCGTAAAACAGCAAAAACTAAGAAGGCTAAGAAAATTCGATCATATAATGAGCATCCTCACTATTTGGAGCAAGCTGGATATGCTGGGAAGAAGGCTAAATGGATAGCCGAGGGCCCTAATTCCTCAATCAATTGCTAAGCGGATCTATTATGGATCAAAGTATTGATTAGATTTTGGCAAGATCAAAGAAAGGAGCCGATGGAAATTATATTATCACCAATGAGACAATTAAGATAGTTGTAGATAAAGTAGTATGATTAGTTTCCATGCATTTTATTTCTTTTGGTTAATCTCTTGTAAAACATAGCAATAAATTATTGAGAAATATATTTTTTGTTATAGAATGATTGGAGAGAAAAAATCATCGACGGGACATGGACTCCAAATAGGCACGATGATGTCGTAAATCATGCTCTTGAAAAAAGGGCATTTTGGTTGAGTTAGAGAAATCGATGGGACGGTCGAGATTAAAGACATATGTGGGGGTAGAGAAAAGAAAAGGTCCATGAGGTGTAATATCAGCGGATGAGCTACATCTTATCAACCAGGAAATAGAGACTAAAGTGAGCCAGAAAATAAAGAGTAAAGTAAGCCAAGAGTGAGACAAGATACCTTAACTGAGGTTGAGTCTCTGATTAATACAATGGTTGAGCAAAAGGTTACAAATATTTTGGATAGGATAGGTATGCAGACGCCCATTAATGTGGAGATCGACAACATACCATCAGTTGATCATCGTAGTAGTTGTCAATCAATAAACTAGGATAAATTTCATTCTACAAACAAAACTCAAGTGATAGATCTCTATATAGAGTTCCAAGTAAACAATTCAAAAGTTGATTTTGTAAATGTATATGATTTTATGTATTGACAAGTATAAGTGAAAAATGTTACCTTTTCATTTGCCATTCTAGAAACTACCTGAGTGTCATTTAGCTATGATTTTGGACTCCAAAGCCGTCGTGGTGGGTCATGGTATGGTACATCCTGCTTCAAGGACTAGAGATCAATGCTATAACCAATAAATCCTTGTCGATCATGTAAAGGTTAGGATTGATGTAGTAGAGCCTAATCATCAAGGAACCGCACTTCTTGTTCCAACTAAACATCAAATCACGGAGGAGAAGCAGTTGGTAGTTTTGTTCAGTGGCTTAAAAGTCTCATGCTTTTAGGTGAAAACGATATGATGAAGAAAAACCTTTTGGTACTTTGTTTGATGAGCTATAATATTATTGGTTTGTTGTGTATAATACTGTCACAAGATCATGCATTAATTTGCAAGTTTGTTATGTGCAGGCTACACCTAATGTAAGCAAAGACAAAGTGGAAGAGTGTGTTGCTATGGTAAGTTCAAAACTCGATTCATTCTTTGCATTGTGGCAAACTTTCTAGTTTTCCTAAGTTTCAGTTAGTACATGGTTCAACTTGTACATATTCCAATCATTGCACTCTGCTAGGTGGCCATCTTTACAGTTTGCATATGCTTCTCTGATTAAACCTATACAAAATCTAATGTTATCCTCTGCATTAGCATCAATCTACATTTACGGGTTCATATGCATTGTAACGACCCAAAATTTCGGTCATTCGAATTGGGATATTTAATTGATTTTAAATATTAAGATATTTGTTTTATAAGTTGGGTAGCTTAAATTTCAAAAATAAAGATTTATTTGAATAATAAATTTAATAATTGGAATATATAAATTTTTGAATCTTGGATCTAATACGAATTAAAAAAATGATTTCGAAAGCTGATTTAATTTCTATTTAAATAAGAATGAAGATAGTAAACTTTAAATTTAGATTTTAAAGTGATTAATTGTGTTTTAATAATAATTCGTTTTAATTAACGTGTGAAAATAGGCTTCCAGGCTACTGTCTCGGATTTTGACGAAACCAGTTTCATTGGATCCATAATAATGAATTATTATATGCCATCGAATTTCGTGGCGATTGGACGTATCGTTTGGTCGTGCGAGTTTGAAACGCTTATAAATTAATTAAAGAAATTAATATAATATAACTGGGTTTGAAAAGCTATCTTCTATATATGATCGAATTAGTTCTCGAGACTAGTTCCATTGTGTTCGGGATAGTGGTACTTGGTATAAAATGCTAGGCGGCAAGCCTCGATAGGAGTTTGAGAGTTTTCGAACATGTAAAGCCGGATATTTTCAAATAAAATAATATGTACCCCATACCCTAGCATGTCCTTCATCATACCCATAGCCCATACTTCAGCCATACCTTTCCCATGCCCAGACTATACCTTTTTCCTTATATAATCATCAGGTGTAACAAATAGAAGAAATTTGAAATTTTGAATTAAAATCATCTTCTCATCCAATGGTCTACATTCATCGGAGCCATCATCAACATTTTCAGGCGAAGTCTTCAACTAGAGAATTATTCACAGCGACAAAGTGGACTTGTTCAACGGTTGGATTTGGTTGGATCGAGCCGTGGTAGCCGTAGTTCACTGATGAAAGGCGATCGTAATTTCATCAATTTGGGCAATTCTAGGCATTTTTAGGTGATGGAGCCTAAAGGTGAAGTGTCGGGGTTGATCAGAGTTATGTGTGGCCGAAGTTTGGTGGACTTTGGTGAACTAGGGTGGCCGAAATCTTGAGTTGAACGTCGTTCGTTCATTTTGGTTTTCTTGGTGGTGGAGGCGATTTTGGTGACGAGGATAGTGGTTGGAGGTATCTCGTGGTGGTGGGTCGTGACCAGAGGCGACAACGATAAGGCGAAGAGTGGCCTTTGAGTTGGGTGTGAACGTGAGAGGAAGAGGGAGGATTAAGGGTCATGTTAATGTTTTAAATAAGGTTATTTATAAATTAATGACTGTAATTAATGAATAAATATATATTATTTATTTTGTGACTTTATAAATTAAATATTTTGTCCATATGAGGTCCAATCGAGGCGTGGAATTCTGCGTTGTGCTCGTGATGATGTAAGCTTCGTGATGGAACTAGTTTGGATGAATTTGGAGACAGTTGGAATTTTGGTTAAAATCGGACGTCGTTCGATTTTAGTTCCAATCCGGAATGCCTCGGCGACAACTGGAATAATGGTGAGTTAACCTTACTTTTTTGGCTAACTGGTAATATTTTATAGTTGATAAATTTTTTTGATTGGATGTTTGGATGATTTACGTTTTATCAGTTGGCTTGGATTTATTCCTGTCCCTGGAGCAGATGACCTTTTATATATACCCGCCTAGTAGCGGATGACCCATATTATATAATTATATATTGCATGTGATGTAGAGAACATGTTGGAGGGATCCAATAGGATTCCTCGCTATTGTTAATTTGAATTTCAAAATTATCCCTATTATACAATTACTGAATATGAAACCTGATTGTGGACATTAGGGTTTATGACATTATTATATGTTCAAACTTAGACACTGTAGTGGTAGGAAACCAATATCGATATTGGTTAAACATTGGTTAGCTATTGGCCTCAAACTAGTATTTTAAAGATACTATAAATTGCCATTTGAATTGGAATTGGTTTTGAGATAGGAAATAATTTTAAATCTGAAATTAGGTTTAGGAAATATTTGAAGGATTTAATTTCTATTTTATTCCAACCATTTTATCTATCTTGTTCTAATTTATTTGTTTATATTTAATTTTGTTTTTATAATTTATTTATTTATATTTAATATTGTTTTAGAAAGTTATCTGTTTATATTTATTTTGTTTTAAAAATTTATCTACTTATATTCAATATTGCTTTAAAGTTACTTATTTATAATTAATATTGTTTTAGGATTATTTATCAAAATATTAATATTTTGAAGATTAATTATTTAAACAATTAATATGGTTTGAAATTAATAATAATGATTTATTAATACTGTTTGGAAATTAATTAATATTATTACAATAAGGTTGAAAATTAATTATTAGTGTTTTTTTAATAATGTCTTTGAAATTATTAATTTATTTTAAGATGTTTTATGGTTAGTAAATATTTATTTATTTATAAGGTTTATTATTTATAACTCTTATTATATAATAGTGTTTGAAGTAAATGATTATTATTATTTATAAATGTTCGAGATTTATAAATAGAATTTTACAAACAAGATTTGTGTTTTAGAAGGGAAGTTTCTTAGAATGATTTGGTGACTTAAAGGGATATTATTTACAAGATGAAAAGAGTTCATAAAATATTTTAGATATTTAGAAATGAGGCTATGAATTTATAAGAAGAGTTTTATAAATAGTTTTATGGATTAATAACGAGGTTATAAATGTTTTGAAATTTATAAAAGAGTTTATAATTGGAAATGGAGGTTGGGTTTTATAAGGGGTTTCTATAAAGAGTTTATAAATAGTTTTAGATATTTATAAAAATGTTTTATAAATTGTTTTTGAGATTTATAAGGGATTTATAAATGATTTTTGAAGTGTGGAAAGGAAGGCTTTCTCTGTATATTATAGCATTAAGATAAGTATATGGATGTTTTCTATGTATTAAAAATAGAGGGATTTGTGGGTATATCTTTGTAAAGATATTTATATACAAGTATTTCAAAGAGCTTTATTAATGAATGGGTTAATCAAAGGGCTAGTTGTTGCTTATGTGCTTAACCAATGTTGGTTTTCCCTATGGAAATAAATCCCTGATTTGAATGCTTATTTATTTGATGGTTAAATAATCGGCTATCAAATATGGACCCAAAACGTAACTTTGGAAATATTTAGGAGAAGCACGTGAGTTATATGGAATAATCATCTCCGATGATGCTATCCTATGCATATAAATCTTGTTTCGTTCTCCTAGGGAAAATTATAAGGAAATCCATCGACTAACGGTTAGGAGGTGATCTCCGCTCTTATCTTTGACTGTTTATTTCCTAAAGAACCGAGGTTGAGTTTACCGAAAACCATTGAAGGTTGTTTCGGAGAGACCAGGATCGGATATATTATTCGAAAACTAATTCAATCCAACTCAAGCATTTTCGAAGTGAAGACATCTTGAAGATGATGGAATTAATGACAAAGCTCTCAAGCATTTCGTCCAGTCCTAGAACGAACTTGTATGAATGAATGCAGGCAATGCATTACTGCTGGGAGGGCAGTGTTAGCATTCCAAGTGGAAAGTGCTATATAAAGGTAAAACGTAGCCTCAATCCTCATCAACTGGGAAATACTAAAATAGGGGAGATGTAGTAGGGCTAAGTGGGTCGCTTCTAAGTAGGGTATGATCATTCTTATCTAGAGTCGATATTATCTCCCATTTGTATGCTTCAGGGCCTATTAATGGAGAGGTGATCATATTCGGTACTATCCAATAAAGGGTAGGCCGGTTCTGTATTGACAGGGGTCGATATTTTCGACCTTGGTATTATTTTATTTAGAAATGCACCATGATGGGCGTTACTCCAGTACCCCAGTCATTGTATAGAATCCATTCTCCAATACGAGCCTTTACGATTTTAGTTGTATACCTATTATGCTGGAATTTAATTAATGTAACAATTTCGTCTATGATTAATAAGTATTTGTATCTTAGACACTATTATAATATCGGAGATTTCATATGAAAATGTTTTGGAATCGTAAGGTAAAAACATGTCCGTGTTTATGTGCGGTGTGGTCTTACGAGGTACCTTATTTTCAAAGGTTTTTTTAAAACGGTAAAATCCAATTGGCTGTGTTTTCTCATGTTGGTTTTCTAGACTGACTAAGGTGTTATTTATTTATAATGCTCGGGTAAGACTGAGCATATTACAGATTTAGTTTGGATGCTTTTGGAGCTTCAGGAGACGAGCTAGAGGCCTAGAGACGTATTTGCATATATGGTTATTTTTCCATTACATTCATTATTTTATTTATTAGAAATGATGAGGACATGTTGTATAACTGTCTGGGTTGAAATAAGTTAGTATACTCTGATTGAGGTATGTATATTACATTTTTTCTTTGTGTAAAGGTTTATTGTATATTATAGATTATTCGTTCTGCTATGAGATTTTGTGTTGTTTGGTTTCTTTCTCTCTTCTTTCTTCTTCCTTCTTTCTTTTCCATAACTATCCACCCTTCTGTTCAATTTGACTAGTCCATGTGTGGTTTATTGTCCGCTTAAACTGTACGAAAAAGTGGGTTGTTACAATGTGGTATAAGAGATGAAGGTTAAGCGAGTACCTTGGCATTGGTGGGGTAACTTATTAAGAGATAAGGTAATGGAATGCCTTATTATGAGTTTGAGTGTATATATATGAGCGCGTATTTGTTAGTGGTATAAAAATGTTTTATATCGTGTTGGATGATCTAATGAGTGGCTTATGTATTCTGGTCATACGAGTAATTAACGTTATTGATAGGGATCTCTAAACACTTAAGCAGAGCAATTCGATATAGTATTGTTTTGAAATTGGGTAAATGAAATAATTTTACCTTGATTACATTTTATATAAAGGAATAATTTTTTAGAAATTATGATAGCATATATGGTGTGTTTGGTTGTTAGTGAATGATAGTATTTGATTATTATCATTTGATGTTTGTTGTTTGTGTTCTAATAAAAGTTGTTATAATAATTATGTAAACAAGATAAACAATTAAGAAATGGTTTTATATAACCATAATGAAATTATATATAAGGGAAATGTATAAATATGATTTGTAAATTAAAAGGATTTAAAAGTTGAGAATTTGAGAATTCAAATCCCATTGATTTTAGAAATTGTTTTTCTAGGATTTAGAAGAGTAATAATAATATTATTTGGGAAATATTTTTAATGGAAATATTATAAAATGGAATTTATAAGTATTAAGAAGCATTGAAATCACTTCGGTCATTGGAAAATAATTTCGATGATGACTGCAGCATCATCGATGTTCATTTTCGAGTTTCTAAATGATGGATTGCTGCCATTGGAGTTTTGTTTTGATCAAACTAGTGTTGATTTTAAAATTCAAAAGTATAATTTGAAATATAAAGGAATTATTTATAGTATTGTTTCAAAATAATTTGAAATAAGAACAGGGTGTTTAAACTCTAAAAATTTTCATTTAAGTGTTTTACGAAAATATGAGAGAATAAATTTATAACTTGTAAATTTTGGGAATTAACAAGTTAAAACAAATTTTTAGATTTGTTGAATGTAAATTCTTAAGAAAAGCAAAATTGAAATGAAATTTAACTTAAGTTAAATGAAATGATTTTTTTGAAATGAAATTGATTGTGGTTTGAAATGAATTGATGAAATGAACTGATTAAATAAATTAGTGAATTGAATATGCCTTGGAATGTCATTTGATAGAACTAAATAATGAAATTGATAATGAAATGAGTTAAATGAAATTGAGTTTGATTAGAAATGAATATGAACTTAAGTTGTGAAGTGACAATAAACATGAGAAGTGTTGTATAAAATGTTTATAAACTTGAGTAAAATTTTATGAAATGGTTCATAAATGAAATTAGTATGGAGTGAAATGTTGTTAAACCTAAAATTTGATGGAATGGTCCTTAAGTGATATTAGTATTGAAGGAATATACTAGGTAATATATGAATGTGAGTAAAGGAATGTGAATAATGATTAAGAATAAATGAATGAAAATAAAAGAATTTGAATAGAATACAAATGGGATAAAAGGAGAAACCAATTGAAATAAATACGTAAGTTATACTTATATTATTTTATGTGGATAATTATTTGATCCATATTCGATTATATGATTTCGAGATGATTTACATCGGTCCGATTTATAATTTTTCACTCGATTCTCAACGGTGAACACTGGATGTGGATTTTTGATTGATTCTGGGATTCTCTATCGTAGTATATGGCTATGCAACAAGAATGACGGTTTCTAATCAAGGAACAGGATCTGAGTCCGCACTAGAGCAGTCGTGTGAACGATACTAGTTCAGAAGTGAAATTGTGTGATCGAGCGAGTGATTAGATTTGATATTGCATATGGATGATATATATATACATCGTACGAGCTTTAATAAATTAAATATTGACATTGGAAAATGCAAATTGATATGGTTATGAATTTATTGGATGGATATTATTTGTTTGATGGTTCTCTGGTTACATTTGCATATGGTTATTGTATTAGTACATATTATATATTGATATTACTTTCCCTATACTTGAACTTATTGGTTGTTAAGTGATTAGTAGGTGTGGATGGCGTATGCTTCGCATTTGAAGCTAGCTTTTACAATATATTGATTGCATATGCTTGTTAATGCTAAAAAAGGCACACATCTCGGATTGCATACCGTATTTTTATATTTTTTCCTAAGGGATGCCTCATCCTTGAAGATGAGATGTACATTTGCGATTATATATATTGTAAATTTTTCCAATCGAACCGCGCAAAGAAGATGCTGGCGAAATTTTTCGTAAATTTAAGATGTTAGAATTTTTTTTAGAATTTTGGGAAATTTTTTATAACTGAAATTTGATGTTTATGTTATAACTTGGAATGGTATTAGTTAGTAAAATATGGATGAATTAATAAAAACTTAAAATAATTTGGCAATCTATTTCAACTAATTGGTTTTGAAAAGTTATAGGGTTTTGTAGCATTTTTTCTTACATTACTAATTTCGAGGACGAAATTCTCTTAAGAGGGGAAAAATGCAATGATCCAGAATTTCGGTCATTCGAATCTGGATATTTAATTGATTTTAAATATTGAGATGTTTATTTTATAAGTCAAGTCGCTTAAATTTCAAAAATAGAGATTATTTGAATAATAAATTTAAATAATTGGAATATTTAAATTTTTGAATCTTGGATCTAATAGGAATAAAAATATGATTTTGAAAGCTAATTTAATTTCTATTTAAATAAGAATGAAGATAGTAAACGTTTAATTTAGATTTTAAATTGATTAATTTGGTTTTAATAATAATTCATTTTAATTAACGTGTGAAAATAGCCTTCTGGGCCACTATCTCGGATTTCGATGATACTAGTTTCATTGGATCCGTAATAATAAATTATTGTATGCCGTCGAATTTCATAGCGATTGGACGTATCGTTTTTTCGTGCGAGTTTGAAATGCTTATAAATTAATTACAGAAATTAATATAATATAACTGGGTTTGAAAAGCTATCTTCTGTATATGATTGAATTAGGTCTTGAGACAAGTTCTATTGTGTTCGGGATAGTGGTACTTAGTATAGAATGTTAGGCGGCATGCCTCAATAGAAGTCTAAGATTTTTCGAATGTGTAAAGCCGAATATGTTCAAATAAAATAGTAGGTACATCATACCCTAGCATGTCCTTCACCGTACCCATAGTGTAGCGACCCAACTTTCTACCTCCAGAAAGTCATATCACTATGAAGAAAGAAAGGGATAGAAAACAGAAAAGATAGAGAAGAAAGAAGAACAACATCAAAATCTCAACAGCAGAACGAACAAAATATAATATATCACATCAGATAATACATAGTATCATATACATCAGAGTTACACAGATAATACATCACATACTAGACATTTATAAACACCTGTCTAGTTAATACAACTTGATACAATATAGAGAAACTACACAGAGATACCAACACAACGGAACACTATACATATCTATAACGCTGAAGCCTCCTGCTCCATTTGCTCCTCCACAATTCGTCAAAGCTAACCTGAATCCCTTGGCTACTCGTAAAAATTTGAGTACCCGAGAGTTTAAGAAAAACAGAAAATAAACTCCGGGTCAGACATGGGTCTGGTATGAGTAACAGGTTAAAGTTGCTTAACTTTGAAAACCTTTGAAAAGAAAAGGTATCACGTAAGACTTCCCACACATAAACATGGAAAAGTTTTTCCCTTACGCTAACCAAAACTTTGATAAGAAATCCAGTGATATTATAATAGGTCTAGGGTTTTCAAGTAAATAAGAAATAGCTGAAATTGTTACATGATTAAATTCCAGCATACTAGCCAACAAGTGGGTAATACAATCAAATCTGATGGCACTTATTGTAGATTGGATTCCATACAATGGCAGGGCTACCGGGGTACCGCCCGTCACAGTACCTGGCCTAGATCAGCGTACCGAGAACCCACCCTAAGTTCCCTGCAACACAAAGCCGGAACCATCCCTTACTGGACAGTCCCAAACAAGACAACCCCAGCAGTTGTTGCAACCAACTGCCCACACAACCGAAATAAAAAGGGACATCTAGACAGGGGTATATCTCGCTCTCCAATGGGAGCTACCCACAAAGCCTTGCTGCACCTCCCCTGTTTTAGCCATTCCCGGTTGATGAGGCTTGAGGTCACGATTACCTTTAGAGAACACATCTCTTAGAATGCTCATCGTCCACCTGACGATGTTCTGAAAGCATTCAATCCATACAAGTTCGTTCCGGGTTCAAACAAAACCGAAGGCATTATCTCGTTACACTCATTTTGGAAACATCCTCAGAGTTAACGACAATAACCCTTGCACTCTGAATCTTCATCTTCACTTGAGATTCACGACCTATCGTTAATTTGGATCGATGTGGTTTTCGGACTTCCAAATCTGAAAACCCGATCCCGGTCTCATCGAAATCCAAATCGCCATCTTTTAAGGCCAAGTTGTTTTAAAGTTAAAACAATTTAATTCAATTATTATCTATATACACAGATAGATATACCACAATATAACAATGGATAATCAATATCATCATCATATACAGATAATCCATATCATCAATGCAAACAAATAATCAATATTATCATACTTAAAACAAGCATCCATATCACAATAGATGATCACAATCAATCAATGGTATATCAATATCATTCATTCATAAGCAATGATTTATCATTCACAAATTATAATTAATTTAAAATGAATTAAATTAATTACTTCTATCCTTAATTAATTTAAAGTAAATTAAATTAATTACTACATCTATAAATCCTGCTTGTTCAACCATTAATTAAATAAAGATCAATTTAATTAATCATTCTCTAAATATTCATCTTGATTAAATACCTTTGATTTATCATTTTCTAATTACAATCTTTTAATTAATTCCACAAATTAATTATTCTAAATCCTTCATAGTAATTAACATGCAATTACTTCATTTATTAATTAAATATAATTAATTACATTTATCCTTAATTAATTACATTAATTAATCACCTCATTTTTAATTATCCTTAATTAAACAATTCATAATTTCATCATTTATTATATTAATTAATGACCTCTAATTTATATTCAAATTAAATTACTTCATTTAAATTAATTACATTAAGTAATTTAATCTTTAATTAAACACAATTATTAATCCCTTTAGATTAATAACAAACTAGTAATTAACTATCCTTAATTACTCATATAAATTAATTATTCCATAATTAATTATCTCCATTAATTAATCCCTTGATTAATTACAAAACTAATTACCCAAATTACTTACTTACAAATCATCTTATATTAATTACATCAAGTAATTACCATCTAATTACTTTCCTAAGTAATTATGCTCCATTAATTACACTAAGTAATTTCACTTTCAATTTATCAAATGACTATCTTTAAATTAATTAAACTAAATTAATTAACTTAAATTAATCATATCATCAAAATTAATTACAATAAGTAGTTAATCTCTTAATTACTTTTATCAAGTAATTACATTTAACAACTTACACTAGTTTATTTAAATTAATCTAATTAATTATCAACATTTATCACCTTAATTAATTATTTAAATAATCCTTAGTTAATTATCTTCATTAACTAAACCAATTCTTTAATTACTCTCTTCATTAATCTCAAATCATAAATTAATCTAAAATTATTAATTTATAAATTAAATACATAAGTCCTTCCTTAATTATCTTATTAATTAATTCACTTCAATATCTTAGTTATCTCTAAGATAAATTATTCCTTTATTAATGACTTAATAAATATTGAAGTGTATTTTAAACATTACCTCTCTTTGGATTTAAATTTGAATTCCCATTTTGAATTTATGATTCAAAATGATTTACCATTTAACATTAACCAAATTTAAATATTAATTTATAAAGTTTAAAAGAAATGTAAAAACATTTATTACTTATATAAGAAAAGCCTTTTAATTTAAACTACTTAATTTTAAAACATTCAGATTTAAAAACTGATTTCAGATTTCAGATTTGAATTCAAGAAACTTGAATCCATATTTAAACATTTGATTCAACTTGGCTTTAACTTAGATTTAAACTTTTGATTTAAACTTGCTTTTATAAACTCGAATTAAAACTTGTTTTCAAATCCAAATCCATATGGAAGCCTCAAGATTCAAGAGTCCATTTGAATTTATACCTTACATTTTTGAATTTAAATCACAGTTTAAATTCTGTTTTCAACTTTAGATTAAATTCAAAACTGAAAACCTGTCAGGCTTTCAAACCTGAAACCTACATTTAAATAAATTAAAAAAAAACTTTTACTTCACTTCAGATTTTGAATTCAAACATAAATTTGAATTCAAGCTTCAACCTGGATTTAAACTTTGCTTAAATCTAGTGTACAAAATAAAGTTTCATTTGAATTTGTTTTAAAAATTCAAATTTGCTTCCAGGTTGTCTAAATCCTGCAACCACTACTGTCTCGAGACAAACCCAACTTGCTTCGAGTAAACAACTCAAATGACTCGAGTATTTCCCGAGTTCAATCTGAAACACTCAGCAACCACTGCAGATTCACCAACGTGCTCGTGCACGTGTACAACCTAGTTCGTCACCCCCGGCCAGCACTTCATCGACGAACAAGTCGACAATCGCCTCAATTCCAGACTCCGCTCGTCTGACTCTCGAAATAACTACATATACGAAATTCGAGCAAATTCCAAATCCTGGAAACACAAAACAGTTTTCCCTCTCGAAACCTGGCAACCGCTCGTTCTCGCCGCCTCTACCACCAGAGAGCTTGAAACTCCGGCCACAGCTTCGACTATCACCCTTCTACCCATTCCCAAAAGCACGATGCACTCGGTCGATCGCCGTAGATGAACAAAGCAAAATGCGAACCCATGACAAAAACTAGGTTTAGAAACTTCAATCACTTGCCGCTGACGCCACCGTGGCCGTGGCCACCTCCGACCATTTTTCCCACCTCCTTGGTATGCTCCTCCACCTCCTCGCCCATCCCAACCATCTCCAGTCTCATAGATCACCAGCAAACCCCAAGAAACCAAAAACAGTGCAACCCAAAAATGCACCTTCATCTCTAATCTAAAAATTTTGTTTCTAGCTTTAAAAATCATGTCTTAGTTTAAGGATTTAGTTTACATTCCTAAATTGCAAAATTAACATGTTTGAATTTTTACAAAGACTTGAGTTTCCTGTTTAAATTTTATTTCCAGACCAATTCCAGTTTTAATTTAAGCTAAATAAATTTTTAAATCTTAGTTCAAAATCAAACAAGCAATATTTGTTTGGATCCTAAGTCCCAACAACCCATAGATCAACTAGTAATGATTTTTGAAATAAAACATGAACTTGAAAACTTAAATACAGGGGTGTATTATAGGTTATAAACATGCAGGCATCATTTCATAACACACAAACATTCAACAGTGTATAAACACATTTTCATATTTAGTTCAGGCATAAATCAATCAATCATAGGTAAATATACTTAAGAATTTTAATTGAAGTTACTCACCTGGAACAAGATTGAACAGAGTATATTTTTGTTTGCAACAGCCTGATCTTTTTTTTAAAACTGAGAAATGGGTTTGCTTTGATTCCTTAAACCTCTTGTTTGTTGTTGTAATGCTTCAGTTTGTATAAACGGAAGAGTTTGCTATTGTTTCAGGTTTGCTATGTTTTGGACGAACTAAAATATAAGAAGACATATATATAAAAGTGTTTTGTAAAGGAAGGTGTTATCTGGATTAAGCCATTTGCAAGTACAAATATTCTCAACTATTGATCAGAGGATTTTATAAATGGAGGCTGAATTGATTTTCAAACATTTCGAATGACCTAAAATGTTGCTTGCATTTAATGTTGGAGTACCTTGTGTCTCCTTCTTAGCTTATTACATCTTTTCATGTGTCATAGATATTTTATTACTTTGCTTTGCATTTTTCTTGCCTGCATCTATATTTACAAGCTACCTGCATATTTTATTTTTACTTTGCTTTGTTTCTTATCTTTGCATTTCTTTTACAGGAATATCCAACTTCCTTTACAAGATTCTATTACCTGTTTTGCTTTTATACTATGTATATAGATACAAAGTTGTTTTAGTCTTTGTTATAAATTTTCAACTTAAGTATTTTAGTTCTATTTCTAACATATGTGTTTATTTTTACTTCTCTTTTTATTTTTAAAACTTAGATTATTAAACACTTAATTTACTTATTATTTATTTTTATACTTATGCTTATTTTAATTTTAAACAATTTTAAAAGACTTTATTTTAAATTTTAAAATCAAAACTTCTTCCAAATATATATAACAATTTCTATTTAAAATCCATTTGTAAAGACATTATGATTAATAAAACTCATTATTAAATTAAAATGATTTATAAAAGAAATTTACCTCTTTATTACTTATTTTATCAAGTTAAATTTAAAAAGAAAATAAAACAAACCTATTTGTTAATCTTATTTAAATTCAACTTAAGCTAAAATAAAATTTAAAACAATTAATATTTATCTTAAGTATTTTAAACCATATAGTTATTTATTAAATAGCTTTTAAAAAGATATATATTAAATCAAATTATAATTACCAAAAATATAAGAATTAGAAAATATGTCCTTATTTATTAACTTTAAAACAAAGCTTGTCTATCTACAATGTATACATTATAAATAGAAAACAATTTATTAACTTTTGAAAGATAAATCACCCATTTAAATATTTATTAAAGAAGGTTATTAAATCAATCCATATTTATTATTAACTATATTATCAAATCAATTAAATTTTAACACAGATTATTAAATTGATATTGCTTAAAATTTCCAGGATATCACACATAGCCCATACTTCAGCCATACCTTTCCTATGCCAAGATCATACCTTTTTCCCAATATAATTGTCAGCTGTAACAAATAGAAGAATTTTGAAAATTTGAATTAAAATCATCTCCTCATACAACGATCTACATTCATCGGAGCCATTATCGACTTTTTCTGGCGAAGTCTTCAACTAGAGAATTGTTCGCGATGACAAAGTGGACTTGTTCAATGGTTGGATTAAGCCATGGTGGCCGCAGCTCATTGATGAACGACAATCGTAATTTCGTCAATTCCGGCGATTCTATGCTTTTTTAGGTTATGAGGCCTGATGGTGATGTGTCGAGGTTGGTCAGAGCTAGTGCTATTGAAATGTTTTGAAATTTATAAAAGAGTTTATAGTTGGAAATGGAGGTTGGGTTTTACAAGGGGTTTCTATGTAGAGTTTATAAACAATTTCAGAGATTTATAAAAATGTGTTATAAATGGTTTTTGAGATTTACAAGGATTTATAAATGATTTTTGAAGTGCATAGAAAGGAAATCTTTCTCGGTATACTTATAGCGTTAAGATAAGTGCATGGATGTTTTCTAAGTATTGAAAATATAGGGATTTGTGGGTATATCTTTGTAAAGGTATTTATATACAAGTATTACAAAGCAATTTTATTAATGAAAGGGTTAATTAAATGGCTAGTGGTTGCTTATGTGCTTAACCAATGTTTGTTTTCCCTATGAAAATAAATCCCTGATTTGAATGTTTGTTTATTTGATAGTTAAATAACCGACTATCAAATATGAATCCAAAATGCAACTTTGAAAATATCTAGGAGAAACACGTGAGTTATATGGCACAGTCATCTCAGATGATGCTATACTGCGTGTATAAATCTCGTTTTGTTCTCTAGGACAAATGATAAGGAAATCTGCCCATTAACGGTTAGGAGGTGATCTCTACTCTTATCTTTGACAGTTTATTTTCTAAAGAACCGGGGTTGAGTTTACCGAAAACCATCGAAGGTTGTTTCGAAGAGACCGGGATCAGATATGTTATCCGAAAACCACTTCGATCCAACTCAATCGTTTCGAATTAAAGACATCTTGAAGATGATGAAATTGAAGATAGAGCTCTCAAGCATTTCGTTCAGTCCCAGAACGAATTTGTATAGATCAATGCTGGCATTGCATTACTGCTTGGAGGGCAGTGTTAGTATTACAAGTGGAAGTTCTATATAAAGGTAAAACGTAGCCTCAAGCCTCATCAATCAGGAATGACTAAAACATGAGAGATGCAACAGGGCTAAGTTGCTTGCTCCCAAGTAGGGTATGATCATTCCTATCTAGAATCGATATTATCTCTATTTTTATTCTTGGGGGCCCATTAACAGAGGGGTGATAAAATTTGGTATTATCCAGTAAAGGGTAGGCTGGTCCTGTATTGGCAGGGGTCGATATTTTCGACCTTGTTGTTATTTTATCTAGAGATGCACCGTGACGGCGGTACCCCAGTAGCACAGTCATTGTATGGAGTCCATTCTCCAATACAAGCATTTTTGGTCTTACTTGTATACCAATTATGCTAGAATTTAATTAATATAACAATTTCGGCTATGATTAATAAGTATTTATATCTTAGACACTATTATAATATCATATAATTTTATTTGAAAATGTTTTGGGAATCCTAAGGTAAAAACTCGTCCGCGTTTATGTGCGGCATGGTCTTACGAGATATCTTATTTTCAAAGGATTTTTTAGTAAAATTCAATTAGGTTTGTTTTTCTCACGCTGGTTTTCCAAACTGACTCGGGTGTTATTTATTTATAATATTCGGGTCAGACCGAGCATATTACAGATTTAGTTTGGATGCTTTTGGAGCTTTAGGAGACGAGCTGGAGGTCCATAGACGTATTCGCGTATATAGTTATTTTTTCGCTGCATTCTTTGTTGTACTTATCGAAAATTGTGAGGACAGGTTACTGTCCGTGCTGAAATAAGTTAGTATACTGTGATTGATGTATGTTTATTACTTTTCTTCTATGTGTAAATATTTATTGTGTATTCTAGATTATTCATTCCGCTTTAAGATTCTATGTTGTTTGTTTTCTTTCTCTCTTCTCCCTTCTTCCTTCTTTCTTCTTTCTTTTTCCTAACTATTTGCCCTTCTGTTCAATTTGAGTGGGTCATGTGTGGTTTATTGTCCATTAAACTGTACGGAAAAGTGGGTTATTACATGAAAATACTTATTGATTACACTGGTTTTTTGTAGTGATTTCATTGTTATTTAGCTATTAATGAGAGTTATTGCAAGGATTTATAATACATAACAACCTTGTAAATAAATAATTCAATTTCTCATATTAATCCAATATATGTACCCCTGCTACTACAACCCCAAGTAGGAAAGTTGTGCTTTTATAAGTAATGTATAAAGTTTTTCTAGCTAGTATCATAAATAGTCCCTCTATCCTAAAAGTCTACTTCAAAATACTTTGACATGGATACTAATGGAAAAACCTGGCAATCACCACAATGGAGTTGAGTTTCCATTCCAATTCCATTTGGACTTCCGATTTTCTAAACCAGGTTTATATTTAGTAATTTATGTTTCAGGACCCATTTTTCTTTATTTATCCTCCAATAATAAGAATATAACAACAACAAAAGCACTTATGTTATAAGCGTATGGTTATTTTAATTTTGAAATACCCATCGAATAATATTGTAGTGGTTCATAAATCGTAGAGACCTTGTTCATAATGTAGTTATCAAAGGTTTTTATGTACATGAATAGATTGTACTTTATTTGTTTGATAGTTTGACTTCCTTGCTAAGTGAAGGTATGCGTTAGTTATATTTATGACATTGGGTTGATAGTGCATGTTATGAATATGTGGAATGTGGAATATTTACATTTGTAGCATGTCTCATACTTGTGTACTCATCGACATCATGAATTGTCATTACATTCCTGAAGTGAGAATGGATTAGCCACTTGTATTATAAAATTAGTAGAGACATAAATGCATTATGGAGAAGAACTTTGATATAAACCCAGGTAAATTGAACTTGTATTGGTTGTATCAAACTTCATATGTGACTAATTGTAGCATTGTCACGACTTCATGTAATATAACCACACATAGTTGATTACATTTAACGTTATTTCTAAGTAAATTGAACTGATCGTTTGAAGAAACAGGTTCAGTAGTAGTTCACCAAAAGTATTACATTGAGCTTACTTCAATGGTCACCTTCTTAGTTAATTCTTCTATAGTAATCTGCTTCTGTTCATAGAAGCCACTTGATTTACTTTGCTTTGATGTACAATAAGAAAGATTTACTTATTGATTAATTAACAACTGTCGAATATATTTTCATGTAATTTAACATCTTTTCATGTAAATTATAATAAACATAAAACATCACAGAATAAACAGTCAAATGCACTTAAAACTGCATGCCCTTTTAACCTTTTGCAACTGGATGACTTCTTGGCAGATATTACATGTTTGTCTTAGAACACATCAAACATACGTATACATTTAGTATATTTTTTTTTTGAATGTTGTAGATGTTACAATTAGTCCAACTTTGGACATAAACCTATGACAATATAATAAGAATTGTTTGTTTCACTTAGCCTGCACAATCTTGCATTTATACACTGTATCTAAAAATGAAATGCTAGTTCAACGCTGATATGAGAGAGATCAATTTATATTTGCAAACATAATAGTTTAAAGTTTATTGTCCTGTGCTCTTGTGTCGTTGTGCTATTATTTTTCACCACACTACAAGGAGTACTGTTTATTCCGGGGAGGGGGGGGGGCAACGGCCGTCAACGGCATTGACCAACGGCTTCCAACGGCAAGTATTTTCCGGATTATAATCAAGAGAATAAAAAGTTGACCGTTGGACGCCGTTGGAAAATGCCGTTTGCGGCCGTTGGTAGCCGTTGGAAACCCGAGCCAAAATAACCTGCAGCACCTTCTTCCTCCCCACTTCGTTTTTCCCCAAATTATTTCCAAAAACCCTCCATCCCCCTCCCCAATTCGCCAACCACTTCCATTCAAGCCTCCAACGTCACTCGGTAGCATCTTGAACCCCTCTCCAACCCCTAATCTTCTCCAATCAAGGTATAAACCCTAATTCCCTTTTTTATTAAATTAGGTAATTTAGTGTTAATTAGGTAATTTAGTGTTAGATTTGCAATTTATATGTTTGTATTGACTATTGTATGTGTAGTTTAGTTTATTGATGTTTAATTTTTATTATTAACTTATGTATTGTAAGTTAATTGTATATTCTAGGTTGGTGTATAGTGTATTGTGTGTATAGCGTAGTGTAGAATGCTCCTTGTATGAAAATATAGTGCGATAAGTTGAATGATGACATTAGATTATAAAATATCGAAAATGATATTTAATTTTATAATATACGGTTACTTTGATTATTTTTAATAAGTAATATAGTGTAGTAATTTTATAATGTACGGTTAAAAAATATCGAAAATGACAGTAAGTATAGTATCGAACGTCAATTTTTTTTATAAATATAATATGTTACAGAATATGTAATATATTCGAAAACCCTTAGAATGTTTTTCGGCCCCGTCTGATAAGTACTGTATATGATCGTTATGTGGATATTCGTTTTTTTAACAGAACGGACATCTGTATTCATCTTATACAGTATTTGTTGGATTTGTCCCTGTATTGGACAAGTTACGAATACAATAACGTAATTAAATCGCGTAAATTATTTCATTTTAAATGGTTCACAAAATTTCGACAGCGCTTCGTTTATGTTCCCTGTGTACACGCAAATGTGTACTGTTCAGGGAACTAAAGCGAAGCGCTGCCGAAATTTTGTTGAATCATTTAAATTGAAATAATTTACGCGGTTTAATTACGTTATTGTATTTGTAATGGGAGGTAGGACGACCCATCACCATAGAGTCAATGATCAGTTATTATAAAATTCACCTATAAACTGTTTTAATAATATGTCAATGCAAATTAATATCGTACTTTTTAACTATATACGTAGGTTAATGGACAATTATTTTACTGATCGGAGCTGGATGTACAAAAAAAGAAGAGTTGAAAGTGAAACGTCAATTATTGAACATTTTAATAATGGTGTTCGCGTATTTATTGATTTCGCTTTAAGTAATAACGGAAACGACAAAGAAATCCGTTGTCCATGTACTAAATGCAAATTGTTAAAGCATTTGGTACCAGAAATGGTAAGAGTTCATTTGCGTCAGTTCGGTTTCGTGTCGAACTATTTGGTTTGGGATCGTCATGGAGAACCGTTAGCATCTAATCGTGTTGAAGCTGAGAAGGTATTGCGTAATGAAATTGATACGACAAATCTCGTAGAACATATGGTTGAAGATGCTGCACGTTCAATGTTCCCTGTTTCTCAATTAACCGATGACGATGGTAATACTGAAGACGAACCAAATATTGGTGCAAAAAAAATATATGATTTGTTAGAAGCGGCGAAGAAACCCATTTGGGAAGGTTGCACAAGCGGAACCCAATTGTCAGTGACTGCTGAGTACATTACGATGAAATCTAAATACAACCTCACAGAATCTGGATTTACAGCTGTTGTACAAGCATTATCTAAATTCAATTGTATTTTGCATACTAGGAAAAGTTTCAGGACGCACGGACATTGATGCTCCAGGACACCGAAAGAGCAGAGTTGACCATTGATGAGGAGAACGCAATATTTGAGTCTGTCATGGATCCAGCGACCCACGGAAGGCGCTTTGGATTTGGAAGCCAATCGGTATTTTAATTTAAATATAAAATAATTTTTATGAAGCATGTTCATTTCGATATCATATATATAAACACTTTAGATGTGAGCTTAGCTAGAGTAAATATTTAAACGTATTTACATATATATTTACACATATTTACTAATATTTACAGGTTGACGTAGTGCAGAAGAACTACCAGCGGGCTCAAGATAAGGAGGAGATCGCACAGCTACGAGCCCAGATCGCCACGCTTCAAGACCGCGATCGCCGCCGTGAAGAACAAATGGAGCAGCTAAACAATAAAGTGGCGGAGTTCATGGAGCAATATGGGCGGTTTCCTTCCTCCGGTGGTTCTGCTGGCGAGTGAGTTGAGGTATGTTTGAGATGTTTTCTTATGTGTGGAGTGGTGATGGTTTGTATTTATTGTTGTATGGTGTTAGACATTTGGTGATGGTTTAGATGTGTTAGGCATTTGGTGATGTGTTTGGATGTCTTAAACATTTGGTGATGGTTTGGATGACGATTGGTGACGGCTTTTTATGTGTTGTTTGTATATATGATGACGGTTGGTTTGGATGACGTTTGATTTTGACGTAGAAACTAATTTGATGGATGTAGAATTTAGTTTGTTTTGATGGTTTGGTTGTTTATGTGTATGATTTGATTATTATATTGTGTTTGGTTATATATATGTGATTGTTATTGGATATACGCTCAAAATGGAGCAGTTTTAATATTTATGATATTGTGTGCGGCCGGAGGTGAGTAGGAGCAGCCGAGTAAAAAAAAAAGTTTCAGATTTCCAACGGCTTCCAACGGAAATCAACGGCCAATTGGTCATTTATAACCAACGGCTTCCAACGGCTACCAACGGCAAAAACCAACGTTTTCCAACGGCGAACCAACGGCAAGTTGGTCAACGAAGTTTGCCACGTGGCCAGATGAGCCGTTGGTAAGCGTTGGTATAACACCGTTGGAGGCGTTGGGAACCATTGGAAGGCGTCGAAATGTATTCCAACGCCCTTTCCAACGGCTCCCAACGGCTTACCAACGGCCGCCAACGGCTTGGAGCCGTTGGAAAGAGCTGTTTGCCTTGTAGTGCCAGTGGGACCTCAAAATAACACTAGTCTTGATATCTTTCATTATTAAACAAATTGGCTTACCGTGTATATTATTGCTAACATCAAACGCCATAAATAAATTTGAACAAGGCATCTCAGCCTGACAAGGCTTTGATTAGAAGTAATGATGAAAAGGTCATGAATAAGATGACAAACCATTCTGCAAAGCGCAAAATAATCGTGAATGAAGAGACCATCAGAACTTTAAAGGATGAGTGCAAATATTTCCATGACCCGTTGGTTCAAGTGACATCCGATGATAATATCATCAATGCAATTCAAGTGAATAAGGATTTATTTACGTACAATAAGGACTTTAAAATCCATATCACGATGGGTGATATTATCCAATTTCTTAGTATGGCATGGTTGAATGCATCATGGTTATAGAGTTACATCAAGTAAGTATTTTTTTCGTAAAAATCACTTTTGGATTTATTGACATGTTTTTTTCTTAACTCATTGAACTATTTTCTATCTTGTAGAAGTGATAATGTCATCAATCACTTTTGTTCATTAAGATTAATCTCTATTTTGTATGGTGGTGCATATTGGCATCTAGATTAATGAAATAAACATAAAAAAATAGAATCTCTCATTCACAAGTGGCCAAACTGATAGGTTGATAATGCTCAGGTAAAGCAAATTATAAGTAGGAGGATAAGATAATGTTGGAATTTTTTATTATTTTATATGTAACTGTTGTTTTTACACAGTTATGGAGATTGATGATTGTCTTTTATTATTTGAAGTTTGAATATAACTTGAATCTGCTATTTGAATTTGTGCTACATGCTTTTACTTTGAATCCACTGTTTAAATTTTATTGTGAAATGATATCAGAGATACTGTAAAGGAATCATCCATTATTTATAGCTTTTTTTGTGACCATTATCAGTAGTGCAAAAAAGTGTTTTTTCCTTGTTTCTTGAGTTATGGGTTTAACCACAGCATGGGGGTTGCATATTCATGAACCAAGCCTAAGTCTGATTAGCTTATTAGTGATTTTTTGATTATATAGCCCATTTATCATTCAGGTTTTTATTCTCTGCTATAAGCATGATTAACATGTACCTTAGTACACAAAAATACACACAAAGATGAATTTATGTTGTCAAGTATGTTAGAGAGTGAAAATAGTAAATCTTTTATCTAATAATACAAAATCTTAGAGGCTTCTCTATGTTGTCTACACTAGTTATTGGCATTACTGAGAACCGTGAACTTGAAATGCAAGGTAGTATTCACGGAATTCAAATTGTGCAAAGGAGATGTGTGTGATAGATCATTTCTGTAATATGAACTAAAAAGCAATTCAATATTTAGTGAAAATTATTCAAATAGAAAGGGATGTTATACTCAATTTGTAAGTACCATTTGCAAAAGGTAATCATTTAAATATCCCAAATTCATTATCATTAAAATATGACTTCTACAAGATAGAAAATAGTTCAACTTTTTTTATTTCAATCAAATCGCTCAGCTTGCATAGACAAAGATATTCCAATATGTGCATATATCATGGTGTGTTGAATTAAGGATTGCCTGGTATGTTGATTATATGTTCATAATTTGTATGTGGTTAAATTATATGCACAATGACCTCAATGTGGAGACCATCGGGTTTACGTGTCCCTACAATCTTTCCTAAGGGCAGAAATATCCAGACGCGACAAATATATATATATATATATATATATATATATATTGAACACATGGCATGCATTGCAATCTAAGAGCTTATTCTTAGCTCCACACTATGAATGGTACGAATATTAAACTTTTAGTGACTTCTTCACAAATTTGTTGTTGATTTTAACTTTCTATAAATCTTACAATGCAGAAAACATTGTCTATTGCTTGTTTCCCATATATTAAAGAATGAAGTTTATGTTTTTGATCCTCAGGCAGAACACAAACGTAAATTGGAAATTAGACCGAAAGTGAACATGTAAATTATTATTTTTGGTTGAACGATAATCCCACCCACACTGTTATTAACATTTACTTGTATACGTAGGGTCTTTAAAACCTATATGGCATACGGCGGCAAGTCTCGAGGAACTACATTGAAATGGAAGACTATAATGGTGATTGGTTTTCCAACAAAAAGAAAAAAAAATTGCATGTCACTTATATATAAATTAATTTTAAACTAACTATTAAATTAATGTGTAATATTGCTATAGTGTCCACAGCAATTTGGATCAATGGATTATGTATATTATGTGATGAGGTATATGTATGAAATAGTAAAACACCATCATCAAAGCATCAATTTACATAAGGTATAACTTTAGTTTATTTTCCTTCATTTTCATGTTAAATAATTATATGAATAATGTTTCGAAACAATCACTCAAATCCAAGATTTTGTAAAAGATGATTCTTATAACCAGCAAAAGATGGATGAGGTTCGGGATAATTTAGCTGATTATATCATGCATAACTGGATGTAGCTGTCTCTTTGGTCCTATGGTTAAGTTTCCACCATCTCCCAAATCAGATGATCAAATTTATTTATACATGCACGTATTGCAAAACTATTTCATTCGCAACTTATTTTTAAAGAAAAACTATTTCATCCAAACTAAAATACAATATATTATCATAATATATTGAAAAAATTATTGGCATTTAAATGGTTGAGATCTGTTACGTCAATAATTGCGTCATTCATTAGTACCCAAACATATTTCAAAATAACTCAATTCCATTTATTTTTCAATATCAGAAAAATGCACATGTTTAAGTAGGCAATACTGGGTACCTTGATTCATAAGTCGATTATATTATCAATATAATTCAAATGTTTAATTAGTAATTACCCAATATAAATAGACACTTTGATGATTTGATGATAAATGTTTTCGCAATTAAGTGTTGATTTTCTCAACAACATTACGTATTTGCTTGGTATAGTAGCTCAGTTCACCCTTTTTCATTTCAATTGTTTGTCTGTCTTGCACACATGATATGAACAGTGAACAAAATCTTGATATATTCAACGGAATTCACCTAGAATTACCAGTAAGTTTAAGAAACGATTCTGTTTCAGGTACAAGACATGATTTGGTCCTGTCTGATACTATGCATATAAACTTCTATTTACATGCGTAAAAATTGCAGTTACACTGAAGTTTACAATGGGATTTACAAGTTATAGTTGTAGTTTATTTGTTCACTGTAAATTCCATTGGATAATTTTCTCTTTGCTTTTGGTTTAAGGTTTGATCCTGTTTTCCTTTTAGTTGCATTGTTTTCATTGCCGTTTTTCGTTGGTTTTCGACCTGGTCTCCTTTTAGTCGTTGTTACTCGAATAGACTGAAGATCTTCGCTAACTTCTTTCCTCAATAATGTTTCAAGTCCAGGTAAAATCTCTCTTTGGAAATGTTTCTTTCTCCTCTTTTTGGCTTGTCCTCATCTTGCTCACTTTGCTTGCTCAGTTTCTATCACTATTTCTATCACTCAGCTTGCTCAGTTTGTGCATTCGGTTTAGATATTTTTTCAATACCAGTGCATTCCTCATAAATTTCTGTCTTTTCATCATGCCTAGCTTTTCACCTCATCTCAAGTTTCCTTCAGATTTGCATTAGTTTGCTTGCACTTCATGTTATTCTATTAATGTATATGAATGTGTTCTACACTTACACTTACATGTCATTCACCACTATGACCATTTAACCACAGATAAAACTTTGTTTGCTTCAACATTCATTGCATTAGGTTCCAGTTCATGTTCGCATACACCTTTTGTTTCAAAAAAATTAACCCATGAAAATTAAAAAATACTCCTAGCGTTTGTAAATTAGAAAATTAGCGTTTGTAAATATAGTCCGAACGATTTGTTCAGCCTTGATTTTTACGCTTGATTTTGTTTGGAACAACTGTCATTGTCTTCTTTGAAGGTATATTGCCGTGATTTCTAAAATTACTATTAGCTGTATGTTTTATTTTTGTTCTCTTTACTATGTGCGGGAACTTATATTTTGTACATTTTGTGTAAAGGTTTGTACCTATTCCGATGAATATTCCATATAATTCATACCTAACTAAAATGGAATTTTTAGAATTTTTAAAACAAATAGAAATTTTAGAATTTTCTAATGATTGAAGTTGGAAACTGGATTTTTCCTATGTAGTAGTTTTGTGTCATTTGAGCAGATTACATTTGCATTCTCAAACAAATGGAAAAAAACTAGTGAGAATTTTTTGGACTCTCAAAGGTTTTGTTATGTTCAAGTTTATGGAAAAAGATTGCATTTAAGCTCTGTTATAAAGCACACTGTTATTATGTTAACATCCGTACTCTACATGGAATTTTACATGATACCAAGATAAAATACATCATTTTGGTGCATTGATTGCCGTTTTCATTGACCTTTGTCCTCCTGGGTATTTTTGGATCAAGAAATGTTAACAAATCGAATGCATAGTTTAAATGGTGCACGCTGGGCTTGTGCTCCCTATTTACTGACTACCACCATATTTTTTTAAAATTCATTGAATACCATTCCTTTACTCAACTTCTAGAACAACAATTTACTATATTGCAGAATAATTACTATGGCAAGGGTATAATGACCGCTTGATTGATTTGCTAGGCCATATGAGTTTCTTTGAGTTTTTATATCTCATTAGAAATTAGGGATTTGATGGGATGCATGTTGATAATCGTAATCTGTTTCTTCTTAGGTTAATTTATAGTTAAATTATGACATTTATACATCATTTACTAGCTCTTGAGAATTGCATGGGCTAATTTTCAATTGATGGTCAAAAATAAATTTTCCTTTTTCAGTGAAAATTTTAGAAACATTTCTTGGTCTTGGAACTTTGGGATTTTTAATTTGATTAGAGCGTTCACCTCAGGAACATATGCATTCTACTATGCTCAATTTGCATGCGAATGTGGCTGAACATATTCCTATACATATTCATAAATGTACAACTAAAATTTTTTCATAGTCCATGTACAGTAAATACATACTGTTTAGGTTGCATTTTGTTTCAGCATATCCTTATTTGAATATTGATATTGGCAGGTTATTTCTTATGTGTTGAGAGGGTAGCTTGCCGATGTTGTTGCATTTCTTTGGGGGCACTCTCTGATATATATATGTTGAATATACAATCCATTCCTAGTAGTTGATCCAGGAATTATCTTGATAGACTTGCCCATCTCTTTTTCATCGAATTATGCTATTTGTATTGAAATATGCTATTTTAGTTTAGTTGGAACTAAAATACTTGAGTATATGTATATTCATCAGACTTGAGTACATGTTTATTCATCATAATATATTTGATTTAGTTATTTGTTTGATCACTGTAAATTTGTGCCTTGATTTCGGTATATTGAATTATACTAAAAGAAAATGTTTATACTGTAATGATCTGTGCCAAATGGTAATAAATTGTATTGGAAGAGGTTGATTGTTCATGGTTGTTTGCTTTGGTCGTTATAGAATGATCGAAGCAAATGACACTCCTTTTATCTGAAGTTTGCTTCGATCGTTTTATCCTATTACTTCGGCTCAACAACCAAAGCAAATGAAGATGAAGCAAAAGGTCAGAATCATTTACTTCGGTTATTTGATTGAAGCAAATAAAGTCCTTTGCTTCGGTCGATTGTTAACAACCGAAGCAAAAGATCATAATTTGCTTTGGTCTTTACTGAATAACCAATGCAAATGTCGGCCTTTTGCTACTCATTTGCTATGGCCTTTACAAAAGACCGAAGCAAATGACCCTCTTTTGCTTCGATCTTTAGTAGAAGACTGAAGCAAAAGACATCATTTGCTTCGATCAAATAACCGAAGGAAATGATACTGGCCTTTTGCTTCGTCTTCATTTGCTTCGATCATCGAACCAAAGCAAATGACCTGTTTTGTACTAGTGATGTATATTAGATCATACTTGTGTATTTTAGAGATAGTGGGCATTTGACTTATTTTATATCCCACTTAGATTTATGTGATATATTATATTTGCATCGCTGCATTGTTGACACTGTATTCTCTATTTCATGTTTTATATCGTATATTGTTCTATCCTAGTAGCGCACGTTTAATTGCTTTGCGTCGATACCGAGTACATATGGATATGTTATATGAAATTTTTAATACATGCGGGTATTAGCCCAAGGGAATATTCATGTCTGATAGTCCAATATCGCCTCATTCTCTATATTATCTGACAATATTATCTAGTATTACCCTTTAGTAGTATGGACGTGTAGGTGGGGTGTTATAGTTGGTATCAGAGCAGGTTTAGAACAATACAAAATATGAGAGACATGAGTCTTAGCCTTAGATGAACCTAGAGTCCATATCCTCTTGGGTGTGCTAGGAAGTTACCCTATAGTAAGGGATATTTTGAGTATACGATGATTACTAGGGTCATCATCAAGGGACGTGTTAACGCTAAAAAGTGAACGCTAACACCCGGTGTGTGTTGTAGAATCGTGAAAGCACCACCCGTTGGTACGGGAACAGAATACAGGCTGAAAATAGTAGTAAAACGGTAAATGACAACAGATTTATAGTGGTTCGGCCCGTAATTGAGCCTACGTCCACTTTATAGTCTTTTATTTCTGATTTGATTACAAGATGATATAATATTCTTCAATGTACAATACAATTTGATCACAAAAACACCCTTGACTACTAGCTCAAACTTCGATGATGAAACTCGATGAATCCGTGTCGGATGTATGAAATTCCTCTCGAAGCTTGTTGTAGTGTCTCGAGTATTTGAAGATCTTTGTGTGTTGATTCAGTTGAGAGTTCGGCAGAGTAACGGCGCTTGGCGAAATGGCTGGCCAAAAGTCCTTCACTTGTTGGAGTTTGGGGGGTATTTATAGGGAAAGTTCTGAGTGGATTTTATTCTTCAAGTCCTAGGTCGGGGACGACCTAAGTTAGGTCGTAGGTCGTAGATCGGTGACGACCTAGGGAATCCCCATATCTATTGCCTTTTTGAACTTGTCTTCGCCTGCTTAAGTCGTGAACGACCTATCATAGGTCGTGGGTCGCGAGCAGTTATAAGTCGTAGACGACCTATGAGTCCTGTTCGGTCGTTCAGTTGTAGATTCTCTTAGGTCGATAGGTTGCCAACCGTTAGATCGTTGCTCCTCATAGGTTATAGATCGCAGTCAGTTTTTAGGTCGTTAGGGTGTGATATTGCTAGGTCGTGAGGTCCAGAAGTCTTTAGGTCGCTAATCTTTATAAGCTGTTAGGTCATACTATTTCATAGGTCGTAGATCACTAAGCTCTTAGGTCGGAACTTCCTTAACTCGGTAGGTCGTAAGTTCCCATAGGTCGTTAGGCTCTTAAGTCGGCAGCTCTTTTAGGTCGTAACCTATTAGGTCGGTCCTGTTGCTCAAGTCACGTACCGCCTTAGGTCGGAACCTTTCCTTAACTCGCAAACTATTAAGTCGGAGACCCCCTTAAGTCGGAATCTGCTGAGTCGGAAGCCTTCGTAACTCGTAACTGGTTAAGTCGGACTATTCCTTAAGTCGGAGCCTTCCTTAACTCGTAGCTGGTTAAACCGGTGCCATCTTAGGTCGGCTACTGCTCTTAAGTCGGTACGCTCTTTAACTCGTTAGGTCGTGAAGCGAAAGAGGGTTAACATTTGCCCCTCGAAGTACACGCCTAAGTCGTAGGTCGTGTGCTTCGATTTCCTTAGCTCGCTTCTTGATGAGTGCGTGAGGTCGTGACCGACTTAAGATGAGTCGTAAGTCGTTTGTGTCGATTCACATTTCACTGCCCCTGTATAGATAGCTTGAGTCGTTCCCTCTTCTCTTTCACCTGTTTCATTCTGCCATCAACGAGCATTCAGATTCTTCAAAGACAAATTCAATTTCTTGATCACCGGTTATCCTTATCGTTATATTGCGTAAGTGAACTCGACTTTCCCATTCAATCCTCGACTGTCACTGAATTATGAATCCCATTTTCAACCTATTCTTCTTATGCCATGCTTCATTGCAATTTTCGTTTTCAATCAATTATCGATGGATTCGAGATGATTTGTCTTGGACTTGGACAGTCTGTGTGAACGAGGCGATGGATTGCATCGATTCAGTTTGTCTGACTCGTGGTTTGTGATGGAACAGCATTACACCGAGTTTATGGCGATTTCGGGATGATTAAATGCATTGAGGGAACGAGAGTTTTGGTTGAAGGAGAGGCTAATGGGTTAACGGGTTAGGAGCTTGGCGAATTGGTGTATTGGGGAGGATGAACGACTTAAGGCCTTTGCGATTTAAACAGAAATCGCGACTTAACTCTTGACGACCTAAAGTAGGTCGTAGGTCGTAGGTCAGCAACGACCTAGGACATGCGATCTTTTCATTCTGTCCTGAAATTCTTTCTTGCAACGCGACTTAAAGGACTGATGACTTGACTTAACTCATAGCTTGCCTCTTAGGTCGTGGACGAGTTAAGACTTAGTGAAATATTTAAACTTGCATTCTTTAACTTGGAACATACTTTTGACATGAATTTCTTGACTTGAAATGCTGGAACATACTACCTAATTTTAACTGTTTGAACCTTTCTACATGCCACATTTATCTTACAAGTCAACAACCTGTTAATCACAACATTTGCAGAAAACAAGGACGAATATACTGCCATTGACTGCCCACATCGAATGATAGATTAGTCGATAAAGAAAATATTAACTTAAATGAATTGTGTGAACAAAATGCTGTGAGATATTAAATTCAAGTGTAGCGTCAAAGCTGAGTTAAGCTGATCAACTAAAGCTGGTTTGTTTGCAGTAACATTACACTTAAATTTCAACTAACAAGTCCTGAAATTTCGTAGCCGACCGATAGTCGACTAGTTCAATTTCAGTTACATTTACTTGTTATTTTTTATTAGTTTCGCACAACACTTCTCACTTTTTAGGAAACGTGCACCTTCATATTTGAATGTCCAGTTAATTGTGTAGAATGACATCTCAACAAGAAGACTTGGAACCAGCTGGAGAAGCTTTTCCAATTGCTACTCCATTGAACGATCCTCCAGAAAGAACTCCTACCACTCTGAGCCATAAAGTTTTTCGTCAATTATGCATCCAGTTTGGCATTGCCGAAGCTGACGCTTTGTTCCCTGGAATAAATGATACTGCTGATAGGCCGCCCCATGGCTTTGTCGTAGTTAACCGCCAAATGTGTTTGAGTGGGTCTATCCCCCCATTTAACGACTGTCTTCGAGAACTTCTCCTCCGACTATCTATCTTCCCTTTTCAACTACACCCTAATGGCTACTCCATCCTGCTGGGACTGTGTGTGCTTTTTAGGAGAACGCTGGACCGTTTTCCCAGTTTTGCAGAAATTCGCTTCCTGTGCACATTTGCAAAGAACAAAGACCATCCCTCTATCACACTTGTGAGGAGTGCCAGGAACCGTAAACTGATTATCGGTCTCCCTGACAGTGTTCACAGTTTCCTAAGCCAGTTTTTCTACGTTCGCTGTCCTCCGGGGTTTTACACTATCTGGAGAGTAGGAAGTAAGATCACTAGTCTCTGTTTCTTTTTTTTTTCGAGCTTGCCGAAGTCCGAGTTGTCAAGTATTAACTTTTCCCTTTTCTTTTCAGCACTTCCTCCTCCTTCTAGAGATCCCGGTCACAAAGCGACTTTTGAGAGGCTTATGGCAGTGCCAGTCGAGGAAAGGAGTATCCAATTTCTGTTGACAGACGAATTTTTACATCGATTCGGACTTTTACACTCTTCCCGCTTTACTCAGCCTCGTGAAGTTTCTAATTTTCCAGCACAGACATCAGGTGCCCAAGCTTCAACGGGAGAGATGGCTCTAAAGGAGCCAACTGCAGACACTGCATTAGTAAAGTGTTCTTCTTCTATCGATGTTGCGGGGTCATCCAGTAAGTTAATACTCTCTCCAGTTATTGAAGAGGAGGAAAATCCTCATATTTCTGAAAAGATGGCTGACGTGGAAGCCGAGAAAGAGAGCTCTGTTGGGCATCATGGCGATGATACCTTTGACGATTTGAGTGATATAATGATAACTTCTCAAGAGCTTTTTAAAGATAATGTCTCTAAAGCGATCTCTCCTGTTATCGAAGCAACTTCCTCCTTGCGACAAACTACAACGCCTTCTACACAAGCCGTTGTCACTCCCACACCACAGAGTGGTTTGTAATTTGATGCGCGTAGCTCACACGCCACACACACTTAGGATGCTAAGCACTTATATGCACTTAAATTCTCTACTTCGAAGATTTCTTAGACTTGCTTTTTCTTCAATTTCAGGTTCTTCAATGGGGCGAAGTGGCTCGTATTATGACAACTTTCGGCATTACGGAGGGCGCGATAATTATGATTACAGACGCTATCTCCCCGCTCGCAAAGAATCTGACGAAGAGCGAGCTATTAGAAAAGCTCAAGAGAGGCGAGCTTATGAAGAACAACAGAGGAGGAGAGACGATGAGTCTCATAAAAGAAAGTATCATGATGATAAAGGAAAGAGCCATGCCACCGACGACCCGAGCAAACGGGCGAGACTTAGCGAAGAGGACGCGTCTGCAATTTCCGAAAAGACTGACGCTCCTGTCTCTTCTAATATTCCGGCTGGCTCTCCTCCTTTAAAGAAGTCCGACATTCAAGCGATCATTAGTAGGCCTCAGTATCAGGTTAAAGATGGCCCTCCAACGCTTCAAAGCCGGTTTCCGAACTGGTGCTTAAAAGGAGTGCGCTTTGACCTGGACTTGGTCCCGATTGATAAACAAGCCATGCTCAGAAATCTAGATGTTGTCAAGCTTGACATTGAGCGGATGTCGCAATGGCAAAAGCTTGTTGATGAACTCTAGAGAGTCAACCACATGAATCTCGAAAACATGCTGACTCTGGAGAATGATAAGGCTGAATAGGACAGATGGTGTAAGCAGCACGATGCTGAAATGAAAAGCATTACTGATGATTACGGGAGGCTTGAAACCGAAGTTGAAAGACTCAAAAATGAGCTTGCTACTTCCTCCACTTCTTATTCACAGAAGGAAGAAATGCTCCAAAAGCAAGTTCGAGATGCCCATGCTGCTCAGCGAGATATTGAAGTGAAACTTGAAGCAGAGCAGCATGTTACTAGAAAATATCGCGATGACGCTGCTCAACTTCGGGAGAAAGTTAGCTCTCAAGACCTAGAAATTGCGAGACTGCAGTCTCGGTTATTGAAGGTTGAAAGAGAGCGTGATGAAGCTCTCGCTGGTAAAGCCGCAGCTGAAGAATCCCATAAGGCAACCAGAGCCACCGTTGACACGACTTTATTCGACTTTTATATTCATTGCGTCTTGGGGCGTGGGAGCCTTTCATTTTTAGGACCGGAATATGAAGTCACCTTAGCTGAAGTATGGGAGGCGATCATTGATATGTTGGGCGGCGCCGGTTATGCTGAAGCAGATCTTGAAGCTACTTATTTAAATGAGAGCGCCCGCGCTGCACTTGCCAAAGGAAAAGAACAGCTTACCCGAGTGCGAGCCAAAGCGACGGGAGAGAAGCTTCCTGAGAAAGAAATACTTCCTATTGCCCCTGTTCGCATTTCGGCTTCAGCTGAGGTTGATATTGCTGGCTCTAGTTCTCACTCTTCGCCTCCTGCTAAAGTTGACAAAGAAATTGTGACCACTCCTACAGAGGAAGGGGCTATGAAGGACTTTCAGGCTCAGGAATTTGAGATTGATCTCGCCAAACCGACTTCTCCAGGTAACTTTGACGTCAACCCAGTTCCAGTGAATTACTTATTCGATTTGACTGAGCTTGATGAACTTCTTACTTATTACTCAATCCTGAACAAACCAATATCTTCTCGTGTCTTGGAGAATACTGATTTTAACTTCTTTTCTTCTGTAGCAGAAGCACCGAAAGTTGTGCTAACTTCTCCTTCTTTGGCTGCCGCTCTCTCTTCTTCTCAAGTTACTCCTCTTCCAGCTTCTCAACCGGGATCGCAAGAAGAGAAAATTGAAGCCCTTAAAGACTTGGACGATCCGGTTGTTTCACAAGAGCCAAAAACTGGGGAACTTGAAGAAGGCGAGAAGACTCCGGAGCAGTCTTACGACGATGACACCAAGCTTTCAGAGTTTTTTACTCCAGGCAGTGAGTCTTCCTCGAAAAAGAAGGGAAAATGCGTAATTTCGAAGAAAGGCAAGAAAAGCTCTTCTGCCGCTAGAGAGGAAGCAGAAGTTGATCCGGCTGTGCCTCTTTCTCCTTCTTCTCCGACTCATCCACAACGGCCTCCGAAGCTAATTATCAGGCCGGGTAGAGGCTCTAAAGGCGGGAAGAAGGAGAAATGAGCCTGATTTTGTCTTTTCTGTTTTTTGTATGTATTGACCGGAAGTTGTGCGGATACCGGTCTCCGCTTCTTTTTGTAATCTGCACAATGTAAAAAGTTTTCATAGTATTGAATAAAATAGCTATTTTACTTGTGCAAATTCTTGTGTATGTGAGAATGCATTTGTTTCTCATTTTTAGTGTAGAATAAACGATTCTTTTTACTTGCACAAACTTTTTGTCTGTGTTTGAGAATGCATTTATTCCACATCTACTTTTTCGTGATATTGCAATGAACTTGCGATATGTTGCTTGCATATCACTTTTATTAATGTAACTGAATCGTATAGTGTTGCCCCCATATCACAAGTGCATTGCAAAATTTCTAGCTTTTACGAGACTGATATTCTTATTTCAGAGAATAACTGTTCCACTTTTAGGGGAAGAATCATTCTGCTTTTAATAGATTATATCTCGTTTTTAGAGAAATTTTTACTTTCTCTTTCTTTCTGAAGAACACTTCAACTTTCGGGGATGATCACTTTTATTTGTTAAAAAGTAGATTTTCCTACGCAGTGAAATGAGCTTCTGAAGAAGATTTTGATTTTGTGCCCCAGTGAAGGGCTTATTTTTGGTACTTCGAGCACGTTGAAGTATGCTTCCGAAGAGGTCTTTTGGTCTCCGAAGAGAAGCAATTTTGGTCTCCGTAGAAAAGCAATTTTGGTCTCCGTAGAGAAGCAATTTTGGTCTCCGTAGAGAAGCAATTTTGGTCTCCGTAGAGAAGCGATTTTGGTCTCCGTAGAGAAGCAATTTTGGTCTCCGAAGAGAAGCAATTTTGGTCTCCGTAGAGAAGCAATTTTTGATTTCAGCTCTGGCGAAGTGGGCCTCCGAAGAGGAGCATTTTACACTTCTACTCTGGTGAAATGTGCCTCCGAAGGGGGCTTGTGCCTCCGAAGAGGGCTTTTTATTTGATGCTCCAAGCATGGTGAATGCCTCCGAAAAGGGCTTGTGCCTCTGAAGAGGGCTTGTTGATTGCCTGGAAGTTACTTTCTCATGGTTGGACGGGTCCACGGGGCGGGCGCAAGTTGCTTGATTGGATGTTCGTTTGTACGAACGATCGCAATCAACTAACAAGGGCCCTGTTCCTTCAGCTTGGGAAGGTGCCCCTTCGGTGGTCCCACCGATCTTTTTGATTGAGGAAAGCATTCCCATTTATTGGCATGCCTCATTAGAGGGCTTTGGTTGGTTGGTGTGCCAGGAAGGTTGCGTCTCAGGGGCGAGTGGATCCACGGGACGGACGCAAGCTGTCTGATCGGATGTATCACAACCAGTTAGCAAGGGTCCTGTTCCTTCTGCTTGGGAAGGCGTCCCTTTGGTGGATCTACCGGCCTTCTTATTGAGAGGCATACTTCCTTTTGGCTGCTTCTACGTTTGTCGGCTCATGTTTTCTCATCATCTGCCCATCTGCGATCCTTTATCATTGTTTCCAAGCGCGTCTTCCTTTCTTTTGCAAGTACATTGCTTTATCCGAAGAAGTAGACTTCACTGTTGAGTGACTCCACAGGGTAAACGCAAGTTACTTGGTTGGATGTCTTTTTATATCAACGATCGCAACCAGTTAACGAGGGCTTGACACAGTGGGGTCGTCAACTTTTTATGTGAAGTTCCTCTTGTATGGGATTTGAGTTTGGAATTTTTGTTGCTTGAAATTCGTTTATTGAGCGACTTATAGGGCTCGCTTGGCTTTGTGATGGGTGAGCTTTGCTTTAATGATCTGCGATATTAGATCGATATTTTAGCAATACATTTAGAGTATTTACACATCGAAATATAACAGGCATTTTGTAATAAGGAACACAGAATTTATAGTTTTTCATTATTGAATCACACTGATTTCTCAGCGGTTTACAATGCAAAAGTAATACATCCATCATGATTTTACAAATTTAAGCAATGTTGTTAAGTAAAAAATAGATGCAAGTGATTGTTGTTTCAGAATCTCCAGGCTGGATTTCCATTTGTGCTTGATTCATAGCTTTTGGATTTTTTATGCCAGAGAAAGTGAAAGATGCCCCAGCCGCAGTTTTGTGGGTAATTAGCAGTCGTCCCAACTTCTGCTTGCTGGGTATGGACCTCCTGTGACAGCATTAATGATAGGCTGCTCGGACTCTTGCACTGCTGTGTTGTTGCGAGAGCCGGATTGATGGATAGGATGTTGTTGCCCCCGAGTAGATGAGGTTGGATCAACTCCGCCTTTCTTCACGTACTGTTGAAGTTTACCCTCTTTCAGCAATTCTTCAATCACACTTTTTAACTGGCGACATTGATCAGTGTCATGGCCTGGTTGATTGTGAAATTGGCAGAATTTCCCATTACGCACGACACCTCTTTTCATCTCCGGTGGCTTAGGATACATGACAACATCTTTTGTTGTAAAAAAGATATTTTCCGGTGTGTCAGTTAAAGGAGTAAAATCCGAAGGATTAAAGTGGCGAAGTTTCTTCTCATTCCCCTGGCTCTCTCCTCCGTTATTTTCCCTTTTCTGGTTTCCAGAATCTCTTTTGCTCGACGCAACATTGTTATTATTAGTTTGGGCAACAACTACTTTTGATGACACAGAAATGCTTTCTAAGCGTATGAACTCGTCGGCCTTTTTATAAAACTTTTCAAGCGAGTTTGGTTCCTTCATCTTTAGCCATATTCCAAATTCGCTCGATTTATCGATGGCTCGCATCAAATAAGTCAGGATCATGCATGGCTCTGCATTTTCTACTTCGGCTAAAGCTATATTGAAACGGCTCAAGAAAGATTTGATTGATTCTCCGGGCGCTTGTTCAAGGTTAGACAATGACATTATATCCTTAGCTTTTGAAGCATACAATCTGACCTGTTCTTTGAACTTTTGCGTTAAGTCGGAGAACTTATCTACAGACCGAACTGGAAGCTTTGTGAACCAAAGTAAAGCCACACCTTCCAAGTACACTGGAAAGTATCGACACTTGATCTCGTCTGATGCTCTCGCCCCGGTCATATGCCAGTCATACTTATATAGGAAATGATTAGGGTCACTCATTCCCCTATAGGCTTGGATAGTAGGAGGTGCAAATTTCCTTGGAAATTCCGCTTTTAAGATCCTTTCAGTAAACGGAGTTCTGCTTGGTGCAAATCCCCAGTCACTCTCATTCTCTTCCCTTTGCATGCTCTCTTTCATGATGCGGCCAACCATTTCGGACAGGTACTCTTTATCGTTCAAAGACATCTCCGGACAGGTATCAGCCCTTCTCTCGGAAGCTTGTCTGGGCACATGTTCGTGACAAGTTGGCTGTGACATAAAACCTTCAGCTTGGAAAGGTGGCATTTCAGGAAAAGTTGTTTGGTGATTTTCTGGTTGACGATTTGCCCCAAGCAGAGCAGTTAATCTATCCATCATTACAGCGTTTTGAGTTTCAATTCGTTGATATAATCTAGAAACTGCTTCATCAAATTCAGCCCTTGTGACCCCAATGGTAGGAGTTGTTTGGTCTGCTGTTGGGGAAGCGGAGGTTCCTTCATGAGCAGTTTCGGATCTGGTTGGCCTACCTCTTCTTCCAGGAGCCATTATTTCAAGTCGACATCTGGTTTTCAGAGAGATTCTTTTCACAAGTTTTTGCGAAGCAACGGTAAAATCTTCCTGAGTTCAATTCTCAGTGAAAGCACCAAAATGTTAACGCTAAAAAGTGAACGCTAACACCCGGTGTGTGTTGTAGAATCGTGAAAGCACCACCCGTTGGTACGGGAACAGAATACAGGCTGAAAATAGCAGTAAAACGGTAAATGACAACAGATTTATAGTGGTTCGGCCCGTAATTGAGCTTACGTCCACTTTATAGTCTTTTATTGCTGATTTGATTACAAGATGATATAATATTCTTCAATGTACAATACAATTTGATCACAAAAACACCCTTGACTACTAGCTCAAACTTCGATGATGAAACTCGATGAATCCGTGTCGGATGTATGAAATTCCTCTCGAAGCTTGTTGTAGTGTCTCGAGTATTTGAAGATCTTTGTGTGTTGATTCAGTTGAGAGTTCGGCAAAGTAACGGCGCTTGGCGAAATGGCTGGCCAAAAGTCCTTCACTTGTTGGAGTTTGGGGGGTATTTATAGGGAAAGTTCTGAGTGGATTTTATTCTTCAAGTCCTAGGTCGGGGACGACCTAAGTTAGGTCGTAGGTCGTAGATCGGTGACGACCTAGGGAATCCCCATATCTATTGCCTTTTTGAACTTGTCTTCGCCTGCTTAAGTCGTGAACGACCTATCATAGGTCGTGGGTCACGAGCAGTTATAAGTCGTAGACGACCTATGAGTCCTGTTCGGTCGTTCAGTTGTAGATTCTCTTAGGTCGATAGGTTGCCAACCGTTAGATCGTTGCTCCTCATAGGTTATAGATCGCAGTCAGTTTTTAGGTCGTTAGGGTGTGACATTGCTAGGTCGTGAGGTCCAGAAGTCTTTAGGTCGCTAACCTTTATAAGCTGTTAGGTCATACTATTTCATAGGTCGTAGATCACTAAGCTCTTAGGTCAGAACCTCCTTAACTCGGTAGGTCGTAAGTTCCCATAGGTCATTAGGCTCTTAAGTCGGCAGCTCTTTTAGGTCCTAACCCATTAGGTCGGTCCTGTTGCTCAAGTCACGTACCGCCTTAGGTCGGAACCTTTCCTTAACTCGCAAACTGTTAAGTCGGAGACCCCCTTAAGTCGGAATCTGCTGAGTCGGAAGCCTTCGTAACTCGTAACTGGTTAAGTCGGACTATTCCTTAAGTCAGAGCCTTCCTTAACTCGTAGCTGGTTAAACCGGTGCCATCTTAGGTCGGCTACTGCTCTTAAGTCGGTACGCTCTTTAACTCGTTAGGTCGTGAAGCGAAAGAGGGTTAACAGGACGTATTTGCATTTTCTTACTATGTAATAATTTTCATTTTTATCTTCCAGGAGTTAGACTCTATATGAGATGTAGAGTAGTTGATGAGCGTAGTGAAGGTAGAAGTAGTTGTCCGACCAGTAGGCTTGGGTTTGGTTGATGAATATTAGACCTTATTATAGCTTTGAATGGAATAACCTGATTCATTGGGAATCAAAGTAAGCAATGGAAGCCAGTGGATTGTTTTCCACTAAGCATCTTAATTTTTTGGATGTATTGATTAGTTGATTGATGTTTGGATTTTATTTTGTGAATGCTTTGATTGATTAAACTTTGCTGGCTCAGTCTTGAGTAAGATATTCAATAAGAGGTATCACTCAAGGTTTGAATCCCATATGAGTTTTGATTATTAGAACCTTGTGGTGTCTTCAATAGTGAACTTACTACAAGGGATAAGGGAAAATTGCTTTTCTAATATAGTCGTACAATATAATATTTCATTAAAATGTTGATATAGGATCTTAATTGAAAAGCTTGCTTGTTTGTATGCATGAACGGTTAATGAGTGGTTCTTTGGATTGTTATAAAGAAATTATTATCGATTTTGATTATTTAAAATATCTTTGCTACAAGTAAGCATATGGTGGATTAAAAATCTTTTTGGTAAAGTATGTGTGTGTGTGTGTGTGTATCTGTGTGTGTGTGTGTGTGAGGTATTATATGATGTTTCAATACAATTAAGTAATTCTTTTTGCTAAAAAAGTTTATTGGAATTTATATAGTTTTGGAAAGAAGTTTTATTAGAAACAAGCAATTTTTTTATAAAGATCAAGTTGTTTAAAGTACGTCTACAAGTAATATTTAAAGGATTTTTTGAAGTTAAAATCATATTAATCTGTACGTTGATTTCTTTAAGAATTATGGTAAATGCGCTTGATTAATGTTATTCATAGGGATTCCTAAACGTTAGAACGAGGCATTTGGACACAAAGTTTTGAAAAGATTGCAATGTTTTGAAACATAGAGAACGACTATTGGGAAAAGAAGTATAAAGTTTCTATATGTGTTATAAACAATAAAGATATTTTCATATGTTTTGATATTTTATATGATGAGTGCAGCCACCGAGCATTATTAGATAGGTGAAGTTGACGGCGAGGAAATGTTGATCACATTGCCAACACTGTAGCCAATCGGCAAAGTAAGCCGTTAGAAATTCACGGCAAGGCATCATCCCTAAATTTGTTTATATATTTAAAATTGAAACCTTTTGGGTATGTGATGTTGTGATTATATGCCTGTCATATTGTATGATTGCCTGTGACTTGGATGAATGTTTGAATATATTTGTGATATGATGATTTGAGATATGAAAGTTTATATATACAAATTTTCAATTGGAAATAATTTTTGAAACTATAATGGTGTAAAAAGTTTAAGTAAAGGAATGCTTGGTTTGAGAAAAATTATTTTTGTGAATAAAGAGTATCATGAGTAAAAGTTTCCAAAGTGAAGTAAATAATTAGAGTAATTTTATGAAATTAGAGGAAGTAATTTAAAAATGGAATGGTATTTCATGAATATTTGAAGTAAAGCATTGATTTTGTGAGTTATTGTAATAAGATGTAATTTTATAATAAACAAAATAATAAATATTTTACGAATTTGAAATTTGAGTTTTGAGAGAATTATGCAAAGAAATTTTTGATTACAACAATTCCAAATATTAATAAAGGTTTTCATTAAAGTGATGAAGAGATTTGGTTTATGTGAACTAAATTTGTAGAAGAATTTATATTGTTATTAACTTACATTGAAATTAATTTCTATATAAAAAGGTATAAATTTTAATTGTGAATGATTAATTTTGGAGTAAAGGAATGTTTTGGAACTATTAAAAATTTTGTTTGGTGTTAATGAATTATGTTGAAGTTGTCTTATGTTTGAAGTAAGATTAATATTATACTTAGCAAAAATGAGTTTTTGAAGTATAAACAATTTACAAAATACGTGAAAATAAATAATATGAGTTTAGTATTATGATATTGATAGAACTTTTCCAAGTTGGAAGAAATTCTCTTGTTTATAATATGTTATGTTAGGACTTTTATTAAAAAGTTGTGAAAAATTTTATTTGTGAAAAAATAGGTTTTGCAAGTAAAATAATAATTTAGAGAGTCGAGACTTTGAATTAAAAGATTATTTGGAAGACATTTCATAAGCTTATTTGGAAAAAAAAAATTGTAAGTTTAAGTTCGAAGTCATTGATGATTTGTGATTTCAGAAAAGTCATGGGAATAAGCTACAAACTTCATTTCAAGCACTTCACAAAATTTTGAGATTTACTTTGTGGAATTGAGTTTTAAAGATGAGGTCCTACTGTATAAAGATAAGAGTTTTTTCGGAATTTGAAATTTTGATATTTTTGAATATTTTGGGTCCTTTACGTCGTATATATGTTTTATGAAGGTTTGAGTAGAAAAGGATTTATGAATTATTTTCATCATCATTCTTGAAGGTAATAAATAGTGAGATGCTTTAACACTCTGAAGTTCAGTTAACGAATTTTGTATTTATAAAGGAATTTTGTATTATAAATGTGTTTCTTGCGCGAATAAAAATCATGGATTTAAAATAATATGTTTTTTATTGTCCTTTTGTTGTGGATTTTTGGAACACACTTCTTACCATAAAGATTACATTAAATTTTCCAGAAATTCCAGCATAAGAAAAATGAAATGAAATTTTGACTGTGAAACTTTGGTTTTGTCCCAATTGAGTTGTTCGACTCATAGCCTATGACCACCGGCAATGGGTAAAGGATGATAACCATTATTGTGTGAAGCCATTGAAGGGTTTAATAATTGTTTCTATATTCAATGGAACTTGTGTTGGATGTTTGTGATTGATTTCGTTGATTGCATGTTTATTTTAAATTGTAGATGGGTGTAGTCAAGCTAGGAGTACTAGCCTGTTATAGATTTTCCTAAAGGAAATAGCGAGGATGTAATTTTTTTAAGTGGGGAAGTTTGTAACAGCCTGATGTTGAGTAGTAAATAATTTAAATTAATAATGAAGTTATAAATGCTTAAATGAGTTTTTAATAATAAGATGTAAATATGAAAAATTATTTAAATGGATCAAATTATGAAAAATAATTATGGTAAAATTTTCTAGTGGTAGTAAGAGATAAATATGACTTTTATTTGGTGATTTCAACCAATTTCACTTGGAAGATAAATTGATTGGTGAAGAGGAAAAAAGTGAAAGAAATAAGAGGATGAAAACAAATCGAAAAGCAAAGCCACTACCCTTTTGGCATATCCAAACACTTGGAGAAAAGTCTTCCTTATCCTTTTCATTTTATGAGAAGCCTAGAATCTTCTCTCTATTCAAAAAATTGTTTCATGTATACAACTTTTGTCTCCATCTTCATGAACACAATTACGAAACACTAATCTCCCTCTTCTCTAAAAGTTTCTATAGAATCAAATAAATAATTAAAAATCATGAAAATTGAAAGTAAGTTTCCTAACAAGGATCTACACCTCTAGAAATATTCAAAATTGAATTTTGAGAAAGTTTTGTGTCATGATTCATTTTTAGAGAAGAGGAAAAGTTGGGTTCGGTGATGATATCATGGTTAATTGGATGTCAGGTACTTCGCTTAGCTATGGTGGGTATTCTCTATTCACGATCTATGTCTAAAATGTATAATATTCATGTTGAATGGTTTCAATGTTGCATTGTTTACTTGTTTGCTCAACTTGAACTCATTGTCGCAAACCATACTGATTGCATTTTGATGATATGTATTGTGTTTGGGTTGTGAAGTTTTGGAAGTGTTATGATAGAATAGCTATAACTTTTAACTTTATGATCAGATTTAAGTGAGATTTATTTTATTTGAAAGATATGTTCATAAGGTACAACATCGATGTTTACCACTATTCATAAATCTGAAGTTTTCTTATACCAAAATGTATTTGAAAATGACGCAACAAATCTGGCCTGTGCTAAGAATTTCTAAGCTAAAGCACAATAGTGTTTTGACCATAACTTTTAAATCTCTTATTCGTATTTAGCAATTCAGTCGTTGGAAAGCTATGATAATATGGAATAACTTTTTTTCAAGTGTTATATGAATATTTTATGTTTACCTCATGAAAAGGACGTCTTAAAAGTGTGGTCCTGCTTTTTAAAATTAATTTCAAAATTTGTATTATTTAGTAAAATTATCATACCTTTTGCTATACTCCAAATTTTTGAGATCTTAAATGTGTTTTGAAAATAACTTTGATTTTTCAACAAATTTTCTTTTGAAAGCATCAAATTATTTTATAATTTTGACCCCATAAACTTAATCACAAGTTGTCTACATGAAAATCTAACTATGTTCTTTTGTTGTATAAGAGGTTTCTAAGATTTTAAAATATAAAAAAGAGGTCTGGAAGTTATTTGTAAGGATTAAAATCCTTATTTTTGGTTTTGTAAAAACGGGAAGAAAAATATTGATTCAACTTTTAAAGTATATAAAGGCTTTCGGAATATTTGAAATATTTCCCCTAAATCAAACTTCTTTTCTAATGTGCTATAGTCGATTATATTTTTATGTTATGAGGATATTGAATAAACAGAGTTATAATACCGTCTAGTATGAGACTTTCAGTAATATTTCTTCGGTTATTCATTGGACTTAGTGCATATAATATTATCATGTGAAGTTCTGTGTGGTGAGAATTTTGAGCAAACGGATTAGTAATACCATCTAGTATGGGACATTCAGAAATATTATCCTGATTACTCTTTTGACTCATGATATATAATATTATTATGGGTAATGAGTGTAGTTTACGAGCATTGAGTAAACAACCGAGTAACACCAGGTGGTGTGGGACGCCTACTAATATTTGTTCGATTACTTTTTATGAGTGAAGGACACTTATATTTTGCAGGTTAAGTCTAAAGGAACGGTTTGTAGTGTGCTTACTAAGCATCCTGTGTGCTTTCCATATGTACCGGTTGTTTGCATAGGACCAGTCTATATGTGATTTTTGGTTGTGTGCCTACTTGTGCTGTGTGTTGTTTATCCAGATTGACTAGCGTCTATCCTAGTTGGCTGATTCTAGGGTCGTACCCTAGATCTACGACATCGCATTATTATATGTGTTGTGTGCTGAGATCTAGATTGTTTGATGATATGCCCTGACATCACACTAGCCAAACAGACCGTTTCTATTGAGTAGAAGGCTCGTGAACATAGCATACAGATGGACATAGAATCAGGATGACCAGGAGTAACTAAGACTGTGCGATGTGTTGTGTGATGTTAGTGCTGTGTGATGTCCTCTAGAGCGTGTTGTGTGTTGCGAGGTTCCTATCTGGAATATGTGATACCAGTGTTGTGTGTTGTGTGCTGGGCAACAAACCGAGGTAGCTGTGAAATCTTTGGAAACATCTAATTGTGTAAATTTTATGGTAAAGGGAATAGAAACAATTTTACTAAAAAGAAGATGGATAATCAAAAAGTGGCCTAGGCGAAAAGAAGGTATAGTAAATGAGGTTAAAACCTGGACCAAGGTTCGATGCTCACATGGATCTGAATGACACCATGGAAAACATCTACCTTACGACACAAGTAGAACTTAAATATAACAGGCCTCAGCTAACAAATGAGACCAAAGTAGACGTAAATACGAGGAAGTGCCATCAGTTTCATGTATCTCATGGATATGACACTAACGAATGTCATCATTTAAGCAATATCGAGGAATACATTAGAAAGAAAAAGTTGGAAAGTTATGTCAGAAATTCTAACGCTCCCTCATTCCTATACGGCAAGGGCCATAACAACCCATGCAATTGAATGGGGGAGAGGGAGCTAGCACCAACCATGCAAAGGACGGGGATTGGTAACTAATACCATAAAGGGAGGACCTCATATGGCGGACAAAAGTTGGGCTGAAATGAAAAGATATGCCAAGTCTCTAAAGAATGGGTAATGTTTCATATAATATAGGCGATGGGCGTGAGGCTAAAAGACCTTGTCTGGAGCAAGTTGACATAACTTTCAAAACTAGTGATTTGCAAGGGAAGCAATATCCATACAATGACCCCATGGTAATTTCAGCAATGCACAACCCAATAGAGGTGCATAGGATTTTGGTAGACAGTGGAAGTTCGATTAGCATCATATTCAAGGATTCATTGGACAAGATGAAATTATCCTTGAATTACGTCATGCCATGCAATAAGTAACTGCATGGATTTCCCAGAGACGGCTAGATGCCCTTCGGGAAGTTGTATTATTTGTTGAGTAAGGAAACCGTCAACGATCAGCCATACAGAAATAGACGTTCACTATGGTGGATGGTTTCTTAGCATACAATGCTTTCTCAAGACGGCCCAACTTATCAAACTTTCACGCAGTTGTGGCCATATGATGTCTAATGATGAAGTTCTCTACAACTCATGGAGTAGGGGCAGTCGAAGGAGAATAGGATGCTGCTAGGGAAACTTACGTACCGGAGCTCTGTGAAAGGAAAAAGCTTCAAGGTCACCCTCTGTTCCAAAAGATCGACCACATAACAATTAAAGGAGGACCCACACTTGGGTTTACAAGTGATCCTTTCGATATACTTAATTAATATAATTAATTATATAAATATAAAATATTTAAAATAAAATATTATTTTATTTTAACATATATAGATTGGATCTAATGCTAGTTAATAAATTCCATAGGTTTGTTAAGATCCTAATAGACTTTTTTCTTTGAAATTTACTCATTTCATCCACTGCCAAACAAGCCACTTCCAACATTATTACCCAAGCCATAAATGATTGGAATCGATGAAGTAAGATGGGTTGGCAGAAAACATGGTCGAAGCGGCGATCAACGAAAGAGATGGAGATGACAGCAGCAGCAACTTTGGAGGATGGAGCATGGTGCGATTCAAGGTGAGGCGGCATCGAGAAGGCCCTACCTCGGATCAACTTGAACAGAGGGGACGGATCGATTGTTAAAAGCAAAGGCGGCGAGAGGTAGAGTGAATTCGAAATTGCTTAGAATCCCTAAATCCAGAGTGTTGGAACGAAGATGAGCTTGAATGCAAATGTGGTATGATAGGAAAAAATTGACTAATTGTTTTATTTATATATGAACTAGAGAGCATGATCGGTACCAAACCATCAAGCAGTTAAAAAAATGAAAAAAGATGGAAATATTTACATGACCATGGACTGAACCAACTATTACATAACTCTCAGTGATGAGCAGAATGAACAAGTTTCTAGATAGTGAACTACAATATTTATATCTACTATGAAGACATGACTTGATTCCTATTTGAAATGAAGTGCCGAGATTTGCAGTAAAGGTGCAGTGTTCCACGGAAATGTATTGGAAAATGGACGTATTTGTGCATATTTGGATTTGATAACTTGTCTCGATTCAAAGCATAATTTTTTTACTCACAAAAGTATATTTTGAGGGCGTAAGTGTTATTTGACATTTTAATCAAGTGGTATTTTAATGGAATTGCACTACGAAATGATTAAGGAATGGATTCTTGACTTGAAGACGATTAACTATGAAGTAAAAAAGAAGAAGTGGAAAATTTTGGTTGACTCCATGGATCGGTAGTGATTGCAATGCCTCTGAATTTTAATTAACATTATTCAGGATATTTAATTGGATAAATTAAATAGAATAATGTGAATAATTAGGAAGATGGGATTAATAAATCCAATGGCCGTGTCTTAATGAATGAACTAAAATAAGACTTAACTAAGTTAAGAAGGAGGAATTTCCTAAGGGGTAAACTTGGAAATGGGGCTACATTTCTTAGTATAAATCTCTTCCTCCACTTTAATAAATTTTCACTGTGTCATTCATTAACCCTCGAAAATCGACACTAATATATCCATGGTATTCACATACTGCAATTCCAAGTGCCGAGGAGGTAGTTTATCAGTGATAAAATAAAATAAAGGTAGAAGATAAAGCACAAATTCTCACATTGCATTTAACTATATAGATAGATAGTACATACAACCACTTTCACAAGGGTACATCAGAGTTATGGTGTGAACTAACCCAGCCAGGAAAAATTATAACTGCCTGTCCCCACATTTGCTGGTACAAACAAACTAGACACAACGGAAAATAAAAAAATAGATAGATATCCATACAAGATGATCCGGCTCCATGCTGCAAAAACTCATCCCAAAATGCTACACCAAAATGTTCCTAAAATGATCCCGACTACTTGGCCGACCAGAAAAATAGGGCACACACTATTTAAGGGAAAAAAAATTAACTCTGTGTAACAACCCTGATTTTTGAGTTGATTACATAAAATGAATAGGGATTTAAACTGGAGTATTTAAATCATTAATCTGGAATTTAGAATGATTTATTCATTAAGAAATATAAGTATTTGCAAAGCATTGGAATTGTAAAAAATTTAATGTCGGTTAAAAAGAAAATATGGAGTTAATTTGAATCTTTTATTTTAAACAAAAGATAATTTGAGATTTTATTTTAAAAATGATAATGTAAAAGTATAATTAGCATTTAAAATAACGTTTAAAATAAAGATGTACATTTGTATTGTGTTGTATTAAATTTTGGGTTTCATAAAATAATAAGTATTGGCCTTTGTTAATTAAATAAATTCTTTAACATCTTAGTGGGTTGGCTTTTAATCCAAGTCCACTAGCTAAGAGAAGCCAAACATAATTTTCTTCTCTCATTCTTTTGCCCGTACGTTCATTCCATCTTCAGTAAATAGAAAACAAGAGAAAACCTAGTTCCTCTTTAACCCTAGATTCTAAAATCAAAAATTCAAGTGCAAATCAAAGGGTTTTTGTTCAATAATGATAAGTAAGTATTCTAAGCCCTATCTCTACCTTTTAGAAACATAATAGAATGATTTTTATCCCATTTTTGATTGAAGTGCTGCTGTGTTTGTTTGGGTTTTTGAGTTTTTAGGTGATTTTGGTGAAGTTAGGGGTTTAGCAAGGCTTATTTGGTGATCTAGCTAGCTATATGAAGTTAAAAGGTGAGTTAATCACTCACACTACTACCTTTAATCTATGAGAATAATTGTTAGTTGCTATTTGAAATGCATTGTATGGTTTGTTGATTGAATTGCTTTCAAATTGGTTTTGAATTGGTTGCTTGAATTTGAATGATTGTTTGGTTGTGGTTTGCTGAAAATTATTTGTAAAAAATCACTGCAATAAAACAGTGATATCTTAGTGCAAATTTATCCAAATTAGCTCAACTTTTTTTCAGTTCAAAAAAAATTCTGTTAGCTACAAGTTCTCTTTTAGTTACTTTATGAAATTCTATTGTTTAGAGGGTCGAAATTGAGTTTGAAGCTGATGTACACAGCTCTGCTCTATGCAATTATTTTAGTTGAAACCTGATATTAAAATCACCATAACTTTTGAATGGTAGATCGAATTTGAGTGAGTTTTTTTTAGTTGGAAGGTATATTTATATGGTCAAAACTGTTTTGTGTTTTTAATTTTAGTTGAAACCTCTATCTCATGTGTTTTTAATTTTAACTTTGAAACACAGAATTGTTTTGGCCATATATTTTTCGTCTTCGATCGGAATTTGATATCTTTTAATGTTATGGATAGCTTATACATTTATCTACAACTTTCATGTTTTATGTTTTGCTAAATTTTGAGCTTTATATAGTCAAAATCACAATTTTTGTCGCTGCCCTGAGAATAAATGACAGCGACAATGAATTTAAATCTGAAAATTATTCAGATCATAACTTTTAAACCGTAAATTCAAATTTGATGATCTTTTTCTGGTTTGAAAGATGAGACTTTTGTTTACAACTTTCATGTTTTAAGTTTTATAAAATTAAGAGATTTAGATGGTCAAAACTGCATATCTTTATATCATAAATTTGAGTTAAACTAAGTAAATAGACAAACTTTGTATACAAGTAATTTAACGAAAGAGGATTATTTTTTATTTTCAAATCTTAGAATTGTTTCTAAATTAAGTTAATAAATATTAAAAATGATTTTTTTAGCAAATTATTTTATATATTAAGCATGTTTAGTAAAATATTTATGGATCTGGAAATATGATTTTGGAAATATAAATCTAATCTATTTTTACATAAAAGTGATTATGGAATTGGAATATAAGTATTATGTTTTTAGTACATAAATAATTTAGGATTCATGGAATTTGGAAATGTTGTTTGAAAAGTATAAACTTAGTTTATTTCTAAATAGACTTGTTATATTTTAATAGGATTTAGAAGAGTAATTAAATATGGTTAAAATATGGTTTTGTGAATAATACAACTATATGAAAATTTGAGACAACCTTGTGTATATAAGTGAAATCTTGGAAAACTTCTGGTTTATGGAATATTTTATCAAATAAGTGAAAGTTTATTTTAATCTAAATAATAAATAAACTTATGGAAATTTATAACAAGTGTTTTTAAACAATAAAATCAAAGAGAGAAAAAAAATGATTTGAGAACCTTAATTCTATAATTTGAGGAGTACTAATAATCGACTTAGTGTCATCGATTGGTTTAAATGCTTTCGAATAACGCTTCGTCGAATATGGTATAACTCATTGAATAGAATGTTTGAGTGGAACTTACTAGCCCATTAGTGAATACTCGAATTTCACCGGGTAGTATGGGATGCCTTGGTTAAATTCGTGTGATTGCTATTAGAAAGTATTTTACACTTTAGAGTTGTATTCTCTTTTGGTGTGTAACAAGTGGTTGCTAGATCCTTAAGAGAATATGATTCAGGTTTTCCAATGGTATCCGTAATAAGTGATATTTACTAGCTTTTAGTAAATACTTGAATTTCACCATATGATATGGGACGTATTGGTTAAATTCTAGTGATTACTGAAGGTGATAGTATTTTGCATTTTAGAGTTTACTCTCTTTTGGTGTGCGGCAAATGGCTTCTAGATCCTTAAGAAGTTTATTCCTGGATTTCTTTTCAAACATAATAATTTAATAATATTAAATAAATGTTGAATTATCGAGTCATGGTTTCTACGATCATCTTGATCAGTATGGACTATCCTTGAGATTATTCTGTGATTCTGTGTTCCCGGTTTGAATACGATCCTTGGTATCGGATCGGTTCGAGTGATACCAATTTGTTTGTTTTTTTGCAACGGGTTTTGAGTACAATCATTGCGGTTGTTTTAGACGATCATTACGATCGGTTTGGATTAAGATCTCTTGGATTCTAGATATTTGGATTCTGTGACTGTTCTGTGTTCGTGAAATAAGTATATATACTTGTGTCTTGTGTTTTTGAAATGAACATATATTCTTGTGTCGTGTGTTTGTGACATAAATATATGTTCTTGTGTCTTGTGATGGATGTTAAGTTAATTCTATTATTTTGTGTTTAGTGACTAGTTCGTGTTTGTGAAGTAAACTTATAACCCTGTACTGAGTTAATCACTGATATTTGCATGCTTGGAGATATTGTGTTTTGTTCTGTGAATTCAATCCCGAACATCTGTATTTACTTATATGTTGTTTGTTCTTGTGCTATATCTTATTCTCACCCTATTGGATATTTATAAATAGTCTGACACGGGTGTTATTTTGCTCGGGTCAGGCCGAGACTTTTCAGGTTACAGGACAGGTTGACCTTTGAATGGTTGGGCTAGCAGAAGTTGGATCTTTGATATTTAGTTATATCACTTATGAATTTTTGTTTGAAATTGAGATGTATAATTAAGATTAGAAAACCATAACTTGTATATTAATTGAATTTAGTATTTCATTTTGTAAACTAAATAATTTGTACATGTATAAGTTGAGATTTATTCCGTTGTGATCTGTGACTGTTATTCATATGATATATTGTTCTGGTTTTGAGAAATCGGTGTGTCTATTAGACTATTACTTTGTATTAATATTGTACATGTCAAGTTCAGTTAAGATATTAAGTGAAAAAGGTAAATGACGTGTCAGTGTTAGTAGAAAGATATATTCACATTCGATCGCCCCTAACAAGCCGTATTCTCTAGAATAGCAGACGACATTACTTGTAATGTTCTTTGCTAAACTGGGCATCGCGGTGGGGTCGTTATAGTTTGGTACCATAGCTGTGTTAGAACATTATAACATATAATATTATGAATCCGAGACCTAGATGACTAAGAGTCCTACCCCCGGGGTGTGTGGTAGATAGTTATATTAATTATCTAGTTAGGATATGAATGTAAAATGATTATTGGGATAATCATTTGGGGCATAAATTGATTTAAAAATTTTAATTTGATAAATTGGAATTTTTGACGATAAAACCTTTAGTGAATAATGAGCAAAATCTTTTAGAGTTGAGAAAATTTTGGAATTAAATTAGAATGAATTAAATTAAAGTGAACTATTTTCTTTTAATAGAAAATTTAGAAAATTTGAGTGAATAAGTATTATATATAAATGATCTAGGAATAATCCGAGTTACGCAGCGGAATTTCAGACCTTGATTATTCCGTTATAATTGATTATGTATGTTTTGGTTGATTGGTTGCTAGGAATTGATTGCTTGGTTGCATTTATTTAAAATTGGATGCATGGATGTTAGTGATAATAAAATAAATGCATCTAAACTTGAGATTATCTATTGTGTTGACTTATCCAGACGTTATTTAAGGATTCTGATCGATATGTGGGACGCCATGTTATCGATAGGGGTTCCTAAACATCGAACGTGACATTTTGACATAAGTAATAATTAAAACTTGGAAATTTAAGTACAAATTTCTTTCGTTATGGAATATTATGAATTGTTAATATCTCCTATATGGTATGAATTTGATATTAAATGCTAATATGAATTTTTGAGTGCAGATATCTGAAGTTAAGTACGTTTAAAAGATTATAAATTATTTGTTTAAGGAATATTAGCGGACTAGCCAATATTTCAAATATAATGTACGTATCTCGGATTACATATCGCATTTTTGTGTTTTTCCCTACGGGATGCCTCATCCTTGAGATGAGATGTGCATTATATAATTATATTTATATTGTAAATTTTTGAAACGCTAGCTGCACAAAGGAGACGCTGGCGAAATTTTTTGCAAATTTGAGACGTTAGAATATTTTTGAGAATTTGGAGAAATTTTGATAACTAAAAAAAAGTGAGTTTAGTGTTATAATTTGGAGTGATATTAATTGAATGTTTTGGAAATAAAATTAGAAACAATTTACCAAAATAATTGTTTCAAGAGAAAAATTATATTATGGATTTCTTTCATTAAGAAAATTGCAGGGACGTAATTTCTTTAAGGTGGGAAGTCTGTAACAACCCTGATTTTTGAGTTGATTAAATAAAATGAATAGGGATTTAAACTGGAGGATTTAATTCATTAATCTGGAATTTAGAATGATTTATTCATTAAGAAATATTAGTATTTGCAAAGCATTGGAATTGTAAAAAAATTAATGTCGGTTAAAAAGAAAATATGGAGTTAATTTGAATCTTTTATTTTAAACAAAAGAGAATTTGAGATTTTATTTTAAAAATGATAATGTAAAAGTAAAATTAGCATTTAAAATGATGTTTAAAATAAAGATGTACATTTGTATTGTGTTATATTAAATTTTGGGTTTCATAAAATAATAAGTATGGGCCATTGTTAATTAAATAAATTCTTTAACATCTTAATGGGTTGGTTTTTAATCCAAGTCCACTAGCTAAGAGAACCCAAACATAATTTTCTTTTCTCATTCTTTTGCCAGTATGTTCATTCCATCTTCAGTAAATAGAAAACAAGAGAAAACTTAGTTCCTCTTTAACCCTAGATTCTAAAATCAATAAATTCAAGTGCAAATCAAAGGGTTTTCGTTCTATAATGATAAGTAAGTATTCTAAACCCTATCTCTACCTTTTAAAAACATAATAAAATGATTTTTATCCCATTTTTGATTGAAGTGCTACTGTGCTTGTTTGAGTTTTTGAGTTTTTAGGTGATTTTGGTGAAGTTAGGGGTTTAGCAAAGGCTTATTTGGTGATCTAGCTAGCTATATGAAGTTAAAAGGTGAGTTAATCACTCACACTACTACCTTTAATCTATGATAATAATTGTTAGCTGCTATTTGAAATGCATTGTATGGTTTGTTGATTGAATTTCTTTCAAATTGATTGTGAATTGGTTACTTGAATTTGAATGATTGTTTGGTTGTGGTTTGCTGAAAATTATTTATGAAAAATCGCTGCAATAAAACAGTGATATCTTAGTGCAAATTTATCCAAATTAGCTCAATCTTTTTGCAGTTGAAAGAAAATTCTGTTAGCTAGAAGTTCTCTTTTAGTTACTTGATGAAATTCTATTGTTTAGAGGTTCGAAATTGAGTTTGAAACTGATGTACACAGCTCTGCTCTATGCAATTATTTTAGTTGAAACCTGATATTAAAATCACCATAACATTTGAATGGTAGATCGAAATTGAGTGAGGTATTTTTTAATTGGAAGGTATATTTATAAGGAACAACTTTTATGTTTATCATTTTCTATAAATCTAAATTTTGCTAACCGTAATATGTGTTTGAAGAGCAGGTAACCTCTATGTCCTGTGTTTTTAATTTTAACTTTGAAACACAGAATTGTTTTGGCCATATATGTTTCGTCTTCGATCGGAATTTGATAACATTTATTGATATGGATAGCTTATACTTTTAGCTACAACTTTCAAGTTTTATGTTTTGCTAAATTTTGAGCTTTATATAGTCAAAATCATAATCTTTGTCGCTGCCCTGAGAATAAACGACAGCGACTATGAATTTAAATCTAAAAATTATTTCAGTCATAACTTTTAAACCGTAAATTAGAATTTAATGATCTTTTTCTTGTTTGAAAGCTGAGACTTTTGTCTACAACTTTCATGTTTTAAGTTTTGTAAAATTATGTGATTAAATGGTTGAAACTACATATCTTTAAATCATAAATTTGAGTTAAACGAAGTAAATAGACAAGCTTCGTATACAAGTAATTTTACGAAAGAGGATTATTTTTAATTATCAAATCTTAGAATTGTTTCTAAATTAAGTTAATATATATTAAAAATGTTTTTTTAGCAAGTTATTTTATATATTAAGCATGTTTAGTAAAATATTTATGGATCTGGAAATATGACTTTGGAAATACAAATCAAATCTATTTTTACATAAAAGTGATTATGGAATTGGAATATAAGTATTATGTTTTTATTACATAAATAATTTAGGATTCATGGAATTTGGAAATGTAGTTTGAAAAGTATAAACTTATTTTATTTCTAAATAGACTTGTTATATTTTAATAGGATTTAGAAGAGTAATTAAATATGGTTTTGTGAATAATACAACTATATGAAAATTTGAGACAGCCTTGTGTATATAAGTGAAATCTTGGAAAACTTCGGGTTTATGGAGTATTTTATCAAATAAGTGAAAGTTTATTTTAATCTAAATAATAATAAAAACTTATGGAAATTTATAACAAGTGTTTTTAAACAATAAAATCAAAGAGAGAGAAAAAAATTGAGAACCTTAATTCTATAATTTGAGGAGTACTAATAATCGACTTAGTGTCATCGATTGGTTTAAATGCTTTCGAATAACACTTCGTCGAATATGGTATAACTCATTGAATAGAATGTTTGAGTGGAACTTACTAGCCCATTAGCGAATACTCGAATTTCACCGGGTAGTATAGGATGTCTTGGTTAAATTCGTCTGATTGCTATTAGGAAGTATTTTACACTTTAGAGTTGTATTCTCTTCTGGTGTGTGACAAGTGGTTGCTAGATCCTTAAGAGAATATGGTTCAGGTTTTCCAGTGGTATCCGTAATAAGTGATATTTACTAGCTTTTAGTAAATACTTGAATTTCACCATACGGTATGGGATGTATTGGTTAAATTCTAGTATTACTGAAGGTGATAGTATTTGGCACTTTAGAGTTTACTCTCTTTTGGTATGCGGCAAGTGGCTGCTAGATCCTTAAGAAGTTTATTCCTCGATTTCTTTTCAAACATAATAATTTAATAATATTAAATAAATGTGGAATTATTGGGTCATGGTTTCTACGGTCATCTTGATCGGTATGGACTATCCTTGAGATCATTCTGTGATTCTGTGTTCCCGGTTTGAGTACGATCCTTGGTATCGGATCGGTTCGAGTGATACCAATTTGTTTGTTTTTTTGCAACGGGTTTTGAGTACAATCATTGCGGTTGTTTTGGACGATCATTACGATCGGTTTGGATTAAGATCTCTTGGATTCTAGATATTTGGATTCTGTGACTGTTCTGTGTTCGTGAAATAAGTATATATACTTATGTCTTGTGTTTGTGAAATGAACATATATTCTTGTGTCGTGTGTTTGTGACATAAATATATGTTTTTGTGTCTTGTGATGGATGTTAAGTTAATTCTATTATTTTGTGTTTAGTGACTAGTTCGTGTTTGTGAAGTAAACTAATAACCCTGTACTAATTTAATCACTGATATTTGCATGCTTGGAGATATTGTGTTTTGTTCTGTGAATTCAATCCCGAACATCTGTATTTACTTATATGTTGTTTGTTCTTGTGCTATATCTTGTTCTCATCCTATTGGATATTTAGAGATAATCTGACCCGGGTGTTATTTTGCTCGGATCAGGCCAAGACTTTTCAGGTTACCTGACAGGTTGACCTTTGAATGGTTGGGCTAGCAGAAGTTGGATCTTTGATATTTAGTTATATCACTTATGAATTTTTGTTTGAAATTGAGATGTATAATTAAGATTAGAAAACCATAACTTGTATATTAATTGAATTTACTATTTCATTTTGTAAACTAAATAATTTGTATATGTATAAGTTGAGATTTATTCCGCTATGATCTGTGACTGCTATTTATATGATATATTGTTCTAGTTCTGAGAAATTGGTTTGTCTATTACTTTGTATTAATACTGTACAGGTTAAGTTCATTTCAGATATTAAGTGAAAAAGGTAAATGACGTGTCAGTGTTAGTAGAAAGATATATTTACATTCGATCGCCCCTAGCCGTATTCTCCAGATTAGTAGACGACATTACTTGTAATGTTTTTTTGCTAAATTGGGCATCGCGGTGGGGTCGTTACACTCTGGATCGGTCGGGACTGGTGTGAGAAAACTTAAAATAGCGAATACTTTTGAAATAAAGGGTATCTCATAAGACCACGTCGCACAAAAACACGAACGAGGTTTTTCCCTTATGATAACCAAAACATTTTGTACGTAATATCTTTTGATATTATTTTTAATGACATTCTTTGAAAACACTTTTCAAGTAAACATTTTCAAATAGACGAAAATGTTACCATTATTAAATTACAGCATACTGGGCTCTACAATCAAAATAGCATACACCTATTGGAGAATAGATTTCCAACAAATGACCATGTAAGGGATTACCTTCCGACAGTACATCTCTAAAGGAATGTACCAAGGCCAAATTGATGGTCCTCTACCAATACAAGACCGACCTACCTCTAGCGATATATTACCGAATATGTCATCACCCCGGTCGTTACTGACCTATCTAAGACATCCCTTAGTATACACCACAATAATTCAAACCCAAACGTCATAGCGGGTAGAAATATTTCTAGAAGGGGATGATCCTACCCTAATGGTTGTGAACCACATAGCGGGTAGAAATCGTTTTCTTTTATTCCTTGGAAACTGTTTCTAAAGGGTATATTTTCTTGGAAAAACATAAGTAAGATCTTTTTAGAGCATCCAGGCTTTCCTTTTGATATGTTCCACCCCTCGCCTAGAAAGAGAAAATAAAATCAAGGAAAGTTCAGGGCACTGGTTGCTCCATTCCAAATCTTAGTTCTACATCTTGTTTTACCTTTCTAGATCTCATAGGCGGGACAAATGTACTAGTTGTTTCCGTATACTCTTTTCATTATTAAAAAATCATTTCAAAAAAAGTTTGGAAAGAAAACTAAGTTTTAAAAATCATTTTCCAATATTCATTGATAAATAGTGGAGGAATAGTGATTTTGGAGCCCGGAAGCTCAAATTATATTCTCTACATCTTTTAAGTCAGAATTTATTATTTAGAAATTTTTTAATTTTAATATATATAAAATAAATTTTTAGGAAGTTATTCCCTATTGTTAAGAATTTAAAAACAAACATTTTAAAAGATTCTACCACTTCGGTCGTCCAATTGTGAAGCATAATTTTTCGGAAAAATTGATTTGAACATAACTTAAATTCTTTTAAATGAAATCTTGATTTTTCTTTTGCAATTGAAAACTATAGTGAAAAGAATGCAGAAAATTCTTATTTCAAAGAATTCAAATTCCGAATCCATCGTATAAATGGATTTAACTTTTACGGCATAAAATCATGAACTAGCGTTACGTGACGCGCCTATTTCTAGTTGATTTTCAACTCTTTTCAAATCTCTACCAAAATCATGTTAAATATTTTTTAAAACATCTCTAAGTCATTTAAAACCATTTTCTCACGTTTTTAAAAGAGGTTAACAAATCGTATACACTTATGAATTTAAATAAGGAAGTGATTCCTTTTATGATTTTTCGACGTGTAATTTATCATGACTTGTTATGATATAAACCAAACAACCATTTATAACATCGTTAAAAATAAGAGTAGAGAAGAGGTAGAGTTTTCTCATAAAAATTTGTTTTTCAATCTAACTTTGTTACTATGAATTGACTATAGTTTCGCTACTACTTCCCGAAACTTCTTGAAATCTGCTATAACTTTGTTACTATGAATTGACTATAGCTTTGCTACTACTTCCTGAAACTTCTTGAAATCTGCTATAGCTCCACTATCCTGAAAGTTGATATGAAAAAGAGGTGGAGACAACTCTTAATGGGCTCGGCCTTGAGTGGAGAGACGAATGGAGCTTAATAACTTGAACTTAAACTTAAGTGGTATATTTTTGTTGATTATTTTTCCATAACTTCAATATGCTTTTGGAATTTTTTAGAGTGGCATGGAAGCCATTAAAACTCTAATGAAGAAGAAGGTGAAAGCTTAGAAAAGAATGAATAGAGTGTGTAGAAATAAAAAGGAAGCTTGGGTATTTATAGCGTTGAATTACTTAAGGATTAAGCTTTGTATTTTACACTTTTGCCCCTCCCCATCACATCATTTTGCACAGCCCAAGGTAGTGCCAAGTGCTCCGATTACTTCATGTGCTCTTTGCATACTTCCGTAGCTTTTAAGGTATGTATTTGGATGGAATCTTGGCTTAAGGAAAAGATTTGCATTGGTTTTGGTGAGATTTTGTTGACTTTTACCAAAATATCTTACTTTTCTTACTTTAAAATTTGTTAGAGTAATTATTTATTATTTTATGTATATGTATTACTAAGTATACTAGTATGTTTTAAAGTGCTTTAACATCCAACGTTGCGATATTTAAATATAACTTTTGATCGTTAAGCCGTTTTGAATCCGAAATCTGATTTCCGGTCACATCTTTACGTTTTTGTTAAACTATTCATATTTGTAAACAAAATATGAAAATAAATCTATATATAGTTATTTAATAATAAGAAGGCCTTATTTAAAAATTAAATTAATTTATTTAATCAATAAAACTTAATTTCATTAAAAATGACTTTTGTCACTTTTACCTGTATAAGCAAAAGTTCCTATTTTTGTGTAAAAATATATCTTAAAATCTTACATAATATTATTTATGTTATAAAAACTTATATTTGGATATTAAAAATCCATTAAATATTATATCTTGTTGTGATCAAATCTTGGGTCATTACATTCTCCTCCCCTTACAAAAATTTCATCTTCCAAATTTAAGATAAGAAAAAGATAGCTAAAAAGGAAATATATTCGATACAATGAAATTATACAAATGTATGAATAAGTGACTACACCATGGATGGAGTGTACACTATGATGATACAATCTATACAGTCTATACATCAATCCTAAACTTGGGATTTGCCTTTCTCATTCTATCATCTGTTTCCCATGTGCAATCCTTAGCATCTCCACTCCATTGAACTTTGACTGACCTCACCACCTTCCTCCTTAATCATTTCTCATCATGAGAAACAGTTCGAACAGGCCATTTACTAACTGCCAAATTTAGTTTCACCTCCAAGTCCTCATGAGCAGCTGTTTCTATGATTCGTTTTGGATCATGCACATGTTTCCACAAATAAGATGCGTGAAAAATGTTGTGCACTCCTGACAACCTTTCTGGCGATTGTACTCGATAAGCTAGTGGGTCGATTCGTTTAAGAATGGGAAAAGGTCCAATATATCGAGGTTCTAACTATCCAGCCCTTCCAAACTTTACCACTGCTCTCATCGGAGAGACATTCAAAAAGATAGAATCTCCAACTGAGAATTCTAGATTTCTCCGTCTTTGATCTACATAACTCTTCTGCATGCTTTGGGCTTTTTCCTAATCATATCCACTTTCTATGAGGCTTCTCTTATCACATCTAGACCAAGTATTAACCGACCTTCGATTTTTACCCAACATGCTGGTGACTTGCATGGACGACCATATAAGCTTCATACGGTGCCATGCCGATACTGGCTTGATAGATGTTGTTATAGGAGAACTCTACCTAATGCAAATGATTTTTCCATGAGCCTCCAAAGTCTAGAATACATACTCTCAGAAGATCTTCCAAAACGCGGTTGACTCTTTCTGTTTGTCCACCAATCTTAGGATGATATGCAGTGCCTATACTCAGCTTCGTTTCTAAAGCTATCTGTAATGCTTCCCATAACTGACTACTAAAGATTGGATCCCGATCACTTACTATACTACTTGGAACTCCATGCAATCAGACAAACTCCCTCATATATATCTCTGCAAGGCTTGCAGTGGTCCTTGTTGGCTTTATTGGAATAAAGTGTGCACTCTTGGTTAATCGGTCAATGATAACCTAAACACCTTCATTTACCTTCCTCGTTCGAGGTAATCTATCAATGAAATCCATTGATATTTGATCCCACTTCCAAGCTAGAATTTCTAGAGGTTGAAGTAACCCTGCAATCTTTTGTAGGTCGGTCTTGACATGTTAACAATTGGCGCATTTGCTAAAATAAATGAATATGTCCTCCTCATGCATTTCCACCAAAATGTGGGCTTCATGTCTTTGTACATTTTGTGAATTCCTAGATGAATGTTAAGTTTGGATTTGTGGAATTCAGTTAATACCTCTTGCCTAAGATTTCCAACATCCGGAACACAAATTTGTCCATTCAACTATAATACTCCACGGTTATCTTCCTCAAAGCTTGAATTTCTTTCTTCTTCAACTGCCTTAATGAATTTTATAAGATGTCTATCTTCTCTTTGCTTGCTTGCTATTCTTTCCAAAAGAGTTGGAGTTATTATTAGATAAGCAATAATAAAATACTTCCTACTCAGTGCATCGGCTACTACGTTGGCTTTCCTAGGTGTATATAAAATACCTAGATCATACAATGCGAGAAATTCTAACCAACGTTGCTACCTCATGTTTAAATCTTTCTGAGTAAAAAGATATTTCAAAGATTTGTGATCCATGAAGAGATCAAACTTTTCACCTAGTAAATAATGCCTCCATATTTTTAATGCAAACACAACGGCTAGTAGCTCCAAGCTGTGTGTTGCATAATTTCGCTCATGGGGCTTTAGCTGCCTACTTGCATAAGTGATCACCTTACCTTCCTACATTAGAACTGCACCAACTCCTTCCCCACAAGCATCCATATAAACGGTTAACCCACTATTTCCATTTTTAATTGCTAGGAATGGAGTAGTAGTTAACCTCTTCTTAAGTTCTTGGAATGCTTCTTCACATTTAGGAGTCTAGATAAATTTAGCATCCTTCATTGTCAACTTCGTTAGGTGATATAATATCTGAGAGTCTTGAATGAATCTTCTGTAATATCCTGCCAAATCTAAGAAGCTACCAATCTCTTTAGGAGTTTGTGGCTACTTCCAATTTTAAAAATCTGCAACATTTGCAGATCTACTAAAATCCCGTCCCTTGACACTATATGCCCAAGGAATCTTGCCTTCTTTTCCTAGAAGTGGCATTTTGAGAATTTGGCTTTAAGCACATTATTCCTCAATATCTCCAACACAATTTATTGATGCCTTTCGTGTTCTTCTTCTGTCTTAGAATAGATAAGGGTATCGTCGATAAAGGCTAACAAGAATTTATTGAGTACATCTCTAAATACTCTATTTATAAGGTCTACAAAATAAGCAGGTGCCTTGGTCAGCCCAAAAGGAATAACTAACCACTCAAAGAAAGTATTCAGACCTTTAAATGCAGTTAAATGGATGCAATCTTCCATGATCTTTAGTTGATGGAATCTCGTGGGTAGAACCATTTTCGAGACAACTTGAGCACCATGTAACTAATCAAACAAATCATCTATTTGGGTAGATGATACTTGTTCCTAATTGTTTGTTTATTCAGGTCTCGATAGTCTACATAAAGCCTCAAAGACCCATCTGACTTGGTAACAAAAATTATTGCCAATCCCTAACTTGAATGACTATGTCTTATCAATCCTTACTTTAATAGCTCCTAGGTTTGGATATTCAGCTCATCCCTCTCCTTTGGAGCCAACCTTCGATCAGATTATTTAACTGGCCTTGCACCATGAATCAAGTCCATATGAAACTCGATTTCCCATTATGGGGGTAAACTCTTCACATCGTTAAAAACATCTAGAAATTCTTTAATAATCGGTATCATTTCTAGTCCTTTCTGGGATGAATCTAAGGAATAAAGAAAACTATCCCTCCTTGGACTAGAATCTTCACAAGATATTTCTATATACTTCCCGAAGCTGGTCCATAATGATATCGTCCTTCTATCGCAATCGAGAATAGCATTATACTTAGTCAACCAATCTGTACCGAGTAAAATTTCAAATCCAATAAAATCTAAGACAAACAGCTCAGAAGGAAATTTATGGGAAGAATGGGAAATTAGAACCTTTTAATGGTTAGTGGTACCACCTATAGGATTTGTTACACAGATAAGGGTATTACTAATTTAAGGATAAGTTTAATTCATCTACCGATTCTTTAGCAACAAAACTGTGAGAAGCTCCTGTATCAAATAATACTCTAACTAAACATCTTTGATAAAAATATTAACTTCCTCCCCTTCACATCTTGAGAGGTTGAAGGTTCATCTTTTATAGCGTAAACTCTGACTTGTTCTTCCTTCTTCATTATTGGACAATCCTTTATTAGGTGTCCTGATTGATGACAATTATAACAGTTTCTTGGTGGTGGCTTCTGAACCTTAAGGTTCTTGCAATTAGTTGTTAGGTGGCCTTTTTGTTGGCAATTATAACAAGTAGCATCCTTCAAATAGTTCCCTCGAGATCTTCCTCCATATTTTCCTTGCCTTGCCTTGGCATTTTCCCATTGTGATTAAACTTCCTCTTCTTCCAGTTGTTGTTGTTGTTGTTGGCCTGAGCTACCACCAGATTCTTCTTATCCAATGTTTCATAATGAAATCCCATATCCACCAAGTCTACAAACAATCCTTTTACGTAAGCAGTTATCCTGCTCTTGTACTTCTCTTTCATTATTGAAATAAACTTCTCGTTTTTCTTTAAAGGCATGTCAATCAAACTTGGCATAAAACAAGACAATTCATTGAACTTATTTGCATACTCCCCAACAGTCATTTCGTCCTGCTTTAGATCCATAAAGCTTATGTAAAGATGAGATTTTCCGGCCGCTGGCATATACTGTTCCTCCAAGACTTCCTTAGACCTTTCCTATTAGAAATTGTCTTCTGATTCATTTAGGTTAATGGACTCCCACCAAGCCAGAGCCCTTTCCTGTAGTTGCCAGGAGGCCAAGAACCTATTCTGCTTATTACTAATATCTAATGACTTAAAAATTATTTCGCATGATTTGATCCAAGCCTGAGCTTCAATGATATTGTGTGTGCCTTCGAATGGTCTTCCCCCTAGGCTGGTATAAATTTTGCACAACGTGGCAAAGTTAACCTGGGATTGTACGGGAGCTACTTCTTCTACCACAACAGTGGTTGGAGCTCGATCGCTGGTTGTTGTGGTGCTGCTATTTCCCCATCTTATGATTACTCATGTCATACTACCTGAATATAGAAAGATAACTTTAGAATACAAAGACGAAATTATCTTGGGGAATGGGTATTTAAGCATAGCATGATTTGAGTTTATCCAGATAAGGATTTTAATGTGCACTCTCATATATTAAATTCATTCTAGGGTATTTCTAACCTTATCTCTAATATGTCATACTCCACCAAAACCAAGATTCTTGCTTAACCTTCAGCTCCGATACAAAATGTGACGACTCGTATCCTCGACCTCGAAAATCAGCACTAATATATCCATGGTATTCACATGCCACAACTCCAAGTGCTGGGAAGGCATATTATCAAGGGTAAAATAAAATAAAGGATGAAGATAGAAACACATATTCTTACATTGCATTTAACTATATAGATAGAAAGTACATACAACCACTCTCACAAGAGCATATCAGAGTTATGGTATGAACTAACCCATCATGAATAGTTATAACTCCCTACCCCATATTTACTATTATAAACAAACTAGACACAATGGAAAATAAAAAAGATAGATAGATATCCACATAAGATGATCCAGCTCCATGCTCCAAAACTCCTCCCAAAGTGCTTCACCAAAATGCTTCTAAAATGATCCTGACTACTTGACTGCCTAGAAAAATAGACCACCTAGAGTTTAAGGGAAAAGAAAATAAATTCCGGGTTAGTCACCGGACTGGTGTGAGAAATCTTAAAAGAGTGGATAATTTTGAAATAAAGGGTATCTTATAAGACCACGCCGTACATAAACACGGATAAGGTTTCTCCCTTTTGATAACCAGAACATTTGCTACGTAAAATCATTTGATATTATTTTTAATGACATTCTTTGAAAACACTTTTCAAGTAAACATATTCAAATAGCCAAAAAATTACCATTATTAAATTCCAACATACAAGACTCTACAATCAAAATGGCAAGCACATGTTGGAGAATGGATTTTCAATAAATGACCAGGTAAGGGACCACCTTCCGATAGTACATCTCTAAAGAAATGTACGAAGGCCCAACTGATGGTCCTCTACCAACATAAGACCAGCCTATCTCTAACTAGATAGTACCGAATATGCCGTCACCCCAGTCGTTACCGACCTATCCGAGACATCTCTTAGCATACACCAAAATAATTTAAACCTGAACGTCATAGCTGGTAGAAATATATATAGGAGGGGATGATCATACCCTAATGATTGTGAACCACATAGCCTTGCCGCATCTATCTTGTTTTAGCCATTTCCAGATGCGAGACCTGAGGTAGCGATTACCTTTCACATAGAACATCAACTTTCCACTTTGAATGCTACATTGTCGTTCCATAATCACATAACTGACTTCTACAAATGTATAACTCCTAGGCTCATACGTCTCAGGAAAGGATGTTAAGTTATGTCTTCCCCGCTACCAAATAGATGATACGTTTAAAGAGATCAATCAATATGATTTTAAAATGCAATGTCAAACATTCGTTAATACAAGTTGTCCAGGAATAGGACAAACCGAAGGCACTCCTCCTACCACATTCTGTTTGGGAATCACCCCTAGGATTAGTAGCGATTAGTCTTTGCAAATCAAAGATTTTTATAACAAAGCACTACTGCCACCTTAATATATGATATGGAAATTTCCTCGAGGGTCTAGTGGCAAGTAGCCTTATGTTATGAAGATCTTCATCTTCAGTGATCTTTGTCTTAAACATGTTTTACTTCAAAAACGTAAATTGGTTCGAAGTGGTTTTTGGATAGGAATCACCCAAATCTGTTCCAAGTCTCTTCGAAATCGAATCATCAATAAAAAAATATGTTAAGTGTGGGTGATTAGTAAACAACATTTTTATTCAACAATATCTTTAAAGATATACATATCTCTAAATTCATTTAAGCATATACGGATTTATTAAACCTCTCTTTAAATCATTTTCTTTTATTCCTTGGAAATTATTTCTAGAGGGTATCTTTTCTTTTGGAAAAACTTAAATATGATCTTTTTGAAGCATCCATGCTTTCCCTACGATCTGTTCCACCCCTCTCCTAAATAAAGAAAACAGAGGTCATGTAAGTTCAGGGCACTGGTTGCTCCATCCCTAACCTTAGTTACACACATTGTTTTACCTTTCTAGATCTCACAGATGGGACAAATGTACTAGTCCTTTCAGCATACTCCTCTCATTATTAAAAAAATCATATCAAAAAAAGTTTGGAAAGAAAACCAAGTTTTAAAAATCATTTTTCAAAATTCGTTGATAAATAGTAGAGGAATAGTGATTTTGGAGCCCTGAAGCTCAAATTATATTCTCTACATCTTTTAAGTCAAAATTTATTATTTAAAACTCTTTTAATATATATAAAATATTTTTTTAGGAATTAATTCCCTATTTTTAAGAATTTATAAACCACCATTTTAAAAGATTTTGCCACTTCGGCCGTTTAACAATCGAAGCGCGATTTTTCGGAAAAATTGATCTGAACGTAATTTAAATTCTTTTAAATGAAATCTTGAATTTTCTTTTGTATTGAAAATTATAGTGAAAAGAGTGCGGAAAATCTTGTTTCAAAGAATTCTGATTCTGAATCCATCGTATACATGGATTTAACTTTTGCGACGTAAAATCACGAACTACCGTAAAGTGACGAGCATATTTCTAGTTGATTTTCAAATCTTTGCCAAAATCATGTTAAATGCTTTTTAAAACATTTCTACGTCATTTAAAACCATTTTCTCATGTTATTAAAAGAGGTTAGCAAATCGTATATACTTTTGAATTTAAATAAGAAAGTGATTACTTTTGTGATTTCTTGACATGTAATTTATCGTGACTTGTTATGATATCAACCAAACAACCATTCATAACATCATAGAAAACAAGAGTAGAGAAGAGGTAGAGGTTTCTCATAAAAATTTGCTTTTCGATCTAACTTTGTTACTATGGATTTGACTATAGCTTCGCAACTACTTCCCGAAACTTCTTGAAATCCGCTATAGCTCCACTATCTTAGAAGTTGAGATGAAAATAAGGTGGAGATGACTCTTAAAGTGCTTGGCCTTGAGAGGAGAGACAAATGGAGCTTACTAACTTGAATTTGAACTTAAGTGGTATATTTTTGTTGATTATTTTGCCATAACTTCGTTACGCTTTTGGAAATTTTAGGGAGGCATGGAAGCCATTAAAACTATAAGGAAGAAGAAGGAGAAAGCTTAGAAAATGATGGAATGAAGTGTGAAGAAATGAGAAGGAAGCTTGGGTATTTATAGCCTTGAATTACTTAAGGATCAAGCTTTGTATTTTACACTTTTGCCCCTTCCCATCACATCATTTTGCACTGACCAAGGTAGTGCCAAGTGCTTCATCACTTCATGTCCTCTTTGCATACTTCCTTTACTCTTAAGGGATGTATTTGGATGGAATCTTGGCTTAAAAAAAAGATTTGCATTGGTTTTGGTGAGATTTTGTTGAATTTTACCAAAACATCTTACCTATCTTACTTTAAACTTTGTTAAAGCAATTATTTATTTATACATGTTATATATATGTATTACTAAGGGTATTAGTACATTTTAAAGTGTTTTAACTTCCAACGTTGAGATATTTGAATACAACTTTTGACCGTTAAGCTGTTTAGAATCCGAAATCCGATTTCCGGTCACACTTTTGTCACTTTACTTAAAAATTCTTTATTTAAAAATTGAAATAATTTATTTAATCATTAAAACTTAATTTTACTGAAAAATAACCTTTGTCACTTTACCGGTTTAAGCAAAAGTTTCTATTTATCTATAAAAATATATCTTAAAATCTTACATAATTGTTATCCGGGTTTTTAACTCGACAGGATCCAGCAGAACACAGAGTGATCCCATCACTTTAGAATGACTTGGAACTTAACTAGAAAGGCTAAGGCAAGGAGTTGATAAGAGCTAAATCACATTACTAAAGAAACGACCAAAGTCAACCGAACAAAGAAGCCAACGTCAGTTCAGTCCAATCAGCAGCCGAGCACAAACGGCTCATGAATTGCCATCAAAACGAAACAACTACGATAGAAGACTATGAAAACATCTCCAATTACAAACCCCAGAAAAATCCTAAGTGCTTAGCTCATCAGCGACCCATGCCTCTGCTCAAACCATCAAACAAACCCGATATGGAACACTGTCAAAAGAGGCAAAATTTGGTCTGCAGAACGAATAAAGTCTTTAGGTCGCCAACGACCCATCGACCATGGGTCACCACTGACCCATGGTATTGGCTCATTTTGTGAGCCGAAGCCCCCCTTTTGGTCACATGTAACCTACTTGCAAGCTGTAGAACACAGGCCTGGCATAGAAGCTCTCCAACCTCTATAAATAGCACCTACCTGCAACATAAAGAGGATCTTCTCTGAACTGATCGCTGGAGCTCTACTAAAGACATTCTTCACTCTTTGCCTCCCTCACAATAATCTCTGAAGGAATCCACTGTGATTCTCCAGTGGATTTAAACTCCGGGAATCCGATCTATTGAGAGATAATCAAAGACTTGTAATCAAACACATCCTGTGTAACAACCCGCATAATTTGCGACTATATATTTAAATGTTGAAATTTAAATATGGCATCGTTTGTCGGATTAAAGTTTGAAATGCTACTTTTTGCAAATAGTCGAATTAGGACTCGAGACCCCTTCCATTGAGTCCAAAATGGTGTTTGCAACCTTTTTGAGTATAAACATCGATATGTTTGGAGTTGAGTAGAATTTTGCTATTTTTCTATTTTGGGATTTGGGTTTGGGTTTCAGCCCACTAACCCAACATAATACCCTAAATCCTCCTCCAACTCCTCTTCATTCATTTTCATTTCCTAACACTTTCAAGCTAAAAGAAAAATGGGGGAAAGAAAGGGAGATTAGAATTCCTAAACCCTAGATTACTAAGAAATTCTAGATTCAAGCTCCAAAATCAAAGAGAAGCTTAGGTAAGCATCCTCTTCATCTTCTCCATCTCAATCTCTCTTCAATTTTCAGAAATTCCTAAACCCTAACTTAGGAAATATTTGCTTATGAGCTTAGATTGGAGCTTCTTGAGTTGAAATTGAAGAGTGGTTGATCTTTCCTTTGTTTTAAAGCTTCTCATTCGTTGTTTTTGGGTTTAAAATTGAGTTCTTGAACTCACATCTATGTCTATAGCTTTCATCGTTGTTAGGTATGAATTCCTAACATCTTTTACATGTCCATTTTCTTTTGAATTGAATTGGTTTGGTTAATTTTCCAATATTTTGCATTTTGAAGTCAAAATCTATAAAAATCCTACTGTGGATGTTTGGACATGTTATTTGGAGTATATTGATGTGTTTAAAGGGTTGGGTTGTCGCTTGACATCGATCTGTAGCCATCGTCGCTCATTCGTTTGCTTTGAATTTGATTTGGCCATCAATGGCCTTGGCAAAAATTGCCCTAAGCTTCAGCTCAGACGTCTGGTAATAAGCTCAGACGTCTGAGGCTAGGGGAATAAAATTCCAGTCTTACAGCTCAGACGTTTGAACTTACATCCCAAACATATGGGCGATCTGGAATAAAATTTCCAGTCTTTCAGCTCAGACGGCTGGGTTAACCACCAGACGTTTGGAGCTGTTAAATGCAGGCAATTTGCCTATTTTATGTGAGTTTCCAATTTATATCGGTTTTTGGTTGATCCGATTAGTTGCTATCACCTATTATCGACTTTGATGACTTCTTTTCTAGATTTTTGGAAGTATCCATTTGATGGATTTGATATCGATCTTTATGATTTTAATTCAGGTCGTCGAATGTGAAGTTTTGGTTATAAATTGTTTCTACAATCATTTCTGTGATTTGTCACTTTAAAATTATAAAGGTTTCTATACTAGTAGTAAATACTCAAACTCTTTCACAAAAATGATTTCAACATTTCTTTTAATACAAAGCTCGTTTTTAAAACCGTTTTTCAATCTATTAGTATATACAAACCTTTACCTCATTCGTACGAGAAATCCAATTAAACGACTTAGCAAAACAAGTGGTATGAAACGCTTGCGTTTACTTCGTCGGTTATTTCTTAGACTTGTTCGATTGAAATCTTGTGACAATTTTCGAGTGGAAATCTACAAATTGTTCGTAAATATTTAAGTTAAGCTAGTGGTTATGAGACATGAAGCTAAACTCATTTATTTACTAGCTTAGTGTAATCTACACTTTTTATTGATCAATGGTGATCATTTTATGGTTTAGACTAGCGATATGCGATGCCTCTTTGTCCACATGGGGTACTGTACCTCGTTTTATGGAGCTTCGTCTCATTTTTATAGGCTAGCGACCTATGGTTTTATGGAGTTCGGTTCATCGGGCATATCGTTATTGTACTACGTCGTTGTTCTAGCTTATCAGGTTCATCGGGCATACCGTTATTGTACTACGTCGTTGTTCCGAATTACTTGAGTATCTGGTTCCTCGGGCGTACCGTTATTGTACTAATCGTTGCACCAACTCTATGGCTAGCAACCATGGGTTAGCGACCCAATTGTAGTACATGTGTTGGTGAGTTTTCATGCTCCCGTTTATGATAGGCCTCCCCCTTTGTGTTTCCTGGATTTCTAATTGTTGATTTCTAGAATTTGTGTTTCACCAATTTTTGCGATTAACATTGATATGTTTTGTCAATATTTGGGGTTTGGTGAATAAGCTAAAGAGTGTGATATTCTTTTTGGTGTTTGACGAGATATGGGATATTGTATGATTTTTTTATTGTTATCAAATGTATACTTGTCAAAGTATGGCATTATTGTTATCATACGTTTTTGTGGTATCTCTTATCCTTTCTCATCTTATATGATATTTATAGCTAGACTGATCCGTTTATTATTTTTTTCTTCTTAAATAATACTCGGGTCAGAGCGAGGTGTTTCAGGTGCTTCCACTTGACTTCTTAGTAGGGTCTAGCTTCTGACTTTTGGCTAACTACTTTAGCTTAGTAGTTTTTGCTTTTATACATTTGAGATAGAGACTCCTTGATGTATACATATTCTTTTGCTAGCACTTGTACCTATTCTTTTGTGATGTAGTGGATCCTGTATGACCACTTGATCTACACATTTATGTGTTATATTCATATATGTTTCAGCCTTTGTGATATGAATATCTGTGACTGATTTGTGTTATGCTTATTTCTATATTTGTTTCCGAAGTCCACATAGCCACTGTGTAGTAGCTTTGAGTTTGTATTTGATATGTCAGATTTCCTCTTGAAATGAAATGCTAGTCATATTATCTAACATTTCGGTACTCGCATAAAGCAATTACTCAGATGGTCACTCCTCAACAGCCTTATTCATCGTGCTAGTCGACGGCATTACCCCGTAGTGTCCTTGGCTAGTGCGAGTATAGAGGTGGGGCGTTACAGCTTGGTATCAAAGCCAAACTTCAGAACAATGTAGAATAATCTAGCAAGAATCATTGTCATAAGTCTTTCTTAGGAATCGTGCCATAGGATTTAATTCGAGTCTCAAGACCCGATCTATCCTATTTTCTTTTATGATGCCTTGTTTTATCAATCAAGTTGGTTTGATATTCATTCTAAGAATAACCTTTTTCCTCTTCTTTCTTCCTTTCTTAAAGAAGAGAAATGGTTAGACCTGGCTGTCCCAGCGCCAGTCATTCCAGTGCTACTCCTCAGGATGGAGTATTCATGTTTGCTCAGCAGCTTTTGGATCTTGTAAAGAATGCTCAAGCTGTCGAACCTATTCCAGAGCCTACTCATCCTAAATCCGGGTTTGCACACTTGTGCAGTGATTATACCAATTTGGGTGGAAGGACATTCAAGGGTTCCGAAAGCGTTATAGAAGTCCAAGCTTGGCTTAGAACATGCAACCGCATCTTTTCTCGCATGAATCTTGTGGATCTTTATCGAGTCCAAGTGGCTTCTAGCATGCTCCAGGAGAGAGCATTAGATTGGTATGAGCTTTTGATTTCAGAAATTATTGAAGCGGATCTTACTTAGGAGCAATTCTGGGAAATGTTCGAGTTAAAATTTGTGCCGGAAGCTGAAAAGGTAACTTTGGCACGATGCTTTATTGACCTTGTTCAAGGTGAATCTTCTGTGACAGATTACGTCGCATCTTTTGAATCTCTCTCTAAATATGGGGTCGAATATATTAATACCCCATTGAAGAAAAATCAGAGGTTTGTGTATGGATTGAATAAGAACCTCAAAAAGCCTTTACTTCTGAAACTAGAAGTTTCTTTTGATGAGCTTGTAGATATCGCTCTTCGACTTGAAGAGGCCGATAAAGAAAGTGATGTTGAAGTTGTAGGTGCCAAACAAAACATCAACAAGAAGAGGCCTATTAAGTTCAAGCCTAATCCCAACAAGAAAGGGAAGCAAGCAACTTTGGTAGCAAAGACTCCTACCCCCAATCGTGGAGAGTGCTACAATTGTGGTTCTAAGGACTACTATGCTAATAGGTGTCTGAAACCCCTTTTTTGTCGTTATTGCAAAAGTTTGGGCCATCTTCTATCTTCATGTTCTAAACTTCAAAGCAAAAATGAGGGAAAGCTAAATGTTGTGCAATCCCCTACTAACACTTCTCTTGGTCAAGGTGTTTCTCATTCTGTCCTTGATGGCACTATTATATTTTGTGATCTTCCTATTCGAGTTCTTTTTGATACGGGAGCATCCCACTCTTTTATATCAAAAGAACTTGTTGATACTTTTTCTTTAAATGCTATGTGTTTGATGACTTAACTGAAAATTGCGAACCCGGTTGGTAGGTCTGCAACACTCATTTTATTTTGTAAAGATGTCGAGATTATTTTATGTGATTATGCTTTCCGAGTTGATTTGCATGTTATGCGTAACCTTGGTTTCGGAATGATTTTGGAAATGGATTGGCTTAATCACTACACCACAAAGTTGTTTTAGCCACACCCCTATCCGCCTTATTTGATACGGCTCAAAGCCGTATCAAATTTGATATGGCTAAAAACCGTATCTAAACGTTTAGATACGGCTCAAAGCCGTATCAAATTTGATACGGCTTTGAGCCGTATCAAATTCGTGCCTATTTTGGCTGGAAAATCATACACCCTGGAAAGCATGGTCTCCCCCAAATTCATTCCTTTCCTCGTTTTTTTTCGTTCTCCCTCCGAAACATAAATGTCATTCTCTTTCCCCCAAATTAACGTCCGTTGCATCCCAAATCTCTAAATCACTTTGCTCTTCCCCTAACTCACGACCGTGATTTGTTGTACCTCGGTTCGGATCGATTTGCTGGCCATTGGGAAAAAACCCTAAATCCACTTAACTGCCTAAACGAAACATACGTCCCCAAAATCGAAAAAGAAAAACCTTATCTTAGAGTGGAATGCAAGATTGACTACTTCATATTCTCTGTTTCAAATTTCCAGCTCTTATCTCCTCTTTCTCCTTCTATCTACTCCTCATTTCTTCAATTAACGAACGAAGCTCGATTTGCAGATGATTAATCTGATTTCATTCTTAAGTTCGTAGAATTCGTTGGTTGCCTAATTCATCCTTTTGATTTGAGGTACTCCGATTCATAGAAGTTTTATAATTTGTTGTTTATATTTGATCTAATTCACAGAAGCTTCTTATAGTTGATTTTAATTTCAACTATTTGTTGTTTTATAACTTGTTTTATAATTTGTTGCCCCGACTTCAATTTTCACAGTACCTGAATGCCAAAAAATGCTGCACTGTTGTATGTAGTTCTAGTCTACATAAATGTATTTAAGAAATATTCAATGAAGATGTGGCTATATATGCATTTACAGGTGAACACCTAGTATATAGTCATCTGCTTGCCTGCTTTCAGATGCACACATTTTTAAACTCAACTTTCATATTGAGTTTCCTGGTGCTTTAAAATAAAATCAGATGTATTTTTTTTAAGGATTTTCCGCACCGTAAAAAAAACAGTAAAGCACACTGCCCTGCATATAGTGCAGCAGTGTATCAGAGTGTAAGTGTTAGTGCGTACTTTAAGTGTTCGAACAATCTTTTCCAGGTAAGTTGCTCGGTAAAACAATTTTCTCACCAAGCTTTTCTCTGACCTTGGATAAAGCATGGTATATACCAGCCTAGAAACGACGTGGTGATTGTATTTTTACTGCCACCTGCACTAGTTTCCCACTGCCAAACTTGTACCTTGGTGTGTTGTCTATTGTCTCATTAACCTTGTTGACCATATTTTGATTGTGATTTCAAAACAGTAAATCATTTGTAGAGTATATTTCTAATATAGTGATTCAAAATAATATTTTTTGATTTTATTAGAGCTTATGTCTGAACTCTGAAGTCAACAAATTTTATGACTAAGCAAGTCAGTATTGCCATTAACCAATGTGAGTAGGTTTCTAAACCGTAATTCCTATCAAATTTCATCAATAAATACTTATTTTTGAACATTCATGTCACGAAAGAGACTGCAAGTATTTGAACTGAAAATGAATATCAAGTATGTAATAAAATATAACGACATATCTAAAGAGTTTGCTTGAAGAATGCAAGGTATTCTTTCTGATGATATGGATTTATAGGTAAATAAAATCATATATAGTTTAATGATATGGAGTTCTTTTCAGTGATACAGAATAATGAACAAAGAGCCGAATACCTCAAAATATTGCATACACAAATGAGCCAATAACTATTTATGTTGCTATATCTCACCATACCTGTCGTGGTTATATTGTAATATCTTCTGTATGGATCAAGTTTGTTTATTTATTAAACTCTTGTTCTGACAGTTCTGTATGGATCAAGTTTGTTTGTTTATTAATATCTTCTGACAGTTCTGTAATATCTTCTGTATGAGAAAATAACCACTCTTGTATGTTACTTTGTTAAACTTGTTCCGATATGTATTTGCAGAGGATGATACTAGCATTCCTACAGATGTCAAAGTGCCAATTCTGCAATCTTTTCATCGGCACATTTATGATCGTGATTGGCATTTCTCATGTATAGTTCTTTCACTTCATCTTGAACTTAGTGAACTCTCGAAAGCATATAAGCTTATGTATATGTTTGGATATACTTTCACTTGTATTATTTTTATTCGAAATTTGACTGAAATATTAAGTAGTTATCTTATTGGTATATCAATGTGGAAAGTGTGGGAGTTACATTATGGATATCTTTAACAGCAACATATATGAGCAACATCTTTTCCAGTTATTTTGTATAATACTTCTTTTGTATAATATTGATCATATTTTGTATAATACTGCTTCTATTGTAATCCAACTATTGCCGTATCTATTACCGCTTTAAATACTGAAATATTAATGCTTTATTTTTTTTACTTTAATACCTGAATTTGATACGGCCCAAAGCCGTATCAAATTCATGAATTAGGCAGTGCTTTGAGCCGTATCAAATTCATGAATTAGGCAGTGCTTTGAGCCATATCAAATTCATGAATTAGGCAGTGCTTTGAGCCGTATCAAATTCATCAATTTGATACGGCTTTGGGCCGTATCAAATTATTAACCACGCCAAAATTTGATACGGCCCAAAGCACTGCCTAATTCCATTTGATACGGCCAAAAGCACTGCCTAGTTGGCATTTCTGGTGTAGTGAATCATTATGAAGCCCACATCTTATGTCCCGAGAGGACTATTTATCTTCGACATCCCCAGTCTGTTAAGCAGATTTCTATTGTTCTTAAAGATTCAGATTATAATTCCGTAGCATCCTTATATTCTCTAAATCTGCATGATGACGATAATGATGATGAAGAGGATGTTATTTCCCTCATTCACGTTGTTTGTGAATTTCCCAACATCTTTGAGCCCGTTTTAGGATTACCACCTAAGCGAGAAATTGAGTTCAGAATTAATCTAATCCCTGGAGCTCTACCAATCACTCGTCCTCCTTATTGTATGCCTAATAAGGAAAATGAGGAGATGCGTAAACAATTATCCGAATTGGAAGGAAAACAGTTTATTCATTCTAGTTCTTCTCCATGGGGAGCTTCAGCTATCTTTGTGAAGAAATCCGATGGTACACTTAGGCTTTGCGTTGACTACCGCAAGCTTAATGATCTCACATCAAGAATAAATATCCCTTACCTCGGATTGATGATCTATTCAATCAATTTAGCGGTGCTAGAGTCTTTTCACAGTTAGACTTAGCAACCGGTTTTCATCAGCTTCGTATTGCAGAGGATAGCATTCCTTTGATGTCGTTCCATACTCGTTATAGATCTTATGAATGGCCTGTTATTCCATTTGGTTTAACAAATGCTCCAGCTTATTCCGTTGACCTTATGAATCGAGTTTTCAAAGACTTCCTCGATCGATTTGTTCTCATCTTCATAGATGATATTCTTGTTTATTCTAAAACCGAGGAAGAGCATGAAAAACATCTTCGGGTTGTGTTGGAAACTCTTAGGAGCAACCAATTAAAAGAAAAAATTTCTAAGTGCCACTTTTGGCAATCTCGTGTGAAATTTTTAAGACATATTATTTCTGAATCCGGAATTTCCGTGGATCCTTCAAAGATTGAAGCGATTCAAAATTGGAAGAGACCGGAGAGTGTGACGAAAATCTGAAGTTTTCTTGGATTGGAGGGCTATTACCGTCGGTTCATAAAAGACTTTTCTAAAAAATTTGTACCTCTTACTAATTTGACAAAGAAGGGAGTTAAGTACATTTGGTCAAACAAATGTGAAGCTGCTTTTCAGAAATTAAAAGAACTCCTTTTCGATGCTCCTATTCTTGTGATTCCCGAAGGGAACCAAGACTTTATTGTTTATACCGATGCTAGTCGTGTTGGTTTGGGAGCCGTTCTCATGCAAAGGGAACGTGTTATCGCTTATGCTTCTAGGCAATTAAAGCCTACCGAGATTAGATATGCCACTCGTGATTTAGAGCTCACGACTATTGTTTTCGCCCTTAAAATTTGGCGTCATTATCTTTTGGGAGAGAAATTTGTTCTCTACACCGATCATAAATCTTTGAAGTATTTATTTTCTCAAAAGGAACTTAATTTGCGTCAACAACGTTGGCTCAAATCCCTTGCATCTTATGATCTTGATATTCTTTATACTCCCGGAAAGGGGAATCGTGTTGCCGATGCCCTTAGTCGAAAGCAACAAGCGATTGTTTCCATGATGAAATCCGAATGGAATGATCTCAAGACTTTATCCACTTGTGAGATTCGAGATCGCGAATCCGATTCATGTTCATCTCTTATTTTATGTAGCCTTGAGGTTCATCCTTCTCTTTTAGACCGCATCCTTGAAGCTCAAAAGCATGATCCCGAATTGGCTCTTCTTAGCCAAAGTTGTAGGGATAAAATTGATTTATGAAGGTTTGAAAGACTTTGATATTGATGCTCGTGGCGGTATTTGAAAATTTGGTAGACTTATTGTGCCAAATATTAGTGATCTTCATAGAGACATTTTAGAAGATTCTCATCGTTCTAAATTTACCATTCATCCCGGTAGTAGTAAAATGTATGCGGACATGAAATGACTTTATTATTGGGATGGAATGAAATCTGATATTGCTAACTTCATTAAGCGTTGCATGACTTGCCAACACGTTAAGGCCGAGCATCAAAGGCCCAGTGGGTTATTGCAACCTTTAGACATTCCAGTTTGGAAGTGGGATCAAATTTCCATGGTCTTTATTGACGGTCTTCCCCGTTCTCGTTCGGGTCATGATAGCCTATGGGTGATAATAGATAGACTTACAAAATCCGTCCATTTTCTTCCCGTTCGGTCCAATCGGACCGTACCACTTTTGGCTAAACTCTATGTCAAAGAAATTGTTAAATTGCATGGAGTTCCAACTTCTATTGTTAGTGATCGTGATCCATTATTTACTAGTGGATTTTGGAAGGGTCTTCAAAAAGTTTCGGGAACAAAGCTTAATTTTAGCACCGCTTATCATCCTCAGTCCGATGGACAAACCGAGCGTGTGAATCAAACTATTGAAGATCTTCTTCGTGCATGTGTTCTTGATTTTGGTGGAAGTTGGAAAGATCATATTTCTCTTGTTGAGTTTTCCCATAATAATAGCTTCCAATCTAGTATGGCACCTTTCGAGGCACTCTATGGAAGGCCATGCCGATCTCCTTCTTGTGGGCTTGAGGCCGGTGAGAAGCTGGTTCTAGGCCCAGATTTTATTCGTGATGCCACAGAAAAGGTTGACCTTATTCGTCATAGGATGAAAGAAGCTCAAAGTAGACAAAAATCTTATGCCGATAACCGAAGAAGGAATTTGGAATTTTCTGTGGGAGATTTGGTGTTTATTCGTGTTTCGCCTATGAAGGGTGTTGTGCGTTTCAGTCATTCGGGAAAATTAGCACCTCGATATATTGGTCCATTTCCCATCACCGAACACATTGGCTCCGTGGCTTATCGCCTTTTATTACCGGCTCAATTTTCTACTAGTCATGACGTATTCCACGTCTCTCTACTACGGAAATATCTTAGAGATTCTGATTCTATTCTTGAGCCCGGTGTTATTGAAGAAATTAAAGTTTCGCCTAATTTGACTTATGAGCAACATCCTATTCGTATCATTGTTATGGAGGTTAAACGCCTTCGAAATAAAGATGTTCCTCTTGTGAAAGTTTAATGGTCCTCAAATCCTAAGGATTGCTCTTAGGAATCCAGGGAATTCATCAAGCAAACACATCCGGACTTACTCTCTCATGCTCCTTAAGGTGGACTTCTCATTTCAAAATTTCTTCTTTTGTGTTTTTATGCCTTAGTATGGTTGTTACTTTTTATTTTCTTCTTAAGTATTGCGAGGACGCAATTTCTTTAAGGAGGGGAGTATGTAATAACCCGCATATTTTGCGATTGTATATTTAAATGTTGAAATTTAAATATGGCATCGTTAGTCGGATTAAAGTCCGAAATGCTAATTTTTGTAAACAGTCGAATTAGGACTCGAGACTCCTTCCATTGAGTCCAAAATGGCGTTTGCGGCCTTTTTGAGTATAAACATTGATATGTTTGGAGTTGAGTAGAATTTTACTATTTTTCTATTTTGGGCTTTGGGTTTGGGTTTCAGCCCACTAACCCAACATAATACCCTAACTCCTCCTCCAACTCCTCTTCATTCATTTTCATTTCCTAACACTTTCAAGCTAAATGAAAAATGGGGGAAAGAAATGGAATTAGAATTCCTAAACCCTATATTACTAGGAAATTCTAGATTCAAGCTCTAAAATCAAAGAGAAGCTTAGGTAAGCATCCTCTTCATCTTCTCCATCTTAATCTCTCTTCAATTTTCAGAAATCCCTAAATCCTAACTTAGGAAATATTTGCTTATGAGCTTAGATTGGAGCTTCTTGAGTTGGAGTTGAAGTTGAAGAGTGGTTGATCTTTCCTTTGTTTTAAAGCTTCTCATTCGTTGTTTTTGGGTTTAAAGGTGAGTTCTTGAACTCACATCTATGTCTATAACTTTCATCGTTGTTAGATATGAATTCCTAACATCTTTTACATGTCCATTTGCTTTTGAATTGAATTGGTTTGGTGAATTTTCCAATCTTTTTGTAACGACCCGGAAATTTCTTACCCGAAATTTCCAGATAGTTAGAAGAAAAAGAAAAGAGATAGAAGAAAGAACAGAACAAGACACAGATTCTCACATTCGCAGCGGATCAAAATACAATATCAAATAATAATATCAGTTATACAAAGAAAACTGTATCAGTCAATTACATTTTAATACATCAGAGTTACAACATTTCACAATCACTGGACAGTTAAAATAACTCGTCCCAAGAATTAACAATATATCACACTCCATACGTTCCTGTCATCCAGCTCGCCTCCTGAGCTCCAGAACGTCCTTACCTGAAATCTGTAATACTCGGTCTGACCCGAGCATTACATCAAAGTAACACCCGGGTCAGGCTGGAAACCAGCGTGAGTAAACTCATCTAACATGAAATACTAGGTTATAAAACTTATTTAAAACCAGGGTAACTCGTATCTTCTACGAGTTCTTACTTATTATATTCAAACAATTATTTCACAAAATAATATCTAAGTTCCATCACTTATTTCCAATGGTCCAGATTACTCAATTTATTTCATTCCAGCCTATTTGATTTTCAAATCAAATCTTAAAGAATTATAGATTACTAGTCGAAGTGGTTTCGGTTATTTACTAATACCCGACTCCGGTCTCTTCGAATCCAATGTCCTCTTAACCCAAGTTTTCTAATGAAATACAATTCAAAAATTTAAATACAAGATGTTATTGTTTTAACCCAACATATAATACCACATAGCATCACACATCACACCAGAGATATCTACTAATCTAAGGTATAATATGATTCAGTCATTTATAAGATTAATCAACCACACATTTCTTAATTAATTTAATTAACCATAAATGAATCAAATTTATTACTTCAATTTCCTTTAAATTCTACTTATTAGTTAATTACAAACTAATTAATTAATCTCCCAATAATTATCCATCTTAATTAATCATCCTTGATTAATTGAATTATTAATACCAATAATTTATAACTCACATTATTAATACAGATTACTAATACAAACTTATTTCTTAGTCACATTCATTTCCACTAATTACTTCATTTAATAATTATCCTTAATTACAAATAGTAATTAACCTTTAATTATTAATCTTTAATTAATCTCACTCTAGCTAATTAAGAATAAACTTTGCATTTATATTAAATACTTACTTCAATCCTTTACTTTATTAAAACCAATTTAGAAATCAATTTTTATATTTGAAATGAAATCTTACTTTTAACAAGACAATTTAAACACTTAACTTTTTATACATTTAAAATCTTTGGAAACCCTTTTCAAATATACTAATATTAACTTAAACAAATATTTATCTTTGAAATCTCAATTTATCATGTCCTTTAAACTTAATTATTTAAAATATAATTTGAAATATGGTTTAAACATTACTTTATAATTATTTGAATGTAACTTTATAACTGCTTTTGAAATTTGAAATAAAATTGTCTTTGCTTTTTATTTAAAAACTGTTACAGGTTTTTCTTAAAAAAAAATTGTACATGTTTACTTTAAATTTTAAAACCAGGCTCGAAACAATTTCAAACCCGAGCCCTACCCCAAATTTCCCGAGTTGCCTCACCAATTTCTTCGAGTTCACTTCTAGACAAAGCCTTCTTCCCCCAAACTTCCTTCGACAGCTGATACTCAAACGTGCATGGTACACGTGCACGAGAGTCTGGACGTCGCTGTCTCCCTGTCGACGACGCTACCAAGTCGGCGATCATCTCGGCATCACGTATGAACTCTCAGATCGATGCAACCATCGACCAACGTAAATCGAGCACTCTGGCGACGACAGAACCCAATACCACACTGACAAAACTAGTTCGCCACGACGATCACGGCAGCTGGAAACTCCGGCCCTCCTCCCAGAGCATCACTACAACTCCTCGCCTCGATCCCTTGCCATGCGATCGAACTCGACACTTCCATTTGGGCGAAATCACCTCGCCATTAAACTCGACAGAACTAACTTCCCAAGCCCTAGTCCAATGCTTCATGGCCACCATGGCCAATAATAAAGTCCTCAACTATTTTTCCAGTGATTCCCATTGCCTAGGCCATCTCTGACAACAACCCTGACCCCCATCTCAACGCCGATTACCAGAATTTTTCCCAAAACCAAAATTCGATCAACCCAAAATTTCTCAATACTTGACAACTTAAAAATCTACAAATTTATTTTAAAATTCAACCTTTTTGATAAAGAATCTGGGCATAAAGTCAAAGCATAAAGATTTGAAAATCAAAATTTAAGTTATTGAAGGATTTTCTATGTAATGTTTTAAATTCGAAAATGTTAACCAGTATTTTCTCAGACTTTATTTTTAAAAGTGATGTTATTTACACTTGAACATTTTCTTATTAAAGATCAAGACCAGAAATCATTTTAGGTTGATAATTTGAATTTTAGACCAGGTTTTTAAACTGTAGTATTTTTAACAGAGATATGATATGTCTGTTCCAGACATGCACTTAGAGATTATAAGAGAATTGAATTTTTCAAAGTTAGTTTAGCCTATGAAAAATGATTTCAGAGACTGAAATCTTCCTATTTCCAGACATGAACAGGTTTAACTCATATGTATCTTTATGTAAACACCTAAATCCACCCATGCAAAAATGTTCCACCATATTAGATCAACAACCTATCATCTACATCATGATAAACAAGCCTAAACTTCCAGATAAATGTTTACTCACATACAAACAAACTATGTACAGAGATTAAGGACTAAAAATCACTTAAGTGGAAGGTTTGAGTTTTTAATCAGGTTTTCAATCCTGAAATGTTTAAAACAGAGACATGCAAGCCTGTTCCAGACCTGAACACATATACTAACACCCATTTGTATACATAAATCAATTTTAAAAATATGCACAACAAAATTCCCATCATACTTCAATGATTCATCACATTCCAATTCGATATATATATCAAGTTCTAAAAGTTTACTCACCTTTTTATTTGAACAGAGAACTTGGAAGTTTCTTCAAATCTGGAATTACTTGAGTTTTGATCTGGAATTGAATTTTGTTGTTGATTTGATTTTCTGGTATTAGAGTTGAATCTGGACTTGTTTGAATTTATTTGCAACTTTTAAATCTTTGGCTTAAATTCGAATTTGCTTGATTGCTCAGCTTATTGAGGTTTGAGATGATCTTGTTTTTACTGGAATCTTTGAATTGCTGAGATGATTTAAGGCTTTCAAAAACTAATCTGAAGTTGCTTGATGATTTCAGGCGAATGTTTGAATCAGTTGTTTTTTTTTCTTTTGATTTCCAGGTTTTTTTTAAGGTGGCAAGAAGATGAAAACCTGGTTTAATTTCTTTGATTTTTTTTTTCTTCATTATAAATTTGAAAAGAAAACATATTGGCCACTTGTAAATTTACATGGCATAAAAGTTACAATTGTCAAACAATAAATTTATTTATTATAAATGTTAATTCTATGCATTTTAAAACTTACAAATATATAAAGCCTTATTTATAAATTCCTTATGTTAAATGATTTACTTTTGTTAATTTGGGTGTTAACATCTTAACACTTGTCTTTATTTTATTTAAAATGTTTTATAAAGCTTTGGTATTTATTTTACTAAAAAAAAAATCTATTTATATCTATATATATAAACAGCATATTATTATCATTGTTTGGAAATATTAATTTTGCCAATTTAAATAATTATACTAGGAGGATTTCAAACCAATACTTATTCATATATATATTTCCATTACCAGAAATTTTATTTAACTTATAAATCAGTATTTCTACTAATAAATCTAGTTAATTTATCAGTTACACATATTCCAAAACCCGGGTTATCACATTCCTCCCCCCTTTAAATCTTTTCGTCCTCGAAAAGGAACGAAGCCAGAATTTTAATTATTCTACTATTTCAGTTAAATTACTCTTTGATCGATTTCAACTATAAACTCTTTTATTAAAAATTTTAAAACACTTTAAAATTTATATAATATTACCAAAATAGTTTTATAAAATACTTTTTATAACTCGATGTCTCACAAATCCATCCTTGTTCTCACAGAAATTCGGTCATACGTTGATCAGGCGTAAGACTGAAAATCTATAAGTACGTAGCAGACCCGTTTTCAACACCCAGTGAAAAATACTTGGAAAATAATTTATTGAAATTATAGAAAACATTTTTGAAAATAGAGGAAATATCTTTGGTGAGAATGCTCTGGAAATCATCACCCCCATCCATGGTCACAGTTACATCACGGGTTACGTTGCCATCACAGCAAAAGTCCATGTAACTGATGACAGCATGGAATCCACAACAGATCGCAGTTACATTCCAGGGTTACGTTGCCATCGCAGCAAAAGTCCATGTAACTGTTGGCTCTCAGCGGCACACACGATTTCGCTGTCAAAATGAAACTTCTCCCACATAGGTCGCAGTCTACCGATATAAAATCAAACGTAGACAGTTGGCTCTCAGCGGCACAAACGACTTTCGCTATGTTACCATAGTGTCACAGTCTACCGATATAAAATCAAACGTAGACAGTTGGCTCTCAGCGGCACACATGACTTTCGCTATGGTCTGCAGTAGATCGCAGTGACATTGAGTTACACTGTCGTCACAGCATAACCCAAATGCCTCTGTGGGCACCAGCCCCTCGACTTTCGCTACACAAATAATCCTCAGGAACTAGTTTATTCCGGACTCCTCACAGAATTAACTTTAGAATCCCCCCTTGGGGTTCAAGGCAGTACCACCCAGTAGCACTCCTGAGAAGTTCATTTCAAGGAAGCGCCTTTTTCCCCAGAGCTATTCACAAAACACTTTATACTATATACTTATAGTATCTTCAAATCATATCCTTTATGATTTATATCAAAATCTCCTTTACACAAAATCGATATCCAAAATCGATAGTTCCAAACTTGGCTTTCCAAATTCCCAAAACTGATTTTTCTCAAAGATCTAAAGCCATTTCCAAATTCATAGGTTCTCAAAACCTTTTCCAAAATCATTCTCATAATATCCTTTATATATATATATAGATATATATGACTTTAAAAATCTTTGGATCACCTCAACTTGTATAAAACCTCTTTTATACTTCAAATACTTCCAAAATCCCTTTTTATTCTGGCTAGATTCAATAAGGGAATATTTATCTTATATAACAAAGATATATAACTTTGTTTTATTCCAAATCAAATATTCAAATTTGATAAATATTTTATACAGTTATTAACCATATCACCTTTCTATAAAATGAGTTCTAATCACAGAAATATTTAACTCCCATTTTATTTCATCATTTATTTTTCAAAAATACCCTTCTATTTCAAAACCATTTTACAATTTTATCCATAAATTTCCAATATCAATTTCATTCAAACCCGTACGATGTACTCATATCATTCGTACGCAATATCAATTTGATCGCTCTTCGATCACACAATTTCTCTTCCGAACTAGTATCGTCCACTCGACTCCCTAGTGCGGACTTAGATCTGGTTTCTTGACCAGAATCTGTCATTCTCCTTGCATAGTCGTAGCTATGATAGAGAATATCCAGAACCAATCAAAAATCCATATCCAGGTTCGCCGTCGAAAATCGAGCGAAAAATCCCAACTCGGATCGATAATACTATCTCGAAATTCTGTGTTCGAATCTGGATCAAATCACTATGCGAATAGAATAATATACGTATATCCTATGTATTTATCATTATTGATTTTTTTTTAGCTAAATCAATTATCTTTTCTATTCATATTTCCTTTAATTCCATTCACTTATTCTCAATTGCTTGCATTTCCAATTGAGTTATTACTTCAATTACAAACAGTTTGAACTCTGACTTATTTAAATTTAAAAATAGCTTGAAAAGGTTTAAAGTAGGTAAGTAGTTGAAAAATAGTTATTAGTTTGTAAAATAGCTGTAAAATAGTTAAGTAGGTATAAAATAGTTAGATAATTGCAAAATAGTTTTTAAAATAGTGATTAGATATAAGTAACTGAAAAATAGTAATTAATTTATAAGACAGATCCAAAATAGTTAAATAGTTCCAAAATAATTGTAAAATAAGTATAAGATAGTTTGGGGTTTAAGAAGAATAATTATATAGTAAATAATTTGGAAAAATATATTTGTATTAAAACAATTTATTTTGAAAATAATCCAGAGCCAAACTGTTTAATTTCCCAATCTCCATTTCCAATTAATTTCCCATCAATTCAATTTAAATTTCTACTTCCATTTAAATTAACTCAATACTTCAATTTCCATTGAATTTGATTCAATCCCAATTCAAGTTGAATTAATCTTAATTCCTTTCCAAATTCCAAATCAAATTCCATTTGATTTTAAACATATTCACTTTAATTACAATTTCAAATTATTCAAACTAATTTCAAATTGAATCCACTTAAATTTCAAATCATTTCAAGTTCTATATGAATTAATCCCAATTCCCATTTATTCAAATCAAATTCAGTTTGAACTAATTCAATTTAAATCTCAATTTTAAACTATCTCGAATTATATAAATTCGAGTTAAAATTTTTAAATATTGATTTAATTCCTTAAATCACAATTCCTTTATTTTTAAATTAATTCAACCTTTATTTTATTTTTTTATTTTAACAAATTAAATCTTTAAACCATTTAATTCTGAATTCAAATTCAAAATTCCATTTTAAAAATTATATTTACTTAACTTATTTCAAATTTCAAATAAGAATTCAAAAACAATTTAATCTTCAGATTCTAATTTATTATCCATTTTCAATTTCCAGATCTCAAACCCATTTTGAGATCACTCATAACTCCCATTTAAATTAACCATTTAACTATCCAAGTTAAATTTAAATTTCATCTTGAAATTTCCAATTCAAGTTATTTATTCAAACTTATTTAACTTCCTTCAAGTTAAATTTACTTAATCCGGTCAACTTTTCACAATTTGAATTCCCATTCAAATTTTAAACTTCAGATTAATAGTCTTTCCCCTTTTAAGTTTAAAAAACTTACTTTACTTTGGGTTTTACATCACATTCCAATTTAAAACTCAACACTAAGTGTTTATTTCGAATCATCATTGGTATTATGTATATTCCTCATATATACATTTTCTTTCCTTTACACTCCTAGTCATACTTAAAATTTTAAACCATTTTTGGTTTTTAATTTCAAAACAAACTTCTTTAAAACAATTTCAAGTTTTCTGGATTTAGATTTAAAATTTCACAATTTAAAATTATCTTCAATTCAAATTTATAAATCATACTTACCTAAAAGTTTATTTCCCTAAAACATTTCATTTTGCTTAATTATTAACAACATTCATTATTAAACACAACTACCATTTATGATAATAACCAAGAGTATCATATCTGGAAACCAATTTATTATTATCTTTATTCTGATAACACTTCTACAATTCAAGATTTTAATTTTAGTTTGGATCCATTTCAAACTTATCTTCATTCAATTTCAATTTGGTTGTATTACTATTACCACTTAATTCTCATTATTTTATTTAATTTTAATGATTCAACAACCAATTTCTTTAATATTTATAAAAATATTGCTTTATATATCAAATATAATCTTATATAAAAATCATTTGAAATCTTTATATATGAAAATAACAAATACGCTCTCATATATATATATACATATACACGCAACTCATTCTAGGGTACCATTGACCCTATTCTTTAATGAGTAATCCCAACAGAGCCAAGGTTCTCGCTTAAACCTGGCTCTGATACCAAATGTAACGACCCGGAAATTTCTTACCCGAAATTTCCAAATAGTTAGAAGAAAAAGAAAAGAGATAGAAGAAAGAACAGAACAAGACACAGATTCTCACATTCGCAGCGGATCAAAATACAATATCAAATAATAATATCAGTTATACAAAGAAAACTGTATCAGTCAATTACATTTTAATACATCAGAGTTACAACATTTCACAATCACTGGACAGTTAAAATAACTCGTCCCAAGAATTAACAATATATCACACTCCATACGTTCCTGTCATCCAGCTCGCCTCCTGAGCTCCAGAACGTCCTTACCTGAAATCTGTAATACTCGGTCTGACCCGAGCATTACATCAAAGTAACACCCGGGTCAGGCTGGAAACCAGCGTGAGTAAACTCATCTAACATGAAATACTAGGTTATAAAACTTATTTAAAACCAGGGTAACTCGTATCTTCTACGAGTTCTTACTTATTATATTCAAACAATTATTTCACAAAATAATATCTAAGTTCCATCACTTATTTCCAATGGTCCAGATTACTCAATTTATTTCATTCCAGCCTATTTGATTTTCAAATCAAATCTTAAAGAATTATAGATTACTAGTCGAAGTGGTTTCGGTTATTTACTAATACCCGACTCCGGTCTCTTCGAATCCAATGTCCTCTTAACCCAAGTTTTCTAATGAAATACAATTCAAAAATTTAAATACAAGATGTTATTGTTTTAACCCAACATATAATACCACATAGCATCACACATCACACCAGAGATATCTACTAATCTAAGGTATAATATGATTCAGTCATTTATAAGATTAATCAACCACACATTTCTTAATTAATTTAATTAACCATAAATGAATCAAATTTATTACTTCAATTTCCTTTAAATTCTACTTATTAGTTAATTACAAACTAATTAATTAATCTCCCAATAATTATCCATCTTAATTAATCATCCTTGATTAATTGAATTATTAATACCAATAATTTATAACTCACATTATTAATACAGATTACTAATACAAACTTATTTCTTAGTCACATTCATTTCCACTAATTACTTCATTTAATAATTATCCTTAATTACAAATAGTAATTAACCTTTAATTATTAATCTTTAATTAATCTCACTCTAGCTAATTAAGAATAAACTTTGCATTTATATTAAATACTTACTTCAATCCTTTACTTTATTAAAACCAATTTAGAAATCAATTTTTATATTTGAAATGAAATCTTACTTTTAACAAGACAATTTAAACACTTAACTTTTTATACATTTAAAATCTTTGGAAACCCTTTTCAAATATACTAATATTAACTTAAACAAATATTTATCTTTGAAATCTCAATTTATCATGTCCTTTAAACTTAATTATTTAAAATATAATTTGAAATATGGTTTAAACATTACTTTATAATTATTTGAATGTAACTTTATAACTGCTTTTGAAATTTGAAATAAAATTGTCTTTGCTTTTTATTTAAAAACTGTTACAGGTTTTTCTTAAAAAAAAATTGTACATGTTTACTTTAAATTTTAAAACCAGGCTCGAAACAATTTCAAACCCGAGCCCTACCCCAAATTTCCCGAGTTGCCTCACCAATTTCTTCGAGTTCACTTCTAGACAAAGCCTTCTTCCCCCAAACTTCCTTCGACAGCTGATACTCAAACGTGCATGGTACACGTGCACGAGAGTCTGGACGTCGCTGTCTCCCTGTCGACGACGCTACCAAGTCGGCGATCATCTCGGCATCACGTATGAACTCTCAGATCGATGCAACCATCGACCAACGTAAATCGAGCACTCTGGCGACGACAGAACCCAATACCACACTGACAAAACTAGTTCGCCACGACGATCACGGCAGCTGGAAACTCCGGCCCTCCTCCCAGAGCATCACTACAACTCCTCGCCTCGATCCCTTGCCATGCGATCGAACTCGACACTTCCATTTGGGCGAAATCACCTCGCCATTAAACTCGACAGAACTAACTTCCCAAGCCCTAGTCCAATGCTTCATGGCCACCATGGCCAATAATAAAGTCCTCAACTATTTTTCCAGTGATTCCCATTGCCTAGGCCATCTCTGACAACAACCCTGACCCCCATCTCAACGCCGATTACCAGAATTTTTCCCAAAACCAAAATTCGATCAACCCAAAATTTCTCAATACTTGACAACTTAAAAATCTACAAATTTATTTTAAAATTCAACCTTTTTGATAAAGAATCTGGGCATAAAGTCAAAGCATAAAGATTTGAAAATCAAAATTTAAGTTATTGAAGGATTTTCTATGTAATGTTTTAAATTCGAAAATGTTAACCAGTATTTTCTCAGACTTTATTTTTAAAAGTGATGTTATTTACACTTGAACATTTTCTTATTAAAGATCAAGACCAGAAATCATTTTAGGTTGATAATTTGAATTTTAGACCAGGTTTTTAAACTGTAGTATTTTTAACAGAGATATGATATGTCTGTTCCAGACATGCACTTAGAGATTATAAGAGAATTGAATTTTTCAAAGTTAGTTTAGCCTATGAAAAATGATTTCAGAGACTGAAATCTTCCTATTTCCAGACATGAACAGGTTTAACTCATATGTATCTTTATGTAAACACCTAAATCCACCCATGCAAAAATGTTCCACCATATTAGATCAACAACCTATCATCTACATCATGATAAACAAGCCTAAACTTCCAGATAAATGTTTACTCACATACAAACAAACTATGTACAGAGATTAAGGACTAAAAATCACTTAAGTGGAAGGTTTGAGTTTTTAATCAGGTTTTCAATCCTGAAATGTTTAAAACAGAGACATGCAAGCCTGTTCCAGACCTGAACACATATACTAACACCCATTTGTATACATAAATCAATTTTAAAAATATGCACAACAAAATTCCCATCATACTTCAATGATTCATCACATTCCAATTCGATATATATATCAAGTTCTAAAAGTTTACTCACCTTTTTATTTGAACAGAGAACTTGGAAGTTTCTTCAAATCTGGAATTACTTGAGTTTTGATCTGGAATTGAATTTTGTTGTTGAGTTGATTTTCTGGTATTAGAGTTGAATCTGGACTTGTTTGAATTTATTTGCAACTTTTAAATCTTTGGCTTAAATTCGAATTTGCTTGATTGCTCAGCTTATTGAGGTTTGAGATGATCTTGTTTTTACTGGAATCTTTGAATTGCTGAGATGATTTAAGGCTTTCAAAAACTAATCTGAAGTTGCTTGATGATTTCAGGCGAATGTTTGAATCAGTTGTTTTTTTTTCTTTTGATTTTCAGGTTTTTTTTTTAAGGTGGCAAGAAGATGAAAACCTGGTTTAATTTCTTTGATTTTTTTTTCTTCATTATAAATTTGAAAAGAAAACATATTGGCCACTTGTAAATTTGCATGGCATAAAAGTTACAATTGTCAAACAATAAATTTATTTATTATAAATGTTAATTCTATGCATTTTAAAACTTACAAATATATAAAGCCTTATTTATAAATTCCTTATGTTAAATGATTTACTTTTGTTAATTTGGATGTTAACATCTTAACACTTGTCTTTATTTTATTTAAAATGTTTTATAAAGCTTTGGTATTTATTTTACTAAAATAAAAATCTATTTATATCTATATATATAAACAGCATATTATTATCATTGTTTGGAAATATTAATTTTGCCAATTTAAATAATTATACTAGGAGGATTTCAAACCAATACTTATTCATATATATATTTCCATTACCAGAAATTTTATTTAACTTATAAATCAGTATTTCTACTAATAAATCTAGTTAATTTATTAGTTACACATATTCCAAAACCCGGGTTATCACACTTTTGCATTTTTAAGTCAAAATCTATGAAAATCCTATTGTGGATGTTTGGACATGTTATTTGGAGTATATTGATGTGTTTAAAGGGTTGCGTTGTCGCTTGACATTGATCTCTAGCCATCGTCGCTCATTCGTTTGTTCGAATTTGATTTGCCCATCAATGGCCTTGGCAAAAATTGCCCTGAGCTTCAGCTCAGACGTCTGGTAATGAGCTCACACGTTTGAGGCTACGTGAATAAAATTCCAGTCATATAGCTCAGACGAATGAACTTACATCCCAGACGTCTGGGCGATCTAGAATAAAATTTCCAGTCTTTCAGCTCAGACGTCTGGTTTAACCACCAGAGGTCTGGAACTGTTAAATGCAGGCAATTTGCCTATTTTATGTGGGTTTCCAATTTATATCGGTTTTTGGTTGATTCGATTAGTTGTTGTCACCTATTATCGACTTTGATGACTTCTTTTCTGGATTTTTGGAAGTATCCATTTGATGGATTTGATATCGACCTTTATGATTTTAATTCACGTCGTCGAATGTGAATTTTTGGTGATATATTATTTCTACAATCATTTCTGTGATTTGTCACTTTAAAATTATAAAGGTTTCTATACTAGTTGTAAATAGTCAAACTCTTTCACAAAAATGATTTCAACGTTTCTTTTAATACAAAGCTCGTTTTTAAAACCATTTTTCAATCTATTAGTATACACAAACCTTTACCTCATTCGTACGAGAAATCCAATTAAACGACTTAGCAAAACAAGTGGTATGAAACGCTTGCGTTTACTTCGTCGGTTAATTCTTAGACTTGTTCGATTGATATCTTGTTGATTCATGAGTTTTGATTCATGACACAAGCTTCAGAGATCATACGACGAGAATGCTATATGAAAGCGACAAAAAGAGAATAAGTGCATACCGTGCACTACAAAGAAGATAATCTTACAATTCAAAGATTAGTATGGATATTTTATTTTATTTGAGTCTTAGAACAATGTTAAAATCATTCCTCAAATAATCACACACGCACACAAAACATTTTATATCAAAAAATATGTTCACTGTGCATATAACACCAGGTCGGCCGACCGACCAGGATCCTCGGTCGACCGACCCTGTATCATATGCACAGTGACTTTCTGTTTTGTATACGTTTTTCAACTCAGCTGACCGGCCAGTTTTTCCGGTCGACCGACCAGAGAAAAACGGCTAGTTTTTTGAAGAGACGCGATCTTTTCATGAAGAGTAATGTCCTCTATTTCAAGAGGTATGGACACTACTGTTGACTAAAACTCTTCATGAAAGATTACAACTCTTCTACAACTATATAAACATATTCAATTCACTTCTACAATCACTGATTCTTGTTTATATTTCTGAAATCTAATCTCTTTTCATTTCTGCAAATAAAAGCATTCACTCTTATTCAATATCACTAGAATCCTTGAATTTATTCATATACTTTGATTCTACGTGATTATCTTCCTTCTAAATCTTCACACACATACATATTCTTGAGGATTTGATTATAGGAAAGTTGTACTATCAAAAGACAATCAGTGTTATTTAGAACACATTCGTCAACAAACATTTTGTATTAAGTTGAAGTCCTCTTCGATTGTTGAGGCGGAAAAATTCCTGTTCGGCTGCTCAGGTGTCGTATACCTATTCCTCCGGGTTAAGTGAGGGGTTTAGTTTAAATCCAGAGGGTATTCTGGGACTGGACGTAGAACGGGAAGTTCGAACCAGTATAAAAATTCCTGGTGTGCTTACTTTAATTTTTACTTTACTGTTATTACCAATTTCCGCATTAATATACCATATTACACGATCCGTAGTACTACACGTACACTTTCATTTGGTATCAGAGCAAGGTCATCTTATAACCATCACAAAGTTATTTGATATTTACTTATTTTTAGTAATATGGCAACCACACAAATTAACGATGTTAACACTCACACTAATTCTAGTTTCACAGAAGGTCAATCGACTTCACGACCTCCACTTTTCAATGGTATAAATTATAATTATTGGTCAACTAGAATGAGAATCTATATGCAATCAAGTGGGTTTGATATCTGGAATATTATACAAAGGGAATACACAATTCCTACTGGAGAATACTCGACTTGGAGTAACACACAAAAACTAGATGCTACATCAAATGCTAAGGCTATGAATAATTTATTTTGTGCATTAGATAGAAATGAATTCAATAGAGTTAGTATGTGTACTTCCGGCTATGAAATTTGGAGAACTCTTAAAGTTTCACATGAAGGAACGAACAAAGTTAAATTGAGCAAAATTTCTATGCTGAAACATCAATTTGAAAACTTTAAAATGAGGCCAAATGAATCTATAAATGACATGTACTCTAGATTTCAGGATATTTATCATGCTCTATTGTCTCTAGAACAAAAGTTTACTGATTTTGATGTTGTTACAAAAATCTTGAATTCTTTAACGGACGAATGGGAACGAAAAGTCCTAGCTATTGAAGAAGCAACTGATTTGTCAACATAAAACCAGAAGAATTGATAGGTAATTTAATGTCCTACGAAGTAAATTTGCAGGCAAAACGAAATGGAGCACAAGAAAAGAAAAATGTAGCATTCCAACCAGAAAAATATGATTCCGACTCAAATAATGAAGATATGGCAATGATCGCTAAAAATTTCAAAAAGTTTTTTAAATTCAACAGAAACAAATTCAAGGGAAACAAAAATAATTCCAACAACAATTCTAATAGCAGCAAACCATCATCTTCAACAATGGAATGTTATGAATGTCACAAGAAAGGACACATGAAGAAAGATTGTCCAGATCGTAAAAAGAATAATTTCAAGAAGGACAAAAACAAACGAAAAGCTTTTTCAGTCACTTGGGACGACACTGACTCATCATCCTCATCAGAGAGTGAAAGTGATAATGAACAAGCAAATGTATGCTTCATGGCTTCGTCAGACGATGTAAGTGATTTTACTTTTGAAGATTTAATTGAAATAAATTCTGAATTAGTAAATTTAACAAAACAACTTAAAAAGAAAAATAAGGAGTTGCAAAGAAAGTTAGATAGAACAGTTTTAGAAGTAGATATGTTAAAAGATGAGAAGGTAATATTGGAAGAAGAACTTGAAATCTCTCAACAATCGAATTCTAACTTATCTTCTCAAATTACGTCAATATCTGAGGAACTAGAAATTCATAAAAATAAAAATGATGTTTTACTTTTTGAAAATAATGATTTAATATCTAAAATTAAGGATTTAGAGTTAGAAAAATCTAGTCTTAAAATAAAATTTGATGATATTTCTAAAAATGTTTCTAATTTCAATAAAGGAAGAGAAAATCTTTCTAGTATACTAGAAAACTCTCAAACTTCCAACAATAAATCTGGACTAGGATTTAAGAAACAAAATAATTATGCTAAAAGTAAAATTAATAATAAAATTAAGAAAGATATTAGGAAAACAGTTTATTCAAATACTAAAACTATTAAGATATGGATTCCAAAAACCAATAATACATTGATAAGGAATAAACATATCAAAAGTTTTATGGAAACTGTTCATAATAACAAGAATTATGTTTATAAAGGGAATTCTGAACCCGTATGGGTTTGGCTTCCTAAGATCTAACTCTTAGGACCCTAAAAAGATTGGGTACCAACTTTTTATAATTTTTTGCAGGTACCACATAAAAAGAGAGGAAAATGGATTTTAGATAGCGGTTGCTCAAAACACATGACTGGAAACAAAGAAATGTTATCAAACATTATATACTCAAATGGAGGAGCAGTCACCTTTGGAGATAACTCAAAAGGGTATATCATCGGCAAAGGCAATGTCAATAGCAACGGTACATCTAATTTACCTCTCATTACTGATGTTTTATTAGTTAAAAATTTAAAACATAATTTATTAAGTATTAGTCAACTATGCGACAAAGGTTTTAATATAACTTTTTCAGAAAATAAATGTAACATTTTTGATAAAAATCACAACATTATTTTCGAAGGAAATAGAGATAAAAATATTTATATCCTAAATATGAATGTTAATAATGATTCAAATTTGTGTCTAGTAGCTAAAGAGAATGATTCTTGCCTTTGGCACAAAAGATTTTGTCACATAAATTTTAATACCATCAACAAACTTGCTAAAAATAAATTAGTTAAAGGGTTACCCGATATAAAATTCAAAACTAACATATTTTGTGATGCATGTAAATTAGGAAAATTAACAAAATCTTCTTTTAAATCAAAGAAAGTAATATCTACAGAACAACCACTTGAACTTTTACACATGGATCTTTTTGGTCCAACTCAAGTGCAATCTATTAATCATAATAGATATGTTTTTGTTATTGTAGATGATTTCTCTAGATATACTTGGATTTTCTTTTTGAAAAATAAAAGTGATACTTTTGATAATTTTAAAGTTTTTGTTAAAAGAATTCAAAATATTAAAACTTTGAAAATTAAAAATATAAGAAGTGATCATGGAGGCGAATTTGAAAATGAAGTTTTTGAACAATTTTGTAACAAAAAAGGTATTAACCATAATTTCTCTTTTCCTAGAACACCACAACAAAATGGAGTTGTAGAAAGGAAAAATAGAACGTTACAAGAATGTGCAAGAACTTTACTAAATGGAACAACTTTATCGAAACAATTTTGGGCAGAAGCTGTAGCTATTGCTTGTTACGTACTGAATCGCGTTTCTATTCGACCATTAACTAAAAATACACCATATGAACTTCTAAATGGAAGAAAACCAAATATTTCATATCTAAAAGTTTTTGGTTCCAAATGTTTTATTTTAAATACTAAAGATCAACTAGGCAAATTCGATCCAAAATCCGATGAAGGTATATTTGTTGGATATTCGGAACGAAGCAAGGCCTATCGAATTTATAATAAACGAACTCAAATTATTGAAGAAAGTTTACATGTTTCTTTCAACGAAAATTTTAAAAATATAAATCCGAGTGTTACTATTGATTCTGATGATGAATCTACTCAGAATGAGAATATTAGTACAAATGAAAATCTTGATATTCATGAAACCAATACAAATGTAACTTCTAATTTAATAAAATCTCCACCTAGAATTTTAAAAGATCATCCTGTGCAAAATATAATTGGAGAAGTTAATACGAATGTTAAAACCAGACATCAACTAAATCAAGCTAGTCATGTTGCTTTTCTTTCTAACATAGAACCTAAGAATATAAAAGAAGCTTCAACTGATGACTACTGGATACTTGCCATGCAAGAAGAATTAAATCAATTCGAACGAAACGAAGTTTGGGAACTCGTTCCTAGACCTAGTGATCAATCAGTCATTGGTACTAAATGGGTTTTCAAAAATAAAGCAGATGAACTAGGAAATATAACAAGGAATAAAGCTAGATTAGTTGCACAAGGATATAATCAAGAAGAAGGTATTGATTACGAAGAGACGTTTGCTCTAGTCGCCCGACTTGAAGCAATACGAATATTATTAGCTTATGCATGTTTTCATAATTTTAAACTATATCAAATGGATGTTAAAAGTGCATTTTTAAATGGATTCATAAAAGAAAATGTTTTTGTTGAACAACCACCTTTGTTTAATCATGAAAAATTTCCGGATCATGTATATAAACTTAAAAAGGCGTTATACGGTTTAAAACAAGCACCACGTGCTTGGTATGATCGTCTTAAAAGTTATTTATTAGAATCTGGTTTTGAAATCGGTAAAGTAGATCAAACACTTTTTATTAAGAAAACTAATAAAGATATTTTAATAATTCAAATATATGTTGACGATATTATTTTCGGCTCGACAAATGAAAAATTATGTCAAGAATTTTCAACCATAATGACAAATGAATTTGAAATGTCTCATGTGGGAGAATTGTCATATTTTCTTGGATTACAAATTAAACATATTGAAAATGGAATTTTTATTAATCAAGAAAAATATTGTTATAATTTAATCAAACGTTTTGGTCTTGAAAATACTGCTGCCAAACCAACTCCTATGAGTACAACGGTTCATCTCGATAGAGATGAAGATGGCAAAAGTGTTGATCAAAAGTTATATCGTAGTATGATAGGTTCTTTACTTTATTTAACAGCGAGTCGCCCCGATATTATGATGAGTGTCTGTTTATGTGCTCGATTTCAAGCAAATCCCAAAGAATCACATATGAGAGCAGTTAAACGCATTATTCGTTATCTAACTAAAACCAAAGATTTCGGACTATTTTATCCGAAAGAATGTCCTTTTGAATTAGTTTCCTACAGTGATGCTGATTTTGGAGGAAGTCGGACGGATCGAAAAAGTACGAGCGGAACGTGTCACTTCATTGGACGCTCTTTAGTCTCTTGGTTTAGTAAGAAACAAAATTGTGTTTCTTTATCAACATGTGAAGCAGAATATATATCTGCTACTTTGGCATGTGCACAAGTCGTATATATGCAACAGACATTACAAGATTTTAATTGTCATCTTGAAAAATCAATAATTTATTTTGATAATACCAGTGCAATAAACCTTTCAAAAAATCCGGTCAATCATTCCCGAACAAAACACATAGATATTCGTCATCATTTTCTTCGTGATTGTTTGGAAAAAGGATTAATAAATCTAGAATTTATCAATACTGAAAATCAAATAGCTGACATTTTTACTAAACCACTAAATGAAATTTCTTTTATAAAACTAAGACGAGATTTAGGTATAATGTCGTTTAAAGACTTATGAATAAAAAAAATAAAAATAAATAAATAAATAAATATATATATATATAAAATGATGAAAAATATAAAATTATTTTTCTGACCAAAGCGGTACTCGAACTAATGACTTCTGACTTGTATGTTAGATGTTGTAGTATAGCCACTTGGGCTATGGGTGTTTCTTGTTCCACCTCTGTTTCTAATTTACATCATTGAAACTTAATTTCAGAATATACTATTTTTTTAACTCTAAAAGCATTGTATGTCATTCATTTGTAAACAGTTTTTGTTTAAAGAATTCTGTGATTAAAACTAAAATTTGATTTTAGACCACTATTTTTTTAGAAAATATGGTTATATATATACATACATATGTTTATTGAATAGAACATCAAATACAAAACAAAAACTTAAAACAAAAATGTCTTCTAACAATGATGTCTACAATTCTGAAAATTCTCATCTCTCTTATACTTCCCCGGACGACGACTATTCTGATCGTATCCCCGAAGGTGGTCCTTATCCTACATTTCCAATGCCAAATCGTGTTTTAGAATTTCCCTCTCCAGATAATGATCCCCGACACAGGTGGAAACCATGGGAAGACTCTCATACAGGTTATACACCTGATAAAAAGAAAGGGAAAAAGGAAATGGTAGTAACTCCATCAACCAAACAAAAGATTGATGAAATTCATCACTACCAACAACAACATATGAATATGCAAAGGGAACTTTATTACGAACAGAAAGTCACGGCAAGACGTTTAAGCTTCCTTGAAAAGATTGCCATGAAATTTTGTTCATCTAAGAAGGATGATGTTGCTGAACCTTCTTACAGAACTCCATCTCCCTCTAACCATGTTCAATCTCCAATAGCTCCAATATGGTCACCGGTAGAAAACGTTCCATCTCCAAATTCATGGGAACGTCGATGCTAATTCATCATGGCTATATTTTAGTATATATATGTTATTTTTTTATATAAGCTGTATAAATAAATATGATGTAATAATATGATTATATTTCTATAATTCTTATTTAAAAAAAAACAACAACATGACATGCTTTCGGTCGACCGAAATGCCTGAACCGGTCAACTGAAGTTGTCCCGAGAAGTTTTAAAAAAAACAGATTTCTTCCAAGTCGGTCGACCGAAATACCTGACTCGGTCAGCCGAACGTATTTCCCGAATGACATTAGAATATTTTTTTAACTCGGTCAACCGAATCCCCTGCACCAGTCGACCGAAGCTTTTCCCGAAAGTTTCAGCACTGTTCTGAACCTCAACTCGGTCGACCGACCCAGGTCCTTCAGTCGACCGAACGTATTATTCTGCTAAAATTGCCTTCATATTTTAACCCAACCCTTCACCTTTTTATCTCACCTCTTCACTTTACTCTTCCACAACAGATTTGAACCCTAGCCCCCATTACAACTTTTCTACACTTCTTCAAATTCTTCAAGAAAAATGGCTCCCAAAAAGAAATCTAAGACTACCGCTGGCCAATCTTCCTCAACTCCTGTAGATTCTCAAATTGCTTCTTGGTTAGTAAGTGAAAAAGCTTTAGAAAGATGGATAAAGCTTCAAGATGCAAAAATCTTTGAGGAGTCTTTTGTAAGTTATCCTGACTTTACCGCCTACGGTGTTGAAAACGCCGCTCTTGAAAGTGGTCTTGATGCTTTTCTTGACCATAGGAAAAACAACTTGAAGATTAATCATATAATGGTCAAGTTATTCTTAGCAAATCTCAATCTTGTCAATCCACCTAGAAACACTGAAAATTGTGTTTGGACTTGGTATGTGGCACATCGATGTTTCTCTCCATTGATCGAATGAATCATATTTTAAATGCTCGACCGGGTGGAATCTCATTACATGATGTAGATTGTAATCCATCAACTCGTGACCGCCTAAGTCACTTATTCTTTGAAGATGATGCTACCGACTTACGGCAAACTTCATCTCTCCGACCTAAAGCACGACTTTTTCATCGATTCATGATGAAGTCTATTGTTCCAAGAGGAGGGTCGTACCACTTAGTATATCCCGAAAACTTCAAGGCGTTATATGCTATGTGTGGAAACATTCGGGTAAATTGGACACAACTTCTTATGGATGAATTCCTTACATTCAACCAAGGAAAAATGCTCCATATTTACTATGGAGAATACATAATGCGGTTGATTAACAACTTTGTCACTCATGCACCGGAATCTGAAACATCCAAGTTCGTACCTTTGACTCACGAACAATAAAATTGATGAAGTTACCCGATGCACCATCCCAAATCACAACCTTTCAGCAATGGCGTACCATTCCACGAGAACAACTACGTCGTAGCTATTCTACTCCTCAACCCTCCACTCATTCCACAGAACGTTTAACTCGTCAAACCTCTATCCAAAGACCACCTCCCGGTACTAGCACAGCGGCTGCCATAGATATTTTAGCCCAAAATCAACTAGCTTTGGATTCTCGCCTTCGAAAAATTGATGGGCGTTTCAAAAAGATCAAAGGCTTCTTCGTAAATTTATTGGATGCCTTATCATGCTCTTCTGAAGCCGGTGCTTCATTTGTTGCTCCTGGAAAAAGACCCGCACCAAATTTCTCTTGGTCTACATCCGAGAACACAAGTTCCAGCACATCGGCAACTCCCGCACCTACCACTCACAGACGGGGTAAGGAACCGGCTCCTCTCGATGAAAATCTTCATCCAGAACAGTGGGATACCGATGATGATGAGGAGTAATTGTAGTATTTTTTAAATTTATTTTAACTTTCAAGAATCTCTTGTAGTTTATTTTGTTTCTTAATTAATTGTTATGTTATGTTCTAAGCAAACATCTTTAAATTATTTCTAATTAAGCTCAAAGAATGTACCATGTAAATTTAAATGTTTTTTGTATTACTTCAATCTGTTATAAGTATTCCTTTTTGTCGATGACAAAGGGGGAGAAATAAATGTATGCAAATTAACGAATTTTTGCAGAAAAGTCGCCATATATTCAGGGGGAGAACTATAATATATATGTCAATATTACTTCGTCACATAAGTATTGTCATCAATCAAAAAGGGGGAGAATGTTGATTCATGAGTTTTGATTCATAACACAAGCTTCAGAGATCATACGACGAGAATGCTATATGAAAGCGACAAAAAGAGAATGAGTGCATACCGTGCACTACAAAGAAGATAATCTTACAATTCAGAGATTAATATGGATATTTTATTTTATTTGAGTCTTAGAACAATGTTAAAATCATTCCTCAAATAATCACACACGCACACAAAACATTTTATATCAAAAAATATGTTCACTGTGCATATAACACCAGGTCGGCCGACCGACCAGGATCCTCGGTCGACCGACCCTGTATCATATGCACAGTGACTTTCTGTTTTGTATACGTTTTTCAACTCAGCTGACCGGCCAGTTTTTCCGGTCGACCGACCAGAGAAAAATGGCTAGTTTTCTGAAGAGACGCGATCTTTTCATGAAGAGTAATGTCCTCTATTTCAAGAGGTATGGACACTACTGTTGACTAAAACTCTTCATGAAAGATTACAACTCTTCTACAACTATATAAACATATTCAATTCACTTCTACAATCACCGATTCTTGTTTATATTTCTGAAATCTAATCTCTTTTCATTTCTGCAAATAAAAGCATTCACTCTTATTCAATATCACTAGAATCCTTGAATTTATTCATATACTTCGATTCTACGTGATTATCTTCCTTCTAAATCTTCACACACATACATATTCTTGAGGATTTGACTATAGGAAAGTTGTACTATCAAAAGACAATCAGTGTTATTTAGAACACATTCGTCAACAAACATTTTGTATTAAGTTGAAGTCCTCTTCGGTTGTTGAGGCGGAAAAATTCCTGTTCGGCTGCTCAGGTGTCGTATACCTATTCCTCCGGGTTAAGTGAGGGGTTTAGTTTAAATCCAGAGGGTATTCTGGGACTGGACGTAGAACGGGAAGTTCGAACCAATATAAAAATTACTGGTGTGCTTACTTTAATTTTTACTTTACTGTTATTACCAATTTCCGCATTAATATACCATATTACACGATCCTTAGTACTACACGTACACTTTCATATCTTGTGACAATTTTCGAGTGGAAATCTACAATTTGTTTGTAAATATTTAAGTTAAGCTAGTGGTTATGGGACATGAAGCTAAACTCATTTATTTACTAGCTTAGTGTAATCTACACTTTTTATTGATCAATGGTGATCATTTTATGGTTTAGACTAGCGATATGCGATATCTCTTTGTCCACGTAGGGGACTGTACCTCGTTTTATGGAGCTTCGTCTCATTTTTATAGGCTAGCTACCTATGGTTTTATGGAGTTCAGTTCATCGGACGTACCGTTATTGTACTACGTCGTTGTTCCAGCTTATCAGATTCATCGGGCATACCGTTATTATACTACGTCATTGTTCCGAATTACTTGAGTATCAGGTTACTCGGGCGTACCATTATTGTACTATGTCGTTGCACCGGCTCTATGGTTAACGACCATGGGATAGCAACCCGTTTGTGATACACGTGTTGGTGAGTTTTCATGCTCCCATTTATGATAGGCCTCCCCCTTTGTGTTTTCTAGATTTCTAATTGTTGATTTCTAGAATTTGTGTTTCACCAATTTTTGCAATTGACATTGATATGTTTTGTCAATATTTGGGGTTTGGTGAATAAGCTAAAGTGTGACATCCCGGAAATTTTGGCAATATCAATTTAATAATCTGTATTAAAAATTAAATTGATTTGATAATATTTGTTAATGAGATTAGAATTAATTTAATAATTTTATTTTAGATAAATATTTAACTGATAATTTATCTTTTAAAAGCTAATAAATTGTTTTCTATTTATAATGTATATATATATATATTTGTATATATTGTAAATAGATAAGCTTTGTTTAAAATTTAATAAATAAGTAAATCTTGTTTTCAAATTCTAATATATTGTGGTAATTTGGAAATTAGGATTTAATATAAAATATATGGTTTTAAAATAGTTAAGGTAAATGTTTAATTGATTTAGATTAGTTTAAGTTCTAGAGTTTTAAAAAAAAGGTTGTTTTAAAATATTGTTTAATAAATATGATATAATTAATCCATTTAATAATAATAGGAAGTTATAATCTCTTTTATAAATTATTTAATTTGACAAATTATTATTTTCAGATAACATGACACTACGCCATAGATGGCCTACTGCAACGAAATTACATGGTGTTGCTAGCTATAATGTAACGATAGGTATGCTGATTTTTGTCTATTACAACACTCGCTTCAAGGTGTTAGCATAGGTATCAACAAGGTGTTGCAGTAGCTATAGATGTATTCAAATTAAAAAATTAATAAAATTAGCAATCCGCGTGAATACGATCCAACGGTCTACATTTAATCTGGTTGTTAAAATGGATCACCACTGCAATTTGTCCCAAAATTTCGTTTTCCCGCCTAGTTCAGAGTAGATCCCTTTTGGTTTTCATTCCAATTTGCCTCCTCCCATTCGCCTCCTCCCATTCCCCTCCACCACCAAATTGTCACCCTCCTCTTCTTCTGCTTCCTCATTCGCCTCCGCCACCAAATTGTCACCCTTACCCCCAGCTACCCCCTGACCCATCGCGACCATCTAGCTCCAACCAGAGCCCCGTCACGACACCAAAACCCGAAGCCAAACAAAGTTTTCCGTTCAAACCCCTTTTGCCACCGCTGTCGTCACTATCGGCTCTCACCTCCAACAGAAGACTTGCTCGCCACCAACCCCTCTACCTTTCTCCTTTAGACTACTTCACCTGAAAACCCTTCTGGCGCCTTAATTTCTCCCAAAACCCGAACTGCTGCCCTCGAGATTTTGGTTCACTTCGTACTTTCCATCGCAAGTTCAGAGCAGATCCCAGGCTGATCTCTTCGTACTTTCCCCTATGATTGCGGTTGCTTCACTTGGTACTGGTAATTTCAATAAGATAGTACGCCCCCCATATGTTTGTGCAAATGCTCCTTTAACACTTGTTAATGTTTCAGAATCTGGCTGGGTATGTACTGCTTCTGGATGCCCTGTGCCTCCATCGCAAGTTCATAACTCGGACTGAGTGCAGAGTGATCTTATTCAAGCATTAAGGTTGGTTGGTTCACCATTGAATCTGGATGTAGTTGTGTTGGTTGAAGGTTGGTTGGTTGGTTTGTTAAGTTATGGAAGTGATGGTGGAAGTTGGTGATGCAGAGGAGTTTCAGTTGGCAGTGTGATGCCTGAATGTTGGCAGAGAGATGTAGACGGAGTTTGGAGTTTGACAATGGTAGAGTGCTGCTGTGTATTGGTTACGGAGAGAAGCTAATGTGGTGATTGGAAATTGAAAAGAGTTTGCAGTAGAGTTTTGGTGTTTGGCCGTAGGGGATTCAAGCAGATTTAGGTCGATCCCCGCCGGGACTGCGGTGCCCCGGACCCCCGCCGGCGCTGCGCCCGGACCCGCTTCTCGGCTCGCCTTCGGCTCGGCACTCGGCTCGTCATATATTTGTCAGTGTTGGTGTCTGTATAAATTGAAACTGCATATGTAATGAGTGAACTGAGTAATGTAGTGAGGAATATCTGTATATGTGAATATCAGTGTTATTTATCATTGAATTGTAAAATAGTGGAGTTAGGAATTTGTACTATTTTAAATGTTGAAATAAAATATTTATTTAAATAAATTACTGTTTGAATATCAAATTCTGTGCAATAGCATTTTATTAAATAAATATTTATTTCTATTAAAAAATCAAATATGCTCTACATTGTGGGCCCCACAAATTCAGAAAGTTAATATCTATAGCAACATTTTGGAATGTTGGTACATACACCTATGGATGTTGCCATAGACCCAAATAGGGTTCTATTGCAACAATATTTCTTATGTTGCCTTAGATAGTCAAAATGTTGCCTTTGAGGTCTGCGGCAACGCGGCAAAATGCATCACCGAGAAAGTGTTGCCTTTGCCCTTTTTTAGCCTACAGCATCATTTTTTAGCACTTCCTGCATCACTTCTTTGGTGTTGCAGTATGCAATCTATGGCGTAGTGTGATTAATGTATTGTTATATATATAAATATAAATAGATTTTAAAATAGAAGTGTTATCTTCAAAGTAAATATGTTGTTATATATGTATATATATAACTTGATTTTAAAATTGGATTCTAAGATTTATTTTGAATTTAAAAAGTCTTAAAATTAAATAAAGTAAATATTAAAAATGTTTGGATTTTTAAAGATATTGTATAAGCTTTTATTTGTATATATATATATATATATATACATAGCTTTGTTTTATTTTCTCTAAAAAGAAATTCATATAAAAATAAACAATAAATAAGAATAAGTATTTAAGTTAGTAGTAGAAATATATATATATATAAAAAGTAAAATGTTTGGTTAGCGTAAGGTAAAAACTTTTCCATGTTTATGTGTGGGAAGTCTTACGTGATACCCTTTTGTTTTCAAAGGTTTTTCAAAGTCAAGCGATTTAACCTATTACTCATACCAGACCCATATCTGACCCGGAGTTTATTTCTGTTTTTCTTAAACTCTCGAGTACTCAAATTTTTACGAGTAGCCAAGGGATTCAGGTTAGCTTTGACGAATTGTGGAGGAGCAAATGGAGCAGGAGGCTTCAGCGTTGTAGATATATATTGTAGTTCCGCTGTGATGGTATCGTTGTGTTGTATTTGAGTTGTATCGAGTTGTATTAACTAGACAGGTGTTTATAACTGTCTAGTATGTGTTGTGTAAACTGTGTAACTCTGATGTATATGATACTATGTATTCTCTTATGTGATATATTATATTTCATTCGTTCCGCTGTTGAGATTCTGATGTTGTTTTCTTCTTTCTTCTCTATCTTTTCTATTTCTCCCCTTTTTCTTTCTTAAAGATGATACGTCTTCCTGGGCATAGGAAGTCTGGTCGTCACACTTGGTATCAGAACGCTAGGTTGAGTGAATACCTAGGCTCTTAAGTGATTTCTTTCTTGAGAGAGCGTATTTGTATTTTTGATATATATATTTATTTATTTCTACCTATATGTTGGGTTACCTATTCGGGTTTTCCAATATAGGTTATAAAGATAGATGGGGTAGTGGTGTGTGTAACACGACTACCAATGGTTGGAGTTTGTTGAGGTTGGAAGTGTATCTGCCGAGACTGTAGACCCAATACCGTCTTGAGTGAATTTTTGTTGTGGTGTAAGGATTTCACCAATTTATGAAGGAAATCTGTTAGGGTTCGGAGTCCATTTTTGAAGTGCAAGTTTGGATGAGCAGAATTTGGATTCTGACAGTTGAGCAGAAGCTAGTGATGGTATCTTGATACCTCAGGAATCAGTAGCTGTGTGATGAGACACAATGACTATGGTTGTTTCCGAAGATATTTCTCTGGAACAAGTTTAAAGAAGTGTGTCTGCATCGGTGTTGAGGCTGAGTTCAGCTGGGTGTTTTGTTTGGCTTCGAGGTATTTTGGATTTTCTCTATGTTCTGGTAAGGATAAGAGTTTGGTCTTCTGAATTGAATTGTCAGTTTTGATAACTGGGATTCGACGTGTTTCACGTGTCTCTGAGGGAGTACATGTATGATCTGTCTCGGGTTTTGGAACTAGCAGTTCTAGAGGTTTGGTTGTTGAGTCAGACTAGTCTATAGTCTGATATCCTGTCTAGTTTTGTAGATCTAGAGGAGTAGGAGCTCTGTAGCTTAGTAGTACAGTTTTGTTTGGATTCTATAGGGCGACTATCCTGGTATTTTTACTTGGGAAACTCTAGATAGTCCTATCCTGATTTTGTCTGGATAGTTAGATTTTTTTGATTGCATGGGTTGGTTACTATGGTTGTTAGCATATAATTAATATATGCTTGTGTTTTTAAAATTAAATTTTAATTAGATTATTAAATTACCTTTGTTTTAAATTTCGGGGACGAAATTCTTTTAAGGGGGGAGGAATGTGACATCCCGGAAATTTTGGCAATATCAATTTAATAATCTGTATTAAAAATTAAATTGATTTGATAATATTTGTTAATGAGATTAGAATTAATTTAATAATTTTCTTTTAGGTAAATATTTAACTGATAATTTATCTTTTAAAAGCTAATAAATTGTTTTCTATTTATAATGTATATATATATATATTTGTATATATTGTAAATAGATAAGCTTTGTTTAAAATTTAATAAATAAGTAAATCTTGTTTTCAAATTCTAATATATTGTGGTAATTTGGAAATTAGGATTTAATATAAAATATATGGTTTTAAAATAGTTAAGGTAAATGTTTAATTGATTTAGATTAGTTTAAGTTCTAGAGTTTTTAAAAAAAGGTTGTTTTAAAATATTGTTTAATAAATATGATATAATTAATCCATTTAATAATAATAGGAAGTTATAATCTCTTTTATAAATTATTTAATTTGACAAATTATTATTTCAGATAACATGATTAATGTATTGTTATATATATAAATATAAATAGATTTTAAAATAGAAGTGTTATCTTCAAAGTAAATATGTTGTTATATATGTATATATATAACTTGATTTTAAAATTGGATTCTAGGATTTATTTTGAATTTAAAAATTCTTAAAATTAAATAGAGTAAATATAAAAAATGTTTGGATTTTTAAAGATATTGAATAAGCTTTTATTTGTATATATATATATACATAGCTTTGTTTTATTTTCTCTCAAGAGAAATTCATATAAAAATAAACATTAAATAAGAATAAGTATTTAAGTTAGTAGTAGAAATAGATATATATATATATAAAGTAAAATACATTGGTTAAATTCTTTCATCTTGTCAAGTATAGAAACTTATTTATATTACAATACAAAGCATAAGACACTTGAAGTTCTGGAAAATATATGTTGTAAGGCTGTAAGTAAACATGTAAGCAAGAATAAACTAAGTATAAAAGAAAAGATATCTTCAGGTTGCAGGCAAGAAAAATATATTCATGTTATAGGGAAATAACTTTGTACACTTGAAAAATATATACAATGAACATAAGTACATAGGAATAAAGATGGATGAGTATGTGTAGACATAAGGACAACCCCATTTAATGTTAAAACATCTCTAGTACACTAATATCTCATATCAGCCCCCAAGTAAAAATAAAAATCTCTGAACATGTTGTACCAAAGGGAAAATAATAACATGTATATTTGTATACATATTCATCAATCTTCACATCAGTTCGAGTAAAATCTGAAGTAACCATTATCTCAAAAAAACTTAAACAACAATTCAACTTATGTCAATGTGAAGATCAAAATAAAAGGATAAGTGATTCCAGCCTGTAGTTTTCAAAGCTTGAGCACCTTCTTTTCATAATCTTATCAAACCTTGTACATTTTCTGCATGCAAACCTGAGTTCTAATGCAAGTCTGCATCTTTTCTAACAAAAGCATTAGCAACTCAAAGTTTTGAAGTTTAAAAGAAAAGCATTTTCCAGTTCTTAAGAGTTTAAAGTATCAAAAGCTTTTCAAAATGGAAACTCTGGCTTCATTCTAGAACCTGGTGAGTAACATTTCTTTTTAAAAAAAAAGTTTAAGAACGCATCTGGTTGTATGTTAATATCTGAAATAAATATGCTTGCGTGTATATATATTTATAAGTGCATTTATATAAATATACATATGAAAGTATGGATATGTGTGCATGTCTGTTTTCTGAGATCCCTCTGTTCTTAGTTTTCAAACTAAGATTTTTAAACTGAATTCAAATTCTCTTGAACCAATCTTTGTTAGGGTTGAAGCTTCAAAAAAAATAGTTGTTTATCATAAACTAAAGTTTTAAAAATTTAATTATGTTAAATGAAAACTTGAAATGTCTCTAGAAAACCAAAGGAGCGGTGTAGCAATTGTTTTGTCAAGTTTCAACCATACTAATTAAATGTTTCAGGAATGTCTGAAAACTTAGTCAAAAACTTGATTTTTAAAAGACAAATCACAATTCTTAGTAATAGGATTTGAGTGATGTTCTGGTTTGACCAAAGATAAGCTTTGAGGGGTTTTCTGGTGATCTTCGTAATCGGAGGGATTGGGGTTATCACTGATGGTAGTGGAGTGATGGAGGAGTTTGGGAAAAATGTCAGGCAGTTGATCATTGCACAGAGGCGACGTCAGGAGGTCGAGAATGTTTGTAACCCTAGTTTCTTCTGTGATTGATGCATCGATCACCACGTTTTCTATGGTCGATCGAGTGCTACCGGATTTTGGGGGATGGTAGCGGGGTAGTAGACGAGGTGGGGGCTGGAATTTCAGAGGCGCTAGTGGTTGGGAACGTGGGAACGAGGCATTTCAGGTGTGGGATGGGAGGTGCCAGGCGTTCCAGGATTGGGTTTCCACTCGAATTTGATTTTCGAGTGGATGACAAAGTCCGGTGGTCGAAATTTGAGGCGGGGGTGATAATCGACTCGTTCGACGATGCAGCGTTGACTGCAGGTGACGGCGGCGCCGTGCACGTGCACGGTTCAATGCCTGTTTTTCTGGAAAGTTGGTTTTGAAGGGGAGTAGGTTACTCGAGTTTCCTCGAGTAATTTTGAGGGTTGGTTCGAGGTTAGTTAAGTTTTGCTTGAAGCAATTTGGAATAGGATCGGGTAAAGTTTTGTGTTACAGGTTTAAAACCTGTCGGTGTTGAATTTAAAATGAAATGAAAAATTTGTGAAAGCCAGATTTAAACAAAGTTTAAATACGTTTTAAAGCATGGATTCAGAATGAATCTGATTCTAGTTTTAAAATAAATAAGTTTTATGTTAAACAACTTTAAAAAGTTAAAGTATATTTTAGAAAAGTGATTTGAATTTAAAATTGAAATTGGGTTTGAAAACTCTTGTAAATTTCTTTTATAAAACAAGTGTGTCTTTAACATGTGACGTAAAAGGTTTTTAATCTGTTTTAAAACTTTGTTAAGTTAAATTTGTATTTATTTTGAATCTTAAATTGAAATGGAATTCAAAAGTAAATTCAAAAGTAAAATGTTTTCAAATGCATTTGTAAATGATAATTTAAGTCATTAATAAGAAGAAATGATTTATCTTAAAGATAATTAGATTTTAATGATTAATAATTAGATAAGTTAATAAATTAATGATTTAGTATTAATAAATTAAGTAATAAAGGATTAAGTGATTAATTAAAGGATAAATAAAGATCATTAATTTGATAAGTTAAGATTTTAAATTACTGATTAAGAATCAATTAATCAACAAATTAAGATTAATTAAGTTACAGTTAAACACTTAGTTAATTTAATAATTAGAGATTAATTAATGGGTAATTAAAGATTAATTAACTTGTAATTAAAAATGATTAATCTAAGTTTAATTACTTAAAGAGAAGAAATTAAAGAATTGTTAATAGTTAATGAGGATTATTAACTTGAGATTATTAAATAATTAATTAAAGATAATCATTTGTAAAATTGATTAAGTATAATTACTTAATAAAAGTAATAAAGGAATTAATTTCTCATTGCAATTAATTGAGTTTAGTTTGGTTAGTTTAAGTTAATTAATTAAGTTTAATTAATTTAAATTAATCATTGGATGATTTGATAAGTATAATTACTTAAATGTAATTAATGTACTGTAGTTACTAAATGAAGTAATTAATGGGAATTACTATATGTAATTAATTGAAGAGGATTTAGTAATGGAAGTAATTTGGATTAAATTACTTGGTGAAATTAATCAAGGGATTAATTGAGATAATTAATTAGGGAGTAATTAATTTATTAAGTGAAGTAATTAAGGGTAGTTAATTACTGAATGGGATTAATCAAGACTGGTTAATAAATGTGGTTTAGTTAAAGATTAATTACTTAATGTAATTAATTTAAATGGAATAATTAAATCAAAAATGAAATTAGGGATCATTAATTTATATAATCAATGATGTAAGTTAGTATTGATTCATTAAGATTAATTAATCAATAATAAGAAATTTTGAGTAACAAATTAATGTAATTAATTAAGGAATGATGTAATTAATTATAGTTAATTAATTAATAGAGTAATTAAAGATTAATTACTGTATTTGGCTAAGGATAATTAATTTGTGAAATTAATAAAAGGGAAATTACTTAAATGTAATTAAAGGTTAGTTAATCAAGGATGATTAATTAAGATGGAAATCAGGAAATGATCAATTAATTGATCTGTAATTAATTAATGGTTATGTAAGCAAGATTTATAATGATGAAGTAATTAATTTAATTTATTTTAAATTAATTAGAGATAGATAATTAATTTAATTCATTTTAAATTAATTATAAATGGTGTGTTTATGAATCATTGCTTATGTATTGATGGATGATATTGATTTCCTTGAATGGTTTGAGATCTCAGATATGAGATAAGTGATGCTGTGTGATATGGATTATCTATTTATGATGATATTGGGAATTATCTACTGTAGTGATATTGTAGATTATATATCTGTGATATTGTGAATTATCTATCTGTGTATATATAGATAATGAATTGAATTGTTTTAACTTTAAACAACTTGGCCTTAAAAGATACGGTTTGGATTTTGATGAGACCGGGATCGGGTTTCCCAATTTGGATATCCGAAAACCACATCGATCCGAATTAACTATAGGTCGTGAATCTCAAGTGAAGATGAAGATTTAGAGTGCAAGGGTTATTGTCGTTAACTCTGAGGGTGATTCCAAAATGAGTGTAACGAGTTAATGCCTTCGGTTTCGTTTGAACCCGGAACGAACTTTGTTATCCCGCCTTTTGGCAAGGCCGTGACACCAAAAAGTTGATTGGAAAACTAAAGACAGTTCGTTGTAAAAGTTCGTTATACACTGTTTCACCATGGATATCAATGAATTTTGTCCAAGCCCGGATTAGGCTACAATTGATAAGACACGTCAAGTAGAGTCCTGAGAACCAATGCTCCAAATTTCGAGTCAATCCGAGTTCGTACACTCAAGATATCACCAACGGAAAATGGAGTAGACAGCCTTGTGTTCGAATCCATGAAGTAGGAATGCCGTTCGAATCCATCAGTTCGAATCCATCCACGAGACCTTAGTTCGAATCCAACAGGGCCGACCTCTATGTTCGAATCCATCAAGGCAGAATGCTTCGAGTCCACGAAGTTGTTTCACTCCGTATCAACCATGTTGAAGACCTTCGAACCCACTCCATTAAGATAGCTTCGTATCCACCAGTCGAATCGATCCGAAGGGCGCCCATTCGATCGATTCGAAGGAGCATTCCTTCGAATCCATCACTTCGAATCCACTAAGTCGAAGCGCCTGAAACGATGGATTCGACCCAGTAAAACTCGGAGAAAAAGACGGGTTTACCCGAGAAACACGCGAGCCACGTCACCAAGCACATGCTCAGGCGATCGATTCGACCCTATCGAGTCGAAGGGATCGATTCGAAGCAAGGGTGTCCATCTGAAGTCCAATTTTGAATCGATCATAACTCGAGATCTACTAGTCCAAATGCTATGAAATTTTCACAGAAGCTTAAACACATGATGAAGAATGTCCACACCAATTTTCAGCTCGATTAGACTCTTTCTTGATCGATTCAAACCAAGGGTCGAATCGATCCCAAAGTGGGCCCGGATCTCCAGATTTTGACCATGTGGGCCCCCTCACGTGCCAGAAGCAATCTCCCCTGATTTTAGGCAAAATATCTGCCTCCTACACCTATAAATAGAGCCCCTGGTCATTCAAAAAAGGGGTCGGAGAATTCTAAGAGCTAAAGAGCGCCCAAGTTCTACCAGATTTACTCCCAATCACCACTGCTACCTCAGATTCAGACTTAGATCATAAAATCAGTTGTACTACGTTATAAGAAATTGTAATCTTCAAGTATCAAGCAATAAAGTCATCAACTTCAGAGTGGACGTAGACAAGATCGCCGAACCACTATAAATCCTATGTCATTTACTGTTTTTATTGAGTTTCCTGAGTGATTTGCATACTTATTCCTCTACATATTTGATATTTATGATTTGTGATTACGAACTGGTGCTTTCAACGGTTATTGGGTGTTTGTGGCCAATTTTGGTGCAAACATTTTGGTGCTTTCACCGAGAACTGAACTCAGGAGTTCTATCATTTGAAAGTTGAATCAGAAGGCTAAGAGATTTAGATCCGAAGAATCATGACAAGACAAACAAGTAGAAGGCAGAGACCAGAGCAAAGTCAGCATAAAGGGAGTCAAGAGGCTTCCTCGGGAGCAAACCAAGCTTCAGTCTTCATCACCAGGGATGAGATGGAGGCAATGATGAAGAGACAGGAGGAAATGATCCAGAATTTGCTTCAACAAATTGGACAACTTGGAGCGCAAAATCAAGGAACAACCAGAATCCAGAACGGAGCAGGACCATCTAGCGCAGTGTCGGAGCTGGGGGGCACACAGTTAGAGCATGTTGATCCAATCCCGGGAAGAGATTCAGGAACATCCGAGCTACCTGACGGCAATAGAGGGATGAACGCTCAGCCAGAGGGGCAGACACCCGAAAGCTCGCACGGACTCGGGGGGCAGATCGGAGGTAGTGAACGAGGACTACAGCTTGGAGACAATGGTAGACTGGCAGAGATGGTCAGGCGAGCCATGAGAGGCGGATTAGTAAACAGAGATCTTGAAGACGTGAACAGGAATCCCTTTTCTCCTGCGATTAGGTTGGCTAGGAACCCACCAGAATTCAAACTGCCAACAGTAGAAAGGTATGATGGGAGGACGGACCCTGCGGTCCATCTAACGAGGTATATAAGGCACATGGAAGTGCTGGGGGCATCATAGGAAGTCATGGCCCGGTGCTTCCCATTGTATTTGACAGACATAGCAGCTTTATGGTTCAGACAGCTAGAGAGCGGCTCCATTGGGACATGGACCGATTTGATTGAGAAATTTATGAGGCAATTCAGGGTTCACATTTCAAGGCCTAAGAATGTGATGAGTTTGGCAACGCTAAAGCAGAAAGCCGGGGAGTCTTTGAGGAATTTCCTGACGCGATTCAATGCGGCAGCAGCATCGGTGGATCGGCCAGATCCATCCATGGTTATGATGGCAGTTGTATCTGGAATAGCTGACGGCACAGAATTCAAAAATTCATTAACTAAGGATCCGCCTATGGATCTAGGAGAATTTTATCACGAGGCAGAAAAGTTTTTGCGATTGGAAGACGCTAATGTTGAAAGAGAAGAAGGAGAGGGAATAGAAGTTTATGCACTTAAAGACAAAAAGCCTCTCGAAAAGGATTCAGGCAAGGATAAAGGAAAACGAAAGGCTGAGGATAGTGGTGACGGGCCAAAGCGACTGCGGAGAGAGCCACGATTCACCACCTACTCAGAGCTGAATGAGAGTTTGGAGCGAATCTACCGAGATACACGGGAGCAAGTTCCCTACCGTAGGCCAATACGAAGGGACCCCACTGTTGACGAGAGGAAATCAGACATATATTGCTTATTCCACGAACTGAACGGTCATAACACTAACGACTGTAGACATCTGAAGGATGAGGTGGAAGGGCACATCAGGAACGGTATGCTACTTCAGAATGTGAGAAGACGAGCTCCAGCGGTGGAGCCAGAGCGACCACCGTCTACATCAGCTAGGGGTGACCCTGAGCCGGGACACCGTATGGTTATCAATTAATTAAAATAACGATGAACAAGTCGTAAATCTCTCACCAACACGGGTAAGTCATTTACACATGTGTGAGATCACGAGCGGTCCATAGGCATGCTCTGAATGACTTTTAACCCTATCGTTGTGGGAGTTTACACTTTGACATCCTTGCTTTGCTTTTGTTTCATCTTGATTTGAATATTTGAACTTGATTTTGTTTAACATTTCTGCTAAAGACTTATTTTCAATGAAAAAATGCTACTTGTGATTTCATAACTGCTAAGCCACTTACACATGTACGGGATCGAGAACGGTCCCTAGGCATGCTCTGAGATGGCAATAAACCGTTGCAATGAACAATCCGGGAATTCACCCGAACGTGAAACTTGGCATTGATGATATTAAGTCCCTCCCCGGGCACACACAATTCGCCTCGAACGGCACCCGACCACGAACGGTCACAATTCGCCTCGAACGGCACCCGACCACGAACGGTCACAATTCGCCTCGAACGGCACCCGACCACGAATGGTCACAATTCGCCTCGAACGGCACCCGACCACGAACGGTCACAAATCGCCTCGAGCGGCACCCTGACCGCGAACGGTCACCATTCGCCGCGAACGGCATTCGACTACGAATGGTCACATATCAACTCAAGTGACATACGATCCCGAACGATCGTTATTTGTGGTCAGAGAAAACTATCAAGTTCTTTTCAATTCAATGACAGGATATGAACATCCAGCTTATGGCATTAGAAAACACACTTTCCTATCGCAAGGCATGTTTTAGGGGGCAAATGTTATCCCGCCTTTTGGCAAGGCCGTGACACCAAAAAGTTGATTGGAAAACTAAAGACAGTTCGTCGTAGAAGTTCGTTATACACTGTTTCACCATGGATATCAATGAATTTTGTCCAAGCCCGGATTAGGCTACAATTGATAAGACACGTCAAGTAGAGTCCTGAGAACCAATGCTCCAAATTTCGGGTCAATCCGAGTTCGTACACTCAAGATATCACCAACGGAAAATGGAGTAGACAGCCTTGTGTTCGAATCCATGAAGTAGGAATGCCGTTCGAATCCATCAGTTCGAATCCATCCACGAGACCTTAGTTCGAATCCAACAGGGCCGACCCCTATGTTCGAATCCATCAAGGCAGAATGCTTCGAGTCCACGAAGTTGTTTCACTCCGTATCAACCATGTTGAAGACCTTCGAACCCACTCCGTCAAGATAGCTTCGTATCCACCAGTCGAATCGATCTGAAGGGCGCCCATTCGATCGATTTGAAGGAGCATTCCTTCGAATCCATCACTTCGAATCCACTAAGTCGAAGCGCCTGAAACGATGGATTCGACCCAGTAAAACTCGGAGAAAAAGACGGGTTGACCCGAGAAACACGCGAGCCACGTCACCAAGCACATGCTCAGGCGATCGATTCGACCCTATCGAGTCGAAGGGATCGATTCGAAGCAAGGGTGTCCATCTGAAGTGCAATTTTGAATCGATCATAACTCGAGATCTACAAGTCCAAATGCTACGAAATTTTCACAGAAGCTTAAACACATGATGAAGAATGTCCACACCAATTTTCAGCTCGATTAGACTCTTTCTTGATCGATTCGAACAAAGGGTCGAATCGATCCCAAAGTGGGCCCGGATCTCCAGATTTTGACCATGTGGGCCCCCTCACGTGCCAGAAGCGGTCTCCCCTGATTTTAGGCAAAATATCTTCCTCCTACACCTATAAATAGAGCCCCTGGTCATTCAGAAAAGGGGTCGGAGAATTCTAAGAGCTAAAGAGCGCCCAAGTTCTACCAGATTTACTCCCAATCACCACTGCTACCTCAGATTCAGACTTAGATCATAAAATCAGTTGTACTACGTTATAAGAAATTGTAATCTTCAAGTATCAAGCAATAAAGTCATCAACTTCAGAGTGGACGTAGGCAAGATCGCCGAACCACTATAAATCCAGTGTCATTTACTGTTTTTATTGAGTTTCCTGAGTGATTTGCATACTTATTCCTCTACATATTTGATATTTGTGATTTGTGATTACGAACTGGTGCTTTCAACGGTTATTGGGTGTTTGTGACCAATTTTGGTGCAAACAAACTTGTATGGATTGAATGCTTTCAGAACATCGTCAGGTGGACGATGAGCATTCTAAGTGAGGTGTTCTGATAAGGTAATCGTAGCCTCAAGCCTCATCAACCGGGAATGGCTAAAACAGGGGAGGTGCAGCAAGGTTAGTGGGTAGCACCCAAGTAGGATGATATTTCCCCTGTCTAGAGTCCCTTTTTATTCGGCTGTGTGGCGGTTGCTAGCTACAACCGTGGGGTTTCTTGTCCGGGAATTATCCAGTAAGGGATGGTTCCGGCCTTGTGTTGCAGGGGACTTAGGGTGGGTCCTCGGTACGGTGATCTAGGCCACGTACTGTGATGGGCGGTACCCCAGTAGCCCTGCCATTTTATGGAATCCAATCTCCAATAAGCGCCCTCGGATTTGATTGTAAACCTAGTATGCTAGAATTTAATCATGTAACAATTTCAGCTATTTCTTATTTACTTGAAAACCCTAGACCTATTATAATATCACTGAATTTCCTATCAAATGTTTGGTTAGCGTAAGGTAAAAACTTTTCCATGTTTATGTGTGGGAAGTCTTACGTGATACCCTTTTGTTTTCAAAGGTTTTTCAAAGTTAAGCAATTTAACCTGTTACTCATACCAGACCCATGTCTGACCCGGAGTTTATTTCTATTTTTCTTAAACTCTCGGGTACTCAAATTTTTACGAATAGCCAAGGGATTCAGGTTAGCTTTGACGAATTGTGGAGGAGCAAATGGAGCAGGAGGCTTCAGCGTTGTAGATATATATTGTAGTTCCGCTGTGATGGTATCGCTGTGTTGTATTTGAGTTGTATCGAGTTGTATTAACTAGACAGGTGTTTATAACTATCTAGTATGTGTTGTGTAAACTGTGTAACTCTGATGTATATGATGCTATGTATTCTCTTATGTGATATATTATATTTCATTCGTTCCGCTGTTGAGATTCTGATGTTGTTTTCTTCTTTCTTCTCTATCTTTTCTATTTCTCACCCTTTTCTTTCTTAAAGATGATACGTCTTCCTGGGCATAGGAAGTCGGGTCGTCACACTTGGTATCAGAGCGCAAGGTTGAGTGAATACCTAGGCTCTTAAGTGATTTCTTTCTTGAGAGAGCGTATTTGTATTTTTGATATATATATTTATTTATTTCTACCGATATGTTGGGTTACCTGTTCGGGTTTTCCAATATAGGTTATAAAGGTAGATGGGGTAGTGGTGTGTGTAACACGACTACCAATGGTTGGAGTTTGTTGAGGTTGGAAGTGTATCTGCCGAGACTGTAGACCCAATACCGTCTCGAGTGATTTTTTGTTGTGGTGTAAGGATTTCACAAATTTATGAAGGAAATCTGTTAGGGTTCGGAGTCCATTTTTGAAGTGCAAGTTTGTATGAGTAGAATTTGGATTCTGACAGTTGAGCAGAAGCTAGTGATGGTAGCTTGATACCTCAGGAATCAGTAGCTGTGTGATGAGACACAATGACTATGGATGTTTCCGAAGATATTTCTCTGGAACAAGTTTAAAGAAGTGTGTCTGCATCGGTGTTTAGGCTGAGTTCAGCTGGGTGTTTTGTTTGGCTTTGAGGTCTGAGTTTCTCAAGGAGTTTGGTTTAGGATGTCCTTAGCAACAGTGGCAGCATTTGCAGTTCTGATTGTTCTGTGTGTAGGCAGGAGGTCGTCTGTCAGCGGTTTTCTAGAGGTGAAGTTAAGAAGCAGCAGAGTGGATCTATTTCTTCGATGGATTGGCTAGTTAAGCGTAAGCTGTTCTGATTTGGTAAAGAAAGAAGAGTCTTCTTTGGATATTAGTTTGGGGTGATCGCAAAAGTGACTTGCGATAGTTGAGTGTTCTCTTGGTTTGTCAGAGATCTTTTGGAATTTCTGAGTTTTCTCTTTATGGATCTGTGAACCATATTTCTGGGATGTGCTGTCCAGTTTGTGCTCGTGTGTATCATCAGCATTTCATCTTCTCCGGATCAGAGTTGTGCAGCGTAAGCAGTTGGGAGTGCATCTGTTTTATCTTTTTGGATAGGAGAAGTAAGTTCAGTCTTCTGATAATTGAGGAGTAGAGTTTGTGTTCTTGGATTGATCGTGAGTGGATCATTTTGATGAGTTGTTTGTAAGGCATCAGCGAAGGTTGAGATGATTTGTAGGGATGAAGGCAGCCCAGGATCGTCAGATGAGTTTGTGGATAAGAGACGGAGGAATTTGGATTTCAAAGTTGGAGATTTGATTTTGGATAAGTTTTCTCCAATCGAAGGAGCTTTAAGTTTGGTAAGATTGGGAAGCTAGCTTCGAGGTATTTTCGATTTTCTCTATGTTCTGGTAAGGATAAGAGTTTGGTCTTCTGAAGTGAATTGTCAGTTTGGATAACTGGGATTCGACGTGTTTCACGTGTCTTTGAGGGAGTACGTGTAAGATCTGTCTCGGGTTTTGGAACTAGTAGTTCTAGAGGTTTGGTTGTTGAGTCAGACTTGTCTATAGTCTGATATCCTGTCTAGTTTTGTAGATCTAGAGGAGTATTAGCTCTATAGCTTAGTAGTACAGTTTTGTTTGGATTCTGTAGGGCGAGTATCCCGGTATTTTTACTTGGGAAACTCTAGTTAGTCCTATCCTGATTTTGTCTGGATAGTTAGATTTGTTTGATTGGATGGTTTAGTTGTTATGGTTGTTAGCATATAATTAATATATGCTTGTGTTTTTAAAATTAAATTTTAATTAGATTATTAAATTACCTTTGTTTTAAATTTCGAGGACGAAATTCTTTTAAGGGGGGAGGAATGTGACATCCCAGAAATTTTGGCAATATCAATTTAATAATCTGTATTAAAAATTAAATTGATTTGATAATATTTGTTAATGAGATTAGAATTAATTTAATAATTTTCTTTTAGATAAATATTTAACTGGTAATTTATCTTTTAAAAGCTAATAAATTGTTTTCTATTTATAATGTATATATATATTTGTATATATTGTAAATAGATAAGCTTTGTTTAAAATTTAATAAATAAGTAAATCTTGTTTTCAAATTCTAATATATTGTGGTAATTTGGAAATTAGGATTTAATATAAAATATATGGTTTTAAAATAGTTAAGGTAAATGTTTAATTGATTTAGATTAGTTTAAGTTCTAGAGTTTTTAAAAAATGGGTTGTTTTAAAATATTGTTTAATAAATATGATATAATTAATCCATTTAATAATAATAGGAAGTTATAATCTCTTTTATAAATTATTTAATTTGACAAATTATTATTTTCAAATAACATGATTATGTATTGTTATATATATAAATATAAATAGATTTTAAAATAGAAGTGTTATCTTCAAAGTAAATATGTTGTTATATATGTATATATATAATTTGATTTTAAAATTGGATTCTAGGATTTATTTTGAATTTAAAAAGTCTTAAAATTAAATAGAGTAAATATAAAAAATGTTTGGATTTTTAAAGATATTGAATAAGCTTTTATTTGTATATATATATATATATATACATATCTTTGTTTTATTTTCTCTAAAAAGAAATTCATATAAAAATAAACAATAAATAAGAATAAGTATTTAAGTTAGTAGTAGAAATAGATATATATATAAAGTAAAATACATTGGTTAAATTCTTTCATCTTGTCAAGTATAGAAACTTATTTATATTACAATACAAAGCATAAGATACTTGAAGTTCTGGAAAATATATGTTGTAAGGCTGTAAGTAATCATGTAAGCAAGAATAAACTAAGTATAAAAGAAAAGATATCTTCAGGTTGTAGGCAAGAAAAATATATTCATGTTACAGGGAAATAACTTTGTACACTTGAAAAATATATACAATGAACATAAATACATACGAATAAAGATGGATGAGTATGTGTAGACATAAGGACAACCCCATTTAATGTTAAAACATCTCAGTACACTAATATCTCGTATCAGCCCCCAAGTAAAAATAAAAATCTCTGAACATGTTGTACCAAAGGGAAAATAATAACCTGTATATTTGTATACATATTCATCAATCTTCACATCAGTTCGAGTAAAATCTGAAGTAACCATTATCTCAAAAAAAAACTTAAACAACAATTCAACTTATGTCAATGTGAAGGTCAAAATAAAAGGATCAGTGATTCCAGCCTGTAGTTTTCAAAGCTTGAGCACCTTCTTTTCATAATCTTATCAAACCTTGTACATTTTCTGAATGCAAACCTGAGTTCTAATGCAAGTCTGCATCTTTTCTAACAAAAGCATTAGCAATTCAAAGTTTTGAAGTTTAAAAGCAAAGCATTTTCCAATTCTTAAGAGTTCAAAGTATCAAAAGCTTTTCAAAATGGAAACTCTGGCTTCATTCTAAAACCTGGTGAGTAACATTTCTTTTTTAAAAAAAAGTTTAAGAATGCATCTAGTTGTATGTTAATATCTGAAATAAATATGCTTGTGTGTATATATATTTATAAGTGCATTTCTATAAATATACATATGAATGTATGGATATGTGTGCATGTCTGTTTTCTGAGATCCCTCTGTTCTTAGTTTTCAAACTAAGATTTTTAAACTGAATTCAAATTCTCTTAAACCAATCTTTGTTAGGGTTGAAGCTTCAAACAAAAATAGTTGTTTATCATAAGCTAAAGTTTTAAAAATTTAATTATGTTAAATGAAAACTTGAAATGTCTCTGGAAAACCAAAGGAGCAGTGTAGCAATTGTTTTGTTAAGTTTCAACCATACTAATTAAATGTTTCAGGAATGTAATCTGAAAACTTAGTCAAAAACTTGATTTTTAAAAGACAAATCACAATTCTTAGTAATAGGATTTGAGTGCTGTTCCTGGTTTGACCAGAGATAGGCTTTGTTAGCACCAAAATTGGTTACTAACCTCGTTGAGAAAGATTGTGAAGAGATATAAATGATGAAGATAAATTAAACAAAGAAGAATATGCTAATTCAAATGCAGAAAGTAAGAACACCGGATTTATAGTGGTTCAGCGTAATTGCCTACGTCCACTTTGAGGTTAAACTTTATTGCTTTACTTGATGATTGATTACAAATACCATTCGTAGATCAAATGCTTGAATGAAGTTGTTAAGTAAAGAAGATGAGTCTGAAAAATGGCAGAGTCTCCCCAGTGTTCCCGAAAAAAGGCCCTTTTCATTGTGCCCCTGCCCCTCTATTTATAGACAAAGATGGGTTGGACTTCCCAGATGGGCTCGGCAGCCGAAGACTCTGGCCTAAGTACAGTGGTCGCCGTATGCCGAAAAAAATAGGCCGAACGCTAACAATGCCGAACCACCCCCTCTCTATGCCGAACAGTATGTTTGATGCGTGGGAAGAGTAGAATGAATGCCAGTCGAAGCCGAACGCGCCTTTGGCCGAATGAAGCGCCTGGTCGAATGTTGTCTATGGCCGAACGTTGATGCTGGCTGATCGATAGCTTTAACCAAACAATGTTTCTGACCGAACGTTGTCTATGGCCGAACGATGGCTCTGGCCGAACGATAACTTTTGACGAACAATACAACCATGCCGAGCAGTTGTATACGCCGAACGCCTTCTGATGTCGAGTGCTCCTGGACGCCGAGTACTACTAGATGCCGAGTGCTCCTGGATGCCGAGTACTCCTGGATGCCGAGTGCTCCTGGACGCCGAGTACTACTAGATGCCGAGTGCTCCTGGATACCGAGTACTCCTGGATGCCGAGTGCTCCTGGACGCCGAGTACTACTAGATGTCGAGTGCTCCTGGATGCCGAGTACTCCTGGATGCCGAGCACTAGTTGCCTGGTCAAATCTCCAGGAAACAGGCTTTGAGGGGTTTTCTGGTGATCTTCATGATCGGAGGGGTTGGGGTTATTACTGATGGTAGTGGAGTGATGGAGGAGTTTGGAAAAAATGCCAAGCAGTTGATCATTGCACGGAGGAGACGTCAGGAGGTCGAGAATGTTTGTAACCCTAGTTTCTTCTATGATTGATGCGTCGATCACCACGTTTTCTATGGTCGATCGAGTGCTACCGGATTTTGGGGGATGGTAGCGGGGTAGTAGACGAGGTCGGGGCTGGAATTTCAGAGGCGCTAGTGGTCGGGAACGTGGGAACGAGGCATTTTAGGTGTGGGATGGGAGGTGTCAGGCGTTCCAGGATTGGGATTTCCACTCGAATTTGATTTTCGAGTGGATGACAAAGTCTGGTGGTCGAAATTTGAGGCGGGGGTGATAATCGACTCGTTCGATGATCCAGCGTCGACTGCAGGTGACGACGGCGCCGTGCACGTGCACGGTGCATTGCCTGTTTTTCTGGGAAGTTGGTTTTGAAGGGGAGTAGGTTACTCGAGTTTCCTCGAGTAATTTTGAGGGTTGGTTCGAAGTTAGTTAAGTTTTGCTCGAAGCTATTTGGAATGGGCTCGGGTAAAGTTTTGTGTTACAGGTTTAAAACCTGTCAGTGTTGAATTTAAAATGAAATGAAAAATTTGTGAAAGCCAGATTTAAACAAAGTTTAAATAAGTTTTAAAGCATGGATTCAGAATGAATCTGATTCTAGTTTTAAAATAAATAAGTTTTATGTTAAACAACTTTAAAAAGTTAAAGTATATTTTAGAAAAGTGATTTGAATTTAAAATTGAATTTGAGTTTGAAAACTCTTGTAAATTTCTTTTATAAAACAAGTGTGTCTTTAACATGTGACGTAAAAGGTTTTTAATCTGTTTTAAAACTTTATTAAGTTAAATTTGTATTTATTTTGAATCTTAAATTGAAATGGAATTCAAAAGTAAATTCAAAAGTAAAATGTTTTCAAATGCATTTGTAAATGATAATTTAAGTCATTAATAAGAAGAAATGATTTATCTTAAAGATAATTAGATTTTAATGATTAATAATTAGATAAGTTAATAAATTAATGATTTAGTATTAATAAATTAAGTAATTAAGGATTAAGTGATTAATTAAAGGATAAATAAAGATCATTAATTTGATAAGTTAAGATTTTAAATTACTGATTAAGAATCAATTAATCAAGAAATTAAGATTAATTAAGTTACAGTTAAACACTTAGTTAATTTAATAATTAGAGATTAATTAATGGGTAATTAAAGATTAATTAACTTGTAATTAAAAATGATTAATCTAAGTTTAATTACTTAAAGAGAAGAAATTAAAGAATTGTTAATAGTTAATGAGGATTATTAACTTGAGATTATTAAATAATTAATTAAAGACAATCATTTGTAAAATTGATTAAGTATAATTACTTAATAAAAGTAATTAAGGAATTAATTTCTCATTGCAATTAATTGAGTTTAGTTTGGTTAGTTTAAGTTAATTAATTAAGTTTAATTAATTTAAATTAATCATTGGATGATTTGATAAGTATAATTACTTAAATGTAATTAATGTAGTGTAGTTACTTAATGAAGTAATTAATGGGAATTACTATATGTAATTAATTGAAGAGGATTTAGTAATGGAAGTAATTTGGATTAAATTACTTGGTGAAATTAATCAAGGGATTAATTGAGATAATTAATTAGGGAGTAATTAATTTATTAAGTGAAGTAATTAAGGGTAGTTAATTACTGAATGGGATTAATCAAGACTGATTAATAAATGTGGTTTAGTTAAAGATTAATTACTTAATGTAATTAATTTAAATGGAATAATTAAATCAAAAATGAAATTAGGGATCATTAATTTATATAATCAATGATGTAAGTTAGGATTGATTCATTAAGATTAATTAATCAATAATAAGAAATTTTGAGTAATTAATTAAGGAATGATGTAATTAATTATAGTTAATTAATTAATAGAGTAATTAAAGATTAATTACTGTATTTGGCTAAGGATAATTAATTTGTGAAATTAATAAAAGGGAAATTACTTAAATGTAATTAAAGGTTAGTTAATTAAGGATGATTAATTAAGATGGAAATCAGGGAATGATCAATTAATTGATTTGTAATTAATTAATGGTTATGTAAGCAAGATTTATAATGATGAAGTAATTAATTTAATTTATTTTAAATTAATTAGAGATAGATAATTAATTTAATTCATTTTAAATTAATTATAAATGGTGTGTTTATGAATCATTGTTTATGTATTGATGGATGATATTGATTTCCTTGAATGGTTTGAGATCTCAGATATGAGATAAGTGATGCTGTGTGATATGGATTATCTATTTATGATGATATTGGGAATTATCTACTGTAGTGATATTGTAGATTATCTATCTGTGATATTGTGAATTATCTATCTGTGTATATATAGATAATGAATTGAATTGTTTTAACTTTAAACAACTTGGCCTTGAAAGATACAGTTTGGATTTCGATGAGATCGGGATCGAGTTTCCAGATTTGGATATCCGAAAACCACATCGATCCGAATTAACGATAGGTAGTGAATCTCAAGTGAAGATGAAGATTCAAAGTGCAAGGGTTATTGTCGTTAACTCTGAGGGTGATTCCAAAATGAGTGTAACGAGATAATGCCTTCGGTTTCGTTCGAACCCGGAACGAACTTTTATGGATTTAATGCTTTCAGAACATCGTCAGGTGGACGATGAGCATTCTAAGTGAGGTGTTCTGATAAGGTAATTGTAGCCTCAAGCCTCATCAACCGGGAATGGCTAAAACAGTGGAGGTGCAGCAAGGTTAGTGGGTAGCACCCAAGTAGGATGAGATTTCCCCTGTCTAGAGTCCCTTTTTATTCGGCTGTGTGGCGGTTGCTAGCTACAACCGCGGGGTTTCTTGTCCGGGAATTATCCAGTAAGGGATGGTTCCGGTCTTGTGTTGCAGGGGACATAGGGTGGGTCCTCGGTACGGTGATCTAGGTCACGTACTATGACGGGTGGTACCCCATAGCCCTGCCATTGTATGGAATCCAATCTCCAATAAGCGTCCTCGGATTTGATTGTAAACCTAGTATGCTGGAATTTAATCATATAACAATTTCAGCTATTTCTTATTTACTTGAAAACCCTAGACCTATTATAATATCACTAAATTTCCTATCAAATGTTTGGTTAGCGTAAGGTAAAAACTTTTCCATGTTTATGTGTGGGAAGTCTTACGTGATACCCTTTTGTTTTCAATGGTTTTTCAAAGTTAAGCAATTTAACCTATTACTCATACCAGACCCATGTATGACCCGGAGTTTATTTCTGTTTTTCTTAAACTCTCGGGTACTCAACTTTTTACGAGTAGCCAAGGGATTCAGGTTAGCTTTGACGAATTGTGGAGGAGCAAATGGAGCAGGAGGCTTCAACGTTGCAGATATATATTGTAGTTCCGCTGTGATGGTATCGCTGTGTTGTATTTGAGTTGTATCGAGTTGTATTAACTAGACAGGTGTTTATAACTGTCTAGTATGTGTTGTGTAAACTGTGTATGTAACGAATCGGATTTTGCCCGCTCGAAAATCGACATCCATACTTTACATCGTACTCGAATGCCGTAGATTCGACCGTTCAAATCCGAGTCGCCGGAGCTTATAACAACATTAAGTAAACAAACACAGCGGAAAAGAGAAAGAATATAGATATACAACAGCTGATACAATATCCAGATACAACAATGATACAATGAATATCTATATACATCAAAGATATGATACAACAAATAGCAGCGGAAAAGAAAACGATAACACCAGCAGCGGATAATCTCCATCTCCAAAGCGCTAATCCAGAAATAGCTCGAAACTCCCAATAATGATGCACAAAGATAAGCAAGTACAGTCCGATCCAAAGACTGAACTAGCTCCATATAATCTACTAAATCTGAATATCTGAAAAACCCAACTCTAGACTGCTCGTGTAGAAAATTTTGAGCATCCAGAGTTTAGGTAAGAAACAATAAACTCCGGATCAGTCATGGGACTGGTGTGAGCAACAAAAACAGTTTATCTTTAAAAACAAATAGCAAGAGAATTTTAAAGTAAATTCGCAATGCTTTTGGAAAATGAAACTACCATAAGACCTCCCGCCACACACACAATGCAAACGCAGACTTGGAGGAGATTTCTTCTTATGATAGTCAAAGATGCTTACTACGCAAAATCAAATCATTTGATTATTATTATTAGTGCATAGTGTAGAAAACATTTCGAAAGTAGAATATAAATCTTAGCCAGCATAGGTACCATTATAGTATGCCTACTATAGCTACCATATTAGATGGCAGGTTCTACAACTAAAACCGTACAGGGTTTCGTATTGTTTCTTTGGATTTCCAACAAATGGTCAGGCCAAGGAACTTCCCATTGCCACATGGAAACGCCTCTGGATGGACGTCCCGAGAACCTAACCGGATCTCTGCCAACACAAGGCCGGGTTACCTCTGCAAAAATAGGTAACTACTGACACGAGTATGCCATCTCCCGGTTGTAACCAACCTTTAACCGGGGCCCCGAGCAACAAATCACAAAGTAAGATATATATATATATACTTGCGACATCCACATAAGTTAAGTATCTGGGCTCCATACCATGATACCACTTCTATCCAGAAGGAAATGAACATACCCTAAGGGGCGCTACTCCCTATAACCTTGCCGCATCTTTCCTGTTTTGACCATTCCGGGGTGTGAGGTTCGACGAAGTCTCGTCCACAAAGCTACGCTTTGTCACAAAGCCATGCTTCGGGTCAAACAAATGATCAAAGTAATGATCACAAAGATAAATGATCAAACAAATGATCATATTGCAAATGATCAAACAATGATCATCACACAGTAACACTCAGCATGTCACATTACCAAATTGGGAATATATCGCTAATAAATTTCAACTACATAACCTCTGAGCTCGTACGTCTCAGAGAAGGGTCTTAAGCTAAGAGAATAAATTCTCCGCCACCAACAGAAATGTATTTGAAAGAAATCATCTTTATATCTCAAAGTGTAATGTCAGACATGTAACCATACAAGTCTGTTCCGGGTTCGAACAGAACCGAAGGCACTTCTTACGAAGCCCTTGCAAATCCGGGTATTCACAATCCCGATCGGATTTCCCATCACTTAGGGGATCTCTATACCAGGAGCTACCCAGTGAAGAGACAATCGACGAGTTATCATCTCGTTCTCGTGAATATCTGGTCTTCACCACCGGTCTTCAAATGCTATCCATATACGACGTATCACTATTCGGAATGGGTTATATGACACCATTGTCTTTTCCCGGCTAACCCGAATAGTGAGCGCAATATTTAAAAATATATGGATATTGGGATTTCAATTAAGTCACAACTTAATAATTCCAAACTTTTTTTCAAATGGTTTAAACCAATTATCATTTCAAATATTTTAAACAAAAAGATTCATTTTAACAACCTTCAACGGTTTAAACAATTTCCAGATTTTTATCTTTTAAACAAAAGATTCATTCATAGATTTTCCAAATCCATTTCAATTTAACTCGTTAAATCTTTAAATCCAAGATTTAACTTATAGCTTTCAAAACAATTTCATTTATAACTTGGAAAAAAACAATTTCAATTCAACCTTGAAATTCCTTTAATTAAACTGGAATTTCATTTCTTATCTGAAAGCTTTTATTCCTTTAAAACAAACAGTTTTCATTTTGGAAAATCTGATTCATTCATACAAGTTGAAATCCTTGGGTTAAATTCAAATTCTCAAAATTATACTTTTAAAATAGTTTAACCCTTATATAACGGGTATAACATCTTTAATCCCTAATTTCACATCATAGAGTTCAATTTCAAATATTGAATTCAAATTTAAATCAAATTATTTAAATTTTCAAACTTAATCAAGTTATTCGAAATAACTTTTATCTTTGAAATTCCATTTCAAAAGCTTTTTACTTTAAACCGAAATTTCCAATTTCAAAATCAATTGAAATTAAAATTTCAATTTCAAAAATATCAAATTTAAATTATCTGTGACTTAACCGATTTCCACGTGAAATCCATATTTGTGTGTGTAAAAGTGTGGTCCAGGGGTTTCACACAGTAGTGCAACATCATCAATCATCACAGATTAAAACACAGAAATATAGTTGATAAGCGATATAAACTATAACGCTTATCGTACAGATCACAGATATATATCACAAGATAATATACGAATGTAAATAAATAAATACATTATACACAGCACAATCACACAGAACAAAATATCATAGATCAGATAGGACAATCAATTCAAGGCATCTCGTACAATGCGATCATTCACGAGTAAGGTCAAGCATTTAATAATCATTTACAAGCATGATTAATTAACCGTTTTATCCTGATTAATTCACTTAATTTCCGATTAAATTAATAATTTTATGAATTAACTATCCAATCCTGATTCATTTATCATATATCGTTTAAGATAAATTAATTTACCAACATTTTAAATAAATTTTTCTTAATTAATAATTAATTAGATTAACCTTAATTAATTACATAATCATTTAACCTTAATGACTTAATTAATTACCCTTAATTTTTTATTAATAACTTTAATTATTAATAAATAACACTTAATTATCCATTATTAATTACTAATTACTTAGTTAATCATTTATTTATTCATAATTATCAAATTAATTAACTATTAATCATCATTAATTAACTTAAGTGGTTAATTACAAATTTATTTATTTACCTATACATAAATTAGTTCAAACTCTAATTATCATATAAAAAGTATTATTACTAATTACTGACTTATGTGTAATAGGTTTCATACGTATTTTATAGTAACTAAAAACTTATCAATTTAAAGTATTAACTAAAACAAAACAAAAAAAACAAAAAAACCCTTAGCTTATCTTAAAAAAGAACTGCAGTTGAAAAGCAAAAACCCCGGGCCTTCCAAAAAAAAACTCGAGAAGCACTTCGAGTTATTCACGAAATAGCCCGAGCCTCTCCCCTGTCTTCACCATCACTTCTTCTTCCTAACTCTATCTCTTCCCTTTCTTTTTATTTATAACTGTTAAGTAAAGAGAACCAACAGGCACGAGAAAACTCACGCTACACCCGAGACCAAAACTATCATACTCGAGTTTCAACCCGAGTCATTTATCCCTCCCTCGCAACGAAGCCACTGACACAAATCCAAGGCATGCACGTGCACCACCACTGGGATAGTTTCCGACCATCCCTCTGGCCTCCAACAAGTCATCGGCGAACCCCTCAAACTTCACGAGCACCCAAATTCCACACTTTCGATGTCGATTAAAACCTGGCCTCACCACCCAATACTGGAGCCCATCACCGATGAAAAACCCATCGCCAATGACGCTCACATCCACCGGAAAACCCATAACTTCGGCCCCGCCTTGACAAAACACCAAGCCATCATCTCCCTCGATTTCGAGCAACTCGATCGCTCGTAGGTGATGAAATCGTCATGTCAAAACCCATGTGCAAAAGCTCGGCTAAAACCCTAATTCGAACTAATTCGAACGATTCAAACATTGCAAAATTTTAATTGCATTTTTCCCACCATCTACACCATGTCCTTCCCCTCTAGATTCGAACTTGTAGTTCGATATTTTCCTAGATCGATGGAAATCATTTTTTTTTCGAAATTTCGTTCAACTCTAAATTCCCAATGATTTTCAAATCTAAAAATCTTGAAACAACATTCAAAAATCATGGTTCTCTATTACAAATCATTTCATATGATCTAAATAAGAAATCGAAGTCATCAATTTTTAACTTTAGTCTGACATTTACTATCATTATCGAATTTACCAATATTCCATAAATATTTACATCCGAAATTATTTTTAAAATTTAGATTAGAGGTTATAGCCAATTTTTATTCAGACATCTCAATCTAAAAATTATTATTTGAAGAGATATGAATTTTCTTGTTGAATTTGTTAATCTATTACTAAACAGAGGCATATCTTTATATATATTCAGCCATGCACAGATCAATACAGGTTTATATACATACTAGCATACATATTGTATATTCATATGAACATACCTCAAACCTTAATCACAACACAAAGTTATAGGTTGAAAGTTTGCTCACCTTGCTTCAAAAGAAAGAACAGAGTTGGATATGTTGAACCAAGCTTTGAATTTGCAAACTAAAACCTTGTTCTCGACCCAGACATTGATTTCCAGGCTTGAAAGCTTGAAACAGGTTGTAAAAACTGGCAAGCTAAAATATTTCTTTGATCTATGGCTTGCATTTGTTTTAGAGGAGATGATTACAGGTTTTGAAAATGCTTTGAGGAGGTTACAGGCTTGAGTTACAGGGTTTTCAAAATGTTTTGAGGGAAGTTTTCTTTTTCTTTAAGTATATATAAAATGATTTTACTTCATTCATTTTCTTTTCCTTTCAGGTTTACATGGACGAAATGGAAATGAAATGAGAGGCTTGATACAAGGAAGAGAAGTTACAGGGTATTTTGTACAGGTTGACATTTTCTTGTTTGTACAATAGGGTAACACATTATTTTGGCTTGTACAAATATATCAGAGATATTTTTCTCATTTTGGAGGCAGAGACAATCACTTGGTGGCTGCATTAAATTGCTTAAGTCCTTTATGTTTTCAACTTTATATTTGTTGACTCGTTTTAGCTTATACTTACCCATTTGTTTTCTTTAGTCTTGTTCACACTTGTCTTGTATATAAGCTCCCATATATATATATTTGTTTTGTCTTAGTCTTGCATGAGTTAATTTCCAGGCTCTGGTATTTGAATCTGAATTTGCCTGGCTTAAGCTTTGCTTTGGATACTTGAAGATTGTTTGATTCTATTTTCTTTTTCTTTTTGATTTGTTTCAGATTTTGGTCCAGGTCCCTTTCTTTTGAGGTTTACTTACATGAATATATGTTTGTATTGATTTACTAAGACTTACTTTATATTGTATGAACTATGTATATATATATTTATCATATATATATTCTAATTTCTATTTCTAATTTTAAATGTTTATTTTAACTTTATATTTTATAACTTATCCTTTATTTATTCATCTCTATTTATAACGCAATTATTTATTTTACTTTAATATTTATTGTTTTATATTAAATTTATAAATTCAAATTATTATTAACCATCAATTGTAATATTTATTATTATCATTTATTATTAAACTATTCATTTACAATTCAAATCAAATGTATATACATATATATTATTTATAACTTCAAATTGACTCGTATATGTTCAAACACATATATATTCACATATATATAATATTTACAATATTTAAATTTTAAATGATTTAACATAGAATACATTTGGATTCGAGGAAACTCGCTTAAATTCCCGATTAACTATACAATTTTAATTCAATAATTAAATAAATTATAAATTTAAATTAAATCAAAATCTGGGGTCGTTACAGTGTAGCTCTGATGTATATGATACTATGTATTCTCTTATGTGATATATTATATTTTTCGTTCCGCTGTTGAGATTCTGATGTTGTTTTCTTCTTTCTTCTCTATCTTTTCTATTTCTCACCCTTTTCTTTCTTAAAGATGATACGTCTTCCTGGGCATAGGAAGTCGGGTCGTCACATAAAGAATGTGATATTCTTTTTAGTGTTTGATGAGATTTGGGATATTGTATGATTTTTATTGTTATCGAATGTATACTTGTCATAGTATGACATTATTGTTATCATACGATTTGTGGTATCTCTTATCCTTTCTCATCTTATATGATATTTATAGCTAGACTAATCCGTTTATTATTTTTTTCTTCTTAAATAATACTCGGGTCAGATCGAGGTGTTTCAGGTGCTTCCACTTGACTTCTTAGTAGGGGCTAGCTTCTGACTTTTGGCTAACTACTTAGCTTAGTAGTTTTTGCTTTTATACATTCGAGATAGAGACTCCTTGATGTATACATATTCTTTTGCTAGCACTTGTACCTATTTTTTGTGATGTAGTGGATCTTGTATGACCACTATTTTGATGTACAGTTTTATGTGTTATATTCATATCTATTTCGGCCTTTGTGATATGAATATCTATGACTGATTTGTGTTGTGCTTATTTATATATTTGTTTCTGAAACCCACATAGCCACTATGTAGTAGCTTTCAGTTTGTATTTGATATGTCGGATTTCCTCTTGAAATGAAATGCTAGTCATATTATCTTACATTTCGGTACTCGCACAAAGCAATTACACAGATGATCGCTTCTCAACAGCCTTATTCATCGTGCTAGTCGACGGCATTATCCCATAGTGTCCTTGGCTAGTGTGAGTATAGAGGTGGGGCGTCACATCCTGTAACAGCAATCAGTCTGTAAGAAAAATATAAAGTGGACGAAGGCTTCTTTAACAGTCGAACCACTATAAAAATTCTCTGTCTTCTTTCTTTTACTGCTCTTTCTTATATCTGTGATCTGTGATATTGCTCTGTCAGAACAGAGCCGGTGCTTTCAAATTCAAATCAGGGTGTTGATCCAATTTTTTGGGTTAACATTTTGGTGCTTTCACTGAGAACCTTAAACGAGATCTGAAAAATTGAAGTTTGAATCCGAGATTTAGAGGAAATGAAGTGGCCTAACACTAGATCTAAAACTGGAGCAAGTCAATCGGAGCTTGAGGGCAACCAGGAAGTGTCCTCAAATTCTCATCAACCCAGCTATGTGATTAGAGAGGAGATGGGAAGGATGATGAAAAAGATGCATAATGGACTCTTAGCTAGACAACAAGAGATGATGGACGGATTCATCCAGAGGATGGAGCAGCAAGGGATGGCTAGATCTGCAGGGAATATGAATCAAACTTCAGGGAATAATGCAAGGACTGCCGGATTTGGATTGGAGCAAGGTGGAGCCTTGCCCCCATGCCCAGAATAACCGACACATGGGGGCAGCGCTGGAATCAACATGGGAATTAATGCCGGAGCGACTGTTGAAACGCCAGGGACTGGTGGAACGGGAGCTGATCCGAATACTACGATGCGACTGACATAAGGATATGTACCGGAACTTCCTCAAAGGGACGGAGGAACGAATGAAGCTAGAGTTGAAAATCAGAACATTGGTATGTTGCCGGAAGAATCCATTCTGGGATACCCCCCACGGGGCAAGGGGCAGAGTATTGCTTTAGGATAGAAACCTTCATTGGACGGTGAGAACAGAGTTGCTGAATTGGTCGTACGAAGATTCATCAAAGGAGGCCCCCCAGATCAGGGTCTGGAAGATGTGAATAGAAATCCATTTACTGCTAACATCTGGAACGCGAGAAACCCCTAGATTTTAAGCTTCCGACACTCGAAATGTACGATGGAAAGACAGACCCAATGATTCATATGATGCGATACATCTAACATATGGAGGTGTTGGGTGCTTCTGAGGAAGTAATGGGGTGATGCTTCCCCTTATACTTAACAGATTTGGCTGTAATGTGGTTCAGACAATTGGAAAATGGGTCCACAAGCACATGGACCGACTTAGTGAGCAGATTCTTGAGACAGTTCAGGGTTCACGTCTCGCAACCAAGGAATGTACCTATGCTCTCAAATGTAAAACAAAGGCCCGGAGAGTCCTTGAGATGCTATTTAACAAGATTTAATGCGGCGGCAGCCGCGGTGGACAAACTAGACCAATCGTTTATCCTAATGGCAGCAGTATATAGAGTCGCGAATAAAACTGATTTCAAAGCCGCATTGAAAAGGGACCCACTGATGGATCTTGCAGAATTCTATTACGAAGCTGAGAGGTACCTACGTTAGGAAGACGCCAAAGTCGAGGATGAGGATGCAGATGTTAAAATAAATGTCGTCGAAGGTGGGGGACCGTCTGGAGCTAGAATTGGAAAAGGCAAAGGGAAGTGGAAAGCCGATGACAACATCAAAGACCTAAAACAGCAGAGAAACGGGCCAAGATTCTCCTCATACGCCGACCTGACTGAAACCCCGGAGAGGATATACTTGGATATGAGGGGGTAGAACCTCTACCGAAGGCCACCTAGGAGGGAGCCCACTGATCGAGAGAAAAGATCTGAAAAGTTTTGCATCTTCCATGAGTTGAATGGGCATGAGACGAATGAGTGTCGACACCTTCGTGATCTGATAGAAGAACTGGTCCAGAACAACCAGCTGCCGTAATATGTGAGAAATAGAACTGTGGCAGAATTACAAGGATAACCATCATCCATGGCAAATGCATCAACAAACGCCCAAGGATTGGCACCGAGCAAATTATCCAATGATCGGGGTAAACGGGAGTCAAATTCGATTCCAATGCTTTGTTTTATCATTTCTTTTCCCGCAATTTTCCTTTAGGTATGTAAACAATAATAATTGAAGGCCGCTAACACGTGTACAGGATCCCGAGCGGTCCCTAAGCACGCTCTGAGTCGGATGCCTGAGAGAACTTATGACTAAAATCATCAAAGGCCGCTTACACGTGTACGAGATCCCAAATGGTCCTTAGGCACGCTCCGAGTCGGACGCTTGAGATGAACATTTAGAATTTCTGCTTGTTTTGATTCCTGCTTGTTTAATTTTTGATTTGAATATTTGAATTTTGATAATTGATATTGATCGCCTTAGGATCCCACCACGGGACCAGAGTGCAAGAAGTAAGTCCTCTCATCGGAGAATGAGCGGATGGGCTTACTTAATCCTCCTTGACTTAACAAAAAAACGATCCAAAGAGATCGCCCTCTTAATTTAAAACGTTAAACGATCCAAACGGATCGCACATTAAACTAAACATTAAATGATCCAGAGAGATCGCAGATTAAACTTACTTAAGCGGTTCAGAAAGATCAGACCTTAAAACAGATTTGGTTTTGCAAAATAATAATAATAATAAATGATTTGAATGCCTTATAAATAGAAAAAAGGGGTAAATCATGAATGAACACATGATGACTTTGATATATGATGTGATACGATGTGATTTTGATATATGTTGTGACATGACGTGACTTTGAGATATAATGTGATCTTGATATATGATGTGATATGATGTGATTCTGATATATGATTTGATTTTGATATATGGTGTAAAAACTCTGAAAGGAAAGAAAAAGTTGATAGTGATGTAAATCATGAATGAACGCGGGATGATTAGAGATGTGTAATGTAATTAGAGACATGTGATGTAATAACCCCGAATGAAACCAGGATGATTATGATGTATAGATTACACTTAGGCAGAGTCTAGAGTTTTAGGCTATAACAGGTTTTGAACGACTTGTGACTGGCAACAGAATCTGAAGGAACTGAACGTTTCACCAAGGCTAAAGCTCAACAACCTAAGACTCGTTTCCATGACTTGTTCTAGGGCAAAGCACGACTTTCATTCAAAAGGAATACTTTGGGGGGCAAATGTCATCCGGGTTTTTAACCCGACAGGTTCCAGCAGAACACAGAGCGATCCCATCACTTTAGAATGACTTGGAACTTAACCAGAAAGGCTAAGGCAAGGAGTTGATAAGAGCCAAATCAAATTACTAAAGCAACGACCAAATTCAACCGAACCAAGAAGCCAACGTCAGTTCAGTCCAATCAGCAGCTGAGCGCAAACAGCTAGTGAATTGCCATCAAAACGAAACAACTATGATAGAAGACTATGAAAACATCTCCAATTACAAACCCCAGAAAAATCTTAAATGCTTAGCTCACCAGCGATCCATGCCTCTGCTCAAACCATCAAACAAACCCGACATGGAACACTATCAAAAGAGGCAAAATTTTGTCCGCAGAACGAATAAAGTCTTCGAGTCGCCAGCGACCCATCGGGTCGCCTCTGACCCATCGACCATGGGTCACCATTGACCCATGGTATTGGCTCGTTTTGTGAGCCGAAGCCCCTCTTTTTGGTCACCTATAACCTACTTGCAAGCTGAAGAAGATAGGTCAGGCCCAGAAGCTCTCTGACCTCTATAAATAGCATCCTACCTGTAACATAAAGAAGATCTTCTCCGAACTGATTGTTTGAGCTCTACTAAAGACATTCTTCACTCTGTGCCTCCATCACAACAATCTTTGAAGGAATCCACTGTGATTCTCCAGTGGATTCCAACTCCGAGGATCCGATCTATTGAGAGATAATCAAAGACTTGTAATCAAACACATCCTGTAATAGCAATCAGTCTATAAGAAAAATATAAAGTGGACGTAGACTTCATAATAGCCGAACCATTAATATAAAAATTCTCCGTCTTCTTTCTTTTACTGCTCTTTCTTATATCTGTGATCTGTGATATTGCTCTGTCAGAACAGGGCTGGTGCTTTCAAACTCAAATCATGGCGTTGATCCATTTTTGGATTAACAATAATATTATTTGTGTTATAAAAACTTATATTTATATATTAAAAATCCATTAAATATTATATCTGGGTGTGATCGAATCTTGGGTTGTTACAAAAGGCTAATAATATATGGTTCCTCGATCGTAGTATTTTATAATTTAATGTTTTCGATTTTTACTTTCAATATATATTGATAATAACGCTAATAAAATCGTGTGCATTCCATACTTGTTTTTCTTTGCCGATCTTACGATTTGATGTTTAGGGAAATGACAAATTATCTAGTGTTGTCATCAAATATATCAGGTGATATTTTGCTTATGGTAGCATTACCGTTTATCATAACAAGTGAAGTATGTATTTGATGTTTTTTCACAAAATTTTCTTAAATCGACCACCTTTAGGATGGGACCCGGAAGTTGGCAACCCTCTAAATGGAGTGAGGGGGTAACGTCCAACCATTAGGAAAAGATGTTTGATGGCTCCGATCTTCTATGCATCTACAGGATAACTGAATGCTCTCTTGGCAATACATACTATTTATTTTTGTATTCAAAAGAAATAGAACATTTTATTTGTTCTAATTTCTTGTATTTTTTTATTATACAAGTAAACACAACGTGCACAGATATACTTCTTGATAACCCCTGTATGAAGTGAAATAGGAGGAAACATAATACACACATATATAATGTATGTATTTATGTATTAATATATGTATGTATCGGTTACACTTCATTTTTGCTACACCTCAAATCCTCTTTGATATCAGCTACAAGTTTCAAATTAAATTTGGAACTTATGGCTGATATCAAGGGGATTTGAGATGTAGCAAAAGTGAGGTTGAGCCGATTCTAGCCCTATATACATACATAGTGTGTATGTGCACACGCGAGAGCGCGCGCGCGCGCGTGTATTGTTGAGATTAGTCTCCCATAGAGCAATTTATAAAATAAATTCTATATAAATACTAAAAGACCACCATTACATCACCGGTTGGTTTTGTAATAATATGTGGTTCCCTAACATGCTATCAGAGCGGCTTTAATTTATGTGCATTTAACCGCCATATCTGTTTCACGTCACCTAATATGTATCTCTACGTTTTCGGCTCATGATATGTCACACGTGCGGAAGCGTGTTGAGATTAGTCACACACTGGACAATTTATAAAATAAATCTTATATAGATAATAAAGACATTCATTTACATTATCACCAATTAATTTTGTGATAATATGTGGATATACACACACATGTACGTACATATATGTGTGTGTAGCGAGGTTCAGTGACACTCTTTTTTTGAAGCTTTTTTATCATATATTGAGTTATAAAATTTCAAAGGTTATGAGATTTTGTGGAGATAATCTTGAGTTTTATATGAGTACATCTACAAAATTTAGTAGGATTTAAGATGTGTAATTCAAAATATGATAGAATTGCTAAAGAGTTTTCAAAAAATGAATAACATTCAACCTTCCTTTTACGCACACGTACAGGAGCTCGTTTCTTGCATTGTTAACAGGGCCGACCTCAGGGTAAGGCGAGCAAGACGGCCGCCTATGGCAACCGATCCGGCAAGGGCAACAATTCCGACGATGACTTGATTATGTATTATGATTACTAAAATATGTTTGTATGTAAACTTTTACAATTCAAATTGGAGCCTAGTGGTTTTGTCTCATTTTCTTGTTTGGGACAATCCAGGTTCGATCCTGGCGAGATGTCTTAAATTTTTGTCTGGGACAACAGTTGTGTTTGGACCGGCACTGATTGTTAACAATCAACCCTACGGTTTTACTCATTAGTAGATTATGCTACATTTTTGCATACACGTGATTAGATTGCACGAAAGAAATATAATTTCTACCATGAACAAAGTTGAGGTAATAAAAGTGGAATTTTATATGTTAGATACCCTCTATCATGCGCATTGAATTCTCAATCAACGTCAACCTGTACATTGGGAGCTACTTCCAGAATATTGGGAGGCATAACTTAATCAAGCAAGCAAATATTATACTTGCACTCAGGGGCGGAGCTACATGGGTGCTGAGGAGGGCAAGTGCCCACCCCAGGATTTGTAGAGAAAACAAGGATAGTGACTTTTCCCTTTTAAAAAATTAGACCAAGTCAACTAGCATCAATCACGTGCGCTTTACTTGATTGTCCTGTATGCTCCTCCAAAAGTTTCAATTCAGATCTGAGAATTTTGCTCCCTTTCAAAAAAAACAAATCGTCAATTCTCAAGAAACCACGGATGCGCTGTGCCGCCTGGATCTGCAATCGCAACGTCGTCCGTCGCTTGGAAAACACCGTGTTGAATCTGGTCTGAGAGGTGAACATGTTCGAGATGAGCGATGCTGATCGTTGATGCTGGAGATGCTCGTGATAATCAACGCTAATGCCGCCGCCAATAGTTCACATTGCCTGGAAACTCGTAACAACTACGACATTGGATATGACCAGTAATGGTAATCGTGTTGCTCCAGTGACAATACAAAGTGCCCACCTCAACCTTGAAATCTGGCTCCGCCACTGCTTGCACTCTTATATATCTATCATTTATTAGTACTTCAATTTGTTTGGAGCTATGTTGCTATTAACCAGTAATTACTACTTCAATTCAAATGTGGACACAAATTAATAACAAGGAAAATTAGACATGCTTCATGTTCGAATCCATTGCTGATACAATGCTTTAGTTTTCACCAATAGGATGTAATCCATGCACCTTCGATTGTTACAATAAGCCGGCTCAAATTTATCAGAAGCACTCTACAAGCACAAATCAGACAATTTTTACCCTTACAATCTTTTGAATCGAACTGTTCGGAAGACAATACTATCAATCTCAGGTAAATAACACAAAAACACAGATAACTAAAGATGAATATGCTTGACCTCCAAAACCTCAAACATGATCCCTAGAACAAACCAAATGGACTTTTATATCCGGGGTCGAAAACCCGTTAAACAACGAGCCCATGGCCTTGGCATATGCCCCCATATTAGCCGACACCATCCAGTCTCCAACCTCCATGTCCGGCAACCACAGCTCGCTCCCAACAATATCAAGCGAATCACACGTTGGTCCAAACACGGTCGATGTGTACATCTTCCCATCATCTTCTTTCTCATCCAAAGGCACCACTTCCACGTTCACTACATCCATTTTTATGCAACTCATGGAACCATATATACCGTCGTTTATCCAGTACTCCCTCTTCTTTTCCCTTACTCTTTTGCCTATTATGCATGTCGCTAGTGTTGCCGCAGTCTCTGCAAAATATCTGCCTGGTTCCGCTATCACTCTCAAATCTTTCCAGTCTCCGAAGTGGGATTTTAACGATGATTCGATCGCTTTCCCTGCCTTTTCAAAAAGATGACCTGCGGTGAAACCTCCACCTATGTTTAGGATGGTCATTCTAAAGCCGCCGACCTTTTCTGCAGCGTCAAACACTGTTCTTGCTGACTCGATGGCTGCGTCAAATGTTTCGAATATTGTCGCAGAAGTGCCTGAAAGTAAGGAATACAAATGAGATAACATGATAATATAAGATTGACTTATTTTTTATTTTACCAATATGAAAGGAGACGCCAACAACGGAAAGCTCCATCTCTCTCGCTGAGTCCAGTAAGCTCTCAATCTCCTCAGGATAGGCCCCATACTTACTCTCTAAAGACCGTCTCACACCTGTATTAACTGGAGGCTTAATACGAATCAAAAGCTGACACCCTGGATGACACCTCCTCATCTTCTCCAGCTCGTAAAATGAATCGAACGTTGTAAGCCCGATACCAACCTTTTTGGCATACCCGATGTGGGACTCGCTCTTGCACGCGTTGGCATACACGATCCGTTCTGGACGGACTCCGTGGCACATCACGGAGTCCATCTCCTTAGGGCTTGCGCAGTCGAAGTTGACGCCTAAGGAAGCAAGTGTGGATATGAGAGCGGGTTCCGGGTTGCATTTGACGGCGTAAAAGGGCTGGACGAAAGGGAGGTGTTCAACCCATTTGTTGTGGAGGTCTTGTACGGTTCCTAGGTCGAGCACGTAAAATGGGTCTTGGATGGCGGGATCTGAGCTGACGATGGATTTGATCGCCGAGTTGATGGTTTGTTGTGAGTTGTTTTCTATTGTGGTTACTTTTTGGTGTTCCATATGGACGTTTGGCGTCGGCATTGGCGTCGAACCAGAGGTGAAAATAATGTGAAGACCGTGTTTCTATTTATACTACTTTTAGGTTGGTTGGTTTAAAAAAGTGATATATTATTGCAAGTTGACGTAGTAGTATTTACCAATCAATATGTTTTGCTCCAATCATTTTGGACCAAAGTCCGGACTTTTTTCTGAAATTTTTATTATGAGTTATATGGATCAGTATTTCAGAAATATATCAGGAAACATTTTTCATGCTAGTGTATTTTTTACTTCGGCTATGAAATTCTAATTTCAGTGACTTGGATATGCAGGTGATTTCTGCTTGAATAATCAAAAGAGCAGATAGATTCGGATTCCCTGTTTTCTATAATGAAAGCGAATGTGCTGTTGTGTATATCTGTGTGCAAGGTGCATTGGTATCTCAGTGCTTACTTTCCTCATTTAACTCTTGTTACCAAATTCTTTCTGTGTAGACGGCTGACTCTTTCTTCAAGATTAGCTCTTATTTATCAATGTCATCATCATAACAGATCCTTAATCAAATCCTAGCAACTCAAGGTTTAAGGTTAAATCGGTCGGACCATCCAAAAAGTCTTGTTTCTTTTCTTCAAGATTTTTGTATTTTACGCTGAAATTTCTAGGTTCGTCCGCACATCCCTCTGTGGAAACAAACATCATGTTACATGCAATTAAACTTATCTATATATCTCTCCATCTTCATTATTCTTCGCGATGTGAGATTGTTTTTTTTAAATATGCTTTCATTACCTATTCTGAAAGGGGCATTGGAAAAGAGTACGATAATTATTGGAGGATAATTAGCCACAAGCGTCCACCGTCAATGACTCATTCCCCGTGTCAAACAAATGGGTAGGCGGGTTGTTAAAACCGTTCTGTTATTGTATCTGATGCAAGATATGGTAAATTGTTGGGACCCCACCATGATATCTTACATCAGTTCACGTTCATTGTTTCCAGCATGCACAACACCACTTGCACTGCACAGGCACATATCCAATCTGTACCACACCACTTGCACCAAAATAGCAGCACTTACACTACACGCCAGATCAGCAATGCCAATATTCACTGTCCAATGGTTGTCTATTGTTAGGTGGTTAAACATTTCTACACCCTTGTTTATTTGTAGCAAACCCACCTCACATTTTCAGCAATACCATTGATACCCACTCCATTATCATCATTGCCAACGGTATGGGCTTCCATATCATCCAACAGTTGTGTGTGTGTATTGAAACAAGAGAATGAATATTCTAACAAAATGTATAAAAAATCACCTTTACCATAATACAAAGCATTAATCATCAGTAACGTAGCTCATCCTGCATCACCCATGTATTGTTTTAATTAAACTCAAAAATACTAATGGGACCATATAGTTTCACCCCTTTCATTCATGTCTAAATAAATGTCATAAATTAGATGAGTTCATGCACTGTTATTTAGCAAGTAAACATAGTATCAAGTAAATAACTAAAGAGTTCATGAAAAGTAATAACTTACTTTTATCTAAAGTCGAAAACTGAATAATGAAGTATTCGGTTGCAATAAGATAATATATAATACTAAGGACAGTAATGTAATTTTTATTATGCAGCTGTATTATAGACCAAGTCAAAGCAGCATTGTATTATTTAAACTAAAGATAACCTCATGTATAAGTAATATGTTCTCTTACAATAATATAATTCTCTCTTTCAACGAGTATTATTTCATTTCTGTAATTCAAATATTAATCATCATCAAATCTCAAAATTCTAACTTGGTATCGGAGCCCTCTCAGCCTCACGGCAATCACGTTGTCAAGTCAATTCATCAGAGTTAGAATCTTCATCTGAACCGAGCAGTGGCTATGTTTGAATTTTCTCATCAGAAGATCAATCATCATTTAAGAAAGGCCAAGATCAAGAGGGATATCTGTTCAAGGTCTCTGTTCGTATCCGTTTATGTATCATCCTGTATCAAGGCTGCACTTGCTTAGTATCTGAACCATATCATTAGTTAAGTTCTTGTTTCCAAGAATCTTGGAGTTTATCCATGGTAGAAGAGAATAACAACTCAGGTGGTAATACACTAGCCAACTTATATCACAATTCATCCACAACATCACCATCTCAGAGAGCAGATCAACAATCAAGAGCATCTGCACATGATTTAATCATAACAATCATATGTCCACAAAGTCAGTTAATCACGGCAAATTTGGATGAAAGTAACAACTTGTTAAGGAAATTTCAAGTTGAGACAGCAATAAGGGGATATGAATTGGAGGATTACATTCTTGGCAGTAGTATTACACCATCTAAATTTATGGCGGATGGTGAAGGAAAAATAATCGGCAACAAAGGATATATCAGTCATCAAAGACAAGATCATTTATCAAGTTCTTGGTTTTTTTTCAATAATAAACACTGAACTATTGCCACGAGTTATTAGGTGTAAGACATCTAATGAGATATGGACAAAAATTGGACAAATTTTTAACTCAAAATCTATAGCCAAAATAATGCATTATAAGAGAAAGATACAAAATTTAAGGAAAGATAACTTGTCAACGAGAGATTATCTAGCCAAAATCAAGAATTGTTGTGATCTTTTAGAGGTAGCAGGTCATAAAATATCTGACATGGAGCAGATATTAACAATTATGAATGGTTTAGATGGTGAGCATGAGGCAGTTGTGGCAGTTATAAGCTCTAAGGAAGTCATTCCATCAGTTCACTATATACATTTTACTCCACTCGCTTGCGGGGGAAGAATAGAGCAAAAGAAAACATTTGGTTCAGATCTTTCAATCAATCATGCAGCCAACATAAGAAACAAAAGTCAGAAAAGAAACAGCATTGAAAAGAATAATATTGAAACAAGAAATGATCAGAATTATCCAAAAAATTAATCAGGATGATTCAGAGGAAGTAGGGGTAGATGAAACATTAATAATAGACCAAAGTGTAAAATGTATGAAAAGTTAGGGCATACTACCAAGAAGTGTTATTTCGGATTTGACATCAACTGCAATGCATCACTAAACTCAAGCAATTAGAGAAACTATGCTATGAATGCAAACATGGACAGTATGCAGCAGATGCAAGAGTATATGAGGAACATAAGATACATAACATGAGTATATCGGAATCTGGAAGGTCGGAGGACATCTATCATGAATGCTGGTACCTTGACTCGAGTGCTAGTCATCATGTTACCAGCAATATACAGAACCTAAACATTGACAACATGGGATACAAAGGTACTCAATCTATTTGCATGGGTAATGGTTCTTGTATTAATATTACACACACTGGTAGTGAACAAATTAGGGGTCAAAGAATATTACATCTTAATAATTTATTGAGTCTCTAAGATAAAGAAGAATCTTATTAATGGGTCGCAATTTGCACAAGATAATGCACTATATTTTGAATTTTACCCAAAACACTGTTTAGTCAAAGACATACAAAGTAAACAAATCCCGTTGCAGGGTGAAACTGATTATGGACTGTACAGATTCAACTTTTCAAACCCAAATGACAATTATTTAAACAATTCAAGAAAATGCTGCAACTTAGCTGAATTTGGTTCAACCTAGTCTATCAAAGGTATGTTTGAGTGTAAATTGGGTCATCCCAATATCAAAATTGTAAAGAAAATGTAAATTGATAATAAAATAGTAGTTAAAGATATACCTTCCGCTTATGTTTGCACTTACAGTCATATGGGAAAGAACCATAAATCGGTCTTTCCAGAATCATAATCTGAGTTTAATAAGCCATTGCAACTTGTTGCAACTGACTTATGGGACCATCTCCTATTAACTCAGATTATGGATTCAGATATTATATATCTTTTGTATAGGCTTATTCCACGTACACCGGGATTTTCTTCTTGAAATCAAAGTCTGAAACACAAAATATGGTTATGCATTTTATAAAATAAGTGGAAAGGCAAACAAATCAGCAGGTAAAAGTAATACATACTAATGGGGGTATAGAGTACAAGTCACTTAAGGAATATTTTCAAGAGAAATGACTTATTCACAGAATGACTTGTCCCTATACATCAGAAAAAAATGAATTAGCTGAGAGAAAACATAGACACATAGTAGAAATTGATCTTACATAATTAGCACAACCTTCACTTCCATTGAAGTTTTGGCCAAATGCATTTGCAACTGCAATCTATTTGATCAATAGACTAACTACTAAAGTAAAACAACGAAAAACTCCAATGGAAGTTCTATTTAATGAAAGACCAAATTATCAGAGTTTAAAAACATTTGGGTGTTTATGTTTTCCTCACCTAAGACCCTATAATTCACATAAATTGAATTTCAGATCTACACCATGCACATTCCTAGGTTATGGTGTAAATCAGAAAAGATATAAATGACTGGATAGTAATGGAAAGCTATTTATATCAAGACATGTTGTGTTCAATGAGCATATATTTCCATTTACAACACAAGTGTAAAGACTACACGGAAGCTATACAATCCAAGGATATCAATTCCACCTATACCAATGCACATCAGCAATCAAAGATCAACATATATGGAGGAGAACAAGAGCAATTCAGACACTCAATACGCATTGTCCATAAGTGAACCAGGTCAAGATGAATCTGAACAGCTTCAGCAAGCAACTCATACTCCAACAAATACATGTAATCAACAAATCAATAGTGACGATAATAATCAAGAACAAAGCACATAACAATCAACAAGCATGCATCAGGAACATGTAATAATCAAAGGACATCCAATGATAATAAGGTCCAAAAGTGGTATCTTTAAACCAAAGCTATGCACAACATGCATTCTCAGTAATGAACCAGAGATACTTGAATAAGCACTCAACAATGAAAACTGGAGAAAGGCAATGAATGAGGAATACAATGCATTGATGAAAAATAAGACATGGAGCCTTGTTTTACCACCTAGGCACAAAAACATAATTGGATGCAAATGGACTTACAAGTTAAAGAAAAATCCAGATGGCACCGTACAGAGATATAAAGCAAGATTAGTTGCAAAAGGCTACACTCAGCAACATGGCTTTGATTTCAGCGGAACTATTTTAACAGTAGTTAAACAACTACCATAAGAGTGATCTTAACTATAGCATTACATAAAGGATGGGACATCGGACAATTAGATGTAAATAATGCTTTCTTAAATGGAGATCTTCAAGAAGAAGTATATATGAAATAACCACCAAGGTTCAATCAATCAGGAAATGATACAATGGTGTGTAAATTAAATAAAACCATATATGGTTTAAAATAGGCTCCAAGAGGATGGTTTGACAAATTAAAGGCAACTCTTATTTGACTAGATTATCAACCAGCAAAGTCAGATACTTCTCTATTCATCAAGCTCGATAAAAATGCCACAGCATACATCTTAGTATATGTGGATAATCTTTTAATTACCGGTGACAATGAAAGAGAAATTATGTAACACCTCGAAAATTTTAATAATAAAATAAAATATTAATAAGGGTAAAAATATAATTTCACATAAAAAGACAAAAAAGTAAATTTCTATAAGTAAAGGAATGTGGGGAATCTAACATCTCCATTGTGTCAAGTAGATTTTTCTAGCCTAAATTCATATATAAGTTATTAGAAATGGATATCGTATGAAGAAGATATAGAATATTTACCGTAGTGCATATTTTGTGTTTTGCGCCTATTTTGAAATTAAAGAATAAATGCAAGAATAAGGAAAACATTATCTATTAAGAAATAAGTTAGATGTGTATGAATTTTTCTAAGAAAGGAAAAGAAAAGAGAAAGGATACAGCGATGTATGTGTATTTAAAAGAGGAGAAGAAAAATTATTTACACGCACAAACGTGAAGATGCATTAACATAAAGTATTAATGATAAAATTATTGTTGTACATAATAGTAGGTTGAATATATTAAAGGGAAAAAGAAAGAATATACTAATATATTTTAAAAATAATACAATTTTGACAATGTACCTTAAAGAATTAAAAGAAGATAATTAATGTAGAGAGAGAGAGCATTAATTACTTTTTTGGAATTTATTGCTGAAATTAATATATGTTACATATATTTGAAAAGTGAACGTAATAATGTAAGGAACCAGAATTTCAGTTATTTAAAATTCATATATTTAATTGATTTTAAATATTCACAAGTTAATTTTATAAGCTGAATAACTTATATTTGGAATATAAGGATTTAATTGGATAATTAAATGATTAATTTAATATTTGAAATTGCTGAAATAATTGGAATTTGAATTTAATGTGAATAAAAATGATTTATAAAGTTGAATTAAATCTTATTTGAATTAGAATGATGTTAAAGAACTTTTAAAACTGAATTAAAAGTTAATTTGTAGAAATTGAATATTTTAATATTTAATTGACGAGTGAAAATGGTCATTTTTCATACAGTCTCGGATTTCGACGAAACAAGTTTCATCGGATCCATAATGTCATATTATGGTAACATTTCAAATTTCGTGTCAATCGGATTTACAGTTTGTCCGAGGCAAGCTAAAACGCGTAGAAATCTGTTTAAGTGAATTTTAAATTTAAATAGTCGATATGAAAACCTATCTTCCAAATACGATCGAATTGGCTCCCGATATATATTCCATTGTGTTCGGAATAGGGGTAAAATATTATAAACGCCAAGCGGCATGCTTTGTTTCAAGTTCGAAAATTTTTCGAGTGAATAGTGTTTTGGAATTTTCTATAAAAGGCCATCTTTTTCCTCTATTTTCAAAACCCTAATCAAGTTAGGGCAGGCCGAGTATATTTACAGGTTCAGATTTGGTGCTTTTGGAGCTTCAGTAGGCGAGCTGGAGATCTTCATTTTCGTATACACGTACCTATTTTGCTTGATTATCCACTGTGATTAGTTGTTTATATTATCAGCAATTGTGAGGACAGGTTATTATAACTGTTCAAGCTGATAACTATTGATTGATTATTGGACTCTGATTGATGTATATATATACAGTTTCTGTTTGGTAAATATCATTGATATGATATTATATGTTTTCCGCTGCGATGTGAGATTCTGTATGTTCTGTTTGGTTCTATCTTCTCTCTTTCTTCTCTTCTCTTCTCTTCTTCTCTCTTCTTTTCTTTCTCTTGACTTTCCGTCAGTCTATGCTTTTTGGGTCGTATATGTGTGGTTTATTGTCGATTCAAAGGGTAAGGATTTTCGGGTCGTCACACGTGGTATCAGAGCTTAGATTTCCATTTTCCTAAGCTTTGATGTGTACTCAATATAGATAGGGACAGTAGCACCCTAAATTGAGTTGAGTGTATTATATATATATGAGCGCGTATTTGTTAGTGATATAAAATATTTTATATTGTGTTTACTTATCCGTTGAGTTGTTTGTGAATTCTGGTCGGTATGTGGGACGCCATATTATCGATAAGGATTTCTAAACACTTAAACGAGGCAAGTCGACATAGTATTATTTTAAAAGTGGGTAAATGAAATAATTTTACCTCGATTATATTTTGTATGTAAAGGAAATGGTTTTTCAGAAATATTATAGTGTATATAAATGAATTGTTTGGTTGTTGAAAATGTAATTATATATAAGTTAATAAAATTTGTTTGAATAATCCAAATTAAAGCAACAATTGTAAAAGAATAAATTATTTAAGAAAATGAATTATAAGTATGGAATTATAATTAATATGATTTACAATTGTGAAATAATGTTATATATAAGAAATGAAACTATATAAGTATATTTACAAATATGAATTGTAAATAAAAATGAATTTAAACTAAGAATTTGGAAATTTAAATCTTGTTGATTTTGAAAGTTGTTTTTCAAAAATAAAAGAAATTATATTGTTATAAATCTAAATAAGATAAATAAATTTGAAATGAATCTTATATAAGTGAAGTAAAATAAGTGAAATTGTATAAGTAAGAGAATTTTCCAATGTGATTTGTAAAAATATAAAAGGATTTTTAAAAGAATATAAAACACTGAATTCACTACTGTTACTGGGAAATAGTAAGGGTGATGACTGCAGCATCATCAGTATCATTTTCGAGTTTCTGTGTGATGGATTTGCTACCAATAGTAAATTGAAATTGAAATTTTGTTTTGATAAACAAATTTGAATTTAAAATCCAAGTTGAAATTGATAAATATAAGTAAAATGAGTTTTGGACGTATAATATGAGATAGTAAATTTAACTTTGGTAAAGTTGAGATAAATTTGAGTTAGCATAATGGATATATGATTTGAAATTTAACTAAAGGAAAGTTAAATAAATTGAATCGAATTTGAACCAGATTTGATAAGCTATTGAAATGAAATTTAAACTTAAGACAGTAAAGTTATTATATAATATGAATTTGGAAGTTTAAATAAATAAGTTGTATAGCTTATAAAGTGAGAAAATTTAAGTAAAACCAATTGTTAAAATGGTTAAACAATTTTGTTAAGCAAAAACAAAATCTGAATTTGAATAGTAATATGAAATTTGACTTAAGAAAAAGCTAAATAAAATAGAATCTGAAATAAATTAGAAGTGAACTTAAGTTGTATAATGAAAGTAAATGCAAGTGAGTTGAAATGAAACATAACTTAAGTAATGTTGAATCAAGTTGATTTGATAAATAAAGTGAATATGCAAAGTAAAGTTGGATAATAAGAAATTAATAAAATGAAGTAGTTTAAATGAATATAGATTTGAGCTATAAGTGAAATTCAACTTGAAATGTAAAATGAATTAGCAATTGAATTAATGAATTGAATTGGACTAATGAAATAGATTAGTAAATGAAATATGGAATAGTGGATGTAGGTGTTAATTCATTGAAAGCTAATAAAATTTGAAATTGATAATTGAATGAAAGTCAATTAGATATTAAACCAATTGGAAGTAAAAGTGTTAAACAAAATTGAAGGTAAACAAAGTGAATATTAATGTTGAAAGTAAATTAAATAAATTTGGTAATGTTGGATATGCATTGGTTGTTAGGTGGATGTTAGTTGATTGAACAGAAGTTCATTAAATATTAATGAAATTGAAAGCTAAATAATTGAATCCAAAGTGGAAGTAAGTAAAAGTAAATAGAATTGAATTTAATTTGAATTGGAAGTGAAGTAAATCTAAATAAAATTGAATTTGATTTAATGTGGAAGCGAATTAACTTGAAAGTAAATTAGTGAATGTAAACTAATTGAATTTGAATAGATGAATGTTAGTAAAATCTAATGTTAATGGCTCAAATGTGATTTAAATTGAAAACCAATTCAATGAATAGTAATGATAAGTGAATTTATATTGATTTGGTTATGGATTGGTTGGATAGTTGTTGGATGTTAGTTGGATGATAGTTGTTTGTTGGTTGGATTTGTTGTTTTGTGCATTTGCTATATTGGCATATGTAGTTGTTGTATTGGTATATGTTGTATATTGATATTATTTTATTATATACATGTTTCCCATTTGTTTATTAAGTATTTAGTAGGTGCGGATGGTGCTTGCTTCCCATTTGGAGCTTGCTTTCGCGCTATATTAGCCGTATATGCTCGCTAATAATATATAAGGTACATATCTCGGATTAAATATCGTACTTTTACACTTTTTTCCCTACGGGATGCCTCATCCTCGAAGATGAGATGTATATTTGTGATATATATATGTTATGATCCTACTACGATCGAACCGTGCAAAGGAGGCTATGGCGAATTTTTTTGAAAATTAAAGGCGTTAGAAAAATTTTGGGAAAATTGAAAGGAAAATTTTTTATAACTAAAATTTTGATATAGAATTGGAAGTTAAACGATATTAGTTAGTTTTGAAAAAGATAACTAAGTATGGATTTGAAAACTAGAAAGTTTTTATAAGAAGTTTAACGAATGGATTTTGGAAAATTTAAAATGTTAAAATGAATTGGATATCTAATTTGAACGAATTGTTTTGAAAAGATAATGGATTTTGTGACTTTTTCTTACTTGGTAATTTTGAGGACGAAATTCTTTTAAGTAGGGGAGAATGTAACGGCCCAGAATTTCAGTCATTTGAAATTCGTATATTTAATTGATTTTAAATATTCACAAGTTAATTTTATAAGCTGAATAACTTATATTTGGAATATAAGGATTTAATTGGATAATTAAATGGTTAATGTAATATTTGAAATTGCTGAAATAATTGGAATTTGAATTTAATGTGAATAAAAATGATTTATAAAGTTGAATTAAATCTTATTTGAATTAGAATGATGTTAGAGAACTTTTAAAACTGAATTAAAATTTAATTTGTAGAAATTGAATATTTTAATATTTAATTGATGAGTGAAAATGGTCATTTTTCATACAGTCTCGGATTTCGACGAAATTAGTTTCATCGGATCTGTAATATTATATTATGGTAAGATTTCAAATTTCGTGTCAATCCGATTTACGGTTTGTCCAGGGCAAGCTAAAACGCGTAGAAATCTGTTTAAGTGAATTTTAAATTTCAATAGTCGATATGAAAACCTATCTTCCAAATACGATCGAATTGGGTCCCGGTATATATTCCATTGTGTTCGGAATAGGGGTGAAACATTATAAACGCCAGGCAGCACGCTTCGTTTCGAGTTCGAAATTTTTTCGAGTGAATAGTGTTTTGGAATTTTCTATAAAAGGCCATCATTTTCCTCTATTTTCAAAACCCTAATCAAGTTAGGGCAGGCGACCACAAAACTTTCCAGTGGCCGAGAATGCTTGATACTTCCTCTTCATTTTTCTTCCAATCCATCAGTATATTCAAGAAACTTCCAACTACGAACTTGTAGAGCTCCTCGAGCTCGACAAATCCAATGGTCAAGATTGGATTTCACGCGATGGATCAACGGCAAAAGGGGTTTGAATGCACGAAGTTTGCGCCCGTTTTTCAACGTAGGGGGGCGATCGAGCTTGCCGTGCTCGTGGCCGATGGTGGCACTCGCGATGGGCTTCGAAAGGATGGTGGCCGATCAACGTGAAGATGTTCGAATTTGGCGCGGCTAGCTAGGGTTTTGCAGCGGCTATGGGTTTCTTTGAACGTGAATAGAACGATAGGGGGAGAAGATAAAACACACGGCCCTGAGGTGAAGTAGCAAATCAACAGCCACAATTTACTGTTTGGTAAATAAAATAAAATAAAATTTGTAAATTAAATTATAATTTAAATCGTGTGATATTTAAAACGTCATAACTTTGTCATACGAGGTCCGTTTCTGACGAAACAAATTGCGTTGGGTCCGTATTGACGAGCACTACATTATGGAGCTGGATTATAATTTATTTGATCTAGTGAAAATTTTGGTTGAAATTAAACGCTTGTTTAATTTCAATCGGGATAAATCGCTATCGCGACAACTACAAGCAATATGAGTACAACTCACTCTTTCTGCCTCACTGATATTTTTATACAAGTGAGAATAAATATTATTTATGATGATTGATGATTTTTTGGATGATATATGATATATTGATTGGTATTTGGATATATACCTGCCTATTGGAGCAGATGAGACCCTATACGTTCCCGTGTATGAGCGGATGACCCTTTGTACGCGCGTCTTCCTTGAAGCGGACATTGTACACATATTCTAATATGTATATTTGTTGCAGGTGACAGGTTGGAGGGATCCAACTGGATTCCTCAACACTGTTGATTTATTTACAGATATTGTGATATATTCTGTTATGATGTGATATTTGATGATTTGGATGTCGTGATTGATGTATTTAGTACTGTTGTAGCATTGGGCCTACTTTGGTAATTTAAAAACGTTAAAGTGACGATTTCGAAATTAAAAAGGAATTTCAAATGATTTTGAAAATATATAATTTTGAATTGTTAAGTAAAAGATATTATTTTAAATAAATAAATTTTATAATTTTTATGTTATAAAAATTATGGTGTTTTGGCAAATATAATTGAAATGCGACTTTTGAAATGTGAAGCTAACTATTTTGTAAATGGTTAAAATGGAGATTTTTGAATAATTATAATGGTTTATGTAATAGATTAATAAAATTGAATTTTTATAAATCAAAGTGATTAAATGGTAAAGAAGTTTTATAAGTGTTAAAATGAAGTATAATTGAATCTTATAAGTAGATAAGATTTATGAAGTGATGAAGTTATAAAAGTATGAATTTGTAAATAAGAGATTTATATGTAATTAACTTATTATTTGGATTTTTGGTATATAATTGAGTTATAAATGGAATTGGTTAATAAAGAATTTTGTATATATTGATGTTTTTATAAAATATAAATAAAATTTATAAACATTGTTTTATAATACCAAAATCAATTGAATTTGATAAGTTAAATATAGAAGTTTATTAAAGGAGATATATTCATGATTTTGGACAGTGATAATCCTTTAATAAATATGTAGAAGTGATGAATTTGGCAAAGGTGATATATTCACGATTTTGGACAGTGAGTTATCCTTTAAATTAAATGTGCAATAATATTATTGGTTAGAGGATTTTATTCACGATTTTGGACAGTGGATAATCCTTTAATAAATATGTAGAAGTGATGAATTTGGGAAAGGAGATATATTCATGATTTTGGACAGTGGATTATCCTTTAATAAATGTATAGAAATATTGGATTTGGTAAATGGTCTATATTCACGATTTTGGACAGTGAATAATATTTTAAAATTAAATAAACGTTTTGAAAAGTAATATTTTAAATGAAGTTAAATGTTTTCAAGATGTTTTAAATGTGTTAAGTATCGAATACATAGATTTCAACATTCATTGTTGAAATAGACGTTTTCGAGAAGTACATGAAATGATGGACTATAACACTGTTGTTATAGTAAATGATTTTCGAAAGGAAATGTTTTTGTATAGTATTGGGATTTATATATCTATCTTATTTTTGAATCCCTATACTGGTGATTTTGGGTTGTCGTAACGATGTTTTACGCAACATTCGTTTTGACCCAAATAAATGTGTTTAAAAGAATCTTTTCCTTAAAAAATAAAATATATACTTAATCATGATTTAAGTATATGTAATATTTTCTAACTGTCGAAAATAAAGAGAATTGTGAATTACTTATTATTAAATAAGTATATGGAAATGTTTTCCAATATAGAAGTGAAATGGTTTGGAGAATTATATCTTTTAAAGATAATTTGAAGTGAATATTTGGCAAGTTATTTAATTAATAAAGATTAATTAAAAGAGCCTAGTGATTGTATATGGTGCTAAATATTTGTTTGTTTGCTTTGATAGTTAAATAACCGACTATCAAATTGGCCCAAATTTTAGTTTCTCGACTTGATGTGGGAACTATTTAGTCGTACACTTAGTACGTAGCCTTCTATGTAGGCATGATTATCGTTTGTGTTGAGGATGATGATTCACATAGTGTGGAGTATTACTCCAATCTATCGAGCTTCCTTCTTGGCCCGAAGGATAACAAGTTGAAAGTTGGAGACATGATAAGTCTATGAGACTTAGTTTCTGTTTGAGGTTGAGAAACGCTTTTGCGTTGTTGGTGCGAAGAGACCGGGATCAGATTTATCTGAAAACCACTTTGAACCAACGTATATGCGACGATTGTGCAGGTTGCTTGTGATGATATTGATATTTTCGGAGTTTCATAGTGGGGACTGTTTGTTGATCGTTTGGGGTTAAAATCCCAATATACATCCAGTAGTAGTGGTCTCTTCATTATGAAATATCTAATGCAAGGACTATTCGCTACTAATCCTAGATATTTCTCGACAGGATGTGGTAGGAAAGTACCTTCGGTTTGTCCTGTTCCTGGACAACTTGTATGGATGTTTGTCTGACATTGTATTTCTACAGATTACGTACATTGGTTTTTAAAAACGTACATTAGTGGTGGCGGAGAAGGAAACTTCTCTTAGCTTAACACCCTTCCTTAAGACGTACGAGCTCAAGGGTTGTATTTTTGTGGAAGGCAATTAGTAGTCAACGGAAATGACCGTGTAGCATTCAAAGTGATGTGACATGTGATTGTGAAAGGTAATCGTTACCTCAGGCCTCATCAACCGAAAATAACCAAAACAGGGTTAGATGTGGCAAGGCTAAGTGGGTCGCTCCCATCAGGGTATGATCATCCTCTTATAGATATATCTTTACATGTTATGACGTCGTGTATCTGATTATTGTGGTTTGTATGCTAAAGGGCCCTCGATAAAGGTCGGTAACGACTGGAGGATGACATATTCGGTACCATCTAGTTATAGAGGTGGGCCGGTCTTGTGTTGGTGGAGAAACTTTGTGATGGTTTCTCGGTACATTCTTCTAGAGATGTACTGCCGGAAGGTAGTCCCTTCACCTGGTCATTTGTATAGAAATCCAAACTCCACTACGTACCTGCCATTTTGATTGTATTACCCATTTTGGGCTATATGCTGGAATTTAATCAATGTAACAATTTCGGCTATGATTAATATTATTTGTATACTAGACACTAGTATAATATTAGAAGATTTGATATGAGATGTTTTAGTTATCGTAAGGTAAAAACATGTCCGTGTTTATGTGTGGACTTGTCTTATGAGATACTTTTGTTTTGACTAAAGGATAAGTTTGGTAATCTAATAAATTAATTTGAGTGTGTTTCTCACGCTGGTTTACCGGACTGATCCGAGCGTTCTTCCCTTTCAATGCTCGGGTCAGACCGAGTATATTTACAGGTTCAGATTTGGTGCTTTTGGAGCTTCAGCAGGCGAGCTGGAGATCTTCATATTCGTATACATGTACCTGTTTTGCTTTATTATCCGCTGTGTTTAGTTGTTTATATTATCAGCAATTGTGAGGATAAGTTATTATAACTGTTCAAGCTGATAACTATTAATTGATTATTGGACTCTGATTGATGTATATATATACAGTTTCTGTTTTGTAAAGATCATTGATATGATATTATACATTTTCCGCTGCGATGTGAGATTCTGTATGTTCTGTTTGGTTCTATCTTCTCTCTTTCTTCTCCTCTTCTTCTCTCTTCTTTTCTTTCTCTTGACTTTCCGTCAGTCTGTGGTTTTTGGGTCGTACATGTGTGGTTTAATGTTGATTCAGAGGGTACGGATTTTCAGGTCATCACAAATAATATATGCATGAAAGTAAATGGTTACTTTAAAAGAAAGGTAACATAATAATATATGTATAAAAAGTATGCATTTAATAAAATAAATGTCATTTTAAAAAAAAAAGAGATAACAGTGGAATCATCGAAGGAAAACGTTTCTTAAAGAAAAAAGGTAAGTTATTATATCTATTTATTAGTAAATACATAATAAAGGGTAAAACCGATTTGAATTGGAAACATTAATGTCAATCAACTATAAACTGATTGCACAATCAATTGGTAAAGAATATGTTTTTCAATTCATGTAAACAAATACACACACATACATCAATTAATAATATTGATTTGAATTATTATTAATTGACTTAAAATATAACTAATGGTATTAATCAGAGTAATGTAACCTTTGTTGTGTAACAAAGGAAAAGGGAAAGCGTTTTGTATGTATATAAGAATAATAAGGCATGAATAAAGAAGGTGCTTTTCTAGAAGGGGTTTTAGACAAAAGGTCCCTATTCTCAAAGCTCATGCACAAAAAGTCCCTACTCATAAACTCATGTAAATTAGATCCCGTTTTGTTATTTTTTTACCAAATTGTCCCCTTCTAGAAAATTTGCCCAGCATTGAAATCAGGGGCAAAAGTGACATAAATTAGTCAAAAACTAAAAATTGGGACTAAATTTTCATAACTTTTTCGGGTAGGACTTTTCTTCCATCATCTTTCAATTCTAGGGATTTGGCAGCCATTCCTTATTTCTAGAAATAAGCTTTATTCACTTTATTTTCAACCATAAATATGTAGCCAAACCCCATTCTTTTCATTCTAAAACTCTAGCCTCCATCTTCTTCTTCCTCGTCCGGATTCAAATCTAAATACTTCCTATTCTCTTCTCTAGATTTTCTCAATAAAAATAAGAGAATACACAGTAAATTAATGGAGAGAGAGGATCAAAATAAAAGGGAAAGGAAAAAAGGAAAACAAGTCAACAAAGAAAAGAAGCAGTGAAATCAAATCAAATTAAAAGAGGCAAGCAACATAGTTAGAACTTGGATCTAAGCTGAGTGGAAATATCAAGTTTTTCATATTTTTGCAATTGAATAATATTTATTTGGATTTAATGTATGCCTTGAGAATTTTGAAAACGAAAACATAACACTTAAAACCCCCAGAATTTCCCTAAGTAAATATCAATCGTTGTATATGTTAGAATTATGATTGCTTTTTATATTGGTATATTAGAATCTAGTTAACCATTAGAATTAGATAATTTATGGTCAATTTAATATGTTTTCCCTCTTTTGAATTGAAGTGTTAAAGGGTTCAAAAAGAAAATAAATTAGAAATGGTGTGTAAGCTATGAATTGTATTTTTTGAAGTTTGCACCACCTATTTCTTCCACTTAAATCAATATGGAATTTCTTTCTCACTTCAAAATGTTGCATACGAAGGTTGAATTGAATATAGTGATCTAATTTGTGATGGACTATTCTTTAAAACAAAAAGGGATTCTAGTGTATTAATATGGAACAAGTGTAAATATTTCATGTTTGTATAAATCTATTTTATTTGGCTATGGTAGTAGCAGTTCTTGTTGGAATTATAGGTTTGTATCGGATTGATATTTCAAGATACCTTGTAAACGAATTATTATAAAATTATTGTAACGTAATGATTAGGCTATAAATTCCACGCACAAAAATATACATATATAATATTAACGTATTTGTAATTAAAGTTAATAATAACGTAATAATTATATCGCATTGAACGTATTGATTAGAATTAAAGGGTAGGAATAAGCACTAATTTGTAGGAAGTAAGTTGGTGTAAATTAGAGATTTAATCCTTAATTAGGGGCATAATAAGGGGATACCTTATATGACCTCAATTATTATTCGTGTAGGATGATGTATGTATATAGTGGATATACATATAAGTTACGACTAAGTTATAAGGATGCGAGATTTGTCCATAGCTACATGGAAGTCTGCCCAGTTAAATCTGGCTAATAGCAATGTGGCTTTGCAGACTAATGTGGGATATCCTCTATAATAAATAACCACAGTGGACACAAGGTTAGTCCTAACTCTGCAGCGTAAACCTTCCCAGTTAATCTGGCTACCAGTACCTATAAATGGTCGGACTAATGTGAGCGTCACGAGTGGGTAATGGGTCGTAAATTGCGTTTTAGATGTGGTAGGTGAAATCCTTCGGAGGGGTCCGCTTCGAGTTTGAGGTATTGAGTGGTTATGGAAGGGTCCGCCTCTTTTTAGAAGAAGTATTAAGTGACATAATGAGATTTCTTACGATATAAGGTAATGAGAACCATGTAAGGACCCACCTTGGGTTAGGTCTTAAATGACGGGGACCTTCCTATTTTATATGTATTAAATGGTTAGAGTCTACCTAAGTCCCATAAAAGAGGTATTAAATGGTTTGGAGGTTCTCTCTCGCATCGTTAATGATAGTTGCATTAGAATTTGGAAATGGGTTAGGTATTAAAGGATGGGAACCTGGCTATTTTATAGGTATTAAATGGTCAGTGTTTGCCTAATCACCAATAGAGGGTGTTTATTAGTTTGGATGCTTGGATCATTGATGTTAGTTGCGATAGAATTTTGAAATTGGATTGGAAAGGCTTTTGGACTTACAGTTAAAGTTATTAGTATTTTTAGCACACCACTTAGGGTGATTATTACATTTGGTATAGTCTTAAATACTTAAGACATATTTCTTGTTTAAATAATACTGTCCAAGTACAATTATTGTAACGACCCCGAATTTTATAAATATTTAAAATGATAATTTATTAATTTTGAATTAATATTTGTGAAATAAAACGATAAATGGATCGAAGAGATGCGAGTTTCCCCGGATTCTAATATATTCTATATAAATCATTTCAAATTAAAAATATTATATATGTGTGTATATATGTATTTGGGCATATACGAGTGAATTTGAAAATAATAAATATATAGGTATATATTTTGGTTTGAATTTAAATTGTAAATAAATGGTTTTAAAAATAAATATATATGCATATAATTGGAAGAAACTATGGTTTGAAGTTACAATAAAATAAACTTTATAAATATTAAACTTAAGTATAAATCAAATGTATAAAATATAATAATTAATAAGTAAATAAATGTAGTATTTAATAGTATAAATTTTAAAATAAAAGAGTAATAAATAAACAAGATATGCAGGTAAGTATAAATAGCAAAATAAAGAGTGTACAGGCTGAAAGTTATCAAAGAGATTAAAAATATACTAAAGTTTAAAGTAAACATATGGCTTCACATAATAAAGCAGTAGCATATATAGTATCATTAAACAAGACCGTATATACAAGCATAGTACAAACAATTGTATATAGTAAACAATTATAAAAGGATTCAGGCTGAAATTTTTAAGAAAATAAAATATACAAATAGTGTACAAAGCAATATTTTTATAAACAGGAATTGTACAAGCATTTAATGAAGCCACCCAATATTTCTTCTCAGCCGAAACAAAGTAATGCAGCCACCATGGAAAGAAAATATCCCTGTATTGTTGTACAAACAAATGCAAATATCATCTTGCATTGTACAAATAGATATAATACCCTGTTTCATTCTTCAGCCCTGTAAACAACTTTCTCTTATCACTTTTCATTTTCCTTTCGAACTAAGTAAAACCAAATAAACTCCATTTCAAAACTCAAACAAACAAACAACTTGAACCAATTCAAACTAAAGATCAAAAGGAAGAACTTCAATTTGCAATTTCAAAACCAGTGTCAAAGAACTCTGTTATTTTCTTTTGAAACCAAGGTGAGCAACTTGACCCAGTATTTTCTTCTTTAGATCAGTGAGTAAACTACTTTTAATTTGATCTATAACCCTATGTTGTAGGTGAAGTTGTGAGAAATGTTTAAATGTATGTAGTTATGCCTGCATATATATAGATATATAAGTAAATACTGTGTGCATGTTTGGTACATTCTTCTGTTTCAGGTTTTCCAGTTTCAAAACCTGTTCAAAAAAATTCAAAAGCTCTTCTCTAAATCTTTTTAGGCTATATGATCTAAACAAAGTATGTTTGTATACTCAAGATCTAAACTCTAAAAATATTTTTAAGAAAAACATGAAGATGATTTGGCTGGGAGGAAGATAAACAGTGAAACTCAAAACAATGTCAAAAATTCAAGTAACATATTTTCTCGACTCACCTATATCATCCATTTCGTCTTGAAAAACTATGAATTTTAAAAGCAGTATCATGATTTTTAAGTTCAAATTGAAGTAGAAATCGTGAGTTGAACGGGATCACATATTTCGTCAAATTCTGGCAATCGAAGAGGAGATGGGTCTCGTGATCGTAACTGGACTATGCTGGGTGATCGGGGATCATTAGAAAAATACTCGGTGAATTTATAATTCATCGAGGCGGTGGTATGACGAGGGTTTAGGGTTTAAACCCAGTTTGAGGTCATGGTCGGAATTGGGTTTGCTGCAGTGTCGTCAAGGCACCGGAAGCAATCGCATCGGTGGGAATCGAGGCGTAGGAGTTAGGCGAAGCACTAGTCGGAGTTTCGTGATCTCTGGGGGTCTGAGGCGGCGGGTCGAGGTGGTTGTGGGTGTTTGAGTTGGTTCCAGTGGCGCTTTAGTAAGCACGAAGTTGTTTCCTTGCTCGTGCCAAAGCACTGGGTGGTCGAAAGCATAGAGGAGGTCGTCAACGTCGTGTTGGTGGTCTCGGCAGGGACCAGAGGTGGTTGGAGTTCCCGTGCACGTGCACGTGTACGAAGTGGTGTCTGTGAATGGTTTGAGGTTGGGTTTCTCGGTGACAAGCTCGGGAAAATTTAAGGTCGACTCGAAGTAATTGAATGTCTCGGTGATAGCGTAGCTGGCTCGGGAAAATTGGGATTTAACTCGGGTCTGGAAAGTTTAGTTGAAAACTTAGTTTGTGAATAAACCAGGTTTTAAATTTTATATTGTTTTAGTAACCAAAAGTATTCGAGTAATTAAGTGGATTTTTAAAAGTACTTAAATTTAAAATGGAATTTGAATTTGTAAAGGAAGAATGTAAACAAATTCCAGATCTGAAATAAAATAGAGTTTTATAAATTTAGATGTTAAATAAGTTTAAAGGATGTGATGTAATGGCTTTAAGTAATTAAAAGGTTTAAGTTGAAGTGTGTGTCATGAAGAATTATCGCAAAAAGTTTATTAAATAAACTTAAATACAATTAATTTTTGAATAAGGATAAAGAGTTTATCTTAAGGTCTTAAGCGAATTCATGAAATTTAAAAATGATGTTAAATTACTTAAAGATAATTATTTAGTTAAAAGAAATTAATTAATGGTTAGAGTTGATTAAGGAATTAGAGACAATTACTTATTTTGATTAATTAAGGATAATTGATCAAAAGGAAATTAAGTAAAGATTAATTAAATAAGTAAAGGTTAATTAAATAAAGATTTGAGAATGATAATTAATTTATGATTAAAGGTTAATTTATTTAATTAAAGGATAATTAATTCAAATGGGGTGTAATTGATGATTAATTAACCAGGATTAAAAAAAAAATTATTCATAGAAATTAAATCCGATTTAGATCAATCAGAGAATAAAATTGATCCTACTCATAGATGTTTGAGTTCTATTGATTGTCGAATTGTTTGATATCCCTGATTGTGATGCTCTGTGATACGTCCTGATTTATATCGTGATCTGTGATTTCTGTTTCTGTGATATATTGTTATGTGAATATGAAACCCTTGGCCCGTAAAACGGCATTTGAATTTCGATGCGACAGGGAGTCGGATTCCAGTTGGTTATCCGAAACCCACATCGAATTGTAATAGTGAATCTTTGTGACCGATAAATTTATTTTATCTATGAATCTGTGAATGAAGATAAGCGTTAGCGATTATACCGCTTATCGATATATCTGTGATGATTGATGTTGCACTATTGTGTAAAACCCCTGGACTACACTTTTACACACACAAATATGGATTTCACGTGGAAATCGGTTAAGTCACAGATAATTGAAATTTGATGTTTTTGAAATTGAAATTTTAATTTCAATTGATTTTGGAATTGGAAATTGGGGTTTAATATGAAAAGCTTTTGAAATAGAATATTCAAAGATAAAAGTTATTTCGAATAACTTGATTAAGTTTTGAAATTTAAATAATTTGATTTAAATTTGAATTCAAGTTTGAAATTGAATCCTATGATTTGAAACTAGGGATTAAAGATGCTGTACAAGTTATATATGGGTTAAACCATTTTAAAGGTATTGATTTGGGAATTTGAATTTAATTCAAGGGTTTTAACTCGTGTAAATATAACTGGATTTTTCTGAAATGAAACTATTTGTTTTCAAATAGTAAAAGCTTTCACATAAGTAATGAACTTCCAATTTGGGTTGAAAATTTTCAAGTTTGAAATGGAATTGAAATGTTTTGAAAACTATGAAATGAGTCTTTGATTTCAAAGACCGGATGAGTTAATCTAACTTGAAATGGAATTGTTTTGGAAGATTATGAATGAATTTTTGGAAACGAGTTTTGAAAGCTATAAGTTAAATCTTGATTTAAAGATTTAACGAGTTAATTCAATTGAATTGGAAATCGATTTGAATTGTATGAATGAATCTTTGTGAACGGGGTAAACTTTGTGAATTGAATCTTTTTGTTTAAAAGATTAAAAGTGTGGAAATCGTTAAACCATTGAAGGTTTTTGAAATGAATCTTTTTGTTTAAAAGATTGGAAATGGTAAATTGTTTAACCATTCAAATGAAAAGTTTTGGTTTTTAAGCTGTGATTTAACTGAGATCCCAGTATCCATATGATTTTTTAATTACGCTCGTTATTCGGTTTAGCCGGGAGAGGACCTTTGTGTCATATAACCCATTCCGAATAGTGATACGACGATATGGATCGCATTTGAAGACCGGTGGTGAAGACCGGATATTTTTGAAAACGAAAGGATTACCGTCGAGTTACTCTGCATCGGCTGATCCCCGATATAGAGGTTTTATCACCCTTAGTGACGGGAAGTCCGGACGTGATTGGAAATTATCCGGATTTGCAAGGGCTTCGTGAGAAGTGCCTTCGGTTCTGTTCGAACCCGGAACAGACTTGTATGGATGTGTGCCTGACGTTACACTTTGAGATGTAAAGCTGGTTTCTATCAAATACATTTCTGTTGGTGGCGGAGAATTTATTCTCTTAGCTTAACACCCTTCTCTGAGACGTACGAGCTCAGAGGTTATGTAGTTGATGGTTGCTAGTGATACATTCCCAATTTGGTAATGTGGCATACGAAGTGCTGCTGATCATTTGTTGATCGAAGCGTTGCTTTGTGAAAAAGCGTGGCTTTGTGAAAAAGCATGGCTTTGTGAAAAAGCGTAGCTTTGTGGACGAGACTTCATCGAGCCTCACAACCCGGTAATGGTCGAAACAGGAATGTGGCGACAAAGGTTTGTAGGGGTAGCGCCCCTAGGGTATGTCATTTCCTTCTGGATAAAAGGTGATATCATGGTATGGAGCCCAGATATTTTACCTATGTGGATGCTGCACAGTTATTATACTTTGTGGTTGTTGCTTTATGATCGAGGGCCCTCGGATAAAGGTCGGTAACGACCGGGGAATGACATGACTCGTGTGTTAGTTACCTAGTTACAGCTTGGTTAAAGCGTGAGGTAGCGTCGGCCTTTTGTTTGCAGAGATCCGGTTAGGATCCGGGGCGTCTTTCCAGAGGCGTTTCTATTTCGGTAAGGAAGTTCCTTAGCCTGATCATTTGTTGGAAATCCAAAGAAACAATACGAACCCTGTACGGTTTTAGTTGTATTACCTGCTATGGAATGTGGCGGTAACCTGCTATTGAACGTAGTAGCTATAGTAGGCATACAATAATGTTGTATGCTGGCTAAGATTAATATTATATGTTCGAAATGGTTTTCGACACTATGCACTAATGATAATAATATCGAGTGATTTTGCGTAGTAAGCATGTTTGACTATCATAAGGAGAAATCTCCTCCAATTCTGCGATTGCATTGTGTGTGTGGCGGGAGGCCTTATGGTAGTTTCATTTTTCGAAAAGCATTGCGGATTTCAATGTTTAAAACCTTTTGTGTTTGTTTAAAGATAAACTGTTTTTGTTGCTCACACCAGTCCCATGACTAATCCGGAGTTTATTGTTCCCTTCCTAAACTCTGGGTGCCCACCATTTTCCATACGGGCAGTCTAGAGTTGGGTTTCTCAGATCTTCAGGTTGAGTAGATTATCTGGAGCTAGTCAGTCCTTGGACGACTGACCTTGCTTTCTGCTAGCTACGGATTGGAACATTCTATTGGAGACATTCTATCCGCTGCTGATGATATCATTTTCTTTCCGCTGCTATTTCTTGTATCATATCTCTGATGTATATTGATATTCATTGTATCACTCTGTTGTATCAGATATTGTATATCAATGTATTATTCTTTTCTTCCGCTGTGTTATTTACTTAATTGTGTTATAGCTCCGGCGAATCGGATTTGAACGGTCGAATCTGCGACATTCTAGTACAATGTGAAGTACGGATGTTGATTTTCGAGCGGGCAAAACCCGAGATCGTTACATGTGGTATCAGAGCTAAGGTTGAACTTTAGCTCAGGAGTGTAACACGTTAAGTAGCTCATTAGAGATAGAGTGAAGTAAACTCTAGAATGAGTAATCTCTAAGATATCCGTTCGAATGCCTCAGTAAATTCTCTTACTATCCACTGATAGTGAGTATGAGTGCGAGAAGAGGACGAGATAGGGGACAGAGAGAATACGACTATAAATGGTCAATACTCTGTAACAACAAGGAAATAATCCTTTCTCTATCAATCTATTTTGTTCGTCGTCTCTTCTCAATTCTTCGATAATTTCTGGTCGATCCAGAAAGGAAATTCGATATATTGATATGAGGCATAAACTCTGGAATAAGCCAAAATTGTTTGTTTGGATGGATTGATTGTTTTGTTTGCTATGATTGATAGGTATAATTTAGTTTCTAAACTAAAAATTTCGAAATCGTATCCATATATCTATCTGTTCTTTTGGGTCCCAGTATATTCTACGAATGGTTAGTTATCACTTCGAACTAACCGATGCCACTGCATATTTCGTAGATCTGGATAACCCGAGTATTTTGTAAAGTGTTAAACAGATTTGTTCTTGTATCTGTTATTGATATTCTGATTTGGTGAGCCAAATGCAGAATAAATGTTCAGTTGATTTGATGAAATATTCTTCATCTATCTTTGTGTCTCCTTGGTAATTTCGAGGACGAAATTCTTTTAAGGGGGAAGTCTGTAACGACCCCGAATTTTATAAATATTTAAAATGATAATTTATTAATTTTGAATTAATATTTGTGAAATAAAACGATAAATGGATCGAAGAGATGCGAGTTTCCCCGGATTCTAATATATTCTATATAAATCATTTCAAATTAAAAATATTATATATGTGTGTATATATGTATTTGGGCATATACGAGTGAATTTGAAAATAATAAATATATAGGTATATATTTTGGTTTGAATTTAAATTGTAAATAAATGGTTTTAAAAATAAATATATATGCATATAATTGGAAGAAACTATGGTTTGAAGTTACAATAAAATAAACTTTATAAATATTAAACTTAAGTATAAATCAAATGTATAAAATATAATAATTAATAAGTAAATAAATGTAGTATTTAATAGTATAAATTTTAAAATAAAAGAGTAATAAATAAACAAGATATGCAGGTAAGTATAAATAGCAAAATAAAGAGTGTACAGGCTGAAAGTTATCAAAGAGATTAAAAATATACTAAAGTTTAAAGTAAACATATGGCTTCACATAATAAAGCAGTAGCATATATAGTATCATTAAACAAGACCGTATATACAAGCATAGTACAAACAATTGTATATAGTAAACAATTATAAAAGGATTCAGGCTGAAATTTTTAAGAAAATAAAATATACAAATAGTGTACAAAGCAATATTTTTATAAACAGGAATTGTACAAGCATTTAATGAAGCCACCCAATATTTCTTCTCAGCCGAAACAAAGTAATGCAGCCACCATGGAAAGAAAATATCCCTGTATTGTTGTACAAACAAATGCAAATATCATCTTGCATTGTACAAATAGATATAATACCCTGTTTCATTCTTCAGCCCTGTAAACAACTTTCTCTTATCACTTTTCATTTTCCTTTCGAACTAAGTAAAACCAAATAAACTCCATTTCAAAACTCAAACAAACAAACAACTTGAACCAATTCAAACTAAAGATCAAAAGGAAGAACTTCAATTTGCAATTTCAAAACCAGTGTCAAAGAACTCTGTTATTTTCTTTTGAAACCAAGGTGAGCAACTTGACCCAGTATTTTCTTCTTTAGATCAGTGAGTAAACTACTTTTAATTTGATCTATAACCCTATGTTGTAGGTGAAGTTGTGAGAAATGTTTAAATGTATGTAGTTATGCCTGCATATATATAGATATATAAGTAAATACTGTGTGCATGTTTGGTACATTCTTCTGTTTCAGGTTTTCCAGTTTCAAAACCTGTTCAAAAAAATTCAAAAGCTCTTCTCTAAATCTTTTTAGGCTATATGATCTAAACAAAGTATGTTTGTATACTCAAGATCTAAACTCTAAAAATATTTTTAAGAAAAACATGAAGAGGATTTGGCTGGGAGGAAGATAAACAGTGAAACTCAAAACAATGTCAAAAATTCAAGTAACATATTTTCTCGACTCACCTATATCATCCAATTCGTCTTGAAAAACTATGAATTTTAAAAGCAGTATCATGATTTTTAAGTTCAAATTGAAGTAGAAATCGTGAGTTGAACGGGATCACATATTTCGTCAAATTCTGGCAATCGAAGAGGAGATGGGTCTCGTGATCGTAACTGGACTATGCTGGGTGATCGGGGATCATTAGAAAAATACTCGGTGAATTTATAATTCATCGAGGCGGTGGTATGACGAGGGTTTAGGGTTTAAACCCAGTTTGAGGTCATGGTCGGAATTGGGTTTGCTGCAGTGTCGTCAAGGCACCGGAAGCAATCGCATCGGTGGGAATCGAGGCGTAGGAGTTAGGCGAAGCACTAGTCGGAGTTTCGTGATCTCTGGGGGTCTGAGGCGGCCGGTCGAGGTGGTTGTGGGTGTTTGAGTTGGTTCCAGTGGCGCTTTAGTAAGCACGAAGTTGTTTCCTTGCTCGTGCCAAAGCACTGGGTGGTCGAAAGCATAGAGGAGGTCGTCAACGTCGTGTTGGTGGTCTCGGCAGGGACCAGAGGTGGTCGGAGTTCCCGTGCACGTGCACGTGTACGAAGTGGTGTCTGTGAATGGTTTGAGGTTGGGTTTCTCGGTGACAAGCTCGGGAAAATTTAAGGTCGACTCGAAGTAATTGAATGTCTCGGTGATAGCGTAGCTGGCTCGGGAAAATTGGGATTTAACTCGGGTCTGGAAAGTTTAGTTGAAAACTTAGTTTGTGAATAAACTAGGTTTTAAATTTTATATTGTTTTAGTAACCAAAAGTATTCGAGTAATTAAGTGGATTTTTAAATGTACTTAAATTTAAAATGGAATTTGAATTTGTAAAGGAAGAATGTAAACAAATTCCAGATCTGAAATAAAATAGAGTTTTATAAATTTAGATGTTAAATAAGTTTAAAGGATGTGATGTAATGGCTTTAAGTAATTAAAAGGTTTAAGTTGAAGTGTGTGTCATGAAGAATTATCGCAAAAAGTTTATTAAATAAACTTAAATACAATTAATTTTTGAATAAGGATAAAGAGTTTATCTTAAGGTCTTAAGCGAATTCATGAAATTTAAAAATGATGTTAAATTACTTAAAGATAATTATTTAGTTAAAAGAAATTAATTAATGGTTAGAGTTGATTAAGGAATTAGAGACAATTACTTATTTTGATTAATTAAGGATAATTGATCAAAAGGAAATTAAGTAAAGATTAATTAAATAAGTAAAGGTTAATTAAATAAAGATTTGAGAATGATAATTAATTTATGATTAAAGGTTAATTTATTTAATTAAAGGATAATTAATTCAAATGGGGTGTAATTGATGATTAATTAACCAGGATTAAAAAAAAATTTATTCATAGAAATTAAATCCGATTTAGATCAATCAGAGAATAAAATTGATCCTACTCATAGATGTTTGAGTTCTATTGATTGTCGAATTGTTTGATATCCCTGATTGTGATGCTCTGTGATACGTCCTGATTTATATCGTGATCTGTGATTTCTGTTTCTGTGATATATTGTTATGTGAATATGAAACCCTTGGCCCGTAAAACGGCATTTGAATTTCGATGTGACAGGGAGTCGGATTCCAGTTGGTTATCCGAAACCCACATCGAATTGTAATAGTGAATCTTTGTGACCGATAAATTTATTTTATCTATGAATCTGTGAATGAAGATAAGCGTTAGCGATTATACCGCTTATCGATATATCTGTGATGATTGATGTTGCACTATTGTGTAAAACCCCTGGACTACACTTTTACACACACAAATATGGATTTCACGTGGAAATCGGTTAAGTCACAGATAATTGAAATTTGATGTTTTTGAAATTGAAATTTTAATTTCAATTGATTTTGGAATTGGAAATTGGGGTTTAATATGAAAAGCTTTTGAAATAGAATATTCAAAGATAAAAGTTATTTCGAATAACTTGATTAAGTTTTGAAATTTAAATAATTTGATTTAAATTTGAATTCAAGTTTGAAATTGAATCCTATGATTTGAAACTAGGGATTAAAGATGCTGTACAAGTTATATATGGGTTAAACCATTTTAAAGGTATTGATTTGGGAATTTGAATTTAATTCAAGGGTTTTAACTCGTGTAAATATAACTGGATTTTTCTGAAATGAAACTATTTGTTTTCAAATAGTAAAAGCTTTCACATAAGTAATGAACTTCCAATTTGGGTTGAAAATTTTCAAGTTTGAAATGGAATTGAAATGTTTTGAAAACTATGAAATGAGTCTTTGATTTCAAAGACCGGATGAGTTAATCTAACTTGAAATGGAATTGTTTTGGAAGATTATGAATGAATTTTTGGAAACGAGTTTTGAAAGCTATAAGTTAAATCTTGATTTAAAGATTTAACGAGTTAATTCAATTGAATTGGAAATCGATTTGAATTGTATGAATGAATCTTTGTGAACGGGGTAAACTTTGTGAATTGAATCTTTTTGTTTAAAAGATTAAAAGTGTGGAAATCGTTAAACCATTGAAGGTTTTTGAAATGAATCTTTTTGTTTAAAAGATTGGAAATGGTAAATTGTTTAACCATTCAAATGAAAAGTTTTGGTTTTTAAGCTGTGATTTAACTGAGATCCCAGTATCCATATGATTTTTTAATTACGCTCGTTATTCGGTTTAGCCGGGAGAGGACCTTTGTGTCATATAACCCATTCCGAATAGTGATACGACGATATGGATCGCATTTGAAGACCGGTGGTGAAGACCGGATATTTTTGAAAACGAAAGGATTACCGTCGAGTTACTCTGCATCGGCTGATCCCCGATATAGAGGTTTTATCACCCTTAGTGACGGGAAGTCCGGACGTGATTGGAAATTATCCGGATTTGCAAGGGCTTCGTGAGAAGTGCCTTCGGTTCTGTTCGAACCCGGAACAGACTTGTATGGATGTGTGCCTGACGTTACACTTTGAGATGTAAAGCTGGTTTCTATCAAATACATTTCTGTTGGTGGCGGAGAATTTATTCTCTTAGCTTAACACCCTTCTCTGAGACGTACGAGCTCAGAGGTTATGTAGTTGATGGTTGCTAGTGATACATTCCCAATTTGGTAATGTGGCATACGAAGTGCTGCTGATCATTTGTTGATCGAAGCGTTGCTTTGTGAAAAAGCATGGCTTTGTGAAAATCGTGGCTTTGTGAAAAAGCGTAGCTTTGTGGACGAGACTTCATCGAGCCTCACAACCCGGTAATGGTCGAAACAGGAATGTGGCGACAAAGGTTTGTAGGGGTAGCGCCCCTAGGGTATGTCATTTCCTTCTGGATAAAAGGTGATATCATGGTATGGAGCCCAGATATTTTACCTATGTGAATGCTGCACAGTTATTATACTTTGTGGTTGTTGCTTTATGATCGAGGGCCCTCGGATAAAGGTCGGTAACGACCGGGGAATGACATGACTCGTGTGTTAGTTACCTAGTTACAGCTTGGTTAAAGCGTGAGGTAGCGTCGGCCTTTTGTTTGCAGAGATCCGGTTAGGATCCGGGGCGTCTTTCCAGAGGCGTTTCTATTTCGGTAAGGAAGTTCCTTAGCCTGATCATTTGTTGGAAATCCAAAGAAACAATACGAACCCTGTACGGTTTTAGTTGTATTACCTGCTATGGAATGTGGCGGTAACCTGCTATTGAACGTAGTAGCTATAGTAGGCATACAATAATGTTGTATGCTGGCTAAGATTAATATTATATGTTCGAAATGGTTTTCGACACTATGCACTAATGATAATAATATCGAGTGATTTTGCGTAGTAAGCATGTTTGACTATCATAAGGAGAAATCTCCTCCAATTCTGCGATTGCATTGTGTGTGTGGCGGGAGGCCTTATGGTAGTTTCATTTTTCGAAAAGCATTGCGGATTTCAATGTTTAAAACCTTTTGTGTTTGTTTAAAGATAAACTGTTTTTGTTGCTCACACCAGTCCCATGACTGATCCGGAGTTTATTGTTCCCTTCCTAAACTCTGGGTGCCCACCATTTTCCACACGGGCAGTCTAGAGTTGGGTTTCTCAGATCTTCAGGTTGAGTAGATTATCTGGAGCTAGTCAGTCCTTGGACGACTGACCTTGCTTTCTGCTAGCTACGGATTGGAGCATTCTATTGGAGACATTCTATCCGCTGCTGATGATATCATTTTCTTTCCGCTGCTATTTCTTGTATCATATCTCTGATGTATATTGATATTCATTGTATCACTCTGTTGTATCAGATATTGTATATCAATGTATTATTCTTTTCTTCCGCTGTGTTATTTACTTAATTGTGTTATAGCTCCGGCGAATCGGATTTGAACGGTCGAATCTGCGACATTCTAGTACAATGTGAAGTACGGATGTTGATTTTCGAGCGGGCAAAACCCGAGATCGTTACAATTATGGTAAAACTTGAGATTTCCAATTCACCAGACATTTGTTCTTTTGACCCACTCCTCATTACAACACACAAGTTAGAGGAGGTGTGCTGATTTTAGGAGGTGAAGATGGAGATGAAGACTTGTGGTAGTTATACACACACACACACACACACACACACTTTTTTAAAGTATTTTTATTGTGCCTAGTTTAGACATTTATGTTATTCTGAGATATTGTACTATGGAGACTTTATGTAAACATGTTGTAATATTTAACATTTTATATTTCTGAAATGGTTTTTTAAAAGAAATTGGTACATTTTTTTTGATATTATATTTTATCCATTCCCCTATGAGATTCTAAAAGTATAGATAGATAGCTCTGTGTACTGTGTATTGTTTAATTTTATCAACCTAACAGCTCGCCTTGAGATAGGCCTAAGGTTCAACTGGATTTTATTGGGTCGAAATTAGGTCCGTTTAGGGAGGATTATTACAAATTAATCATCTCATTCAGCATCTAGACAAGCAGTTCTTTATAAAGGACTTAGGAAAACTTAGCTATTTTCTGGGAATAGAGGTAAACAAAATATCAAACTCAGAAATATATTTATGTCAAAAGAAGTGTATCAAGGAATTACTCATCAAGGCAAAAATGAACGAATCAAAACCATTGCCAACATCTATGGCCAGTAATCTACACTTATAAAAGCACAAAGTCGAAGCAATTGCTAATGCAAAAGAATACTGGAGCATTGTTGGAGCACTACAATATGCTACAATTACCACGCCAGAGATATCGGTGTTAACAAGGTGTGTCGGTTTATGCATCAGCCATTAGATGAGCATTGGAAGGCAGTAAAACGAATAGCAAGGTATCTAAATGGCACATTAAATCATGGTCTAATGCTAAAGTCCAGCAAAAATCTAACTATCACTGGATTTCCTGATGCTGATTGTGCATCAGACCCTGATGATCGAAGGTCAACAACTAGGTATTTTATCAATCTAGGTGAAAATCCAATGTCATGGTGTTCGAAGAAGCGACCATTGTATCCAATCTAGTACTGAGTCTGAATACCGAAGTCTAGCTAGTGCAACTACAGTGGTGGTGTTGTTAGAATCACTTTTCAATGAACTACAAATCCATATAAACAAAAAGGCTGTAATTTAGTGTGATAATTTAAGTGTTGTATCGTTGTCTGCTAATCTAATCTTACACATAAGAACAAAACATATGGAACTTGATTTATACTTCGTACAAGAACAAGTATATAGTGGGAAAATCAATATAAATCATATATCTACATCTTACCAAAGAGGAGATACACTTACAAAAGCCTTATCGGCACGAAATTCTGCCAATTTAGGGATGATTTAAAGATTAGACGCCTCGACAGCAAATCCAGAGATGATAACGCAAGCTCAAAGTGATATCAATCGATTGCATCAGCCGAGCTATTTACTCAGAAATCAAAGTGAATACAAGCTCCTTTTAAGATAAATTGAAGATTAGAAGCATTTTCATCCAGAGTTTTGTATTAATCTGGGGATAATCGAAGAATAAAGCACGACGGCGTATATGGGAATAGGGAAGAAAACCCTAGGTTAATTTGAGAAAGCGAATTGAAGAATGAAGCATTCGGTTGTAGTATGATAATATATAGTACTAAGGGCAGTAATGTAATTTTTATTATACAGCTGTATTATAGTCTAAGTCAAAGCAGCATTGTATTATATAAATAAAAGAAAACCACATGTACAAGTATTCTGTTCTCTTACAATAATAAAATTCTCTCTTGCAACAAGTATTGTTTCATTTTTGTAATTCAAATATTAATAATCATGAAATCTCAAAATTCTAACTTCGAAGATTATGATGTACGAAAATTAAATCAAAAGATTCAACTTTTGGTGTTCTAATCTATTCTTTTTTCCGAATGGAGGTGTTCAAAAACACTACAATTTCACATTCAGGAGAGCTACCAGTTTAACTCAACACACAAATTTCTAACTTCTTCAATTTTGGTGTACTGGTTTAATACCCATCATTATATATTTGAATGATGGTATTGATCATTTACTAGACATGGGCTTATTTATTATAATAACTTGATTCACAATATTTAAAGTCAAAATGTTTACTTAGAAGCATGTGATATGGATTATTTATAGCCGAACTCCTAACAAAATCATTATGCACGTTCTTGTAAATTTCATCTCATTGTAAGATCTCTAGTCTTATTTAGATCCCTATTGCGTATTTTTCAGTGACATTTAAATGGCTAAATGACAAGAGTAATAATTCTCCGTCATCTTAATATTATGCAGATACTTTGTATAAAAATTAAAATCTAACATACTGTAGATTTTTATGCAACTGCCTATCCTAACAGCTATCAATGGTATCTATTATACAAAATTTTCACAAAGTAAGGAAAAATGATTCTAGGGAAAAGTTATGGAAGATTGTTATGGATAAAAAAGACATTATTAAGGTTATTGGAGACTCGTATAAAACAAGTAAAGTTTTAAGAAAAATTATCTAAGGAATGTGGATAATACCACTAAAGGAAACGATCTAGTCAAGACATACTATGAAGGTTAACGAAAATATCGGATGGTAGCTAATAGAAGAATACTAAAGTCTACTGGAGGCATAACTTTAATAAAGATTAAAAGAGCAAATTGCTATTGGAGGAATGGTACTTTAAGGATGGAGATAACATGCCAGAGAATGCTTAACAAAGAGACGAGAAAGAGTTGAGTAACACAAATTTCTCAACATGTCTCCAGAAGCAAATTTGTGTTAACATATTCCAGCTAAATTTCTCCTTCGCTCACATAGTCACGGATAAAACGATATCTTATCATAATGTGTTTTAAGTTGTTGTGAAATACTGGATTCTTTTCCATTGCAATGGTAGACTTGTTGTCATAATGAATAGTTGCCGGTATTTCATTCTTTTGTTGTAAATATGCAATGATTCTTCTTAACCACGTTGCTTCACAAGTCACATCCATAGCTGCAACGTGTTCCGCTTCCTTGTCTTTTGGCAAATTTACAAGCTTTCAAGTATGGTTTTTTTTTCTATGGCAGCAATCTCCTCATTTATCGCTTTTTGCCAAATTTCCTCCTTAGCAGCTTGCTCATAATTTTGTGATTTACAAGAGAAAAAATACGTTCATAAGATTCATAGATTTCTTAAACAGAGTGCATCCTTCTCGAACGAGATTCAGAATCGGAAGTATCTTTATTTTCACGCCTCTGGTTTTCTCGAGAAGTTGCAATCATTGTAGGAGTTAATGGACATTTTCTTGCTCAAAAAATTCAGATGCTAGTGGCAGTTGAGAGGAGCTTCGAGCGTAATTTCATGTGGCCATTTCATCAAATACCACATCTTTAGATATAATGAATTTTTCTAAATTGGGATTATAGAGATGATATCTCTTGGACTCATCATTGTCACTAATAAAAATGTACTTCTTGCATTTCCTATCAAATTTCTCCCTATTTTTTGATGGAACATGTGAGTAGAAAATACATCCAAATACTTTGAAATGTTCACTTTAGTTTTTTTTTCATGCCAAGCATCATATGGAATTCGATTGAGGACTGCTTTGGTTGGAGATCAGATGAGAATAAAGATAGTGGTATTGACTACTTCAACCCATAGTTCGTTTAGAAGATTTTTTTTCATTTTGCATACTCCTTGCCAACTCTGCAATAGTTCTGTTACACCATTTTGCTGAGGAGCATGACGTATAGTTAATTGACACCTAATGCCTTGTTCCTTGTAATATTTTATAAATGGAGTGTAAATATAAGCTTCACTATGATCAATTTCGAGAGCTTTGACATCTGGACCACTTTGTTTCAACATATGCTTTCAACTTTAGAAATTTAGAGAATGCTTCTGGCTTTTGATTGAGGAAATAAATCCACATCTTCCTTGTATAATCATCCACAAATAAGTGAAACTATCTTTTTCCACTAAGAGATGGTGCTGTTGTTTGATCGAAAATTTCAGAGTGTATTAATTCAAGAGAACTTTGAGCACGAAAAGCTATTTTTGAGAATGCTAATCTATGCATTTTCCATAAATACAACCTTCACGGACAATGTTAGTCATCTCAATTAAAGGTATTACAAGCACCATATTTTTTTTCTTTTCAAAAGAGAAAGACCTTAATTTAAATGACCATATCTCAAATGCCATAATTGAGATTCATCAACCATTTCACACTTGAATGCAAATTTATCACTTTGTGGCATGAGAAGAGGAAAGACTTTGCTGGATGACATTTTAACAATTGCTACATTTTGAATTCTTTATTATTAGTAACTCTGCATTCAAGATCATCAAAAACCAGCATATAGCCCTTTTTAACAACTGACCAAAGATTATAAGGAATGCTAAGAACACAAAGAACATCGTGTGTGTGTATAATGTTGCCTCCTTTTGAGTTGACCGCAATAACACTTTCGCCATTAACTTGCGTTTTCCATCACTAAGTTTGACATATGTAGGAATATTTTCATCAAGCTCAATAAACAACTCGCGCGTACCAGTCATGTGACTACTATAATCACTATCCAAAAACCAAATATTTTGTGGTTTTTCTTCAGTAGTCATGCAAGAGAATATTTTTTCATCTTCCTGTACTTCAAAAAAATTTACTTTATTTTTCCTTTTCTTCTAACAATCCATTTTAGAGCGATTAGAGATTTTGTAAGTTTTACATCTAAAGTAGCATTCTTTAGATTCATTTCTCACCTTCTTGTAAATAAAACATTAAGAATCTCCATTAATTTTTTTAGGAGTGAATATTTCTGTTGGTTCCAGCTTCCATACTGCTTTTAGAATTAGCCTTTCCTTTGAAAATAGCTTCTTTTTTTCTTCTTTCTTACCATCATCAACATAGAGTTTTGATTGAAATGATTGCTCCAACTATGGATATGAAGAAAGATCTATTCTAAATTCATAAGCTTCTAATGATCCATAAAGTTCATGGAATGACAGTTTGGATAAATCTTTGGATATTTCAATAACAGCTATAACATAATCAAATTTAGGAGGCAAACTATGAAGAATATTTGGCACAACCCTTTTATCTTTAATTGTGTCTCCATATCATTGGATTTGATTTATAATTTTAGCAACTCGAGAGCTAAATTGCTGAATATTTTTTCATTCTCCATCATCAACTTATCAAAATTTATCAACATGGATTGAAGCTTTATGGAGATAACTTTGCTTGACACTTGAAATTCATTTTTTAAGATATCCTGGGCATTTTTCTCTTTAGTTGCTCTCATTATTCATGGAAAGAATTTTCATGGATGAGTTGCAATGTTTTTGTATTTTTCTGTTCCAACTACTTCATATTGATGGTTGATTTTTTGTAATAACCTTTTTCAACTATTTCTTACAAATCATTTGAGATAAAATTAGGTCTTGTTTGGATGAACTTGTAATCAATTTTTTCTCCTTCAAAACATGTTATTTAAGGTGATGTATAATTGAAAGACGTGGTTGCCATGGAAATGATTTTTTAAGAATTGAAAGGGACAAAATGAAAGTAGACGAAGACCAAGGTCCAATAACAATTTGATAGAAATTTATGAAAAAATTTAAGAGATTAAAGAAGAATTGATAGGAACATTATTTATAATTTAACTTTTGGTCTTTTGTAGTAGAGCTTTTATGTGATGACTGCCCTACACTACCAGCAACCAATATACCTGTATAGTGCGTTGCATACCCGATCGATGTAGGATAATAGATAAGGTTGTAGTAAAGTAAATCAATCATCACATAACTTATCATATATCCCATAGCAGATTGAATAAAATATAATAATAAACATCTCAGATATAATTAGACGAGATAGTAATAACTGGATGAATCATAGAAATTAGAATACTTAGATCCATATAGTATACAACATAAGTGATATAGATATACATCAAATGTTGACCCATAAATAGATTTTCTCTAGATAATAAAGGCACTAGCAAGCTCCATAGTGTTGTGCAGCAGATTTGCAAATAATAATAAGTAAATGTAGTAATACGAGAATATAACCTCCTACCCATCCTCTGTCTAGCTCCATGTGCTCATTAGACCCGATATCCCTAATCTACTCATTTAAGAGCACCCAGAAGAATAGGAAGCAAAACAAAAAATCTCAAGTCAGACAACAGTCTAGTGTGAGCGGTAGAAAATCTCAAATGCAATAAAGTCAATATACTAGGACAAATAGCATGGAAAATCATACCTGACATGTCCCTACATCCACAGAGTTAACATATAACTAAAATATATGTTACTCGACATCGTAATCATCATGGTGTGCCATACATCAAAGTATTAAGGGGTGTTTAAGTACCTACACCGATAACATCTACATCATGTGACATCCTAAGGCAATAAGCAATCAAAGCAAATATAACATCCATCATCCATCCTCACATTCACTCACTCGGTGCGTTGGATATTTAATAACCCGCCTAAGCCATCATGCTCATGGACTTAACTATCCATCATGATAGTCAACGTCCTAGTTTCACGGTACTCCAGTCCATGCCACTTGGTAGGCCAGGAACTAGACTAGTCATCATGTTAGTCCTGGGTAAACAAACCTCTCATCTGAAAACAAGGAGCCATCACGCTCTAGGAGCCATCACACCCCAAATGCATACCCTACTTTACGAGTACTCTGGAAACTCTCGAGTAACAACAATCCCTTTGCACACGTTATCCATAGCAGATCTCATCCTGGAAGTATCCTTACAACTCACATCTGAAGTCGTCGTGGTTGGAAACTATTCTCGACAACCATCATTAGTCGCAGAATGTCATCATTTGTCCCGTAGCCTTCCTTCAACAGTTCCTTCAATTCAGCCCATAGTCACCTACTCTACACCTCGAAGTACAGCTATCCATCGTCAAAGCCATCACTTTCCATCATGGAATCATCATTATCGAATTATGCATCGTCATCGTCGAAAATCATCACTGAACACCATGGTTTGGTACAAATTCGAGCCTTAACTCTAAATTGGAAGGCACATGACTCGAAGCAAGTGAAAACATAAAGACCCAAAGCAACTATCTCCATGACTCTAAACAAATGCCTTAATGACTCAAAGTGAGCACATGAATGACTCGAAGCCGCCTCATAAATTTCTGTCATTGATTCATCACCATTGAACCATGAAGCCCGATCCATCCTAACACCGACCTCCCAATTCAATGCAACGAGGCCAAGCTTCACCATATGAAACCCTCCTTCACCAAACCATCACCATCACTGATCGGTTTCCCATGGATCAGTATCGAATCATGGTCATCGATCCATCCCTTTGCCAAATTCCTCTTTTTTTCTTCACCGATCCAACATCTAGCATGAACCAAGTAACCCCATAGATCGACATCGATTCATGGGCACTATCGATCCCACACATGCTATATTATATCTTCCTTACACGATCCATGCATGCTAGCGAGTGACCCAAAGCAAACACTTTAAAACTCAAAGCGAACCATCCCAAGACACGAGCATGCCCTGAAGCCAAACTCCACTGATCCATAGCCTTCAAAGGCTACCAATCCATCTTTAATTGATTATAACATGAGCAAATGAACTCCAAACGACTTGAAACTTGAAAAGTAGCCTTATGAGGCCTTCCTTATTGCCTTCTATGGATCACACCAAATTTGGGTCAACTTGACTTCATGGATCGTCACCGATCCATGACTTATTCCTAGAACTAAATCGTTAATCTAGGTTTTCAACCAAGCAAACATCATACATTCAAGTAATCATTACATACAATATATCCTAACAAGCATACATCCATACACATCAAAATGAGGCCTAGATCTAAAGAAGAAAATCCATAAGATCAAGGAGATCCATAAGAAAACGAATCTCATAGATCTTTTCCAAATCGTTTAAAATTTACGTATGTGATTAAAGAGGGTATGCATATTTTAGAGTTTGGAAATCAATTTAAAATAATATTTTAAGGTGCATAATGACTGATTAGCAAGTAAGAGGTCCTAACCACTCACCTTAATCGACAACAATCTAAAGCAAGTCCAAAGGGGCACAATTCCCAAGATGAACAGCAGCTCCAAGTGATCTCCAATAGTAAATCATTAAATTGAAGCGCTAATTACACCAATCCCTCCTTAATGACAAGATTTGGCTAATTAAAGTAAGGTATAGAGTGGTTTTTAGGCTAGAGAATGTTAATGGTGGTTCTCAAACTATTTTGGAAAGTGTGGAAGTGAGAAGGAGAAGTTCCATAAGCCCTCTCACGATGCTAATCTCAAAATGGGCTTTGGGCCAAACTATTAACTCACTAATTACCCATTAAGCTATTCAAAATCAAGTGGAACTTCAAACATCCATAACTCCCTAATGTTAAGTTCGTTTTCTTATTATCACCACTCCAAGGAAAGAGAAACCATCATCTTGATCTAATGAAAGTGGTTTCAAACCCCCAATTTGGCTCCTATAAAAAGTTATAGGCCATACAATATTTTCAGGATCAAAATCGTCCGATAAAAATTTTAAGAATGGAAAACATCTTTAGTGGTCATTTTTCAAAGTTGCGGAGTCATACGACCTTAAATAAAAATAATATTAATATTTTATGATCTTTTGATATGTAAAATACAGGGCGTTATAATTTATTTATTGATTTTCTTGGTTTACAAATACTTATAATCGCTTTGTTATTTATAGCCTAAATTTTTACATCAAAGAAATTCCCAAAACCTTCTTTATATTTCATTTACATATATCTTTCCTCCATTATCTCAATTAATATATTCCATATTTATTTTAACAAATATCTTCAATCCATATGAAGTCTTCTTTCCATGATGCTCTAAGATAGCTTTCTATTATTCTTTTAATACTTTCCTTTATTTCACAATTGTTTTTCACAATTATTTCAATAGGAAAATTACAAACTATATTTTAACAGGATTAATGGAGATGTGGAAATGAAGTAATGCAAGATGAAAACAAGGGTGTGATGTCTTAATAAGGACATGGAGATAATGCTTAATAGCAAAGTAGGAGTAATAAGTCAATGAAAATATACCTGTAAGAAAAGTGATAATGGAGGCAATGCTCATAGCAACACGAACATGAACTAGTGGAAATAGGAAAAAGCAAAGCTAGAAAAGAATTGGATATGGATTCTTAAAAAATGATGGAGTAGAAGCTAACAGAGACATGGTTTAGTTCTTAATATAACAATGGAAACGTCTTAACGAAGATATGGAAGTAATGGCTAACTAAGACATAGGGCATTGCTAAAGATTCTAACGATAACATGAAGTAATGCTAGAGAAATACTAATGGAGATATGGTGCTCAAAGAGAGAGTGTTAAGGAAAACATATGGAGAATAACTTAATGAATACATGTGTATTATACCAATTTATTGTGAAATAGAAGGAGGAGGAATCCGAGTAAGAAACAAGGGAAAACAAATAGAGCAATTAAAAATTGTATGGTGATTGTTAGCAAAAATGAAATAAACGAGCCCCTAACAAAATTCCGAGTATGGTAGAATTAAGGAAAGATTTGACAAGTTCCTTAACAAAGATATTTAGCATGGTCCTAAAAAATATATGAAGTAAGTTTCTTAATGAAAGTATGAAACAAGTACTTTAATGATATGAAGCAAGTTCCTTAACAAATACATAAAGTAAGTTCCTTAACAAAGTTATGAAGTAAGTTCCTTAATGAAATTATGAAGCAAGTTCCATAATAAAGATGGAAGTAAGTTCCTTAACAAAGATACGAAGTAAGTTCCTTAACGAAGATATGAAATAAGTTGCTTAATGCAAAACAAGTTCCTTAACCAAAGTATGGAGCAAACCACTTAAAGATGATATGAAGTCGGATCCTTAATGAAAGTATGAGAAAACCCCTTTTTAATGATGATGTGAGTAAGTTCCTAATGAAATTATGAAGCAAACGCCTTAATGAAGATATGGAGTAAGTTCCTTAACGGAAGTATGGAGTATACACCTTAGCGTAAGTGTAAAACTGATGTCTTAACAAAAGTACATGAAATACCTTAACGAGGTTATGAAGCAAACACCTCACAAGAGAAAAAGATAAGTCTTAATGAAGATATGGAATTCATATGATAGTGAAAGTATGGACTAAGGTTGTCTGAGACATGAACTATGTCACGTATCAACATCTTATTGACAACTTTTTCCATGTTAGTAGAAAGTATGAAGGATTTGCAACTCCATGGTGTAGTCACCTCCCAATGCCACATGTAACCTCCATATGTGCCATGTCATCATTATGATAACAAATCACCACATGTCCAAAATCGAAGAAAAAAGAATTCAGGCTAGTAGATTCAAGACACATGTCAAGCATCCGTTGATATGACTCTGCTATAAATAAGGGTCTACTCCCACATAAAAAGGAGACTTTCTTTGAATCTTCTTCTTATTCAATCTCATTTGTAATCTCCAAGAATTGTAAAATCTTGATTTAAGATTTAATAGTTGCAATAACCTGTATTTTTAACACTTAGTAATTAAGAAAATTTATCAGTTTAATTGAACTAAATGTTAATGAAACAAATGTTTTAAGAAGATAAATTTTAAAGATGAATGAGTTAGAATTTGAGATATATTTCATTCTGTTCGTAATTCCTTTTACATATGAAAAACATAAAGCTTGTTAAAATCAGTTAAAAGAATAAAAAGAGAAGAAAAAAGGAGCTACGAGCAAAATGGAAAATAAATCAAAATTAGATCTTTATAATTTTTGAAATGAATCCCTCTCACTCATTATTTTATCATCTCCTCTTCTTCTCCTCAAAAGTAAGAAACTAGGTTATCAAATCTACTTACTTCTTATATTCTATTCTAGAACTGAATAAAATCTAGAACTGAATAAAAAAATATAAAATGAAAGTTCTATTTTTGTGATTAACCATTATTTCTAAAATCTAAAATCAATCATAAACAACATCAAATATGTTTAAACTATTTTGGGATTTAAAACAGTGGACCGTAGGTAGATAAAAATTAAAAATTCTAAAACAATGAATAAAAAAAGCCTCACAGCAGAATCAAACATCAATAGAGATGAACATTATCTCAATAATACAATTACTTTACCACATTTTCACATCAAATTATATTTTGGTACAACAATTATTATTAACTCGTAAATGATTGTAACATCCCCCATTTTGAGGTCCGAAACTAAGCATTACAGATGTTGCATTCATCCATAGTATTAATTTTCAGTGAAAATTGAGAGCAATTAATTGTATCTATAACCTCAAGAGCATATAAATATGAAAATTTTCAAAACATATTTCATTAATAACTTGCATATTCATTTCATCCCGTTACATAATCCCATCGATTCCACGTTCAAAGAAAATATATAATTACAATTACAATCCAAACGTGACATATGAAGATGCCCCATTGGGTGATTGAATTCTAACTACTTGACAATTATAAACTCTGTCATTACATCCATTCAACAAAGTGAAGATTTAAAAAACATGGCGGATATAAACTCCTAATATTAGCTAACTTTCCTCCTGCACGACTCTAGAAGTTTATTCGTCTGACCTGAAAATCCATACTCTTGACCTACTCAAATGAGCACCCGGGAGTTTAGGAGGAAAAATATAAACTTCTGGTTAGACAAAAAGTCTGGTGTAAATAATAATATACCATCTCGAACCAAAATATATATCTAGTGAGACCACGCTGTTGAATTGAATGGGTTTTCCCCTCACTAATATCTTGTCCAAATATGTCAATCATAAAACATGCAACTGCAACCACAATGGTTAGAACAAACATAACATGATCATATGCATGCATGCAACATGGGTAAGTCCGACTAGTCTGTCAACCAAGGGTTATGAACACACAAGGTTTACCCTTTCCAAAAATAGACTATCTGTCTTAATAGTTTTCCTAGGGTCACCATGAACCTAATGATTTTGCAGGCCAACCAATAACCTATCGAGCTGACTCTGGCCAAAAATTTTAACCAAATATTCCAAAATCTCCAAGTACAGTTAGGAGTAAAAATGGATTGTCTATCCGAAATAAAGGACTATCTGTCCCTGTATAATATTTTTCCTAGGGTTACTATGAACCTATCATTTTCTATAGGTAACCGATCAACCTTATTTGGCATCATAGTTTTCCTAAGGTTACTATGAACCTACTAGTTTTCATGGGTAACTAATCAACCTATCCTGAATCATATGGACTATTTGTCTCATACGGTATAGTTTTCTTAAGGTTACTATGAACTTAATAGTTTTCACAGGTAACTAATCAACCTATCTTGTTTTAAATCCATGAGTCGTATATCTTTTGATCAGTACATCCTAACATAATCGATCTATCTGATATCCTGGATGCAATTCTACTCACTTAGGAGTTTAGTCTGACCATAATCACTGCTGGGCAACTTGACCCGTAATTCTGCCTCCAAATCTCAAGCTGCAATGTTGGCCATAATGCATGAGTTTACAATAACAAGAACATATAACATCGTGTATTAACATATGTTCAATCAATAGTCACTGGTGTCGCAAATTACTTAATTTAAGTAATAATTCTTTTTTCAAAATCCATATAAAACTTTAGCTAAAACACCAATTTATTTTCTTGAAAACATTTATCTTTACCAATGAATAATCCCTTAAATCATTCTTTAAAACAAGAAAAACATAGCCTCATTACTTAGACAAAATCTTATGTTAAAATATGGTCACCTTTAATTAGCTTCTTTTGATCATTTGGGATCAAAATGAGGTTGTTGAGCCTATAAAACATATGGTTACTGAGCCACTAAATAATACTATTCAATTTATAAATATATGGTATCTAGGCCCTTGGAATAGGATATCGAGCCTCTATATCGAGTCTCTAAAACAAACATTCTGACTTGTTAGGCAATAATGCCAAAAATATATGGTTATCGAGTTTCTAAAATACATAGGCTATCGTGCCTTTAAAACATAGCTTTCGGGTTTGCATAACATAAGGCTTTCAAGCCTATAAAACATAGGTGTCAAGTTTTTTAACATACGCCATTAACACCGCAAAAACATAGATATCGAATAAATGGGTGGCAAGGGGTGTCGAGTTTAAAACAGTTGGTGATGTCGTATCTAAAAAAGCTTGATGATACTGAACCCTTAAAAGAACAATGCAAGTTCTCGAAATCCTAGGATGTCGAGCCTCTACAACATTGAGACATCAAACCCCTAAGGTAATCGATGCCAAACTTTTATATAAACAGATACATCACATATCTAATAAGTAAATATCGCATGTATAACTCCATATACATGCTGAATCTATAAACTCGATACATCATATATATATATATATTGAATAGATATTTCATATATCAACCTTTATAGATGTCAAATAACAAAGAGATGAGGGTGCCGAATATCTATACTGACATTTCTGTAAATAACTATAAAATCGATTTGTTTCTTTTTAAAGCTAATTCTTTGTACCAATTCTTGCCTCTTGTCAAAATATTATTGGTTAACAAAATCATTTCATATCATTTTCAAAAATTTGCTGGAATATCGCATTTTACCTTCCCAAAATAATTAACAAACCCTTGTAATTAACATCATTAATTAATATTAATTAATAGCCGTTCTACCATGAATAATTCATAGAAAATCATAACCGTATGGGAAAAATCAGAATTTCCATCTTCTTTTACATATGAATATTTCAAGGCCAAAATATTTATTTAATTATTTTTAGTAATTAAAACAAAAAATAAACTTCTTTTCTATCTTATGAAATTCATAAAATATTCATCTAAACTTGGAAAATTATGAAATTTAAATCCATCTCAAAAATAATGTTTTACACAATATATTCAAATTTCAAATTAATTAGTGATTAAAACTTAGATTTTTGCCTTTAAAATTATTGAAATAATTCCATAAAAATTCCAATAAATCATCATTCAATTCCATAATGATAATCATCAATCAAAGCATGACATATATTCACAAAAATTTTTAGAAGTCCCATCTTGATCTGAAAATAATACAACAAAAATGAGATGGTTAATTATTATTCATTGTAGATTGGACGGAGAGATTGAAATTTGTTGTTGATTAATTTCCCTAAGCTCTTCCCTCGATTCCCTTAGAGTTCTCCCTCATTTCCTTCTATTAATGGTCAGCCTCTTGTTTTGTTTTTTTTAGTTTGTAAAATGAAAATGAGAATGAATGAGGGAGGAAAGGCTTTAGGAATGAAATAAGGAACTATTCCCAATTTGCCCCTCTCATTAATTCCCTTCTATTCTATGTTTAAATCAATCTTATTAATTGGTTATTGAAAGCCCAACCCAATTAACTATCGAATCTCATTCTCCTTATCATATTACATAACATTATTCAATTTAATATACCTAATTAAATTTTTTGAATAATGTTAAACAAAAATTAGGAGTGTTACAGGCTCTCCTCTTAAAGAATTTCATCTTCAAAATTACATTAAGGAAAACGACAAGCATACCGATCATGCAAACGTGTATGACAAACACATAACAACAATACTAGTATATCATATTAACTAAAAGTCTATATGACAAATATAGATCATACCATCAAAATAACTCAAGATAAGTATCTCTAATCATGTCCTCTATCTCCCAAATTCAGTCTTTCTCATTGTTACTCCATTGGACTTTCACTAACTTGACTGTCTTGTTTCTTCATCCCTTCTCATATCTTGCTACAAAATGAGCTTGTTGTCTAACAAAATTCATATCCGGTTATATTACTAAATCTTTCGATGCTGTCGGTGCAATAGTAGTCTCTGGATCATGCACACACTTTCTAAGATGAGAAACATGAAAAACATTATGGACTTCCACCGAACTATTCGGTAACTTTATCCTATAATCAAGTTTCCTGATACTTTCTATGGTAGAAAACTAACCAACGTATCTTAGTGCCAATTTTTCCAACTTCCCAAATCGTACCACACCCTTCAGCAGTGATACTTTAACAAAAATATGGTCTCCAACCAAGAATTCTAGATCCTTATGTCTCTATCTGTGTAACTTTTCTGCCTAGACTAAGCTTCATAATCCTTGCTCGGATTAACTCAATCTTTTATGTAGCTTCTCTCACCATATCTAGACTACAAACCTATTTGTCCCCGGTCTCCAACCACTATGCTAGTGATTTGCATAGCCTTCCATGAAGAACTTCGAAAGGCGTCATTTCTATACTATTTGATAACTGTTATTATAGGGAAACTTGACTAAGTGCAAATGGTCCTCCCATAACCCTCCAAAGTCTAATACACAAGCCCTTAACAAGTCTTCAAGAACTTTATTAACTCTTTCTGTTTTCCCATCCGTTTGTAGATGGTAAGCAGTACACATCTTCAACTTGGTACCTAACACTTCTTATAGGCTCTTCCAGAATTCACTAGTGAATAAGGTATCTCTGTCACTGACTATACTATTAGGAATCTCATACAGTCTTATAATATTCTTTATAACCAACTTCATCAAAGTTGGTGCCGTTCTTGTCGACTTAACGGGAATAAAATGTGCATTCTTGGTCAGTCTATGTACCAACCCTTTTATTTCCCATAATCGACCTTAGTAACCCCTCAATAAAATCCATGGATATAGAATCTCATTTCCAAAGTGACACTTCTAACGATTGAAGCAACCCACTTGGCTACTGATGCTCGGCTTTCACTTATTGATAATTAAAACATTGTCTCGCCTATAAGCCTACATCTCTCTTCATCCCTTCCTAGAAGAAACTTCTCTTCATATCTTGATACGTCTTAGTTTTTCTAGGATGAATAGTAAAATTCAATCGATGGCACTTCCTAAGAACTTCCACCTTAGGTCACAAATATCTGAAACACACAACAGTCCCATCTTCCTTAACCATCCATTTTGGTCTAGACTAAAATCCTTTATATCATTAATCTTAGTTCCCTCTTCAAGTCTACTAGTCAGTTCAGATAGTAATGGATCATCTCTCTGCTTAGAAGCAATTCTTTCAATTAGTAATGGTCGAACTTCCAAATAGGATAACATTGCGGTATCCTGACTGGAAATACCCGTCGATTTTAACCATACACTATATGTAGTCAATGTCTCTAAGTCTTTTTGTTTGGCTAACATAGCTAATACCACACTCTGATGTTTTCTACTAAGTGCATCTAAAACTTTATTTCCTTTCTCTAGCGTATATTCAATATCGAAATCATAAGCTACCAAAAACTCCAACCACCTTTGATGTCTCATATTCAAATCCTTCCGAGAGAATAAATACTTCAAAGGCATATTATCCATAAATAACTTGAGTCATTCTCCTAAAAGATAGTGTCTCCACACTTTCAAGTCAAAGATCATCGTTGCCAACTCTAAATCATGAGTCGGATACCCAACTTCATGTGGTCAAAGCTGTCAAAAAGCAAAGGCAATCACTTTACTACATTAACACAGCTCCTAACCCTATCCCACATGCATCGCTATACACCACTAAATCATGATTCCCATCTGGAACAACAAACATGGGCGCATTGGTCAATAAATGTCTTAGTTTTAAGAATGTTTCTTCACATTTACTGGTCCAAACATACTTTATGTCTTTTCTTGTTAGTTAAATCATAGGTGCTTCTATTCGAGAGAAATCCTTAATGAATCTCTGGTAATAGCTTGCTAACCCTTGAAAACTTCTTATCTTGGTCACGGTCTCAGGTCTTTTCCAATTATTAATAGCTTAAATCTTAACTGGATATATTGATAACCCTATTTTTGAACTACATGACCAAGGAACCTTCAACTGATGGCTCTAGTGCAAAAAATTTCCTTTTATCAGCCTTGGTCGGTTCTGGACATTCATTCTTATAATGCCCCATCTAGTTACAGTTGTAACACTTCACACCCTTCTTTCCTACAGCCTTCTTTTCATTACCAGATCGACACTCATTAGCGAAGTTCCTTTTCTTATCACACTTATAGCAAACAACATTAGTCTTCCCTTTCTTAGCAGCTCTGCCGTTCTTTAATAAGAACTTCCTTTTCTTGCCCTGAAAACCTTTAATCTCTACAGACTTGTTATTTCCAAATGTCGAAAGCACTTCCTCATTCCTTAACGTCATCTCTACTACCACATCACATGGATCTCTGAGATGCGACACTATTGTCCTAGTAAGCTCGGGGTTCAATCCACGAATGAACTTCTCATTCCTTTTGATCATAGTATCAATAGTAGCATATCCGTATCTAGACAAATCATCAAACTTTGTTGCATACTTCAGTACAGACATCTCTCCCTGCTCTAGTTCAGCAAACTTCCTGAGTAGGGTTGACTTGGCTATCTCGGACAAGAACTTTTCCTTAAATCTCCTTCTAAACTCAGATCATGTCAAATTCTCCTCTGATACTCCTACAGTCAATCCGTTCCACCAATACAAAGCAGCTCCTTGCAACTGTCAAGATGGCAACCTCAGTTTTTGCTCATCATTCAATCCTCAGTCAGCAAAGATCCTTTAATAGTGCAACAACCAATTCTCCACTTCACTTTCTGTTCCTAGAAAAGGCTTCCCTCCAAGACTGGTATAATCACGACTTAACTTGGAATAATTGTTATAGGTAGATACCTCGGGATTAGCACCTCCTGCATTGCCAATGTTTCCTCCAACTGAACCAGCAGCTGCTCCAGCTTGCATCATATTTATGAAGAACTAGTACGTAGTCCCCATATCTATTGGTGGGGTCCCAATACTCACATTAGCATTTGCATTTGGGTTAGCATTTGCCGATCGGCCTTGGTTCCTTCTAGTATTGGATCGAACATTTCCATTTGTTGTGATGTTCCACCACCTATATTCACTCTTCTAATTCCTGCTTCCATATCTCACCTTTTCGTAATCTGCATATGAGTCTTTGTAAGATAAAGAAGAATGACCTAAGAAAAGGGGGAGAATAGAGATAGGATACATACTTATATATAGCAAATACAAGTACATTACTTTAGCGTTGTCCCATACTCTAATCATATTCTCTGATTTATTAGGATTATGTTTTCAAATCTTTTAAGTTTGATTTCATCAAATCTTTTAAGTTTGATTTCATCAAATCTTTTAAATTTTACATAAATCAATGCTCTGATACCAAGTTTGTAACGTCCCTCATTTTAAGGTCCAAAACTAAGCACTACGGATGTTGCAGTCATCCATAGTATTAATTTTCGGTGACAAAATAAGATCAGTTAATTATATCTATAACCTCAAGAGCATATGAATACGAAAATTTTCAGAACATATTTCATTAATAACTTTCATATTAATTAAATCCTATTACATAATCCCATCGATTCCATGTTCAGAGAAAATATAATACTTATCATTATAATCCAACAACGACATATGAAGATGTCCCCTTAGGTGATCATAGTCTAACTACTTGACAGTTATGGATCATGTTATTACATCCTTTCAACAAAGCAAAGATCTTAAACAACACAGCGAAAATAAACTCCTAATATTAGCTAGCTTGCCTCGTACACATCTCCAGAAGCTTATTCGTCTAACCTGAAAAGCCCTACTCCCGACCTACCCAAATAAGTACCCGAGAGTTTAGGGGGAAATACATAAACTCTGCATTGGATAAAGTCTTGTGTGAATAATAATATACCATTTTGAACCAAAATAGATATTTAGTGAGACCACACTGCTGAGCAAAACAGGTTTCCCTTCACTAGTATCTTGTCCAAATATGTCAATCATAAATCATGCGCATGCAACCACAATGGTTAGAACAAACATAACATGATCATATGCATGCATGCAACATGGGTAAGTTCGACTAGTCTGTCTTCCTTGGGATATGCATACCCAAGGTTTTCCCTTCCCAAAAATAGACCGTCTATCTCAAATCATAGATTTCCTAGGGTCACCATGAACCTAATAGTTTTGCAGGCCAACCAATAACCTATCGAGATGACTGGGCCAAAACTTTTAACTAGATATTCCAAAATCTCCAAATATGGTTGGGAGTAAAAATGGACTGTATGTCTGAAATAGAGGAATATCTCTCCCTATATCATAGTTTTCCTAAGCTTACTATGAACCTACCAGTTTTCGTAGGTAACTGATCAGCCTTATCTATAATCATAGTTTTTCTAGGGTCACAATGAACCTACCAGTTTTCACAGGTAACTAATCAACCTATCCACAATCATATGGACAATATGTCTCGTATATCATAGTTTTCCTAAGGTTAGTACGAATCTACTAGTTTTCACAGGTAACTAATTAACTTATCTAGTTTTAAATCCATGAGTTATATACCTTTTGATCAGTACAAGGCATCCTAACACAATTGATCTAGCTACTCTCCATAATGTAATTTTGCTAAGTCAGGAGTTTAGTCTGACTATACTCACACTTTGACAACCTAACTGGCGATTCTACCCTCAAATCCTAAGACGCAATGTTGGTCATAATGGCGTGAGTATGACAATAACAAGAACACATAAAATCATTTATTAACATATGTGCAATCAATAGTCATTAGCGTCGCAAATTACTTAATTTAAGTAATAATTCTTTTGGCAAAATCCAGATAAAACTTAGGCTAAAACACATTTTATTTCCTTGAAAAAAAATATCGTTACAAATGATTAATCCTTTAAATCATTCTTTAAAACAGGGAAAACATATCCGTTTACTTAGCCAAAATCTTATGCTAAAATATGGTCACCTTTAATTTGATTCTTTTGATCATTTAGTATCAAAATAAGGTTGCCGAGCCTCTAAAACATATGGCTTATCGACCAACTAAATAAAACTATTTGGTTTATAAATATATAGTATCTAGGCCATTGAAATAGGATATCGAGCCTCTATATCGAGTCTCTAAAACAAACGTTCTGAATTGTTAAACATATGGCAATAATGTCGAAATTATATGGTTATCGAGTTTCTAAAATATATAGGTTATTGTGCCTTTAAAACATGGCTTTCTAGTTTGCATAACATAAGGCTTTCAAGCCTATAAAACATAGGTATCGAACTTTTAAACATACGGCATCAATCCTGCAAAAACATAGATGTCGACAAATAGGTGACAAGGGATGTCGAGTTTAAAATAGTTGTTGATGTCGAATCTAAAAGAGCTTGAGGGTACCGAACCCTTAAAAGAACAATATAAAGTCCTGAAACCTTTGGACGCCGAGCCTCTACAACCTTGAGATATCGAACCCCTAAAGCAATGGATGCCAAACTTCTATATAAACAGATACATCGCATATCTACTAAGTAGATATCGCATGTATCACTCCATATACATGTCGAGTCTATAAACTCGATACATCATCTATCTATCGAATCGATATTTCATTTATCGACCTTTGTAGATGTCGAATAACAAAGATAATAGGGTGTCGAATATCTAAAATAGCATTTCTGTAAATAATTATAAAACTGATTTGTTTCCTTTTGAAGCTAATTCTTTCCACCAACTCTTGCCTCTTGTCAAAATATTATTGGTTAACAAAATCTTTTCATATCCTTTTCAGAAATTTACTGGAAGATCACGTTTTACCTTCCCAAAATAATTAGCAAACCTTTGTAATTAACATCATTAATTAATATTAATTAATAGCCTTTCTACCATGAATAATTCATAGAAAATCATAACCGTAAGGGAAAAATTCCCAAAAGTTAGAATTTTCATCTTCTTTTACATATAAAAATATCTAGGCCAAAGTATTCATTTGATTATTTTTAATAATTAAAATCTGAAATAAATTCCTTATTAGGAAATTCATAAAATATTCATATGAACTTCAAAAATTATGAAATTGAAAAACCATCTCCAAAATAATGTTTTAATCAACATATTCAAATTTCAAATCAATTAAAGTTAAAATGTTAGGTTTAAAACTTTTTAAAACAATTCCATAAAAATTCCAATAAATCATTATTCAATTCCATAATGATAATCATCAATCAAAGTATGACATATATTCACAAAATTTTTTGAAGTCCTATCTAGATCCGAAAATAACACAAAAAAATGAGATGGTTAATTATTATTCACCTTAGATTGGATAGAGAGATTGGGATTTGTTATTGATTAATTTCCCTAAGCTCTTCCCTTGAATCCCTTAGAGTTCCTTTTCGTTTTTCTTCTAGTAATGGCCTGCCTTTTGTGGTTTTCTTTTTTGAGTTTGTAAAATGAAAATGATAATGAATGAGGGAGGAAATATTTTAGGAATGAAATAAGGAACTATTCCCAATTTGCTCATCTCATTAATTCCCTTAAATTCTATGTTTAAATAAATTTTATTAATTGGTTAATTAATGCCCGACCCAATTAATTATCAAATCTCATTCTCCTTATCACATCACATCACATTATTTCATTTAATTTATTTAATTAAATTTCCTAAATAATGTTAAACAAAAATTATGGTTGTTATAATGATATAACCAAAGAATATACCAAATCAGCTATCTGCGATATAACTTTCATGCACTTTCCATTCCCTCTTTTGCTCCTACATGAAACTTCACACCTGTACGGATATATATATATATATGTATATATATATATGTATATATATATGTATGTATGTATATGTATGTATGTATGTATATATATGTGTATATATATATATATAATAAAAGGAGAAAATGTTTCGACTATGTTTGGACTGCGCCTAACCGTATACACTACGGCCATAGGCTCGATAGCTATTGCATAAGAAAAGATTGCCTTCGTACCTCTTTTGGTGGATCAAGCCCATGTAGTTCTATTTTCTACTCTTCTCCTACATCCAAATACTTGTTAGTACATTGCAATCATTACATCCATATAACCATTGCAACCACCATAACCAATGCAATCAATGCAACTAATGCAACCATCGCAACTAAAGCAATCAATGTAACTAATGCAACCATTACAACCATCGCAACCAATACAAGCAATGCAAATGGTAGAAGTAGAAAATATTATTACTACTCATCCATCTTTGCAAATCATCATATGAGGCAACCACAACAATAATAGCATATAGTCATCAAACACCAATAATATCCAATACAACCCCAATCAATCAAATAAGAAAATCACAACATAAATATACTTATATATATTATTGATTATCAACAGTAATAATACAATGTAAATGTAAGTATAAATCATCCAGCGTATACTAATCACTTGACAAAAGTAACACAATCATCAATATCATCAAATACATACCAGTCCAGTCAGTATTAGTCACACAACATCCATCATCAAATAACCATAATTAAGTATCCATCGTCTAGAAGTAAAAATGGTAGAATATCACATCCACATAGTAAAGTGATTCCATCATTGTAAAAGAACATACAATAATGAAAATGATAATTTATCACACATTACATCCATTCAAAACATTATATTTATGACCATTTTTTCTCTCATGTATCAAATCATTTTATTATTGTTTATTATAAAAGCATTTATTTATTTGATTCTAAAACAATAATAGCTTCCAAAAATGATAATATGCGTTAATAATCCTTAATTTCCAAAATATTACTTTAAATACCTCAAGACAACATTATTCAATTTTGAAAAACAATTTACGTCAAATTACTTTCAAAACAATGATATTATCACTAAACACCAACACAATAATAATATTTCAAATCATTTTTTTATTGTTCATCACTTTATTATTCTTTAACCTAAAAATAAACACGTTTTACATCAAAGTTCAAAATCCATTTGTTATTACTATCCTCCTCCATATATAATAAAGCTTTTTTCCAAAAACAACTACTGTTTACTCGAACATCTAAGGTTAAACACTTCTTAAAATTGTTTTATTACTAACCTCAAAGTAGAAATAACAATAGCAAAAAAAAATTACCACATATATTTAAAAGTTACGTTATTCTTATTTTCATTAAGAGACATTAGCACACCTTAAAATCCTTAAAATGCCATATATATAATATGTCTTAAAAAAATACTGAAAACCACACAATTAACTTTGGTACATATCCTCTTCTACTTTTTGCAATAAATAATTTATCTATAAAATACATTTATTAACTTTTGAAACAAGTTATTACAATAATGACTCATTTAATTGACTTAGGTATTGTTACACCCGTTCTTATCATGAACCACAGTAAAAAGAAACAGATAGTACTTAAATTAAAGAAAGCTACTCTCATACCAATAGGGTCGAGCAGGAAACAGACCTAAGGTCACGACTTCTAACCAGACCTAAGCACTATCAACAAGGGGAATGCTGCAACAAGAAACTACGCACACATTTGGAAAATAGATCAGAATGCATTTGCTATTTCCAGGAGCAAAGACCAAACTGGATAACCGAGCTAAGGCATAAAAGCTAACACATGAGGTCTTAAGATCAACTATACTCACATTTTGTCAAATGTCTGCAGGAACAGGTCTGCACAAGCATATACCGGGGGAACCTAGATAGCGCCATACAGAGCTGAATGCATTCCAAAAGGGGCTATATATAGGGTCACCTAGAATCTGCTTCAACACAAACTCAACCCCATAGATAAACAATAAATATACATACCCAATCAGCCCTCAGGATAGAATGGGAAGGAATACTCCATTCCGACCTAACATGGTGACGAATCAAGCAAAGAAGGTGAGGGCTACAATGGGGCATCACAGTTTGAACACCAGACAATAATTACCCTTGCAACCATTCTTATGCATCAACCATGTGATAAAGCCCTAGGGCAGTCTCTTATCATTCCTTTTGAAGTCGCTTGCCATTTCATGAGGGAGGATGCTAACCTAAGCAGACCTAGGTTTCCCGCTGAACTTTTCAGGCATCCCACTTCAAATTTCCATGTTCTCGTCGGTATTAGGATTTCTCATTGAAAATCCATCAATAATCCAAGTACACAATACAAGCACCATGGACGAGCAACAAGTGAAAAAATCCAAGGGCGGAGATTGAAGAAAAACCTAAAGGGCAATTGCAACCAACAACACTTTTCATACTATAAAAGGAAACACGGGGAAATGAAAACGGAGATCTTCTTTTCAGAACCTTTTCTTCTTCCTAAAAAGTAAAGGAGATATTATATGCCTTAGAGGCCATTGTAATCATTTTGTACAAAAATCTCGAAGATATAATGAAAAACCCTATGGACGCATGATTAACATTAATCCAAACCACGTAAAAAACTCCGTGTCATTTACTTTCAATTTTCTACTATTTAGCTTTTAAATCACTTATCACTTATAAAACTTTTCGACATTTCAACAAATAGTTGAAGTGCGACTACTCGACTATGTAAGTATTCAGCAACACGGTCGCTTCTCAAAGGTGAATTTAACGAAGCTTAAATTCGCCGATTCTTGATCGTGGGGCGACTAGTCATAAGGTTGCCTCATAATCAAGTTAAGTGCGGTGAAACCAAAAAACTTCACCAACATTTTTGGCACTAGAAGGAGGGCCTGAACCTCCGCCCCTCTCTTCTCAATTTCCAGCAAAACATTCAATTCCATCTTCCATTTTCCTATCACCCATGGCTTACTACCCTTGCTTGTCAATCATGTAGTAGACAAGCGGCCATGGCATTCTCAAGAATGAGAACGGTGAGATCGGTCAAAAATACTGGGTAGAAGGACTCAATAAACTGTGGTATGTAGAATCACATTTAACAACATCTACCAACTGTCCTTCGCTCCCCCCTGTCGATCAACGACTACCGGGAGAACGTAGACACGCAGGTACTTGTTGATCTGGATAGCAATCAGGTTATGACATGGAACCCAAAACTAAAATCCAGGAACCACAGTCACAATAACATCTTTATTTCATAGCCATAACCTATAACGCACATCTCAATCATTTCAATAAGCAGCAAGCTGAAATGATTGAAATGCACATGGATTTGAAATATTAACCACTACCACCTCCCTACCAAAGTCGAATTTAGATGCTTATACATGGATTTTTTATGATCCTCTCTCCAAACTAGAGAGGAAGATATGTCAGATAGATAGCCGAGGTCGAAGGCGGTATGGATTCAAATTCGAAGAGAAAAGCTGGCGCCGGAGCAGCAACTACAAAGACAGGCGCCCGACACTCCACTGAAGAGCTTGGACTGCAAGCAACATGTCCTCCTCCATCTATGTAGCACTATTTGTAAACTAATAATAATAATAATATATGATGTAACAATGTATCGATATGGTCATAGGGATACTAAACAGGCCGAACCGGGATAAAAATCTTTGTATTATTTCTCTATAAAAAGAAGTTATATAAGCACCTTCACAATTCACTGCCAATATTCGCTGATTAAGCTTAACGCAAGGTCGGTAGTAAAACGGCAATCTCAACAATAACAACAGTGATACTGGCCCAACACACGCGACTTGCATCAATGTGAGTTCGGCTTCTCAGCCAAAATATTTTGCTGGATAGAATGAAAAATTTCCCTGAACTGCTATGAATTTTTCTATGATGACAATCATAAGGACCGATTGTAGGGATATTAGACTGCCTGAACCAGTATAAAAATTATTTAGGTCATTAAATTCAACCTACCACACTGGATGTATGGATATTAGTTGGCCAGAACTGGTACAAAAAAAACGTGTGCATGCGATAATGGGTTGTACAAGCACGACCTGACTTCTCAATCAAATCCACTCCCTGAATGGGAAAAACATGCTAAGAGCATAACAACTTACTCTTCATAGCTCACTGCCATAGTTCATAGGTATGATTTCACTTATGAACAACAATGGCAATCTCATAAATAAGAATGGTGATACTAGAGAAGAATGCGGCTCAGTAAACATATGACATTAAGCCCTCAACTAAGGGGGCAGGTCGTACAAAACTTGCATCTAAGGATAGTTCGTCCCCAAAATAGGGGACATGTCAAACGGATATACAGTCAAACATACGACTAAGGACATTATGTCCCTAAATACGGGGCATGTCATATTAGGTATACAGCCAAGTAAACGGCTAGGAAGACCCCTCTCCAAGCAGACAGGTAATTCATGTATGGTCCGTAGCTAAGTCAAAAAAAGATCATGCACTTCAAAAGGCCATTAGAGTGCATTTGCAATGCAAGGAAAGTTGCGACCTATCGGGTGATGTTAGGGGGCATATGCTATTCCAGGAGCTCATCCTAGACTTGGAAAGAGAGCACAGTACATGATCTGTAACAAAGAGAGCCATCGGTCAGGTACAAATCTAGTTGCTACTCAAAGTTCGCCAGGTATACTTCAGAAAACTGGGTTATCAATACATAGTTAAGAATCTTTTATGCCTACCGAATATAATATTATCTAATTTTACATACACTCACATAATCTACAAAACATTACAATCTGGTTCAAATTACAACAATAACTAATAAAAATTAAATTACGAGTCTATTTTAAGACTGGGCACGATCTCTTTATGGCATTGCGGTCTACTAAAGTACAATGCTACGAGCTAAACTATCTGCTAAACGAAAAGCAGGAAGTTAGTTTTCCAACTCAGTATTCATGACTGACGATCGGAAGCGAGAAACCATATAATAAAAGGAGCTGTGGTAGGTAACACAGGGATCATAATTGGCGCTGGCCCAGACGTTTTCATAGTTTGACGATTTATACTCATAATCGACCTTGTTACACAAGGACAAATTAAGTCAAGGCAAGAAGCATCTAAGAACGTTAATTGCACGTTATCGGCCAATTTCTGCTATTTTTGTTTTCACCTTCTCTTTATGAAGCTCATCTAAAAGAGATGCCCTATCCATCCCACCTTAAGAAAATGCGATGGAATCTAGCCGGGCCTCACACTCCAGGTTATATGTCTTGCTCTCTAAGGCATTTATTCACCTCATAGCTACTTTCCTAACCCTCTCAAGTTTGCTCAAGAGGTGCCCCTTGTCTTTTCATCATCTCTGGAGAAGTGGCCGAAGAACTCATCCTCAGAAGATAAGAACGGGGAAACCCGAGTATTTGGCATCCCTAACTCTCTCTTAAAGCAATCTTCTAACTCTTTGATCTTGGCTTCATAATAACCCCTCACATTGTTCTCCCACTTAAAAATTTCAATTAGGTCAACCCCTAGATGGGCGCAAAGTGACCGCATCTGATGCGAGAGGGACACTTAAAGCTAGAGTCACTGGAGAGCTTTTCTCTGCACTCATATGCAACACTATCTCTTTGTCCATCTCCACAATCCTTTTCCTTAGCTTCTTGATTTCATCCATATATACGGCCTCGTATATGTTCTCAGCATTCTTTAATAAATCTTCCAGCTCCACTATTCTGAGCTGAGCGGAGTCTAACTTCTCTTGCAGAGCAGCTATCTCTAAATCCTAAATGAAATATATAAGCCAAAAAAGGACGAGTAAGTCCACAAATGCCAAAAATCAAATAACAATGTAAAGTAAGAAAAATAGGACTACTTAAAAGTTCTTAGATTTTCCAGGAAGAAATATTATACAAAAATTAATTTCTCAATCAAGTTGAGTATTAAAAAATTGTTTTCTTTATGCTAAAATTTTAACGATAGAACATTAAACTGAGAAACATTAGGAAGAGGTGGAGCCGTGTTAGTTACAAAGGTCTGTCAGGGGTCATAATGGGCTTCTGCCCAAGGATCCTTAGCCAAGTCAACTGTCATGCAAAAGCCCACTTTGACATTTAGAATTTTTTTATCTAATATGGGGTAGAAAAGCCCAGAATGTCTCGAGACCATTTGCAGTAACGCCTTAGGCTTCTTACTCTTAGCTCTCTCTTGCTCGAGCTTATTTGAGAAAGAAGCAAATCTACCCTGAAATGCCAATAATGCACTCTCGAGCTCGCAGACCTTCTTTATTGCCTTCCTTCTTGTGTTATTTAAGGCCTCTATTGGTTGAGCCTTTTTTCTCTTATTCTCATTTGGAAAATCACCAAATAATCTCCTACCAATAATCTTCCAATCATCACCATGAAGAAAGGAAGACCCAGAACCGGGGGGTGGAACAGAAGCAATATCTAAGTAGGACACCTTAGTCATCTTCCTATGTTCTGCAGCTTCCAGCTCACCTAGCAATTTAGCAATCTCCGCAGACATATCCTTCACTTGCTTCTTGTACTGTGCAATTTCCTCTCTGTAACAATATCATAAAGTTCTTCTCCCACCTTTATTGTCTCCTTTATCCCATCAAGCTCTGATGCGGCATCTTCTGACCATGCTTGAAGTTTCCTATTGCAATCATATTGACATTCGAGCGCATTTTGAGCCCTTGCAAGCTCTGCACGGCTAAACTTTAGCTCTGTCTCAAGCCTTACAATGTCATATCTGAGTTAAGCAACATCCTCCTCGGATGCGTCCAAACGACGGATACGATTGACATTAAGAAGAGGTCGAAAAGAACCAAACCACAGAAATGAAATTTAATTGCATAATCAATGCATAGCAGATTGGATGTCAACGTTAAAACATACTTGATCTCACACTTGGGAATCAAGTGTATATTAATAAATGTGAAAAAGTCATTTGTTGATCAAGTTTCTAAGCTTAAGTCTGAACCACTCAAGATGAGGACTGTCGGGGGGATGAACCATTCTCTAATGCATACCTCCATCGATGCAATACGAAATCACTAAAGGCCTCCTTTTCTCGAACTACCTAGTCTATTTGGGCTAATAACCTCATAGTTTTGTTCTTAACATCCGCGTAAGTTCTATCTAATTCATTTTTGCATCTAGCCGTAGCCGCGGTGCTTCACGCAAGGCAATCTAAAGTCTATTTTCCAAGTCTAGCATTAGTGTCTTTCAATTGTTTTGTGAACACATTCTCCTTAGAATACTAAAAAACAACGAGAAAAGCGCGATTACTCGCAAAAACAATATAATGAACACAATGTTTCATTACAACCGAAATAAACTTCAAAAAGTATTAAGTACAACAAGACACAAAAGATATTCAAGACTAATCATCTAAGTCTATCAAGGAAGTTGAGTTAACCTTGTTCGTAGTTTGGTTTTGCTCATCAAATTGCGGGTTTTCTTGATCCCCATCAGCCTCTGCCCTCTCCTCTTGATAAATATGCTCAGAATGGTTCGAGTTAACATCCTCTTCCTCAACCTTCCTCCTCCTTTCACCTACCCTGATAATATGCAAGGATCGAATCCACCACAGATTCTTTCTTTAGGAAGTCAGGCTTAACTTCTATTCTAAATTGACGTCTGGTTGAAGCATAAAAACCATAAGTCGTATCTAAGATGACAGTGTTGAGTTCCTTTTTAGATTGAGCCACCTCTTTCTCAACCTAGGAAAAGCTTCATCCTTCTCCTTCAGCTTATGCTCCTTCGAAGCCCGAGCATCCTCAGCAGCCTTAACCTCCTACTTGGCCTTTTCAACCTGCTCACGAAGCATTTTTGCCTCCTCCACTGTCTTAACCTTACCAGAACCCAGTGCATCCTTTTAGTGTTGGTCGAGGCAAGGTCAGCTTCAAGCTTAGCCACCCAGCTCGAAAGTAAGGCCTGCACACTCCCTGATTCACATGCCCTCATCATCGAGGCTGCAAACTACAAAAAGGGAAAGCATAAAACAATATGAATAACAAACCAACATAATACAAAGGAGAAAAAGAGAAGAGAATATGGTAACTCCCATAAGACCAGAGCTTCTCAAACTTTGACAGGATAGCAGCAGGGGACATCTTAGAGGCTAAGGTAGAAAAAAGGGACCTTGTGTAATTCTCCCTACTTCTCCATCAAGGCAGGAACATTAACTTCGGGTGCAGCTAAAATACCCACATCAGGGGCAGGATCACCCCACGAAGAAGATCCAATCAACCCAGCAGGTGCAGGAATTGGAGGAGGAATAACTCTCACATCAGAAAAGGATGGAACTTCGGACGAGGGAGAAGCAACCACTCTTTTAGAAGTACTGGGGGAACCACCAGACCCATCACGTGGCCTCTTTGGAGCCTTCTTCTTCTCCTCCTCCTCCTCCAGAGCCTTATGAAGTCCAACAATAGCTTTAGCATCCATTGAGCCTACAAATAAGAGAGATAAAAAGATTAAAGTCATAGGTATGCCGGTTCCCAAAATTTACCAAAAGCAACTTATACCTCCAGGTTCAGTCGGGGAAGGAGTAGGCCTGAATACACTACGAGAAAGTTTATGATTAGGATGCAATAAGCCGCAACCCTTTAGCTTCAATTAAGTGAATAGCCCTTTTATCTTTCCGACCTCCTTTTGCAATACCAAAAAGCCGCTACCTATGAGACTCAAACAATTGTTCATTCACCTCTGAAGAGATGATATTAACGGAATAATGATGAGAGAAAGAAGGAAATATATCAAAGTTTGAAACAAAGAAACAACAATCGGCCCACTTTCCAGTTCTACTAGGTATGTCTAGAAAAAACGAGTCCCTGGCTGAATGTAAAAGAAACCCTCATTCCCCTTCCCAGAACTTCTTCTAACCTCAAAAAGAAATCGAAGTTCCTCTCTAGAGAGATTGATGTCATTCTCAACATAAAGAACAAAAGTGGATAAAACAAGGGTATACAAATGAGGAGAAAGTTGCACCAGAGCAACATCTAGAGTATCAAACCATCGATGAATAATCAGATGCATTGTAAGAAACAAGCCACAAGGAATATGCTCAGGGGTAATAGCGATATATCCCTCCGGCGGTGTACTAATGCGTTGTGGAATTCAGGAGCTTTAACTGCATACCCAGATGATCCAAATTGATTAAGAATCCTAATGGAATCTCCTAGGTGAGTAATTTTAGACGAGGGAAGCACATAGGAAGAAGAGGAATCCATGATAAAATCTTAAGAGTTATTTCAAAGAAGAATCAAACAAGAATTAAAATGAACCTACTCTTGATCCGCCAAATTACCCCCAAACTTAGAAATTAATCTGGGAACAAATCTGTTTGACCAAAAAGCGTAAGGAAAATTTAGGGAAGATGAAGAAAAAAGATACATACCTTTGTTTGAACAATGACCGCATGATGGAAACAATCAAGTGTCTTGTGAAACACGGATTTGTGGCAGGACTATTGAGTATAAAGATTTATGAAAATCTTCTTAAAAACGAAAAGTTAGATTGAACAGTTAATCAAAGATGGCTCAGTAAGACAAACATGTGTACTAGAGTATTAAATGCACATATAACTAAAAAGAATTATTCCCAGCGTCGAAAAGGCAGATTAGACAAGACCAATAGAAATACAGACCGAATGCATAAGACGACAAGTCTACCCTGACTTACAGTTGTGCAAACTTGGAGGGCAAGTGTTACACCCATTCTTACCACGAACCACAGTAAAAAGAAATGGATAGTATTTTAAGTAAAGAAAACTACTCTCATAGCAATAGGGTTGAGCAGGAAACATACCCGAGGTCACAACGTCTAACCAAACCTAAGCCCTATCATCAAGGGAAATGCTATAGTAAGCAACTGCTGCACACATTAGGAAAATAGAGCAGAATGCATTGGCCACCTCCAGGAGCAAAGATCAAGCTGGAATACTGAGACAAGGCATAAAGACTAACACATGAGGTTCTGAGATCAACTGTATACACATTTTTTCAAATATCTACAGGAATAGGTCTGCACAAGCATATAACAAGGGCTACCTAGACAGCACCATACAAAGTTGAATGCATTCCAAAAGGGACTTCATATAGGGTCACCCGAGATCTACTTCAACAAAAACTCAACCCCAGCAATGAACAACAAATATACATACCCAATTAGCCCTCAGGACATAACGAGAAGGACTAAGCCATTCCGATCTAACATGGTGACAAATCAAGCAAAGAAGGTAAAGGCAAGAATGGGGCATCACGATCTAAACACCATATGACAATCACCCCTGCACCTATTCTTATGCATCAACAATGTGGCAAAGCCCCAAGGTAGTATCTTGTCATTCCTCTTGAAGCTGCTTGCCATTTTAAGAGAGAGGAGGCTGACCTATGCAGACTTGGGTTTCCCGCCCAACTTTTCAGGCATCCCACTTCAAATTTCCATAATCCCGCAAGTATTAGGATTTCCCATCGAAAACCCTCATCGATCTTGGTACAAAATACAAGCACCATGGATGAGCGATAAGTGGTAAAATCCAAGGGCGGAGATTGAAAGAAAACATTAAGGGCGATTGCAACCAATAACACTTTTCATACTATAAAAGGAAACACAAGAAAACAAGAAAGGGGATCTTCTTTTTGGAACCACTTCTTCTTCCTAAAAACCAAATGAGATATTTTATGCCTTTGAGGCCATTATGATCATTTTGTACAAAGATCATGAAGATATAATGAAAAACCTCATGGATGTAGGATTAACATTAATCTGAACCATGTAAAAAAAATATCTATTTCCTTTGCTTTCATTTTTCTACTATTTAGCTTTTGACTTCTGTGCCTAAAAAAACATTACTGAGTTTGATCTCCTTTTGACTTCTATGCCTAAAAAATAACTTAAGTCACCAAGATCCTTAATTGAAAACTACTCATCTAGATACTGAGTGACCTAGTTGATTTCAGTTTCATCATCCCCTATGATAATTAAATCATCAACATATATTAGAATGTATATACTTGAATTTTTATTAAATTTGATGAATAAAGAATTATCTGATTTGGTGCACTGATAGCCTAAAGTAGATAATGTGGTTTTCAATCTATCAAATCAGACTCTTGGAGCTTGTTTCAGACCATATATGGCCTTATTTAATTTACAGACAAGGTTCATATCTTTCTTATACCCCTGAGGTTTCTCCATAAATATTTCTTCCTGTAAAGTACCATTTAGAAAAGCATTATTGACATCAAGTTGCCTAATATTCCAATGTTTATATAAAGCAATGGACAATACATTCTTATAGTTGTTGGTTTGACCACAGGAGAAAATGTCTCATTGAAATCAAACCCATACTCCTGTGTATATCCCTTAGCCATAAGTCTAGCCTTGTATCTGGCTATATTTCCATTTGGATTTTTCTTTACTTTATAAATCCATTTGCATCCAATTATATTTTTATTCTCTGGTGGATATACTAAACTCCATGTTTTGTTTTTCATAAGAGTATTGTACTCCTGATCCATTGCTTCTTTCCGGTTCTTGTCAACAGTAGCTTGCTCAAAAGTTTCAGGCTCTTCTAAACTAGTTATAGCAGTGTATAACTTCGGTTTGAAAATCCCACTTTTTGCTCTTGTGATCATGGGATGACCTGCTCTTGCTTATGGTCGTACTTCTTCATTTGTATTGCTATTTCCTGATTAAGCATCCTAATTATCTGAATAATTTTCACTAACTTGTTGTGGTTGCATATTTGAATTTGCAGGAGATTGGCTGTGATAGTTGGACAGCTTTGAAGATTCATGACCTGGTTGATCTGATACTGTGTGTTGAGAATCATCAGCTCCAATAGTCCTTTCAGTCTTCCAAGTTTGCAGATCATCAGTATATTGGTATATCAGGTATGGACACTTTTGGATTATATATTTTCTGGTTGTCTTTATATCTGAATTGCTAAAGGGAAATACCTGCTCATTAAAAACAACATGTCTACTAAAATATATTTTTCCATCATCATCAAGACATTTATAACCCTTTTGATTTGTACCATGCCCTAAGAATGTACATGGCTTTGATCTGAAATTTAATTTATTGATATTATATGGTCTCAAGTAGGGAAAACATAGTCATCCAAAGGTTCTCAAGTATTGATAATCTGGTTTAACTCCAAATAATTTTTCTATAGGAGATATTCCTTTGAGAACTTTTATTGGTAATCTATTAATTAGATATACTACTGCGTTAAATGAATCAGGACAAAAATTTAATGGTAAAGATGCTTGTGCTAATAATGTAAGACCTGTCTCAACTATATATCTATGTTTTCTCTCAATTAAACCATTTTGTTCAGATGTATAGGGACATGTAGTTCTATGAACTATTCCCTTTTTATTGAAAAAACTACTGAGTGGTTTATACTCTGTTCCACCATCAATTTGCATGATTTTAACTTGACAACCAGTTTTCTTTTCAGCTTGAGATATAAAATGAACAATAACATTACATGTTTCAAACTTTGATTTCATAAAATATATCCATGTATGTCTGGAAAAAGCATCAATAAAGGATATATAGTACTTGTAACGTCTAAGTATATTGGAGTTGGACCTCATAGATCAGTTGAACCAATTCCAATGGTTTTGAGTACACAATTAATGAGTCACTACATGCTAATTTGTGACTTTTACTCATTTGACAATGAGAACATATATATGGTAAAGCTATATCAATAAAATCAATTTTGTTTTCACTGAGTACTTGTTTAACTACATTTGCATTTGGATGACCAAGTTTATAATGCCAAAGATCAAATACATCTCTATTTCTTCCTGACTGAATAATTTCAGCCATGTTACAACACTGTTGTTTTCTTACAAACTTGGTTGAATTAACAAGATTGAATCTGTACAATCCCCTCACAGCATCACCCTGTAATAAATTTTCTTTAGTTAGTATGTCTCTAACCAAACAATAATTTTGATAAAATTCAAAATAAACATTATTATCTTTAGCAAATTGTGATACACTCATGAGGTTTTTCTTTGTCTTTGGCACTCTCAACAAATTATTTAAAAATAACTATATTGCACCTTTGATTGATGCATTTCCAGCACGAGTAATACAAATAGACTCACCATTTCCCATGCAAATTGTTTGTTTACCTCTGTACTCCTTATTTCCAAGATTCAAATTATCAAGATTGCTTGTAATGTGATTTGTAGCTCTTGAATCTGGGTACCGGCTTTCATCATGTATATGTTCTGACTTTGCAGTGACATCATGATTGGTTGCTCTGTTATTATCTACTTGACTGTTTTTGTCTGATTGCACTTGAGCCATATTGATACTGGGATTACCACTTCTCTGATTATTTTGATTTTGATTAGACATGAAATTAGGATTGAATCTGCAGTAACACTTCATTATTGTATGACCCAATTTTTCACATATTTGGCACCTTGGTCTATTGTTGTTGTTGTTACTCCACCTTCCTCTGCCTCTAGATCTATTTGAGTAACCACCTCTTTGATAAGATTGACCTTGTTTATTGAAATTTGGACCTCTGCTTTTATTACTTGTTGCATAATTGATTGATAAATCTGAATCTTGTGGTTTCTTGTGATCTATTCTTACTTCATGGGCAAGTAGAGTTGAATGAACATACTCTATAGATCGTAAGGTGAGTTGAGATGACAGAACTGCTACAACTGCCTCATACTCATCACTAAGACCATTCAAAATAGTTAATACTTGTTCAGTTTCTGTAATCTTGTATCTAGCAGCCTCTAACATATTACATATATTATTAACCTATGCCAAATATTCTCTCATTGCCTAATTATCCTTGCTGACACTTTGCAGTTGTCTCTTGTAATGCATAATCTTTGCAGCTGATTGAGTATTGAAAATTCTCTCCAATGTAATCCAAATTTCATTGGCAGATTTATAGCCTATTACTTGAGATTTTGTATTGATGGATGATAGCAACCAAGAACTTATTAATCTATCTTGTCTATAATACCTTGTGTATTCTTTATTACTAATCATCTTACCTTATTGATCAGTAATGAATCTTTAGTGGATAGAATTAGTGCTAAGAATAAAATCTTCAAGCCCATATTCTTGTATAACAGTTTCAACTTGAAGTTTTCATAGAAGATAATTATCTTCTTCAAGATGGATGGTAATTAGCTGACTTTGGGGGCTAATGACAGTTTTGATCAACTTTTCAGTTGCTTCAACTGTTTGTTGTTGAGGATCGGTGTTATTATCAGAAGTTTCAGATGCAGTATCTCCTTCAGCCATGAAGAAAATAGTGAAAGAAATAATCAACTTGAGGAATCAATATCTTGCAGATACAAGAATGCTTGATTGCAAACTGTTCGGGTGAGTTGCAGCCGAATCCAAATGATGAGATATAATCTGATGGATTCTTGGTAGGGCAATCACTTTCATTCTGTTATAATTGCCTTCTTGTTTTCTAAAAATGACATTCTAAAATGCTTCTTGCAACAGAATTTGCTTACTTTCTTTATATAAAACTTGTTGCAGCCAGAAATTTGCTTATTTCTTTGGCATGACACCTGTTTTATAAGCAAATTCAAATATATAAACCCAGACGATGAAAAATACCTGATGGGTTTTCAAGAAATCAAATGATGAAACTGCTCTGATGATTTCTTGAATATGAAAAAAAACTCTGTTTTCAATTGAACTACTGAAATGCTTCAAAACTTGATTTGATGAATGTCGTTAGGCATGTTGCAGTGGCTCCGATACCATGTTAATGTTTTGATGAATGGTGAATTTGAGATTTGATTGTTGTTTGATCAGTTTTGATGATTTGTAATGAAGATTGAAAATTTTGAAAATGAATGCAAAAGCTTTTTGTTTTCATTGATATAAAAAAGAATACAATACAGTCTTTATATATGTTCGTTACAACATAAAGACATTCGGGCTTTTAATAACCTAGCCCATTACCAATATAAAGTAAATATCAAGAGGAGCCTTCAGTATCCATATGGTGTGCTATCTCATTTCTTATACTTAAACTAGGATTCAACACTTGTTCTTTCATCTATTTTAAAAGGTTGTATCTGTTTTTTTATTAAGTAATAAAATATATCTTCTTTTTTGTTTGACAACTTTGAGCCACCCTTTTTGTTTTAGTTTGTCCGGTTGGACCCACTGCATAATCCATGTCACTAATGCAGGATACTGGTACCTGTAGCTGAATGGCTGCCGAATACTACAAGCATATTGTATTCAGTTTCTCCACTTTCTGTTTTTTACAAGAGATTGGACTTGGTTAATATGAAACACATATCCTTTGAATTGTTATGTATAATTACAAGGAAATAGCTATTGCATTCATTCACAAATTAGTAATGGAAAAAAAATAGAGATTCCCATATATTATTTGTTATGCTTATAATTTACTTATATACTGTGAAGGTAGCTTCACCTAAGCTCTACCAAGCTCAGTCACTTTAAGAACAACCTTGGTGCCTAGCCTACTTTGCTTCCAACACCGACCCAATGTATTTCATTTCAGTTCACTTATTTTATTTTATTTTATTTATTTTGTTTTCGTTTTCCTTTCTAAGGCGCTCATTATTGCATTACACTATCTGCATATGTACTGCTGTCATAATGCAAGTGGCTCAATTTCTTTTATCACTTATGGTTTACTTAAATAACTTGTTGTTAAGTGTTGCTCTCATTGTGAGTGTGTGAGTTGAATAATAAAGTCTCATATCGCAAGAAATATGGTGCATAACATGGTATATATGTGGGATTAGTGGCATGTAACATTGGGAATTCCTTTTGGTATAAACAAATGTTGCCAATAACATATATGTGCTCGTTCTGAAAGGCGATGAAATAGATGTTCAATCGGGATACTAGCACATCGGAAGCTTCATTAAGGTGGTGCCATTTCAAAACAATAAAGCGTGTGTTTCTGGGAATGCGTTGGAGTGCCAAAATACAACACATGTGACTGACATATTTTTGATGGTGCATATGAAGTAAAATGATACAAGCACCTTTTAGTGCACCCACTCCAATTAACTCCTCAATTATATACTATTATCCGTTATGTGATAGCTGATATCAAGCATGAGTATACTTACTCCAGGTCTCTAGGGCTCATCTATATAACTAGATGTGTATATTCTTATGCATCCATGTAATGTTTACCTTGATATGCAAGCTTTGGTTGCTGATTTTGAAGTTTCAGAAGGTATATATTCAAAGACCTGTATTAAGAAAATTGATTCCGTGTGTCTTTGGTTAGGAGAAACTGTGGTGCTTGAATAGATACACATGCTCTGTGTATGTGTTTGTGTGTGTGGTTATTTATTCCGTATGTTGATATTATCCAACTCGGTTAAATAAAACAATCAATTGAGCTGTACAGGCTGCAACTCTTCTAAAAAAGAATTTGGAAAATGCCAAAGCTACGTTTGAAGTTCATCTTGTTGATCTGCAGTTTTTAAGGCACCAAGTGACAGTAACTCACATATTTCTATTTTTTAAGCTCCTTTCGTTTCTTGTTGTACTACCGGTGATTATAAAAGCATTCCCTACCTAGCAGGTTGTAAAACGTCAATTCTCATGAAACCAACTAAAAGCCAACCCCAATGGGAAAAAAACACAAACATCCTTAACCCGCTAAATTAAAGCCGGTTAAGGAATGTGTTGTGCCGTTGGATTGCAATCCGCATGCTCACGGCAAATTAATCTGAAACGCTCCATTGCAAGACTTTTATAAAGCCGGCTAAGGAAACTAAAAAAAAATGGTTTTAGCCGGCTATAATAAATCCGGCTATACTTAGCCGGCTAAGAAGCAACCCTGAAGTGGTTAATCAACCCCCTTTAAGGGGTCGATTGCTTTTCAACCGACACACAGTTGGGAATGCTCTAAGGTTCTCAACTAATTCTTGTCCTTTTCCCTTAGTACTAATAACGTTTTCACCCTTTAAAATATTAATAAAATATTGTTCTCCTATGTAAATGTTTTCGAACTTTTTGAAAGGTTTAAAAATATATATGGAATTATCAAAAAGCTGATCTCTTTTCTGAAATTGTAAAATGATGTAACCATGTTTTCAATTTTGAAATTTTGTATTTTAAAACTTGTTTTTTTAATGTAGAGAATTTGAATATCTTTGGATTTTATATTTATGTTTTTTTGAAAGTATGAATTCTACAATTTTGAGAATTCAGATGTTAATAATTTTGATATTTAAAATTTTAATTTTTTCACTAAATAATATAAGGTGAAACATTATAAAATTATTACGGTCAATAAATAATACATAAACAATGTAACCAATATAATATTTTCCCTTAACAAATCATTTCCTTTATCCAATTTGTTTTTCCCTTTAGCAATGCTTTTTTCCTTATTGTAGTAGTCATGTACCTTTGAATGTATGGCATTTTATAACTTTTAGGTTAGGGAACATGTATTAGTAATGGACAGTTTTTATATAAGTAAAATAATATACCGCCAAGAATATTGGGTAGTGAAAAATAATTGTTTTTTGTTTCACTAATGTGGAATAATCTAAGCCAAGATCTAGATTTACCGATTGAACACCTCTCAATTCAATAACAACAACAACAAAGACATTATTCCCAAACAAGTTGGGGTCGGCTAGAGAGGGAACCCAAAGCTAAATGAAAAAGTCAATTTAAAAGTCATAACAACAACAACAATAATAAAAACAATGATAATAATAATAAAATAAAGTCAAATAAGTAAACAAATAATAATAATAATAAATAAGTAAAATAAAAATAAAGATAAATATATATATATATATATATATATATATATATAACCATGATGTTGATGATAATACTAATAGTAATAATTGTACTAATAGTAATATTGACTGAAGACCAAACACTACGTCTTAGGCTCCTATTCACTAGTCTCATAATCTAAAACTTATAACACTACCCCTAAACCAACCCTAAACAAAAAAACTCCTAGCTCATGGTTCTGGTAGGTGGATCGCTAATTTCCACGCGCTCTTGTCCGACACCAGCTCTTCGGTTATATTTCAATCCTTCAAGTCCATTTTTACTATTTTCTCCCATGTCAACCTTGGTCGACCTCTACCTCTCTATGAGCATTCGGCGTGGCCTATAATTCCAAGGCACACAGGTTCCTCGAGAGGTCCGTTGGAGATATCCAAACCATCTTAAGCGGTGTTGGACTAGCTTCACCTTAATTGGTATTACTCTAAGTTTATCACGTATATCATCATTTCTAATTCGGTCTCTTCTAGTATGACCGCAGCTCCATCGTAGCATACGCATCTCCGCTACACTTATTTTCTGGACGTGTTGGCTTTTAGTAGGTCAACATTCTGCACCATACAACATCGCATGCCTGATTGTCGTTTTGTAGAACTTTCCTTTAAGCTTTTGTGAGACTTTCCTATCACAGAGAATGTTAGACGCTTGTCTCCATTTTACCCATCCTATTCGAATTCTAAAACTAACACTTCATCAATCTCACATCATACTGCAATATTGATCCTAAATATCGAAAGGATTCCTTTTTGGGCACTACTTGTCCGGCCAGAGTGACATCTCCATCCTTTGACATGACACCCCTGAACTCGCATTTAATATACTTTATTTTAGTTCTGCTAAGCCTAAAACCATTTGATTCTAAAGTTTTCTCCACATCTCTAGTTGTCAATCAACCCCAATCCTACTTTCTTCTTTTAGCACCTCTCTATCCAATAGCAATTATTTACTACTCAACAATAAATAAATAAACAGAAAATAAAGTGAGACGATAAAATTTAACATGATTCGGTCTAATTGATCTACATCCACGGACCTAACAACTCACTATAATTTGAAGAGAGTACAAGAGATTTTCTTATTACATGATTATAGCTGCCAAAGTGGAGCAAACAAAACTAAAATCTTTGTAAAAACCAGAAGAGATAATTTTTGATGATGATAAAATGGTTGAGATTCCACTGCTTTTATATAGGTGCCGATGGAGCATATATTAGGATATTCAAATTTCTTCCGAAGCAAAATATGTGGTTACTTTTGATTTTGATTAGATTACCATACCTAGTATATCTCCACATCATAAGCTTTTGATATTTTCTGATATTAGCTTTGACTTTGTATGCAGAAACAACTTTTGAAATAAGTAAGTTAATTAATTTATTTCAAAACACTAATTTGCTTGTAACTTTCACACATGAACTCCTTTTTGCAAACTGTGTTATTCATCACGTCCCACATTATCTCCTCATCAAAATGAGTATAATATTGTATCACTTATTTTCAACACTCCACCTCTATACAATATTAATGCATCTCTTTTTATCTCGAATCAACTAGTGACTACTAGTTGTTGAGTCAGCGCTCCATGGTGCTAAGTAGCTGTATACAAACTAATTAAGTTTGAGCAATGCTTAAACTTATCTTTAGGAAGTGACTTTGTCATAATATCTAAAGGATTATCCATAGTACTCACCTTCACCAACTTGATCGTTCTTCGTTCTTCCTCTAGCATAAGAAAGAATCCTCTGACATCAATGTGCTTCATCCGAGAACTATAGGTTTGATTTTATATAAGATGAATCGCGCTCCGACTATCCAAAAAAAGCTCTATTATCCACTGCACCATTGAAAGATCATCCAACAACTAAAGTAAATACAATCCCTCCTTAGTCGCTTCCACAATCAATATCAACTCGGCCTCGGTAGTCGACAAAACTATTATAGATTGCAGCTTTGATCTACAAGAAATCGAGCCTATGCCAAGTGTAAACACATAGCTGACACCGACTTCTGCCCATCTCTATCCCTAGCATAATCTGGATCATAACAGCCTCTAAGAGAAATATCACCATCTACTCCACCATACAATAAGCTAACTGAAGAAGTGCTAAGAAGATATCTAAGAATCCACTTCACTGCTTGCCAATGCTCTTTGCTTGGGTTAGACATATATCGACCTTGAGGTGCGAAAAGTTGTAGCGGAGATATATCGGGGATATAGCATGATATAGCGGACGACTTTAAAAAGAGGAATGATGAAATTCTACATTAAAAAGAGGAACAAGTATTACTTATTATTTCCCACCAAGAAAAACAAGTTATAATAAATTAAAGATAAACAAAGTTGACACTTAAAAAGTTAGAACAAGTTATAATAACCAACAGCATATATCATTGTTACATCAACTTTGAAGATACCATAAAACTTAAAAGCAAGACATCAAGCAAAATGCTTATTTGTTGGAAATGGGGATATAGCGGGGCAACAAAATCAGGGATATAGCGGATTATTGCCGCAATATCGAGGATAATAGTGGATCCGCTATATTGGGCCGGTTTATAGGAATATCGTTGCCCTAAAAGTCCGCTACGGGATATATCGGGGAATTGACTGCACAGATATCGACTCACAATACCCACTGCATATGCCAAATCTGGTCTAGTGCATACCATAGCATACATGAGACTACCAACAACACTAAAATAAGGTATATCAGCCATATACCTCTTGTCTTCATCCGATGAAGGAGATAAGCTTTTCGACAACTTAAAATGAAAACCTAATGGAGTGCCAACCGGTTTAGCTTTCTCCATACCAAATTGAGCAAGGACCTTCTCGATGTACTGCACCTGAGTGAGTCTCAACTCTCTTCGCTTCCTATCTCTGAATATCTCCATTCCTAAAATTCTTTGTGCTTTTCCCAAATCCTTCATATCAAACTCCTCACCGAGCTCCGCTTTCAATTCCTTAATTCTGACCATACTCCGAGATGCAATCAATATATCATCAACATATAACAAAAGATATATCATATCTCCATCATACCTCCTGAAATAAACACACTGGTCTTTGAAGCTTCTAGAATATCCCTTTGAAAGCATAAACTTATCAAATCTCTTATGCCATAGTTTAGGAGATTGTTTCAGTCCATATACAGATTTGTTAAGTTTACAAACATAATCTGGCCTACTACTACCAATGAACCCCTCGGCTGCTTTAATTAAATCTTCCCATCTAGATCATAATGCAAGAATGCAGTTTTGACATCTAGTTGTTCAAGTTCCATGTCATGATAAGCAATTAATGCTAAGAGAATATGAATGGAGGTATGCCTAACAACTGGAGCAAAAATATCATGATACTCTACCCCTTTCTTCTGAACGTACTCCTTTGCTGCTAACCTTGGTTTATATCTGAAATCTCCATTGCAGCCGTCTTTCACTCTATAGATCCACTTACATCCAATATGTCTCTTGACGGTGGGAAGAGGCACCAAATCCCAAGTACGAATTTTCAGCAAAGATTCAATCTCCTCATCCATAGAAACTAATCAACTAGAACTGTAAACTGATGCAATAGCTTCTCTATTATCACTGGGCTCATTATGGACAACATTTAATGCATATGTTGCCTTATCATCGAAGTTAATGTCTACGATGCTCAATCCAACAAAATCATCAAGCCACTTAGGCTTCCTTCTTTGTCTAATAGGCCTAGTCTCTGCACGAGCTCCATCTTGAATCAATCCTCTATACTAACATCATTACTATCCTCATCAATCACGGTGCCATCAGAAACACCATTTGAATCTCTATGGAAAGAATCAGAAGTTGACTTGCCTTGTGCTTGATATTCTGAATCTGTCCTCATATTGTCATCGGACGAGGAAAGCTCCACCTTCAATATAGCCTTCTCATTAAAAGTCACATGCTTGTTGATAATAATTTTCTTGCTGATAGGACACCACAACCTATATCCCTTCAATCCTCTTCTATAATCTAGAAAGATACACTTGCGAGCTCTAGGTTCTAACTTTTCTCTGCTCTCATGTAGATAAGATGGACATCCAAACACTCTGAGAAATGAATAGCTAACAGGCTCTCCTTTCCATACTTCTTCAGGAATTTTCATATCTATGGCAGTAGAAGTTGTGCGGTTGATGAGGAAAGCCGCCATAGATAAGGCTTTAGCCTAAAATCCCTTCTTCAACTTAGCAGTCAATCTGAGGCAATCATCGGAAACACCATTTGAACCTCTATGGAAAGAATCAGAAGTTGACTTGCCTTGTGCTTGATATTCTGAATCTTTCCACATATTGTCATCGGACGAGGAAGGCTCCAGCTTCAATATAGCCTTCTCATCAAAAGTCACATGCTTGTTGATAATAATTTTCTTGCTGATCGGACAACACAACCTATATCCCTTCACTCCTCTTCTATAAACTAGAAAGATACACTTGCGAGCTCTAGGTTCCAACTTTCCTCTGCTCTCATGTAGATAATCTGAACATCAAAGCACTCTGAGAAATGAATACCTAACAGGCTCTCCTTTCCATACTTCTTCAGGAATTTTCATATCTATGGCAGTAGAAGTTGTGCGGTTGATGAAGAAAGCCGCCATAGATAAGGCTTTAGCCCAAAATCCCTCCTTCAACTTAGCAGTCAATCTAAGGCAATAAGTTCCCTCCAATAATGCATGATTCATCCTTTCAGCAACTCCATTAGACTGAGGGTCGCTAGGTGTGGTGTAATTCCTCTTAATGCCTTCGGACTCACAATAATCAATGAATTCCTGTGATACAAATTCACCACCATTATCTAAACGAAGAACTTTCAATTTCTTTCCTGACTACTTCTCAACCAAAGATTTCCACTTTTGAAACCTAGTAAAGGTTTCACTCTTAGACCGTAGGAGCTATACCCATACTTTGAGAGAGAAATCATCTATAAATGAAACGAAATACCTGGCTCCACCTAAGGATGGACAAGGAGAGGGACCCCACATATCTGTGTGAACATACTCCAAAATAGCCTTTGCTTTGTGCTCTCCTGTATCAAAACAAATCTTCATGTACTTTCCAAGAACACACTCTTTTTGCAAAAGCCATGCTTTGAATGTTGTACTCGATCAATCAAACCTCGCTTTCTCAACTCATCCAAACTACGTTCGCCAATGTGACCCATCCACAAGTGCCACAATCTGAAAGAATCTGAATCAACCAAAGTAACTGAAGCTGATTCACCAACTACGGTAGTGCCTTTCAATAGATAAAGATTTCCTACCCTCACTCCTTTCATAAAAATCATGGAACCCTTCGATATCTTCATTTTCTCTCCCTCAACTACAATCTTCAAACCAAGCCAACTCAAAGCCCCAACAGAAATCAAGCTCCTTCTCAAGTCAAGTACATGCCTAACATCAGTAATAGTACGAACAACACCATCAAACATCCTGACCTTCACACTACCAACACCAATAATACGGCAAAAAGCATCATTGCCCATCTCCTCAATCAATCTGACGGTAAGTGAAAAAGCAGTTCCTTTCAAGTGTCATATGACAGGATGTGCCATAATCAATTAGCTATAAGTTGCACTTCCCTAAAGAGCCAGATGCTGTAAATACATCGGTATCACTCTTTGTATCTGATTTCTATATAGTAGATTTTGAAGCTTGCTTTGGTTCTTTTCTTCTTCCTTCGAGCTTGGAACATTAAGCTATAAAGTGCCCTGGCTTTGTACAATAATGGCAAGTCAATCCCTTAGGCCTCCTAGACTGAGACCTTGAATTACTCGACCTCCACCATTCTTTGACTTGCTTTGACTTTTACCTCTTTGAAAAGATAAGCCCTCAGTATCACTATCCAAACTAGTGCTCACCATTTTACCTCTCAACACTTCATTACGAAGGCCAACCTTTACATTATATAGGCTAATCTTACTGCGACCATATATCATGGAATTAATAAAAGCATTATACTCCTTAGGCAAGGAACATAAAAGGATCACTGCTTGAGCCTCATCAGTAATACCAACTTCCACTGCCTTCAGGTTCATAATCAAAGTGGTCAAAGCATCTACATGCTCCATAAGATCGGCTTCAAGCTTCATCTTAAACGAATAGAGTTGTTGCTGAAGAATAATCCGATTAGTGAGAGTATTGTTTTGATATGCATCAGATAATGCATCCCATAATTCCTTCACCATCTTCTTCTATGAGAATTCTCTTAGAACTTCATCTGAAAGACTCAACTGGACGGTTGTAAAAGCTTCTTCTTCCATCTCTTCCAAAACATTGCTCTCTAGATCTTTCAGTTTATCCAGCTCAGAAATAATATTAAAAGTCTCCTCTTTTTTCAGTACGGCCTCCATCTTCATCTTCCATGTGCCAAAATCTCAATTTCCATCAAAGTGTGTAACAACGCAATTACTACCGGATGTACCTATCTTCCTCGAAGCCATATATGCTCAAATCTAAAACAAATCAACTAGCTCTGATACCAATCTATAGTGAATAAAATTCATTTTTTCTCGCTAATGTGGAATAATCAAACGTTAAGATCTACATTTTCCAATTAAACACCTCTCAATACAATAGCAATTATTTACCACTCAACAATAAATTAAAAAAACATAAAATAAAGGAGGACGATAAAATTTAATGTGGTTCGGTCTAATTAACCTACATCCACGGACCCAACAACTCACTATAATTTGAAGAGAGTACAAAAGATTTTCTTATTACATGATTATAGCTACCAAAGTGGAGCAAACAAAACTATAATCTCTGAAAAAGAACTAGAAAATATCATCTTTGATGATGATAAAATGGTTGAGATTCTACTGCTTTTATATAGGTGCTGATGGAGTATATATTTAGGATATTCAAACTTCTTCCGAAGCAAAATATGTTGCTACTTTTGATTTTGATTGGACTACCATATCTAATATATCTCAACATCACAAGCTTTTGATATTTTCCAATATTAGCTTTGACTTTGTATGCAGCAACAACTTTTAAAATTAATTAATTTTTTATTTATTTCAAAACACTAATTTGCTTGTAACTTTCACATTTGAACTCCTTTTTGCAAACCGTCTTCTTCATCACGTCCCACATCATCTCCTCAGCAAAATGAGTATAATATCCTATCGCTTATTTTCAACATATTGGACACAAAATATATCCATTATTAGGTGAGGAAACATATTGTTTAGTTGACTGAACTTTATATAAAAGATTTATCCATTATTAGCTAAAAAAACTTATTGCCAAGAATACTGTTCATAAAATATATCCATTGTTAGGTGAGGAAGCATACTTCCTTATACGAAAGATTTATCTAGTTGTAAACTTAGTCAACCATGGGATGCTAGAGGCTATATATCGTTGACTAAACTAAAACAATAATTATAATGGAAATGATGACTAGAGCGGAACAATAATTAGTTTAATGAAGGATTTGCTATATATGTGTGTCATTATTTTGCATCCTAATTATTCCTTTTACTTTGCTATATAGGTACACAAAACTTCGATTTGCTATATAAAGATTGGTAGCTAAAATTGCCGATCAAAGGTTTGTTTTTATGCATTTAAATATCTATGCTATCATGGAGTATATTTGTTATATATGATATGAATCCGATCTTGTTTTAATTATGTAAATATATATTGAATTGAAGTGTGTGGAAAAACACCAACCGTGTAAAGGAGATGCTGTAGGAATTTTATGAACCCCGATAAGTTAACAGAAATTAACTAAGTTGAAATTTTATAAAAATTAACTAAGCTACAAAGATTAACCAACTTTTACAAAAACTAACTATGTTAAGCAAGTTTTATTGAACTTAAACACATTTATTAAGTTTTACAAATTTTTAACTAAATTAACTAAGTTTAATAAAGAAATGACTAAGTTTATGAAAAATAATTAAGTTTTATACAACTTTTACTAAGTTGACTTAAGGGTCATAAAAATTAACTTATTTCTGTAAAATTTAATTAAGTTATCTAAGTTTATAAAATTTAACTAAGTTAACCAAATTTTATAAAAAATAAATACATTTTAAAAATTATCTAGGTTTTATAAAACTTAAATAAATTTGTAAAATTAACCAAGTTATCTAAAAATGTAATTAGTTAACCAAGTTTTATATTAAATAATTATCATAATATGAACAAAATTTTAGAAAAATTAAATAAATTAAAAATTAACTAAGTTTTATAAAATTGGCTAAATTTATAAAAATGAACCTAATCTATAAAAATTAACTAATTTTTATATAAGTTATTTTATAAAAAATAAAAAGTTTGTAAAAAAATTAATTAAGTTTTAAAAAATAACTAAAAAGGGTAAAAGTGGAATCCAATGCACGAGGCTCCCGCACGATCGATAGCAGGCTCTAGGGAGGTCGGTAATGTACGCAGCATTTCCTTTGCATTGTGAATATGCTATTTTCGGTCTCGAACCTAGACGCCCAGATCACCATGTGGGTGACCTAACCGTTGCGCCAAGGCTCCACCTCTTTTTAAACAAATAATTAAATTTATAAAAATTAAATAGGTTTTAAAAAAATAATTAAATTTGTAAAAATAACCAAGTTAATAAAATTTAACTAATTTTTATAAATGTTACCCAAGTTTTATAATTATTTGACTAAATTATCTAAGTTTGTAAAATTTAACTAAGTTATATACAAAAATTAACGGAGTTCTATAACAATCAAAGAAGTTTTCAAAAATTAGCTATCTTTAATAAAAATGTAAATAAATTAACTAAGCTACTAAAGAATTTATTATGTTTCTTAAATATTTAGTTAAGTTTCTAAAAATTAACTAGGTTATATAAACATAAACTAGGTTTTATAAAATTTAAATCATGAAAATAGACATAGGGAAGAAGTTGCAAAAAAATTTAGTCTCAAAGACAACAAGATTGTTTTTTAGTTTGAAGGACACTTTTTAGTGTAAATAGGAAATGATAGTTACAACTATCATTCTGTGATTTATACTAGAAAGTGTCATTCGGACTAAAAAACAAACTTCATGTCCTTAAAACTAAATTTTTCTTCAACTTTTTCCTTGAGCCTAAAAATCCCAAATTAAATAAGTTCGCAAAAATTAGTAATATAAATACACTACAGGAAAAATCATTATTTATAGCACTGAAAATATTCAAAACATAGCATTTTAATGGCAGTTGCTATTTTTTTCAACCAAAAACAATTAAAATGAAATAAAAAATATATTAAATTGCTATATGTTAGTAGGGAACTTATTTTAGGAAGTGGGCTCAAAATTTATTTTCGCGGTCGCTTGTTTTCTTTATTCTTTCATTCATCTTCCCCCTTTTCCTGAAAAAATAAACCCTAAAAAAACTTGTATTGTTCGTTTGTTACTCTTGTATTCATCAACGCACGTTCATCTTCACTTTTGCTTAGTTGTTTTTTAAAATTCTTCTTCTATTCAAACCATGTCAATTTGTTTTATTTAGGAAAATCATTTTTGAAGTTGGATGAATTGTGCTCCTAGGAGCAGTCCCACCTCTAGTTGCGTTGTCTCGGTTTGGGATACCCAGTTTGAACGCAAGGTAACAGAAGATGTTTGTCAACAGACTAAAGAATATCCAGAGACCAACGGTCGAAAAATAACTTCCATGGCCTCCTAATTATTTCTTCCTCGCGATTATCTGAGTTTTTCGCCTTCGCTTGTTGTTTTCTGCTCGTTTTAGTGCTCTGGCTTCTCTGCTGGTTGTTTTTCTCTGAGGCGACTGATCTCTCGGCTCTCGTCACTGTCCCTCTAGGGTTTGGTTTTATGGATTTGGGGGTTTTCCTATTCCGTGGTACTTTCGCAATTTCTTGCCCTTCCTTTGATAGCATTGCAGCAGCGCTTCTAGAGGTGGTGGCTCCTCCTATTTCGGTATGCTTCTCCAGCTCTGTTTCGATTGAGGTTGGGGTATTCTCTGTTAAGGCTTTCTCGATACTAGCTCGGTTCAAATTTCTTGTGGTTGATGGGTGTTTCTTGGAATTGATCCCCGATTCAAGTGCGTGTTTATCGGTATCATCTCGAGGCTCGTTTGCTGCTTGTTCGAGCCCGGTGCCTGATAATCTGCCTGAGTATAGGGCGTATTGTTCCAGTTTGGTTTGGCCTTTCGGAGGTCCAGATTTCACTTCCCGTTTCGCACCGAGTCTTTGCTATGGGAATTTGGTTTCTGATTTGGCATCTTGCCAGTCGGATCTGATTTTTGGTTCGTTTGCTGATGATTCTGTTAGTGATTTCGCTGGCAACTTGGCTGTTTGTGGCTCCAATACGACCAACAGCCGAGAGTTCACCACTCGGTTTGTTCCGCAACTGTCGTTTGTTGGGGCTGCTGCGGCTGCTGGCTGCCCGGTTGTGACTTCGTTCGTTTTTGGTACTATGGGTGAGTTAGGTGCTGCCTATGCTCTAAGGGAGATGGAGCTTTCCACCTGTCCTCTCCTAGCTGCTTGGCCTATGGTTGCAGTGGTGCCTAGCTGTGCCCTTTTGGCTTCGGCCGAACCTGCTGTGGCAGTTTTTGACAGCGTTGAATCGGTTTTGGCCACTGACCTTTTGGTGCTCTCCTCTATGTCATGCCCGCAATGTGTGATGGATCCTACTCCGCCCGTGCAGGTATGTGAGACCTATTGCAGACCGGTATGTCCCCCGTTCTCCTGTTTCCTTTCCGTAGTTATTTGTGATTTGTCACTTGTTATCTGGTTGTCGACCGATGTGGTCGGCCATTGTTGTTTGAGCATTGACACTTGTCCGTGTGTGCTCCCTGACACTGCCGTATCGTCTGAGATCGGGGGTGTGTCAGGTCACTTTTTGTCGATTGCTTCGGAACTGTTGGGTTTTGTTTCAAAGTGGGGTGTGTCAGAACCAAAGAGGGATTCTATCTGTTGGGTTTTGTTTCTGAGTCACTTCGACTCCAGTTCTGTGTTGCTTGTGACTTGGTTGCTTTCTCGTTTCCCGGTATTGATAGTATTCTGTCGGAGCCATCGAACAGCTCAGTGGGCCTGGAGCGATTGGCGAGGACGGTATCCTATCTCCTTATCTGTGCGTATAGTGATCGTCTGTGATCACTATACGGACAGCATGGGATACTATCAGCTTTCGGCGCTCCGTTCTTTTGGTCCCGCTGCTTGGTGCGCCTCGCGAATCTTACCTACTTTGCGGGGCTGTACTCTTAGTGACAGTCTCGTTTTGGTAAGATTCCCACAGCAAGATGGGACGCATCCAGATTGCTCCCTTACACTTGACCGGTTTTATTTCTGTCTCCCCCGTGTCGCTCTTCCTTTCCGTATTCACCCGGATCAAGACCAGCAGTTTGTTGAGTCGGGGGTACCAGATGCTGTTATCCCTTCCTCCTCCTACATCCACTTTTTAGCGGCTCCTATCTGCCCCGCTACTGATCGGATCAGGTGGCAGTATACAGTTCGTCTGATTCGCCTTCCCTACTGCTTACGATTTTCTTCTACTCTTTCTGCTCCTGCTGTTCCTTCGGGTCCATCTTCTTCTTACTGCTCAGCAGAGTGCTCCCTCCTCTCTTCTTCATGCTCTCTGTCCATTACCATCCCGATGATGAGTAAGGCAGAAATTGCGCTTCTGAACGCGCGCCTTGACTGTCTGTCCAGGAACTCTTTTACGGAGGTTGCTGGGGCTTCTCGGTCGGCCTCGACCGATAGTGAGGAGTCCTTTGTAGCTTCTTTTGAGCCCACGGTTTCTTCTGTTCGTCTGTCCCGTCGCAGATTTCGTAGAGTTCCTTCTACTCCTCGCACCATCCGTACACGCTCTATAGCGGCGTCCGAGCAGGTCGACAGATCTACTCGACACTCTCTGTATCTTGTCTGAGCTACCTCGGTCATCCTGCTTGTTGTGGTCTGCTTTATCCTTTTTCTGCTATTTTCGTCATGTCGAACTTTCTCTTCTGGAACGTTCGCGGTATTGGCAATGATGCATCTTTGGCTAGGCTTAAACGCATTGTCCGGAAACATTCGGTGGGTTTGCTTGCTATTCTGGAACCTTTTCTAGATCCGGTGGGCATAAACAGTACCGTTTTATCTTTAGGTTTTGGCGGGGGGTTTGCCAACGTCTCGGGTAAGATTTGGATTTTATGGTCCAAATCCTATTCGGTCCACTCTATTTTTGACTCGTCTCAACTATTCTCGGTAGCCTGCACTTCTTCTTATTTTGCTTCACCTTTTCTGTTTTCGGCTGTGTATGCCAAATGTGTCCGTTCGGAGAGGCTATCTCTTTGGACGGACATTTTAGGTCTCGGTTCACTGGGCTTTTCTTCCTCCGTGGTTGGCGGCGATTTCAATATCGTCGCATGCCAGGCAGAGAAACGGGGTGGAGCAGCCATCAACCGTCTTGCGATGGCGGATTTTAACTCGTTCATTGTCGGATCTGGTCTCTCCGAGCTCCCGTTCGTGGGATCGGCGTTCACCTGGTCTAATAACCATGTTGGACCTAGTCGTATCTTATCCAGGTTAGATCGGGTCTTCGGCTCGGAGGATTGGTTTCGCTTACCTTTCTCCTTCTCGGTTGTTCATCTTCATCGGACCTTTTCTGACCATTCTCCTCTGTTAGTTCGATGCTCTCCTTTCTCTCTGTCGGGGCCCTCTTCTTTTCGCTTCCAAAGTATGTGGAGATCTCACCATACTTTTCATCAAGTGGTAGCTGATTCTTGGTCCGTTCCCATCGTTGGTCCTCCCTGTTCTGTTTTCAGTCGCAAGCTGAAGCGCCTCAAGTGCAGTCTTAAGGCTTGGAACACGAACGTTTTCAAGAACATTTTCGATCGTGTTTGGTCTGCCGAAGAATCTCTTATCATTGCTGAATCTTTGGTAGACGAGTCTCCGTCTTTATCCAACAAGGAGGCGAGGGCTTCTGCTCAATCCTTCTTTGCTTCGGAACTTCGTATTGAGAATGACTTCCTTCGCCAAAAGGCGAGGGTCAAGTGGGTGGTAGAGGGCGACGCGAACTCCAAGTTCTTCCACTCTCTTATTCGGAAGAAAAACAACCTTCTTTCCATTCGGGAGATCTTGCGCCCTGATCTATCTTTGGCATCCTCGCCTGAGGAAGTCAAAGATACAATTGTGACTCACTTCCAATCCTTCCTAGGATCGCCTTCGGTGGCCGAAACCGACCCTTCTCTTTTAGCTTTCATTCCCAGGTTGGTTCTCACGCCAGAAAGTGATATCCTTGCGGAATTCCCATCGCCTGAGGAAATCCGAGCTAGCGTTTTCGCTCTTAGTAAGGATAGTGCTAGCGGCCCTGACGGGTTCAACGGTACCTTTTACCGTTGTTGTTGGCCAATTATCCAGGCTGACTTCTGTCTTGCTGTCCAGTCTTTTTTCGCCGGTAGTTTCCTCCCCTCTAGCTGGTCATCCACCAACCTTTTTCTCATCCCTAAATGCGACCTGCCACGTTCCTGTGGCGACTTTCGACCCATCAGCCTTTGCAACTTTTCAAATAAGGTTATTTCCAAGATTTTGGCTAGCCGTTTGGCCCCTTTCCTTGAGCGTATTATCTCTTCGTCTCAAGCAGGTTTTGTTAAAGGGCGCTTAATTTCCGACAATGTCCTGTTGGCTCAGGAACTTATTTCCCAGATTGACCGGAAAGTGCGGGGCTCTAATGTTGTCTTCAAACTGGACATGGCTAAGGCCTACGATCGTATGTCGTGGTTTTTCGTCATAAAGGTTTTGAGAACTTTCGGTTTCCCGGAAACCTTCATTGACCTTGTTTGGAGGCTTATCTCCAACTGCTGGTTCTCTGTGCTCATCAATGGTTCGGCTAATGTGTATTTCAGGGCTGGGCGAGGTCTGCGCCAAGGAGACCCGCTCTCGCCTTCGCTTTTTGTGATTGCGGCTGAGGCTTTCATTCGCGGCCTACATACCTTAACGATTTATAGTCAGATTCAGCGTTTCGGGATTCCTAGGGGCTGTCCTCTCATTTCATCTCTGTCGTTTGCTGATGACATTGTAATCTTCTCTAACGGTAGTCGCTCCTCTATTCGGAGACTCCTTAGTTTCATTCATCTATACGAGAGATCCTCCGGTCAGCTCGTTAACGCTTCTAAAAGTTGTTTCGTCCGTGCGAAGGATTGTTCCGCCTCTCGATCATCCTGGATTGAGACAACTTCTGGTTTCAACGAAGCCACGCTTCCTTTACCCTACCTGGGTATCGTTCTGTACCGTGGTAGGAAGCTTAACGCTTATTTCGACCCTTTAGCTGACAAGGTGAGGGGTAAGGTCATTCGTTGGAATGCGGCTCTTCTTTCTCAGGCTGGCAGACTGGTTCTCATAAAGTCTGTGTTAGATTCGATGGGAACTCATGTCTTTGCGACTATGACCCCAACCTCCTCTTTCTTTCGGACGTATCGTTCTTTGGCCTCTTCCTTTTTCTGGGGCAACAAGGTAGACGATCGTCGCCATCACTGGATCTCGTGGGACACGGTTTGTCGCCCCAAGAACGAGGGCGGATTGGGGCTGCGCAACCCCAAGGATATTTGTTCTGCATTCGCTTGCAAACTGTGGTACAGATTTGGTACTAACGACTCTTTATGGTCCTCGTTCCTTCACGCTAAGTGCCGTAGGCTAGCGGGCTCTAATTATTCGGGTTGTCCGTCCTATGCTAGCGAGACTTGGAAGCACATGCAGTCAGTGAAATCTTTATCTGATTCCCATGGCGGTCTTTTAGGCTGGGACGGTGCCCCGTTTTCCATTCTCAGAGCGTGGACTTCGATTAGAATTCCTTCCCCCATCCGTCCTTTGTTTTCCTTCATTTGGGATTCTCGCTCTCCTCCAAAAGTTTCGACCCTGATGTGGCGTATCCTCCATGATGGCCTTCCATTAGACGAGAATCTCCAACGGATAGGCATCCCCTTAGTTTCCCGTTGCAGTGGCTGCGACAGTGGGGAATCAGAATCCTTGAACCATTTATTCTTCGCTGGTTCCACAGCCAGATCTTGCTGGAACTTCTTCGGAAATTTGGTTGGTGTTCGAGGAATTACTAGATCTGTTAACGATCTACCATCTACCTGGTGGTCTGGGAACTCCAGGAAATCTCTTCGTTCGATCATTCATCGCTTGATTCCTTGTCTCCATTGCTGGCACATTTGGTGTGCTCGGAACAAGGCTATCTTCGACAGTTCTCCTATGGATCCCGTGGTCATTATTCGGCGCGTCAGGAATGACGTATTCCTTGCTTTCCAAGGTCGGCCTTTCAGGGGGCGCTTGAGCCCCGGTATCCATCACCTAGTGGGTCTCCTGTCTATTACTTGTGCGCTGAGTTCCGCTAGAACCGGCGTTGGTTGAGTGATTGATCCAAACGGAGCGTTGGTCCTCATCCGACGTTCCTGACTCTCTCACCCCCCCCCTGTTGGTTTTGATGTGGTTGCTAGTTTTTTCAGGTTCAGGTTTTGTAGGGAGTTTTGGTCGTTATCTTTGGCTGGGGTTGTTTCCTTCGGTTGCACTTCAGTTTTCCGATCTTCTTTTCGGCTGTTGGAATTCGGAGCTCATTGGGTCTTGTTGTTTGGATGGTTGGGTTTGCTTGAGGCCGCTTGTTCTGGGTCTCTAGGATTACAGTGTTTTGGCTTGCGGATCTCTACTGGTATTATCTTCCTCTGTCGGTGGGTGGTTTTCTATCTGGTGGACTGGCCTACACCTTTTTGGTGTAGCGGGGATGATGGTTGAGCGGTTGTTAGTTACTTCTTCTTCAGCATTGTCTTATGGTGCTGCTGTTAGCTTAGCTTTTTCTTTTTCATCTGTGATTTTCTTTTGTTTTTTTCGAATTGTGGGAGGCATATTTTGTATGTCTTGCCGTGTTTTGTGAGCCGTTGGAGAAAGGCTTGTTTCTCCTTTTTATAATAATTCTAGTTTTTTTTTAAAAAAAAAGAAAAAAAAAAGAAACAGAAGATGTTTGTGTTATGATCATTCATTTATGTTACATTATGCTAACATATCAGCTATTTTTAGTTGTTTCTTTTTTCTTGGGGGTTCAATCTTTGTAGCTTGGATGTTATCAAAATTTTGACAATCGTTATGGATATTTTTAGCATTTTATCATATTCTATATGATTTCCATTTAAGCAACTTTTAAGCTATTTTCCATGAGTTTCTATACAAGGTCAGTTTATTAAATGTACGCAAAAATATTAAAAACTTTTAACCTCATTTTTCTATCAAATAAAGCATGATTTTGTATTAATTCAAAATCAACATAGGATTATATAGCAGATGTTTTTTTCCCATTTATTTGAATATTTTCATTCAAATGTTATTCAAAAATGAGCTTTAATCTGATTTTTTTTCTTCCATTTGTATGATCGATAAGTCAATGAGAAGTAGCTGATGATCTTTCATTTTATTAAAAGGTTTTCCATTGATAACAAGCTAGACTACGAGTGTTGTAAATTTTCTAATTCTTCCTATCAATTATACCTTTATGTTCCTTTCAATCAATTTTATCACTTATAAATCATTTGCTTTGTGTGTAGGGCTGTAAATTTTGTACGAGTGTCCGATGTCCGTTCGTGTCCGTAACTGAAATACGTCCGTCCGAGTCCGTTCGATTTTCATTTAGGACACGAGCTAGGACAATAAAATTTGTACGAGAAAAAATATTGTCCGGTCCGAGTTCTTTCGAATTCGTCCGAATTTTTTATAGTTCAGTATATCTGATGGAAATTCTATTAAACAACATAAAATTTGATGTAAATAACATTGTCCGTCCGTGTCCGTTCGGGTCCGTGTCCGAAAAATGTATGTACGAGTCCGTCCGATTTTATTTAGGACACGAGCTAGGACAACAAAATTTGTACGAACATAAATCTCGTCCGGTCCATGTCCGGTCCGATTTTATTTAGGACATAAACTGAACACACCTCCGTCCGGTCCGGTCCGACCGATTTACACCCCTATTTGTGTGTCCCATCCATACATCTCTTTTCTAAAAAGGATACTAGAAAATAACAGAAACAAAATGAGCTGAGAAATCAAACAAAGAGGACATAAAAGATATATAATTTGTTGATAAGTGCTTCTTAGTAATAAACGAAAGTTAACGATGATGATATTTAGGAACTTGAACCATTGTTTCGTAAAGAACTTGCCTTAAATATAGAGGTCTAGATCATTCACTAATTACATTCTTTAATCTGTTTTCACTGTACTCTTTTGTGATAATTTTGTAGAATAAATTCTGTACGTTTTTATAGTTTATTAGCTGTGATGTCATTCTGTAATTTTATTTTTTATAAACTAGGTCTTACTAAAACATATATCTAGTCTAGGAATTGTATTTATGTATACAAAGCTTCTTTAATCTTGATTTTTTTCCTTTCTATATTTCAAATTTGAATGAAAATGCATTTATGTGCAACTATTCGTTGTTAAATTCAGTTATTTTGTGCTATTATTACACTAATGAATATTACTAGAACTTATCCTATATTATATATTATGATATCAAGTTAACTGAACAATGGTTGATATCTAATTTAGAGTAGTGTTAAGGCAATTTGTTAAGCCATGCTTAGACTGAAATAACTATATAATAATAAACTAAAGAAATTTTATACCATTTAACCCGTTTTATCTCTCGTATCCATTTTTACCTTTAAATTTGCATTTGAACAGTAGAATCAATTATTCCTACATCATTGTCAGTATTGTTAGAAATTGGAGTTATTACTCCATATTATATTTAATAACTATTTATAGTAAATTGGAGAAAAATATTCCTTAACCGATTAAGAAGTAATCGTTTGATCACTTTGACTTCATAGAACATTGGTGCTATCTTACTATATTTTCATTTTGTTAGGATATATTGACAGACCAGATAAAAGAGGTGCTCAAGAAATCAAAGAATCCAAAGATTTGTCTAAGAAGACAAAAGAAATTTCATAAGGTTTGTTTTGTTCTCACGTTATAAATATTACTTTAGGATACTGGCTAGTTTTTTTCAACAAAAGACATTGTATAAAAAGATAAATAGTTATTTTATGGAGTATACGTTGAGAAATATTGTGCCACAAGGCAATGAAGTACTTGCATAAGAAATATTTAATGCTTCCTTTATCGTTGTTGTACTTGATGCTTGATGTGCAGTTATTTTGACAATATATTATATTTCTATTTATGGCATGCATATTATTCTTGGGTCTCTGCTTTATAATTGAATTGTAAAGCGGGTCGTTTGGTCAGTAATTATAGAAATTAGGTTATTACTTCTCTAGCATCACATCCAACAATTATTAATTAGCATTCGTCTACTCATTTATTTTTAATCTTTAAAATGCGATAACGTTTTGTAGTCTAATCTGATTTAAGAAAAATCATAAATTTAATAAACTTTTCAAAGATATTCATTGTTGATATCTAAAAATAAAATTTAAAAATAAATAAATTTACATATCAGTTTTTAACTGTATTTTAGTAATGTAGTTAAAAACTGCATTTTTAATAGTGCAGTTTTTAACAACACTATTGCAGTTTTTAACTAGATTTTTAAAATGCAGTTAAAAACTGCACTATTAAATGCTAGTCACGCAGTTATAACTGCATCACTAAAATTCAGTTTGAAACTGCATATCTTGGCTGCAACTATAATTGCATCAGTAAGATGCGGTTTTAACTGCATCAATTGTTATAAAATTTTCAAGTGATATAATTAAAATATATGATTGCGTTTTAAAATTTTCAAAATTTCAAATTTGAAAAAAATGAGTTTTGAAATTTTGATTTTTACACATTCATAATACCTATCATTGGAAAGATAATAAAATCTGTGATATAACGATGAAAACGGTTTGTTAACCTGATGTTTCTAGAAAAAATTATTTTGTTTTAAAAATTGATAATTAATGAGGTGCAAATTTTAAAAAAGAATGTGAGAGTAACGGCCACATACGAAAGAAATGCATCCGCAGGAACCTATTTACATAAGTTATTCGTAGGGATGTTTTGTTCATTTTAACTAAGAACAGAGACTTGTAGTAAAAAGACCCTTTGATAATATTATAATAAAGGTCATGTCATATTAGTAATATTTACCATTTTAAAATATATACCATTTTCAAATAGTTTCGGTAGCCACACATATGTTATTTATTTGCATATCATCCTTAGATGCTCCGCTTCTCTTCTGCACAAGGACTTCACTTTACAAGCTAAGAATATATTTTCAGGTTATATTTTTCACTTTATGCTTCCTCCTTATGGAAATATTATTTCTTTAATATGCTACCATATTAGAAAGCAAGTATTAGAAAGCAAGTATACATTTACCTTCTAATTTTACGACAGTTATGCCATGTTAGATTTGATATCAGGACCATGTAGGAGATAACCTATTAAGTTGAACATGCTTAATTTAAAAAAAAAAATTGTTAGGATTTTCATCTTTTAAGTTGCAAACTATCTGTTGATCAATTGTGCAAACTGTATACCAATTTGTTTGGTATCTTTGTTGTTGAAAAGACCTCAAGTTTGCTCTCGGGTACACCTAAAACATGTACCTTATGCAAGTCTCTCTTTGACATAACCAAAACAACGAAAATGAATATCATTACCTTTTCTTCTTCTTAATCTTAAGATTATAGCAAATCGAAATTGTCTCATAAATTAAACCATAAGCGTAAATCAGTGACCGCATTTACATGAATGAAATAGTATTTCATGTTATACTTGCATCCTTTATTTGCATAATGTAGTGCCATATTTCATCTTAGCAAATACTTCTCTTTTTCTTTTTACTTAATCATTAATGAGCTTTTTAAGTACAAAGTTTGTGCATTCAAACAAGACCTTGGAAATCACTACCCGAAAATGATACTAACATACACTGTGAGCACTTCGCCTAGTAAAGAGAAGGAACCAGCTGGAATGTTAGAAGATATTCTTTTTTTTTTTTTTGAAACAGAATTCAATAGGCCCAGGCCCAAAAGAAAAAGAAAGACCGGGTAAACTACCCGTTACAACCAACCCTTCTACACTTATACCCAACTCACGAAAACAAAAAGACTCTAGGTTAAAACGCCGCCACAAATCTTTTAACACAAAAGAAAAATGGCCGAACTACTCAAATTTGCGATTCACATAAAATTCAAGGAGGCTTCCAGTCTTGAGTCTTAGCAGGAGTAAGCTCGCCTCTGTCGCCATTGAAATTAGCAAACTTTTGGTCTTTGAGATCTTTTGGTCTCTGGTAGCTGTTGTTGACTTCTAAACCAAGTTGGAGGTTAGAATTATGGTGAATCTCGCTGCGTTTGCAGTTGATTTGATCTTCCGATACCATCTGAAGATCACCCTTGCTGTAAATCTTGTTCCTTTCCGCCACTATATCTGTCTCCTTCTCCACAGTATCCGAAAAGTTGCTGCTTTCCCCCTTTTCCCATTCAGATATGTGATATATTTTGCCATTTATTTTACTGATGTAGTGATAATTGTCGACCATAAGGAAATTGGTATCTAACCGATTTGTTTTATCATGAATCAAGGGAACCATCAGATTCAATGCCTCTTTGCACGTTGCGCGGTAATTCCTGCCAATATCAGGTGAAAAACAGTTATTATATCTCTTCTGAATATTATTATTACTATTATAATTTATATTTGAGTTCAAATTCTGTTTACTTCCCTTGCAGAGACTTGCTTTGGTATTGGGGTTGGAATGGCCGCCTCCAGTGCAAGCGGTATCGACAGGAATGGTTTCCCTTCCCAAATGAGAATTTCTCAAATTTGAATTCTGAGGATAATAGCTATGGAAGAAATTATTGAGCTTCCCATTTTGTAAGTATGATTCAACTACTCTTTCTGGATTTTGAAGATCATTATTATTGTTTGAGTAGAGATGGTGCAGACGATTTCTTTTGCTGATGTCTTTGTGAAATAAGATTTTGAAATTTGCATCTATGGATTTCCAGATTTGAATAGCATCTGATTCTTTTTTGGAATGCAGTCTAGCATTTCTTTCTTTCCATATAAAGTATATTACAGTAGTGAGCATGATGCTGGCTTCAATAAAAAATTTTGATTTGAATTTGAGATTTTCCCGAATGAAGTTGATACTTTCCTTGATGTTTTGAGTTGAAATATAGTTGTTGAAATTGAGCTTTCTTTTGGCAATATACCATATATGCCTAGAAAATATACAATCAAAGAAAAGATGATCTGTTGATTCTTTTTCATTTTTACAAAGAAGACATTCTGTTTTGTGGAAATTGGTACGAAGGGCCTAATTATATGGCCCATTTTTTTTCCAGAACACGGGTTTGAAATTATTATTTTCGAGGACAATTATGTGCGGCGTGCGTCTTCATCTTCTCAAACAACTACGTATATTTTGAAATCTGCCGATCTTGGAAATTGGGCGCGTGCGACTTCATCTTCTCAAACAAGTACGTTTCTTCTGAAATCTACCGATCGTGAAAATTAGGCGCGTGCGTCTTCATCTTCTCAAAGAACTACGTGCCTTCTGAAATCTATCGATCTTGCAAATTAGGCGGTCGTGAAAATTAGACGTATCTTGTTCAATCAAAGCGGTCGTTTCTTGTGCAATTGAAGCGGTCGTGAGGCGTTAGTTTCTTCTCAAATCAAAATCGACTTTAATTGTGGGAAATCGTGAGGCGATTTTCTTCATTTGGTGAGTTTATTTTTTATTTGCTGTTTTTCATTCTCAATTCTTTTTTTTATGATGTTACTGTATGTTTCTTTTCACAGGAGGCTGTTTTCATCTATTGGAGGAAGGTTTTGTTTGATGTAGTTGGAATAATGGCTTCTGAATGGTATTGTTTTATTCTTACAATCACTGTGTATTTAGCTTCGTTTGTTCTTTAGTTTGCAATTAAACTCTGATTGTTTAGATGTTTAAGAATGGTGTATCAAAATTCCATTCTGGCTCTAGTAATAATTTGGCAGCCATTGAATGTGATTATGTGTTTTAAAGACCATATTGATCTTAGTGTGTGTTTGTTATGATAATTTTTTAGCTCTTCTTTTTCACCATTAAGTATATTTTTGCAGATCATCTTTTTCACCTATGATTTTTCAACAATGTAAACTTGAATAGGTACAATCACAACGAATGTTTTTCTTTCACATGTTCCACTGTTGTAATCAGGTTATCCCAAAGAGTGATAGTGATCTCTAAAAGATAAATTGTTTTATCTTTTTCAAAAAATGGTATAAAAAATGATTTAAATAGTCTTATGCTATTAGTTTTTATTTAAGATCAGTTTCACATAGTTATATTTTTTTAATATTTTTTTACATTTTTTTTTGCAGGTGTGATTCATCTGTTATAGTTGTGTTTGATTTCAATAACAATTGTTTTAGTGCTCGTTTTGGATTGGATGCTTCTATTTCTTATGTTAGGAATAGGATTTGGGAGCAGTGGAATAATTTTACTCCATTATGCTTTGATATTTTTTATATTCGAGAATCAAAGACTACCTTTATTGAAACGGATAGTGATCTTCAAGCTATATTGATTTTGTCTTGGTTTAAAAAGGAAGAATTTTTGGTTTTTTTTCTACGGCTGAAGAATGATTCAATGGATAATTTTGTTGGTGAAAGTAGCAAGTCTGGTTCAGTTGTTGGTGTTGAGTCAAGTAATAATATGTTAGGTTATGATGATGATTTAGATTCTGGTTTTACTCAACAAAAGGATTTACATGAGTTGTTGAAGAAGAATTCAAATATGGAATTTTTTACTGGGGTTGGTCAACAGTTTGATTCTGCTATTGGATTCCGTAGAACGGTTAGTGCTTATTGTTTGAAGAATGGGTTTAAAGTACAATATATTAAGAATTGTAAAGAACGATTGACAGTTCGATGTGCTATAGATAGTTGTCCATTTAGGATTCATGCTTCTTGCAAACTGAAGCAATTGGACCAATTGTTTGTTAAAAACATTCAGCTGAATCATACTTGTGGTGGTGGATTTCGTTCACTTGGTAGTCCAACTATTAATAGTGATCTTGTGAAAAGTCTAATCTTCACTCAAATTCGTGATGAGCCAAAAAGAAAAACGAAGGATATCATTAAAAGTTTTAGAAGAGATTATGATGTGGAGCTGAGCTATTATTTTGCTTATAAGGGTAAGAAATTGGCTATGAATGATATTTACGGTGATGAAAAGAAATCTTACAATGATTTAGTTTGGTATTTGAAGGCATTGGAAAGAAATAACCCAAATAGTTATTCAAGTATGGATGTGGATTCTGACACTAATCAATTTGAGAGAGTTTTTGTATGTTATGAGGCATGTATATTTGGATTCAGCTATTGTCGTCCTATGGTGTTTTTAGATGCTACCTTTTTGAAAGGGCGAAGTGGTATTTTGATGGCTGCCACTGCAAAAAATGGAAATCAAGGTACTAATTTTGATCTTTTTTTTTGCTGTTGTATTTACTTTGTACTGTGTGCATTAGGTTCTTGTTATAAATTTTTGTAACATAGTACTGTTTCTTTAAGTGATTGTTCTAGTGAATTTTGTTATGTTCATACTGCATTTTGGTTAAGTGATTAGTCTACTGTTATATAGTACTGATTCAGTTCATTAAAGTTTCTTTTGCGTTAGGGCTTAGCATGTAAAATTATTGCAGAAAATGAATTTATGTTACTACTACATGTTGAATAAGATAAATGCATTTATCTTTTAAGATAAAGAATTAAATAACATATTAAGCCGTACTTATATATCATAGTTACTAGTACATGTTGAATATATTTATCATTTTTCTCATTATTTGAAATTCTTACATAACGTATAAAAATGATTTAAACAGCATATAGAAAAGATAATAGCATATATCTTTTAGAAGTTCTTTGTATTGTATGCATGAATTAAGTATTATATCTTTGCAATTTCTACTCTTCCTACATAGACTTCACATTCAAGTAGCAAAATTTAAAAAACAAAAGAAAAAAAGGTTGAATTGTCTCTAGCAAATTTATTTTTCCTTTTTTATTTGGGCAAAGGGCATAGTGTTCATGTGATTTTTTACTATTAGATAATACTGTTTCAAAGATAGTGCATTATTTTCAAATGTACATTAATAAACAGTGAATTATTATTATTTTGTTTTTTTCCAGGTTTTTTCCCATTAGCAATGGCTCTTGTTCCCAAAGAAAATGAAGAGTGTTGGAGTTGGTTTTTGAATCACCTAAAGAATGCTCTTAGTTGTGATAGAATATTAACTTTTTTAAGTGATAGACACTGTGGTTTATTGTTAAGTGTTCCAAATTTTTTTCCGAATAGTCATCATTCTTATTGTTTGCATCATATGCAAAATAATATTGCTAGCATTGTGAAAAGTGGAAGGGGTGTTTGGGTAGCTCATTTACTTGAGCGTTGTGCTATAGCTTCTAATCATCATGAGTTTGAAAAAGCCATGTCCAAGTACAAAGAAATTGGAGGTGCCAAAGCTATAGAGTATTTGAATGACAAACCATATGATCATTGGGCCGATTTGTTTTTTCCGGGGAAGCGATATGGTGAAAATAAGTCCAATGTAGCCGAGAGTTTTAATTCTTGGATTTTGGATGAAAGAAGTTTGCCTGTTACTGCTTGTCTTGATGGAATTAGGGTAAAACTTATGATGCAAATGTCTAATCGTAGAGAAGAGGCATTAAAGTGGACTAGTGTGCTATGTCCGAAAATGGAAGCTCGTTTGTTAAAATTGAAGGAAGAAGGATTTGGGTGGAGTGTTTCTAAATCATCTAGGTATGTATTTATATTTATTTACATGATGTTCACAGTTTCTAAAAAATGATAAATGCATTTATCTTTTTTCAACCTGCTATGTAGCCTGTGTTATGATTTCATTTTGTTGGTGTTGCTTGTTACGTATTTTCTCTTTGTCTGCATTAAAGCTTATGTTCACAGTATGATTGTTAATTTTTTTGGTTTATTAGTCTTATTTTTCACTATTAGTTCACTGCACATGAATTGGGTCTTACATTTTGTAGGTATATTTTTGAAGTTCATTCTCCGACATCTCAAAAGGTTGATCTTAAAAATCGCATTTGCAGTTGCAATCAATGGAAAGTGACAGGTTTTCCTTGTGTGCATGCTTTGAAGTGTATTTCTTTAACCAGAAATTCTGTTTATGAATATATTGAGAATTACTTTACTGTTGAGTATTATCTAGCTTCATATTCACATTTGATCAATCCTATTCCAACTTTTGATAAGGAAGCAATTGAAGCTGAAGAATCATCTACTGTTCTTCCTCCTAAGCCTGTTCGTGGAGCTGGAAGGCCTAGGATGAATAGGATTGAAGGGGCTGATTTTCATGCTAAGCAAAATAGATGTGGAAAGTGTAAAAAACTAGGACATAACAGAAGGCGGTGTTCTTTTGAATAATTGAGTTGATTGTTTTAGTTCAATGTATTTGATTGGTTGTTCTATGAATACTTTGAGTTGAATAATTGAGTTGATTTTTTTAGTCCAAAGTATTTGATTTGTTCTTGTATGAATATTTGGTTGTTGTATGAATACTTTGAGTTGAATATTTGAATAATTGCATATGTTGAATTGGTTATGATCTAATTTTGATTATTTTTGGTTGTATGAAATTATTTATGTTTAACCGTTATTTGGAATACAATGTTGTTAGTTCTGTTAAAAAAGATAAATTGATATTTCTTTTTAATTGTTGTGTATAGTCTGTTTTTAAAACACAGTCCTGAGAAGAGCTCGCACGGTGTACTCAGCTATGACCTCAGGTTTCACATTAGTAGAGTCTGATCCAGGTGTAACCATGTTAGGCTTCAACAAAGTACCTTCCATTAGGACTTTGTGCTCGTTTAGGGCCTTGTAGCATGCAGCAAGCACTATTTCAGTCACATCTGCACACCTGCCAATTTCAAGGCCATTCAATATGTTAATTAACTTTGTGGAACAAACAATATTAAGGTTCCAAATGAACAATCCAAAAACAGGAACAGGTTACTCTTTGCTAACATTTCACGCATGAAGTTTTTCTCATTAATGAGTGTTGAGTACAGCAAAAAAAGGTAAATCATGTTCTCTCATGAGTTGATTTATTGCTAATTAACAGTAGCATTCTTGCTTTTGACCCATTGATTTTGTTTAACAAGTAAAATTAACAGACAACTACCCAGTCAATGTTATGGGATCCATCAACAAGAATCTCAGATTCGACAATGGGAACAAGCCCATTTCGAACCAAATCATCTGTAAATCCACGATTTTTATGCACAACGGTAGGAATACAAATCAAACAGAACAACTGGAGATCAGTATGACTAGTATTTTGCTACCCAAAACATACTGTCAATAAAACATAAATTCGTTTATCTTTTTAACAGAGCATTAAAAACATTAGCCATTACAAATTCACTATCAATTACCATAATTTCATTATCAAATTAAAAATCAATTGTGTAAGTACTTGCTAGTTAACAATATACAAAAGCAACATAGACTGAAGTGATTATGTAGTTAATATTTCATTTTGACAGATGCATTGGTTCTAGACAGTCTTGCCTTCTTGGTTCACAATATCATAACAGTTTGACAATACATCCCATGGTACTTGGCGGACTGGAGATCGATAGCCTCTACAATCGGGGTCGTGGCATTTCTGATAGTAGCCACCTCTCTGGAAATCAACAATGTACGTAACATGATTACTTTTATGTTCTCTTCCAATTCGTTCACAATATCGACTTTTGGACATGCTATAAATTATGTAGCCATGTGCAGAAAACCAGTACCACCTTCTTATTTTACCCGAAATATTTCCATGAGAGGCAAAAGATGAAATTTTATCATCCAAAGCTGGAAAGGGAGATTTTCCTGAACAATAGGACTTGGGTATATTGCTTCCATAATCATGTAATGACTTATCTCCCTCGGTGTGGGTGCTATTATCATTGACCTCAGATTCAAAATGAAGAATTTTGCAACAGTCCAGATCCATTTTGCACTCTAATAGCTTATCAAAATCAGCATCTATTCTGCAAATAAGTGATTTGATAAACACTTGTTCCTCATTCAGATTCTTACATCCAAAGCGTCCGCTTGGCAGGAGTAAAGCATTCTTCCCTGCTTTTGATGAGAAAGGAAGACGAAAACAACGATTACGGGTATAAACTCCAGTATCAACAAAAAGAAGCTCCGTATTGTCTGATGAGCTTGAATCTTTTTTGATGTACAGTTTTTCAAACTGTGGATCACTTACTCTTAAATTTATTATGCGTGAGCATACCTCAGAGATGAATGTTCCAACATGCGAGTTGTCTTTGAAGGCAAAATTTGGGATATGAATGATCACATGTCGAGAGAACTTTTCTTCAGTAGATGAATCAAGCTCTAAAACCCAATCTTGATTTCCCTGGATTTTGTATTTGTCATTTAACAGTTTTAAGGTGATAGATATCAGAATATCTACCATTTCATCGGCATTTTTTCCAGTGTTAATCTTTTTATTGAACTCCAGATCATAATACAAGTGGCAAGGCAGTCCGACTTGAATAACCTCATAATGGTGGCGTAACTTAGGATTCATGGTTTTGTACCTTCTCCAGAACTCATCATATGTAGAAACAAGGAACCTTCTTTGTGCAGTCAAATGATCTTGGTAGCAAAAAACGTAAGTGTTTGCATGTGTTTGGACAAATCTTAAAGCTTCTTCTTGTCTAGGAAAAGTAGCCCATACTACATCTTTTTGCTGTGTAGAACAACGGAATTAGAAAACATAATAATAAATATAAAACTATAAATTATCAATAACAGATAAAAGGATTTATATTTCTTAAAAGAGCAGTAGAAACTTATTTTTAAGATCAGTTACTACAAATTCACTATCAATTACTACAAATTCACATCAAATTTTCAATATCAGTTACTACAAATTCAGTATCAATTACTACAAATTCACATCAAATTTTCAATATCAGTTACTACAAATTCATCATGTAATTCATTAGTAATTTAAAATATACTCCCTAAAATCTATGATCAATGTAGTATCAGCTTTTACAAATTCATCACCAAATTCATTATCTAATTTTTAATATCACCCATTACAAATTCATCATCTCATTCATCAGTCATTACATTTTTATGGGCTGAAGAAGAGCTGCAAAACTTGTCAAGCCAGCAGTATGGTTCGTCGGATAGTATTTGTGCAGCTATCTGTGCTCTCAATGCATTAACTTGTTCAAGACTAATTTTTTCTGTAGTCTGCATTCCTTGTGCTATTTTTTCCATGAACATCATCACAAAAATTCCGCAGTCGTACCTGTATTTCTGAAGTTTAGTACTTTGAATATAATGATAAAACAGATTATCTTTTCTTTATTTTGATAATGAATTGTAATTAGTATTATGTTTATCTAAAACTAGTATGTGAGAAAATAATATTATCTAATTGGTAATATGTGTGTAGGTAGTTATTGTGTATTGTGATTTTTTATATAAAATTCTGAACTATCTTCAAAATTACCCAGTGCTTTGTTGAGCACAGTCAACATTTTTAAGCACTGAATTTTTCCTGAGAATTGTTTTGTGCCCTTCTTCTTGTAACTCTTTGTTTAGGTTGTTCACTGCTGATTTCTGCAAACAGTGAAGGAAAATTAGAATAAATATAAACACATTTATCTTTTTTACTTTTTGTGTATTTTTACTTACCACATTAATGACAAATTTTGTATGTCCACTTCTGCAGGTTTTTGATCTCGTGGTCAAGTGCAGAGAGTCGTAGTGGTTCCAAGTGCATTCTCCAACAACTAGTTCTAGCAGACTCCAATGATCATTGCCATGTATTGGGAATAATATGTTGCAACATAATGGATCTAAAAGTGTTCTTTTCATAAAAGGATTGAACATTTTTTTCTTGATATTTTCCAAGCTTCCATCCGTTGCGCTTTTCTGTAAAAAAAATTGTTTTAGAAAATTTATGTTTTATAAAAAAATGTTAATTTGAGAATATAGTTCACTTACTGTCATAGTTGTGTTAACATAGATAATGCTATTGCTTTTTTCTAGTTGCTTTGTTTTTCGGAACCAAAACCAATCAATGATCTACATTTGAAAAATAATATGGATAAAGTATATAAATTATAATGAAGGAAAGTTTAGTTTGTTGTACTTACTTGACCACAAATACTTTGTTGATAGAGGAGGTCTTCTATCATCATTTTTGTTATGGTGATGAAGTTTTCATCATCACAACTAAATGCTTCATCGCTGGAAAATTGGACGGTTGTTAATAAAAGAAATTAAGTTTAGTACGTACTATGTTGTTTGCATTTGATAGTAAAACAAAATAGAAGCCTTTATGGAATTATTTATTAAAAGTTAAAGATAAATTAATTTAGCTTTTTTAGTTTTGTTTAGTTTTTGTTTATTTTTGAGCAAGTGTGTGAGTGTATAGTAGTTGATAGATGTACTGATAGGTGACCAAACTAAAACAGAACCAACACAGTACTAATAATTAATCTAACAGATTGTTGATATATGGTTTGTGTGAGTGAAAAGTAGTTTAATTACTTACTTGTTTCCTCCCAAAACTTTGAAAAAAAGTTTCACATTTTGTTGCTGTTCATCAGTTAGATGCTTCATGAGTGGACACTTTTCAACATTCTTTTGCTTCTTCTTTTTTTGTTCTTTAGAAATGACATCTTCAACAACAATTGGATTTTCTGCAGCAATTTCTTGACTATGTTGTTTGATATTTTCAAATTTTAAACAATCTTCGGTTTCTAGAATGCAATCTTGAGTTTCCATCAAATCAAAACATGGAAAGTTAGCAGAACTATTTATATGCATCATACCAACTATCTTTCTTTTATTCGTACCTTTATCAGCTTCACTTTTTTCTTTGAAATCATTTTTTTTCTCCACATTATGCTCTTCAAAATTTTCCAGCTTTTGAAGTTTCATTTCAAGATTGTGGAGTCTTTGTTCAGCCAGCTGTCTTGAATGTTGTTCCTCATTCAGTTGTTCTGCCATACTTTTCATCTCAGCAGATAAAAAGTTCACTTTCCTCTCTAACTCTTTTATGCTATTAGAGCAGTCTGTAGCATATTTGTCATATTCCAACCCAGTATATTTTTTTTTTGAAAAAAAGTCTTTTTCCACTTTAGTTACATTTGCAAATTTCTTTAAAATCTGCATGGAAGGTATTTGAAATTAAATTTGGACATGTAATATCTTTGAAATTCTATGAAGTTAGAAATCAGAAATTATTAAAAATATACAGGTAAAAAAATTTCAGACATTTGATAAATGGAAACAACATGCAGGCACATTCATATGGGAAGGAGAGAAGACTAGGAAAATCTATAATGCACACACAATAGTTGTTACGTATAAATATAGATATGTAATTAAATAACCTACAAACTACATAAATTTAGAACACTATTCCTATTAAATAAGACACATATAAACATATGTACTCATATAATTTTGTTTATCAACAAATATATATAGTTCATTATGTACTTAAATCAATTTCTATAAAAACATATATGCATTTATCTTTTTTAACTAGGGTTTAATTTAGTTGTATATTTTCTGTAATAAATTTAAATATGAGTAAATCAAGAAAAATGTTTAATATGTATAACTATATAACAAATATAAGTAATGCCTAAGTTGTTATAAAATCATTTACATTAACAGATAAATGTTTTATCTTTTATAGCTTTTAAGCATGGTAAAATTAATGAAGAAATTTGGAGTTGGGCAGAAACTGAATTGTACTTAAATCATTATGTATTTATGTATTTAAAAGTAGCATACCTTATCATTGTCTATTTCATCAAGGTCCAAATCTTTTAATTTTGACAAGTCCCATTTTCTCATCCTTGGGATTTTGCTTTCCAAATTTTCTTTTTCATCGATGATTTGCGTCCTTTCACAAAACCAATACTGCCAATAAGACCATGCAAATAAGCATTAACATTTAACATTTTTGTAAAAAGCATTGGTATAAATTTATTTATATTTGCTTAAAGTGTAACATCCCAGATTTTGGCTGCTAGATTTTTGGACATTTAATTCGTTTTAAATGTTTAATGTGGATTCTTAATTGATGTTGAAATGAATGGATTTGGGTTCAATCAATGAAAATGAGCTATAAATTTAATTTATAGCAATTCTGGTTGAATTTGATTAATGGAAAAATAATAATTAAATATTCGGGATTAGGATAAAAAGGTGAATCTGGGTGTAAATAGCTATAAAATGGTTTTAAAATTTATTTTAAAGTCTATTTGGACATAAATAATGTTGTTGGACTTTTAGAGGAATTTTTAAGTTGATAAATTTATATTTGGGATTTCATATCAATTTAAAAATGAATTTAATATTATTAAAATGCAATTTAATCAGATTTGAGTCTGGGATGAGCCAGAATGATTTTTAATGTTGCTATAAATTTTATATGATTTATTGTTAAGTTAATAAAATTATAAAAGTAAAATTTTAAGCGTTTCTGATAATTTCAGAAAATCGCCCGATTTAATAGACGAGTTAAAATAGCCTTCCGGGGCACAGTCTCGGAATTCGACGAAACCAGTTCCATTGGATCCGTAATAGTTAGTTATTATCGGATTTCGATTTTCGTAGCGATTGGAGTTGTCGTTTGACGGTGGCAGCTCGAAACGCCTAGAAATCGATTTAACCGATTTAATTTTTAATTGATCGTTTAATTCCGTACCTCGTGCATACGATCAAATTAGCTTACGAAACTTGTTCCATCGTGTCCGGAACGCGGAAAAACCCCAGGGTAGCCTGTCGGAACGCGTAGTTTGGAGTTCGTTAGCGAAAACTGTTAGGTTGAGATATTTTATTAATTAAATAATATTGAACTATTATATATATATTAAATCTCTCTAAACCCTAGCATACGATCCAGCCGCTGTTCATTTGTTTTCAATGGCCGGAACCTTTTGAATTTCATCTTCTATTTTTGATCAATCCTCACAATAAACTCGAAAACTCATAACTAAGAAAACGTCGGGCTTAATGAGGGCATTAGATCCATACGGACTTGATGGCGTTTCGAGTTGTGTGGTGGCTACGATTGGGTCATTTGTCGCCGCCGTTTGCACTCAGTTTGAGCGCTAGAGGGACGACCGAACTCAAGGGTACTCGGGCCGAGGGTGGAGTTGGGGTAGGCGAACCCAACGGCAGTGCCTGATCGATCTCACGTTGATCGTGGTGGGTGCGAGTTGAAACCCTTGGCCGCGTATTTTGGGTTGCTTGTTCGTGCTCGCGTGAAGAAGAGGATAGGGAAGCAGGCTCGTGTGTGATGAAGGGCTGAGATGGTAGTTTTAAAATATAAAAGGGTATTTGTTTTAAATTTAAATGCAAACTTTAAAATTTAATAACTAATTCATACGATATATATCAGAATTCGACGATTTTGGTGGCTTTGGAATCGCTGAGAGACGTACTACGTGATGGTGCAGATCCGGATTCATTCCGGGCAAGTAGAAATTTGGGTTAAATCGGACACCGTCCGGTTTAATTTAAATTTCGAACGCTCGCCGAAACTCAAGGTGAGTTATTCTCACTCACATCTGGATGCTAGACATTATAAATAGATAATATTTAAATATCTGTGTGGATGGCTGAATATAATTGTTATTATCAGTCTGGATTGATATTTATAGTGTGATGAGCTAATATTTGTGGATGCAGGGAGAAACAGGTTGGAGGGATCCAACTGGATTCCTCACAATGTAGCAATTATTTTATAATTGATAGTGATACCTGTTTATATGATGTGATTGATAAATCTGGAAATTTAGTTGTTCTGTGACATTGTGGTATAAATTGTAATCACAAAATTAAATTATAAATGGCTAAATTGTGTTTTTACGAAATAAATGAATTGTTAAATTTAGAATTTCAAAGAATAAAATTTGAAATCGGATTTGAAAAGAAAAAATGTAAATTGGGCCAAATTGGGATTTTGAATATAATGGGAAGTTTATGAAATGGGTAAATGGAAAGTATAGTTTTCTGGAGATTAAATTTATGAAATTATAAATTGTTTAAAATAACGTGTTTATTTTAATAACGACTAATGTTATCCGGAAATTAAAAATATGTTAAAATGGAGTTTCCGACTATAAATTAACAAGTTCAAATGAAAAATAGAATGTTTTGAAATGCCGTATTTCATTGGAATTTAGTTAAGTATGGAATTGGAAATTTATGTTGAAATCATAAATTGACTTGAAATAAATCAGTGGATTTATATGAAAGAGTACTTTGGAATGTTTAGAAACGGGAAAGTGTTTCCCTGGGAAAACCAAGTAAATGTTTATAAAAAGATTTTATTTAACTAAGGTTAAGTTTTAAATAGTTTTAAAAGTATTTTTAAGAAATCGTTATTTTTAAAGAAATAAATTAATAATTTTTAATACCGTAATAATTTGGGAGTATATTAGCAATTGTTTTTACAAATGGATTTATTTAAAGGTTGGTTTTAGCTTAAGTTGTTAAAATTAGCATTTTTCTTCTTATAACGCTATTTTGAATTTAGTTAAACTAAACCCTTATCTTTAAATCAAAGTTTATGTGTTAATGACTAGTTTTCTTCACATATTTTAAATTTATATTTTGAGTAAATAAATAGAAGTAATTTTCATATTTTAAAGTATATTTCAGTATAAGTATTTAAATTGTTTTTAAAACGGAACGTTTAAGCTTGGTTTTTTCCAATGGGAAATAATGGTAAAATGGTTTACCGTGTTAAGGAAGAAATTTGGGAATTCGTTCAAAATGAGTTTTGAAATGTGAAAATATATCTTTTAAAGATATTAAAGAGAAAGAATAAATAATGTGTGATATTATTTATTTTGTGATGGATGTGTATGGATGTTTGTGAATATTAATTGGTAGTTAAATCACCGACTATCAATATTGGCCAAATGCGCGATCGTTTCGAAGAGACCGGGATCGAGTTTCCGTATACCGGGATTCTAGGTCTGGAGACTCGAATACCACTTCGATCCGGTTTGTACGTTTCGTGTAACGTGTTCGAAGTCGAAGATGGAGCAGTGAAGTGCAAGGGCTAGTCGCTACTAATCTTGAGGATATTTCCAAAATGGATGTAGTAGGGGTAGTGCCTTCGGTTCCGTTCGGACCCGGGACGGACTTGTATGGACGAATGCTTTCGTGACATCGTCAGGTGGACGATGGGCATTCTAAGGGATATGTTCTGAAAGGTATCGTTTAGCCTCGAGCCTCATCAACCAGGAATGACTGAAAATCAGGGGTTATGCAGCAAGGCTTCGTGGGTAGCCCCCACTTGAGAGTAAGGTCATCCCTGTCTAGATGTCCCTTTTATTTCGGCTTAGTGGTGCGGTTGCTGATCCCAACCGTGGGGTGATTTTACTTGGAATTATCCAGTAAGGGATGATTCCGGCTTTGTGTTGCAGGGGAGCGGGCGTACTCCTCGGTACTGTGATCTAGGCCACGTACTGTGACAGGTGGTACCCCAGTGCCTAGTCATTCGTTGGAAATCCATTCTCCCTACGTGCCTGTACGGTTTTGATTGTGCCCAACTATTGTTGAAATGTGAGATGCAAGCATTTCAGCTAGATTCTATTTTACTTTCTATAGACACTATTATAATATCAGAGAATTTTAATATAAAAGTGTTTTAGCTATCGTAAGGTAAAAACCCGACATGTTTATTTGTGGCGTGGTCTTACGAGATGCTTTTGTTTTTAAAGAATTTTGGAACTTTAATAATCAATTGGGTGTATTTATGATGCGCTGGTATTCCAGACTGACTCGGGTGTTATTTTATTATAATGCTCGGGTCAGACCGAGTATATTTCAGGATAGGTTGCTATGGAGCTCAGGAGAGGAGCTGGAGTCCGAGACGTATTATTCGTACTTGTTTATATTCCGCTGCTATGATTGTTGTTAGTCATGTATCTCATTATGGTTGGTTGGATTGATATACTCTGATGATGATGTATTGTATATAAACAGATATAGTTTTGATTTGTGTAAAGTTCTGTTCTATATATTATATTTTATCCGCTGCGATTGTGAGATTCTGATTTGGTTGGTTCTTTCTTCTTCTATCTACTTTCTTATTCTTCTACAATCTGTCTGTTTCGGCATTCGATCGTCGGCATATTATACTGTTGAGTATTTTGTGTCGATTTTCGAGGGTCGAGAAGGGCGGGTCGTGACAGTTGGTATCAGAGCTTAGGTTGGCGACAACCTAGGCTTTGGTGGGAAAATTACTCATTTTTAAATAGAGTCGGAAGTACTCTATAATGAGTTGAGTGTAATAATAGCTATGAGAGCGTACTTGTTAGTGGATATAAAATTGTTTTTGTACTGTGTTGACTTATCCGTTGAGTGTTTATGAATTCTGGTCGGTGCGGGAAGTACAACCGTATCGATAGGGGTTTCTAAACTCTTAAACAAGATAAACCGACATAGTATCATTTTTAAAGTGGGTAAATGAAATAATTTTACCCAAATTTATATTTTGATATAAAGAAATAATTTTCTGAATTATTATATATATTGGATGTTTGTTTGGTTGTTCCTACTATAATCAAATAAGAAATTAAAACATGATCTAAAATTTGAAATGATATATATAAGAAAATAAGAAGTTAAAATATTAAAATGGTTTGTAACTAAACAGAGTTAACTGAATATGGTTTAAGTAAGAAGAAGTAAAAATTAAAATTTGATTTAAACCAGAATTTTTGACCCCGGAAATTTTGAAAGGGATTTCAAATGGAATTAAACAAAGTTTTGGGAGTTTGACTTTGTGGAAATGTTTGAAATGTTTTCCAAAGGTTTTGAAGTCAAGAATGGAGTATATTTTAGGGAAATATTTTTGAATAGAAATTGTTTTGAGGTGGATTTTGGAAGTGGAAAGCATTGAACTCACTTCAGTCGCTGGAAAATAATCCTGATGATGCTGGCCACATCATTAGAATTCATTTTCGAGTTTCTAAAGTGATGGATTGCTACCAAAATAGTTGGTTATGACATTGTTTGGACTTGTTTGGGAAACAAGTGATTTTGAAATTTTCAAAGGAAAATTGTTTGGTAAAAGCAGTTTGTTTTGGAATTTGGTATTTGATTTGAATATCAAAAGAGAAACGTGTTGATTTTTATTTCAAATTGGTTTTGAAATAAATCCGGGTAAATTGAATTCTGGGAATTCTATTTTGAATAAAAAAATGTGAAAGTTGAAATGATTCAACTATATAACTTATAAAGGAAAGTTGATTTAAAGAAGAATTGAGTATATATGGAATATATCTAGATTTAACTTATGATAAGTTAAATAAAATTAAGGATTTGAAATTGAATTAAATCTAAATGAACTGGAATTAAATGGAAGTTGAGATAAAGGTGAAGTGTAAATGCTTATGATTGTGCAAATGAATTCATATTCTTAAGCTATTAAGTGTTAAAATTTGACATTGTGATTATAAAATGTGGATTGGTTTGAAATGAGCAATATAAACTTACAAGTAAATAAGTTGGAGAACTTGAGAATGGAAGATTTGATTTTAACTCAAGTAAAATGGGATTATAATCACAAATGGAAATAATAAATGAAATGGTGAATTCGAACTTAATTTTTAAATGGAATGCAAGGTAAGGTGAAACAATTATAAAATATAAAAGAGGTAAGTGAACTGAAGTTAGTAAATAAGTTGAACTTGGATATGGAGAATTAAGATTAAATTGAATTTGGTCTAACTTCGACTAAGATGGAATTAAGCTGAATATTAAAATTCTGTTGTGTTATGGATAAAAGAATGAATGTAATTAGATTCTTATTTAAAGTAGTAAAGGAAATGGTTTAAATTTAGGTGGGCTAAATAAAATTTAGATGAACTTGAATTAATTCTGGAAAGGAATTAAATTGAAAATGCATATATAAGTTAGTTAACCTTAAATTAAAATGGGATAAGAATTTAGTTTAATGGAAAATTTGATTTAGTTAAGGTGATGATGAATGAAGTAAATGTTTACTCAACTAAATTCAAAATGATTGTTTGGAAATAAATTAGCTAAATTAAATGGGATGTGTATGGTAATAAATAGGATTTTGATAGTTGGTCAAAGTTTGAAAAGTAAGTAAAAATCCAGTTGTGGAATGGAATTTAAGTTTGGTAATAAATGTTGGAAGTGAGAATGAATAATGTAATTAGCTTATAATAGTGATGGTTTGAATTGTAAATAAAATTCAAATGAGAGAAATAATTTAAATGGTCTCTTTGTTGATAAAATAAATCTAAAATGGATTGGATAAATAAACAAAGAGCATTAAAGTTGTAAAGGAATTGAAATTTGATTTGAATGAGAATCAAATGAAAATAAAATAAAATTGATATAAGAAGATGATGGAAATTTTGTGAAAGAACTTAAGCAACTTGGAGAAAACAATGATTGTAAATGGGCTTATTTAAGTAATTCCGAATGAAATTTGTTAGGAAATAAACTGAAATGCAAGTGAAATGAGTTTTAAATTAATTAATGTGATGAGTTAAAAATATAAGAGTTGTAAATAACTCAGGAATGAATGATATTAATATAAACTTGAATTTGGTTAATGGAAATAAAGATGTAAGGAAAATGTAATTTAACAATTACATTGGAAAGAGAAAATATTTGGTTTGTGAACCTTGTAATGGAATAAAATTTATATGAATCCAAGTTGGAAATAATTTTAAATGGTTATAAGCTTAAGTGGCAATTGTTTTGCTTGAATGACATGGAAATTTGCATGTATTCAGAATTGAGTTGTTTAAAAAGCAATTGAAATTGAATTTTGAATAAATTGATATGAATTGGGATCCAATTCAGAGAGTTTGTTAATGAATGCAAGTGAATTGGTTAAAGGTAGCAAATGGAATTGATTTTTAAGTAATTGGAATAAATTGTCGTTTAATAAATAATGTTTGCATATGAAGGGAAATGGATTATAAAAAAAAGAAATGCAAATACTTCAAATTAGAATAAGAATTTGATTGTGAATCAATTTGTAATTGAATTGAAGTAAATTGATGCAAGTGATACGCATGTAATCAAATTGATGTAAATATGAATTGAGAATATTAAACTTGAATGCAAGTCATTCAAGAGAAATAGAATGAAGTTTGGACTTGAATAAGAAATTAAAAGATGATTGAAATCTTTGAATTGTTGATAAAGTATGGTTGACATTGTTAATGATAAAGTTTGCTTGGTTTGGTTATGCAATGAATATGTTTAGCTTACATTTACATTGGAAATGTTATTAAAATGCTCACATCTTTGAAACTGATGAGTTTGTTGAGTAAGTACAGGTGCGGGAGGCGTTCGAGAGAGTTGGAGCGCGTATATGCGTTATATTAGCCGCTCGCTTTTAAAATTTGCTAAAAAGGTACGCCTACGCAAAAATAATTGGAAAATGATATATATATTGTGATATATTTTGGTTTCCGACCATGTGAGCCGATGTATATATATTTGTGTATCCTGCGATATCGCAGAAGTTCCTCCGTGCAAAGGAGACTCCGCCAAAATTTTCCAGAAATTTTGGGAGTTAGAAAATTTTTGGGGTTTTGGGAAAATTTTAATAACCAGTAAAGTTATTTTGGAAGCGAATGTTTAAATAAAGGCTTTAAGGTAAATAAAGAAAAGGGTTTTGAAATGGAGCTGAAGGGTTTTGGAAAGTGAATATAAGCTTTTAACTAAGCAAATTGGATAAGTAAATGGATTGGAGAGTATTTTCTACGTTAGCAAATTTCGGGGACGAAATTTTTATAAGGGGGGAGGAATGTAACATCCCAGATTTTGGCTGCTAGATTTTTGGACATTTAATTCGTTTTAAATGTTTAATGTGGATTCTTAATTGATGTTGAAATGAATGGATTTGGGTTCAATCAATGAAAATGAGCTATAATTTTAATTTATAGCAATTCTGGTTGAATTTGATTAATGGAAAAATAATAATTAAATATTCGGGATTAGGATAAAAAGGTGAATCTGGGTGTAAATAGCTATAAAATGGTTTTAAAATTTATTTTAAAGTCTATTTGGACATAAATAATGTTGTTGGACTTTTAGAGGAATTTTTAAGTTGATAAATTTATATTTGGGATTTCATATCAATTTAAAAATGAATTTAATATTATTAAAATGCAATTTAATCAGATTTGAGTCTGGGATGAGCCAGAATGATTTTTAATGTTGCTATAAATTTTATATGATTTATTGTTAAGTTAATAAAATTATAAAAGTAAAATTTTAAGCGTTTCTGATAATTTCAGAAAATCGCCCGATTTAATAGACGAGTTAAAATAGCCTTCCGGGGCACAGTCTCGGAATTCGACGAAACCAGTTCCATTGGATCCGTAATAGTTAGTTATTATCGGATTTCGATTTTCGTAGCGATCGGAGTTGTCGTTTGACGGTGGCAGCTCGAAACGCCTAGAAATCGATTTAACCGATTTAATTTTTAATTGATCGTTTAATTCCGTACCTCGTGCATACGATCAAATTAGCTTACGAAACTTGTTCCATCGTGTCCGGAACGCGGAAAAACCCCAGGGTAGCCTGTCGGAACGCGTAGTTTGGAGTTCGTTAGCGAAAACTGTTAGGTTGAGATATTTTATTAATTAAATAATATTGAACTATTATATATATATTAAATCTCTCTAAACCCTAGCATACGATCCAGCCGCCGTTCATTTGTTTTCAATGGCCGGAACCTTTTGAATTTCATCTTCTATTTTTGATCAATCCTCACAATAAACTCGAAAACTCATAACTAAGAAAACGTCGGGCTTAATGAGGGCATTAGATCCATACGGACTTGATGGCGTTTCGAGTTGTGTGGTGGCTACGATTGGGTCATTTGTCGCCGCCGTTTGCACTCAGTTTGAGCGCTAGAGGGACGACCGAACTCAAGGGTACTCGGGTCGAGGGTGGAGTTGGGGTAGGCGAACCCAACGGCAGTGCCTGATCGATCTCACGTTGATCGTGGTGGGTGCGAGTTGAAACCCTTGGCCGCGTATTTTGGGTTGCTTGTTCGTGCTCGCGTGAAGAAGAGGATAGGGAAGCAGGCTCGTGTGTGATGAAGGGCTGAGATGGTAGTTTTAAAATATAAAAGGGTATTTGTTTTAAATTTAAATGCAAACTTTAAAATTTAATAACTAATTCATACGATATATATCAGAATTCGACGATTTTGGTGGCTTTGGAATCGCTGAGAGACGTACTACGTGATGGTGCAGATCCGGATTCATTCCGGGCAAGTAGAAATTTGGGTTAAATCGGACACCGTCCGGTTTAATTTAAATTTCGAACGCTCGCCGAAACTCAAGGTGAGTTATTCTCACTCACATCTGGATGCTAGACATTATAAATAGATAATATTTAAATATCTGTGTGGATGGATGAATATAATTGTTATTATCAGTCTGGATTGATATTTATAGTGTGATGAGCTAATATTTGTGGATGCAGGGAGAAACAGGTTGGAGGGATCCAACTGGATTCCTCACAATGTAGCAATTATTTTATAATTGATAGTGATACCTGTTTATATGATGTGATTGATAAATCTGGAAATTTAGTTGTTCTGTGACATTGTGGTATAAATTGTAATCACAAAATTAAATTATAAATGGCTAAATTGTGTTTTTACGAAATAAATGAATTGTTAAATTTAGAATTTCAAAGAATAAAATTTGAAATCGGATTTGAAAAGAAAAAATGTAAATTGGGCCAAATTGGGATTTTGAATATAATGGGAAGTTTATGAAATGGGTAAATGGAAAGTATAGTTTTCTGGAGATTAAATTTATGAAATTATAAATTGTTTAAAATAACGGTGTTTATTTTAATAACGACTAATGTTATCCGGAAATTAAAAATATGTTAAAATGGAGTTTCCGACTATAAATTAACAAGTTCAAATGAAAAATAGAATGTTTTGAAATGCCGTATTTCATTGGAATTTAGTTAAGTATGGAATTGGAAATTTATGTTGAAATCATAAATTGACTTGAAATAAATCAGTGGATTTATATGAAAGAGTACTTTGGAATGTTTAGAAACGGGAAAGTGTTTCCCTGGGAAAACCAAGTAAATGTTTATAAAAAGATTTTATTTAACTAAGGTTAAGTTTTAAATAGTTTTAAAAGTATTTTTAAGAAATCGTTATTTTTAAAGAAATAAATTAATAATTTTTAATACCGTAATAATTTGGGAGTATATTAGCAATTGTTTTTACAAATGGATTTATTTAAAGGTTGGTTTTAGCTTAAGTTGTTAAAATTAGCATTTTTCTTCTTATAACGCTATTTTGAATTTAGTTAAACTAAACCCTTATCTTTAAATCAAAGTTTATGTGTTAATGACTAGTTTTCTTCACATATTTTAAATTTATATTTTGAGTAAATAAATAGAAGTAATTTTCATATTTTAAAGTATATTTCAGTATAAGTATTTAAATTGTTTTTAAAACGGAACGTTTAAGCTTGGTTTTTTCCAATGGGAAATAATGGTAAAATGGTTTACCGTGTTAAGGAAGAAATTTGGGAATTCGTTCAAAATGAGTTTTGAAATGTGAAAATATATCTTTTAAAGATATTAAAGAGAAAGAATAAATAATGTGTGATATTATTTATTTTGTGATGGATGTGTATGGATGTTTGTGAATATTAATTGATAGTTAAATCACCGACTATCAATATTGGCCAAATGCGCGATCGTTTCGAAGAGACCGGGATCGAGTTTCCGTATACCGGGATTCTAGGTCTGGAGACTCGAATACCACTTCGATCCGGTTTGTACGTTTCGTGTAACGTGTTCGAAGTCGAAGATGGAGCAGTGAAGTGCAAGGGCTAGTCGCTACTAATCTTGAGGATATTTCCAAAATGGATGTAGTAGGGGTAGTGCCTTCGGTTCCGTTCGGACCCGGGACGGACTTGTATGGACGAATGCTTTTGTGACATCGTCAGGTGGACGATGGGCATTCTAAGGGATATGTTCTGAAAGGTATCGTTTAGCCTCGAGCCTCATCAACCGGGAATGACTGAAAATCAGGGGTTATGCAGCAAGGCTTCGTGGGTAGCCCCCACTTGAGAGTAAGGTCATCCCTGTCTAGATGTCCCTTTTATTTCGGCTTAGTGGTGCGGTTGCTGATCCCAACCGTGGGGTGATTTTACTTGGAATTATCCAGTAAGGGATGATTCCGGCTTTGTGTTGCAGGGGAGCGGGCGTACTCCTCGGTACTGTGATCTAGGCCACGTACTGTGACAGGTGGTACCCCAGTGCCTAGTCATTCGTTGGAAATCCATTCTCCCTACGTGCCTGTACGGTTTTGATTGTGCCCAACTATTGTTGAAATGTGAGATGCAAGCATTTCAGCTAGATTCTATTTTACTTTCTATAGACACTATTATAATATCAGAGAATTTTAATATAAAAGTGTTTTAGCTATCGTAAGGTAAAAACCCGACATGTTTATTTGTGGCGTGGTCTTACGAGATGCTTTTGTTTTTAAAGAATTTTGGAACTTTAATAATCAATTGGGTGTATTTATGATGCGCTGGTATTCCAGACTGACTCGGGTGTTATTTTATTATAATGCTCGGGTCAGACCGAGTATATTTCAGGATAGGTTGCTATGGAGCTCAGGAGAGGAGCTGGAGTCCGAGACGTATTATTCGTACTTGTTTATATTCCGCTGCTATGATTGTTGTTAGTCATGTATCTCATTATGGTTGGTTGTATTGATATACTCTGATGATGATGTATTGTATATAAACAGATATAGTTTTGATTTGTGTAAAGTTCTGTTCTATATATTATATTTTATCCGCTGCGATTGTGAGATTCTGATTTGGTTGGTTCTTTCTTCTTCTATCTACTTTCTTATTCTTCTACAATCTGTCTGTTTCGGCGTTCGATCGTCGGCATATTATACTGTTGAGTATTTTGTGTCGATTTTCGAGGGTCGAGAAGGGCGGGTCGTGACATAAAGTTTTTAAATCATACCAGTAAGACCATAGTACATCCAGGTGTGCTTCTTGGATTAGCATAGTATTTTTGTACATTTTTCATGACATTTTCACATATTGCTCTCGGCCAAGAGATTGAGTTAAATTTTTTTAAGTTTAACAGCTTTGATAAGAAGCCCCACTGCATGTAGTTCTGATTGTTAGGAAAGAAAAAAGTAATAATCAACAAGAGCAACAACAATTTGACTAAATCTTCATTCCCGTTTTCTTCCTCTATCATTTTTTTCAACCTTCTTGTGACTGTCTTCTGGCTAATTATGTCATTTTCTTCAAAATTTGTAGTCAGAAACTCTGAAAAACTCTCCATTGCTGTGGCCTTATTTGAAGTTGGTATTGGAAACAAATCCTCTCCAGATAAATTCATTCCAAATATAAGGCTAACTTCTTCAGGTGTGATTTTCAGCAGTTTGTTTCCAATTTTGAAAGCTTTTTCTTTAATACTGAAAGAAGTAATTAGTTGGTCTAAATTTGAAGCACTTTTCCGTATGTTTTGCCGTTCTATGCCATTGGTGAGAAACATATTAAAAAAGTTTTTGAATGGCGTTTTGTTGATATAACTTTTTGCTTCTGAAGATAGAATGTTTTTTTCCTTTACCGTCATCATAACTTTGTACACAGCATCTAAATTACATCTGTATGTTCCACTGTACAGATGTTTTTTCTGTCTTTTCAGCCTGTTTTGAATTTCATATTTGTCAACATCATCTGACTCATCTGTTTCAATATTTATTTCTTCAGAATCATAACTTGCTTCATTTAGTTTTTCTGAAATTGTTCCTTCGTCATCTGAGTTTGTTAGATGTTCTTTTTCAGTCATTTGTGAGATTTGCTGTGTTGGTTTAGCTTCATCCTACATTCATGAAAATAATATCATTAATTGGGATCCTAAATTTATTTCTGCATATTCATGAAGATAATATCATTTTGCTCAAGAATCATAATGCACATAAAGTATAATAAACACTTTTGTTGAGTAACTATGTAGTACTGATGGCTATTTTTTTTTCCAAAGTATAGAAAGATAATCTGTTTTATCTTTTTTAGGTGTTTAAGTAATGGTCATTTAGAAATCTGAAAACTTAAAGAGAATGAAACACAAAATAGCCATTAGAATATTATTTATAAAAAAGATAAATTCTTTTATCTTTTTTAACAAAGCATTAACAACAAATTATCCATTACAAATTAGTGATCAGTTATTAGAATTTCATCATCACAATAGCCTTGAAGTAATAACATGTACAACATGTATGAATGCAGTGCACAGTGCAGACTTATATGGTCAGAGAATCAAGCTACAACATTAACAAATAGTCAGATCCAAAAGTGAGAGTACAAAGAAGTGCACAGCATACACATAAGCAAATGCAACATGAAAACAAATCTAGATCAATGCAAATGAAGCAACCAAACCTGACTGAAGTGTTCAAATATTACATATATACATGTGTGTAACATCAAGTGAATATGCAACATCATACACATTGAAACCAGAGTCCAACGCAGACATGTCGACAAGATAAGAATGCAAGTGCAGACAAGCTACAATATGACAGACTGCATTTAAAGCAACAACTCAACTCAGTGCACATCAACCCAATACAAACTACATGAAGTATATGGAATCTAGATTCCAATTTAATATGTATATACAAATTGAAGAGTTCAACTAAATATTATACATAACATAAGTAGGAAAACAGTTACCAATGGAGTTGAAGATAAAGGTGATCTCTGGCTGTGTTGATCGCAGAATGGGCTAGATAAAGGTCTAATATTTATGCATTGGGTTCCAGCTTCATTTATAAATATGCACATTGTTTTCTGTATGAATAACTTTGATTTTGATGACCTGGTGTGCATTTTTACGCTGCATAAAAATTGTCATACATAATGAAATGTTAGAAAGAGTGAAGAATAATTTTTTTGTACTTGTAATTGTAATTATCAAACACAACTAGGGTTGTAATTCTAATAAGTAATTGTGTGTAGGTAGTTATTGTGTATTGTGATTTTTTATATAAAGGGGAATCATATATAGTTCATTATCTAATTAAATCGTTTTGTATAAAAACATAAATGCTTTTATCTTTTTTAAGTAGGGTGTAAATTTGCTGTATATCTTTTGTAATAACTTTTAAATCATGAAAAAATGGCAAACATGTATAACATATACTAGTCACTATTTAAGATAACTAAGGCTTAAGTTGATTTGAACCAATTATAGTAAAAGATAAATATGTTTATCTTTCGTAGCTGTTGAACATAGGAACATTACAACATAACTGTGTTTACACAATACATACAATTTTTGAAGTACTGAAGTTAAAATTATGTTAAAGCAACTCAAAGATAAACAAACATGTTAAATCCATTACATTCTTGTATTAAATCATTTAGATTAAAAGATAAACAGATTTATATTTTTAAGCTGTTGAATATGACCAGTTTTACATCACGTTAAATCATTACAAAAACAACAAACACCTTACATGCATTACAAAAACTGTTATATATAAACACAATCAATAGAACTTATTTGTTACTTGTCAAACACAAGCAAAAACAACCCATAAATAGCAAAGAAAATCAATCAGTGAATGACTACTTACTTCAGCTAACAAAAACAATCGATATATAGCAAAAAAAAACAATCGATGAACAACAAACAACAAAGATAAACAAGTATTTACTTGTTCAGCAACAAGTGAATAGAAATCACGTCTTGCAACTAGTGAATAGAAATCGCGTCTTAGTTTCTTCAGCTGAAGAAAAGTGAATCAATCGATATATAGCAAACAGTAGAAATAAACAATTACTTACTTGTTCAGCTGAGAAAAGTTAGGCGGTACGATTTCTTCAGCCAATCGATAATCCAACTGAGGCAATTTTGTTTCTAAACCCTACTTTTGTTTTTCATTTGGAGGTTTGGCGGCAGATATGGATTAGCGAGAAGTAGAGGGTTTATTTTCGACCCGTGTCCTGGAAACTAATTTTTTTGAACACGGGTCCTAGAAAATAATTAGTTGATGGTAATAGGCCCTTATAGTGAAATTCCCCTTCTGTTTTACTGTTTTTATTCCATTTGCTACATCTATCTCTGGTTGGCAGCCTGTTCAATAAAGCAAAATAGGCACAATGTGCCATTTTAGGGCAGTTTGCTCTGTTCCAGATAACAGAGTGCCAATCCAGTTCTGTTTCAAATCCTTTTAAAAAATTCCAGGTAGATTTGAAGGAAAAGTTGCCTTTTTTTGAGAGCTTCCGATTCCAGTAGTCTTCTACCAAATTTATATCAATTTCGATATTTTCTATACTCCTTTTGAAAATGGAAGTTGCTGGGTGAATATTTGTGTTCCATGTATGATTTTGAATGATATATCAACTTTTAAATTTGCACCACCAAAATTTAGCAAATTATTCCATCCTAACAAGCTAATCAATGATTTTCCATTGATCCAGGGATCAAACCAGAGGCTAGTATTTTTACCATCCTTGAAACTTCTTTCCAGTAGTTTTATGCCATTATTTCTGCTTTTTAAAATATTTTTCCAAGAGCTTGAGTTGTGAATTTCAGCTGGCATGGTCCAAAATTTTTTGTTTTTAACATATTTGTTTTTCATCTACTTTGACCAAAGAGATTTTCCTTCAACAAATCTCCAAAAGAGTTTCATACTACAAGTTTCTTAAAGATCCTTTATATTCCTTAGTCCCAATCCCCCATACTCTTTTGGTTTACAAATAGTGTCCCATGAAATTTTATGATACTTTCCTTTCCATATGAAATTTGCACACATTTTTTCAATTCTTTGAATGATAGATACTGGAATATTGTGAGTCTGAATCCAATACATTAAGATAGCCGTGATGACAGTGTGCGTTAGCTCAAGTCTACCAGCTATAGATAAAAGTCTGCTGGACCAGCTTTCTAATTTTTCTTGAATGATGTTACAAAGTCTTGAGCAATCTCTAGTTGTAAGTTGATTTGCACTAAGAGGGAATCCCAAATATTTGACAGGCAATTGCCCTTCTTGTATATTAAGAATGTTAAGAATATCCACCTTATTAACACAGTTTTTGCTGAAATATGCTTTGCTTTTGCTTTCATTGATGTGAAGACCTTCATTATCTTTTAATCTTTCAAAGAGCTTTTTAATTGTATAAGCACTTTTCAAATCTGCATTTATAAACAAAAGAAGGTCATCAGCATATAATAAATGAGTAATACTAGGTAAAACCCTATTAATAGGTATAAGATTTCCTTTTAAAAGTTCAGAATCCATCTGAATAGTTAAAAATTCCATAGCAATTGCAAACAAGTAGGGGGAAAGAGGGTCCCCTTGTCTAATACCTCTATTGGTGTTAATAAACCCATTTGGAGAACCATTAATTAATATAGAAAATGAGGCAGTTTCAATGCATTCTTTAACTAGATTGCAGAATTTATCATGAAAACCCAGCTGATTCATCATGTGAATAATAAAAGATCTATTTATCTTGTCAAAAGCTTTGTGAATATCAATTTTAATACAAACTTTGTTTTTGCTACCTTTGTTAAAGTCTCTAATGATTTCATGCGCCAAAAGGTTATTATCAAAAATAAATCTACCAGGGATGAATGCACACTGGTTTTCGGAAATTAAATGCTTTAAAAATATTTTAATTCTGTTACTTAATATATTAGCAATAATCTTATATATAAAGTTGCAGCATGAAATTGGTCTGTAATCTCCAAGTTCTAAAGGAGTTTTAACTTTAGGAATTAAAGTGATAAAAGTATGATTGAGACTTTTCAAGAGTTTACCAGTGGAAAAGAATTCTTTAACAGCATCAAATATTTTGAATTTAATATCATCCCAGTGTGTTTTATAAAATATTGCAAACCCATCAGGGCAGGGCTTTTATCATCCTTGGAATTTAAAACAAATTTTTTTATATCTTCTAAAACAATTGGAGCAAGAAGAATGTCCTTACTACTATCTTTAAGAATAAATTTTGGTTCAATGTTTGGGACCTTCTCTCTATATTCCACAGTGTTGTATAAATTGGTAAAATAAACGATAGCTAATTGCTCAAGTTGAGAAACATCATTTAAGATATTTCCGTTTCTATCTAGTAGTTTTCCTATGTCATTGATTTTCCTTCTACTAGACATCTTGGCATAGAAAAATTTGCTAGCTTCATCCCCATTAGTAAGCCAATCTACCTTGGCTTTTTGTCTTAGATTGGTAGCTTGCACATGTAAACTATTATTTAGTTTGTTCTGATATTGAAAAAATTGATTGACAATAGACATGTCTGAGCTATCGTTATCAATAATGTTTTGGAGAGACTCACATTCCTTTCTAATAGTACTGATTTCATTTCTCTTCCTATTATTATTCCAATGTTTCAGATTTTCCTTTGTTATTTTAAGAAAATTCTTGAAATTGAACTGAGCAGAGCCTTGACAGGGAGACATAATACTGTTTTTAATCACTTTTGAGAAATCTTTTTCAAAAGTCCATCCATTAACAAATCTAAATGGAGATTTACACTTATAGTTTTTATTATCAGAGAAAATAATATGTATAGGAGTATGATCACTTGTGGCTTGAGGGAGAGTAAAACATTGATAGTTAGAAAATGTATTAGCAAAGTTATAATTAATTAGAATTCTATCCAATTTGCAATGTATATTTCTAAAAATACCAGATTTCCATGTAAATTTATTACCTATGGAATTTGTTTCAATTAGAACAGTTTTAATAAAGAAATTATTCAGAAAATCCAGTTTTTTAAAAGGTATTGGAAGACCACCCCTTTTCTCATAATGATGAAAAACTGTATTAAAATCTCCCAGTATAATCCAAGGCTTACTTAAATTCATATTTAAAGTTTCAAGGTCATCCCAGAGGGAATTTCTAATTTTTTCACTGTTTGAAGCATAAACAAAAGTTATTTCTACTTGAAAACCCCCTTTATTAGAGAATTTACAGTGTATATATTGAAAATTCAAAAAATATTGATCTAAACTCCAGATATTTGTTTCCCAGAGCACCATAATCCTACCAAAACCACCCATACTGTTGTTATTAACTAAGCCCCAATTTTTGTAATAGCTGGAGTGAAATTTTGATATGTTAGAATCATCAAGCTTATGTTCTAGGATGCCAATAATACTAGGTTTATTAGAAAAAATAAGATTACTCAAATCTAGTTTTCTAGCAGGAGAATTCAAACCCCTAATATTCCATGAGATAATTGACATAATTAATAAAAATAATGATAAAAGGATATATTAAGGATATCACAGTAGCTAAATAGAGAGATTGGGGTCAAAATCCTCTGAGGTCTCCCTTTTTACCTCCCATCCATGAATTCAATGCCTTTAGCCCCTTTTCTTTTAAGAGGTTTTCTGCCTCGAATTTTTAGATGCTCTTCCCATCTTGGGTTTCTCATTATGTATTTTTCCTTAAATTCATCTTTTTCTCTGCTGCTTTCATTGTTTTGAGCAATAATGTCCTGTAAATTTTTTGTTTTGATTTTCTTATTTTGTTTCTTCCTTTTTGCTGAGTTGAGAGAATTTGGGATAAATTTTATGGCTTTATGAATCAAGTCTTCATCTACTCTTTGTTTTGGATTGTTTGAATTCTGTATTGCAACTTCGGTGACTTCAATATTCCTTTCAGAATTGTTTTTCCCTGTAATTACGTTTATTTCCATAGTTTTCTCAAATATTTCTGCTTGCTGTTGTATTGAATTTGAAATAGGAACTTCCTCTGCAATTTCTATCATTTCCTGGTCCGGCATAATTTTCTCTTGAGAAGAATCAGAGGGTTGAAGTTCCCCATTTTTCCCTTTCAAGTTTTCAAAGAATTTGATCTTTCCAGAGAGAGAGTTTTCCAATTTTTCAGAAACTAGAGTTTCTTGCTGGTCAGTCCCAACTATTTTACTATTGTCAATATTGTTGACAGTTTCTTGATTTCTTATTTGTAAATGATCTGTGGAAATCTCCTTTTCTTAATTGCTGTTTGAAACTTTTTCTTTTTCTTTCCAAATTTTTTTTGATGAACAATCTTCAGTTTTGTGCCCAAAACATTCACATATTACACACTTTGGAGGAATCCATTCATATTCAATTTTATGTACTATAGTATCTCCATCATGCATATTAATGTAAGCTTCATTTGGAAGATTAACTTTAGCATTGATTTCAACCAGAACCCTAGCATAGCTTAACCTGGTTTCTTTAGCTGTTTGTTCATCCAGTTTTAGAGGGGTACCAACGGTGCTAGCAATTGCTCCAAAAGCTTCACTATCCCACAGTTTTAAACTGATTTCTGGAAGACGAATCCATATGGGAATTGTGTTTAAAAGATCCTTATCAAATGAAATTTTATTGTTCCATCTTTTCAGAATAATCAATTTTCCATTAATGAAGTAAGGGCCTCCATTGATTGTTTTTTCACAATCGCTTTCAACAGCAAATTTAATAATAAATAAACCATTGTTTCTTGTAAAGATTTCAAAATTACCCGTGGGATTCCAAGTTCTTTGAACAAAAACTTTAAAATGATGATAAAATGGCATGTTACCATATACATAAGCTATCACCGAGCAGCCCCACTTGGACTCCGTTCTCTTGCTAACTCCTTCACTGATTGTCACCATTTTCTTATTGTTAATGGTTATTGGAGCTTGATATTTCAAGGTACATTCATGGTTGAAGTCCCCTTCTTTTATCAAATCCGCCCATGATGATATTTTGCGAGAAAATACCCCTTGATTGCTCACTGGTTGCCCCTGATTAGCATGAGGTCTTTGTTTGATCTGAAATCCCCTAGCAGAGTTTGATGAAACCAGAGAGTCATATAAGCTAATGTATATGTTAGAAGATATTCTTAATTCATTATCGTTCGTTATAATTTCAGTTCTCTTTAAAACAACTTCGTTGTTTCTTTCTCTATCAGCTGATAAGACTCGATTTAGAGATTCAGTATCCATTCTTCGAAATTTGGTCTACCTGACTGACATGAATGTTCATGAGCCATGTTAATTGTATCAAATATGTCAAAATAACAAAGTGAAATTGAATGTCGGACAGAGTCTTTTAACGAAGATGTAATATGTTAATTGTATCAAATGAAAGTAACAGTTTAGATAGACACAAGCTTGCTTTGCAATAAACATAACAATATTTCAAAACCGAATTAGAAATGCAGCTCAGTTTGCAAACTGAGTTGCAAACATTTTTGCAATGCAACTTAGTTTGCAACTGAGCTGCAAATGCAACTTAGTTTGCAACTGAGCTGCAAATTGCAACTCCGATTTTAAAAAGTTGAGTTGCAAATGCAACTCGGTTTGCAAACTGAATTGCAAAATGCAAATCTATTGCAAAATGGAACCCTGTATAGCATGTCATTGGAGCATGCATGGCACGAGGTTCCACTTCATCGCACTTGGCAAGCTATGCTACTTTTCACATTTCCCAAAAAATATATCCATGCCAAGTGCGTAATTCATTCATATATTGCGGGTCATTAGTTTGAATCCTAATTATTTTCCTTTCCTTTGCTATATAGATAAACAAAACATTGCTTTGCTATATGGATGATTGCCAACTAAAATTGCTAATAAAATGTATATTTTTATGCATTTAAATGTGTATGCTATCATCGAGTATATTTTGTTATGTATGATATGAATCCGGTCTTTTTTTGCTTGTGTAGATATATACTGGATTGGAGCGTGCGAGAAAACACTAACCGCGTAAAGGAGATGCTATCGAAATTTTATAATCTCATAAGTTTATATAAATTAACTAAACTTTACAGAAATGTAACTAAGTTGATTTTTTATAAAAATTAACTATGTCGGCAAAATTTAACCTTTACAAAAAATAACAACGTTAAGCATTTTTTATTAAAATTAAACACATTTATAAAATCTAACTAAGTTTTACATATTTAACTAAGTTAACTAAGTTTTATACAAATTTAACTAAGTTGACTAAAAGTTTATAAAAATTAACTATTTTTCATAAAATGTAACTAAGTTAACTAAGTTTAAAAAAATTAACCAAGTTTTACAAAAATTAAATCATTTTCTAAAAATTAACTATGTTTTGTAGAACTTAAATAAATTTATAAAAATTAATTAAGTTATATAAAAATTTAACTTAGTTAACAAAGTTTCATAATAAATAAATAAATTTCTAAATATTGAAATTTTTTATATAAATTAACTAAGTTTTATAAAAATTTAACTATATTAACTGTGTTTTATAAAAATTTACTAAATTTATAAAAATTAACCTAATATATATAAATTAACTAATGTTTGTTAAAGTTAACTAAGTTTTATAAAACTAAATAAGTTTATAAAAATACTAAGCTTCTAAAAATTAATGAGTTTAAAAAATAACTAAGTTAATAAAAGTGGAAATTAGCCACAAGGGCCTCTTTAGCAAGTGCAATTAGTTTCTAGGACACACAACTGAAATAATTACTTTTAAGGACAAAATACAAAATAATTAGTTTCTAAGGCCTAAAAACCTATGAAATTATATCCTTGAAAGTAATTGGACTGTTGACTTGTCCTTAAAAGTAATTATTTTGATGACTTTGGCCTTGAAATTAATTTCTGTGGATGTGTGTTCTAGAAACTAATTGGACTGCAAAGTTTGTCCTTGTAGTGAAATGCCCCATTTAATTAAGTTTTACATAAATTAACCGAGTTATATAACAATTAAATAAATTTATAAAAATTAACTATGTTTAATAAAAAATTAATTAAACTAGTTAAGTTTCTAAAGAATTTATTAAGTTTTATAAATATTTAGCAAAGTTAACTAAGTTTCTAAAAATTAATCAGCCTTTATAAAATAAATTAAGTTTTATAAAAATTAAATAAGTTTTAAAAATGCAACTAAGTTAACTAAGTTTTATAAAAATTCACTAAATTTATAAAAATGAATATAATATTTAAAATTAACTAATTTTTGTTAAAGTTAACTAAATTTAATAAAACTAAATAAGTTTATAAAAATAACTAGGTTTATAAAAATTAATTAATTTAAAAAATATAACTAAGTTAATAAAATTTGATTAATTTTTATAAAAGCTAACCAAATTTTAACATCTACGAAATTAACTAATTTTATAAAATTTAACTAAGTTTTACAAAAATTAACTAAGTTCTATAACAATTAAATAAGTTTATAAAAAACAACAAATTATTGTAAAGGACAAAATTTCTCAGCATTTTAGCCTGAAGGACAGACCTTCAGTATTTTAGCCTGAAGGACAAATTTCTTTAGGTATCAGTTTTTAGTTATTGATAGCAGTTTTTAGGTATCAGTTTGTAGTTATTGGTAGCAGTTTTTAGGTATCAGTTTTTAGTTCGATAGCAGTTTTGAAAGAATGTTTGTCCTTATGAATAATTTTAAAATAATGTTCGTCCTTATGAATAATTTTTAGGAGAATGTTTGTCCTTGTGGTTAAAATATTGATGGCGTGTCCTTGAGGCTAAAAATATACAAATTTTTTTCCTTTAAATTAATTCCCCTTTTATAAAAATTAACTATGTTTAATAAAACTTTAACTAAATTAACAAAGTTTCTAAAGAATTTATTAAGTTCAATAAATATTTAGCTAAGTTAACTAAGTCTTTATAAATTAATCAAGTTTTATAAAAATAAACTAAGTTTTATAAAAATTAAGTAAGTTCATAAAAATTAATAATATAAATAATAATAGCCACTCCAAGAAAATGGTATATTTATTGTTAAAACAAATACAATATTTGAATAACGTACATAAGCAAGAACATAGTTCTAAAACATAGTTTATTCAAAAAAGTTTTTATCTTGCATAAAAAACCAAATTTATTGGATATTGCTGCCATATCACAAGTAATCTATGTTCCACCAATTATCTCACGAGCATAACTAATCAAGTTTTATACCATCTATCATAGGATCAGATAAGTCAGGTAGGAATCCAATGACAACTTTTATTTGACATGTGACGTATAATGCTTCGGAGCTTAGGCTACATGTTGGAAGGCAGATAGAAATATGTTTGCCCCCTCCTTTTCCTTCAAAAATCGGTCATGCTTACAGTATAATGTATTATTTTGTATCGATGTTCATACATCTTCAGTATTTGGTTAACACGGTTGTATGTATTGTTTTGTACGCTTATATGCAATATTACTTTTGATCACAAGTATTTGTATGCTTGATATTGTTTATGAAATATTTTGGATCCATATTGTGGTTTGGCCTATGAATCTGTTTAATTACGTACAATATAACATGTTAATTGTGATATTTTGAACCACTATAATATATATACTGAAGTAAGCTTGTAGAAATGTAAATCGAAGTGTCAATGTAGATAACATAAAAAATGCTACGAAAAATAACCTATAGCATTTTTAAAGCTATAAAAATAGACAAGGCACGATTTGTATACACTATAGCATTTTAAAAATGCTAAAAAAATAATCTATAGCGTTTTAAAATTGCTATGAAAAAGGCACTGTCACTGATTTCACATACTAGCGTTTTAAAAATGTTATGAAAACGCTATATAGCAATAAGAGAAAAGCTATAGAAAATGAATCAATAGATAATACAAGCTATAAATACGCAAAGATGACACCAAAAATGCTATAATAGGATACTTTCTATAGCATTTTTAATAATGCCATGGTATCTACCAAGCATATTATATAATGTCGTTGTCACGACCCGCCCTTCTCGACCCTCGAAAATCGACACAAAATACTCAACAGTATAATATGCCGACGATCGAATGCCGGAAAAGACAGATTGTAGGAAAAGAAAGAAGGTAGAAGAAGAAGAAGAATGAACTAAACAACATCAAAACCTCACAGTCGCAGCGGAATAAAATATAATATATAGAACAGAACTTTACACAAATCAAAACTATATTTGTTTATATACAATACATCATCATCAGAGTATATCAATACAACCAACCATAGCCAGTCAAACAGTCAATACAATCACAGCAGCGGAATAATACAAGTACGAGAAATACGTCTCGGACTCCAGCTCCTCTCCCGAGCTCCATAGCAACCTATCCTGAAATATACTCGGTCTGACCCGAGCATTATAATAAAATAACACCCGAGTCAGTCTGGAATACCAGCGCATCATAAATACATCCAAACTGATTATTAAAGTTCGAAAATCCTTTGAAACAAAAGCATCTCGTAAGACCACGCCACAAATAAACATGTCGGGTTTTTACCTTACGATAGCTAAAACACTTTTTATAAAAATCCTCTGATATTATAATAGTGTCTATTTACAAATACTTATTAAAATAGCTGAAATTGTTACATGATTAAATTCCAGCATACTAGGTATACAAACAAATACCGTACAAGGCACGTAGGGAAAATGGATTTCCAACGAATGACTAGGCACTGGGGTACCACCTGTCACAGTACGTGGCCTAGATCACAGTACCGAGGAGTACGCCCGCTCCCCTGCAACACAAGGCCGGAATCATCCCTTACTGGATAATTCCAAGTAAAATCACCCCACGGTTGGGATCAGCAACCGCACCACTAAGCCGAAATAAAAGGGACATCTAGACAGGGATGACCTTACTCTCAAGTGGGGGCTACCCACGAAGCCTTGCTGCATAACCCCTGATTTTCAGTCATTCCCGGTTGATGAGGCTTGAGGCTAAACGATACCTTTATAGCACATATCCCTTAGAATGCCCATCGTCCACCTGACGATGTCACGAAAGCATTCGTCCATACAAGTCCGTCCCGGGTCCCAACGGAACCGAAGGCACTACCCCTACTACATCCGTTTTGGAAATATCCTCAGGATTAGTAGCGACTAGCCCTTGCACTTCACTGCTTCATCTTCGACTCCGAACACGTTACACGAAACGTACAAACCGGATCGAAGTGGTTTTCGAGTCTCCAGACCTAGAATCCCGGTATACGGAAACTCGATCCCGGTCTCTTCGAAACGATCGCGTATTTGGCCAATATTGATAGTCGGTGATTTAACTATCAATTAATGTTCACAAACATACATACACATCCATCACACAATAAATAATCTCCATATTATTTATTTGCCTCTAATATCTTTCAAAGATATATATTTCAAATTTTCAAAACTCGTTTGAAAACAGTTTCCCAAAACTCTTCCTTTACAAGGTAAATCCTTTACCCTTTATTCCCATCGGGAATAACCAAGTATAAAACAATTTGCATTTAAAACAGTTAAGAATACTTTATACTGAAATATACTTTAAAATGTGAAAATTTCTTCTATTTATTTACTCAAAATATAAATTTAAAATATGTGAAGAAAACTAGTTATTAACACATAAACTTTGATTTAAAGATAAGGGTTTAGTTTCACTAAATTCAAAATAGCGTTATAAGAAGAAAAATGCTAATTTTAACAGCTTAAGCTAAAACCAACTTTTAAATAAATCCATTTGTAAAATAATTGCTAATATACTCCCAAATTATTACGGTATTAAAAATTATTAATTCATTTCTTTAAAAATAACGATTTCTTAAAAATACTTTTAAAACGATTTAAAACTTAACCTTAGTTAAATAAAATCTTTTTATAAACATTTACTTGGTTTTCCCAGGGAAACACTTTCCCGTTTCAAAACATTTCCAAGTACTCTTTCATATAAATCCTCTGATTTATTTCAAGTCAATTTATGATTTCAACATAAATTCCCAATCCCATACTTAACTATAACTTCCTCCGAAGTTAAATCACAATTTTTCATTTCCGGAAATTCATTTTTAAATATAGTTTAAACATTTTTAAATAAACATTTTGGTGAATTTTCAATGGAAGCCAAATTTCCAATTCACTTAATTAAATTCCAATGAAATACGGCATTTCAAAACATTCATTTGAACTTGTTAATTTATAGTCGGAAACTTCATTTTAACATATTTTTAATTTCCGGATAACATTAGTCATTATTAAAATAAACACCGTTATTTTAAACAATTTATAATTTCATAAATTTAATCTCCAGAAAATTTATATTTTCCATTTACCCATTTCATAAACTTCCCATTATATTCAAAATCCCAATTTGGCCCAATTACATTTTTCCTTTCAAATCCGACTTCAAATTTTACTCTTTGAAATTCTAAATTTAACAATTCATTTTATTTCGTAGAAACACAATTTATCCATTTATAATTAAATTCTGTGATTACAATTTATACCACAATGTCACAGAACAACTAAATTTCCAGATTTATCAATTACATCATATAAACAGGTATTCACTAACAATTATAAAATAAATTGCTACAATTGTGAGGAATCCCGTTGGATCCCTCCAACCTGTTTCTCCCTGCATCACAGATGTTAGCACATCACAATATAAATATCAATCCAGCCAGATAACAGCAGTTAAAGTCAACCAATCATTCAGATATTTAAATACCAATTATTTATAATGTCTAGCATCCAGATGTGAGTGACAAAAACTCACTTTGAGTTTCGGCGAACGTTCGAAATTTAAATTAAACCGAACGACGTTCGATTTAACCCAAATTTCTACTTGCCCGGAATGATTCCGGAACTGCACCATTTCGTAGCATGCGTTCCTGCGATTCCAACGCATCCAAAATCGCCTCAATCTGATATCGTATGAACACGTTATGGTTTTACAAAGTTTGAATAACGATTTAAAACAAATTTCTTCTATCAACTATTTACCAAACAGATCACGACCGTACGCTCCAACGAAGAAATCAAGGCCGCAGATTACGTTCTCCCTCTCGTACGCGAACACTACCAACAGGATCGAACCCACTTCGTCCTCTAGGGTTTGCCAACGCATCCACCACGCTTGATTAGCACGCGATCATTCGACTCCGCCTCGAAGCCCACGGCTTGCTCCGCCACCGCCCTAAGCTAGGGTCCACTCGGTCGCCTCCTTAGCTCAGAAACTGAGTACGAACGCACCCCCTATCTCGCCTGATTGACGGCGATTCCTTCAACCAAACCCGATCGCAGCCGGTCATTTCGAAGACCTCTCTCCCCTCTACACTTTTGTAGTTGAACCCTCTTGACGATATGGCGTGGATAAGAAGAAAAATGGAAGTGAAAAGGGGAACGAACTGGCCATTGAACAATGAGGAAGATGGCGGCTGAACCTTTAAGCTAGGGTTTTGATTATAAATATAATATATTGTTTTAATATTATTTTATTAATAAAATTTCTCAATTTAACTGTTAATGCAAACGACCTCCAATTCTCACGTTCCGACAGGCTATCCTGGGGTTTTTCCACATTCCGGACGCAATGGAAGAGGTTTCGTAAGCTAATTTGATCGTATGAGCGAGATACGGGATTAAACGATCAATTAAAAATTAAATCGGTTAAATCGATTTCTAGACGTTTCGAGCTGCCACGGTCACACGACAACTCCGATTGCTACGAAAATTGAAATCCGATAATAACTAACTATTACGGATCCAATGGAACTGGTTTCGTCGAATTCCGAGACTGTGCCTCGGAAGGCTGTTTTAACTCGTCTTATTAAATCAGGCGATTTGTCAAAATTGACGAAAACGCGTAAAATTTCACTTTTAAAATTTTAATAACTCAATAATAAAACATATAAAATTTATAAACACATTAAAAATCATTCTGGCTCATTCTAGACCAAAATCTGATTAAATTGCATTTTAATAATATTAAATTCATTTTAAATTAATATAAAATCCCAAATATTAATTTATCGACTTTTAAATTCATCTAAAAATCCCATAATATTATTTATAACCATTCGAACCTAAAAATACATTTAAACATCATTTTACAACTGTTTACACCCAAATCCCCAAATTTTCTTAGTCCAAATAATATTTTAAATATTATTTTTCCATTAATCAAATTCAACCAGAATTGCTATAAATTAAAATTATAGCTCATTTTCATTGATTGAACCCAAATCCATTCATTTCAAAATCAATTAAGGATCCACATTAAACATTTAAAATGAATTAAATGTTCAAATTCAATAGTTTAAAAATACGGGATGTTACATTCCTCCCCCCTTATAAAAATTTCGTCCCCGAAATTTGCTAAGGTAAAAATATACTTTCCAACTCAACTCACTTATCCCATTTGCTTAGTTAAAGGCTATATTCACTTCCAAAATACTTTAACTCAATTCTAAACCCATTTGCTTTATTCACATTCAAAAGCCTTTGAACTTTAACGTTTTCCAATAACTTTACTAGTTATAAAAAATTTTTCCCAAAACCCCAAAAATTTTCTAACTCCCAAAATTTCTGGAAAATTTTGGCGGAGTCTCCTTTGTACGGAGGAGCTTCTGCGATATCGCAGGATACACAAATATATATACATCGGCTCACATGGCCGGAAACCAAAATATATCACAATATATATATCATTTCCCAATTATATTTGCGTAAGCGTACCTTTTAAGCAATTTTTAATAGCGAGCGGCTAATATATCGCATATACGCGCTCCAACACTCTCGAACGCCTCTCGTACCTGTACTTACTCAAGCAAACTCATCAGTTTCAAGATATGTGCATTTTCATAATATTTCCAATACAAATGCAAACCAAACATATTCATTGCATAACCAAACCAAGCAATTTCATAGTTTAACAATGTCACTATATTTTCAACAATCCAAAAATTTCAATCACTTCCGAATCACTTATTCAAGTCTACCTCATTTTATTTCGCTTGAATGCCTTAAATTCAAGTTTTCAATCACCTTTCAAGTTACTTATTCAAGTCCAACTATTTTATTTCATTTGAATGATTTACATTCAAGTTTACTATATACCATTCATATTTATCTCAACCAATTCATTTCCACTTCAATATGATTACATATGCCTTTCTTACCTTTTAAATTTACTTACATTCCAAATTTGATTTACAATCAAACTTCATTTTAACTTGAAACATTTGCATTTCAGTTATGATCCATTTCCATTCATATGCAAAATCACTTAACAATATTTCAATCCATTCCAATTTATTCAAAACCAATTCCACTTGTCATTTAAACCAATTCACTTGCATTTATTTACAAAACTCTTTGAATTGGGTTCCCATTCATATCAATTTATTCACAATTCAATTCCAATTGCTTTTAAACACTCAATTGCAAATACATGCAAATTTCCATGTCATTCAAGCAAAACAATTGCCACTTAAGCTTATAACCATTTAAAATTAATTTCAACTTGGATGTGTATTAATTTTATTCAATTTTTGCATTGTTCACAATCCAAGTATTTTCTCTTTCCAATGCAATTGTTAAATTAAATTTCCCTTTCATCTCAATAATTAATTAATACAATGACACATGCATTTCCATTTTATTATTTAACAAATTGTATTCAAGATTACTTAATAAGCCCATTCAAAATCATTTTGTTTTTCTCTTCCAAGATGCTTAAGTTCTTCCACAAAATTTCCATCATCTTCTTATATCAATTTTATTTTATTTTCATTTGATTCTCATTCAAATCAAATTCAAATTCAAATTCATTTACAAAGTTTAATGCTCTTCGTTTATTTATCCAATCCATTTTAGATTTATTTTATCAACAAAGAGACCATTTAAATTATTTCTCTCATTTGAATTTACCTACAATTCAAACCATCACTATTATAATCTAATCCCATTATACATTCTCACTTCCAACATTTATTACCAAACTTAAATTTCATTCAACAACTGGATTTTTTTTTCCTTACTTTCTAAATTTTGACCAAACTATCAAAATCCTATTTATTGCAATACAAACTCCATTTAATTTAGCTTACACAAGATTTATTTCCAAACAATCATTTTGGATTTAGTTGAGTAAACATTACTTCATTCAACATCATTCAACTGAATTAAATTTCCATTAAACTCAATTCTTATCCCATTTTAATTCAAGGTTAACTAAATTATATATGCAATTTCAATTTAATTCCTTTCCAGAATTTATTCAACTTCTTCTAAATTTTATTTAGCCCACCTGAATTTAAACCATTTCCTTTACTACTTTAAATAAGAATTTAATTACATTCATTCTTATTCATAACACAACGGAATTTTTATATTCAGCTTAATTCCATTTTAGTCGAAGTTAAACCAAATTCAATTTAATCTTAATTCTCCATATCCAAGTTCAACTTATTTACTAACTTCAGTTCACTTACCTCTTTTATAATTTATAATTGTTTCACCTTACCTTGCATTCCATTTAAAATTAAGTTCGAATTCACCATTCCAATTTATTATTTCCATTTGTGATTATAATTCCATTTTTCTTGAGTTAAAATCAAATCTTCCATTCTCAAGTTCTCCAACTTATTTACTTGTAAGTTTATATTGCTCATTTCAAACCAATCCACATTTTTATAATCACAATGTCAAATTTTAACACTTAATAGCTTAAAAATATGAAGTTATTTGCACCATTTTGAATTCACAAATTTTAGATTGGAAGTATAATACTTAATAGCTTATGGGTACCATTGATTACACAATGACCCATAATTACAAAGTCATTTTACTTTCATCTTAACCCAAATCAAATTAATCCATTTCCAATTTTATTTAACTTATTCCAAGTTAAATTCCAATTTCTATTCACCTCAATAGCTTCATTCACTTCCATTTACCCAAATTAAATTTTAATTTCAGGATTAAAATTTCATTCCCTTTCTAACTTAAATCAACTTTACTTTCAACATTATAGTTGATTTATTTCAACCTTTTTACCTGTTTATTTTAAATAGAATTTCCAGAATTCAATTTACCCGGATTTATTTCAAAACCAATTTGAAATAAAAATCAACACATTTCTCTTTGATATTCAAATCAAATACCAAATTCCAAAACAAACTGCTTTTACCAAACAATTTTTTTCTTTTGAAAATTCCATAATCACTTGTTTCCCAAACAAGTCCAAACAATATCATAACCAACTATTTTGGTAGCAATCCATCACTTTAGAAACTCGAAAATGAATTCTAATGATGTGGCCAGCGTCATCAGGATTATTTTCCAGCGACTGAAGTGAGTTCAATGCTTTCCACTTCCAAAATTCACCTCAAAACAATTTCTATTCAAAAATATTTCCCCAAAATATACTCCATTCCTTCAAATGCTTTTGAAAACATTTCTAACATTTCCACGAAGTCAAACTCCCAAAACTTTGTTTAATTCCATTTGAAATCCCTTTCAAAATTTCCGGGGTCAAAATTCTAGTTTAAATCAAATTTAAATTTCACTTTTCTTATTTAAGACATATTGAGTTAACTCTATTTGGTTATAAACCATTTTAATATTTTAACTTCTTATTTTCTTATATATATCATTTCAAATTTTAGATCATGTTTTAATTTCTTATTTGATTATAAAAGAAACAACCAAACAAGCATCCAATACATATAATAATTTAGAAAATTATTTCTTTATATCAAAAATATAGCTTTGGGTAAAATTATTTCATTTACCCACTTTAAGACAATACTATGTCGGTTTATCTTGTTTAAGAGTTTAGAAACCCCTATCGATACGGTTGTACTTCCCGCACCGACCAGAATTCATAAACACTCAACCGATAAGTCAACACAGTACAAAAACAATTTTATATCCACTAACAAGTACGCTCTCATAGCTATTATTACACTCAACTCATTATAGAGTACTTCCGACTCTATTTAAAAATGAGTAATTTTCCCACCAAAGCCTAGGTTGTCGCCAATCTAAGCTCTGATACCAACTGTCACGACCCGCCCTTCTCGACCCTCGAAAATCGACACAAAATACTCAACAGTATAATATGCCGACGATCGAATGCCGGAAAAGACAGATTGTAGGAAAAGAAAGAAGGTAGAAGAAGAAGAAGAATGAACTAAACAACATCAAAACCTCACAGTCGCAGCGGAATAAAATATAATATATAGAACAGAACTTTACACAAATCAAAACTATATCTGTTTATATACAATACATCATCATCAGAGTATATCAATACAACCAACCATAGCCAGTCAAACAGTCAATACAATCACAGCAGCGGAATAATACAAGTACGAGAAATACGTCTCGGACTCCAGCTCCTCTCCTGAGCTCCATAGCAACCTATCCTGAAATATACTCGGTCTGACCCGAGCATTATAATAAAATAACACCCGAGTCAGTCTGGAATACCAGCGCATCATAAATACATCCAAACTGATTATTAAAGTTCGAAAATCCTTTGAAACAAAAGCATCTCGTAAGACCACGCCACAAATAAACATGTCGGGTTTTTACCTTACGATAGCTAAAACACTTTTTATAAAAATCCTCTGATATTATAATAGTGTCTATTTACAAATACTTATTAAAATAGCTGAAATTGTTACATGATTAAATTCCAGCATACTAGGTATACAAACAAATACCGTACAAGGCACGTAGGGAAAATGGATTTCCAACGAATGACTAGGCACTGGGGTACCACCTGTCACAGTACGTGGCCTAGATCACAGTACCGAGGAGTACGCCCGCTCCCCTGCAACACAAGGCCGGAATCATCCCTTACTGGATAATTCCAAGTAAAATCACCCCACGGTTGGGATCAGCAACCGCACCACTAAGCCGAAATAAAAGGGACATCTAGACAGGGATGACCTTACTCTCAAGTGGGGGCTACCCACGAAGCCTTGCTGCATAACCCCTGATTTTCAGTCATTCCCGGTTGATGAGGCTTGAGGCTAAACGATACCTTTATAGCACATATCCCTTAGAATGCCCATCGTCCACCTGACGATGTCACGAAAGCATTCGTCCATACAAGTCCGTCCCGGGTCCCAACGGAACCGAAGGCACTACCCCTACTACATCCGTTTTGGAAATATCCTCAGGATTAGTAGCGACTAGCCCTTGCACTTCACTGCTTCATCTTCGACTCCGAACACGTTACACGAAACGTACAAACCGGATCGAAGTGGTTTTCGAGTCTCCAGACCTAGAATCCCGGTATACGGAAACTCGATCCCGGTCTCTTCGAAACGATCGCGTATTTGGCCAATATTGATAGTCGGTGATTTAACTATCAATTAATGTTCACAAACATCCATACACATCCATCACACAATAAATAATCTCCATATTATTTATTTGCCTCTAATATCTTTCAAAGATATATATTTCAAATTTTCAAAACTCGTTTGAAAACAGTTTCCCAAAACTCTTCCTTTACAAGGTAAATCCTTTACCCTTTATTCCCATCGGGAATAACCAAGTATAAAACAATTTGCATTTAAAACAGTTAAGAATACTTTATACTGAAATATACTTTAAAATGTGAAAATTTCTTCTATTTATTTACTCAAAATATAAATTTAAAATATGTGAAGAAAACTAGTTATTAACACATAAACTTTGATTTAAAGATAAGGGTTTAGTTTCACTAAATTCAAAATAGCGTTATAAGAAGAAAAATGCTAATTTTAACAGCTTAAGCTAAAACCAACTTTTAAATAAATCCATTTGTAAAATAATTGCTAATATACTCCCAAATTATTACGGTATTAAAAATTATTAATTCATTTCTTTAAAAATAACGATTTCTTAAAAATACTTTTAAAACGATTTAAAACTTAACCTTAGTTAAATAAAATCTTTTTATAAACATTTACTTGGTTTTCCCAGGGAAACACTTTCCCGTTTCAAAACATTTCCAAGTACTCTTTCATATAAATCCTCTGATTTATTTCAAGTCAATTTATGATTTCAACATAAATTCCCAATCCCATACTTAACTATAACTTCCTCCGAAGTTAAATCACAATTTTTCATTTCCGGAAATTCATTTTTAAATATAGTTTAAACATTTTTAAATAAACATTTTGGTGAATTTTCAATGGAAGCCAAATTTCCAATTCACTTAATTAAATTCCAATGAAATACGGCATTTCAAAACATTCATTTGAACTTGTTAATTTATAGTCGGAAACTTCATTTTAACATATTTTTAATTTCCGGATAACATTAGTCATTATTAAAATAAACACCGTTATTTTAAACAATTTATAATTTCATAAATTTAATCTCCAGAAAATTTATATTTTCCATTTACCCATTTCATAAACTTCCCATTATATTCAAAATCCCAATTTGGCCCAATTACATTTTTCCTTTCAAATCCGACTTCAAATTTTACTCTTTGAAATTCTAAATTTAACAATTCATTTTATTTCGTAGAAACACAATTTATCCATTTATAATTAAATTCTGTGATTACAATTTATACCACAATGTCACAGAACAACTAAATTTCCAGATTTATCAATTACATCATATAAACAGGTATTCACTAACAATTATAAAATAAATTGCTACAATTGTGAGGAATCCCGTTGGATCCCTCCAACCTGTTTCTCCCTGCATCACAGATGTTAGCACATCACAATATAAATATCAATCCAGCCAGATAACAGCAGTTAAAGTCAACCAATCATTCAGATATTTAAATACCAATTATTTATAATGTCTAGCATCCAGATGTGAGTGAGAAAAACTCACTTTGAGTTTCGGCGAACGTTCGAAATTTAAATTAAACCGAACGACGTTCGATTTAACCCAAATTTCTACTTGCCCGGAATGATTCCGGAACTGCACCATTTCGTAGCATGCGTTCCTGCGATTCCAACGCATCCAAAATCGCCTCAATCTGATATCGTATGAACACGTTATGGTTTTACAAAGTTTGAATAACGATTTAAAACAAATTTCTTCTATCAACTATTTACCAAACAGATCACGACCGTACGCTCCAACGAAGAAATCAAGGCCGCAGATTACGTTCTCCCTCTCGTACGCGCACACTACCAACAGGATCGAACCCATTTCGTCCTCTAGGGTTTGCCAACGCATCCACCACGCTTGATTAGCACGCGATCATTCGACTCCGCCTCGAAGCCCACGGCTTGCTCCGCCACCGCCCTAAGCTAGGGTCCACTCGGTCGCCTCCTTAGCTCAGAAACTGAGTACGAACGCACCCCCTATCTCGCCTGATTGACGGCGATTCCTTCAACCAAACCCGATCGCAGCCGGTCATTTCGAAGACCTCTCTCCCCTCTACACTTTTGTAGTTGAACCCTCTTGACGATATGGCGTGGATAAGAAGAAAAATGGAAGTGAAAAGGGGAACGAACTGGCCATTGAACAATGAGGAAGATGGCGGCTGAACCTTTAAGCTAGGGTTTTGATTATAAATATAATATATTGTTTTAATATTATTTTATTAATAAAATTTCTCAATTTAACTGTTAATGCAAACGACCTCCAATTCTCACGTTCCGACAGGCTATCCTGGGGGTTTTCCACATTCCGGACGCAATGGAAGAGGTTTCGTAAGCTAATTTGATCGTATGAGCGAGATACGGGATTAAACGATCAATTAAAAATTAAATCGGTTAAATCGATTTCTAGACGTTTCGAGCTGCCACGGTCACACGACAACTCCGATTGCTACGAAAATTGAAATCCGATAATAACTAACTATTACGGATCCAATGGAACTGGTTTCGTCGAATTCCGAGACTGTGCCTCGGAAGGCTGTTTTAACTCGTCTTATTAAATCAGGCGATTTGTCAAAATTGACGAAAACGCGTAAAATTTCACTTTTAAAATTTTAATAACTCAATAATAAAACATATAAAATTTATAAACACATTAAAAATCATTCTGGCTCATTCTAGACCAAAATCTGATTAAATTGCATTTTAATAATATTAAATTCATTTTAAATTAATATAAAATCCCAAATATTAATTTATCGACTTTTAAATTCATCTAAAAATCCCATAATATTATTTATAACCATTCGAACCTAAAAATACATTTAAACATCATTTTACAGCTGTTTACACCCAAATCCCCAAATTTTCTTAGTCCAAATAATATTTTAAATATTATTTTTCCATTAATCAAATTCAACCAGAATTGCTATAAATTAAAATTATAGCTCATTTTCATTGATTGAACCCAAATCCATTCATTTCAAAATCAATTAAGGATCCACATTAAACATTTAAAATGAATTAAATGTTCAAATTCAATAGTTTAAAAATACGGGATGTTACATTCGTTTTATAGGGTTTATAAAAAATGCTATAATGGCCACTTATAGTGATTTTAAAATGCTATTAAAGAGTCAGATTATTGTAGCGAAATGACAAAATATAATAATCAAATAAATAGTTCATGAAGCTGTTTCATAATATGAATTTAAATTCAATTTTTACAATGAAATCAGAGTACAATAAACAAACAAACCAAAATAATGCAGCGAAATAATACTAATAAATATGATCACCAATCTCCATCTTCATCTTCAAGGAATAATGTCTTCAATACTAGAATACTCAGGCTGACCTAAGTGTAATGAAAAGACAAAACACTCGAGTCAGAACTAAAAGATCTAATGTAAGTTTAATTAATAACAAGTAATTATGAGTGTAATAGCTTCAGAGATGTTTACAGGATTTTCCATCTCCTATCAAGTGTACAACGTGAGTGCAATAACTTAAGAGATGTTATGAGATTTTCCATCTCCTAAGGATCCGTCAAACTATCTATATATCAGTAAAGTAAAGTATTAAATTAGCGTTAAGACTTTACATTGATCTCCCTAAACAAAATTTTAAGCAGGTAGTCTATGCAGGTGTTGTAATACAACCAGTAACATCGGTAGCCAGTGAGTCCCCTATAGGTGCCATACTAAAACAAAATTGTAGTAGGCGCGTATAGTATGAAAAGGCACATGAGGCAATGCCCAAAGTAGCATTCTACCAGTTTACCCTTTCAGGCTGGTCGTAACAAATCACTGCAACGACTGCCGATCGAGTCCACCACCCCACAAATCAAATCAAGGTACACCGATCGAGTCAAAATCAATATAGTAATATGAAGGGGTGATAGCCCCTAAAGGTAGCTAACCTCTTGGCCAGACATAGGCTTCTGTTTTAGTCATTTCAAATTGGCGTAAGTGTCGGGGTCATCCATCATCGTTCTCTTTCTTCATTTCGGTAAACGCCGCCAATTCAACCTCTACATTCTGGATAACATCCACCGTGTACACGGTTATTAAAGTGGTCCTGGTAGAATAACAGAGAGTATGCCATTCATCCGGCCTCGGTCTTTTTAACAACAAAACGTCATTTTACACATCGGTCGGTTCTTTTAAATTTCAAGAACAAGTCATATTTCATATCAAAATATCAAATTTTTTTCAAAATCATTTCAATTTCAAAAATAGGTTACACTTCCAAATCAAATCTTTGTATTTAAATAAACAATTTATATCTAAATAGTTCCCATATAAAATAGTTTGAATATTGAAAATGGTTTTGAATAATTAAAATAGTTTGAATATTGAAAATAGTTTGGATAATTAAAATAGTTTTAATATTGAAAAATAGTTTGGAATAATTAAATAGTTTTAAAGATTGGAAACAGTTTTATAAAATAGTTTTAATATTGAGAAAGTTTGGAAAATTAAAATAGTTTATATATTAAAATAATTTAGTTATTAAAACAGTTTATATATTAAAATAATTTATATTAAAACTGTTTCTTCTTTCACAACAATTTGACCTCAGGTTCAAATTCCAAATCACAACGAATTCAATTTTCCGACTTCCAATTCAAGTTATCTTCATATTCAAAATTCAGTTTAAATCAGCCTCAATTCAAAACAATTTCAAACTTTACTTCAAATTAAATTTAAACCGTTATATTCAAATGACTAAAAGTTTCAATTCAAACTCTCATTTTAAAATAATTTAGTTTAAATCCATTTCACATCCAAGCATAGAAATACCAATTTAAACCATTTTACTTAAAGTAAATTCAAAGTTTAAATTAAAATTTAAACCTTTAAAATAATTCGATTTCGAAAAATTTAGATCATATACCAATTTCAACTTTTAGATTTCAAATTAAATCCTTTAAACAATTTCATTTAAACAGTTTCAATTTCAACATTTCAAATCTCAAATTAGAATATAATTCGATTCATATAAATAAAAAATTTATTTTCTTTAATACAATATTATTTAAACCAATATAAATTTAAGATCTGTAACCATTTAATTTAACCAAACCCGTTGTCCGTATATAATTTTCTACCCTATGGCAAAGTGATTAATTATTTCAATTTTAATTACATGGATGGATATGTATCATTTTAACCCATCTCTAAATGACATTGGTATATATCATTTCAACCTATTTCTTAGTTCATTTTGAATATTACAAGTGACAATTTATAAGATGTCAAATAATAAATAGGGTAATAACAGTGATATATCCAAATAAATAACTATACATCCAACATATCAATCGATAGGCATCCAATTGCAATCAACATCCAAATCAACCAAGATATCACAACAGTTACTAGTTATCAATTGTCGGTGTTTAACTAGCAATTAAATTCAATATTAATTTAAATGTCAATTTAATTCAATATAAAATTCAAATTCAATTTAAATGTAAATTTAAACTACCAAACAGCAGTCAATAAGATTTTATCACTTCTTGATTTCAATTTAACTAGCATCAAAAAATTTAGTATTGCATCAGTGAGTTTAATCACTCGCCTTTGATTTATAGCCCATTAAAAATCCAACAAAACCCGATATCTCAACTGTCTCTGAATTCAACCAAACCAGTTTCATATTGTTTGGAATTCCAATACGAGTCTAACGGAAGAAACCGTGCGTGAATTAGAGTTCGTATTCAAAAGTTATTCACGTTATAAGAAATATTATTAAAATAATAATTGGTACATATTAAATAAAAACAAATAAAGTTTAATACTCATGTTTTTCTCAAGATGAGTCTCTAGGCAAAGATGAAAGAACAAACTAAGATGAGTGCAGGACCTGTAGGAAAAATGAAAATTGAAACTCATCTTCCATAAAAGAAAGCTTTTGAATTTGCAAAAAAGAGAGCTTTTGAATTTACAAGCTCACATTAAAATGATTTAGGGAAAGGAAGATTGGAAATGAAGATCTAAACATAAGAAATGAGGCGGCGATAAGAAAAAAATAAAGGGACGAGTTTAAAAACATGAACAATTTGCTGATGAGAATATAGCTTCAGCAAAGAATAATTTGAACTAAATGAATATGAGGTGTCAGGAGAAACAAAATGAAAAAGAAGAAATAAATTGGTAGATTATTTAATAATAAGGAAATGAAGATGAAGGGGCAAAAATGAATGTTACGTTTTTTTTTGAAAGCTTTAGGCATTAATAATGCATAAAGAAATGTACGTAGGAATGAAAAAGTTTGCAAACCAAAGAAAAGTGAAATTTTGTACAACCGAAAATGAGATGCAAGAATTAAATACAACCTAAAAGTTTAGGCTCAAGTATTAAACAGAAGGAAAAATGAATGGATTAAGTACTAATAATAAGGTAACTATTTCAAAACGTACATGCAACAATTAATAACAAAAGAAATGAAGGGACCATGTACATCGTACAAACTTTTGAAATTCAATTTTTGAAACATATTTTTCTTAACCAAATTAATTTCTTTAACTCAAATAAAACTAAAATTTGTACACATTTAATTTTTTTATCAACACACAGTAAATAAAATTATACTTACCTTAAAAATGAAAATGTTCAATTTGGTTTTCCCAACATGATCTTTTATTTCCATTAAAACGCCATTTCTGTTTAACACAAAACGTGCATTTCTTTTATTAAATCTATTAATTGCAATCAACGTTTTCTTTCCTTTTAATTGAAATATTTCAATTACATTAATTAAAATTAATTATAAAGTTAAATTTCAAAACAGACAAACTAAAATGGATGAAAAACAGAACAATTGTTTCCTTTAGTCATTTAAACATGTTTATAAATTTGTTGTTTAAAAACCAATGTAATAAATAACTTACTTAAATAAATGATCCTAATATTGTAATCAATCTGTATGCTAAAATGTAGTTCAAATAAACATATGTTTCTTCCTTTAATCAGATCATTCTATTCTTTATTTTAATGAAATTAAACTTATATTCACAAATGAAACATTCATTTATTTGATAAAAATGTTCTTTCAATTAAATCAAACTTTTCCTTTTATTTCACAAAACATAAACTATGTTTAATTACATCTATTAATTTATAATTTAGTGTCCTCTCTCTAATTAATTGAAATTATTCGATTACATTAATTTCAATTGATTACAAAGGTGAATTTCAAAATGGACAAGATAAATGTGATGGGAAATAATCAATTGTTTCCTTTATAAATTTAAAATCATTGTACACAAACAAGAGTTATAAATTCTTACTAAATAAGTTCTATTATTCCTGTAATCAATATCTAAGCAACAATACATGTCAAATAAACAAACATGTGATTTTTCCTTTAATACAAAAACATTCATTTTATTTCTTATTAATGTAAACATTTGTTATTTCAAATTTTATTGTTAATATGCAACCCAACATTGTTTTACATCCATAAATCATAAAATTTTAATTTCTAACAATTTTGAATTGCAATGCCTTATTTAATTTAATACTTTTAATTATCAAGAATATGGGTTGTTACAATCTCCCCCACTCAAAAGTTTTCATCCTCGAAAAAGAACAAGAAATAATCTAGCATTTTATATATTTTATTCAAAATAGTCAATTTATAAACAATTTAAACTTACTTACTTAGTTTTAATATAACTTTGAAAATAACCCAATTTCCACGAAAAATTTTCTAAGTCCTAAATTTATGAAAAATTTCGACAGCGTCTCCTTTGCACGGTAGGTCCGGAAAAATAAAAATATCAATAATTACATGATATACATCTTATTCTAATAATAAAACATCCCAAATAATTGGAAAACAATAAAGTACTACTACAAAACCGAAATCTGAAAATGTACCTATTTGTCGGGCAAACAAAACTCATTTTATGAAATCAAAAGCAACAGCTAGCTTTCGCTTTCATAAACCTATATCTTACTTGCATAATCCAAAGAGTTAAAACTATGTAAAATGGTAATATATTAGTTGTTCTAATTAATAGCACAAACAACACAACATATATAATAAATATATACAAACAAAAGCAGTACGACCATTACATGCAACAAAAGAATCAATTACATATCCATAGTAACCAAACACTAATGGTTTTTCCAAGTTCAGAAACGTTTCATAGTGCAAGAGTGATAATTAAACTACCAAGTGTACCATACGTTCAACAGCCTTAGGTAATTACTCAATAGATTATTCATACAACCTCAAATGATTTGAAGTGCCATTTCCCAAACTTCCCATAAGCCAAACAATATAGAATTTAAATATTATATAAGTTTGTATGATGTAAATATACCATTGTACACAATATCAATTCTGATTACTTGCTTGAATACACAAATTTCATTTTCGAACAAGTATTGATAACCCGACCACTCTAATGCGGACCCTGATCCGATTTCTTGATTAGAAATCTTTGTTTTCCTTGCATAGCTATAAACTATGATAGAAAACTTCAAATTCATATCAAAAAATCCGTATCAAGCAGTCGCCGTTAAGAATCGAGCGAAAAATCCTAACTCGGACTAGTGTGAATTACCATAAATATCACTTTATATTTCGATAAGTCAAAATATCACTTTAACTTGGACCGTATATAATATATACTTTACAAATATAAAATATAGTGTTTAATTTAAATTTACAAGCAGAGTCAGAAAGGAACTCTAGTATAGAAATAAGAATCCAGTCGCAGACCGTGGTTGTTCTAAGTCATTCTAGCATTATCGTCAAGATCTGGTAAATTTATTAATTGCGATTAATAAATAGTTATTGCATTGTCTAATTTCGTATATATATAGTAAAAATATATAATAATTATTTCAGAAAAGAGAGCGTTGAGGTCCTGTCTCCAACATGGACGTGTTTTCACGTACTCATGCCATCGAGCATGAAAATGAAGATGACACACTCACATAAACATGGCATGACTCGAAATCACAATGGCTCATGTAAGCATATTTTAAGTTATAATTTATTAATAATTAGTTTGATCAATTTGTTATAAATAATTAAAATAATGTAGTGTTAATTTCAATTTTATTTTTATTTGAAAATGCAGAAAAAATTTATGCAACAACGAGCGCAGTTGCTTGAGGGAACGGGACGGGAACAGTTGACTACTACAAGAAGGATGCATTTTTGAAGCTGTCATGGATCCGGCAACGTGGAATAGATGTTATGGCTTTGGCAACCAAGATGTAATGAATAGTATGTTTAGATTTGACTATTTACTAATCTCTCGACTACAACGAACTTGAAATTGTTTAGATTATTCGTCAAAAATTGCTTTTGGGTTTAAAACTAAAAGTCACATGTGTTGCTTACTTGCTTTTGGTCTTCCTAGTAATAGGTAAAACGTTACAGATAATATATGATAATATATGATCCTGTTAAATCTGATGTATATGATCTTATTATTAAAATTAGATGTAGCTTATAAAATCACTTTCTTATATGATTTTATATATCATATTGTTATAGTGGTTGCTATGCCCACATTTTTTGTAGCTATTATACAAAAATCCCTTATTAAATCAGATAAATGTTGTAGGCCAAACACAAACATTGCACCTACAAAAGAGCTTAGGACCTAACAGAGTTTCAGGACCTGAGATTTAGGATTGCTAAGCTGGAGGAACGAGACCGCCGTCGCGCTGTGGAGATGATGCAGTTGGATGAGCGCATTGCTGTGTATATGCAGCATGGCATGTTTCCTTCGTCAGCTGGTTCTGGAGGCGATGATCAGGAGCTATAGGTATGATTTTTTAATTTTGTATTGGAATATTGTACATATATGCACTTGAAGATGGTGTGGATGATGTATTTTGATATGTTTGATACATTTTGAGGAGATGTTGGATGTTTAAAGTTGATTTAGGTTGTATTAATGTGTATTGGGTTGTTTTGACATGATTGATACATTTTGAGATGTTGGAAGTTGATTTTGTGTATGTTGTTGGAATGTTTTGTTGTATGGTGGATTATTTAAGTTTGATTTGTTGTAAATATTGATGTTTTTTTATAATTAATGTTTTATATGTGATTTGTGCTTATATATATGATTTATATGCGTAAAATTGAGTTCCGATATATATTGATATGTATGTGTTGTATGGGAGATGAATGATAGCAAAAATAAAAAACCAGTCTAGATTTCTTATAGCTTTCAATGGCTTCTAACGGTTAATTGGTAAATTATAACTAACGGCTACAAACAGCTTCCAATAGCTAATTGGTAAACTAAAACCAACGGCTACAAACAGCTTTCGACAACCGCCGACACAAATGTAGTTAAACTGTGGTTTCCCACGTGTACACGGCGGTCATCGAAAAAACCGTTGGGAGTCACCGGAAAGAAGGCGATGAAGCCGTCGGAAAGCCGTCGAAAACATTGTTTGATGATGACATTCTTTCCAGCAGCTTTTTCCGATGGCCCCCGACGGTTTAGAGTCATTGGAAATGGACTTCTTCCTTGCAGTGTAAAAGGAGTATTCGAAATTTTGGTGGTGTGACTCTTAGGTTTAAATTCTATTAGTGATTAATATCGAACAATTTGAATATTGATGTTTATACATCACTTAGCAAGTGGTGTGATATTATGACCAAATTTATTATTTATTTGGTTTTAGTAAAATCTAATTTTACTTTATTAAGCATTACCTGGTAGTGACAATTATTTACACCAATTCTCTTCGTCAAAACAATATCACTACTTATCGAATTTGGTAATGGTCAAAATTCCAATATCATCCATATTCATGTAACAACCCATATTTTGGGTTGCCCATAATATGAAAAATTAAATTAATTTATTAAAGTGATTTGATTGAAAGAATTGCCTATGGAAAATTTAATTAATTAAGTGTGTGACACTTTAAAAAATGTTAATTGGATAGACCAAAGGCAATTAGTGCAATTTGGTTGACCTTGGTTAATGAAAAGAGAACAATTTAAATTTTTGAAAGGATTGGTTAAATGGGAATAAGTTAGTATGACCCAAACCCACTAACCCACCTTCCTTACCCCTCCTTCCATCCTACTTCACTGTCATTTCATTCATATATCCAAAATAAAATTCCTATGTACTCTAAGCAAAGCCAATATTTTCCAAAGCAGAAGAAGAGGATTTCAAGCTAGAAGATTGAAGCTTTAAAACAAAAGAAGATTAAATAAAGTTTTAGTAATCAAGGCGAGTATGATCTTTCTCTAAAATCTATCTTTACCTATTGGGTTCGGTTTAAACTACATATGAATGTTATGATGATGTTAAACATGTTTGGATGTTTGAATATTATTTTAAATAAGGTTTAAAATTTAATTAAAACGAATTAATTTAGGTATTAGAGCAAAACATGGTCTAATTGCATCTAGATGCCATGAATTTTTGATATGATATGCTTACTGATGAAATAGAGATGAGTTTTTAATATCATAAACTAATGTGAATAATTCTTGAATTTCCTTGTTACCCCGCCTTTTGGTCAACGCCGGGATATCAACAAATCGGTTAAAAAGGATGGATATCAAGATTGGAAATCGATTGGAAATGAGGCTATGATCGGTACCGTCAAAATTAGACTAAGCTCCAATCAAGGTGGGATGGATTGGGAATGATGAACAAGGCTAGAAAAGGCTGCATTTCAAATTTTAGGTCAAACAGAGTTCGTGTGCGCAAGATATGGATGGATCAATATTCATGGGAAATTAGTTCGTATCGATATGGCTCGTATCGATCAACATGGGCTCGGCTATTTACTTCGGATCGATGCTTTCGTATCGATTAGCATGGGTATGGAGATGGAAAATGCACTTTGCTTCGGATCGATCACAGTACGTATCGATCCAAGTTAGGGATCGATACAAAGAAGAGAGTGGGAGATGGACACGAAGGGTGGCGGTTGTTGGATATGGAGGCACACTTCGTATCGATTGATACGAAGTGGTCAAGATGGAATGCAAAGCAGGGGATCGATACAAATAGCATGACTTGGGATTGATATGAAGAAGGGATGGATACGAAGGGCAGAGAGCGTTCAGGGATCGATACGAAATGATTGACACGAGGCAATGGAATGTGATGGATATGAAGCATTGATGGATACGAAGCTACCAACCTACATTGAGAAATACAAACTTGGATCGATCATAACTCTCATTCTACAAGTCCGAATGCTATGAAATTTTCACAGGAGCTTGCTTATTCACTTAAGAACGTCCATGATCGATCTCAGCTTCATTGGACTATCTTTGGATCGATATGAATTATACTTAGATCGATCAGGAACGATCCCAGACGACTCCAGATCGATCTGGTGGCCCCACTATGCATGAGAAGAGGTATTCCAGGTTTTGGGGCGGATATTTTAAATCTACCTATAAATAGCAGCTCTATGGAAGCTAAAAAGGGATATTTTTCTGCTTTTCTAGGGGAAACTCTGCCATTTTGTTTACTGATTTCAAAGGCTTGTAACTGTAATCTCAATACAAAAGGAATAAAATGATCAATTCAAAGTGGACGTAGGTTGGAGATAGCCAAACCACTATAAATCTCGTGTCTTTTCCCATTTTCTTTCATTTTAATTTGGTTATTTCTTTATTTTTATTTTCTACATTATCTGGATCTAAGATCTATATTAAGATATTGAGGATTTGTCTGCAAACACTGGTGCTTTCACGAAATTCGGGGTTTGTGACCAATTTTGGCGCAAACACTTTGGTGCTTTCACTGAGAATTGACTAGAACCCTCTATACTGGATTTGGAGTTCAGATTTGGAAAGCTAAAGGATCGGAATTTGGGAAGCAATGACTAAGCAATCAACAAGGAGACAGAGAACGAAAAGGAGAAAGCATGAAGGAAGTCAGGAGGCCTCTTTAGGAGCTAATCAGACCTCAGTTCTCATCACCAGAGATGAGATGGAGATGATGATGGATGCTATGCAGGAAGGGATGCTGAAAAGGCAGGAGGAGATGATGCAGAACCTACTCCAACAAGTTGGACAAGCTGGAGTGCAAAATCAATAGAACCTAACTGCAGAAAATGCTGGAAATAGGGATCGTGAAGCTGGAGCAGCAGGAACAGAGACAGTTCGGAATCAGGATCAGGAGCATGGAGCAATTGGGATTCAGGATAGAGTGGGACCATCAGGAATAGTCCCTGAGCTAGGGGCATGCCCTCAAATCATGTTGGCTTAATTCCAGGAAGGGTACAAGGCGGTGCTGTGCAGTTTAGCGTTGATCGGGATATGGATGCTCGTCCAGAAGGATAGGTTTCAGGATTCCCTCCCAGACTCGGGAGGCAGGTTGGAGATCGCAGACAGAGGCTACCACTTGATGATAGCGACAGGTTAGCAGACATGATCTGATGGGCTATGAGGGAAGGATTGGTGAATAGAGATTTGGAGGACGTGAACATGAGTCCTTTCACTCCTGTGATCAGGCAGGCTAGGAATCCACCGGATTTCAAACTACCGACGCTAGAGATGTATGATGGGAGAACAGATCCTGCTGTTCACTTGACGAGGTACATGAGGCATATGGAAGTACTAGAGGCATCAGAGGGAGTTAGGGCTCGATGCTTCCTTTTGTATCTGACGGATATAGCAACACTATGGTTCAGACAGCTGGAGAGCGGCTCAATTGGCACTTGGACAGAGTTGATTGAGATATTTATGAGGCAATTTCGAGTCCACGTCATGAGACCCAAGAATGTGATGACTTTAACATTGATGAAACAATGGAAGGGAGAACCACTTAGAGATTTCTTAACCAAATTCAATGCAGCATTAACTTCGATGGACCGACCCGATCCGCCGATGGTTTTGATGGCGGTAGTCACAGGAATTATGGATGATTCAGAATTTACGATATCATTGGAATGGGATCCGCCGATGGATCTCGGAGAGTTTTATCATGAGGCAGAAAGGTTTTTATGACAGGAAGATGCAAAGGCTGAAAGAGAGGGGAGAGAGGCTGAAGTTTATGCGGTAAAAGGTGGAGGTCCGCCTAGGGAGGATTTAAACAAGGACGATATAGGAAAAAGGAAAATGAACGACAACGGTAGCACATCGAAAAGGCAATGGATGGAATCTAAATTCTCTTCTTACACGAATTTAATTGAAACTCTAGAAAGGATTTACTTGGATACTCGAGGGTGCCTTCGGTATCGAAGGCCGGCAAAAAGGGAACCCTCTGAATACGAACGGGCATCGAGAAAACATTGCCTATTCCATGACCTGGATGGGCATAGTACGAACGACTGCAGACATTTGAAGGATATCATTGAGGAGCATGTAAGGAATGGTCTTCTACAACGGTACATAAGGAATCGAGCTGTGGCCGTGGAACATGAGCAGCCACCGCTCATCTCAAACGAAGATGGCACTCGATCTTGGCATCGTCAGCTTATTATCAGCTTAATGATTTATGGCTTTGAATAAGTAATAAACCCCAAAGTGATGCGACTAAGTCACTTACACATGTACGGGATCGAGGACAGTCCCTAGGCATGCTCTAAGATGATGATAAATTGTGATGCTCGGGTTTATGAAATCTTGTTTTCCTTTTGTTTTATGTGGACTCTGGTTTCTTTCTTGGTACTATGAACATTTGATTTTCTTTGTTGTACGGACTTTAATTTTGTCAATTGGACTTTTTGTTGATTGGATTTGGATTAATGTAATAAATAATATAGGTCACGCGATTACGGTCCCGACCGGAGAGACGGGGCAGTAATCGCAAGTTACAAGTCCCTTCGTCAGAGAGCGATAGAATGGACTCGAATGCAATACAAAAGTCCTCGACCGGAGAGTCAAGGCCGGAGAATACAAAAGTCCCCGACCGGAGTGTCGAGGCTGGAGAATACAGAAGTCCTCGATCAGAGAGTCGAGTCCGGATAATATAAAAGCCTCGATAGGAAAGTCGAGGCCGGAGCAGGATAAAATGACCCGGTAAGGTCTACGGTTTGGATTTGGACCCGAAGAGCTCCCGGCTTTGGATTTGGACCCGGCGAGGTCTCGAACTTGGATAAAGCGACCTAAAGGGGTCATGGATTTTGTTATGTGATTCTGGATATGAATGGATAAAAACTCAGTTGACGGGTTCGGATGGATATGGAATTGGCTAAGGATTTGGTTATTGGATCCGGAATCGGATATCGACTTGGAGCAGTCGTAGATTTGGACAAGGGTGTGGCTATGGCGCTTGGAAAGAATGGCTTTGTAATGGATTGGATTATGGATCGAATGGTATGACTATGGATGAAATATGGATTTTGGATGATAGATTTAAAGCTATTCAAAACACGATTTCCTATCGTAAGGCATGTTTTGGGGGGCAAATGTTACCCCGTCTTTTGGTTAAGGCGGGGATATCAATAAATCGGTTAAAAAGGATGGATATCAAGATTGGAGATCGATTGGAAACAAGGCTATGATCGATACCGTCAAAATTGGACTAAGCTCCAATCAAGGTGGGATCGATTGGGAATGATGAACAAGGCTAGGAAAGGCTTAATTTCAAATTTCAGGTCAAACGGAGTTCGTATGCTCAAGATATGGATGGAGCAATATTCATGGGAAATTAGTTCGTATCGATATGGTTCATATTGATCAACATGGCCTTGGCTATTTACTTTGGATCGATGCTTTCGTATCTGTAACGACCCCGAATTTTAATTAAATTTAAATTAATAATTAATTGAATTTTTGAATAAAAATTGTAAAATTAATTGTAAATTGAAGCGAGTTTCCCCAATTCAAATAGGATATATATATATATATATATATATATATATATTAAATCATATGAATTTAAATATTGTATATATGTGATTTGGATTTAAATTTTAAGTAAATGGTTATAAAATCATCTATGAGAAATATTATAAAGTAATATTACAAAGCATAAGACAAAAGAAAAAAATATATAAACTTTTTGTATAGGTAAACTTTACCATTTAAATTCAATATAAAAATATCCATAAATAGATATGTATGTGAAGTTTAGTTATGCAAGAACAAATTAAAAGAAGAAAATATCTATCTACATACACAAATAAAATAAGGTTGAGACATAAAGTACCTTGGCATTAAATGATAGCAACATTTTAGTCAATTCGAATTGTTTTAAAAATCAATTCAGCCACCAAGCAATAAAATATCTCTGATCTTACTTTGTACAAACAAGAAAATAAATATCACCCTGTAACTTGTTTATATCTATCAACCTGTAAACTTGCTTTCTCACATATCAACTTCATTTCAAGTTCGTCCATTCTAAGCTAAGTAAAAATCCATTTCAAACTACAAACAAATGCAACTCAAACAACAAATACAATCAAAACAACCCAGAGGGTTTAAGAGAGGATTCTAGCTTGAATTTCAAAGTCTGTTTCAAATAAAAGAAGCTCTATCAATTCTGGAAATACGGTGAGTAAACTAACCTTTTAAAAAGCTTAAACCTGTTATATCTTGATTTGTATGTGATAAATACTCGAAGTAAAATGTGGAAAATAATGTTGAATGTATGAAAATATGGTTGCATGTATAAAAAAAATGAATATATGCCAGTACATGTCTGATAACAGGCATATTGCCTCTGTGTTGTTTACAGGTTTTCAAAACCTGTTTCAAAATCCAAATCCTCTTCCTCTGATTCTTGTTAGACTGTAGGATCTAAACAAAACATGTTGGTATAATCATACTTTATCTATTAAAAATAATTTCAAGCCTAATTGATTAAAGTATTTCCTGGAAGACTAAGAAATACAGGTGAATTTAGAGCACACCCAAAATTCGAGAATCATGTTTTCTGATTCCAATTATATCATTAAAAACACTTTCGAAAATAATGATTTTTAAAGGAGGAATCAGAAATTTTAAGTAAGTATTCGAGTAGAATTAGCAAGTTGAACGGTTTTGATTTTTGTGGCAATTTCTGGTGATCGATGAACGTGGTGGTCTCGGGATCGTGACTGAGGGTAGCATGGAGGTTGGCGGAACTAGGAAAAATGCTAAGTGAATTTATTAGCTATCGTGGTGGCCGAACGTAGATGATCTAGGGTTTAAGTTGAGTTTTGGGTAGTGGATGGTTTCGAAGCAATTGTGGCGTCGACATTGTGACGAGTTGAGTCGGAGTTGTGGGGAAAGGAAGATGGAGGTCAGGCGAAGATTTTGGCAAGTGGACAGGGACTCCAGTGGTCGGAGATGGCGATCCGGGGTGAACTTTGGCGATGGGTCCTGGACCCTATTATGGTTCGTTCGTTCGATTTTGTATTTTCGTGATGGTTCGACAATCTGTGTGGCGGGTCGACTCAGGGGAAGGTAATCGATGTGTCGATGGTCGGAGCGTGGTTCGAAGCAGGCCAGGTGAAGTGTGCACGTGCATGTGTGCTACTTGTATCAGAAGGATGCTAGGTGTTTTGGCATCGGAGAAGAAGGATTATACTTCGGGCAGGATGGTGCTTTGCGCGATGTAGTTCTCGAGTTGTTGATTTAGAAGAGAAGCACGGGTTTGACACGAGAAACGATAGATCTGGCTCGGGTTCTTTGTTATGATATTAAAGCTATGACAAGAGATAAGGTAAATCAAGTTTTTAAAATGAAAGAAATCTTGTTAACCTGTTTTAAAAACAAAGTTGTAGTAAACAAGTTATCAAATTTTAATTTTTAAATAAGAATGCTTTTTGAATTTAATTTGTATGGTCTTGAATAATTATGATAGGTTAATTAATTAAATTAAATTAAATTCCTAAGTATCTCAAATATAACATAATGATGGGATTAAGTAAGTGGTTAAGATTTGTGTATCAAACTTTAATCGATTAAAAGTTCTCAAATGACTGATTTCAGGCAATTAATTTAATTATGATAAATGACTTGTGTTTTAAACTTATTAAGTTTAGGTAATTAAGATTAATTAATTAATTGATAAGTAATTAAAGATTAATTAATGTAATTTATAAATTAACGAGAATAATTAAAGGTTAATTAATTAATCAAGTGATTAAGAAATAATTATTAATTAAGGAGTAATCAATTAGTTATTGTGATTATTTAAGAATAATTTATTAATTGAGAATAATTAATTAAGGTGATTGATTAATTAATTTATATCAAATGATCTGTAATTAATAATCAGGATTGGATAATTAATTCATAAGTAATTAATTTAATTGGGAATTAATTGAATTAATTAGGATTAAACAATTAATTAATCATGCTTATAAATGATTATTGAATACTTGACCTTACTTATGAATGATTGTATTGTATGAGATGCCTTGAATTGATTGTCCTATCTGATCTGTAATATTTTGTTATGTGGATTAAGCTGTGTATAATTTATTCATTTGTTGTGGTACATTTGTATATATATATATATATATATATATTTATGATCTGTGAATAAAAGATAAGCGTTATAGTTATACCGCTTATCAACTATATTTCTGTATTTTGACCTGTGATGATATATTGATGTTGCACTATTGTGTTAAAACCCCTGGACCACACTTTTACACACACAAATATGGATTTCACGAGGAAATCGATTAAGTCACAGATGATTTAAATTTAATGTTTTTGAAATTGAAATTTTAATTTCAATTGATTTTGGAAATGGATTTGGGTTAAAGGCTAAAGCTTTTGAAAAGGAGTTTTAAGATAAAAGTTATTTTGAATAACTTGGTAAAGTTTCTAATTTAAATAATTTAATTTGAATTTGAATTCAAAATTTGGAATTGAATTCCATGTTTGGAAATTATGGTTAAAGATGTTATAAATGTGTTTATATGAATTTAAACCATTTTAAAAGTACGGTTTTGAGAATTTGAATTTAACCCAAGGACTTTAACTCGTATAAATGAATCAGATTTTCCGAAATGAAAACTATTTGTTTTCAAATGATAGAAGCTTTCATATAAGGAATGAATTTCTAATTTGTGTCAAAAGAATTTCAAGTTTGAAATGAAAATGGTTTTCCGAGTTATGAATAAATCTTTGTGAAAGATTGTTGAACTTTGTTTTGAAATTGGAAAGGTGTACCTTTTGTATAAAAGGTTGAAATGCAATTGTTTTGAAAGCTATCAATTAAATCTTTGATTTAATGAGTTAATCCAATTGAAATGGAAATCGATTTGAAAATCTATGAATAGATCTTTGTGAAACTGGGTGAACTTTGTGAATTGAATCTTTTTGTGTAAAAGATTAAAAATGGTAATTTGTTTAAACCATTTGAAGAAAAGTTTTAGGTAATAAGTTGTGACTTAACTGAAACCCCAATGTCCATATGTTTTTAAATATTGCGCTCATTATTCGGTTTAGCCGGGAGAGGACCTATGTGTCATATAACCCATTCCGAATAATGATACGTCGTATATGGATTGCATTTGAAGACCGGTGGTGAAGACCGGATATTTTCGAAAACGAAAGGATAACCCGTCGATTGTCTCTGCACTGAGTCGCACCGGTATAGAGATTCCCTAAGTGATGGGAAATTCGATTGGGATTGTGAATACCCGGATTGCAAGGGCTTCTTTGGAAGTGCCTTTGGTTCTGTTCGAACCCGGAACAGACTTGTATGGTTGTATGTCTGACATTACACTTTGAGATATAAAGCTAATTTTTTTCAAATACATTTCTGTTTGGTGGCAGAGATTTATTCTCTTAGCTTAACACCCTTCTCTGAGATGTACGAGCTCAGAGGTTATGTAGTTGAAGGTTATCAGTGATATACTCCCAATTTGGTAGTGTGGCATGCTAAGTGTTGCTGTGTGTTGGTGATCATTTGTTGATCAAAGCATGACTTCCGTGTAAAGCGTAGCTTTGTGGACGAGACCTCATCGAGCCTCACAAACCGGAAATGGTCGAAACAGGAAAATGCGGCAAGGTTTCAGGGGTTGGCTCCCCTAGGGTATGTCCATTCCTTCTGGAAAAAGGTGGTATCATGGTATGGAGCCCAGATATTTTACCTGTGTGGTTGTTCCAATCTCATTTACTGTGTGATTGTTGCTTTGTGATCGAGGCGCCTTGGATAAAGGTCGCAAACGACCGGGAGTGGCATATCTCAGGTTTACTACCCGGGAAGGGGGTAACCGGCCTTGTGTTGGCAGAGTGCAGTTGTCTCTCGGGGTGTCCCTCCAGAGGCATTCCCATGTGGCATAGGAAGTTCCTTAGCCTGACCATTTGTTGGAAAATCCAAAGAAACAATACGAGCCTTGTACGGTTTTGGTTGTAGAACCTGCCATTTAAAATGGTAGCTATAGCAGGCATAATATAATGGTACCTATGCTGGCTAAGATTAATATTATACTTTCGAAATGTTTCCTGCACTATGCACTAGTAATAATATCAAAAGAGTTTTTCTTGCGTAAGAAGCATGTTTGACTATCCTAAGGCGAAATCTCCCCCATGTGTGCGATTGCATTGTGTGTGTGCCGGGAGGCCTTATGGTAGTTTCATTTTCCAAAAAGGCATTGCGGATTTCAATGTTGAAAATTCTTTTGTTGTTTGTTTTAAAGATAAACTGTTTTTGTTACTCACACCAGTCCCATGACTGACCTGGAGTTTATTGTTCCTTTCCTAAACTCTGGGTGCCCATAGTTTTCCACACGGGCAGTCTAGAGTTCGGTTTTTCAAATAGTCAGGTTTAGTAGACTAGTTGGAGCTAGTTCAGTTTTTGGAGATCATGACCGCTCTTGCTTATCTTTGTGAAACGTGATGGTGGTTCGAGCTTGATATTGGAGTTGGTGGACGCATTCTCTTTTAAAGAAGTTTTGGAGTTATCACTTCTGTTGTTTCCGCTGTAACATTATTATTTGTCTTTGATATTGTTGTATCATATTGATATCATTGTTGTATATCATTCTGGATATTGTATTCGTTGGAGTTGTATATGATATCATTCATTTCTTTCTTCCGCTGTGTTGTTATACTTACTGTGTTATAAGCTCCGACGAGCCAGATTCGGCTTTTGAATCTGCGGCATTCGAGTACAAGTGAAGTACGGGTGCCGATTTTCGAAGGCCGAGTCAGGATCGTTTCAATTGGTATCAGAGCTAAGGTTGAACTTTAGCTTAGGAGTATAACACATTAAGTAGCTCATTAGAGATAGGGTGAAGTATACCCTAGAATGAGTAATCCCTAAGATATATGTCCGTATACCTCAGTAAATTCTCTTACTATTCACTGATAGTAAGTATGAGTGCAAGAAGAGGATGAGATAGGGGACAGGGGAATACGACTATAAATGGTCAATACCCTGTAACAACAAGGAAACAATCTTTTCTCTATCAATCTCTTTTGTTCAGCATCTCTTTTCAATTCTTCGATAGTTCCTGGTAGATCGAGGAAGAAGATTTGATATATTTGTATGGGACATAAACTCCAAATAGGACAGAATTGTTTGTTTGGATGAATTGGTTGCTTTGGTTGCTATGGTTGATAGGTATACTTTAGTTTTAAACTGAAAGTTTTGAAATTGTATCCATATATCTATCTATTCTTTGGGTCCCAATATATTCTACGAATGGTTAGTTATCCCTTCGAACTAACCAATGTCACTGCACATTTCGTAGATCTGGATAACTCGAGTATCCTGCGGAAAAATTAAAAAGATTCGTTCTCATATCAGTTATTGATATTCTGATTTGGTAAGCCAAATGCAGAATAGATGTTCAGTTAATTTGATGAAATATTCTTCATCTATCCTTGTGTCTCCCTGGTAAATTTCGAGGATGAAATTTCTTAAGGGGGAAACTGTAACGACCCCGGATTTTAATTAAATTTAAATTGATAATTAATTGAATTTTTGAATAAAAATTGTAAAATTAATTGTAAATTGAAGTGAGTTTCGCCAATTCAAATAGGATATATATATTAAATCATATGAATTTAAATATTGTATATATGTGATTTGGATTTAAATTTTAAGTAAATGGTTATAAAATCATCTATGAGAAATATTATAAAGTAATATTACAAAGCATAAGACAAAAGAAAAAAAATATATAAACTTTTTGTATAGGTAAACTTTACCATTTAAATTCAATATAAAAATATCCATAAATAGATATGTATGTGAAGTTTAGTTATGCAAGAACAAAGTAAAAGAAGAAAATATCTATCTACATACACAAATAAAATAAGGTTGAGACATAAAGTACCTTGGCATTAAACGCTAGCAACATTTTAGTCAATTCGAATTGTTTTAAAAATCAATTCAGCCACCAAGCAATAAAATATCTCTGATCTTACTTTGTACAAACAAGAAAAAAAAATCACCCTGTAACTTGTTTATATCTATCAACCTATAAACTTGCTTTCTCACATATCAACTTCATTTCAAGTTCATCCATTCTAAGCTAAGTAAAAATCCATTTCAAACTACAAAAAAATGCAACTCAAACAACAAATATAATAAATACAACCCAGAGGGTTTAAGAAGAGGATTCTAGCTTGAATTTTAAAGTCCGTTTCAAATAAAAGAAGCTCTGTCAATTTTGGAAATACGGTGAGTAAACTAACCTTTTAAAAAGCTTAAACCAGTTATATCTTGATTTGTATGTGATAAATACTCAAAGTAAAATGTGGAAAATAATGTTGAATGTATGAAAATATGGTTGCATGTATAAAAAAAATGAATATATGCATGTACATGTCTGATAACAGGCATATTGCCTCTGTGTTGTTTACAGGTTTTCAAAACCTGTTTCAAAATCCAAATCCTCTTCCTCTGATTCTTGTTAGACTGTAGGATCTAAACAAAACATGTTGGTATAATCATACTTTATCTTTTAAAAATAATTTCAAGCCTAATTGATTAAAGTATTTCCTGGAAGACTAAGAAATACAGGAGAATTCAGAGCACACCAAAAATTCGAGAATCATGTTTTCTGATTCCAATTATATCATCAAAAACACTTTCGAAAATAATGATTTTTAAAGGTGGAATCAGAAATTTTAAGTAAGTATTCGAGGAGAATTAGCAAGTTGAACGGTTTTGAGTTTTGTGGCAATTTCTAGTGATCGATGAATGTGGTGGTCTCGGGATTGTGACTGAGGGTAGTCTGGAGGTTGGCGGAACTAGGAAAAATGCTAAGTGAATTTATTAGCTATCGTGGTGGCCGAACGTAGATGATCTAGGGTTTAAGTTGAGTTTTGGGTCGTGGATGGTTTCGAAGCAATTGTGGCGTCGACATTGTGACGAGTTGAGTCGGAGTTGTGGGGAAAGGAAGATGGAGGTCATGCGAAGATTCTGGCAAGTGGACAGGGACTCCGGTGGTCGGAGATGGCGATGCTGGGTGAACTTTGGCGATGGGTCCTGTAGCCTACTGTAGTTCGTTCGTTCGATTTTGTATTTTTGTGATGGTTCGACAATCTGTGTGGCGGGTCGACTCAGGGGAAGGTAGTCGATGTGTCGATGGTCGGAGCGTGGTTCGAAGCAGGCCAGGTGAAGTGTGCACGTGCACGTGTGCTACTTGTATCAGAAGGATGCTGGGTGTTTTGGCATCGGAGAAGAAGGATTATACTTCGGGCAGGATGGTGCTTTGCGCGATGTAGTTCTCGAGTTGTTGATTTAGAAGAGAAGCACGGGTTTGACATGAGAAAAGATAGATCTGGCTCGGGTTCTTTGCTATGATATTAAAGCTATGACAAGAGATAAGGTAAATCAAGTTTTTAAAATGAAAGAAATCTTGTTAACCTGTTTTAAAAACAAAGTTGTAGTAAACAAGTTATCAAATTTTAATTTTTAAATAAGAATGCTTTTTGAATTTAATTTGTGTGTTCTTGAATAATTATGATAGGTTAATTAATTAAATTAAATTCCTAAGTATCTCAAATATAGCATAATGATGGGATTAAGTAAGTGGTTAAGATTTGTGTATCAAACTTTAATCGATTAAAAGTTCTCAAATGACTGATTTCAGGCAATTAATTTAATTATGATAAATGACTTGTGTTTAAACTTATTAAGTTTAGGTAATTAAGATTAATTAATTAATTGATAAGTAATTAAAGATTAATTAATGTAATTTATAAATTAACGAGAATAATTAAAGGTTAATTAATTAATCAAGTGATTAAGAAATAATTATTAATTAAGGAGTAATCAATTAGTTATTGTGATTATTTAAGAATAATTTATTAATTGAGAATAATTAATTAAGGTGATTGATTAATTAATTTATATCAAATGATCTGTAATTAATAATCAGGATTGGATAATTAATTCATAAATAATTAATTTAATTGGAAATTAATTGAATTAATTAGGATTAAACAATTAATTAATCCTGCTTATAAATGATTATTGAATGCTTGACCTTACTTATGAATGATTGTATTGTATGAGATGCCTTGAATTGATTGTCCTATCTGATCTGTGATATTTTGTTCTGTGGATTAAGCTGGGTATAATTTATTCATTTGTTGTGGTACATTTGTGTATATATATATATATCTTTGATCTGTGAATAAAAGATAAGCGTTATAGTTATACCGCTTATCAACTATATTTATGTATTTTGATCTGTGATGATTTATTGATGTTGCACTATTGTGTTAAGACCCCTGGACCACACTTTTACACACACAAATATGGATTTTACGAGGAAATCGATTAAGTCACAGATGACTTAAATTTAATGTTTTTGAAATTGAAATTTTAATTTCAATTGATTTTGGAAATGGATTTGGGTTAAAGGTTAAAGCTTTTGAAAAGGAGTTTTTAAGATAAAAGTTATTTTGAATAACTTGGTAAAGTTTCCAAATTAAATAATTTAATTTAAATTTGAATTCAAAATTTGGAATTGAATTCCAAGTTTGGAAATTATGGTTAAAGATGTTATAAATGTATTTATACGAATTTAAACCATTTTAAAAGTATGGTTTTGAGAATTTGAATTTAACCCAAAGACTTTAACTCGTATAAATGGATCAGATTTTCCGAAATGAAAACTATTTGTTTTCAAATGATAGAAGCTTTCATATAAGGAATGAATTTCCAATTTGTGTCAAAAGGATTTCAAGTTTGAAATGAAAATGGTTTTCCGAGTTATGAATAAATCTTTGTGAAAGATTGTTGAACTTTGTTTTGAAATTGGAAAGGTGTACCTTTTGTATAAAAGGTCGAAATGGAATTGTTTTGAAAGCTATCAATTAAATCTGTGATTTAATGAGTTAATCCAATTGAAATGGAAATAGATTTGAAAGTCTATGAATAGATCTTTGTGAAACTGGGTGAACTTTGTGAATTGAATCTTTTTGTGTAAAAGATTAAAAATGGTAATTTGTTTAAACCATTTGAATAAAAGTTTTGGGTAATAAGTTGTGACTTAACTGAAACCCCAATGTCCATATGTTTTTAAATATTGCGCTCATTATTCGGTTTAGCCGGGAGATGACCTTTGTGTCATATAACCCATTCCGAATAATGATACGTCGTATATGGATTGCATTTGAAGACCGGTGGTGAAGACCGGATATTTTCGAAAACGAAAGGATAACCCGTCGATTGTCTCTGCACTAAGTCGCGCCGGTATAGAGATTCCCTAAGTGATGGGAAATCCGATCGGGATTGTGAATACCCGGATTGCAAGGGCTTCTTTGGAAGTGCCTTTGGTTCTGTTCGAACCCGGAACAGACTTGTATGGCCGTATGTCTGACATTACACTTTGAGATATAAAGCTGATTTCTTTCAAATACATTTCTGTTTGGTGGCGGAGATTTATTCTCTTAGCTTAACACCCTTCTCTGAGACGTACGAGCTCAGAGGTTATGTAGTTGAAGGTTATCAGTGATATACTCCCAATTTGGTAGTGTGGCATGCTAAGTGTTGCTGTGTGTTGGTGATCATTTGTTGATCAAAGCATGGCTTTCGTGTAAAGCGTAGCTTTATGGACGAGACCTCATCGAACCTCACAAACCGGAAATGGTCGAAACAGGAAAGATGCGGCAAGGTTTCAGGGGTAGCTCCCCTAGGGTATGTCCATTCCTTCTGGAAAAAGGTGGTATCATGGTATGGAGCCCAGATATTTTACTTGTGTGGTTGCTCCAATCTCATTTACTGTGTGATTGTTGCTTTGTGATCGAGGCGCCTCGGATAAAGGTCGCAAACGACCGGGGGTGGCATATCTCAAGTTTACTACCCAGGAAGGGGGTAACCGGCCTTGTGTTGGCAAAGAGCAGTTGTCTCTCGGGGCGTCCCTCCAGAGGCGTTCCCATGTGGCATAGGAAATTCCTTAGCCTGACCATTTGTTGGAAAATCAAAAGAAACAATACGAGCCATATACGGCTTTAGTTGTAGAACCTGCCATTTAAAATGGTAGCTATAGCAGGCATAATATAATGGTACCTATGCTGGCTAAGATTAATATTATACTTTCGAAATGTTTCCTGCACTATGCACTAGTAATAATATCAAAAGAGTTTTTCTTGCGTAAGAAGCATGTTTGACTATCCTAAGGCGAAATCTCCCCCATGTGTGCGATTGCATTGTGTGTGTGCCGGGAGGCCTTATGGTAGTTTCATTTTCCAAAAAGGCATTGCGGATTTCAATGTTGAAAATTCTTTTGTTGTTTGTTTTAAAGATAAACTGTTTTTGTTACTCACACCAGTCCCATGACTGACCTGGAGTTTATTGTTCCTTTCCTAAACTCTGGGTGCCCATAGTTTTCCACACGGGCAGTCTAGAGTTCGGTTTTTCAAATAGTCAGGTTTAGTAGACTAGTTGGAGCTAGTTCAGTTTTTGGAGATCATGACCGCTCTTGCTTATCTTTGTGAAACGTGATGGTGGTTCGAGCTTGATATTGGTGTTGGTGGACGCATTCTCTTTTAAAGAAGTTTTGGAGTTATCACTTCTGTTGTTTCCGCTGTAACATTATTATTTGTCTCTGATATTGTTGTATCATATTGATATCATTGTTGTATATCATTCTGGATATTGTATTAATTGGAGTTGTTTATGATATCATTCATTTCTTTCTTCCGCTGTATTGTTATACTTACTGTGTTATAAGCTCCGGCGAGCCAGATTCGGCGTTTGAATCTGCGGCATTTGAGTACAAGTGAAGTACGGGTGCCGATTTTCGAAGGCCGAGTCAGGATCGTTTCAGTATCGATTAGCATGGGTATGGATATGGAAAATGCACTTTGCTTCGGATCGATCATAGTACGTATTGATCCAAGTTAGGGATCAATATGAAGAAGAGAGTAGGAGATGAACACGAAGGGTGGCAGTTGTTGGATATAGTGGCACATTTCGTATTGATCGATACGAAGCGGTCAAGATGGAATACAAAGTAGGGCATCAATACGAACAACATGACTTGGGATCAATATGGAAGAAGGATGGATACGAAGGGCAGCAAGCGTTCATGGATCAATATGAAATGATGGACATGAGGCAATGGAATGTGATGGATACAAAGCATTGATGGATACGAAGCTACCAGCCTACTGTGACGACCCGGTATTTTGGCCATTTTATTTTAATAAATATTTAATCTAATTAAATAAAAAGTAAACTTACCATGTTAAACGATATGACCTTAAGAAATAATTGCCATTTATTTATTTAGATTTGTGTTGTGAAAAGGGAATTTGATTTGAAAATTTAAAATAAAATTCCTTAATAATATTTATAATAAAATTTCATCTTATATAATTAAGTTAAAATACTTTGCCTTGTTAACATTTGATAACTAAGTATATATAGATAATAATGTTTGAGATGAAATCAAATTCTATCGATATTAGCTATAAGTAAACCATATTGAATATAGCTTAAGTATTGATAGTTATATAAAAATAAAAATAAAAGAAACAAGGATGAAGTAATTTTGGTAAACATACATCATAAACTGAAAATTAAAAAAAAGAAAAGTATAAAGTATAACCTGAGACATACATATGTATGTAACTATTTAAATTAGAGGTTAATAAAAATAGACATTTTTATACAAATATCATCATTTACAAACCATATGTCTACTGGCCATATGTATGTCTTCATATAGAATGAACATATAAGAAAATTCTGGAAAATACATATGTATTAGGAATACAAGTAATATGAGAAAAAAAATAAACATAGGCTTGTAAAACAAGACAAGTAATTAATGCTAGTTCAACTTAAATCATTTCAGCCTCCATATACAAAATCGTGTCTGAACATAAATATATATGTTTGGGTACAAATATAATCTATAGGATAAGTATGCTATCATTTCAGCCTCACAAGAGAAAAAAAATCTCTGATCCTATATTGTACTAAGAAGAGAAAATAATATAACACCCTGTACAAACATATAACCATCTAGTACTTTTCTGTATTATATATCAAGCTTCTCATCTTAATTCGATCACTTAAAATGGAGTAACTTCTGAAGCAAGCCACAGTTCAAACTTAAACAATGATTCAGTTTAAACAACAATCCAACAATACAAACAAGGAGATTGAAGAATGATTTCAGTAAGCAATGTCAAAGTCAGTTTCAATTATAAAGCAGCTCTATCATTTCTGGAAATAGGTGAGTAAAATACTTGAACTTGTCGATATATTTTGATGTTTTGGGGTTGATACTTGAAGTATGTGGTGAAGAGTGTTGTATGGATGAAAAATCAGATTTTGCATGCCTGTATGTATGGAAATTTAGTGTGTGCTTGTTTGTAACAGGGACACATACCTCTGTTAAAAAAAAAATTCAATTCCTCTTCCTCCAATCTCTTTTAGGGTTTGATCTTTAAAAGAAATATGTTAGCATCAACCGGATTTTATTTTTAAAATAGTTTCAAATAAATATATTGAGTAATTTTTTTCAAAAACAGGAAATTACAGTGATGATCAAATAAAAGTCAAAAATCAAATGTCAGGATTTCACGTTTTAATTTTTTTAATCTGATTCGTATTGGAAAATGGTGATTTTTGATAATCATATCATGATTTTTAAGTTTGTGGTTGATGGGAATTTTCGAGTTGAACGGGAACCACGTTTTGGATGATTTCTGGTGATCGGCGAAGGGCATAAGGCCGGGATCATCACTAGAGGTAGCTCGTGGGTAGAGGATTTTAGGAAAAATAGTGACTTAGTTTATCAACCACCGTGGTGATGGAGCGGCGACATTCTAGGGTTTAAGGCCCTGTTCGAGTCGGCAAGTTTTGTGAGGCGTTTGCGAAGGCGTGGTTGCATCGGTCTCGATCGGAGTAGGGGGAAATGGAGTGTTAAGCTCGGACGAATGTCTGGAATCTATGGCGAGGCGTAAGATGGTCGGAGGTGGTGGTGCAAGGCGTATCTTTGGTCGGGTTTTCTTCCTGATGGTTTCGAATGGGTTCGATTTTTGTATCGCGCTTGAGTGGTCGATCTGGTCCTCGATGTGGGGTTGTGGGGACTCAGGGGATCGTCGAAGATTGTCGCGATGATGAATGGAAGGCGGCGGCGTTTGAGAACGTGCACGGCGTGCACGTCGTCTCAGGAAAGTTGGAGGCTTCGGGGAAAGCTTGAGTTTTCTCGAGTAGTTACATGATTTACTCGAAGTAGGGAAGCAACGCAGGGGGGTATTGAGAGTTTGCTTGGGATTTTCGTATGTTGTCTCGGGTAAAGTTTGAGTTGGTAGAAGATATCAAATTTTAATGTAAGTATTCCAGGTTCAAAATTTGGAACTTGAGTTTGTGAATATTTCGAAATTTAAGAACAAAATGAGATCAAGTTAAGGGTTATGGAACGGTTTGTTTCCAAAGATAAATGTTTAACAAAAGTTTTATGACATTAATTTAAGATAATTTAATTAGATTTATTAATTAAGGATGATCATTATAAAATTGGTTAAGTAAATTTACTTAGTGTAAGTGATTAAGCGTAATCGCTTAGCAAAGTAATTATCGGATAATTACTGGATATGATTAATTGGGGTTACTTACTGAATGTAATTAATCAGAGAGAAATCACTTAATGAAGTTATTAGCGAATAATTACTAAATGGAAGTAATTGAGGATTAATTACTTAGTATGATGGATTAAGTGAGGTAAGTAATTAAAGAGCCAATTAATTAATAAACATTACTTGTTAAAAATAGGTCAATAAAAGAATCACTAATTTATGGAAGTGGTTAGAGGATCATAAATTAATGTAGTTAATTAAATAAGGAGATAAATGGAAGGTTGATTAATGTAATGGTTAAGGCTAATTAATCCATGTAGTAATTAAAAGTTAATTACTTAATGAAATTAAAGGATAATAAATCAAGGATGATAAATTAAGGTGGATGATTAAAAGAATGATTTATTAATTGGGTTGAAATTAATAAATGTTAAATATGCAGGATTTAGATAATATAAATGATTTAAGTTGGTAATTAACTTAATTGGAGATTAATTAAATTTATTAGGTATTATATAACTAATAAAACCTGCTTATGAATGATTAAGATATTGCATGACTTAGATTAGTTGATATCTCTGATATGAGATCGATGTGATGTAATATGGTATGTTTGGGTGGAACTGTGACAATAAGGTTTGTCTATCTGTGATGAATGGCTATGTAAATATGAAATTTTGGATAGGTGGAATTGTTTTAAACTTAAATAGTTTGTATTCAAGATAATATTGAATTCGAAGAGACTGGAGTTGGGTATTGGGAAGTACCTGAACCCACTTCGATTCCCTATAAATTGATATGTGAAATCAATAGGTAGATATGGAATGATTTAAGTGAATTGGGCCATTTAATCTTTGTACTTAGAAATTGTTGCGTAAAATAAGTAATGTTTATAACAAAATGTGAATATGTAAATTGATACGAGTTACCCCGGGTTTTATGTAGTTTTATGCTGTGGTATTCCATGTTAGATGGGTTTACTCACGCTGGTTTCCAGCCTGACCCGGGTGTTACTTTGATGTAATGCTCGGGTCAGACCGAGTATTACAGATTTTCAGGTAAGGACGTTCTGGAGCTCAGGAGACGAGCTGGATGGCAGGAACGTATGGAGTGTTTCCGCTGTGATATATTGTAGTTTGTCTGGGACATGTTGATTGTATCTGTCCAGTGTTTGTGTATATGTTGTAACTTTGATGTATTTAAATGTAATCAACTGATACAGTATTCCTTTGTAAACTGTTATTATTTGATATTATATTTTGATCCGTTGCGATTGTGAGGTTCTGTATTTTGTTTTCTGTTTCTTCTTCTTCTATCTCTTTCTTCTTTTCTTAACTATCTGGAATTTTCGGGTTCGGAAATTCCGGGTCGTTACATTTGGTATCAGAGCGAAGGTTAAGCGAGAACCTTGGCTCTGGTGGGTATACTCATAAGGATAGGGTCAATAGTACCCTAAGATGAGTTGAGTGTTTATATATATATATATATATGAGCGCGTACTTGTTATTTTCATATATAAAGATTTTAAATGATTTTATGTAAGAATATATTTTGATATATTTAAAACAATATTTCTTACTAATAAATGTTAAGGTAATTGGTTGTTAAATTATTGAATTAAATTAAGAAGTAATATAATGGATCCAAACTGAAATTAAAATCCTGAATTTGTAGAAATGTTTTCAGAATAAAGATGATAATGAATTGGTTTCCAGATATGATAATCTTGGTTATTATCATAAATGGTTGTTGTATTTAATAGTGAAATGTGTGTTAATGAGTAAGCAAAATAAAATATGCTAAGGATATAAACTTAGATGAGTATAACTTGTAAATTAGAACGGATTTAAATTGTGAAGTTTAAACCTAAGTTTAGAAACATTTGAATTGTTCAAAAGTGTTAAAAGAAAAGAATAAATAATACTGTTTAGAATATACTTGAATGTGATCTTATTTTAAATAAGAAGTTGTTTGAAAACTTAAAAAGAGATCTGTCTTAAATTAAAACCAAAGGTGGTTTAAAATTTTAAAGTATAGCCTGGTGGGCTAAGAAATAAATATGTATATATAGATACAAAGATGGTTTGAAATAAACTCTAAATGTTGAGTTTAAAATTGGGAATGAGATGTGATACCCAGAGGTGACAAGTTTTTGAACTTATAAGATTATGTGAAGTTTAAAATTTGAAGTGGTAATTCAAATTTGAGTAAGTTTGACGAAATTAAATTGAGTTTAACTTAAAAGAAGTTAAATAAGTTTGGAACGAGCAACCTGAATTGGAAATTTTAAGATGAAATTTAGATTGAACTTGGAAAGTTAAATGGTTAATTTGAATTGGGAGTTTGTGCGATCTCAAAATGGGTTTGAGATCTGGAAATTGGAAATGAATGGATGTTTAAAAGTAAATTGGATGATATCATCCTATTGTTGGTAAAATCTTTAAAATTATGAATTGGTTCAGTTTAAATGAATAAAAAAAAGAAGTGTGATAATATATCCATTATTGAGAAAAAGGTAAATCTAACGTTAATTTGAAATTAAGGATGTGGAATTACTTTAAATTGAAAAATTGAATAATTAAATTTGTTAATTAAAATTGTTTAAAGAACTGGCTCCAAATTGGAAAGATAAAATTGAGAAATAAATTAAAATTTTAAAATAAAATTGTATTGAACTCTTATTTGAACTTTGAAACAAGTTAAGTAAAGATAACTTAAATGGAATTTTGAGAAGTGGACTCAGAATTAAATTGTTTAAAGGTTTGGATTATTAATTGAACCTAGAAATAGGTTTATGAAGAAGTAAAGGTTAATTTGATTTAAGGAATTAAACCAACATTTGAAAATTTAACTCGAATTTATATAATTCGAGACGGTTCAAAATTGAGATTTAGATTGCATTAGTTCAAACTGGATTTAGGTTGGATTAATTAGAAGTGAAGATGGATAAGTATACAATTTCAATAGAAATTGAAATGATTTGAAATTGAAATGGATTCAATTTGAAACCAGTCTAAATTAATTTGAATAATTTGAAATTGTAATTAAAATGAATATGTTTAAAATCAAATGGAATTTGATTTGAATTGTGGATAATTCAACTTGAATTGGGACTGGATCAATTTAATGGGAAATTGATCGAAATGAAGATGGGAAAGTGAACAGTTTCGACTCTGGACTATTTTCAGTATAAATTGTTTTAATATAAACTTATTTTTCCAAGCTATTAAATATATAACCTTTCTTTTTTAAAGCCGGATTATTTTATCCTTGTTTTACAATTATTTTAGAGCTAATTAACTATTTTTCAACTGTTTTTAAACTAATTACTATTTTCCAACAGTTTTATAAATTAATTACTATTTTACGACTAGTTTGCAATTATCTAAAATTTCTATAACTATTTTTCAACTATTTTACAAATACTTAACTATTTGACAGCTATTGTACAAACTAATAATTATTTTTCAACTACTTATTCATTTTAAAATTTTCCAAGCTATTTTCAAAATTTAAATTGAACAGAGTTCGAACTGTTTATGATTGAATATCCATTTGGGATAAGGATTAAAGTGGTAATCCAATGGAATTGAAACAATTGTGATTATGTGGATAGAAATTAAAGGAAATGTGAATAGAAAGAGGAATTGATTTATTTAATAATCAATGAAGTTAAATACGTAGGATGTACGTATATTATTCTATTCGCATAGTGATTTGATCCAGATTCGAGCATAGAATTTCGAGATAGTATTATCGATCCGAGTTGGGAATTTTCACTCGATTTTCAACGGCGAACCTGGATATGGGTTTTGATTGGTTCTGGATGTTCTCTATCATAGTGTGACTATGCAAGAAGAATGACGGTTTCTGATCAAGAAACCAGATCTGAGTCCGCACTAGGAAGTTGGGTGGACAATACTAGTTCGGAAGTGAAATTGTGTGATCGAGTGAGCGATCAGATTGATATTGCGTACGGATGATATGTGAACATCATACGAGTTTGAATGAAATTGTTATTGAATTGGAGATAAGAACTGTAATATGGTTTTTGAAATGGAAGTAAATTTTGAGAAATATACAATAAGTAAAGTGAAAATTTGATATTTCTATCATAAAAATTTACTTTATGGAAGCAAACAATATGGTAATCGATTTTACAAAAGAGTAATCAAAATTTGAATATTTGATTTAGAATAAACAAAGTTACACATCTTTGTTATATATATGATAAAACTTCCCTTGTTGAATCTATTGCCAGAAGAAAATGATTTTTGAAAGTATTTGAAGTATAAAAGTGAATTTATATAAATACAAATTGATTCAAAGTTTTTCAAAACTTTTATTATATATGTTTATTTTGTGAAAATGATTTTGAAAAGAATTTTGAGGAAAGGTTTTGGGAACCTATGGATTTGGAAAGACTTTTGATTTTTGGGTAAAATCAATATTGAGATTTGGAAAGCCCACTTTGAAGATTATCGATTTTGGGAATCGATTTTGTGTAAAGGAGCCTTATATGAAATTCATACTAGGTGTATGATTTGGAAAATACTATATGTGTATAGTATAAAGTGTTTTGAGATTGGCTCTGGGGAAAAAGGCGCTCCCTTGAATGAACTTCTCAGGAGTGCCACTGGGTGGTACTGCCTTGAGCCTCTAAAGGGGAGGTTCTAAAGTTGATCCTGTGAGGAGTCCGGACAAACTAGTTCCTAAGGATTATTGGGTAGCGAAAGTCGATGGCGTTGATGCCTACAGGGGCATTTGGGTTATGCTGTGACGACAGTGTAACTCGATGTCGCTGCGATCTACTGTGGGGACCATAGCGAAAATCGTGTGGAGGATGAGTGCCAACGGTCTACACTTGATTTTGCCGGGAAGGCAATGCAACATCGGTAGACTGCGATCTATGGTCAAGTGGAGGAGTTTCATTCTTTTGGCAGCGAAATTCGGTGGCGCTGATGCCTACAGTTATATGGGTTTTTGTTGTGATAGCTACGTAACCCCAGTTGTAGCTGCGATCTGTAGCGGGTTCCATGGCGTAATCGAGGGGCGTGGAGACCTACAGTTATCTGTGGATTTTGCTGGGACGGCAACGTAACCATCGGGTTAACTGCGACCATGGATGGGTGTGATGATTTCCAGAGCAATTTCACCAAAGATATTTCCTCTATTTTCAAAACTGTTTTCTATATTTTCAATAAAATTATTTTCCGAATATTTTCACTGGATGTTGAAATGGGTCTACTGAGTACTTATAGATTTTCAGTCCTACGCCTGATCAACGTAAGACTGAATTTCTATGAGAACGAAGATGGACTTGTTGAAACATCGAGTTATAAAAGTATTTTTGTAAAAAACTACTTTGGAATAGTATTATATAGATATTTAAAAGTGTTTCCAAAATGATTAAAGAAAATTTATCTGATTTTAAGCATTTTAATAAAACTGGCTTCGTTCCTTTTCGAGGACGAAAAGATTCAAATGGGGGAGGAATGTGACGACCCGGTATTTTGGCCATTTTATTTTAATAAATATTTAATCTAATTAAATAAAAAGTAAACTTACCATGTTAAACGATATGACCTTAAGAAATAATTGCCATTTATTTATTTAGATTTGTGTTGTGAAAAGGGAATTTGATTTGAAAATTTAAAATAAAATTCCTTAATAATATTTATAATAAAATTTCATCTTATATAATTAAGTTAAAATACTTTGCCTTGTTAACATTTGATAACTAAGTATATATAGATAATAATGTTTGAGATGAAATCAAATTCTATCGATATTAGCTATAAGTAAACCATATTGAATATAGCTTAAGTATTGATAGTTATATAGAAATAAAAATAAAAGAAACAAGGATGAAGTAATTTTGGTAAACATACATCATAAACTGAAAATTAAAAAAAAGAAAAGTATAAAGTATAACCTGAGACATACATATGTATGTAACTATTTAAATTAGAGGTTAATAAAAATAGACATTTTTATACAAATATCATCATTTACAAACCATATGTCTACTGGCCATATGTATGTCTTCATATAGAATGAACATATAAGAAAATTCTGGAAAATACATATGTATTAGGAATACAAGTAATATGAGAAAAAAATAAACATAGGCTTGTAAAACAAGACAAGTAATTAATGCTAGTTCAAATTAAATCATTTCAGCCTCCATATACAAAATCGTGTCTGAACATAAATATATATGTTTGGGTACGAATATAATCTATAGGATAAGTATGCTATCATTTCAGCCTCACAAGAGAAAAAAAATCTCTGATCCTATATTGTACTAAGAAGAGAAAATAATATAACACCCTATACAAACATATAACCATCCAGTACTTTTCTGTATTATATATCAAGCTTCTCATCTTAATTCGATCACTTAAAATGGAGTAACTTCTGAAGCAAGCCACAGTTCAAACTTAAACAATGATTCAGTTTAAACAACAATCCAACAATACAAACAAGGAGATTGAAGAATGATTTCAGCAAGCAATGTCAAAGTCAGTTTCAATTATAAAGCAGCTCTATCATTTCTGGAAATAGGTGAGTAAAATACTTGAACTTGTCGATATATTTTGATGTTTTGGGGTTGATACTTGAAGTATGTGGTGAAGAGTGTTGTATGGATGAAAAATCAGATTTTGCATGCCTGTATGTATGGAAATTTAGTGTGTGCTTGTTTGTAACAGGGACACATACCTCTGTTAAAAAAAAATTTCAATTCCTCTTCCTCCAATCTCTTTTAGGGTTTGATCTTTAAAAGAAATATGTTAGCATCAACCAGATTTTATTTTTAAAATAGTTTCAAATAAATATATTGAGTAATTTTTTTCAAAAACAGGAAATTACAGTGATCATCAAATAAAAGTCAAAAATCAAATGTCAGGATTTCACGTTTTAATTTTATAATCTGATTCTTATTGGAAAATGGTGATTTTTGATAATCATATCATGTTTTTTAAGTTTGTGGTTGATGGGAATTTTCGAGTTGAACGGGAACCACGTTTTGGATGATTTCTGGTGATCGGCGAAGGGCATAAGGCCGGGATCATCACTAGAGGTAGCTCGTGGGTAGAGGATTTTAGGAAAAATAGTGACTTAGTTTATCAACCACCGTGGTGATGGAGCGGCGGCGTTCTAGGGTTTAAGGCCCTGTTCGAGTCGGCAAGTTTTGTGAGGCGTTTGCGAAGGCGTGGTTGCATCGGTCTCGATCGGAGTAGGGGGAAATGGAGTGTTAAGCTCGGACGAATGTCTGGAATCTATGGCGAGGCGTAAGATGGTCGAAGGTGGTGGTGCAAGGCGTATCTTTGGTCGAGTTTTCTTCCTGATGGTTTCGAATGGGTTCGATTTTTGTATCGCGCTTGAGTGGTCGATCTGGTCCTCGTTGTGGGGTCGTGAGGACTCAGGGGATCGTCGAAGATTGTCGCGATGATGAATGGAAGGCGGCGGCGTTTGAGAACGTGCACGGCGTGCACGTCGTCTCAAGAAAGTTGGAGGCTTCGGGGAAAGCTTGAGTTTTCTCGAGTAGTTACATGATTTACTCGAAGTAGGGAAGCAACGCGGGGGGGGGGGGGTATTGAGAGTTTTCTCGGGATTTTCGTATGTTGTCTCGGGTAAAGTTTAAGTTGGTAGAAGATATCAAATTTTAATGTAAGTATTCCAGGTTCAAAATTTGGAACTTGAGTTTGTGAATATTTCGAAATTTAAGAACAAAATGAGATCAAGTTAAGGGTTATGGAACGGTTTGTTTCCAAAGATAAATGTTTAACAAAAGTTTTATGACATTAATTTAAGATAATTTAATTAGATTTATTAATTAAGGATAATCATTATAAAATTGGTTAAGTAAATTTACTTAGTGTAAGTGATTAAGCGTAATCGCTTAGCAAAGTAATTATCGGATAATTACTGGATATGATTAATTGGGGTTACTTACTGAATGTAATTAATCAGAGAGAAATCACTTAATGAAGTTATTAGCGAATAATTACTAAATGGAAGTAATTGAGGATTAATTACTTAGTATGATGGATTAAGTGAGGTAAGTAATTAAAGAGCCAATTAATTAATAAACATTACTTGTTAAAAATAGGTCAATAAAAGAATCACTAATTTATGGAAGTGGTTAGAGGATCATAAATTAATGTAGTTAATTAAATAAGGAGATAAATGGAAGGTTGATTAATGTAATGGTTAAGGCTAATTAATCCATGTAGTAATTAAAAGTTAATTACTTAATGAAATTAAAGGATAATAAATCAAGGATGATAAATTAAGGTGGATGATTAAAAGAATGATTTATTAATTGGGTTGAAATTAATAAATGTTAAATATGCAGGATTTAGATAATATAAATGATTTAAGTTGGTAATTAACTTAATTGGAGATTAATTAAATTTATTAGGTATTATATAACTAATAAAACCTGCTTATGAATGATTAAGATATTGCATGACTTAGATTAGTTGATATCTCTGATATGAGATCGATGTGATGTAATATGGTATGTTTGGGTGGAACTGTGACAATAAGGTTTGTCTATCTGTGATGAATGGCTATGTAAATATGAAATTTTGGATAGGTGGAATTGTTTTAAACTTAAACAGTTTGTATTCAAGATAATATTGAATTCGAAGAGACTGGAGTTGGGTATTGGGAAGTACCTGTACCCACTTCGATTCCCTATAAATTGATATGTGAAATCAATAGGTAGATATGGAATGATTTAAGTGAATTGGGCCATTTAATCTTTGTACTTAGAAATTGTTGCGTAAAATAAGTGATGTTTATAACAAAATGTGAATATGTAAATTGATACGAGTTACCCTGGGTTTTATGTAGTTTTATGCTGTGGTATTCCATGTTAGATGGGTTTACTCACGCTGGTTTCCAGCCTGACCCGGGTGTTACTTTGATGTAATGCTCGGGTCAGACCGAGTATTACAGATTTTCAGGTAAGGACGTTCTGGAGCTCAGGAGACGAGCTGGATGGCAGGAACGTATGGAGTGTTTCCACTGTGATATATTGTAGTTTGTCTGGGACATGTTGATTGTATCTGTCCAGTGTTTGTGTATATGTTGTAACTCTGATGTATTTAAATGTAATCAACTGATACAGTATTCCTTTGTAAACTGTTATTATTTGATATTATATTTTGATCCGCTGCGATTGTGAGGTTCTGTGTTTTGTTTTCTGTTTCTTCTTCTTCTATCTCTTTCTTCTTTTCTTAACTATCTGGAATTTTCGGGTTCGGAAATTCCGGGTCGTTACACCTACGTTGAGAAATACAAACTTGGATCGATCATAACTCTCATTCTACAAGTCTGAATGCTATGAAATTTTCACAAGAGCTTGCTTATTCACTCAAGAACGTCCATGATCGATCTCGGCTTCATTGGATTATCTTTGGATCGATACGAATTATACTTTGATCGATCAGGATCGATCATAAACGACTCCAGATCGATTTGGTGGGCCCACCTGCGCATGAGAATGTGAGAAATGCGGATTACGGATCTTAAGGCTAGTATAAACACTAGAGGGGGAGGGGTGAATAGTGTTTTAAGGAATCACTAATTCTTTTTGAGTTTATATTAATTTGAACACAAATGTATGCAATATTCAGACACAGATATGATCATAGATTCAAACACAGATGCAAATATAAAGTAAAAGCAGCAAAGGAAAGAACACACCAGATTTTATACTGGTTCGGAGTTACACTACATCCAGTCCCGCACACAAGTATAGATTTCCTTTCAGAAACAATCTTTACAATTACAACCCTCGATTTCAAGGCCACGAGGTACACCACTCCAGATTCACAATCCTATGGGTAGAGATACTTGATTTCCTAGGCAACAAGTTCACCCAATTGATTTCCTAGGCTACAATCACACCTTTTCTCACTTGATTGATTTCCAAGGCTACAATCACACCTTTTCTTACTTGATTGATTACAAAGAAGCCTATAACTCTGAATAGCACTGGGATCTTGTTGAGATAGTGATAAAGATTCAAACCAGATATGATCTAGTTAAATTCAATGGTGATTTCGGCAGAGTAATGGTAAGAATATATATAAAGAAATGTGGAAGAAGAAGAGGAGTGAAAACCAGAAAAATATTGTTAAAAATTCGTTGAAAACATCCCCTATTTATAGAAGAACAACAGCCATGTCCATTCATGAAAGGTTATGGTGAATAGACACTTCTTTTGAAATTCAAATTTTTGAAACCAACTGCCACTATGTCGACATGGGTATCTTGGGTATGTCGACATCCCAAAGGAAATTTTGATGACTTGTTTTTCTTTGAAAATTACTTCTATCTTATATTAAACCTATTTTAAACTTTATAAATATACTTAACTATAGTTAAAATACATAAGTAAATATAGAGAATAATATATATAAAATTTTACTATAATTTTATATTTAAATCTAAGTATAAATATATTATAATTAAAAGATAGTTTAAAACAAACGAAGTTTAAAATAAGAGTTTATTTAAAAACAAAATCAAAGAATATTTTAAGGCTAAAACATCTTTTTGAAAATCATTTGAAAAGATAATTTTTAAGGCTAAAACATTTTGAAAAGCAGTTTTGAAAATCATTTTGAAGTAGTTTTGCAAGCTTCTTCCTGCAGAATATCTCATCACATCAGGACTTGAGAACTTGTACAAAACCAAGATGTTCATGGGTTTGTAAGCCACTTGTCGTGGGTTTGTAAGCCACTAGAAAGGTAGAAATGGGTTCCATCCCAAAATGAAATATGGAGTGAAGATTTCAGTGCTATTATGAAGTTTTAACATAATTCTAGACTCAATACTTATCTTGTATTATTAAAATCTTGAACTCTTGATAACTTGATTTCTTGATACTCATGAGTCTTCAATCTTGATATCTTTGATCTTTAAATTTATCAGTCTTGTATCTCTATACTGTACAGTCTTCATTCTTGATACCTGCATGGTTAAATCCTGCATATACATATATATCTAAACTATAATGTTAGTATTTATATTTTATAATCTTATTCTAAGGTTGTTGTCATCAAAACCATCATCTCAAGGACTAACAATCTCCCCCTTTTTGATGATGACAACCTTTGGTTATAAAATATATTTTCTATCCTATTGACTCCCCCTAAAACTAATAACTCCCCCTTAATCTATGCCTAACTATCCTATATTTTATATGTTAACTCTTATTTTCAAGCGACCTAAAACTGCACGACCTAACTACAGAAAGACCTTGCGACCTAACTATAGGAAAAGCTTGCGACCTATAGAAGCTCACGACCTAAGGTAGTTAGCGACCTAAGGGACTTAACGACCTAAGGCAGTTAGCGACCTAAGGGACTTAATGACCTAAGGTAGCTAGCGACCTAAGGGACTTAACGACCTAAGGCAGATAGCGACCTAAGGGATTTAACGACCTAAGGTAGCTAGCGACCTAAGGGACTTAACGACCTAAGGCAGGTAGCGACCTAAGGGACTTAACGACCTAAGGTAGCTAGCGACCTAAGGGACTTAACGACCTAAGGTAGTTAGCGACCTAAGGGACTTAATGACCTAAGGTAGTTAGCGACCTAAGGGACTTAACGACCTAAGGTGGTTAGCGAGCTAACAAATTGCGCGACCTAACTATTAAAGCAGCTCAGCGACCTACGACCTAAGAGGCAAACGAGCTAAGACTTCAATGACCTAAAGCTCCCACAACTATTCCTAACTCGCCTGCGACCTAAGACTTGGCAAGATTTACTAAGACTTCATCAGCTGACTTCTTTAGCCGCAAGAGGACTGCGACCTAGCTTAGGTCGCTCGCGACCTACGACCTAACTTAGGTCGTACGCGACCTAAGACTTGGCAAAAATTCTGCTCAGAAATCAGCTACTATAAATAGAGCTCCAACTCCAACGAGCACCGGACTTTTGGCCATTCATTTCTTCAAGCACCGTTACTCTATCGAACTCTCCACTCATTCAGCAATCAAAGATCTTCAAACATTCGAGACGCTACAACAAGCTTCGAGAGGAATTCCTTACATCCAACACGGATTCATCGAGTTTCATCGTCGAATATTGAGCTAGTAGTCAAGATTGTTTCTTGTGATCAAATTGTATTGTTTTCATAAGAGATTTGTATCGATTTGTAACCGGATTCAGTAATAAAGAGATTCAAAGTGGACGTAGGCTTAATCTCAAGCCGAACCACTATAAACTGCTGTCTTTTACTGTTCTTTCTGCTATTTTACTGCTTAAATTCTGTTCCCGTCACGCGGGTGGTGCTTTCACAACTCAACCACACACACCGGGTGTTAGCGTTCACTTTTTAGCGTTAACATTTTGGTGCTTTCACTGAGAACCCAACTCAGGCTACTACTCACTATTGCTTCACAGAAGTTTGCTGAAAGAATTTCCTACAAAACCAGAAGTCTATCAGACATAATGGCTCCTGGAAGGAAACGAAAGTCTGTCAGAACTGATGATGACCGTGACAATACTGCCACTTCTCTTTCTCCAAATCAGGCAGCTCCAAGCGTCGGTGTGACGCGACAAGAGTTAGATGCTGCTGTATCCGGACTGTACCAGCAGATTGAAACTCAGAATAATCTGATGATGGAAAAGCTGAATGCTCTATTTGGGGCTAATCAAAGACCAGTAAGTAATGAGGAAAACTTTGCTAATGCTGCTCCCAATTCCGAAGGGAGAAATATTCCTCAAGGGGTATCAGGTGCTGCTGAAGGGGCACCCCTCCAGGCTGAAGGATCCAGGCCGTCACCAGTTCTCCGTGAGCATTTACCTGGACAAACCTCCGAAAAGATGGCCGAGGTCTATTCTGCGAAATCTCTAAACAATGAGGAATATCTCTCTAGCATGGTTCGGCAGATAATGAAGGAAAGCATGCAAAGAAACGAGGATGAGAATGATTGGGGATTCGCCCCGAGTAAAACTCCATTCACAGAAAGGATCTTAAAAGCTGAGTTTCCGAGAAAATTCGCTCCTCCCACCATTCCTTCTTATCGAGGAACAAGTGATCCAAATCAATTCCTATACAAATATGATTGGCACATGACTGGTGCCAGAGCGACTGACGAGATTAAATGCCGGTATTTCCCGGTATACTTAGAAGGAGTGGCGTTACTTTGGTTCACCAAACTTCCTGTGCGATCTGTCGATCAATTTTCCGATCTGACCCGAAAATTCAAGGAACAATTCAGATTGTACATTTCAAGAGCAAAGGATATGATGTCTCTCTCAAATCTTGAACAGAATCCTGGAGAGCCCATTAAATCCTTCTTGAATCGCTTTAATTTAGCCCTAGCAGAAGTTGATAACGCGGAGCCGCGAATGATCTTAACCTACTTAATGCGGGCTATTGACAAGTCTAGCAAGTTTGGAAAATGGTTAAAAATGAAGGAACCAAACTCGCTCGAGAAATTCTACAAAAAGGCTGATGAATTCATGCGCTTAGAGAATCTCTCCGCGTCAGCTAAAGTTGTGACAACAGTGGTGGAAAATAATGCTACAGTTCAGAACAAGAAAGAACCCGCAAATCAGAAAAGGGAGAATAATGGTGGAAAGAAGCAGAAAGATCTCAAAAAGCCCCGCTTCCTCAAACCTTCGGATTTTACTCCTCTGACGGATACCCCGGAGAATATTTTCATCGCCACTAAGGATGCTGTTGATTTTCCAAAACCATCAGCAGTAAAAGTTGGGAAAAATGCTGTTCAAAGCGGAAGATTTTGCAAATTTCATAATCAACCAGGCCATGATACCAACGAATGCCGCCACTTGAAAAGCCTGATTGAAGAATTGTTGAGAGAGAATAAGTTGCAGCAGTATGTGAAAAGAAATAGAAAAGACCCGTCTTCATCTAACCAGGGGCAACTACCCCCAGCTCATTCATCTGGTTCAGGAGAGAGGCCTGCTGAAAAAGAAAGACCTGTTATCAATGTGATCACAGGAGGACCTCATCCAGTTGGCAGGAGTTGGGGTGAGATGGAAAGGTATGCTAGAGCTTTGAAGTATGCTCCAACTGAAGAAAGTGCCTTGATCTTGGAAGATGCTGCACCTCTAAAGCAGTAGAAGACTTTTCATGATGATATTATGTTCAGAACCAGGGATTCTATTGATGTGGAAGCTCCTACTGAGGACCCTTTGGTTGTCTCTGTCTGTATTGGGCCGGCTATTGTCAGAAGAGTTCTGGTTGATAGTGGTGCTTCGTGCAACATACTCTTTAAAAAGATATTTGACCAAATGAAAATTCCAATGACAGATGTACAAGCCTCTTCACACAAAATTGCCGGATTTACAGGAGAGCTGAAACAGCCAATTGGAATGGTGGACTTGTTTGTTGAAATGGGCGAAGGGCATAAGAAGTTGGTTCGAAAGCAAACCTTTGTAATTGTTGATGGATTCTCCACCTATAATGCTTTCCTGGGTCGACCTACTCTTGCTGCTTTCAGGGCCGTCCTCGCTCCGTGGTGCTTAACAATGAAATTTCCTACTGATAATGGGATTGCTGTCATTAAGGGAGATCAGAACGCAGGACGAGAATGTTACCTTGTAGAACTCCGAGAGGCCAGGAAAAGAGAAATGGGGAAAGATGCGGAAGCTCCGCTCCGCATCAAGGAACCAAACCTGTAGCAACTACGGAGTGGCCCCTGTACTGGCGAACACAGTAATGCAAGGAAAGAAATGGATCCCAGGAAAGCAAGTACAGGGGAGAGTAGAGTGGTACCTGTGGAAGTAACGGTACCAATATCCGTTGATTCAAAAGACCCGAACAAAGTACTCAATGTGGGTTCACAGCTGAGCATAGCAGTTCAAAACACACTGATATCATTCTTAAAAGCCAATCTGGATGTGTTCGCCTGGTGTCATGCTGATATGTGTGGGATCTCCCCGGAAATTGCCGTACATACTTTGAACATTGATCCGAAATTCACACCAGTGAAACAGAAAAGAAGAACTCAAGGCCCAGAAAGGTCGACAACACTAAAGGAAGAAGTCGATCGGCTCATGGAAAACGGCTTTATCAGAAACTCCACTTATCCAAATTGGGTTTCAAATCCAGTATTGGTCAAGAAGGCAAATGGAAAGTGGAGAGTATGCATAGATTTCTCAGATCTAAACAAAGCATGCCCCAAAGATTGCTTCCCGCTGCCCAGAATTGATCAATTGGTGGATGGAACAGCTGGGCATGAGTTGTTATCGTTTATGGATGCTTACTCCGGATACAATCAGATTATGATGCATGAGCCGGATCAAGAAGACACAAGCTTTATTACAGATGTGGGTCTCTACTGCTACAAAGTTATGCCTTTCGGATTGAAGAATGCTAGGGCAACCTACCAAAGGCTCGTCAATGCAATGTTCAAGCCTCAGATTGGTAGAACCATGGAAGTTTATGTCGACGATATGTTGGTAAAGTCAAAGAAAGCTGTAGATCACATGGGTCACTTGGAGGAAATGTTCGCAATTCTTCGAAAGTACGGAATGAAGCTCAATCCATTGAAATGTTCGTTCGGAGTAGAGTCCGGGAAATTCTTGGGTTTCATTGTGAGTGCCAGGGGCATTGAAGCCAATCCTACTCAAATCACAGCTCTAAGGGAGGTCAAAGCCCCTAAAACAAAGAAAGAAATGCAAAGTCTCAATGGAAAAGTCGCTGCTCTGAGTCGCTTCATTTCCAAAGCCACAGACAAATGCATTCCCTTCTTTGACGCTCTAAAGAAAGGAAAGAAAATTTTTGAACGGACTCCCAAATGCCAGAATGCTTTCGATGAACTAATTCGTCATATGGAAACACCTCCGGTTCTTTCCAAGCCTACTGACGGTGAAGACCTTTTCATCTATTTAGCAATTTCATCTCACGCCCTCAGTGCAGCACTTGTACGGGAAGATATGAAAGTACAGCGTCCAGTCTATTACATCAGTAAACGGTTCACTGGGGCGGAGATGAATTATTCGAATATAGAAAAGCTCGCCTATTGTTTGCTAATTGCTTCCAAGAAATTAAGACCATACTTTCAAGCTCATCCTATCAAGGTTCTTACTGATCAACCTCTAAAGCAAGTCCTGTTTCGTCCTGAAACTTCGGGTCGTCTTTTGAAATGGAACATTGAACTTAGCCAGTATGACATCACTTACCACCCCCGAAGAGCAATCAACGGACAAGCTTTAGCAGATTTCATTGCGGAGTCTACTGACAAAGGTGACAATAAAGAAGAAACAACTGACTGCATTCCAATACAATGGAAGTTATATGTTGACGGCTCAAGAAATGATTATTGTTCTGGGGCAGGGGTTGTACTTGAAACCCCCGAAGGACGATCATTATGTTATGCATTGAGACTGAAATTTCCTTCAACAAACAATGAAGCAGAATATGAAGCACTTATTGCCGGTTTAAAAATCGCCAAGGAACTAAACATCAAAGTGTTACAGATTTTCAGCGATTCTCAGCTTATTGTTTGCCAGGTGAAGAAAGAATTTCAAGCCAAAGGAGGAAATTTGCCTACATATTTGACAAAAACTTCCGAACTCCTCAATGATTTCGATCACTATTCAATAAGCCACATACCTCGAGAGGAAAATATGTAGGCAGATTCTCTAGCAAAGTACTCAAGTTCCGGAGAAGCTCAATTACTGGGGTTAGTTCCTGTAGAAGTTCTGTCAGCTCCAAGCATTGATGAAATGGATGTTGATTGGATTATGGATACGTCTCAAGAGCATGAATCATGGATGACTCCAATCAAAGAATACCTACTCAATGGTTCCCTGCCAGAAAGTTCTAAGGAACGTCGAAAACTATTGAGGAAAGCGTCAAGATATGTAATTCAAGATGGCCGATTATATAGACGGGGATTTTCAATGCCACTGCTCCGATGTGTAACTAAGGAAGAAGCCAAGACAATTCTAGCTGAGATACACGGAGGAGAATGTGGAGATCATTCAGCCGGTCAAACTCTAGCCAAGAAAGTCCTCCGATATGGGTACTTCTGGCCCGATATTAATCGAGATGCAGCTATCCACTCCCGAAAATGCGACAAGTGCCAAAGATTTGCAAAGATTCCAAGGGCACCTTCCACTGAACTAACACAAATGGTCAGTCCGTGGCCATTCGCTATTTGGGGGATAGATCTAATCGGACCATTACCAGTTGCCAAATCAGGAGTCAAATATGCTATTGTTGCTGTTGATTATTTCACCAAATGGGCTGAAGCTGAACCTTTGGCCACCATTACTTCTAAAAAGATGATAAATTTTGTAACAAAGAATATCGTTTGCAGATATGGTGTGCCACAGAAGATAATCACAGACAACGGTACTCAGTTTGCAAGTGAAGAATTCCAGGATTTTTGCAAACGGTTCAGAATTCGGAAAAGCTTCTCAGCAGTGGCTCATCCGCAGGCAAATGGGCAAGTGGAAGCAGTGAATAAAATCATCAAGTCAACCATCAAAAAGAAACTCGAAAGAGCAAAAGGTGGTTGGGTCGATAAGCTTCCATTAACACTATGGGCATACAAAACCACTCACAAAACTGCGACTGGGCACACTCCATTTTCACTGGCATACGGATCAGAAGCAATGATTCCAGTGGAAGTAGAAGTTCCTTCACATAGAAGAGTTCATTTCAAAGAAGCTGAAAATGAAAAGCTGCAACTTGAAGCACTTGATTTTCTTGATGAGAAAAGAGAAGAAGCTAGGCTCAGAGTTTCAGCTTATCAGCAAAGGATAGCCAGGCACTTCAACTCTAAAGTTCGCCAACGCAGCTTTGAGGTCGGAGACTTAGTTTTGAAAAGGATCATGACGGCAACTGGTGTGTTTGGACCAAACTGGGAAGGACCATATGCCATTGGCAGTAAACTTCTTGATGGCACTTTCAAACTCATAACTGTTGAAGGAGCTCCAATTCCAAGAGCCTGGAACAGCAACCACTTACGTCCTTATTTTACTTGAAAAAAGCTTTGCTCAAAATTGTAAAATAGTGATGAATGTATCAGTTGTATTGTAAAACATTGTAAATCAGTGTGAATGAATGAAAGCTATAAAGTGGATGTAGGCCCGATTCTTGGCCGAACCACTATAAATCTTGTGTTCTTTACTATTTCATAATGCCTGTTTTATTTCGATATGTAAATACTTTAAATGTATTGCTAAAATGTCAATTCAAAATTGCAGGACATTAAAACAAGGCTTGCTCGTCACAAAGCCAAGCGACCTCTATAAATCACCTATTACGCAAATACCAAGCGACAAAAAATTCCAAATTCAAATCCTATACAAGGAAACTTCACATAAAAAGTTGGCGACTCCACTGTGGCAAACCTTTGTTAATTGGTTGAGATTGTCGATATGAACAGACATCCAACTAGATAACTTGCGTTTGTCCCGTGAAGTCGTTCAACAGTGAAGTCCACTTCTTCGGATGAGGCAATTTACTTGTAAAAGGAAAGAAGATGCGCTTGCAAACGATAATAAAAGATCGCTAATGAGCAGATGATGAGAGAACATTGACAAGCAAACAAAGAAGCAGCCAAAAGGAGGTATGCTTCTCAATAAAAGGGCCGGTAAGAATCACCGAAGGGACACCTTCCCAAGCAGAAGGAACAGGGCCCTTGCTAACTGATCGTGATGCATCCGATCAGGCAGCTTGCGTTCGTCCCGTGGATCTACTCGCCCCTGAGACGCAACCTTCCTGGCACACCAACCAACCAACGCTCCTTCTCAAAGGTCAACAAAGCCCTCTAACGAGGCATGCCAAAAAATGAAAGTGCTTTCCTCAATCAAAAAAGATTTGTGGAACCACCGGAGGCGCACCTTCCCAAGCTGAAGGAACAGGGCCCTTGTTAGTTAATTGCGATCGTTTGTGCAAACGAACATCCAATCAAGCAACTTGCGTCCGCCCCGTGGATCCACTCAACCATGAGAAAGTAACTTCCAGGCAATTACAAGACCTCTTCGGAGGCAAAAGCCCTCTTCGGAGGCACATTTCACCAGTGTAGAAGTGCAAAATGCTCCTCTTCGGAGGCCCACTTCGCCAGAGATGAAATGCTAACAAGCCCTCTTCGGAGGCACATTTCACCAGTGTAGAAGTGCAAAATGCTCCTCTTCGGAGGCCCACTTCGCCAGAGATGAAATGCTAAAAAGCCCTCTTCGGAGGTACATTTCACCCGTGTAGAAGTACAAAATGCTCCTCTTCGGAGGCCCACTTCACCAGAGATGAAATGCAAAATCGCTTCTCTTCAGAGACCAAAAGACCTCTTTGAAGGCACACTTTACCATGCTTGAAGTACCAGACATAAGCCCTCTTCAGAGGCATAAACACAAAGCCTTCTTCGGAAGCGCTAAACAAATCAAAAAATTCTTCAGAAAGTTCACTTCACTGCATAGGAAAATTCACTTTTTAACAAATAAAAGTGATCATCCCTAAAAGTTGAAGTGTACTTCAGAAAGAAAGAGAAAGTAAAAACTCCTCTAAAGACTTGATATACTCTATTAAAAGCAGAATGATTCTTCCCTTAAAATTGGAGTAATTATTCTCTGAAATAAGAGTATCAGTCTTGAAAAAGCTAGGAATATTGCAATGCACTTACGGTATGGGGGCAATACTATACAATTCAATTATATTAATAAAAGTAACATGCAAGCAACATACCACAAGTTCATTGCAATATCACGAAAAATAGATGTGGAATAAATGTATTCCCAAACACAGACAAAATGTTTGTACAAGTAAAAGGAATCGTTTATTCTACACTAAAAAAGAGAAACAGATGCGTTCTCACATACACAAGAATTTGTACAAGTAAAATTACTGTTTTATTTAGTACTATGAAAATTCTTTACATGTGCAGATATCTCAAAAAAGCAAAAGCAGGGACCAGTACCCGCACAATCTCCGGTCTGTACATGTAAAAAGCAAAATAAGAAGTAGAAAGTCCAGCTTGTCATTCCTTCTTCCCGCCACCCTTGGAGCCTTTGCTTGGCCTAATAGTTAATTTCGGAATCCGATGTGGGCGGGACGGAGAAGGAGGAGTGGTTGGGTCTTCTTCTGTTTTTTCTTCCCCAGTTGAAGCACTTCTCTTCTTCTTCCTTATGGCACGCTTCCCCTTCCTCTTCGAAGAAGATTCGCTTCCTCGAGTAGCAAGTAATGTTGAAAGCTTCGTGTCATCATCTAGAGACCGCTTCGGGGTCTTCTCGATGTCTTCGAGATCCTCCGCCTTCTGCTCCTGAGAAGTAGCCGGATCATCCAGGTCTTGAAGAGCTTCGATTTTCTCTACTTGTGATCCTGGTTGGGAAGCAGAAGGAGGAGTAACTTGGGAAGGTGAAGGAGCGGCAATTAAAGGAATGGAAGTTTGTGCAGTATTCGGTACCTCCGCTGTAGAAGAAAAGAAGTTAAAATCGGTATTCTCCGAGAAAAGAGAAGGTATCGGTTCACCAAAGTTTGAGTAATAAGTAAGAAGGTCGTCAAACTCGGTTAAATCAAATAAATGATTCACTGGATCTGGATCGACACCAAAATTACCTGGAGAAGTCGGTTTTGACAAGTCAATTTCAAATTTTTCAGCCTCAGTGTCTTCTTGGCTCTGCTCCTCGATATGAGTAAGGGGAGATTCGGTTGTGACGGGCTTGGTCTCGACGGTTTTTGCAGGAGAAGAAAAGTGAGAGCTGGAACCAACGATATCGACGTCAGTTGAAGTCGAAGTGTGGACAGGGGCAGTTAAAGATATTTTCTTCTCTAGATGTTCTTCTGCCACTATTCCAGCTCTGGCTTCAGCAAGTTGCTCTTTTCCCTTGGCGAGAGCAGCACGAGCTTCTTCGCCAAGGTAGCGTGCCTCGAGTTCCGCCTCATCATAGCCGGCCCCGCCAAGCATGTCAACTGCTACTTCCCATACTTCGGCCAGGGTAACCTCATAGTCAGGACCTAGAAAAGAGAGGCTCCCATGACCCAGAACGCTATGCAGATAAAAGTCAAATAAGGTGGAGCTGATGCTAGCTTTTGTTGTCTCATGCGATTGCTCGGCTGCCTCTTTTTCGGCGATGGCCGCAGCTCGACCAGCAATAGCCTCATCACGCTCTTTCTCAGCGTTAGCAAGTTGAGACTTCAGTAGTTCAATCTCCGCGTTCTGGGAATTAACATTTTCCCGTAGTTCAGCATTTTCTATGCGATATTTCTCAGCAATGTGCTGTTCGGCGGCAAGCTTCATTTCGACATCTCTTTGTGCAGCATGTGCATCCCGCACTTGCTTCTGAAAGACTTCTTCTTTTTGAGTATGTGATGCAGAAGAAGAGGCGAGATTTTCCTTAAGCTGCTTGACTTCAGATTCAAGCCTTGCATTGTCATCCGCAATGTTCGTCATCTCCGCGTCATGCTGCTTGCACCATTTATCCCATTCAGCTTTACCATTCTCCAGAGTCAGCATGTTTTCAAGATTCATATGGTTGACTCTCTGGAGTTCATCAACAAGTTTCTGCCATTGCGACATCCTCTCAATGTTAAGCCTAACTGCATCAATACTTTTAAGCATGTCTTGCTTATCGATTGGGACCAAATCCAGGTCAAAACGCACTCCTTTTAAGCACCAGTTCGAAAACCGGCTTTGAAGCGTAGGAGGGCCGTCTTTAACCTGATATTGGGGCCTGCTGATGATCGTTTGGATATCGGATTTCTTTAAAGGAGGAGAGCCGGCTGGAATATCAGAAGGGATAGGAGCATCAGTCTTTTCAGAAATTACAGACGCGTCACTTGGCTTGGACTGCTTGCTCGGTTCGTCAGTAATATGAGTCTTCCCCTTGTCATCATAAGACTTTCGCTTATGGGAATCGTAACTTCTGTGAGAAGAATCATATCGATCAGCGTCTTTTCTTCTCTGCCGCTGCTCATAATCCCATTTTTCTTGAGCCTTCCTTCGAGCCCTTTCCTCATCTGTCTCTCTCTGGTCACCAAGATATTTCCTAAAGTCATAAGATCCACGGCCTCCATGGCGCTGAAATGAGTCATAGTATGAGCCGGTACGCCCCATCGGAGAATCTGAAAATCGAAAAAGAAGTAAAGTTTATAAATTTCCAGAAAAAGAGGATAAATGCTTATAAGTGCTGAAAAATCCTAAGTGTGTGCGGCGTGCGAACTACGTGCGTCAAACTACAAACCACGCTTTAGTGTGGGAACAGAGAAGACAGGTGTAGAAGGCGTCAAAGTTTGTTTCAAAGAGGAAGTCGCTTCAACGACAGGAGAGTTCGCTTTTGGAATATTATCCTTGAAAAGCTCTTGAGAAGTTATCATTATGTCACTCAAGTCATCAAAGGTGTCATCACCATGGTACTCAGCAAAATTCTCCTTTTCAACTTCCATATCGGCTGACTTTTCAGAGATCCGAGGATTTTCTTCCTCTTCGACAACCGGGGAAAGTGTTAACTTGCTAGACGACCCCGCAATGTCGGTAGAAGTAGAACACTTTACCAATGAAGTCTCAATTGTAAGTTCTTTTGGTGTAAGTTCTTAAGCAGGAACTGGGGCATCCGATGTTTTTACTGGAGAATTAGGGACTTCACAAGGCTGAGTAGATCGAGAAGAGTGTAAAAGTCCATGCTGGTGCAAAAATTCATCCTTCAACAAGAATTTGGCGCTTCTTTCTTCCGCCGCCACAGCATTTAAAGTTTCAAGGATTGACTTGAGGCTGGGATTTCTAAGCGGGGGAGGAAGTGCTGAAAAGAGAAAAGAACGAAGATAAGCATTTGACAATTCGGATTTCGAAAAACTTATAAGATGAACAGAGAAGTGCAATCTTACTCCCGATTCTCCAGACTGCGTAGAATCCTGGAGGACATCGAACAAAGAAGAATTGGTTTAAAAAACCGTGAGCACTTTCAGGCAAGTCCAAGATCAATTTTCGATTTCTGGCACCCCTTACAAGGACAATCGAAGGGTGATCTTTATTCTTAGAGAAGGTACATAGATAGCAAATTTCGTCAAAACTCGGAAGACGGTCAAGCGTCCTCCTAAACAGAACACACAACCCCATCAAAACGGCGTAGCCGTTGGGGTGTAACTGAAAAGGTGAGATAGCTAGTCGAAGGAAAAGTTCCCGGAGAAATTCATTGAAAGGCAGAATAGCTCCGTTTAAGCACATGTGACGATTCACTGCGACAAAACCAAGAGGTGGCCTGTCAGCTGTATCACTTGCTCCAGGGAATATAGCGTCTGAATCGGTAATACCAAATTGGATACACAGTTGTCTAAAAATTCTGTGGCTCAGAGTAGTCGGAGTTCTCTCCGGAGGATCAATCAGTGGATTGGCAATCGGGAGAGCTCCTTCAATTGGTCCTGAATCTTCTTGTTGGGACGTCATTCTACACAATCAACTGGATATTTAAATATAAAGGTGCACGTTTCTTAAAAAGTGTGAAGTGTTGTGCAAAACTAAAACAATAACAAGCGAGTATAACTGAAATTGAGACAATTGACGATTGTCGATTACAAAGTTTCGAGGCTTGTTATTTCAGGTTCAAATACAATGTTGTATTGTCGCAAACAAGTCAACTTAGGTTGATTAATCCAGCTTTGTTTCAACACTTCATTTGAATTAGTCATTTCACAGCATTTTATTCGTAAAATTCATTTAAGCTAATCATTCGTTATCAACTAATCTGTCATGCGATGTGGGCAGTCAATGGTAGTATATTTGTCCCGTTTTTCTGCAAGTGTTGTATTTAGGCAGGTTATTAGCATTAAAGTCAAGACAGTTTGAAAGAAAAATGCAACACAGTTCAAATTCAAGAATTCAGTCAACTTCTGCGCAAATTTCCCAAGTAGTAAGTCGTTTAACGACCTATCTAGGTCGGGGCTTTTTAGGTCGTACTGTGCGAGCCAAGACGTTCAAAGCGGTGCAAAGGTGGTTCAAGTCCTAGGTCGTTCTACGACCTATCATAAGTCGTAACATTTTTTAGGTCGCACAGTGTAACTGAATGAATCAAAGCGGTGCAATTTTCTCTAAGTCCTAGGTCGTGCACGACTTGGCTTAGGTCGAAGACTCTTTAGGTCGCAAATGTTGTTAGATCGCAAAGGCTTAAGTCGCTAAGCATTCCAGCACGACCTAACTCTTAGGTAGTCCAAATCCGGTAGGTCGCTGACTTCCTCTCCAAGCAACACCATATTGGATCCGATAACCCAATACCGCCATTATAAGAGAATTCGATATCTTCCTCATTTCATCTTCGAATCATCCAGCAAATCGACTGGAAACCATCCATATACCTCCGAGTCGTTCGGCAAATCAACTGGAAATCCCACCGATCCATTGTGAAAACTTTCGTGCGATCATGAATCAACGCAATATATCAGACAACGATCAAAAATCGATCAAAACAACCAAAAAATGAAGCATGACACACGAACTTAAACTTGGGTCGGTAAACGTGGGTTTACGATCGATCAGCGGCTGTGGAGGAGAAGAGATCGATCCACTTACGTAATATATCTGATAGGAATGGATCGATGTGTTGCTGGGATGAATTCGCCTCCGAAGGATTAAGAATTCGTCAATGCTAATGGAATCTCAGAGTAGAAAGGTGGGGAGGAAGGCACGACCTAATCTATTTATATGAAGCTGGGAGAAGAAGGCGAACAGGTGTACTGGTTAGTGTAAGCTGTAGGTCGTTCACGACCTAGCTAGGTTAAGTCGAAGGGCACGACCTACGACCTAGGCCTGCACTTCGAGGGGAAAATGTTAACTCTTATTTTCAAGCGACCTAAAACTGCACGACCTAACTATAGAAAGACCTTGCGACCTAACTACAGGAAAAGCTTGCGACCTATAGAAGCTCACGACCTAAGGTAGTTAGCGACCTAAGGGACTTAACGACCTAAGGCAGTTAGCGACCTAAGGGACTTAACGATCTAAGGTAGCTAGCGACCTAAGGGACTTAACGACCTAAGGCAGTTAGCGACCTAAGGGATTTAACGACCTAAGGCAGCTAGCGACCTAAGGGACTTAACGACCTAAGGCAGTTAGCGACCTAAGGGACTTAACGACCTAAGGTAGCTAGCGACCTAAGGCAGTTAGCGACCTAAGGTAGTTAGCGACCTAAGGGACTTAACGACCTAAGGTAGTTAGCGACCTAAGGGACTTAACGACCTAAGGTGGTTAGCGAGCTAACAGATTGCACGACCTAACTATTAAAGCAGCTCAGCGACCTACGACCTAAGAGGCAAACGAGCTAAGACTTCAACGACCTAAAGCTCCCACAACTATTCCTAACTCGCTTGCGACCTAAGACTTGGCAAGATTTACTAAGACTTCATCAGCTGACTTCTTTAGCCGCAAGAGGACTGCGACCTAGCTTAGGTCGCTCGCGACCTACGACCTAACTTAGGTCGTACGCGACCTAAGACTTGGCAAAAATTCTGCTAAAAAATCAGCTCCTATAAATAGAGCTCCAACTCCAACGAGCACCGGACTTTTGGCCATTCATTTCTTCAAGCGCCGTTACTCTGTCGAACTCTCCACTCATTCAGCAATCAAAGATCTTCAAACATTCGAGACGCTACAACAAGCTTCGAGAGGAATTCCTTACATCCAACATGGATTCATCGAGTTTCATCGTCGAAGATTGAGCTAGTAGTCACGATTGTTTCTTGTGATCAAATTGTATTGTTTTCATAAGAGATTTGTATCGATTTGTAACCGGATTCAGTAATAAAGAGATTCAAAGTGAACGTAGGCTTAATCTCAAGCCGAACCACTATAAACTGCTGTCTTTTACTGTTCTTTCTGCTATTTTACTGCTTAAATTCTGTTCCCGTCACGCGGGTGGTGCTTTCACAACTCAACCACACACACCGGGTGTTAGCATTCACTTTTTAGCGTTAACATTATACTTCTCCCCCTTTGTCATCAACAAAAACTAACTCCAAACTATATAACTCCCCCTCATTCTTGTACTAAAGTACCTGCATTAATAAACTATACAATGGAGTATATAATATATAGATTAAGAGATAATTATATTGATAAACATGATAATTAATCAAAGATCATATAGATATCAATGCATATGTATACATGTTTTGTACAACAAATATCAATCCACACCAAATATCAATCCATATCAAATCAAATCAAAACAAATCAAATCAAATCAATCAAAGCAAACAATTCAAATCAAACAAAGCAATCAAATCAAACATTACGAGGAACTTCCACTCATCCTTCTTCTCCAAAAATAGGGTTTGCTTTAATGACATCCCAATTTTCATTGTCATTGGTGAGAGAGACTAGAGGATGTGCTTCGTTATCATCCTTGTGCAGGGAGGAAATCATCCATCGTATTGCATCGAAATGCCTTTCTTTCTCCTTGATCATTTGCATTTGACTCAACTCTAAGTGTCGCTGGTTACAAAGAATGAACGAAAGAATATTCTTGAAAGAATTAAGAGTTTCTTCAAGATTTTTGGTTAAATTATGAATTGGATTGGCCATTGTTTGAGAGAAGAATGATAGACAAAGTAGATAAGAAATAATATTGAGTGATGAATTCTGGAAGAAATAGGTATTTATAGGTGTAGAAATTCGTTTGAAATGAATAGACATAAGGTAGTCATTCAAATTTCAAATTTAAAATGAAATGTCATTTCTGACCAGTACATGTCGACATGGTCATAGGAGGGATGTCGACATGGTGCAGTGAATTTTGATGGCTTATTTTGATTTTGTGAATAATTGTGTATAAGCTAGATAACAGAAAAAGGAATTCAATTTCATTGCTTAATAGAGTGATACAATGATTAATCATAAAGAACTACATGAACATTCAAACAAACTAAACTAATACAACATGAAATGAAAAGATAGAACTAGTTAGAGGATGATGAAGATGAAGATAATCCAAGCTTCTTGCTTACTTTGGAAATAAACTTGTTCATCTTGGATGAAATTTTATCCCACTTCTTACTAACGGATCGTTTAAGAATCCGTTGATTCTTAACAATGGTCTTTTGGTTATTGAGAAGAGTTTTGTTGGTTGGATTAAGAGGATAGTCAATACTTTCCAAGGATGTTTCACCTTCTTCTTCTTCTTCTATTTCCATTTCATCCCTTTCTTCTTCTTCTTCTTCCTCTTCCTCCTCTTCCATCTCTTCATGAGCCAAACGCTCTTCCTTTTCGGCAAGAGTCTCATACGGTTGAAAAACAAATGGAATTTTTATAAGAGAAATATTTGAGTGATTGAAAACCTTTCTTGAAACAAATTCTTCTCCTTTGAAATCTACTCCAAAATAGTTAAAAATCCGAGTGAGATAGATACCATGATACAAAGTATTCTCACCCATTTCAAGATTTTTAGGACGAAGTTCATCCAAAATAACTTGCGCCTAATTAACATCATAATTTCCAAAAATAGCAAAAAGTGCTTTGCAAACTTTTGAAGTAGGATTGTTAAAATTCCCCGATCTTGGGGTTAAAGTATGTTGTAAAAGAAGATTGACAATTCTAGCTTTTGGTCAAAAGTTTTGATTTTTGAATTCAAAATTATCATTTCCTTCAAAAATATGATGAAACGTCTCACGATCATTTTCATGAATATTAAAAATAGAAAGATCCATTCCCGTATTCTTGCAATTGAGAATGGTACCCAAAAGATCACAATTTAAAACGATTCTAGTGTCTTTGACACTACTCCAAATTTCATCATCGTTTCCATTATAAAATCCTCGATTAAGATTTGCATAAAAAAATTTAACAAGATTTGGATAGCAAACAAAATCATTTTGAGAAGCATCAATAAGACTGAGAACATGATTATTTGCAAAAAGAGAATCAATTTCATAAGTAGAAAAATCTTGAAATAAAGCAAACTTTCCGGGATGGACTTTTCCATAGTTAGCATAATTGATGTATGCTTTTATGGCCTCCGGATCATTGAAGAGTTGCTCTTTTATCTTTCTGGAAATTCTCATGGTGGAAGGGTTGCTTGAAGAAGCCATTAGAGTAGAGAGTAGAGAGCTTTAAGTTTTGAAGAGAGAGTTTGAATTTGAAAATGAAAGTGAAAAAGATGTGATAAAAGATAGTGAATAAATAGATTCTCAAAGGACATATTCTCTGGTCAAAAGATGCCTTTTCAGAGAATTAAATGAAGTGAAAAGGTGGAGGCAAATTCAACCATTTGAATTCAAATTTTGAATTTCAAATTCTGTACCCATGTCGACATCATGGTAGGGACCATGTCGACATGTGTTTCTAAATTTCTATAATTTATTTTTCATAAGAATTCTAGTATATATATATTCTTATTATTTTTAATGTCTATATATATCTGGAATATTATTAGTATATCCATAAGATATTATGATACTAAAAAAATAATAATAATAAACTAAGATAATAATAAAAAATAAAAATTTTAAATTTCAAACAACACACCAATTCAAAATCAATCAATCAAGCAATTAATTCTAAGCATGAAATTTCAACCAATTGTATTATAAATGTGTACCTTTTTCTGAGTCCATTTCTCTGAATTCGTTGGAGTCGTGAACTGCCGTGAAACACATATTTGAATTATCTGTCTTTTGATCATCATCGCTTGAAGACGAGTCTGAGTCATCTAGAGTAGCAGTAAAAGCACGTTTTCGTTTCTTTACGGAATCATTGTTTATAGGAAGGTTTTGCTTATCTGGATACAGACAGTCTCTTTTGATATGGCCTGATTCGTTACAGTTGAAGCATTTGATATTGTTTGGCACTACATTTTGATTTCTTGCATTCTTATAGTTGTTTCTCTTGAGATTATTCATCCTTTTGTATTTCAGAAATTTCCGAAAATTCTTGGTCATAAAGGCTATCTCTTCATCGTTATCGCTGTTTGAGTCCAATCCATCGGTTAATGCATTGAATGCCATTGATTTCTTTTCAGATGCTTTGCTTTATCTTCTCCCGATCATTTGGATTCAAACGACATTAGATTTCCAATTAATTCTTCTATCTTTAAGGTACTGATGTCATTTGCCTCTTTGATTGCAAGTGTCTTTTGATCCCATTCTGGAGTAAGAGAATTTAAGATTTTTCTGACTTGATCTTCTTCGGAAAATTCCTTTCCCAAGGATATTAGAGAATGCACAATATCCTGAAATCTACTATACATATCTGAAATAGACTCATTAGAATTCATTTTAAATAATTGAAACTGATTTGTGAGCATGGAAATTTTGGTCTGTTTAACTTTGCTTGTTCCTTCGTGATTAACTTGCAAAGTTTTCCAGATTTCATATGCAGACTTACAAACTGACACTCTATTAAATTCATTCCTATCAAGTGAACAAAATAGAATATTCATTGCTTTAGAATTATTCTGTGCAACAGTCTTTTGCTCAGTGGTCCATTGTGCAAAATTAGTTGTGGGTTCAGAATATTCATTCTGTGTGATATTCCAAGTGTCTAGACTTACAGATTGTAAATATATTTTCATCCTACATGCCCAGTATGCATAGTTACTGCCATTAAAAAGTGGTGGTCTGCTAGTAGACTGACCTTCTACAAATGAACTAGTACCAGTAGTAATAGAACTAGTGTTAGTAATAGTACCAGTGTTGGTAGTCATTTTGAAAACTTTTCAAAATTCAGATTATGAAACTTTGAAAACCTTGCTCTGATACCAAATGTGAGAAATGCGGATTACGGATCTTAAGGCTGGTATAAACACTGGGGGGGTGAATAGTGTATTAAGGAATTACTAATTCTTTTTGAGTTTATATTAATTTGAACACAAATGTATGCAATATTCAGACACAGATATGATCACAGATTCAAACACAGATGCAAATATAAAGTAAAAGCAGTAAAGGAAAGAATACACTGGATTTTATACTGGGGCGGAGTTACCCTACATCCAATCCCGCACACAAGTACAGATTTCCTTTCAAAAACAATCTTTACACTTACAACCCTCGATTTTAAGGCCACGAGGTACACCACTGCAGATTCACAATCCTCTGGGTGGAGATACTTGATTTCCCGGGCAACAAGTTCACCCAATTGATTTCCTAGGCTGCAATCACACCTTTTCTCACTTAATTGATTTCCAAGGCTACAATCACACCTTTTCTTACTTGATTAATTACAAAGAAGCTTATAACTCTAAATAGCACTGGGATCTTGTTGAGATAGTGATAGAGAATCAAACCAGAAATGATCTAGTTAAATTCAATGGTGATTTCGGCAGAGTAATGGTAAGAATATATATAAAGAAATGTGGAAGAAGATCAAGAGGAGTGAAAACCAGAAAAATATTGTTAAAAATTCGTTGAAAACATCCCCTATTTATAGAAGAACAACAGCCATGTCTATTCGTGAAAAGTTATGGCGAATAGACACTTCTTTTGAAATTCAAATTTTTGAAACCAACTGCCACTATGTCGACATGGGTATCTTGGGTATGTCGACATCCCAAAGGAAATTTTGGTGATTTGTTTTTCTTTGAAAATTACTTCTATCTTATATTAAAACTATTTTAAACTTTATAAATATATTTAACTATAGTTAAAATACATAAGTAAATATAAAGAATAATATATATAAAATTTTACTATAATTTTATATTTAAATCTAAGTATAAATATATTTTAATTAAAAGATAGGTTAAGACAAACGAAGTTTAAAACAAAAGTTTATTTAAAAACAAAATCAAAGAATATTTTAAGGCTAAAACATCTTTTTGAAAATCATTTAAAAAGATAATTTTTAAGGCTAAAACATTTTGAAAAGCAATTTTGAAAATCATTTTGAAGTAGTTTTGCAAGCTTCTTCCTGTAGAATATCTCATCACATCAGGACTCGAGAACTTGTACAAAACCAGGATGTTCGTGGGTTTGTAAATGTTCGTGGGTTTGTAAGCCACTAAAAAGGTAGAAATGGGTTCCATCCCAAATGAAATATGGAGTGAAGATTTCAGTGCTATTATGAAGTTTTAACATAATTCTAGACTCAATACTTATCTTGTATTATTAAAATCTTGAACTTTTGATAACTTGATTTCTTGATACTCATGAGTCTTCAATCTTGATATCTTTGATATTTAAATTCATCAGTCTTGTATCTCTATACTGTACAGTCTTCATTCTTGATACCTGCATGGTTAAATCCTGCATATACATATATATCTAAACTATAATGTTAGTATTTATATTTTATAATCTTATTCTAAGGTTGTTGTCATCAAAACCATCATCTCAAGGACTAACAGAGAAGAAGTATTCCAGGTTTTGGGGTGTACATTTTCAGATCTGCACCTATAAATAGCAGCTCTATGGCAACTAAAAAGGGATCCTTTTCTGCTTTTCTAGGGAAACTCTGCCATTTTGTTTACTGATTTCAAAGGCTTGTAACTTATATTATAACATAGGCTAAACTTCCTTTTGAACCAAGAATATCTATGCATAGAAGCTAGAATAGAAAAGTAAACACTAAGCGAAACACATCAGCATTTTTATTTTATAACTTATATTATAGCAACAGCACACCAATGTGATTATTCAAAGTGACGGCTCTGTATAATTCTTTGTGATAGCTTAAAATTGTAGGCAAATGAATAACATAGGAAAACTAGAAAAAAATTAAGGGCGATGCGATGATTTATCAATAGACACGATGACACAAGATTAAAAGCGGGTGCATGTATACAAGCCCGGCCCTAGAGCAAGGCGAGTAAGACGGTCGGCTAGAATAACAGATCCGACATGGACAACAGGTGATGGTGATTTAGCATTTTATGAAGATAAAAATATTTTGTATAAAACTGTTATTAATTGATTGTGTGGTGGGATGGTAATTGCATTGTTTGCTCAATGGGACAACCCAAGTTCAATTTCTAATAAGTGCAAACTTTTTCGTTATATTACTTGAAATCCAGACTAGACAATCAAATTACTTGGACCGGCTCTGCATGTATATTTGTAAGCGATGACCTATTTCATGCTAGGTTGGATAGCGCTCAAATGTAAATAAATAAATAAATATGTGTGTATTAGCAAGCGAAGGCTATAAAGAATTAGTGGCGGCAAATAATTAAAGGCGATCGATTAACATTACATACACAAGTAAAACCATGCAAGTATAGAATAAAGCATTAACGAAAACAAGAGATATGAAATATTTTAATTGAACAAAGGAATGAATGTGTGCGTGCATGTTAATGCATGCATGTCAAGGCAACATGTTTACATCACAAAGCCAGGTCAAGTGTATACTACATGAATAATATATATAAACACACGCTGACTTGACTTTGTATTACACGCGATGATAAATTTATTAACACGCAAAAGCATGTTGACGGACGTGAAGGTAATTGTACATAATGACTCACATTCAATTTCAACCGACCCTAGTAACTTGAAAAGATAAGAAGATGAATTAACTGCTGATGTTTAATTCTAACTAAAAATGAGCTAACTAACATTTGTGACTAAGTTTGAACTCGGAATACGCATTGGACTTTAACATATATTGAATAAAGTGTCATTGTACCATTAGGATTTATGTGACCAGTGTGAGTAGTAAACATATTTATTCATGAAGCTTAGGAATAATGTAAGAATAAAGAATGGTCACGTACGAGCATCTCAAACAAATATGGGTATACATTTTACAAAATGTGTACTTGAATTTTGTAATCGGCTATTTTCTCCAATAGAATGTAACCAGAAGCTTGTTCAACAGACGCCTGATCTTTAGAAGCCTAACATTAAATAATTATAAAATATATATTTCAGACGCTTGTTGAACAAACACCTGAAGACTGAACACCTGTTGAACAAGCGCCTGACAATAGGGCGCTTGTTCAACAAGCGTTTGGGATACAGACGCTTGTTAAACAAGCACCCATCACAATCCTGGATCCTCAAACTTTCGACCCTAAAATCCACACTATTGAGATTTCTGCACTCTGTTGGAAGGAAAAACGGTTGCACATATTACATTTTGTAATATCCAATCAGCTGTTAGAGATGCTCTAACAGAAAAATAGAAAACATATAACAGCTTTGCAAACATGGGAATAAACTAGCATGATGGTTCCATGCTAAGGCAACGTTGGCGCACACAACTAAATTTAACAAAAGTTTGGATGTATGCGAAGGTTAAATTGATAGAGCGCGAAGGCTAATATACGTTTATCTCACAACGACTCTGTTAAAAATATTAAACGTGATGACCGCTATTTTTCTATAATCCGGGACGACTAAAAAGAAAATAAACACGACGAAGGTATGCGTTAGCTCGAAATTTGCACGCGACCGTTAATAACGTTTTTTATTAAACGCTAAGGCTAAGGAATAGCCAATATACAACAAGTAAAATACAACTTGTAATAGCTTGAAAAGTTTTGTTTTTTTAAGTAAAATAACGGGCATTTAGAGCACTTCGCAAGACAGTTTCATAGTTTATTGAACTATTTCATAGGAATGAAATAAATAGAAGATTTTATAATTTAAAATTATGTTAACTTATTTTTTGAAATGAAGTAAGGTAAGGAAAACTAATAAATGAACAAGCATTATTGTCCCAGTGGTTAAGCGATTCGGCTTTGGTGCGAAAGGTCATAAGTTCAAAACTTGCATAAAACGTTTATTGACATGTGATATGTTGTCCTAGTGACATGTTGTATATAAAGTACCATTTCAAAAAAAAGCTAATAAATGATAAAGTATCATTTAAATAAAAGATAAAAATGTTTTATCTAAAGAATGTGTAGTGTACACAATTAATAAATACAAGAAAAAATGCTGAACTATGATCTTAAACGTATACCAACTCATGGAGTATTGGATGGTGAAGAGACTTGACTAATATTCTATCCAATGGTATATGGAAGCGAGCCATGTACGGTTTAACTTAAAAATATTATAAAACTCTACGGCGGAGTTAAGGTAAAGTGCTATGGCATAGAGCCAAAACATTCGGAGAGGATGTTATAAATAAATTGGCAACGTAAACGATACCTGTTCAGGGACTAAGAGGGGCTATTGATGCCTAGTAAGGAGGCTTACTAGAATGTATTCAGAGTGCTTACATTCAACCTTCTAGTAAAGTTCGAAGGACTTTAGTAAGTGTGGCTACCATGGAGAAACGAGTCGAAGTTTTCACCCGGCGACGTTGTTCGAACAAAAGATTAAATTAGTAATTGGAAGACCTAGGGAGATGATCATGAAAATAAGTTAATGGTAACTTAATGAGGAAAGCCTAAACAAGAGATTATGTGATGGATGAATGAATGACAATTAATTATATGACTCGGTTCATACTTTGATGATAAGCATAAGGCATACTTGACCTAAATTAATATATATGTTTGACATGATTCACAATTGGATGACAAGTGTAGGAAACACTTATTGACTGAATATATGCACATGGTTACTTTTTATGATATATATATATATATATATATATATATATTGATGTATATTATGCTATGATGATGGAGTGAGGGGAAAACCCATTTCACATTAGCGACGTAGTCTCGCGATAAATGCTAGGGTAAATGTTTTACTCATACCAGACTTATTGTCTAAATGGTATTTTTATTATTTTCCACAAACTCATGGGACTCATTCAAATAGACCGAGTTTATGGATTTGACATGTATCACTTTTAAAGACGAATAAAGATTCCAAGACGAAATAGAAGGCTTGTTATTTAAACAAAAGTATTTTTTAATTTCGCTGTGTAAAATCAGTATTTATAATCGATTATAACATTCCCCATTTTGAGGCCCGAAAATAAGCACTATTGATGTTGCAGTCATCAATAGTATTACCCTTTGGTGATAAAATACGGTCATGTTAATTATATCAATAACATCAGAAGCACATGAATATGAAAAATTTTCAAACACATTTCATTAATCAAAATTTTCATTACATTTTAGAAATAAAATTTTCACATTCATTACATAATCTCCTTCGTTGCCCACATTCAGAGAAAATATAATAATTACAAAATACTCCAAAAGCGACATATGAAAAGGCCTCCTTGGTTGATCGGAGTAAAATACTTGACAGTTATAAATTCTGTCCTTACATCCATTTAGACATAAAACGACACAGCGGAAAATAAAAGCTCCTACTAATAGCTAGCTTGCTTCCTACAGGTCTCCAGAAGCTTGTTCGTCTAACTTGGAAATCCCTACTCTTGACCTACTCAAATGAGTATCCGAGAGTTTAGAAGGAAAAACAAAAACTTCAGTTTAGACAAAAAGTCTGTTATGAATAATAATATACCATCTCGAACTAAAATAGATATCTAGTGAGACCACGTTGCTTAACATAACGAGTTTTCCCCTTCTTATCCAAATATGTCAATCAAAAATCATGCACCTATAGTGACAATGGTTAGAACAATCATAACATAGTCAAATGCATGCATGCAACATGGATAAGTCTGACTAATCTGTCCTCCTAGGGCTATGCGTACCCAAGGTTTACCCTTTCCCAAATAAACCGTCTATCTCAAACCAAATGGACCATCTGTCTCAACTCAAATGGACCATCTATCTCAAATCATATTTTTTATGGGATTATTATGAATCTATTAGTTTTCACTAATAACATCTATCCAATCATAGTTTTCATGGGATCACTATGAACCCATTAGTTTTCACTAATAAAATGTCTCAAATCATAGTTCTTAGGGAATCATTATAAACCTATTAGTTGTCACTAATAACCTTTCTCCAATAGTTGTTTTCGTGGGATCACCATGACCCTATTAGTTATTACTAATAATATTCCTTCAAATCATAGTTTTCATAGGATTACTATGAACATATTAGTTTCCACTAATACCTTTCTCAAATCATATCCTTTTTGATTAGTTGCAGGCATCCTAATATATATTAGATCCATCTGATACACTAGATTCAATTCTACCAACTCAGGAGTTAAGTCTGACCATACTCACTATTGGGACTACCTAACTGGTAACTCTGCCTATAATTCCAAGATGCAACATTGGATCATAATAATATGAGCATGATAATGATAAATACGTAAATTAACTGATCAAATAATGATAAGAACATATGACATCATTCATCAAAATATGTTCAATCAACAACCATTGATATTACAAAATTACTTAAGTAATAATTTCCTTTGGCAAATTCTTATATAATTTGGTCCAGACACAAACTTTTTTCCTTGAAAACCTATATTTCTATAAATGATTAATCCTTTAAAATCATTCTTAAAAACTGGGAAAACATAGTTTATTACATAGCCAAAATCTCACGCCAAAATCTCACGTCAAAATACAATCATTTTCGAAATAGTTTTCTTTATTTACAATATCAAAAGGAGGTTTTTGAACCCCTTAAACCTTTGGCTATCACGCCTTAAAAATAAGCTATTTGATTTGATAACATGCGGCATCAATATTGCCAAAATTGGTTGCCGCGCCCTCGATATTGGAGCTTTGAACAAAGTATTCTAATTTTTATAAAATATAGGGCATTAAGGCCAAAATCATGATTTCGCATATATATATATATATATATATATATGTGTGTGTGTGTGTGTGTGTGTGTGTATTTATATGTATATATATATGTATATATATATATGTATATATATATATATATGTATATATATATATAGTTTGCCGCACCTATAAAAACTTAAAATTTGGTTTGCATAATACATAGCTCGCGGCAGAGAAAGTAAACATAATAGATCCTGATGGTTTTCGGCATCATCGGCTCAAATTAGTTGATGTCGAAAATAATACTTCCGACAACATTGCCATGGAGCACTAGATTTCAAAAATAAGACTTGTAGCACTATTGCCGTAAAACAGTTGATGTCGGCTTCTTTAAAAACTGCGACTATCTACGCCACTAATAAAAAGGATATCGAAATATATAACTTACGTCATCAATATAGCTAAATAAAAGGATGATAAGGAGTATCAATATTTAAAACAAATAAAAGCATGTCGAATTTCGATCCTGAAGGGTCACGAAATCCTTGATGTCGGAATGTAGGGAAGCCAAAAATCTTGTGCATCCATATGAACCAATCCATTCCATACCTAACTAAGTAGATATCATATGCATCCCTTCATATGAATGTCACACTTCACCATGGTTATCTATATCGGCCATTGTCAAGGTTCCGATATCCCAAATAGGTGACATGGTAATTTCGTGAATAACACGAAACTGTTTTATTTTCATATAAAGTTATTTTTTTCAACAACCGTTAACCCTCGTCAATTTTCTACTAGATAAAAATATACTTTATCATTTTCTTTACAGTAAAACTACTGTAAAACCAGTTTTCTTTCCTCAAAAAAATTTGCAAACCCAACCAAATAATAATATTATTTAATATTATTTAATAGCTTTTCTAGTTAAGTAAATTCATAGAAAATCATAATCACTTGGGAAAAATCCCCAAAAATCCCTAAAAATAAGAATTTGCTTCCTCTTTCTCATATAAAAATTTTAAGGTCAAAATCATTATTTATTTATTTTTAGTAATTAAAACTCGAAATTAACAACTTTCCATCTTTAACGACCCGTAAATTTAACTGGTTTTAATAACGTTATTAATTGAAATTTTGCGAAATTTTAAACGATAAAATTTTGAAATATAAATTTGATATTTGGAATACGTCTAGTTAAACATAGCAACCGGTAAATTTTCGTCCGAAAATATGAAAGTTTATTTCGCGCGTAAATTTACTTCAATTTAATCAGTTAAAAAGCGATGAAAATAAAATGTTTTCGGAACCTAAATATTTTTCATAGAAAAATTCTAAACCATCTTCAGAGCAAACGTCATTTTTCGTTTTTCCAAATTCGGACTTCTTTAGCTCCGTCGATCTTATTCTTTTACGTTTTTGCTGCATTTTCCACCAGTAGAAAATTCGAATTTTTATAATTCAATCATACCACTGATATCTGTATACTGTTTTGATCATCTCGAGGTGCCGATCTCTACGGTATATTCAATTCTGTATTTTGAAGTCCGGTACGTCGCGAAAATAGTGAAACGGTAATCGTACCGGTACTGAATTTTAAATTTTGGTTTTTAACGTCTCTTTAGAGTCCACCGTTTTATTTGAACATTTATTGGCTTTTATAATTCCCAAAATACAGCTGTTCTCGTTTATATCTCATGAATTCTCGGGCGCTTCAAGTTTTATTTCACTGTTCATACATTTATTTATTTCACTGTTGTTTCACCCATTCATTTCTCTTCTTTTGTTCTGAGCTGAGAAAAATAATGAACTATCTCAAATATGTTGCTTCTACATCAATACATCAATTTCGCCAGCTACTCCATCTCCGCCCTGGCCACTTCTGCATTCGTCCCACACCAACAGATCCACGGAAGCACTTTCCCCCTCCCTGTGCCACGTCTCCTTTCTCTTCCCTCCACGGCTGTTCATTTCCGAACCTATAAAACCACTGATTGATCGACCAGGCTTCGCCCACCTCAATCATACCCACCACTCGCCTCCGCCTGAATGTCGACAACAACTCCGGCGAACAGCACAGACGCGAGCTCCCTGACGGCTCGGCCTCGTCACTCCATCAACCATTCTCATCCTCTTCTCAGTGAGGTAGATATATACGTACGTGTATATATATATTTGCGTGTTATGTATAAGATTGAGGTTATCTTCTTTACGTGTTATGTATAAGATTGAGGTTATCTTCTTTATATACATTATTTGCTCTCAGAATTTAAGCTACAGACTTCTTTATGTTTGCCTGAGTTGGTTATCTTCCTTTTTTTTTCAAGTGTATGTATGGTATATAGGTCATATATTATAAAGTATTTTATATATTACAATGATAAATATAAACAGAGTATTACACGTCAGTTGTAATAATATAAATAGAGTATTTCCAGTGATTTCATATATCAGTATATATTGGGTTATTCATAATACAGAGGCTTGTGCCAAATTTCTACTAGTAATACACGTCAGTTGTATATATATCACATAAAACATGTTTAATAATGTTTGTTTTATAAAGTTAGGCTTCTAATATATGTTTTATATAAGGGTGCTATGTTGTAATATTATAAAGTATATATCACATATGAAATATGTTCTGTTAACTATACATTGGTCTGCATATGTCTCTTTAGCTATATTTTAGTGTTTGCACATAAAGTAGCCGGCATATATATATATATATATATTATGTTAAATTATTTACCTAAGTTATGTGGTATTTTGAAATAGTTTAAAAATGTTTATATATTAGCTTATGAATATAGTTTGCTTTACAGGCATAAGTTATTCGTATACAGTTGTACATATAAGTTATATAGGATGTTAATAAGTTAGTTTAAATATAATGTGTATATATGTTTGACGCAGCGTATCTCCTGTATTTCTTGTCGAAATTCGATGATTCTTTTTTTTGTTTGAAAATTGAGATTCTCTAGTATATGCCTGAAAAATTTCATTTCATTCGAATGTAATTTGTTACACCGTTTTGTGTCCGTAAGTTGGACTGTTGAATGTTTTCAGCTGTACTTAGAATTATTCGCGCTGTTACAAACACGACCAGTGTCCATGTTTGACGCAACGTATCTCTTTCATTTCTTATCGAAATTCAATGATTCTTTTTTTGATTGAAAGATGAGATTCTCTAGTTTATGCATGTAAAATTTTAGTCCAATTCAAGGCCGTTTGGTCCTCTGTTTTATACCTGAAAGCTGCAACCAAACTGATTTTGCACTTGTTTACATGTTTATATTTTTATTTTTATTTTTTCTGAACAGTAGTTAGACTTCATGTTCACGATATCATATCTCACTCATGTTTTATCAGAATGGCTTGATTCTATTTTTAAAAAAGAGTCGAAGTTACCTAGTTTATGCCTGTCAAATTTCAGCAAAATCCGACATCGTTTGATTAGTGGTTGAGGATCTGGAAGTTAGACCTAGGCAGCTGTTCTTTTGTACTTGAAATTATTTTACACTGCTGCAAACACGACCTGAGTTCATGTTTGATGCATCATATTTCTTCTGTCTTACGTCGGAATACAGTGATTCCCTTTTTGTTTAAAAGATAAAGTTTTCTATTTTCTGTATATAAAATTTTAGCTTCATACGAGGTGGTTCAGTCCTCTGTTTCTTACCTAAAAGTCAAATCCAGAGGGGTTTTCAGACCTGAACATTTGACATTCGCAACATGGCCCGAGTCTATATTCGTGACATCGTAACTTTTCTCGCCTCTTGTCCAAATCAAGTGATTCTTTTGCAGTTTGAAATACAAGTTTTGATCTTTATTCATACCAAATTTCAGACCATTTCGATCTCGGTAGCACATAGAATTATATTGTTAAACTTTGACGCAGGACATGTTTTGTAATTGTTGCTATGTTGAATTTTTTGATTTGATTTCGGCAATTCCTATTTAACAGATTTGCTCGTCGATTCGTGCCAATCTAGTTTATTTCGGAAGTCGTGCTTGCAATGCATAACTCAACTTCGTTGTCTATTCTCGCTCCCTAGCCTCGAAAGGTGAGCAATCACTCATGATTAATGTTCTTTTATTTATTAAATTTGATTTCAATTGAAACGACAATTGAAATATGCTGCTGTTAGATATTTACACTGTTATTACCTGTATCAGTTCACCTGTGACATCTGACACCATTATCTGTCATATATGCAATGATAATCCAGTTTGGTTGTTAAATGATTGATTGTTTGATGTTTACAATTGGACGTTAAAATTGTAATGTATAAAGTGATAAATATTATGCAAATAAATTTGACGTAGGATAATTAAATTTTGAATTGACACATATGTTGAATTTGATTAGTTGAATATGACCCCTTTTAATTGTTAAATTTATTGACATGTAGAATAGTGATAATTACACTTTGAACCATTGAACGTATATTCGATTAATTGTTGTAGTGTTAAAATTGAAATCGAATGACAATTGAAGAACCGTATAAATATTAGTGTAATAATCTTTAATCTACATGAAATGATAGTGTAGATTCTAGAAATAATTTTATTAATTTACACAAAAAACAATGTGAATTAATACGATTATTTCGGGATTATTTGAATTGATTATTGGATTGATATTGATTGTTGTTATTGCTTGTTTATTTACTTTGACTCCATCCCAGTTATCACACTGCAAGTTCCCTTTGCTATGCTTTGATTTTGAATTGAATTGGAATCGGGTTGAAATGATAAATACCCAAATTAATTGACCTAGGATAGAGAATTAAATAAACCCGATTGGTCAATAATTTGATTTAAAAATAAAATAAAGATTTTATTCGAATAAGAAAAAAGGTTTTGAAATGAAGTTGGAATTTGAATTTTAATGAAAGGAAATGTTAATATTTAATAATCTGAATCAAAATATTAACATAGTAGATGATGAATGAACGTTGTTTTAAAAATTGGAATTATTAATAATTAAGTTTTGAAATTATTAAGTAATTATATAAGATTGAATTATTTAATAATTAAATAAATTGAATTCTTTAATAAGTGGAATTGAACTTCTTGAATAATTGAAATTGAGTTTCTTTATTAATTAAGTTTGGAAAATTATTTAAGTAAGTAAATAAGTGAAATTGAATTTCTTAACATGAATAAATGTGATTTATTGAAATTAATGAAAGACTTGTAATTGAAAGAATTGATTTGATGAATTTAATTTAATTCAAAATTGTAAGTTTTGATTTAATGAAGTTGAATTTAGGTAATTGATTTAATGAATTGGAAATTAAATAGAAATTGTTTTGAATGACAAATTTACTTAATGAATACTGAATAAAATCGATCAATGAAGTTAAATTGATTTGAAGGTTAAATTAAATTAACTTAAATGAGTTGGAATGAAACTTATTTACGAACTTGAATCAATATTTGAATTGTTTTAAATAGAAATTGGAATTGAATTATAAGATTTTGAAATTATGAATTTGGAAGTTTTGAAACGTAAATTATGGAAATTGGTTTAGAAAGACAAATGAAATGTTGATTTACAAATTCTAATTGAAATTGAATTTGATTGCTTTTGAAATATATAAATGACCAATCGGTGTAATAATCACGAAAGTTATTAAAGAGACCGGAATCGGTTACGGACATACTCTCTATCTAAACCGAAAACCACTTTAATAACTATACGCGGAGTGTGATCCAGAATGAAGTGGTTGGAATGATGAACGTGATGACTGAAGAAAGAGAACGATAATGGATAGCCTTGACAGTTGTGTCAAATTGGAAATGACTAAAACAAGAGCCGTGCCGGGCCAAATGGGGGCTAGCTACCTCGAGCGAACACATTTCTTCGAAACTATTCATTACTTGTTGTCGATTGGTGCACCCTTGATTTTGGAGTGTTGTTTCGCGGTGTTGCGATCGCTGCGGCGATGCGTTCTCACCAGTCCGGATCAGGAAAACGGTAGTTTCACTACCTTGGTTATTGCCTCATGTGCCTTGTCATACTTGGATCCCTATATACGCGACCACTACGATTTGTTTTGTGTTATACCTATGGAGTACTCCCTGATAGCCCACTAGTTTATGGTGGAGTTTACAGTGCTGTATAGATTATAACGCTTATATAAAATGTGTTAAGGGGAATAATTGTAACGCCTTAACACTATTTTGATATTTTATATTACTGATAGGCATTATCTACTTATCGTATACTACTACATAGTAGATAGTTTAACGGATCCTTAAAGGATGGTTATTCCAAACATCCTTTGAGTTACTTGTATTTCTGTTGCTATTTCACTTGAGTTGGATTTATTGATATAAGAATGTTAATCCTGACTCGAGTGTTTTGTGCTTGCTTTACGCTCGGGTCAGACTGAGTGTACCAGTATTCAAGACTCACCTTTGGAGTTGGAGCTTCGCTTGGAGATCCAGCTATCTATCCAGCTTTCAGATATCCAGTTGATTCCAGTGATTGTATTCTGATATTGTATTTGATCATTGTATTCGATACATCTGTTGTACCTTATTTAACTCTGATATGTATATAGTAGCTTCATGAACTACTATCTTTTATTTCCGCTGCAATTATTACTCTGTGTCTGTGATCTGTGATTATTTATTTACTGTATATGCTCAGTTTTGCCGAATATAATTAACAATTCGGTATTTTGAATCATTCAAGTTCGACATGTGCGGATGCGAATGGTCCAAAATAGCGGGTCGTTACAGTTGGTATCAGAGCTTTGGTAGCTCTAGGCAAAACTTAACATATAGGGTAAATGTATCTACAGAATCACTCTCATTCGAGTTTCAATCTCTTCCTTTTGACTCGATTCTTTTGAATTTTGGAACTTTCCCTGCGGTTCCAAAATTCATCTGTGTCCCTCAATTTTCGTCTTCTTTTAATTCTGAAGTATCCCATAACTCCACTTCGAATGATCTTTATAATAAGTTGGCGGTCTCGCCAATCTTCAAATTGATTTATAAAAGGGTGAAACTCCTTGCAATAGACATCGATTTACCGGAGATTTCTGTATCCTTGGTTTACGATGCTATCTATCTCCTGCTATGCCTGAATTCTATTTCTTGAGATCAAATGTCGATTTTCCTCGGAATTCTGTATTGATCTTATTCTTGAAGTCACGGTTGACCCGGTTAAGGTTGCCCACGATTTATATAAATTTATCAATCTTCCTACTTTGTTATTAATCATCATATCTTTGTTTCGAACTTATCTTCGAATCAAATTTCTCTTTGATTTGAGTCCATCAAATTTGAAACCCTATCCTTATTTTGAAAATTCATTCCTGTACCGTCGAGCAAAGAAATGTATTTGTTAACTAAAATATATATAAATATTTTAATATATGCTGTGTTGTTTGAGTTGTTGATGTTGATTTGGGTTTCCAATCGATTCGTCTGATCAACGCTATCGATAGGATTTCCAAAACACTTAAGCAGAGAAAACTAACACAATATTGTTTTCAAATTTGGTAAATGAAATAATTTTGTATGATTATATTATAAATATATAAGTAAAAAAAAATTTGGAATAAAAAAAAGAGGTTAATTAAATTGGTTGTTTGAAATGATAATATTTGATTATCATTTATTATTCTAAATGAATTTATAATTATGGTTTATAAATTAATTTGGAATTTGAAATGAATTTAATTCAGAAATTTGAGAATTTAGTTTCCGGTGATTTCGAACTTTGGTTTTTAAATTTTTAAAGTATATATAATTGAAAGTATTTTCGAATAGCAATCGTTTTCAAAGAATTTTAAAATGTTGAAATCGGTACTCTCTCTTTGTCGCTGGAAAATAATTTCGGTGATGGCGGCCGCATCATCGACATTCATTTTCGAGTTTCGAAGTAAAGATACTATTATGTAGCTTTGCTATGGTTTTGTTTTGAAAATATTTTGATTTGAATTTCTTCAGTATATTTTGATTTACATATATATAGGTATCTTATTTTAAAATTTAATTTGATTTGATATAAATATATTATATATATCTTTAAATTGTTTAAAGTTAATCGGGAATTTAATTCTTAAATTTTGTTAAAGGATGATTTTAATTATAAATAAAACCAAAATTTGGAATGAAAATTTAAACTTGAATAATTGAATTGGAAAATTTTATTTGTATATTGTTCAACTGCATTCTAATACAACTTACCTAAATTATTCAGAAGTTGAATATGTAATTGGATAATATATAATATAAATTGAATTTGTAAATAAAATTTGAGTGTTTATAATAAATGTTATACACTAAATTTTGATTATAAAGATGTTAATAGCGTTAGATAGGATAATAAGTAAAACTCAGTTAATAATGAAATAAATTTGTTTTGAAAGAATTAATAAATTGAAATTTGATCAACATATGAAAATACCTTGAATTTAAAAGCAATTAGTAGATGTAAATTAATTTAAATCGAAACTTTTATGGTTTAAATTAATTTATATGGGTTAAATATATGTGATTAGATATATTAAGTAGAATAAATTTAACAATAATTTGGAATAAAGAAGAATTTAAATTGCTAAAAAAATATGATTATAATAAAAGACTATTCAAATTTATGGTTTTAGAAATTGTAAATTGAAGATAATAGGATAATAAGATAATGAATTTAGAAATAGTTGAGATTGATTTTAGTGAAATCAAATGGATTAAATCAATTATTGAATATCAATTAATTTAAATTTGAATTTATATGGTTTAAATTAATTGTTATTTTGTATTTCAAATCTGTTTTTCTTTCTGGTTGTTTCTATTCTCCTACCTCGTTCCTTTTCGGGGACGAAAAGTTTTGAGTGGGGGAGAGTGTAACGACCCGTAAATTTAACTGGTTTTAATAACGTTATTAATTGAAATTTTGCGAAATTTTAAACGATAAAATTTTGAAATATAAATTTGATATTTGGAATGCGTCTAGTTAAACATAGCAATTGGTAAATTTTCGTCCGAAAATATGAAAGTTTATTTCGCGCGTAAATTTACTTCAATTTAATCAGTTAAAAAGCGATGAAAATATAATATTTTCAGAACCAAAATATTTTTTCATAGAAAAATTCTAAAACATCTTCTGAGCAAACGTCATTTTTCGTTTTTCCAAATTCGGACTTCTTTAGCTCCGTCGATCTTATTCTTTTACGTTTTTGCTGCATTTTCCGCCAGTAGAAAATTCGAATTTTTATAATTCAATCATACCACTGATATCTGTATACCGTTTTGATCATCTCGAGGTGCCGATCTCTACGGTATATTCAATTCTGTATTTTGAAGTCCGGTACGTCGCGAAAATAGTGAAACGGTAATCGTACCGGTACTGAATTTTAAATTTTGGTTTTTAACGTCTCTTTAGAGTCCACCGTTTTATTTGAACATTTATTGGCTTTTATAATTTCCAAAATACAGCTGTTCTCGTTTATATCTCATGAATTCTCGGGCGCTTCAAGTTTTATTTCACTGTTCATACATTTATTTATTTCACTGTTGTTTCACCCATTCATTTCTCTTCTTTTGTTCTGAGCTGAGAAAAATAATGAACTTTCTCAAATATGTTGCTTCTACATCAATACATCAATTTCGCCAGCTACTCCATCTCCGCCCTGGCCACTTCTGCATTCGTCCCACACCAACAGATCCACGGAAGCACTTTCCCCCTCCCTGTGCCACGTCTCCTTTCTCTTCCCTCCACGGCTGTTCATTTCCGAACCCATAAAACCACTGATTGATCGACCAGGCTTCGCCCACCTCAATCATATCCACCACTCGCCTCCGCCTGAATGTCGACAACAACTCTGGCGAACAGCACAGACGCGAGCTCCCTGACGGCTCGGCCTCGTCACTCCATCAACCATTCTCATCCTCTTCTCAGTGAGGTAGATATATACGTACGTGTATATATATATTTGCGTGTTATGTATAAGATTGAGGTTATCTTCTTTACGTGTTATGTATAAGATTGAGGTTATCTTCTTTATATACATTATTTGCTCTCAGAATTTAAGCTACAGACTTCTTTATGTTTGCCTGAGTTGGTTATCTTCCTTTTTTTTCAAGTGTATGTATGGTATATAGGTCATATATTATAAAGTATTTTATATATTACAATGATAAATATAAAAAGAGTATTACACGTCAGTTGTAATAATATAAACAGAGTATTTCCAGTGATTTCATATATCAGTATATATTGGGTTATTCATAATACAGAGGCTTGTGCCAAATTTCTACTAGTAATACACGTCAGTTGTATATATATCACATAAAACATGTTTAATAATGTTTGTTTTATAAAGTTAGGCTTCTAATATATGTTTTATATAAGGGTGCTATGTTGTAATATTATAAAGTATATATCACATATGAAATATGTTCTGTTAACTATACATTGGTCTGCATATGTCTCTTTAGCTATATTTTAGTGTTTGCACATAAAGTAGCCGGCATATATATATAATATGTTAAATTATTTACCTAAGTTATGCGGTATTTTGAAATAGTTTAAAAATGTTTATATATTAGCTTATGAATATAGTTTGCTTTACAGGCATAAGTTATTCGTATACAGTTGTACATATAAGTTATATAGGATGTTAATAAGTCAGTTTATATATAATGTGTATATATGTTTGACGCAGCGTATCTCCTGTATTTCTTGTCGAAATTCGATGATTCTTTTTTTTGTTTGAAAGTAGAGATTCTCTAGTATATGCCTGAAAAATTTCATTTCATTCGAATGTAATTTGTTACACCGTTTTGTGTCCATAAGTTGGACTGTTGAATGTTTTCAGCTGTACTTAGAATTATTCGCGCTGTTACAAACACGACCAGTATCCATGTTTGACGCAGCGTATCTCTTTCATTTCTTATCGAAATTCAATGATTCTTTTTTTGATTGAAAGATGAGATTCTCTAGTTTATGCATGTAAAATTTTAGTCCAATTCAAGGCCGTTTGGTCCTCTGTTTTATACCTGAAAGTTGCAACCAAACTGCTTTTTCACTTGTTTACATGTTTATATTTATATTTTTATTTTTTCTGAACAGTAGTTAGACTTCATGTTCACGATATCATATCTCACTCATGTTTTATCAGAATGGCTTGATTCTATTTTTAAAAAAGAGTCGAAGTTACCTAGTTTATGCCTGTCAAATTTCAGCAAAATCCGACAACGTTTGATTAGTGGTCGAGGATCTGGAAGTTAGACCCAGGCAGCTGTTCTTTTGTACTTGAAATTATTTTACACTGCTACAAACACAACCTGAGTTCATGTTTGATGCATCGTATTTCTTCTGTCTTACGTCGGAATACAGTGATTCCCTTTTTGTTTAAAGGATAAAGTTTTCTATTTTCTGTATATAAAATTTTAGCTTCATACGAGGTGGTTCAGTCCTCTGTTTCTTACCTAAAAGTCAGATCCAAAGGGGTTTTCAGACCTGAACATTTGACATTCGCAACATGGCCTGAGTCTATGTTCGTGACATCGTAACTTTTCTCGCCTCTTGTCCAAATCAAGTGATTCTTTTGCAGTTTGAAATACAAGTTTTGATCTTTATTCATACCACATTTCAGACCATTTCGATCTCGGTAGCACATAGAATTATATTGTTAAACTTTGACGCAGGACATGTTTTGTAATTGTTGCTATGTTGAATTTTTTGATTTGATTTCGGCAATTCCTATTTAACAGCTTTGCTCATCGATTCGTGCCAATCTAGTTTATTTCGGAAGTCGTGCTTGCAATGCGTAACTCAACTTCGTTGTCTATTCTCGCTCCCTAGCCTCGAAAGGTGAGCAATCACTCACGATTAATGTTCTTTTATTTATTAAATTTGATTTCAATTGAAACGACAATTGAAATATGCTGCTGTTAGATATTTACACTTTTATTACCTGTATCAGTTCACCTGTGACATCTGACACCATTATCTGTCATATATGCAATGATAATCCAGTTTGGTTGTTAAATGATTGATTGTTTGATGTTTATAATTGGACGTTAAAATTGTAATGTATAAAGTGATAAATATTATGCAAATAAATTTGACGTAGGATAATTAAATTTTGAATCGACACATATGTTGAATTTGATTAGTTGAATATGACCCCTTTTAATTGTTAAATTTATTGACATGTAGAATAGTGATAATTACACTTTGAACCATTGAACGTATATTCGATTAATTGTTGTAGTGTTAAAATTGAAATCGAATGACAATTGAAGAACCGTATAAATATTAGTGTAATAATCTTTAATCTACATGAAATGATAGTGTAGATTCTAGAAATAATTTTATTAATTTACACAAAAAACAATGTGAATTAATACGATTATTTCGGGATTATTTGAATTGATTATTGGATTGATATTGATTGTTGTTATTGCTTGTTTATTTACTTTGACACCATTCAAATAACACACTGCAAGTTCCCTTTGCTATGCTTTGATTTTGAATTGAATTGGAATCGGGTTGAAATGATAAATACCCAAATTAATTGACCTAGGATAGAGAATTAAATAAACCCGATTGGTCAATAATTTGATTTAAAAATAAAATAAAGATTTTATTCGAATAAGCAATAAGGTTTTGAAATGAAGTTGGAATTTGAATTTAATGAAAAGAAATGTTAATATTTAATAATCTGAATCAAAATATTAACATAGTAGATGATGAATGAACATTGTTTTAAAATTTGGAATTATTAATAATTAAGTTTGAAATTATTTAATAATTAAGTTTTGAAATTATTAAGTAATTATATAAGATTGAATTATTTAATAATTAAATAAATTGAATTCTTTAATAAGTGGAATTGAACTTCTTGAATAGTTGAAATTGAGTTTCTTTATTAATTAAGTTTGGAAAATTATTTAAGTAAGTAAATAAGTGAAATTGAATTTCTTAACAGGAATAAATGTGATTTATTGAAATTAATGAAAGACTTGTAATTGAAAGAATTGATTTGATGAATTTAATTTAATTCAAAATTGTAAGTTTTGATTTAATGAAGTTGAATTTAGGTAATTGATTTAATGAATTGGAAATTAAATAGAAATTGTTTTGAATGACAAATTTACTTAATGAATACTGAATAAAATCGATCAATGAAGTTAAATTGATTTGAAGGTTAAATTAAATTAACTTAAATGAGTTGGAATGAAACTTATTTACGAACTTGAATCAATATTTGAATTGTTTTAAATAGAAATTGGAATTGAATTATAAGATTCTGAAATTATGAATTTGGAAGTTTTGAAACGTAAATTATGGAAATTGGTTTAGAAAGACAAATGAAATGTTGATTTACAAATTCTAATTGAAATTGAATTTGATTGCTTTTGAAATATATAAACGACCAATCGGTGTAATAATCATGAAAGTTATTAAAGAGACCGGAATCGGTTACGGACATACTCTCTGTCTAAACCGAAAACCACTTTAATAACTATACGCGGAGTGTGATCCAGAATGAAGTGGTTGGAATGATGAACGTGATGACTAAAGAAAGAGAACGATAATGGATAGCCTTGACACTTGTGTCAAATAGGAAATGACTAAAACAGGAGCCGTGCCGGGCCAAATGGGGGCTAGCTACCTCGAGCGAACACACTTCTTCGAAATTATTCATTACTTGTTGTCGATTGGTGCACCCTTGATTTGGGAGTGTTGTTTCGCGGTGTTGCGATCGCTGCGGCGATGCGTTCTCACAAGTCCGGATCAGGCAAACGGTAGTTTCACTACCTTGGGTATTGCCTCATGTGCCTTGTCATACTTCGATCCCTATATACGCGACCACTACGATTTGTTTTGTGTTATACCTATGGAGTACTCCCTGATAGCCCACTAGTTTACGGTGGAGTTTACAGTGCTGTATAGACTATAACGCTTATATAAAATGTGTTAAGGGGAATAATGGTAACGCCTTAACACTATTTTGATATTTTATATTACTGATAGGCATTATCTACTTATCGTATACTACTACATAGTAGATAGTTTAACGGATCCTTAAAGGATGGTTATTCCAGACATCCTTTGAGTTACTTGTATTTCTGTTGCTATTTCACTTGAGTTGGATTTATTGATATAAGAATGTTAATTCTGACTCGAGTGTTTTGTGTTTGCTTTACGCTCGGGTCAGACTGAGTGTACCAGTATTCGAGACTCACCTTTGGAGTTGGAGCTTCGCTTGGAGATCCAGCTATCTATCCAATTTTCAGATATCCAGTTGATTCCAGTGATTGTATTCTGATATTGTATTTGATCATTGTATTCGAGACATCTGTTGTACCTTATTTAACTCTGATATGTATATAGTAGCTTCATGAACTACTATCTTTTATTTCCGCTGCAATTATTACTCTGTGTCTGTGATTTGTGATTATTTATTTACTATATATGCTCAGTTTTGCCGAATATAATTAACAATTCGGTATTTTGAATCATTCAAGTTCGACATGTGCGGATGCGAATGGTCCAAAATAGCGGGTCGTTACACCATCTTAGGATATTCATATCGATTGGAAAAATTATGAAATTAACAAATCATCTCCAAAATAATGTTTTACACAACATATCGAAATTTAGAATCAATAGGAGATCCAAAACTTAGGTTTTACTCTTAAAACCTACCAAATCAATTCCATTAAAATTCCAATAAATCATCATTTAATCCAATAATGGTAAAATCAATCCATACATAACAATGACATATTATCATAATCAATTCAGAAATAGACCATAGATTCGAAAATAAACATAAAAACTCGAGATGGATACTATTTTTCACCTAAGATTTGAATAATGAAGTTGAGATTTGTAGTTGATGGATTTCCTTAAGCTTTCCCCTTGAATTTCTTTAGTTTTCCTCATCCTTTTCTTCCTAGTAACGGGTGGCGTTGCTTTGTTTTTTTACTTAATGAATTTCGAAAGTGAGAATAAATGAGAGGGATGAAGGGTTTAAGCTATGAACTAAGGCTCAATTCCTAATTTGCCCTTCTTATTTATTTTTTTTCTTTTTTAAGTTTAAAACAATCTTCTTAGTTGATTAATTAATGCACAACCTAAGGTAATTAACAAATCTCATCCTCCTTATCACATCGCATATTTTTCTATTTAATTTATTTAATTAAATCTCTTGAACAATGTTAAGCAAAAATTAGGGGTGTTACAGGCTCTTCCTTTAAAGAATTTCATCCTCGAAATTACAGTAAGGATAATAACAAGCATGTTAATCATACAAGCAATACTGGACTATCTAACTAGCAAAAAGTCTATATATGACAAACATAGAACATACCATCAAAATAGTGCAGGATAAGTCTCTTTAATCCTACCTTCCGTCTTTTGAGTATAGTCTTTCATGTTGTACTCCACTAGACTTTCACTAACTTGACCGTCAAGTTCCTTAACCCTTTCTCATCTCTTGCTACAACTCAAACTATTTGTCTAACAAAAGACATATCTGGTTCCATTAATAAACCTTCCAATGCAGTCAGAGTAATAGTAGTCTTTGGATCATGCACGTACTTCCAAAGATGAGAAACATGAAAAACATTATGGACTTCTATCAAACTACTCGGTAGTTCTATTCGATACGCGAGTTTCCTAATCTTCTCTATAATAGAAAATGGACCTACATATCTCGAAGCCAAATTCCCTGTCTTCCCAAACTGTACCACACCCTTCATCGGTGATACCATAACAAAACAGTCTCCAACTAAGAAATCTAGATCTTTATGTCTCTTATTTACATAACTTGTCTGCCCAGACTGAGCTTCCTTCATTCATGCTTGGATCAACTCAATTTTTTTTGTAGCTTCTCTCACCATATCTGGACCTAGAACCAATCTGTCACCGATTTCCAACCAACATGCTGCTGATTTGCATGGCCTGCCATACAAAGCTTCGAAAGGCACCATTCTTATACTAGTCTGATCACTATTATTATAGGAAAACTCAACTAAGTGCAAGTGCTCTTCCCACGACCAACCAAAATCTAGTACGCAAGCTCTTAGCGAATCATCAAGTACTTTATTGACTCTCTTTGTCTACCCATCACCCTCGGGTGATAAGCGGTACTCATATTTAGCTTGGTATCTAACACTTCCTACAATCTAATAATATTCTTCATAAACAAATTTTCCAAAATAGATGGCGTCCTGGTCGACTTAATAGGAATGAAATGTGCACTCTTAGTCAGCCTATCCACTATAACTCATATACTCTCATTTCCCACATTCGACCTTAGTAGCCTGTCAGTAAAATCCATGAATATAAAATCCTATTTCCAAACCGATATATCTACAGGTTGAAGCAATCCACTTGGCTTCCGATGCTCGGCTTTCACTTGTTGGCAATTCAAACATTGCTTACTCATAGGTGTAACGACCCGCTTTTCCGCATAATTCAAGTTGACAATAAACCACACATGTCCAACCCAAATCAAATGGAAAGGCAGATAGTTAAGGGAAAGAAAGAAGAAAGAAGAAGAGAAGAAGAAGAGAAAAGAAACTAAAAACAACACAGAATCTCACAATCACAGCGGAACAACATATAATATAATATCAATGATCATTACAAAAGAGAAACTGTTATATACATACAACCATCAAAGTACAACAACAATCACAATTATCAGCCTGGACAGTTATAACATCCTGTCCTCACAATTTCTGATAATTTCAATAACAAAACAGTGGAAAATAAACATATACGAGAATACGACTTGAAGACCTCCAACTTGTCTCCTGAGCTCCAATGCATCCAAAGCAATCTGTAAATATAATTGGTCTGACCCGAGCATTAAAATAAAATAACACCCAAGCCGGTCTGGAAAACCAGCGTGAGAAAACACACCCAATTGGATTTAAAAGTTACGGGAAACCTTTCGAAAATCAAAAGTATCTCGTAAGACCACGCCGCACATAAACACGGACGGATTTTTACCTTACGATAACCAAAACATTTCATATGAAATCCTCTCATATTATAATAATACCTAATATACAAATACTTATTAATCATAGCCAAAATTGTTATATTAATTAAGTTCCAGCATACTAGGTACTACAAACAAAACCGAAGGCTCGTATTGGAGAATGGATTCCAACTATAAAAGGGTAAGGGTCTACCCCCTAAATCCGTACATCTCTAAATAAAGTGTACGGGTGGCTACAATATGTTGCACCTCTACTACTCAAGATAGGCACAACCCCCTTCTCGAGTAGCACCGAATATGATCACCCCTTGGTTGTAATCAACAACCACACAATGGGATCCTAAAGCATACATGAATATCGCTCTAGACTTGGGATGATCATACCCTACTTGGGTGTGACCCACTTAGCCCTGTCACATGTCCCCTCTTTATTCATTTCCTGTGTGTGAGGCTCGAAGAGGCCATGCTATTACAATTTATATAGCTCTTCCCACTTGGAATGCTAACACTGCCCTCCAAGTAACACTGCAATATTAGCATTCATCCATACAAGTTCGTTCTGGTACTGAACGAAATGACTGAGAGCTCCGTCTCCAATTCCATCATCTTCAAGATGTCTTTACTTTGAACGCTTAAGTTGGATCGAAGTGGTTTTCGGATAATATATCTGATCCTGGACTCTTCGAAACAACATTCGATAGTTTTTGGTAAATTCAACCCCGGTTCTTTAGGAAATAAACAGTCAAAGATAAGATCGGAAATCGCCTCCTAACCATTAGCGGATGGATTTCCTTATCATTGTCCTAGGAGAACGAAACAAGATTTATATGCACAGTATGACATCATCGGAGATGATTGTGCAACATAACTCACGTTTTTCTCCTAGATATTTCCAAAGTTACTTTTGGGTCCAAATACCGATAGTCGGTTATTTAACTATCAAATAACAACATTCAATTGGGTATTTAATTCCATAGGAAAAACCAATCATTGGTTAAGCACCGAGCAAAACTAGGCCTTTATTAATTAATTTTTTCATTAATTAAAACCATCTTGTAAATGCTTGTATCAAAATACTTTTACAAAGATATATTCACAAACCCTTCTGTTTTCAATACTTAGAAAATATCCATACACTTATCTCAACAGTATAAATATATTTGCCAAACATTAAGATAGATTTCCCTTTTACCAAATTCTAAAATCATTTATAAACTCCATTATAAATTTCAAAAACCATTTATAAACTATTTATAAATTATTTCTCAAGTCATTTCTAAACCCTTTATAAACCATGCAATTATTTATAAAACTCCTTTTATAAATCTCTAAACCCATTTCTAATTCGTTTATAAATATCCATCCGTTTAGAAACCTCTTTATCTTGTAAATAATCTCCAATAAATCTTCAAACCATTTAAGCTCTTCTTATAAAAATCCAAGTCCGTTTGCAAAACTATATCCGTGAATCTTGAAAACATCATAAATAAGTCCTAATCACTTTCTATAAAACACTATTATATAATAATGTTTATTCTTAATAAACATCATAAATAAATAATAATAATTAACTTTTAACCTTTTAAAAATAATAATTAATAATTCAGACTATTATGGATAAAAAAATCGTTAATCATTACCCTATAAATAGTAATAATAACTTACCAAAATATTATTAATAATCATTATTATTAATTTCAAACTATATTAATAATTTAAATAATTAACCTTTCAAAATTATTTAAATATTTATTAACAGCTTTAAGCAATGTTAACATAAATAACCAACTTTAAAACATAATATATTTCCTTGGTAAAAATCCATTCCTAAATCTCCAACCCAGTCATTTCCATATTTATAAAACTATTTTTATAAATCTCCTTTGGATTTTATAAAACTTCTATTTTATAAAATTCCTTTATTTACAAAGTTCTATTTATAAATCCATTCTTTATAAACTAATTTTACTATAAAAATCCACTTATAAATCCATTTCTTTATTAATCAAATTTATTTATAAAATTCATTACCCAATAAACTTCAAATCCATTTACAAAATATTTATAAATTTCAATTATAAATCTATTTCTTTATTAATAAAATATTGCTTCTATAAATCCTTTTTAATAAACTTATTCAAAAAATCTCAAATCAAAGTATTTCTCAAAACTATACTTTTATAACATAAAAAATCATTACTTTTATTTGTTTAAAAACGAATATTCCTTTTAATAATTTAAAAATCATTTAAACATATATACTTTCAAAAATCACTTCGAAATCCTTTTTACATCAAAATCATCATTTTTAGTATCTTAAAATGCCAAAATTAATGCCCAGTGCTGCTAAAGCACTAATTAAGCAAAATCATATCCATGTCATCAGTACGGCATTCGACCAGTTAGATATCACTATATATATGAAAATAAAATCAACAATGTGAGGAATACTATTGGATCCCTCTAACCTGTCCCCGTGCATCACAAATAGTATATAATCATAAAAATATAAATCAACCGTTTCGAGACGGGATTCATATACAACAGTCATCTGCTCCTACACGGGAACGAAATAGGGTCTCATCCGCCCCCAATAAGCTGGAATATATCAAATCCAACTAATAATAATTAGTAAATTATCCAAACAGTCAAGAACTATCAAAAATAAATATCCAAACATCCAAAATTTAATTTTTATTGACTATATAAATTTTACGATTAACCAAAAAGGTGAGATCAACTCACATTGATTTTGATAGCCGCCAAAACATTTCGTTTTGAATTAAAATTGAACGAACGTCCAATTTTAACCTAAAATTCCAACTAGCTCCTAATTCATCCAATCCATCTCCATAGCGTAGTGCTTGCTGATACGAACGCAACGCAACTTGCCGTGCTCAAAACAGACCTCATACGAATAAGTTACGGATAAATTAGCATTCGATATAATTAAAATTTAAATTAACTAAAATTAACTTATATTTAAATTGAACCTTTCGTTTTCCTTCGTTTCCCTCTTCCTCTCCCAAGCGAATGCACGCTTACGTGGTTTTTTTTTGAAATCGTGCCTTGCCACTAACCGTGACCACCACCGACGCCGCCTCCGACCCCCCTACGCCATGCGCACCTTACCCAGCACCACAGCACGGGTGCTCATGCGCGATCAAAATCCACAGCCAAACCCCATATGCTGCTCGCAAACGGAGGCGATTTGCCATCGCCTCGGCTCATCGTTCGACGATCCGTCCGTTGGTTAGCTTCATATGGACGTGCTCTACGTTTTCCTAGTGGAAGTCGAAGGCCAATTCGGCCCCTAGAGGCTCCGATCAACGTCGGCCATTGGATGGATTTGTTTTAATGGCGGCTGAGAACATTTTAGGGTTTTAGTTTGGAAATGGAAGAATGTTAAGGGCTATTTATAGAAAATAAACTTGGCACTATTCATCCATGGAAATTTCGTACTCCAAACGAAGCATGCCGTCTGGTGTTCTATATGTTATACCCCTATTCCGAACACAATGGAACATATATCGAGAGCTAATTCCATCAAATTCAGAAGATGGCTTTTCAAAATCAAATTATTTTAATTAATTTTCTTTAATTAATTTCTACGCATTTTGAACACGCATGAACAAACGATACGTCCGATCACGATGAAATTCAATAGCATATAATAATTCACTATTACGGATCCGATAAAACTAGTTTCGTCAAAATCCGAGACAGTGCCTAAAAATACTATTTTTACACGTTAATTAAATCTAGTAATTAATAAATCCAATCTAATCACTTTTAATTCAAACTTAAAAGTTTATTATCTTCATTCTTGTTCAAATAGAAATAAATTCAACTTTTGAAGTCGTTTTCATTCATATTAAATTAAAGATTCAATTATCTAAACAATTTCAAATATTAAATTCAATAATTTAATTAATAAATAAATCGCTATATTTGAAATCCAAGTTATTTAACTTATGAAATTAACTTTTCAATATTTAAAATCAATTAAATATTCCAAATTTAAACGATTGAAATTCTGGGTTGTTACATTCTCCCCTCTTAAAAAGAATTTCGTCCTCGAAATTACCAGGTAAGGAAAATGCCCCGAACCCAATAACTTTTCAAAAACAATTAGTTGAAATAAATTAGCATATTCATTTAAACCTTTTAACTTTTCAAAATCAATTAGTTAAAACTTCTCATAAATTTTTTTTCCAAGTCTTTGAATTCATAATCAGATTTCTGAGATCTAACTAATACCATTCATTCATTCATTCCAAGTTATAACTTAGAATCAAATTTTAGTTATCCAAAAATTTTCCTAAAATTCTCTAAAATTTTCTGACGCCTTAGTTTACAGAAAATTTCACCACTGTCTCCTTTGCGTTGCTCGATCATAAAAATTTACAATATATATATATATAATTACAAATATACATCTCATCTTCAAGGATGAGGCATCCCGCAGGGAAAAAAAATATAAAAGTACGATATGTAATTCGAGATGTGTACCTTATTTCAGTATTAACAAGCATATAAAACCAATAAAATGCCAAAGCGAGCTCCAAATGTGAAGCATACGGCATCCGCACCTACTAAACACTCAACAAACAATGAGAACAAGTACATGGAAGGTAATATCGATATTGACATATACTAATACAATAACTATATGCAAATGTAGGGAATGCAACAAGAGAAAACATCAAAAAATTAATATTCATCCAATTAATTCTATCATATCAGTTTGCATCTTCCAATGTCAACATTTAATTTATTAAGGCCCGTACGATATACATATACCATCCATACACAAAACCATACCTGATCGCTCGCTCGATCACATAATTTCACTTTTGAACTAGTATCGTTCACACGACCACTCTAGTGCCGACTTAGATCCGGTTCCCTGATTAGAAAACCGTCATTCTCCTTGCATAGCCATACACTATGATAGAGAACATTAGAATCAATCAAAAGTCTGTATCCAAGTTTTGCATCAAGAATCGAGTAAAAAATCCTAACTCGGATCGGTATAAATCACCTTGAAATCGTAAACTCGAATCTGGATCAAACAATTATGTGAATAGAATAATATACGTACAACTTACGTATTTATTTCAATTTACTTCCATTCAATTGATTTACATTTAATTCCTTTACATTCACTTTATTTACGCTCGATGCATTTACATTCATTGGTTCACATCTAATTATTCTCATTATGTTTAACAACATTTCATTCCATATTTAATTCATTTATGGATCATTTCATAAAATCATTTCGTTTTAAGTTTCTCAAGTTAAATCCTTTTCCATTATCACTTAGTATTTTTCAATACTAATATTATTTAGTGAAAATTAGGGTCACATCCCTAAAACCAAACGTAATTCACAAAAACTCCTTCCGTTCGAAACTTTATAAATCCGGTCCCTATTTTTGTTTCGGCTTAATTCTTTTTCATAAATACCCTCGTTTATACCGTGCTCCATTTTTTCTATCTGTGATTATTTGGTTTATATTGAACGATAAAATTATCTTTGCTTAATGATTTATCTGTTTGCAATAAAAGATTTTTACTGAAATTCCGTGTAAGTTCGTTTTCTGCAACTATTTGCAATAGTTGCAGAAATGTCTGCAACTATATGCTATAGTTGCAGACATTTCTGCAATAATTGCATCTGCAACTATTTGCATTTCTGCAACTATATCATATAGTTGCAGAAATGTCTGCAACTATATGCAATAGTTGCAGACATTTCTGCAACTATTTGCAATAGTTGCATCTGCAACTATTTGCATTTCTGCAACTATATGCAATAGTTGCAGAAATGTCTACAACTATATGAAATAGTTGCAGACATTTCTGCAACTATTTGCAATAGTTGCATCTGCAACTATTTGCAATAGTTGCATTTCTGCAACTATATGCAATAGTTGCAGAAATGTCTGCAACTATATGAAATAGTTGCAGACATTTCAGCAACTATACCATATAGTTGCAGAAATATCTGCAACTATATGTAATAGTTGCAGACATTTCTGCAACTATATCATATAGTTGCAGAAATATCTGAAATTTTTATACATTTGAAAAAAAATCGAAAATGTTCAATATTTGCTGAATTGTCTGCAAATATTTGAAATAATTGCAGATTTAATACAAATTTAAATTTTTGGTATCAACAATGGATCTCATTTTAAAGATCATAAAATTTGCGATTTTTTGGTGAAAACGTTATGTTGATCTGGTTTTTGTAAATAAAGTTATACACGTTTGAAAAGTTAAAAACATAAAGGGTATTTCGGTCTTTTTGCGTGCGTGAATTTGAAAACAGGGAGCAGAAACGTAAATGTTGATTGGGAAGGATGTTTTCTCTATTTTAAAACTTGTTAGGGATGTGAGCCAAACTTACCCTATTATTTATGAACCTTTCCATTAGTTCATTACACATCAAATTCAACTTCATTTAATTTATTTTGTCCCACTTACTAAACTTATTTAACTTAACCTAAGTTAAATTTCATTTCAAAATTTATTTATTTAACTTAAATTAAGTTAAATTTCATTTCATAATTCATTTATTTAACTTAACTTAAGTTAAATTTAATTCTCTGTCACAATTTATAATTTTCATTCCTTCACATTCATATTCAACAAATTTAATATTTGTTTTTAGCTTAATATACCTCGAATCTATACGTTATACAAATTTATTGACTTAATATTTCATGAATTTATTTAACTTAAGTTTATTCTCATACTATATCTAAAATTTAGGGTTATATAATCACTTTACGACTTAAGTGTATATTCATTTTATTATTTTATCCAATTAATTTCAAATCCCATTTCAATTTCATTTAACCCTTACTCAATTTATTTGACTTAACCTAAGTTAAATTTTAATTCCATATCTTGATTCCAAATTCTTTTCTTATCCGTAATATTTCCAAATTATAAGTTCGAAAACTTATTATCTTATGTTTCTCAAAACATTTAGATAGAAATATTCTGAATTTCAACACTCGGTTTATTTTTAAATCATTTTGAAATCATATATATATATATAACTCCTTGGTCTAACCATGAGAGTATCCCAGCTAGAAGAATTCAACAATTGCATCATTGAAGCGGGATTGCTCGAACCTATCCATTGTGGCCTGAAATTTACATGGAGAAGCAGAGAAAGTAAAAAATGTCTTGTAAACTAGATAGAGCCCTAGTTAATGTGAACTGCATTAATCTATTTTCTAACATTAGGGTCAATATTCTTCCTCCATCTACTAGTGATCACTGCCCAATCCTTGTAAATTTAGTAGAAAAAGGCTTGAATGACAAAGGAAAGCCATTTAGATACACTAATCACTGGCATGAAATAGAGGGATACAATGAGGCTAAACAAATTAATAATATACCTCCGGTGGAGGGTTCTCAATGTTACAAGCTACTTCATATTCTCAAAACAGCAAAAAATAAAATTAAAAATTGGAATAGATGCAGACCCAAAGATGGAGACCTAATTTCCAATAGGCAGAAACAGTGTGAGGAACTGCTATTAATGATAGACAATGGAACTGCTAATGATGACACATGGAGAAATTTTATCAAGACCAGGGGAATCTAAAAGAGGCTCTCAGAATTAAAGCTGCTGAGCTCAAGCAAAAAGCCAAAGATAAATGGATTACTGAAGGGGACGAGTGCACCAAATTTTTTCACACTAAAATGGCAATTCGTAGTAATATGAATAATAACTTTCATCTTATTAATCGGGATGGAAATGTACTATCCAATACAATAGATATTTAGGATCAAGCAATCAAATATTACTATGACATGTTCAATGGGGAAGTTAGTACCAACTTACCAGACATTAAATGTAGAAGGCAGGTGAACTCCAAGGGCAGAAGAATGCTGACCAGACAAATCACTGAAGTTGAGGTGCTGGAAGCTCTGCAATACATTCATATTGACTCCAGCCCAAGACCAGATGGCCTCAGATCCAAGTTCTACCTCCTCCATTGGAATGACCTGAAAGAATCTATCATATCAGCTATGCAAGATATTTTTCAAAGTGGTAAATTTGTTAAAGAAATCAATCACACCTTCATCTGCCTTATTCCTAAAAAAGACAGTCCTTTAAAAATTGAGGATTATCGACCTATTGCTTGGTGCAATGTGATATACAAAATTCTAAGTAAGATTTTATGCAATAAAATGAAGCTTATCTTACCCGATCTCATTTCTGAATGTCAAAGTGCATTCATCAAGGGTAGAAGTATTTCTGAAAACTCTCTAATGGCACATGAACTAGTTAGGAACTTTAATAAACCAGGTGCTGATAAATTCTGTCTAAAGGTTGACCTCCACAAAGCATATGACAAAATTAACAGACACTTTATAATTCATATGCTTAATTCTATGGGGTTTCCAATAAACTTTGTGAATCTAATAAAAGAATGCATATCTACTCCTACATGTTCTATCCTGATCAATAGCATACCAAAAGGTTTTATAGGATCCAATAGAGGTATCAGGCAGGGCGACCCTTTATCCCCATACCTGTTCGTAATTGCCATGGAATACTTTTCACTACAAATGGAGTTGGCTATTCATCATAAGCTTATTCAGCCTATATTTAACATCCAGCCTATCGTGAGTCACTTACTCTATGCAGATGACTTGCTCATCTGTATAAAATCCAGTTATAAATTAGCTAAAGCAGTTAAAGACATTTTTCTTAGCTTAGAAAAATTTGCTGGTCTAAAAGTGAATGAACAGAAAACCAAATGCTATTTTAACAAAACATGTAACAGAAAAACAGAGGTGTTGGATCTCTTAAATGTGAAAGAAGGCATTTTTCCTGTAAAATATTTAGGTGTTCCTCTCTCTTCCAATAAGATCATTGACAGAGAATGTGCAGTTCTGATATCCTCCATTAGAGACAGACTACAGGGCTGGAGCTCCAAACTTCTGTCTCTTTCCGGTCGAATTGAATTGGTGCATACTGTTATACACTCTAAAGTCAATTTCTGGTTGCAAACTTTTCAACTACCTGATGCTTCAATACAAAAAATTGAAAAAGTTTATGTAGACTTCATATGGAAGGGAGGTATTCACAAGATCAAATTTGAAAAATTATGCAGACCCAAAGATGAAGGAGGTGTAGATCTTAGAAGACTTAAAGACATGAGAACAGTGTACACCTTGAAACAAGCATGGAGAATAATCAATGGCAAGGGTCTATGGGGTAAATGGATGAGACAAAGGTACATTAAAGGCAATTTTTGGCAAATGTCTATAGATAATAATGCTTCAGCTAATTGGAAAGCAATTGTGAAAGTAAGAAGTACCCTAGCCTCGTGCTTCACTCGTGAAATAGCTACAGGGAGGGATACTGACTTGTGGAGAGACCCCTGGATTCATGGTGAATCCCTGATTGATATTTTGGGCCTTAATACATTTTCTGGTTTCGGATGCCCAAATAAATGTGTACAAGATGTAATCAATAATAATGCTTGGAACTGCTCTTCCTTACCAGTGAATCAAGTTAAAAAGCAAAAAATTCAATTTATGCCAATTTTCAGTGGGAGAGAGAATGACATATGGGTGTGGAAACCTACTGGTAATGAATTTACTACAAAGTCTACATGGAACGAGGTTAGACAAAAAGATAGTAAAGCTTTATGGAGCAAAATCATATGGGATTATGTAAATAACCCAAAGATGGCCTTCACAGCTTACAAAGCTATATTGAGAAGACTTCCTACCAGAGACAGGCTATCAAAATGGGGAGTGATAAATGACACTGATTGTGTCTTGTGCAATTAGGATACCGAAACACATGAGCATCTGTTTTTTGATTGTAATTTCTCGAAACTGATGTGGAACTCGTGTAAAAATATGATTAATTCTCCATCCCAGTTAAATAACTTAGAAGAAGAGATCACCTACCTAATTCAACGAGGTCACAGCAAAGATTTGGAAGCCAAATTGAACAAAATTGCCATAACTGTAGCTGTTTGGAGCATTTGGAAAGAGAGAAGCCATCGCGTGTTTCAAAACAAACAAAGAAGCCATTTTGAGGTCAGTAAGCTTGCAAAAGGATACATGTAGATAATTCAAAGGAGAATTAAAATTTATTCCCTTACCAAGCTGGAATGAGACGTAGCTCGAACTGTAAGAGTGGATCTGAGCTCTCCATTGGCAGGAAACCCAAGTACGAGCTATTTGTATCAGCCGCCATGATTTCACGAGCTCGAATGAGGAAGGAAAAGAAGTCGTGTTATTTCTGGAAAGTGTTTACTTTGTTATCAGTGGAATGTTGGTTTTGTTTGTATATTGTAATGGGCCAGTTTGGGCTAACGCTATGGGCTGAAATGCCTTAATAAAACTCTTACCCATTTTCAATATTTATATATATATATATAACTCCTTTATATATCAAATTACACTTTTGGAATCTAAAACAAATTTGTTTTACCAAAACAAAACTTCAATGGTGGCAATTCCTCACTTAGAAACTCGAAAATGAACACCAGTGATGCTGCAGTCATCATCAGAATTATTTTCCAGCGACTAAAGTGAGTTTAATGCTTTCTATCTCTTTAAATTCCATTTTAAATATTTCTAACCTAAAATACTTTCAAAATAATACTACTATTATTTTTCTAAACCTTTCGAAAAACAATTTCCAAAATCAATGATATTTACATTCTCAACTTCTTGTTTTAAATCCAATTTTATTAACAAATCATATTTATAAATATACTTAGGCAATTCCATTTCCTTTCCATTTATAAATCACGTTTTTAAATCATATTTATAAAATCTCACTTCTTATGTAATTCATTTCACAACTGTTGAATTTTTAAGTACAATCAGTTCTCTATAATTCATACTTATATAAATTTATTTTCTTATATAATTCAGTTTACAATTATTTATCTTTGTTAGAGTTTAACAATAACAACTTTTATTAGATCAATAAACAACAAATGATAATAATCAAATATTACCATTCACTGACAACCAAACACACCATATATAACTATAATAATATGTGGAAAATTATTCTCTCATATATAAATATATAATTTAGGTAAAATAATTTCATTTACTGACTTTTAAAACAATACTATGTCGGTTTGCCTTGTTTTAGCGTTTGGAAACCCCTATCGATAATGTGGCATTCCACGTATAGACCAGAATTCATAAGCTACTCAGCAGATAAATCAACACAATATAAAACATTTTTATAATCACTAAAAAATACGCGCTAATATATCACTCAAACTCATGTTAGGGTCTCGCTTACACTATCACAAATGAGTAAATTCCTACTAAAGCCTAGGTGTTCGCTTAACCTGGCTTTGTTAGCACGTGTAACGACCCGCTTTTCCGTACAATTCAAGTTGACAATAAACCACACATGTCCAACCCAAATCAAATGGAAAGACGAATAGTTAAGGGAAAGAAAGAAGAAAGAATAAGAGAAAAAGAAGAGAAAAGAAACTAAAAACAACACAGAATCTCACAATCACAGCGGAACAACATATAATATAATATCAATGATCTTTACAAAAGAGAAACTGTTATATACATACATCCATCAAAGTACAACAACAATCACAATTATCAGCCTGGACAGTTAGAACATCCTATCCTCACAATTGCTGATAATTTCAATAACAAAACAGCGGAAAATAAACATATACGAGAATACTACTTGAAGACCTCCAACTCGTCTCCTGAGCTCCAATTCATCCAAAGCAATCTGTAAATATACTCGGTCTGACTCGAGCATTATAATAAAATAACACCCGAGTCAGTCTGAAAAACCAGCATGAGAAAACACACCCAATTGGATTTAAAAGTTATAGGAAACCGTTCGAAAATTAGAAGTATCTTGTAAGACCACGCCGCACATAAACACGGACGGGTTTTTACCTTACGATAACCAAAACATTTCATATGAAATCCTCTAATATTATAATAATGTCTAACATATAAATACTTATTAACCATAGCCGAAATTGTTACATTAATTAAATTCCAGCATACTAGATTCTACAACTAAAACCGAAGGCTCGTATTGGAGAATGGATTCCAACTATGAAAGGGTAATGGTCTACCCCCCGAATCCATACATCTCTAGATAAAGTGTACGGGAGGCTACAACACATTGCACCTCTGCTATTCAGGACCGACACTACCCACTTCTCGAGTAGTTCTGAATATGGTAATCCCTTGGTTGCAAGCAACAACCACACAATGGGATCCCGAAGCATACATGAATATTTCCCAGACTTGGGATGATCATACCCTACTTGGGTGCAACCCACTTAGCCCTGCCGCATGTCCTTACTTTATTCATTTCCCGGGTGTGAGTCTCGAAGAGGCTACGCTCTTATCATTTATATAACACTTCCCACTTGGAAGGCTAACACTGCCCTCCAAGCAACACTACAATATCAGCATTCATCCATACAACTTCATTCGGGGACTGAACGAAACGATGGAGAGCTCCATCTCCAATTCCATCATCTCTAAGATGTCTTTACTTCGAATGCTTAAGTTGGATCGAAGTGGTTTTCAGATAACATATCCGATCCCAGACTCTTCGAAACAATATTCGATAGTTTCCGATAAACTCAATCTCGGTTCTTAAGGAATTAAATAGTCAAAGATAAGATCGGAGATCACCTCCTAACTGTTAGTGGACTGATTTCCTTATCATTTTCCTATGGGAACGAAATGAGATTTATATGCACATATAGCATCATTGGAGATGACCGTGCCACATAACTCATGCGTTTCTCCTAGATATTTTCAAAATTACTTTTGGGTTCAAATTCTGATAGTCGGTTATTTAACTATCGAATAACAACATTCAATCAGAGATTTAATTCTATAGGAAAAACCAATCATTGGTTAAGCACCAAGCAACGCTAGGCCTTTATTAATTAATCTTTTCAATAATTAAAACCATCTTGAAAATGCTTGTATCAAAATAATTTTACAAAGATATATTCACAAACCCTTTCATTTTCAATACTTAGAAAATATCCATATATTTATCCCAACGGTATAAGTATATTTGCCAAACATTAAGAAAGATCTCCCTTTTACCAAATTCTAAAATCATTTATAAAATCCATTATAAATTTCTAAAACCATTTATAAACCATTTATAAATTATTTCTCAAATCATTTCTAAATCCTTTATAACCATGCAATTATTTGTAAAACTCCTTTTATAAATCTCTAAACCCATTTCTAAAATTCGTTTATAAATATCCATCCATTTATAAACCCCTTTATCTTGTAAATAACCTCCATTTAAATCATCAAACCATTTTATAAGCTCTTCTTATAAAAATCCAAGCCCGTTTGCAAAACTATATTCATGAATCTTGAAAACATCATAAATAAGTCCTAATCACTTTCTGTAAAACACTATTATATAATAATGTTTATTCATAATAATCATCATAAATAAATAATAATTATTAACTTTTAACCTATTAAAAATAATAATTAATAATTCAGACCATTATGGATAAAACAATCGTTAATCTTTACCATATAAATAATAATAATAACTTACCAAAATATTATTAATAATAATCATTATTAATTTCAAACCATATTGGTAATTTAAATAATTAACCTTTCATAATTATTTAAATATTTATAAACAGCTTTAAGCAATGTTAACATGAATAACCAACTTTGAAACAAAATATATTTCCTTGGTAAAAATCCATTCTTAAATCTTCAACCCAGTCGTTTCCATATTTATAAAACTATTTTTATAAATCTCCTTTCGATTTTATAAAACTTCTATTTTATAAAATTCCTTTATTTACAAAGTTCTATATATAAATCCATTCTTTTATAAACTAATTTTTACTATCAAAATCCACTTATAAATCCATTTCTTTATTAATCAAATTTATTTATAAAATCCATTTACCCAACAAACTTCAAATCCATTTACAAAATATTTATAAATTTTGATTATAAATCTATTTCTTTATTTATAAAATATTGCTTCTATAAATCCTTTTTTATAAACTTATTCAAAAATCCCAAATCAAAGTATTTCTCAAAACTGTACTTTTATAACATAAAAAACCATAACTTTTATTTGTTTAAAAACAAATCCATTCCTTTTAATAATTTAAAATTATTAAAACATATATACTTTCAAAAACCACATCGAAATCCCTTTTACATCAAAATCATTATTTTTAGTATTTCAAAACACCAAAATTAAGGCCCAGTGCTCCTAAAGCATTAATTAAGCCAAATCATATTCATGTCATCAATATGGCATTCAAGCAGTCATATATCACTATATATATATATATATATATATATATATATGAAAATAAAATCAACATTGTGACGAATTCTATTGGATCCCTTCAACCTATCCCCATGCATCACATACAATATATAATCATAAAAATATAAATCAACCACTTTGAGGCGAGATTCGTATACAAGGGTCATTCGCTCTTACAAGGGAACGTAACAGGGTCTCATCTGCTCCAATGGGCAGGAATATATCAAATCCAACCAATAATAATTAGTAAATTATCCAAACATCCAATAACTATCAAAAATAAATATCCAAACATCCAAAAGATAATTTTTATTGATTATATAAATTTTCTGATTAACCAGAAAGGTCTGATTAACTCACATTGATTTTAATAGTCGCTAAAAAATTTCTTTTTAAATTAGAATTGAACGAACATCCATTTTTTACCCAAAATTCCTACTAGCTCCGAATTCGTCCAATCCAACTCCATAGCATAGTGCTCGCTGATACGAACGTAACGCAACTTGCCGCGCTAGAAACGGACCTCGTACGAATAAGTATGGATAAATTAGCATTCAATATAATTAAATATTAAATTAACTAAAATTGACTTATATTTAAATTGAACCTTTCCCTTTCCTTCATTTCCCTCTTCCTCTCTTCCAGGAAAATGTGCGCTTGTGCATTTTTTTCTTTTTCTTAAATCGCACCTCGCCACCAGCCATGACCACCACCGGCACCGCCTCCGACCCCCCCCCCCCCCCACACCGTGTGCACCTCTCCCAGCACCACTACATGCGCGCACGCATGCGTGACCAAAATCCATAGTTGAATCCCATATGCTGCTCGCGAATGAAGGTGATTTGCCGCTGCCTCGGATCGTTGTTCGACGATCCGTCCGTTGGTTAGCTTATGGACGTGCTTTATGTTTCCCTAGTTGAAGTCGAAGGCTAATTCGGCCCCTAGAGGCACCAATCAACGTTGGCCATTCGATAGATTTATTTTAATGGCGGCTGAGAACATTTTAGGGTTTTAGTTTGCAAATGAAAGAAAGTTAAGGGCTATTTATAGAAATTAAACTCGGCACTATTCATCCGTGAAAATTTCGAACTCCAAACGAAGCATGTCGCTTGGTGTTTTATATGTTATACCCCTATTCCGAACATAATGAAATATATATCATGAGCAAACTCCATCACATTCAGAAGATAGCTTTTCAAAATCAAATTATTTGAATTAAATTCCTTTAATTAATTTCTATGCGTTTCGAACTCGCACAACCAAACGATACGTCCGATCACCACGAAATTCGATGGTATATAATAATTCACTATTATGGATCCGATGAATCTGGTTTCGTCAAAATCCAAGACAATACCCAAAAAGACTATTTTTACACTTTAATTAAATCAAGTAATTATTAAATCCAATCTAATCACTTTTAATTCAAATTTAAAAGTTTACCATCTTCATTCTTGTTCAAATAGAAATAAATTCAACTTTTGAAGTCGTTTTCGTTCATATTAAATTGAAGATTCAATTATTTAAACAATGTCAAATATTAAATTCAATAATTTAATTAACAAATAAATCGTTATATTTGAAATCCAAGTTTTTTAACTTATGACATTAACTTTTCAATATTTAAAATCAATTAAATATTACAAATTTAAACGACTGAAATTCTAGGTCATCACAATAAGCCTGCATCTCTTTTCCTCCATTCCCAAAAGAAACTCCACTTCATATCATGTACATCTTAGTACCTCCAGGATGAATAGTAAACTTCGATCGATAACATTCCTTAAGAACTTCCTTCCTTAGGTCACAATCATCTAGAACACACAACCATCCCCTTTTCCTTTACCATCCATTTTAGTCAAGACTAAAATCCTTTAAATCATCAATCTTAGTTCCATCTTCAAATCTTCTAATCCATTTAGTTAGTAATGGATCATCTCTCTGCTTAGAAGCAAATCTTTCGATCATTACTGGTCGAACCTCTAAGCAGGATAACATTGTTTTATTCTGACTAACTAACCGTTGATCTTAACTGCACACTGCAGGTTGTCAATGCTTCTAAATCCTTCATTTCTATTAATATAGCTAACACTATATTCTGATGTTTTCTGCTAAGTGCATCCGCGATTTTATTTCCTTTCGTTGGCATATACTCAATACCAAAATCATAAGCTGCCAAAAGCTCCAACCTCCTTTGCTGTCTTATATTCAACTCGTTCTAAGAGAATAAATATTTCAAGGACTTATGATCCATAAAGAGCTGGAATCTTTCTTCCAAAAGATTGTGTCTCCATATTTTCTATGCAAAGATCAACGCTGCGAAATCTAAACCTTGAGTTGGATATCTAACTTCATGTGGTCTAAGCTATCGAGAAGCATACGAAATCACTTTACCCATTTGAATTAACATAGCTCTTAACTCTAACCCACATGCATCTGTATACACTACCAAATCTTGATTTCCATCCGAAACAACTAACACTAATGCATTGGTCAATAAATGCTTTAGCTTCAAGAAGGCTTCTACATTTATCAGTCTACAAAAATTTCACGTCCTTTCTGGTTAGTTTAGCCATAGGTGCTTCTATTCGAGAGAAATCCTTAATAAATCTCTGATAATAGAGCTAACCCTAGAAAACTTCTTATCTCGATCACAGTCTTGGGTCTCTTCCAAATATTAACAGCTTTAATCATAGTTGGCTCCACAGACAACCCTTCTTCTGAAACTACATGACCAAGAAACTTCACTTATCTATTCCAAAAATGACATTTTGAAAACATCGCTTTCAGTTGATGCTACCTCAACGTTTCTACCACTATCTGAGATCAATTTCATGATCTCATTCATTCGTAAAATATATCAGAATGTCATCTATAAACAATAACATGAATATGTCCAAATGCTCTCGGAAGATCTAGTTCACCAAATCCAAAAAGAAAGCAGATGCATTAGTTAACCCGAATGGCATGACTAACCATTCATATGAACCATACCTCGTTTGAAATGCCATCAAAGGGATACTATCCCACGCCACTCTCAGTTGATGGAACCCCACCCCCAAATCCAACTAGATAAATACTTTGGCTCTAATCAATCGATCAAACAAATCATTTATTTTTGGCCAAGGATATCTATATTTTATCGTTTTCTCATTCAACTTACGATAATCAATACATATCCTCAAAAACCCATCAAGTTTCTTCACAAACACTGTAGCCGCTCCCTAAGGCAAATTGCGTAGTCTAATAAAACTCTTTCCTTCTAACTCCACCAGTTGCACCATTAACTCTTTCATCTTAGTAGGTGGCATTTTTCTAGGCCGTTTACTTACGGATTCACCTCCTGGCACAAGAACTATTCAAAACTCAATAGCTCCTCTCGGCAGTAGTCTTGTAACTGGCTCAAAAACATCTACAAACTCTCTTACGACAAAAACCTGATTCACTTCATCCTCCACTTCTATTGCACCCAATAAAGCATACACATCAAAATTTACATTCTTTATTGAGTATATAATTCAATCAATATAATTAGAGTGTTTTAATGATATTTTCCTATCCTCACAAAATATCCTAGCATCATATTTGCTAAACCAATCCATACCCAAAATAATCCCAAAGCCTACAAAATCTAAAATGTACAGATTGCAAGCAAAAGCATGACCTAGCAACTCAAATTCTAAATGGTCACATCACATCCCTAGAGTTGCATTCCATTCTATTGGATTCGCAACCTTAGGGAGGTAACAATGTATGATAGTTCTAGACTTAACTTATCTACCAAACAACGTGAGATAAAAGAATGTGATGCGCTAGTATCAAATATTACTTTAACAGGTCTTCCATGAATCAAAAGCGTACCTCCCATCACAGACTTTTCTTTCTCCTATGCGGTCAGCTTAGAAGCAGACGGCTCCAGAGCAAAAACTTTTCCTTTATCAGCCTTGGCCAGTTCTTGACATTCATTCTTGTAATGCCTTATCTTCTTGTAATGCCTCATCTGGTTGCAGTAGAAACACTTCACAATTTTCTTTTCCACAACCTTCTTTTCCTTACTGGTTCAACACTCATGAGCAAAGTGCCCTTTCTTGTCATACTTGAAGAGAAACTCCCTTCTTCTTGAAGAACTTCCTTTCTTACATTGAGAACTCTGGGTCTCCACTGACTTTTTCTTCTTTCAAAAGTCGAAAGCATCTCCTCGTCTTTTATTATCATCTCCAACACTACATTACTTGGATCCCTAAGATATGGCATTGTTGCCCTGGAAGTCTTCGAATTTAACCCTCAGATGAACATTTCATTTCCCTTGATCACAGTATCTATGGTAGCATATCCGTACCTAGATAGCTCATCAAACTTAGTTGCATACTCCAGCACTGACATTTCTCCTTACTCCAAATTAGCAAACTTCCTAAGCAAGGTTGACTTGGCTACCTTCGATAAGAAGCTCTCCTCAAATCTCATTCTAAACTCAGTTCAAGTCAATTCCTTCTCTAGGACTCCTATCGTCACAACATTCCACCATTATAAGGTAGCTCCCTGCAACTGCCTAGAAGCCAGCCTCCTCTTCTGCTCATCATTCAAGCCTAAATCATCAAAAATCCTTTCACCATGCAACAACCAAGTATCAACTTTGATATCATCTTTTGTTCCTAGAAACGGCTTTCCTCCAAGATTGGTATAATCACGGCTCAACTTAGCATAATTATTGAGAATATGCTCTTCATGATTAGCACCTCCCACATTACCATCATTTCCTCCAGCCAAACCTGCTGCAGCTCCAGCTTGCATCATATTTAAACAGAACTAATACATAGTCCTCATTCTACTGGTGGGGTTGCAGTACCTATATTAACATTAGCTTGTCAAATCGGATTCCTTCTGGTGTTGGGCCGAACATTTCCATTGGTCATGGTGCTTCCTCCATCTAGATTTACTCTTCCATTTATTGCTTCCATATCTTGCTTTCTGGTAATTGACATACGAGCCTTAATAAGATACATAAGAATGGTCTAAGAGAGAGGGCAAAATACATACTTATATATTGAAATACAAATACGTTAATATAGCGTTATCCCATATCCAGATCTTATTCTTTGATTTAATTGGATTAAGTTATCAAAATTCTTTTAATCTTTTCACAAACCTATGCTCAGATACCAACTTGTAACATCCCCCATTTTGAGCCCTGAAAATAAGCACTACTGATACTGCAGTCATCAATAATATTATTCTCCGGTGACAAAATGCAGCTATGTTAATCATATCAATAACATCAGAAGCACATGAATATGAAAAATTTTCAAACACATTTTGTTAATCAAACTTTTCATTACATTTCAAAAATAAAATTTTCACCTTCATTACATAGTCCCATTCATTGCCCACGTTTAGAGAAAATATAATAATTACAAAATATTCCAAGAACGACATATGATGATGCCCCCTTGGTTGATCAGAGTCTAATACTTGACAGTTATAACTTCTGTTATTACATCCATTTAGCTACAAAACAACGCAGCGGAAAATAAAAGCTCCAACTAATAACAAGCTTGCCTCCTGCACCTCTTCGGAAGCTTATTCGTCTAACTTGGAAATCCCTACCCTTGACTTACTCAAATGAGTACCCGAGAGTTTAGGGTAAAAAAACTTCGGGTCAGACGAAAATTCTGGTGTGAATAATAATTTACCATCTCGAACAAAAATAAATATCTAGTGAGATCACACCGCTTAGCTAAACAGGCTTTCCCCTTCCCCTAACTAGTGTCTTATCCAAATATGTCAATCACAAATCATGCACCTACAACTACAATGGTTAGAAAAATCATAACATAGTCAAATGCATGTATGCAATATGGGTAAGTCTGAATAATCTGTCCTCCTAGGGCTATGCACACCCAAGGTTTACCCTTCCCCAAATTGACGTTTGCCTCAAACCAATGGTCCATCTGCCCAAACTAAAATGGACTACTTGTCTCAAATCAAAGTTTTCATGGGATCACTATGAACCTATTTGTTTTCACCAATAACATCTATGCAACCATAGTTTTCATGGGATCACTATGAACCTATTAGTTGCTAATAATAACATATCTCAAATCACAGTTTTCATAGGATCGTTATGAACCTATTAGTTGTCACCAAGAACCTTTCTCCAATCATAGTTTTCATGGGATCACTATGAACCTATTAGTTATCACTAATAACATTCCTTCAAATCATAGTTTTCTTGGGATTACTACGAACCTATCAGTTTCCACCAATACCTTTCTCAAATCATATCCTCTTTGATCAGTTCCGGGCATCCTAACATTTTAAATCTATCTGATCCTCTAGATGTAATACTACTCAGTTAGGAATTAAGTCTGACCATACTCACTACTGAGACTACCAAACTGATAACTCTGTCCCTAATCCCAAGATGCAATGTTGGGTCATAACAATGTGAGCATGATAGTGATAAATATGTAAACCAACTATTAAAATAATGGTAAGAACGTATGACATCATTCATTCAAATATGTTCAATAACCAACCATTGACATTACAAAATTACTTAAACTTAAGTATTAATTTCCTTTGGAAAATTAATATATTGTAACGATCCGCCTTTCTTACTCCTAAACATGATACTTAATACACCCACAATATTCGTGTGCCAATCATCTAGGTGTCTGAAAGACAAGCCATTGGGGTAAAAAGAAAGAAAAGACAAAAAGAAAGAAATATAGAATCGCACAACGAAGGAATCACATATAATTGAATATAGATAGTACATATGGTCACTTCCAAAACGATACATCAAAGTCACAATAGGCACTAACTTCAGCCAGGGATAGTTATAATTGCCTGCCCTACAATGCTGAAACATAATATACATACATAGCAAAAATAAAATAGATAAATAGCTATCGATGAAGCTTCCTCCTCCAGCTCCTCGAAAATGCATCTGTAAGAACCTATACTACTTGGCTACACATAAAAATTTAAGTACCCAAGAGTTTTAGGGAATGAAAGAAAACTCTGGGTTAAACATGGATCGGTGTGAGTAAACTACAAACAACTGAATTACTATACATATAAAACTTTAAAAAAAATAAAGGTATCTTGTAAGACCATGCTGCATATAAAAACGGACGAGTATTTACCTTACGATAACCAAAACATTTCAATAGAAATCCAGTGATTTATAATAATGTCTGGCACTTAAAGTATTGAACAAAGACGAAATGGTTACATTAATTATATTCCAACCTATTTGGGTACAACTAATTCTGTAAGGCACTTATTGGAAAATGGATTCTGTCAATGACAAAGCTACTGGGTACCGCATGTCACAGTACAACTCTAGATAAAAATGTACCGAGGACCTTGCATGGACCCCCTGCATGGAAAGACTGGCATACCCTTAATTGGATAGTACCAAATATGTCACTACCCCGGTTGTGATCAATAACCGTACTTGGGTCACTGGTATAAAAACTCTGGAATATCGATTTAGATTGGGTGATGACCATATCCTAATGGGCGTGACCCATATCGTCTTACGGCATATCCCATATTTTAGCCATTCCCGGTTGTGAGGCTTGAGACTACACTTTACCTTTTCTTTTAGCAATCCCACTTGGAATGCTAAAACAGCCCTCCACTCGATAATGCAATGATAGCAGTCGTCCATACAAGTTGTTCATGATATGAACAAATCGAAGGCACTACTTCTTCTGCATCCATTTTTGAATTAGCCTCAGGATTAGCAGCAAGTAGCCCTTCCACTTCAAAGATCTTCATCTTCGATTCCATCATCTTCCAGATGTTTTCATATTCGAACACTTGCGTTGGTTTGAAGTGATTTTCAGATAACTCATGCTATCCGTTCCCGGTCTTTTCGAACCAACATTCGATAATTTTTAAAAAGGGTCAAGTAATCGAAAGTGGACAAGTCAACTATCTAGAGTGTGTATAGATTTGCATATGGAAAATAAGACATCCTATACTTATCCCAACTTTTCAATTTCAAACGGCACCATCCTTTGATTAACAATGAAGTCGGACAAGTTAGAAACTATCCATGCCTCGACGTATATTTTATTTCTCGGGATAGAGACGAGTTTTCGTATTTCAAAATTTAGTGTTAAGTATACAATGAAGTATCTTCCATATACTTAATTTATTATGACCCATATATTGAAATTAACCCTCTTATTCTTATCATGTTTCCGACATTTCGACTTCTCTATCCCTCGTCCAGAAAATCAAGTCCTATATCTCACAAATAAAGCAAAGTCTACTCATTCGGCTTTATTGCTAAATACAAGATGACTTATTTCCAGTAAAACGTGTCAACATTTTAGCATAACTTATTCAAGTTTGTTTGGCTACTTAATGGCATAGACAAAGATATCCCTTATATTTGAAACCCATTTTTGTAAAAGAAAAGTTGCTTTTAATCAAATGATCCTTGAAATAAAGTGATTAAAATTAAACCTTTGTTTAATTAATTAATAATAAGTTTAAATCTTATATTTAATAATAATTAAATCTTAAATTAATTAATAATTAAGTAACAATTAAACCTTACCTATTTAATTAATAATTAATAATTAAACCTTATCAATATTTAATTTAAATAATTATACCTTTTACTCAAATAGTAATTATTAATTTAAAACTTTAATTAATTAATAATTAACCTTTACTTAATTATAAATAATTATTACCTTACTTAATTAATAAATAATTAACCTTTACTAAATTAATTAATAAATAATTATGTTTTAATTAATTAATTAATAATAATTACATTACTTAGTTAATAATTAAGTACTAATTACCTTTACTTAATTAATAACTTAAATAATCATTAACTCCTTACTTAATTAATTAATTGAATAATCATTAGAACCTTAGTTAATTAATTAATTAATTAATAATTAAACCTTTTTAATATTTATAATATATCTGAAATACTTTTCAAAAATACTTAAAATGAAAACTCTTTTAGTTTACATAAAAAGTGATCGTTTTACGAACTATATCCGTAGCGACTATTGCTATAGATACAATAATCTTAAAACTTGCTTTATAAATCAAACTTTAAACCTTTACCTTTTAAATTTTAAATTACTTTATAAACTTTGTATAAAGTCTTGGAAACAAAAGTAACATTTTGAAAACTTTAAAACATTTTTAGAAAATAAATAAGTAAACAAGTTTAAAACACATGGGATCTTGATGTCATAGCATGAAAAAATCCTAATGCTAACTTTCCTTTTAGCATACAACATCCATAACATAAGCTCATACATTTAAACAACTATCATAACATCCTTTCAACAAGTAAAGATCATCACTTGCAAACCATTACTTAAACATTTCAACTACACTTTCAAGTCCACACAAATTACCACAAATAAACACATATATGTAAATATCACTTTCCAAACAAAAAACTAGCAACAATTGTTACTACTAAAAATAAAGTTTAAAACTTTAATTTTTAAAGTGAGATTTACTCACCAAAATCAAATGAATTTTAAACTAAAATAACTACTACTTTGCAGCAACACACAGACTTGGATTTTCTTTGTAAAATCTTGACCTTTTGACCTTGGGAAGTGAGATTTTGGTTCGACCTTGGTGAAATAGGCTGGGCCAAGCCTGGAAAAAACAGGTTTTGTGTTTGTTTTGGAAAGCAGAAGGTGTAGAAAGGAAAAGAAAGGTTTCTAAATAAGTTTTTAAGGATTAAAATGGAAAAAAAGGAAGGATCATTAACTTAGAAAAGTTTGGAAGCCATGGAAATAAAATTGGGAGCTTATAAAGAAGGAGTAAAGTTTTGAAATGAGAGAATGAAATGAAAATGAGAAGTGAAAAAAGAGAAAATTGCGTTTTATATAAAATGGAATATGTAAAATACCCTTTTACCCTTTGGTCCTTTACCTTCCAAACCTTTTTGCCACCTCACCTCCTCCCTTACCTACCCCTTCCCTCTTGTCCATCACCTTATCACTTTTTGTATGTACTAGGATGAATTGTCATGTTATGTGACATTTCCATTTTCTCCTTTATTTATTTATTTATTTATTTATTTAATTTTAAAAGAAAAGTCAACTTACCTTATTTCCTTAAGTAAATATTTAAACCTTTTTTAACTCTAACCATTTCATATGTTATTATATACGTGTGCGTGTATATACTCTAGTGTATACAACGTTTTCCGATAATTTTTTATGATGAAAAGTCAAAAATCCAAAAAATAATTTTCGACCACATTTTCAATTTTTTCTCGAACTAATTATTTTTGTAAACCAAATTCGAAAACAATTTCATCATCATTAGTTATTACTTAAAAGAGATTTATTTAGGTTATAAAATCCATTAATTAATTATTTAAAAATAGATCAAATATTCATATTCAAAGTGCTTAAACTATGAGTTGTTACATTCTCCTCCCTTAAAAGAATTTCGTCCCGAAATTAACACACAAAAAGATAGCTCAAAATAACTCAAAAGGGCATATATTGTATATGAAGAAACACATACAAAAGATACATACTAAGCAACTACATCCCTGTTCACAATGCAAAACGGGTGTCTTATCACTGCTAGGTTCGATTCCACCTCCAATCCTCCTGAATATATGGTTCCACAATCAACAACAGGCCATGCACATACTTCCTCAATTGTGACAAATAAAATACATTATGAGCTCTCGATAACCTTTCCAGCAATTCAACTTTAAAGGAAAGTAGCCCAATCCTCTCAAGAAATCAAAAAGGTCCAACATACCTTGGCACCAACTTCCATGCTCTTCCAAACTGAACAACTCCTCTAATTGCAAAAATCTTCACAAGCACAAAATCTCCAATAGCAAATTCCAAATCCTTTCACCTCGAATCGGCATAGCTTTTCTATCGATCTTGAAATTCTTTCATCCTTCTCTTGATCACAGCAACCTTCTTTATAGCTTTCAGAATCACATCAAATCCATGCACTATCCGGTCCCGGATCTCTACCCAACACATTGGTGACCTGCAAGGCCATCCATACAGAGATTCATAGGATGCCATGCCAATGCTTGCTTGATAGCTGTTGTTATATGATAATTCCACCAAGTGTAGATAATCTTCCCATGATCGACCAAAGTCCAAGATACATGCTTTCAACAGATCTTCAAGACTCGGTTAACTCTTCATGTTTGTCCATCTATTTGAGGATGGTAGTCCATGATAAAACTTAGCTTTATTCCAAAGCTACTTGTAACACTTTCCAAAACTGACTAGTAAAGATGGGATCTCAATCACTTACAATACTAACCGGGACCCTATGCAGTTGGACGATCTCTCTCATATAAATTTGTACCAAACTTACTGTAGTCCTCATCAGCTTTACTGGAATAAAATGAGCAATCTTAGTTAGCTGGTCTACAATGATCCAAACACCTTTATTCCCTTTCCTTGATTTGGGTAATCTATTAATAAAATCCATTGATACTTGTTTCTACTTCCAATTTGGAATCAAAAGTGGTTGAAGTAGCCTAGCAGTCCTTTGGTGATCACCCTTAATTTGCTGGCAGTTTGCACACCTACTGACATAGATTGAAATATCCCTCTTCATCTCGTACCGCCAAAATACTCTTTCATATCTCGATACATCTTATTAACTCCAGGGTGATAATCAACTTAGATTTATGGAATTCCATCAAAACTTCTTGTCTAAGCTCATCAACATCAGGAATGCACAATAAATAACACCCCTAATTTTTGATAACATTATTCAAGAGATTTAATTAGAGAAATTAAATAGAAAAATGTGAATGTTAAGTGATAAGGTGGTTGAGATTTGAATAATTCTAATTAAGGACGTACTTAATAAATAATTAAATGAGCTTAAGAATGATTGTTAGGTTAATTATCTACATAAGGGTATATTGGGTATTTACCACACATAACACTTAACCCCTATATATTTTCGTTCCTACCATTTTAATTCCCATTCACATCATTTTGAAAATGCAAACCAAAAATTTAAAGAGGAGCCGACCATTAAGAAAAGAGGTATTCAATTAAAAGCTAGAGATTCAAGCTTAGGGGAAATCAATCTCAATCTGATCTCCTTATCTAAATCAAGGTAAATAATAATTCCATCTCTATTTTTGGTTTGAATCATATGTTTTCAAATTTAAGGGTAAATTCGTTTTTATGATTGAATTGTATGATGGTATGCTTGAATATTGATTTTTTTTTAATTTAAACAAGATTGTTTAAATGGGATTATACACGGTTTTAGGGCATAACTGATTTATGTTAATGTTTAAATGCCATGGAAATTTTTATGTTATTGTGTAAAATATGATTTTGGAGTTGGATTTTCATTTTGATAATTTTCCAAGCTATGGAAAGATTGTTATGAATTTTCGAAGGAAAATATAGTAATGTGGGTTTATAAATTAATTTCAAAAAATATATTAAGAATTTAGGTCTAAAATTTTGATATGTTAGATAATATGATTAAAGTGAATTTCTGGAATTTTTCCAAAGTGATTTGCTATGCAAATTAAATTGTTTTAGAAGAGAGACTTCTTTCTAATATTGATTTTGCTTAATGGAAGGGCTTATTTGATTAACTTAACCATGGTTTAGTTCTGAAATTAGCGGTAGTTATTGTAATATAGAATTTAAAAAGTTAAGGCAACCAATCTGGTGTTTACACGTGGTAGGTTAGTTAGTAAAAAGTTTGCTTTAATTAGTATTAAAACAGATTTACTCAGAAAAGTTAGTTTCACCTTCTTTAGAAGTACCTTTCGGCACAGAGCTTTCGCCTTCAACCCAGACGAAACCTACTAAGCCGAAACAAATACACAAGGTATCACAAAGATAATACATAGTGGATTGGAGAAAGGCGGAAGGCTAGTTGTCGAAAGCACGGCTTCCGAAGGAGTCGATACCTTGGTTTGTTTTAAAAAGAGAAGCACCTGCCTTTGTTTAATTAAAGCCTTCAAAGGAGTCGAAGCACATTTTATTGAAAGAGGTTTTTAAAGCTTTCGAAGGGGTTGCTATTAAATTATGTTTGCTTTCGAATGGGTTCCATTACTTTTATAATAATGCTTTTGAAAGAAGGGGTTTCGACCTAGTCAAAGCCCTGTTGCCGTTCTTTAGCCTTTCGATGGTATTGAAGTCATTAATGCTTTCGAAAAGTAGTGCTTTTTTTAAAGATGTTTTAAGCCTTTTCCTAAATTCTTTCGAAAGGGGCCAAGGGTTTCGAAGGCAATGGCTTCTAAAGGGCTTTCGATGTTATCCTTCAAATGTTTTGTTTAAATGATTTAAAGCATTCGAAAGACTGGGTGCCGACGCCATCATGTTTTCCCCAATATTTTTTTATGATAAAGGATGGTTTTGAAAGTGATACTGTTGCATATATTCACTTTGACCCAAATAATATTTGAAGTATAAACCCAATGGTTTCGGAAGGGTTACTTCCAATGGTATCGAAAGGGGACATTCAATGATTTCGAAAGGGTTACTTCCAATGGTTTCGATACTTTCAATGGTTTTGAAGCTACGCTTCTAAGTGTTATTTAGTAATGCTTTATTACATTGAAAAGGTTTCGAAAGAGATGTTTTAAAGTTTTTAAAAGGCAAGGGCCTGATGTTTTGAAAAGAGATTTATATGCTTTCAAAGGAGGTTATCCAATGAAGTCGAAATCAAGGTTTTGAAGGTTTCGACAACCTTAGTTTTCAAAGCAAATAACTCAATCTCATTTTTGAAAGGGAACCATGGCATAATTAAATAAAGTGTTTTGAAAAGGAGTTTATGAAGAAGTTTTCTTTGATTAAAAGGTTAAAAGCAGTAACCAAGTTATTATGCATGCTTCTTCATTTATGTATATATAAATTCGCATTGTTTTGGACCCATAAATGCATTTTGGAAAAAAGGGCAGGAGGACCAGCTAGGTAGACCCAGTATTGAATACAAATTGATTAAACTCCTGAATGAGTAGAATTGCATCCAGGAGGTCAGGAAGACCAACATATAGGATGCCTAAATATAGAAGTTGTCAGGGAGATAGGTTCATAGTGCACCCATGAAAACTATGATTAGGAAGTTATTGGAGTTACTAATAGGTTTATAGTGATCCCATGAAAACTATGTTATAAAGTTGGGAGGGGCCAATTGGTTTGTAGTGCACCCATGAAAACTATATCCAGATTAAGTTGTTGACAGTTGTCAATAGGTTCCTAGTCAACCTATGAAAACTAGGATATGGGAGAAGTTATTGGAGTAACCAATAGGTTCAGGGGAACCCATGAATCAATTAAACCCACAGGACTGATAGTGTTAAGTTAATTAGCAAGGGCCAATAGGTTCATAGTGCACCCATTCAAACTATGAAATGCTACCGGGAGTCCAGAAGATAAATACATGTTATTAGTAAGTTCATGAAAACTACTAAGTTAATAGTGACCCTAGAAACTATAAATACGACAGGGAGTCAATTAAACAGAGGGTGGGAAATCCAGAACGTGTTAACTAGTTTGCATATCATCATAATATTTTGAAATGACTATGTTTCAACCATTGTGGATGCAGGAGCTTAATATATGGCTTTATTAAGGTTTTGAGATTCTAGTGTGGGGAAAACCCATTCCGCTAAGTGGTGTGGTCTCACTAGATATCTAAATGATTTTAGATGGTAGATTATTATTCATACCAGGCTTTTTGTCTGACTCGAAGCTTATATTTTCCCCTTAAAACTCTCGGGCACTCAATTGATTTTGAGCAGTTTGAGAGTTGAGGTTTTCAGGTACTTCACTAGACGAACAAAGCTTTCGGAGACATGTAGGAGGCATGATAGCTATTTAGAGTTCCCTTTTATTTGATTCCGCTGTGTTGTTTGTAATGGAAAAGTTGTTATATCGCCTATATATACTTTGATCATCCAAGGGGGCATCTTCATATGTCGCTTTTGGCGTATATTGTAATAAATATATTTTCTTTGAACGTGGTTTACGAGTGGGGGATAATGTAATGAATTGGAAATGTATTGAAATGGAATGTGATCTTATTTGAAGTTTTAAAATTTTCCATATTCATGTGTTTCTTTGTATCAATGAATCTAACACTGCCGTATTTGGTCACTGAAGATAAATAACTATGGATGACTGCAACATCCATAGCTATTAGTTTTGGGCCTCCAAGTATGGGGATGTTACAAGTTGGTATCAAAGCATAGGTTAATGAAACTTTAAAATAAATTTAAACCTAAAAGATTTTCAAACATAATCCAGTGAATTTGAAAAGAAGATCGGGGTTTGGGTTAATGCTATAATAACGTACTTATATTTGATATTTAGATATATGTATATAAGTATGTGTTTCCCTCTCTCTTAGGCCGTTCTTCTGTATCTCACTAAGGCTCGTATGCAAATTTATGAGAAAGATGATATGGAAGTAGGAAACGAAAGAGGAAATCTAGGTGGAGGAAGCACCACAACTAATGGAAATGCTTGACCTTATACCAAGACGAACCAAGGTCGACAGGCTAATGTTAACCAAAATGTTGAGGCCAATGTTGGTACTGGAAATACGCCAGTAGATGCGGGGATGGTGTATCAGTTGTTTGCCAATCTTTTGCAAGCTGGGGTTGCTGGTAATGTTGGAGGAGCTAACCCTGTGGCTCCATTTGGGAATAACTATGCTAAGTTGAGTAGAGCCTACACTAGTCTGGGTGGAAAGCCGTCTGTTGGAACGGAGGATGGTGTTGAAGTTGAGAATTGGCTATTGCACTGTGATAGGACCTTTACTGATCTAGGATTGGATGATGGGAAAAAGAGGAGGCTGGCCTTTAGGCAGTTGCAAGGGGTAGCGCTTCACTGGTGGAATAGTGCGACTGCCAGAGTTCCGAAGGAAGAGCTGACATGGGCTGATTTTAGAAGAAGGTTTGAGAAAAGGTTTCTATTTGAGGTTGCTAAGTCAGCGTTGATGAGGGAGTTCATGCATCTAGTTCAGGGAGAGATGTGAGTAATTGAGTATGCTGCTAAGTTTGATGAGCTGTGTCGATATGATTATGCCACTATAGACACAGACGTCAGAAGGAATGAGAGGTTCATTCGAGGACTGAGACCTGAGCTTGCTAGAATGACCATGACCCATATCCGAGAACCTTGTAATGTGGTGGTGGAGATGGCCATTCGCCATGAAGAGATGCTGGCTGGTTATGCTTGAGAGAAGCCAGTTGAATCCCAAGGTCCTTAGGGAAAGAAGAGGAAATTCTTTAAGAAGAAGGGATTCCAGAAAGTGGATGCTGCCAAGAAGGCAAAGGCTGATTTAGTGTGCTTCAAGTGTGACAAGAAGGGTCATTATGCTCATGAGTGCCGGAAAGGTAAGGAGAAGAAGGCTGCAGATAAGAAGAATGTGAAGTGCTTCAACCGTGATCAAGTTGGGCATTATAAGAACCAGTGTCCAGAGCCAGTCAAGATGGACAAAGGAAAGGCCTTTGCTATTGGATCTTCTACTAAGCCCACTGCAGCTGATAAAGGAAAGACTGTGATGGATGGTACGTTTTTAATTCAGAGTATACCAATTAGGATACTATTTGATACCGGTGCATCACATTCATTTATATCATAGTATTTGGTTGATAGGTTATGCTTAGAACTCACATACCTTGTTACTTCCTTAAGGGTTGCCAATCCAGTAGGAGGGTATGCAACTCTTGGGATGAGATGTGACCAGTTAGAACTTGATTTGTTAGGTCATATGTTTGCATGCAGTCTATATGTTTTCGATTTTGTAGATTTCAGAATCATTTTGGGTATGGATTGGTTGAGAAGGTATGAGGCCATGATATTTTGTAAGGATGGGGAGATATCACTAAGACACCCCGATAGTCATAACCAAATTATATTCTCAGTAGAGAATTCCGACTTGAGTAGTTGTGCTTTGTTAAGTGCAATGGAAGTGGGAGAAGATCTAAATCAGGTTCGGATTGCAAGAGAGTTTGCAGTTGTCTTTGAGCCAGTCACGGGACTACCACCAAAATAAGTTGTTGAGTTTCAGATAGATCATGTGCCAGGAGCTGAACCTGTGAGTAGACCACCTAGTAGGATGACACCAATCGAGATAAAGGAATTAAAGGTATAACTAGTGGATCTAGAAGGAAGGAATTTTATTAGACTAAGTAGTTCGTCTTAGGGAGCGGCCACAGTATTCGTGAAGAAACGATATGGGTCATTAAGGATGTGCATCGACTATCGTAAGTTGAATGGAAGGACGATAAAAAATAAGTATCCTTTGTCGAGAATTGATGATCTGTTTGATCAATTGAATGGAGCTAGAGTGTTTTCCCAATTGGATTTGGCGACATGCTTCCATCAGTTAAGAGTGGCAGAGGACAACATTCCTTTGACAACATTTCGAACTAGATATGGTTCGTACGAGTGGTTAGTAATGCCATTCAGGTTGACGAATGCACCTGCTTTCTTTGTGGATTTGATGAACCAAATCTTCTGAGAGTATTTGAATAGATTCTTGTGGTATTTATAGATGACATTTTGGTATACTCTAAGGATGAAAGAGAGCATGAAGATCATCTTAGAGTGGTGCTAGAGACGCTGAGGCAGAATCAGCTAAAGGCGAAGTTTTCCAAGTGTCATTTTTAGAAGAAAGAGGTTAAGTTTCTTGGTCACGAGGTTTTAGAGAAAGGGTTGTCAGTCGATCTAGATAAGATTGAGGCTGTTAATAATTAGTAAAGGACCAAAGATGGTGACCGAGATTAGAAGTTTTCTTAGACTTGCTGACTATTACTGGAGATTCATCAAGGATTTCTCGTGGATAACATCATCTTTGACTAAGCTTACCAGGAAGGAGGTGAAGTCTGTTTGGTCCGACAAATGTCAGGAAGCATTCCTTAAGTTAAAGCATTTGTTGACCAATGCACCAATTTTGGTAGTTCCAAACGGGAATCAAGGATTGGTGGTGTATACTGATGCATGCGGGACTGGATTGGGAGCAGTATTGATGCAGAAGGGTAAAGTTATTGCCTACGCATCTTGGCGGCTTAGACCGCACGAAATAAGATATACTACTCATGACTTAGAGTTGGCTGCGGTGATTTTTGCCTTGGAGATTTGGAGGCATTGTCTCTTGGGGAAGAGATTTGAGTTGTATACTGATCATAAGTCCTTAGGATATTTATTTTCGTAGAAGGAGTTGAATATGAGACAGCAGAGGTGGCTGAAGTTTCTAGTTGCTTATGATTTTGGTATATAATATACTCTAGGGAAAGGTAATAAAGTAGTGGATGCTCTTAGCATAAGACATCAGAATGTGGTGTTGGCTATGTTGGCCAAATGGAAGGATCTAGAAGCTTTAGCCGGTTGTGGTATGCAGTAAAGATCGACTGCTAGTTCTAGTTAGAGTACTGCCATGTTGTCCTATTTAGAAGTTCGACCAGTGTTGATCGAGAGAATTGCTTCTAAGTAGAAGGAGGATCCACTATTAGCCGAGAAGATCAGAAGGCTTGAGGTTGGTACCGAGATCGATGATTTAAAAGATTTAAAAGAAGGGACGATTATGTGTTCCGGATGTTGAGAACTTGAGGAAAGAAGTTCTTGGGAATGTCATCGATCCAAGTTTACGATTCATCCTGGAGTGACCAAGATGTATCAAGATATGAAGAGGAGCTTCTATTAGGAAGGCATGAAAAGGGATGTTGGCTTGTGGGTTAAGCAGTGTGTAAACTGTCAACAAGTGAAGGCCGAACAACAGAAGCCGAGTGGGTTGCTTCAGCCTCTAGAGATTCCAGTTTGGAAATGGGATTCGATATCCATGGATTTTATATATGGGTTGCCAAGGTTAAGCAGAGGAAATGGAAGTATATGGGTCATAGTGGACAGAATGACCAAGAGTGCCCATTTCATTCTAGTAAAGTCGACCAGGACGACACCTGTTTTGGCAAAGCTGTTCATGAAGAACATAGTCAGACTACATGGAGTTCCTAGTAGCATAGTCAGTGACAGGTATGCTTTATTCACTAGCGAATTCTGGAAGAGTCTACAGGATGTGTTAGGCACTAAGCTCAAGACGAGTACTGCATATCACCCTTAGACGAATGGGCAGACAGAGAGAGTTAATAAGGTATTTGAGGATTTGTTGAGCTTGTGTGTTGGATTTTGGTGGATCTTAGGAGGATCACCTACATTTGGTTGAGTTTCCCTATAATAATAGTTATCAGACTAGTATAGGAATGGCGCCTTTTGAAGCTTTGTACGGAAGGCCATGCAAATCACCAGTATGTCGGTTGGAGACTGGAGACAGATTGGTCTTAGGTCCAGATTTGGTTAGGGAGGCATCAGAGAAGTTTGAGTTGATCTGAGAAAGGATGAAGAAAGCTCAATCTAGACAAAAGAGTTACGCAGATAAGAGGCGTAAAGACCTAGAGTTCTCAGTTGGAGACAAAGTTTTCATAATAGTATCACCGATGAAGGGTGTGGTACGGCTCAGGAAGTCAGGGAAACTGGCACCGAGATATGTTGGCCCATTCTAGATTATAGAGAGGGTTGAAATGTTCGCATACAGAGTAGAGTTCGAGCAGTATGGCAGGTGTCCATAATGTATTTCATGTGTCTCATCTTCACAAGTATGTGCATGATTCAGAGGCTACTATTCCTCCAACAGGGTTGGAAGATCTAGTAGTAGAGCCTAATTTGACCTTTGTTGTGAGAGATGAGAAAAGATTGAGTAACAAGACAGTCAAGTTGGTAAAATTTTAGTGGAGTGACAACGAGAAGGACTATACTTGGGAGACAGAGGACATGATTCGAGATACTTATCCTGATCTGCTTTGAGGGTATGTCTATAGTAGATTTATATAGATTTTAGCTAGTCAGGTGGGCTAGTATGGTTGTTAGGAGTTGTTATAGATGATTGCTATGTTTAGTATTTAGTCCTTACTGAATTTCAAGGAAGAAATTCTTTAAGGAAGGGAGCCTGTAACATCCCTAATTTTTTATAACAATATTCAAGAGATTTAATTAGATAAATTAAATAGAATAATGTAAATGTTAAGTGATAAGGGAGTTGAGATTTGAATAAACCTAATTAAGGCCGTGCTTAATAAATAATTAAATGGGCTTAAGAATGATTATTAGGTTAATTAATCTACAGGGTATATTGGGTATTTGCCGCCCATAACCCTTAACCCCTACATATTTTCATTCCTACCATTTTACTTCCCATTCATGTCATTTTGAAAATGATAACCAAAAATTTAAAGGGGAACCGACCATTAGAAACGAGGAATTCAATTAAAAGCTAGAGATTCAAGCTTAGGGGAAATCAATCTCAATCCAATCTTCTTATCTAAATCAAGGTGAATAATAATTCCATCTCTATTTTTGGTTTGAATCATATGTTTTCGGATTTAAGGGAAAATTTGTTTTTATGATGAATTGGATGATGACATGCTTGAATATTGATTTGTTTATTTTAAACAAGATTGTTTAAATGAGAATTATACATGGTTTTTGGGCAAAACCTGTTTATGTTGATGTTCAAGTGCCATAGAAAAAATTTATGTTATGTAAAACATGATTATGGAGTTGGGTTTTAATTTTGATAATTTTCTAATCTATGGAAAGATTGTTATGAATTTTCAAAGGAAATATAGTTACGTGGGTTTATAAATTTATTTCGGAAAATATATTAAGAATTTGGGTCTGAAATTTTGATATGTTAGATAACATGATTATTGTGAATTTCTGGAATTTTTGGGCATTTTTCCAAAGTGATTTTCTATACAAATTAAATTATTTTAGAAGAGGGACTTCTTTGCAATATTGATTTTGCTTAATGGAAGGGCTTATTTGATTAACTTAACCATGGTTTAGATCTAAAATTAGCGGCAATTATTTTAGTATAGAATTTAAAAATTTAAGGCAACCAATCTGGTGTTTACACGTGGCAGGTTAGTTAGAAAAATGTTTGCTTTAATTAGTATTAAAACAGGTTTACTCAGAAAAGTTGGTTTCGCCTTCTTTAGAAGTACCTTTCGACACAGAGCTTTCGCTTTCAACCCAGTCGAAACCTACTAAGCCAAAACCAATACACAAGGTATCACAAAGATGATACACAGTGGATTGGAGAAAGGCGGAAGGCTAGGTGTCGAAAGCATGGCTTTCGAAGGAGTCGATACCTTGGTTTGTTTTAAAAAGAGAAGTGCCTGCTTTTGTTTAATTTAAGCCTTTGAAGGAGTTGAAGCATATGTTTTAAAGTGGTTTTTAAAGCTTTCGAAGGGTTTTCCATCAACTTATGTTTGCTAGGTTGATCCAGTAGTGAATACAAATTGATTAAACTCCTGATTGAGTAGAATTGCATGCAGGAGGTCAGGGAGACCAACATATATGATGTCTAAATATAGAAGTTGTCAGGAAGATAGGTTCATAGTGCACCCATGCAAACTATGATTAGGAAGTTATTGGAGTTACCAATAGGTTCATAGTGATCCCATGAAAACTATGTTATAAAGAGTGGTTGGCAGGGGCTAATTGGTTTGTAGTACATCTATGAAAACTATATCCGGATTAAGTTATTGACAGTTGTCAATAGGTTCCTAGTCAACCTACGAAAACTAGGATAAGGATGAAGTTATTATAGTAACCAACAGGTTCAGGGGAACCCATGAATCAATTGAACCCACATGAGCGGTAGTGTTAAGTTAATTGGCAAGGGCTAATAGGTTCATAGTGCACCTATTAAAACTATGAAATGGGACCGGGAGTCCAGAAGTTAAATACAGGTTATTAGTAAGCCTATAAAAACTAATAGGTTAATAGTGATCTTGGAAACTATAAATATGACAGGGAGTCAATTAAACAGAGGATGAGAAATCTAGAATGTTTTATCTAGTTTTCATATCATCATAATATTTTGAAATGACTATGTTTCAACCATTGTGGATGCAGGAGCACAGTATATGGCTTTATAAAGATTTTGAGATTCTAGTGAGGGGAAAGCCCTTTCCGCTAATCGGCATGGTCTCACTAGATATCTAAATGATTTGAGATGGTAGATTATTATTCATACCAGGCTTTATGTCAGACTCGAAGTTTATGTTTTCCCCTTAATCTCTCGGGTACTCAATTGATTTTGAGTAGTTTGATAGTTGAGGTTTTTAGGTATCTCATTAGGCGAATAAAGATTCCAGAGATGTGCAAGAGGCATGATAGCTATTTAGAGTTTCCTTTTATTTGATTCCACTGTGTTGTTTGTAATGGCAAAGTTGTTATATTGCCTGTATATACTATGATCTCCAAGGGGCATCTTCATATGTCGCTCTTGGCATATGTTGTAATAAATATATTTTCTCTGAACGTGGTTTACGAGTGTGGGATTATGTAATGAATTGGAAATGTTTTGAAATGGAATGTGATCTTATTTGAAGTTTTAAAATTTTCCATATTCATGTGTTTCTATGTATCAATGAATCTAATACCGCCGTATTTGGTTGCCGAAGGTTAATAACATGGATGACTGTAGCATCCGTAGCCATTAGTTTTGGGCCTCCAAGTAGAGGGATGTTACACATAATCTTCCATTCATCCGCAAAACTCCACGGTTATCTATCTGAAAGATTAGATCTTCGATCTTCTTCTACTCCTTGCATAAATTCAACCAGAAGGCTATCTTCCCTTTGTTTGCTTGCAACCCTTTCTAGTAGAGTCGGAGTAACTTTCAAAAGAGCCAATACTGCAATCCTTCTCAAAGCATCTGCCATCGCATTTTCCTTTCCCAATGTATAAAGAATATTCAAGTCATAGGCCACCAGAAATTCTAACCATCATTGCTGTCTCATATACAAATCTTTTTATGTGAAAAGATACTTCAAGGATTTATGATCTGTGAAGGGCTCGAACTTTATACCCAATAGGTAATGCCTCCACATCTTCAATGCAAACACAACAGTCAATAATTTTGAATCATGTGTTGCATAATTCTTTTGATGAGGCATCAGCTGCCTGCTAGCAAACACAACGACTCTTCCGTGCAACGTCAAAACTGAGCCTAATCCTACACCACAAGCATCTGTATATATAGTCAATCCTTCCCCAGCTGGGAAGGGTGGTTATTCCCTACATTTTTAAGAAATTGATCTTTGTATATTAATTGAAGGTCTTAGACTTCAAGATGAGGAGACCAATGAGACTTTACTCGATGTCCAGGTAGGGTTGACTGGTTGCCCGGATTCCTCATCAACTACATGGCTCGAATTGAGTTGGAAAAGGTTGTTATCCCGCCTTTTGGCAAGGCCGGGACACCAAGGAATTGATTGGATTCCAAATATCGTTCGTCATGGATATCGATGAATTTTGTCCGAGTCCAAATCAAGCTACAATTGATGAGACGTGATTAGTAGAACAAAGGAAGCTAACGTTCCAAGTTTCAAGACAATCCGGGTTCATACGCTCAGGATATGAATGATTCAAATTGAAGGGAAAGGCCCAGATTTCGTATCCATCACTTTGGATGATTTCGTATCCATCACTCTGGGTGGTTTCGTATCCATCACCGAAGCCCTAGTTCGGATCGATCAAGGTTCGTACCGATCAGCTTCGAATCCATCGAAGTACACAGGTTCGACTCGGTTTCTTTCGAATCCGTCGAACTCGTATCGATGGACTCCGTACACAATCAGCAGTTGAAGCGCTTCGTATCCATCAGCCAACGTCTGCTTCGCATCCATCGGATCTCCTTCATTCGAACCCATCGAGTTCGCATCGATCTAGACTCGTATCCATCAACAGGTGACGTGTATCGCAACCATCAGTCGACGACCACTTCATGTTCAACGAGTCAATAAACTGGGATGACATGCCATTCATCGAACCAAACGAGGCGAAGTATATGGAGTCGAAACGGTCAATGCGGAGTAAAAGCCGGATCGAAGCGAAGCGCGCGCGCCACATCATCTTGAGAACACATGCAGTCATCGACATGAGGTGATGGAGTCGAAGTCATGGAGACGAACCAGACAGCCTTCGAGAAATCTCAGTTCGTATCGACCATATCTCGTGATCTACTAATCCAAATCCAGTGAAATTTTAAGGGACGCCTGAATACACACTAAAGAAGGTCTCCACCAAATTTCAGCTTAATTGGATGTCATCTTGATCGATACGAAATGGATTCGTATCGATTGCAGATCGAGGCCAAACTTTCTGGAAACGGTCGAGTGGGTCCCCTCACGTGCCAGACCAAGTCTCCCGGAGTTTGAGCGAGATCTGAGCTTCCTACGCCTATAAATAGAGCCCCAGAACTAACAGAAAAGGGATCTTTTTTCCTCTGAAGCGTCCAGACTCTGCCGGATTGAGACTTGCATCATATCTTTGCTGTTAATTTCGAATTCTATTCTGTAATCCGCTGTTGTTCGTTGTAATCGCTTGTAATCGTTGAAGGAGAATTAATAAAATCATCAAAACTTCATAGTGGACGTAGGCTATACGCCGAACCACTCTAAATTGCTTGTCTGTGCATTTTCCATTTCCGTTTGTTGGAGTTTTTGTTAGATAACCTCTGTTTTACATTTACAATCTTCATTTTATCTCTTCAAATAAATCCTGAAGAGTGTTGTGCGTATTTTTGGTACAAACACTTTGGTGCTTTCACTGAGAGAACCAGTTTTTTCTCCTGCTCTTTGGATCTGCCATCGATACCGGATTGCATAAATCCAAGAGGAAGATCCAGATATCCGATTCGGAATCCTACCACTCTATTCAGATTTGCATAAAATCTAGGAGAGGACTCCACTACTGAAGATGGTTAGTACCATAACTGGCGCTACCGCCACAGAGAAAGAAGGCCGGGACAGGCAGAATCCCGTGCAGCAGCCCTCTTCTAATCAGGACAATACCGCTCACTCGGACCCAGCAGCGCCAGTCACCCGACAAGAGTTTCAAGTATTGCTCCAGGAGCTGACCCAAAGTCGTCAGCAGTTGGCTGAACAGTTGTGCGCCAATATCGAGCTGACCAACCAGTTAAACCGCCGGGGCCACAGAAGGTCCAGGAAAGATGATGCCTCCAGGGCATCTACCGAAAGCTCAGCTTCATCTGACTATCACCACAGGTCTACCCACCCCCAGTTAGAGGGGAGTCGTGCTCAAACTGCTGGATATCAACCCGCCTTGACTGTTGGACAATTGAGGGCAGGACCGTCAACCAGCTTCCAAACGGGACCCTCGACACGAGGGGGCACTTCCCCACAGTACACCATGGACAACCGCGCTACAACCGCCGCAATAGAAACAAGGGTTGATACCCGAAATCAGTCAGAGCCGATTAATCAACAGCGTGGACATACTCCTGAACCATATGTCCCAGAAGACGCTGAGCCAAGGAGGCGAGATATGGATCGTCGACAGCGCCCGATCCAGACCCGCACTGTGGAACCCGACCACACCTTAGCTCAGCAGCCTCAGAATTTGCCAGTATCGGATATATCAACCACGATACGTCAGATGATACGCGAGAGTCAGGGACTCACTAATGATGATTGGGGAATCTCTCATAGTCATACCCCTTTCACGGACGAAGTGTTACATGCTGAACCCCCTCGGCGATTCAGAATGCCAACTCTCCAAATGTATGAAGGAAATAGTGACCCCAACCAACATATTCTGATGTATGAATGGTCAATGAGTGCCGCAAGGGCTGACGATGCAGTAAAGTGTCGAAGTTTCCCCATCTCTCTGGGGGGAATCGCGACAATGTGGTTTACACGCCTACCACCCAGATCCATTTCTTCATTCGATCAATTGGCCAAGAGGTTTGTAGAACAGTTTCGCATGCACGTTGCTAGACCAAAAGACGTTAATACCCTGTCCAGTGTCACTCAAGCTCATGGAGAAACGCTCAGGCGTTACCTGGAGAGGTTCCACGCAGCATGTGTTGAGATCACCAATCCTAACGATAACTCAATCTTGATGGCTCTGACCAAGGGGATTGATCCTGATTCTGAATTTGGGAGCTGGCTAGCAGGAAAACCGCCCGCATCGTTGGACCGTTTTTACTCCAAGGCCGCTCAATTCTTGCGGCAAGAGGACGCAAAACAGTCTAGGAAGCAGGATGATGCGAGGCCCAGTATTGAGGGAATACAGAGTAATGTAGCAGTTAAACAATCCGGTGAAAGTTCCGGGAAAGTTCAACTGAACATACAAAACAAGCAAGCCCAGCCGAGAGGAAACAATAGCCAAGATAAGAAAAGAGATCAGAGCCGAGGTCCACGACGTAGGGCTCAAATGTTTGACAATTATACACCATTAAACACGTCATTGGAAAACGTATACTTACAGACTTGCAACACTGTACAGTATAAGAAGCCTGCTCCGAAACCCTCATCGGAGAGGCAGGTTCAGACAGGTAAGTTCTGCAGATTCCATGAAAGCTACGGGCACAATACCAATGAGTGTCGGCATTTACAGGACCTCATCGAAAAGTTGATCAGAGAAAGGAAGTTGGATCAGTTTGTACGGGCGCCGCAATCTGGTGGAGCGGGCCCTTCAAATCAGAATCATTCACAAAACCAGGAAAGACAGGAGGAACCCGCCCGTGCGGGCGGGAGATTGGTTATTAATACAATAAGTGGTGGTCCCCACCCGGCAGACAGAAGCTGGGGGGAAATGGAGTCGTATGCTAGTTCTATCAGGCATGCGGACTTCGAGTGTTGTAGTAATTGCGAAGACGGAACCCCGGTTAAACAACAAAAGATAATATCTGATGATATCGTGTTTAGGAGCCGAGATGCTGATAAGGTCGAAGCCCCTACAATTGACCCACTAGTCATATCTTCCCAGGTAGGTCCTGCTTGGATGAAGAGGATCCTGGTCGATAGTGGAAGCTCCGTGAATATCTTGCTTAAACGGGTTTACGAATTAATGAAAATGGAGGCAAAGGATTTGAAACCTTGCCTGTCCCGAATCCATGGTTTTAATGGGAGTGCCACGATACCCGTTGGAGTGACTGAACTACCGGTTGAGTTGGGGGTAGGAGAACGCCGGAGAGTCCGGATGCTACAGTTTGTCGTCTTAGAGATTGATTCACCTTATAACGCATTTTTGGGCCGACCGACCCTAGCCGAATTCAGGGCAGCCATCGCCCCATGGTGTTTGACTCTGAAGTTCCCCACTGATCGTGGGATTGGAGTTGTTCAAGGAGATCAGGCCACGGGAAGGGCCTGTTATGTTGCAGAGCTGCGCGGGGCGCAACTTAAAGAGAAGGGAAAGGGCATAGAGGAATCTCTCTGCGTCCGTTCTATTGATAATTGACAATTGATGCCTGGGTCTCGGCCTGGGCACCACGACCAATTCCTGAAAGACCTTGACCCTAGGGACAATGAGGATAAAGACGAATCTACGGAGAGTCAAGCTTCTCCGGCCGAACTGACTGTGGATGTCCCAATCAGTGAGGGTGATGATTCAAAGATGCTGAAAGTTGGGTCTCAATTGAACGAGCAGACACAGCAGGAATTGGTCGAATTTCTTCGGGCGAATCTCGACGTCTTCACCTGGACACACTCTGACATGTGCGAAATCTCGCCGAGCATTGCAAGTCACTCCCTGAATATAGATCCGCAACATGTCCCGGTAAAGAAGAAAAGGCGCGGTATGGATCCAGAGAGATCTGCCGCCCTTAAGGAGGAGGTTGATAAATTACAATCGAATGGGTTTATTCGAGATGCTTTGTACCCAGAATGGGTATCCAACCCCGTACTGGTTCGAAAGCCAAACGGAAAATGGAGAACCTACGTTGATTACTCTGACCTAAACAAGGCATGTCCAAAAGATAGCTTCCCACTTCCACGAATTGATCAGCTCGTAGACTCGACGGCCGGACACGAATTATTATCTTTTATGGATGCTTACTCTGGCTACAATCAAATCCCTATGCATCTGCCTGACCAAGAACATACCAGCTTCGTAACCGATCTGGGACTCTACTATTACAAAGTCATGCCGTTCGGTCTAAAGAACGCTGGAGCAACATACCAACGCTTAGTCAACCGGATGTTCGCCGATCAGATCGGGAAGACCATGGAGGTCTACGTGGATGATATGCTGGTGAAGTCTCGATTTTCCAGGGATCACGTCAGAGATTTAAATTCGATGTTCAGCATCCTTCGAGAGTATGGAATGAAGCTCAACCCATTGAAGTGCCACTTCGGCGTCGCGTCCGGAAAGTTCCTTGGGTTTATTGTCAATGCTCGAGGGATAGAAGCGAATCCTGAGAAAATCTGGGCAATAAGAAATTTGCAAACCCCTAGAACCATAAAGCAAGTACAGAGTCTCAACGGAAAGGTCGCAGCATTGAGTACGTTCATTTCAAAGTCCACCGACAAATGCATTCCTTTCTTCGATCTGATCCGGAAGGGATAGCGAAACTTTGAATGGACCACGGAGTGTGAGGGTGCGTTTCGATCACTAGTTCAACATCTTTCCACACCTCCGATCTTGTCAAAACCAGTTGACCACGAGCAATTATACCTCTACCTGGCAGTATCAGAACATGCAATTAGTGCTGCTCTAGTTCGGGAGGAAGACAAAGTGCAAAACCCGGTCTACTATGTTAGTAAGCGGCTAACAGGAGCTGAAAGAAATTATCCGAAACTGGAGAAACTGGCCTATTTCTTGGTCATTGCCTCGAGAAAGCTCCACCCCTACTTCCAGGCTCATCCTCTTACTGTGTACACCGACCAGCCGTTACGACAGGTCCTCACGCGGCCTGAGACGTTTGGTAGGTTACTCAAATGGAACATTGAACTAAGCCAATTTGATATTACATACGCTCCGCGGAGAGCCATTCATGGACAAGTCCTGGCAGATTTCATAGCTGAATTTACCGTTCCAGAAGACTTGCCCGAATACGTCTGGAAGCTGTATACTGACGGTGCGTCAAACGACCGATGTTCGGGCGCTGGGGTTGTACTTGAGACTCCCGAGGGCCGATCCATATGTTATGCTTTGAAGTTCGATTTTCGTGCGACTAATAATGAAGCTGAATATGAAGCCCTCTTGACCGGCCTAAAACTTGCCAGAGATTTGAGAATTATCGCTGTGGAAATTTACTGCGATTCGCAGTTAGTGGTATGTCAAGTACGAGGAGAATATCAAGCAAGAGACCGAAGACTGGCTGCTTACTTGGCCCGAGTTCAGGAAATACTGAACCTGTTTGATTATTATGCCATCTATTATGTGCCTCGGGAACACAATCAGAAAGCCGATTCACTGGCAAAGTTAGCCAGCACAGGTGAAGCGCAGCAAATGGGACTTCTCCCCGTTGAAACTTTGGCCTCCCCGAGCATCGATCGGATAGAAATGAACTTTGTGTCTGAAACCGCTCCCAGTAAAGAGTCTTGGATGACTCCGTATCGAAATTACATTGAGAATGGGACGTTGCCTGAGCCTAGAAATGAGAAGAGACAAATTCAACGGAAAGCTTCGCGATTCGTCATCCAGAACGGAGTCATGTACAGGAGAGGTTATTCCGTTCCCCTCCTCAGATGTATCGCCCACGAGGAAATCAAATGAGTGTTACATGACGTACACGAAGGAGAGTGTGGCGATCATACCGGAGGGCAAGCTCTCGCTAAGAAGATACTCCGATATGGGTATTACTGGCCGACAGTGAACCGAGATGCGGCGAACTATGCCAGGAAGTGCGATAAATGCCAGATACATGCCCGAATTCCAAGAGCCCCGCCTACCGAAATAACCCAAATGGTCAGTCCCTGGCCATTCGCAATGTGGGGCATCGATATCATCGGCGCTTTACCTTTGGCGAAAGGCGGTGCGAAATACGCCATCGTTGCCGTTAACTACTTTACAAAGTGGGCTGAGGCCGAAGCCCTTGCAACCATTACGACAAAGAAAGTGATAAATTTCGTGGTTCGCAACATCATCTGTCGATTCGGACTCCCGCATACCATCATCACTGATAACGGAGCCCAATTCGAGAGTGCGGAATTCAAGAATTTTTGTCAACGGTTTCATATCCACAAAAAGTTCTCGGCTTTCGCCCACCCTAGGCGAACGGACAGGTTGAAGCTGTCAATAAAGTTATAAAATCAATCCTGAAGAAACGACTGGAAAAGGCCGGGGGCAAATGGGTCGATGAACTTCCTATGGCGTTATGGGCCTATCGAACGACTCACAAAACCACGACCGGACACACTCCGTTTTCCCTATCTTATGGCTCAGAGGCTGTTATTCCGGTCGAGACGGATGTGTTTTCTCATCGCGTGACTTACTATGATCTGAAAACGAACGCTATACTCTTGGCCGAATCTTTGGATCTATTGGATGAAAAACGGGAAGAGGTTGATTTGAGAGCAGCCGCACATCGAAGTCGAGTCGCCCGATTGTACAACACCAAAGTTCGACCTCGAACCTTTGAACTCGGCGACCTCGTGCTCAAGAGAATCTATCCAGTTCCTTCACACATGAAGCCGAACTGGGGAGGACCGTATGTGATTACACGAAGACTCGGAGATGGCGCGTTCAAACTGTCGACCGTTGACGGTCTCGATTTGCCAAGGGCTTGGAATAGCGAAAGTTTCCGTCGCTATTACATATGACAGGCTTTATTTATTTCATTCTATTTAGCAATTTGTTTCTGCATTTCGAAATTTGAATTTTGTAATAAGGCAACTGACTTTGCCGCATTTTCTTATTTCAGCAATAAAATGCCACTTCTTCGAGCCAGAGCTGTGATTCATTAAGTACGATATACGACATCACGATGCACGAAGAGCTAAATCCCATCACGCAATGGGACTTATTCAAATGGAGAGTGGCTGTGATACGACCGGCCGCTCGCTAAGTGAAACCCGAGCTCGGGGGCAAGCCCTTACACCCATATTGGTAGGATTGACACACGACAACCCTGCAATCGACTCCGTATTCCCAGAGTGCGAAGCGAAGTATAAACATTCAACTCCGTATTCCCAGAGTGCGAAGCGGAGTATAAACAATCAACTCTGTGTTCCCAAAGTGCGAAGCGGAGTATAAACAACTAACTCCGTGTTCCCAGAGTGCGAAATGGAGTATAAACGACTAACTCCGTGTTCCCAGAGTGCAAGACGGTGTATAAACAATCAACTCCGTATTCCCAGAGTGCGAAGCGGAGTATAAACATTCAACTCCGTATTCCCAGAGTGCGAAGCGGAGTATAAACAATCGACTCTGTATTCCCAGAGTGCGAAGCGGAGTATAAACATTCAACTCCGTATTCCCAGAGTGCGAAGCGGAGTATAAACAATCAACTCTGTGTTCCCAAAGTGCGAAGCGGAGTATAAACAACTAACTCCGTGTTCCCAGAGTGCGAAACGGAGTATAAACGACTAACTCCGTGTTCCCAGAGTGCGAGACGGTGTATAAACATCAGTCAATTCCGTGTTCCCAGAGTGCGAACAACTGCCTGCGAGATGACTTATATCAACGGAGTGTGGATGAAACGATTCATAAGAAAACAAGTGTAGTTCGACCACTAGCTGATCATCATAACTTAACCCTGGAACTGGGGGCAGAGGCAAATGTTAATCATTACCCGAAACTGTATGATGTTCAGCTCCGATGCGATCCCCTATCACAACACAAGTCCGAGGTTTCCATACTTAACAAGCAAAATGAGCTATTCTTGAAACGATAAAATAATGCAAGTACACCGGACCGAAGTTCGAACACTGCAGTATTCAAGCATAGAAAGAACATAAGCTGAAACTAGAAGACAAAATTTTATTTCAACTAAATCAAAAGCAATGGTTCATACACGAGCCTTTCCAAAATATTACTACTAGCAGGGGCCGAACCCGCATCTAAACATGGCCTACAAAAGGGAAAAAAGAAAAAAGTAACAAAATCCCTGACTGCCAAAAGAGGAAAGTATGCCTAAAAAGAGTGTCTAATCTTTCTGCTTCCTCAACTTCTTCTTCCTCGAGGAGCTATTGGAGCCGCCAGTACTCTTTCGTTTAGAACTTTTCTCCCTAGGCAGGCTCCCCTCGGATGAAGGCATGATGTCGACGTCCTCGTCCGAGCTAGACTCTATGGGAATGCTTCCCGCAGGCGGAGTTGGAGGAACAGAACCCGTAGCCGGAGGCGGGAACGACGCACTAGTGTCAGTAAGCGTGCCCCCAGGAGATACAATCATAAGAGGGGTGGGACAATGTGCTGCTGCTCCGCCATCCGCGCTGCCACCATGCGCAGCTGCCGCCATCTCAGCATTGATTTCGGCCAACATCCTTGCTTCTCGCTGCGCTCTGGCCTCACCATGTGCTGTGACAGCCTGGGTTAAAATATCAGAAGTGGAAGAGAATCCACCAAGGCTGAATGATAGATCTGCAAAGGGATCACTCTGTCGGCCAAGGAGCTCGTTTATTATCTGTTCATCGAAAGAGAGTGAGCTCCCCTGTGTTACTTCCACCGGAACTGTTGTTACAACAGAAGTTGCCTCAGAAATGATGGCCTCCGGCCCTTGACATGATTCCTGGGCTACGGAAGGCGCCGCCGGTGCAACTCCAATCACTGGTCAAAGAAAGGAAACGTCTGTTAGTATACACTTCCAAACGCATTCTTCACCCCAAATGAACAAGGGATTAGTTCAGAATACCTTCCTCGGTTTGGGTCAGGGTCGTTTGAACGGCTTCGGAGGAATGCTCCTTAATAGGAGATAAATGTGGTCGGTCTGGATCATAGGCCGGTATAGGCTGGGAGTCGATCGTCGTAGTTGGCTCAGATTGAGATGACATGACAATCTTTGAACTTGTGATACGGTGCTCAGCACCAGAGCTTTCTCCAATTTCTTGAGATCGGGCGCCAAGCCTCTCCTCCTCGTGAGAAATCATGGAGCCATGGAGAACTTTCTTTTCGTCATCATTAAGAATGCGGTTCTCCAGCTCGAATTCATCGATGCCTTCATCGGGATGTCCAGATTTCTCCTCCTCAACCAACGTATTCCAAGCATTATAGAGATGTGTTGGATAGTCGTCGAGCCATGTCAGATCTCGGTGCCTTAGCACATTGGCATTGTAAGTGACGAGTAGCTCTTCTACCTCGGCCTCAATCCTGGCCTCCGCCTGCCGTACCTTCTCGTCAACCCCAGCTTCAGCTTTGCGAGCTTGTTGCATAGCCGCTTCCTTCTCCTTTCGGAGCGTCACTGCCTGATCACAGGCCTCCTGCGCAGAGACATTAGCTGCATCTTTCTCCTTCGCCATTTCGGAGAACTTTGATTTCAACTCATTAAGCTCCTTAAGAGCGGCATCCCTCTCGGCAGTAATGGTGGTGTTCCTATGACCCATGTCTTCGATGGCGGTATAATGCTCTTGTTTCATTCTGGTCATGGCAGAGTTTACTTCGTCAACCTTTTTTAGGGCCTCCATTTCAGATTTACGAGAAGACTCAGCCTCCGCGTTGAGCGCTTTTATGATTCGGTCATTGTGACCCAACTCCTTCTCGAGCTTCTCAATGGCGACGCCCCGATCGAATGCCACTTTTGACGCTTTCCTCGCGGCCCGTTCCCACTCCCTGTACTGGAAGAAGATGTCCGCAACATAATCGTGGATAGTGGTTTCAACGGTTGGCGGAATTCTCCTCAAGTGCGGAGGGAAGACATAACCATCAAAGCAGATGTCGGGAAATTCCTTCCTCATCTGTGCCAATTTAAGCGCTCCTTCACTGGACACATCAGTCGGGACCGGTGTGGTAGCTGAAGAGGTGGCTATTTCAGTCCTGCGCGGAGGATCGGGCCTCGAAGCTTGAGAAGGTGGCCTAGGCCATGAAATTTCAGGAGGACGAGCAACTGCTACCGTAGGAGGTGTGGAGGTCCTGGGAGGAGGAGAGCGAGATCGGGATCGGTGAACATATCCCCTGTCTCTGTCAGACTTCTCCTGACCAGAGTGTCCTGAGTCGTAATCCCTCTCGCCCTCTCTCCTGCGTGGCTCATGATAACGGCGCTTGTTGCGCAAACTACCAAGCACAGAACTTTGTCCAGACATCGTACCTGAAAAGCAAACCACGGAAAATCAGTAGCCATTTGCAATATGTTATTTACGGTTAGGAAAATGTGTTGTGCCGTGAGGAGTGTGTGAATGTGTAACCCCCCGGACCAACCAGAAGTGTCAATCGCACTGGCAGGAAGAGACTCGCTAACATCGACGATATGTCGCGGTCCACCCAATTCAACGTCGTGTTGCTCGGGCTCGATGTCCGGGATTGGAGGGTCAGCAGGCCCTTCGAATTGATTTTCAGCTTGCAGGGAGGGTGCCTCCACAATTCTAACTCCTGACAGGGGGCAGTGTAAAACCACCGACTTCCGCCTCCCGGATTTAGGCTGTTTGGAGGCCACCGCTTTGCCTTTTCTCTTTTCATCAGAATCCGGGATTGCATTAGCAGGTCCGACCAACGGTTCCTCGTCGGTATGAGTTCTCTCGGAATCGGGTTCCTCAATTATCACAACCCTGGGTTTCTTCCGCTTGGCCTTTTCTCTGGAGATGGTCTTTAATGCGCCATCGAGCCTTATGCTCTGCCTCCGCCCAATCAACCCAAGAACTCTGAGATTCCGGTCCGTCAGTAGCACTTCAATATTCCTTTCTTCACTAGGAATTTCCTGGAAGACCCGAACTATCTCTTTATAATAGCCACCTTCAGGTCGCTGGATTATAGCTGAAAGAAAAGGAGTAGGAGATATGAGTTTAATTTCATTCAAAAATTGCCACGTCGATTACCTGGAAAAGGACGATACTCACGTCTGAACAGCCATCTTCTGGCAAATCCCGGAGGACATCGGACAAGGAACCACTCTGACTTGAAGTAGCTCAGCCTAGTCCACGACCCCGTGACAACTTGGCAGTTTCTTACAGACTCCAAGAATGTAAAAGATGGGCTGTCAGTTCGACTTTTGAAGTTGAAGAGGTATCTTATCTCGGTCGGGCGGGGAGGTCGGTAGAGTATTCCATAAATGCGATGAACAAGCCATTGAGTGAAGCATATCCGTTCGGATGTAGTTGAGACGGAGCAATATCCAGGTAAGCCAACACTTCTCTTATATAATCGTTGAACGGAGGAAGCGTACCGGCTGCGCATGCATGTCGATTAAAAGCAGTATACCCCTCTGAGGGATTGTGCGGTCTGTCGGCCGGTCCCGGCAGTATTACATCGTCCAACGACAGGCCATGCCTTAAGCATATTCTCCCTAGCATATCTTCGGAAATATTGGACGGAACAGAATCAGGTGGACTATTGATAAAGGACGCGTCAGGCAACTCGTCCGGAGCTGGACCGATTACTTCGGCCTCGATATCCGGAATCTCAAGTCTGGGAGGGGTTGGATTATGAGTTTCTTGTTGCTGCGAACTTGACGGTTCCATGGCTAGCTAACTCACGAGAAATTATCATTAGACGATAAACAACCTGTGCATTCCCCCGTGTAAAGTGTGTGTTGTGCGGTGCAAGTGTTGTGCGTGACTCGAGCAGATTCTATGAAATAAGCCGAAATGTGAAAACGGCAAAACTTTGGAAGTCAGCCTGGAAGTGACCGTCATCGCTGACCGTCATGACCACGCAATCCAGATGCTAGATGATTGATTCAAGTGCAAGTCCGTTATATATTCGTTAGGTTACAGTCCCGTCGACGAGCTTCAAAAGGCAGTCAAATATGCGGTCCTGTGATCAAGTTCAGTTATGCAAGGTAGAAGCTCGTCGGAGTCGAGGGTCAAGGTATGCAAAAGTGAAACTCTTTAGAATTATGGTAAAGAATGCATTTATTTCAAATCCATCATGATGTCAGTTCGAATCGGTCAGATGGAGTTCGTTCGAACCCATCAATGTATCAGTTCGAATCGATACCAGTGAGCACATTTCGAGTCGATTATTAGGGGCTGAGTTCGTATCGATCAAGATGAGGTAACTTTGCATCGTTCCTTGGTTGCTTGGTTCGTACCGATCAGAATGCTTGTGGTTGACATCGATGACGCTGGAATCGACGGTTTTCGTATCGATCGTAGACACAAAGTTTGCGTCGACCCGAAGCTAAGGGATTCGTGTAACTCATTCATTCGTATCAACCATTTCGTATCGGTACGATCAACCGCCTGAGCCATTGGTTCGAACTGCATTGACACCAGTTCACTCCAAGAATCGATGCGAAATCCAGGAAAAATCTCATCGCTCTCACCAATTCAAACATAACCCCCATATCGATTCAAAATCGCCCTCTCCGTCCTTTCTTCTCCAATCTGCATAAATCGCCATGGCCATCGTAGCTTCGAGCCAGATTTGGTTTTACCAGTTGCCAAAATGACAGATTGATGAAGAGAGAGCGGATCCGTGGCTACTTCGTCATTTAGATTCGCAGTTGCCTACCTAGTTTGAAGCTTGGATTCGAAGATCTGGAGGAACGAATTTGATCGAGTCGAAAGTGTGGAGTTGTTATCTCTTCCCGAATCGATCGCAAGAGGCTAAAGGCAACAGTAAAAACAGAAAGCGAAAAAGTGAAAAATGGGCTAAGTCCCAGGTATTTATATGAAGTCCAGGGTGGAACCGAGTCGATTCGACTCCCAGTCAACCTGACCGGTCCCAACCAGTCAAATGGCGCGTCAAAGCGAAGGTCCGTTTCGAACCCACCAGACTTCCTCGATTCGAGATGCGCAGAGAAGCCACCTGAAGATAATGGACCCCATCGATTCGAAGCACGCGTCCTCAGCGAAGCAGGCTTATCGATACAATCACAGAATTCATACCTGTTATAATCCATCAATACGAATAGTCATTTCGTATCCATCGAGTCAGCCTGCATCGATACGAAGAAAGGTTTTCCAACTTTTAACATCGATTCATGAGGGGATCAATACAAGGAGATGGTAAAAGGCGGTCGTCTGACATCGTTTCAACTCAAGTTTCAAATCAGTTCGAGAAGGGATCAATGCGAGGTTCAATGACGACAAATGCTGATGATGACTCGCAAACTTGTGGCTTTTCAAAGCACGTCATGTTTTCACAAGACGTACTTTGGGGGGCAAATGTTATCCCGCCTTTTGGAAAGGTCGGGACACCAAGGAATTGATTGGATTCCAAATATCGTTCGTCATGGATATCGATGAATTTTGTTCGAGTCCAACTCAAGCTACAATTGATGAGACGTGATTAGTAGAACAAAGGAAGCTAACGTTCCAAGTTTCAAGACAATCCGGGTTCATACGCTCAGGATATGAATGATTCAAATTGAAGGGAAAGGCCCAGATTTCGTATCCATCACTTTGGATGATTTCGTATCCATCACTCTGGGTGGTTTCGTATCCATCACCGAAGCCCTAGTTCGGATCGATCAAGGTTCGTACCGATCAGCTTCGAATCCATCGAAGTACACAGGTTCGACTCGGTTTCCTTCGAATCCGTCGAACTCGTATTGATGGACTCCGTACACAATCAGCAGTTGAAGCGCTTCGTATCCATCAGCCAACGTCTGCTTCGCATCCATCGGATCTCCTTCATTCGAACCCATCGAGTTCGCATCGATCTAGACTCGTATCCATCAACAGGTGACGTGTATCGCAACCATCAGTCGACGACCACTTCATGTTCAACGAGTCAATAAACTGGGATGACATGCCATTCATCGAACCAAACGAGGCGAAGTATATGGAGTCGAAACGGTCAATGCGGAGTAAAAGCCGGATCGAAGCGAAGCGCACGCGCCACATCATCTTGAGAACACGTGCAGTCATCGACATGAGGTGATGGAGTCGAAGTCATGGAGACGAACCAGACAGCCTTCGAGAAATCTCAGTTCGTATCGACCATATCTCGTGATCTACTAATCCAAATCCAGTGAAATTTTAAGGGACGCCTGAATACACACTAAAGAAGGTCTCCACCAAATTTCAGCTTAATTGGATGTCATCTTGATCGATACGAAATGGATTCGTATCGATTGCAGATCGAGGCCAAACTTTCTGGAAACGGTCGAGTGGGTCCCCTCACGTGCCAGACCAAGTCTCCCGGAGTTTGAGCGAGATCTGAGCTTCCTACGCCTATAAATAGAGCCCCAGAACTAACAGAAAAGGGATCTTTTTTCCTCTGAAGCGTCCAGACTCTGCCGGATTGAGACTTGCATCATATCTTTGCTGTTAATTTCGAATTCTATTCTGTAATCCGCCGTTGTTCGCTGTAATCGCTTGTAATCGTTGAAGGAGAATTAATAAAATCATCAAAACTTCATAGTGGACGTAGGCTATACGCCGAACCATTCTAAATTGCTTGTCTGTGCATTTTCCATTTCCGTTTGTTGGAGTTTTTGTTAGATAACCTCTGTTTTACATTTACAATCTTCATTTTATCTCTTCAAATAACTCCCGAAGAGTGTTGTGCCCATTTTTGGTACAAACAAAGGTAGGTTCGAAACGACGCTACCTCCCACCTACCCTACACATTCGATCAAGGTTGTCACTGCGAAACTATAGTCAGGAAGGTGCACGGGGTCTTACCATCTAGCCGTTGGTACTCCGCATCTTCACAGAGTATTCAATTTCACCGGGGCAGGAGGTGCTGGTGGTCTGGTTGTTTGTTCTCAAATCAATGACCGGGACCGGGGGTGGGAATGACTGGAGTGCTGATTGAGCGATACCATGTCTCATGAATTTTTTTACTTCAAACTTCCTTTTATTGTTTGATGAGCCCAAGTGACTCTCTATTCGGAATAGCTAAAATCAGAGTACTGGCCAAACTTTTCTTCAATTCAACAAACGCTTCTTCACATTTTGGAGCCCAAATAAAATTATCACCCTTCTTTGTCAACTTAGTTAAGTGCGAGGCAATCTTGGAGTAGTCTTGGATGAATCTCCCATATAATCTGGCCATGCCTAAGAAACTTCAAACTCTTGTCGGAGTCTACGGTGTCTTCCATTCTTGAACAACTACTACCTTTGCTGGATCAACCGAAATTCCATCCCCCCGACACAACATGTCCAAGGAACCTTACTTCTGATTGCCAAAAAAGACATATAGAAATTTTTTCCTTGAAAACGTGCTTCCTTAATGTCTCAAGCACCACTTTTAAATGGTGCTTGTGTTCTTTCTTGGTCTTAGAGTAAATAAGGATGTCATTTATGAAAAACAATACAAACTTATTGGGCACATCCCTAAAAACACGATTCAAAAGATCTATGAAATAAGTGGGTGAATTGGTTAGCCCAAAAGTCATAACTAACCACTTAAAGAGATAAATCTGGTCCTCTAAATGCTGTTAGGGGAGTACTATCCTCTGCTACCCTTAAATGTAGAAATCCTATAGTAATCCATTTGGGAAAATACTCAAGCACCATGAAGTTGGTTAAACAGGTCATCTATACTGGGTAAAGGATACTTGTTCCGAATTTCCAATTTGTTAAGCTCCCTATAATCCACACAAAGTCTCAAAGAACCATCGGACTTTGACAAAAACCACAGGTTCTCCCTAACTTGAACGACATAATCTAGTCAGCCCTCTTCTCAACAAATCATTCATTTGATCCCTTAATCCCTTCTCTCTCTGGGCCATTTTATGAATATGTTGAATAAAAGGTTTCAAACCAAGAATTAAGTCTATATGAAACTCAATCTCCTGATGTGGGGGTTGACTATTAACTTCTTTGAAAACGTCCGGGAAATCCTTAACAATTAATATAAACCATAATTCTTCTTGGGACAATTCTAAAGCATACAGAAAACTACTTGTCCAGTTCTATGGATCATCACATGATACTTCCATATGTTCCCCTCTCTTATTTTGCAATAATATTGTTCTTTCATCGAAATCTAAAACATCTTTATACTTTGATAACCAGTCCATAATGAGCATAAAATTAAACCCCATAAAATCCAGAACAAACAGGTTACATGAAAAATGGTGGGTAAGGTAAGTGATTTGCACATTATCACAAACCATGGATAGATTATTTGTACCTCCTATGGGGTTAGGCACATAAATAGCATTTTCTACAATTCTTGAGGAAAGTTGCAATTTATCTACCAATTCTATAGAAATAAAACTATGGAAAGCCCTGGTATCAAACAATACTCGAAAAAAATGCCATTAATGATTAAAGTACCTTCAAGAACTCCTTTCCCTTTCATATCCTTTAAGGTCAATCGTTCATCCTTGATTGCATAAACCTTGACTAGCTGACTTTTCTTCACTAGTGGGCAATCCTTTACCATATACCTTGGTTGCTGATGGCCCTTCTATTTACACCGATAATACTCACCATCCTTGAACTTGTTCCTTTGGTCTCCTCCTGACTCTCCCTTCCATTGCTTCTTCCATTGCAAGTTAAACATTATCTTGTTAGGGTTGCTGTTATTATTATTGGGTGTTGCTGCTGCTTCTTCTTCTCTCAAACTTTATACCTCAAAGCCATATCTACTAAATCCACAGAAGATCCCTTCAGATGGGCGGTCATCCTCTCCTGAAATCCATCTCTCATTCCCATCAAAAACATCTCAATTTTCTTTTGTGGGGTATCATTTAACTCCGGGCCAAATCGTGATAGCTCATTAAACTTGGTTTTATATTCAGGCACCGACAAATCTCGTTGCTTAGGATCGAAGAAACTCCTATACATACGGATCTTTCCTATAGCGAATAAGCTGGTCTTCAAACACCTCCTTAAATATAGCCCAAGAAAAATCATTTTTTGAAACATTCGCTATAATAGAGTCCTACCATGCCGCAGCTCCATCTTCTAACTTCCAAGATGCTAAAAAAATGCTTCTGCTCATTAGAAATAACTAGCTCCTTAAAAATCTTTTCGTAAGAACGAAGCCAAGAGTGGACTTCGATAATGGATTCTATACCCTTAAACAGCTTTCCTCCCAGATTATTATAGTCTTTGCACCAAGCTGCAAAGTTCACATGGGGCTGCACTGGTGCTGCCTTTTCAACTACTCCAACTCTTCCAACATTTGGAGCTTGATCATTGGTGGTCATGGTGCTACTAGCTCCTCTACTTCGTCTTGTCATATTGCTCATTCTTACTACCTAGTTATAGTAAGATAACTTCAGAATACTTGGATAAGACAATCTTAAATAAAAAGGATACTAATCAAACATATCAAAGCCTAATAACTCGAATATATACGAACAAAAGTTACAAGTATGCGCTCTCATAGACTAAACTCATTCTAGGGTATCAGTAACACTATCTCTAATGAGTTGACCCTAACCAAAGCCTAGGTGTTCGCTCAACCTAAGCTCTGATATCACTTGTAATGATCCACCTTTCTTACTCCTAAAGATGACACTTAATACACCCACGGTATTCGTGTGCCAGTCATCTAGGTGTCTGATAGTCAAGTCGTTCGGGTAAAAAGAAAGAAAAGACAAGAAGAAAGAAATACAATATCTTATAATGCAAGGCAATCACATATAATAGAATATAGATAGTACATATGGTCACTTCCAAAAAATAAATTGGAGTCACAATAGGTACTAACTTTAGGCAAGGACAGTTATAACTGCCTGCCCCCACAATGCTAATACATAATATATATATACATAGTGGAAATAAAATTGATAACTAGCCATCGATGAAGTCTCCTACTCCATGCTCCTCCAAAATACATCCATAAGAACCTGAACTACTTAGCTACTCAAACAAATTTGAGTACCCAAGAATTTTAGGGAAAGAAACCAAACTCCGGGTCAGACATGGGTCTGTTGTGAGTAAACTCCAAACAACTGAATTATTATACTTATAAAACTCTTTAAAAATAAAGGTATCTCATAAGACCACGCCCCATATAAATATAGACGGGTTTTTACCTTCTATAACCAAAACATTTCATTAGGAAATTCAGTGATATTATAATAATATCTAGGATTTAAAGTAAATATTGAACATAGTCAAAATGGTTACTTTAACTATATTATTTGGGTACAACTAAGTCCGTAAGGCACTTATTGGAAAATGGATTCCATCAATGACAAGGCTACTGGGGTACCACCTATCATAGTACACCTCTAGATAAAATGTACCAAGGGCCTCACATGGACCCCATGCATGGCAAGACTATCCTACTCCTTACTAGATAGTACCTAATATGTCACTACCCCGGTTGTGATCAACAACCATACCTGGGTCTCTAGCATACAAAATCTATAAATATCAATCTAGATTGGGTGATGACCATATCCTAATGGATGCGACCAACATAACCTTATGGCATATCCCCTATTTTAGTCATTCCCGATTGTAAGGCATAAGGCCACGCTTTACCTTTTCTTTTAGCAGTCCCACTTGGAATGCTAACACTACCCTCCAGGCGACAAGGTAATGCTAGCATTCGTCCATACAAGTTGTTTAGGATATAAACAAACCAAAGACACTAGTTCCACCACATCCTATTTAGAATCAACGTCAAGATTAGTAGCAAATAACCCTTGCACTTCATAGATCTTCATCTTTGATTCCATCATCTTCCAGATGTTTTCAAATTCGAACGCTTATGTTATTCAAAGTGGTTTTCGGATAACTCATGCTATCCGATCCAAGTCCCTTGGAACCAACATTTAATAATTTTTAAAAAGGTTTAAATGATCGATAGTGGAAAAATCCACTATCTGAGGTATGTATAGATTTGCATATGGAAAATAAGACATCCTATACTCATCTCTACGTTTTGATTTCAAACAGGACTATCCCTTAATTAACAATGAAGTCGGACAAGTTAGAAACTATCATTGCTTCGAGGTACATTCTTACTTCTCGGGATAGAGACGAGTTTCCAACATTTCGACTTCTCTATCCCTTGCCTAGAAAATCAAGTTCTAGATCTCACAGATAGAAAAAAAAGTCTACTCATCGGCTTTTAGTACTAAATACAAGATGACTTACTTCCAATAAAACGTGTCAATGTTTTAGCATAACTTATTCATGTTTATTTGGTTACTTAATGGCATAGACAATGAAAGCCCCTATATTTAAAACCCGTCTTTTGTGAAAGAAAAGTTGCTTTTAAACAAACCGATTCTCAGAAATAAAGTGATTAAAAATTATACCTTTATTTAATGAATCAATAATAAGTTTAAACCTTTTATTTAATAATGATTAAATCTTAATTAAATCTTAACTTAATTAATAATTAAGTAACAATTAAACCTTACATAATTAATAATTAAACATTATCTAAAAAAATATTCAATTTAAACAATTATACCTTTTACTTAATTAATAATTGATTAATAAATTTTAATAATTATTATCTTACTTAATTAATAAATAATTAACCTTTACTAAATTAACTAATAATAATTACCTTAATTAAGGAATAATCAACCTTTATTAATTAATTAATAATAATTACCTTAATTAATAACTAAGGGTTAATTACCTTTAATCCATATGAAAGGACCACTCCTCCTCTTATCCATCACCCTATCACTTTTTGTATGTACTAGGATGAGTTGTCATGTTACGCGACATTTCCTTTTTCTCTTTTATTTATTTATTTAATTTTAAAAAGAAAAGTCAACTTACCATTTTTCCTTAATTAAATATTTAAAACTATTTTAACTCTAACCATTTCATATGTTATTATATAAGTGTGTGTGTGTGTATACTCTAGTGTACACAGCATTTTTTGACAACTTTTTGATAATGAAAAATTGAAAATCCCAAAAACGATTTTCGATTGCACTTTCGATTTTTCCTTGAACTAATTATTATTGTAAATCAAATCCCAAAACAACTTCACCATCATTAGTTATTACTTAAAAGAGGTTTATTTGAGTTATGCAATCCATTAATTAATTATTTTAAAATATATCAAATATTAATATTTAAAATGATTAAATTACGGGTTGTTACATATATAATTTGGGCTAGACACTAATTTATTTCCAAGGAAACCCTAATTTCTATAAATGATTAATCCTTTAAAATCATTCTTAGAAACAAGGAAATAATAACCCATTACATAGCCAAAATCTTATGCCAAAATACAATCCTTTTTGAAATAGTTTTCTTTGTTTACGATATCAAAAGGAGGTTTTCGAACCCCTTAAATCTCTGACTAGCATGCCTTAAAAATAAGCTATTTAGTTTGATAACATGCAACATCAATATTGCCGAAATAGGCTGTCGCACCCTTGATATTAGAACTTTGGACAAAGTATTCTGATTTTTATAAACATAGGGCCTTAAGGCCGAAATTATGATTTCGCATATATATACAATACATACATACATACATACACACACACACACACACACACATATATATATATATTTGAAATTTTGTTTCTTTATTGAGAAGAACAGATGATACATAGTGCAATACATACCAAACTAACATATACAAACATGTAAATAGCAAGTGGGCCAAATCCTATTAGCCCATGTCTAAATCAACAAATAAATAGAGTGGAATAACAGCGTGTGTTCTCCACATACTTTTATGCAAGCTGATGAAAAACCTATCATCTCCTTTAGTCGTCGTCGTGTAGATCTATACCTCATTTCTCTAAGATTTGAATATTCACTTGGTTACGATTCGTCTTAGCCTTCGAGGAACTCATCAAATAAGTTACGTCCTCTTGAATCAGTTTTAATTTAGTGAATTTTCTCACTTCTTTATTCTCTAAGATAAGTCTGGTCATTCAAACCAGATATAATATATAGCAGTGAATAAATCACAAGATGCAAGCTGATTAACCTGATCTGGAATGAGGAAGGTCAATTTAATGGTGTTGATTTCATCCACCAGACTCGAGGAGTAGCATTTGTTGGTAAATTTAGTTTCAGTTTTATAATTTTCCATAAGTATCTCGAGCAACTGCAGTTGAAAAACAAGTGTTGTGCACTTTTTGATTGCTCCTTACATGAGGAGCATGGCTGGTTACAATCTATACCCAATTCCCATAGTCGATCAGTAGTAATGACATGATGTAGGAGCACACAGTATGCACAGCTTGACAATTTCCTACTGTTTATTTTATTCCAAATTATTGGACACCAGTCAACCTAGTCATAGTGTTGTCTGCATAAGTCCCATGTTTCGTTAAAAGAAAAGGTTTGGCCTCCGCACCATTCCATGTAATCTGCTTCTCTTTGCGGGACAATTTGAACCTGGTGTTTGAGATTTGTTACCGCCTGTAACATCCCTAATTTTTGATAACATTATTTAGAAGATTTAATTAGATAAAATAAATAGAATAATGATGATAAGGAGATTGAGATTTGATTAAATTATATTTATAGGGCCGTGCTTATTAATAAAATAAATGGGCTTAAAATTGGTTTATGAGATAATTAACTTACATAAGGCCTTATTAGTTAAAATAGCCACACTTTATATTCACGGCTATACATTTGCCTTTTTCTTTTCACATTCATCTTATTTCTCAAATCAAAACAAACGCTAGAACCCTAATAATGTCGGCCATTAACAAAGGAGAAGAGGAATTTTAATCTGAAGCTAAGGATCAAAAGCTAGGGAGGATTAATCAATAACAAATCTCAAATTCCTTATCAAGTTTAAGGTGATTAATAATCTTCTACCATCTCTATTTTTCTTCTATGATTATATGGTTTCAGATTTATGAATTAAATTCGTTTTGTGATAAAATGGATGATGATATGCTTGAGTTATATTACGATGATTCGTTTTATTCATAAGCAAAGGAATTTGTACGGTTTTATTATAAAACCGAGAGTATATGATTTTAGATCGCCATGGAAAATTTTTATGTTAAATAAAACATGATTTTGGAGATGGGTTTTAATTTTTAGAATTTTCCAAGCTATGAAAATTTTAGTATGAATTTTTGATGAAAGATATGATATAATTGAGCTTAAAATTTATTTCGAGAATTTTAGGAAGAAATTGGGTCTAAAATTTTAATATGTTTGATAACATGGTGAAATTGATTTTCTGTGATTTTTGAGGATTTTTCCAGTTGATTAATTTAGGGAAATAAATTAATTTAAAGGAAGGGATTTTCTGTAAAATATCGGGTTTTGGTTATATGGAAAGGTTTTAACATTTAAACCCTTCAATTTAGATCTGAATAAATGTGGCAGTTTTAAAAAGGTAAAGTATTTCAAAATATTTATGGCGGCAAATTAGTGTTTTACAAGTAGGCAAGTTATTAAAAAGAAATAACTAAAAGTTGCAATAATTCAGCTTTTAAATCAGAAAAGGGTGTGTCCCCTCTGTTAGTAAGTACCTTCCGACTCTATTGACTCCGCCTCGTACACAGTTGAAGCCACTATAATCGAAACCAATACACATGATATCACTTAGGTGGTATGCAGTGGATTGGAAGGAAGGCGGAAGCCATGGTGTCGAAATCAGTAGCTTCCGATGGGGTTGAAACCCTGTTTTGTTTTCAAAAGTTAACATCTTGCCTAGTTTTACCTAAAACTTTTGACATAGTCGATAGCTATGCTTTTGAAAAGGTTTTATAATTAGCTTTCGAAGAAGGTTGCTATGTTGTGTTAAAGTATTTTCTTTCGAAGGAATACCCTTTTTCCTTTAAATAATTGCTTTCGAAAGGATAGGTTTCGTCTCATTCGAAACCAAGCCGCTAATCCCCCTTTCGACTAAATTAAAGTCATCTATGTTGTCGGAGGGGTTACTTCTGTTTTACTTAAGCCTTTTTCCTATATGCTTTCGAAAGGGTTGAGAGATTCGAAGGTGATGTAGTCGAAGGGGGGTTTCGACTCTGACCATCAAAGTTTTGATTTCTAAAGTCTTTTGCTTTCGACTAAGATGGTTCCGACACCATCAATTTTCCCCCAAAAATTAATTTTTGTTGGTTTCAAAAGAAATACATTCGTAGATAACCATTTTGACCCAAATGAAGTTTTTAAAGAGTAAACTCAATGCTTTCGAAAAGGGTACTTTCATTTGTTTTGAAGCTCAATATTTTATAAAGGTGATTTGATACCATCAAAAGGTAAAAACAGGTTTCGAAAGGGAGTATTTACTAAGAGCTTTGAAAGGTATTTATATAATGTATTAAAAAGAGGTCGTTGCTTTCGAAAAAGGCCATCCAGAGGTTTTGAAAAAGATGTTTTATGGTTTCAAAACATAAACCCAATCTCAATTTAAAGTAATAACCATGGCATAAATAAAGATTTTGAAATGTTATTCACATTGTTACTAACCCATGACTGTATTTTGGGGAAAAGGGAGAATAACCAGTTAGGTTGACCTAGTAGTGAATATAACTTAACAGATGTTAAAATTTTAATCAAAGATATTGGCAGGGGCCTATAAGTTTACAGTAAGCCCATGAAAACTGTATGATATTGGCAAGGGCCAATAGGTTCATAGTCAGCCCTTGAAAACTATGATTTGATACTGGTAGTGGCCAGTTGGTTTGTAGTTAGCCTATGAAAACTGTATCCGAATTAAGAAATTTGCAGTCAGCCAATAGGTTCCTAGTTAACCCATGAAAAATAGGATAAGAAATAAGATATTGGAGTTACCCATAGGTTCTTAGTGATCCCATGAAAACTATGCAATTGGACAGATAGTCCTTAACATTTAACAAGTTAATAGTAACCCTAGAAACTATAGTTGAGACAGATAGTCAGAATGAATGGGGATGGGTAATCTAGAATTGATCTAATTATTTTGCATATCGTCATAATGTCTTGAAATACTTTGTTTTAAACATTGTGGATGCAGGAGCACAGTATATGGTTTTATAAATGTTTTAGGATAATAGTGAGGGGAAAACCCGTTCCGCTAAGGGGCATGGTCTCACTAGATATCCAAATGGTTTGAGATGGTAAATTATTATTCATACCAGGATTTTTGTCTAACTCGAATTTTTTGTTTTCCTCTTAAACTCTCAGTACTCAATTGATTTTGAGTAGGTTAAGCGTTAAAGTTTCCAGGTGTTCTTTTAGACGAATAAAGCTTCCGAGGACGTGCAGGAGGCAAACTTGTTATTATAGTTCTTTTATTTCCGTTTTGTGTTTGTTTGTAAAGGCATATTGTTTTCTTGCCTATCTGTATACTCTGATCTACCAAGGGGGCATCTTCATATGTCACTCTTGGCGTATTTTGTAATAATTATATGTTATCTGAACATGGTCCGCGAATTGGGATTATGTAATCAATTTGGAATATTTTGAAATGGAACGTGGAAATTTTTTTATTGTTTAATTTTTTTATGTATTCTTGTGTTTCTGTGTATCAATGTATCTAATATCCCGTGTTTTGTCACTGAGGATTAATAACTATGGATGACTGCAACATCCGTAGCCGTTAGTTTTGTGCCTCCAAATAAGAGGATGTTACAAGTTGGTATCAGAGTATAGGTTTACGAAACTTTAAAAGAAGCTTAAACCTAAAAGATTTTTCCAAACATAATCAATTGAATAAGATAATAAGATTGGGGTTTGGGTTAGCACTATAGTAGCGTACTTGTAATTGCTATATATATAGTTATATATATGTAAGTACGTATCCCCGCTCTCTTAGACCGTTCTTCTGTATCTTACTAAGGTTCGTATGCAGATTTACGAGAAAGGAGATATGGAAGCAGGAAACGGAAGAGGAAATCTCGGTGGAGGAAGCACCACAACTAATGGAAATGTTCGACCTACTACTAGGAGAAACCCGGGTCGATAGGCTAATGCCAGTAACCATAATGCTAAAGCCAATGTGGGTGCTGGTAATCCACCAGTAGATATGGAAGCGATGTATCAGTTCTTGGCCGGTTTGATACAAGCAGGAGCTACTGCTGGAGTTGCTGGAAATGGAGGAGGAGCTAACCCTGTGGCTAAAGTGGGGAATATTGCTTTGTTGAGCACCCGTTTTGGCGGGAACCCATTCTTGGGAACATAGGGTGCCATAGAAGTTCAAAATTTGTTGTTGCATTGTGAACGTATATTTACCGATTTTGGGATTGAATGATGGGCAAAAGAGGAGGTTGGCCTCTAGGCAGTTGCAGGGGTCAGCACTGCATTGGTGGAATAGTGTCACTGTCGGAGTGTAGGAAGAGTGGTTAACTTGGAATGATTTTAAGACAAGATTTGAGCAAAAATTTGTATTTGAGTTTGCCAAGTCTAAGCTAATGAGGAAATTTATTGATTTAGTTCAGGGAGAGATGCCAGTGGTTGAGTATGCTACTAAGTTTTGAAGAGCTATCTAGATATGGATATGCTATCATAGATACTGACATCAAAAGGAATGAGAAGTATATTCAGGGACCGAGACCCGAGCTTTCTAGAATGACCATGACCCATGCCCGTGATCCTTGTAATATAGTGGTGGAGATGGCCATTTACCATAAGGAGTTGCTTGCTAATTTAGCTAAAGAGAAGTCAGTGGAAACCCAGGGTTCTCAAGGGAAGAAGAGGAAGTTCTTTAAAAAGAAGGGAGCCTAGAGGGGAGACAAAGCTAAGAAGTCAAAGGTTGAGGTAGTTTGCTAAAAGTGTGACAAGAAATGTCACTTTGCTAATGAATGTCGATTAAAAAATGGGGAGAAAGTTGCAGTTAAGAAGAATGTGAAATGCTTCAACTATGATCAAGTTGGGCATTACAAGAATTAGTGTCCAGAGCCAGTTAGGAAGGACAAAGGAAATTTTTTTTCTGTAGGACCAGCTAGGCCTATTGTAGCAGATAAGGGAAAGACTGTGATGGATGGTACGCTTTTGATTCAGAGTATTTCAGTTAGAGTACCTTTTGATATCGGTGCATCACATTCATTTATATCTCAGTGATTGGTTGATAGATTATGTGTAGAACCCACCTACCTTGTTATTTTTTTAAGGGTTGCGAATCCAATAGTAGGGTATGCAACTCTTGGGTTAAGATGTGACCAGTTAGAACTTGACTTGTTAGGTCATAAATTTGCATACAATTTGTATGTTATTGATTTCGTAGATTTCGGGATCATTTTGGGTATGGATTGGTTGACTAGGTATGAGGCTAGAATATTTTTCCAAGATAGGGAAATATCACCGAGACACCCTGATAGTCATAACCGAGTGATATTCCCTGTAGAGAATACTGACTGGAGTATTAGTGCTATGCTTAATGCTATGGAGTTAGGAAATGAGTTAAGTCAGGTTCGAGTAGCAAGAGAATTTGCAAATGTTTTTGAGCCTGTCACTGGACTACCCCCAGAAAAGAGCTGTTGAGTTTAGAATAGATCTTGTGCCAAGAGCTAAACCTATAAGTTGACCACCTAGCAGGATTACACCAACTGAGATGAAGGAATTGAAGGTGCATCCAATAGATCTAGAAGGAAGAAATTTTATTAAACCAAGCAGTTCGCCTTGGGGAGTGGCCTCGTTGTTCGTGAAGAAACCAGATGGGTCATTAAGGATGTGTATTAACTATCGTAATTTAAACAAAAGGACAATTAAGAATAAGTATCCTTTGCCCAGAATAAATGATCTGTTTGATTAGTTGAGTGGAGCCAGAGTGTTTTCCCAGTTGGATTTGGCGATAGATTTCCAATAGTTAAGAGTGGCGGAGGACAATATTTCTTTGACAGCATTTCGGACTAGATATGGTTCATATGAGTGGATGGTGATGCCATTTGGATTGACAAATGCACCTGCTTTCTTCGTATATTTGATGAACCGAGTTTTCTAAGAGTATTTGGATAAGTTTGTACTAGTGTTTATAGATGACATTCTAGTATACTATAAGGATGAGAGAGAGCATGAAGTTCATCTTAGAGTAATGCGGGAGACGCTGAGGCAGAATCAGCTAAAGGTGAAGTTTACCAAGTGTCATTTCTGGAAGAAAGAGGTAAAGTTTCTTGGTCACATGGTTTCAGAGAAAGGATTGTTAGTCGATCTAGATAGGATCGAAGCTGTGAATAATTGGAAGAGACCAGAGACAGTAACTGAGATCAGAAGTTTTCTTGGACTTTCTGGATACTAACGGAGATTCATTAAGGATTTCTGGTGGATAGTAGCACCCTTAACTAAGCTAACCAGGAAGGAAGTGAGATTTGTTTGGTCCGACAAATGTGAGGAGGCATTCCTTAAGTTAAAGCATCTGTTGACTAATGCACCCGTGTTAGTAGTTCCAGACTGACACCAAGGATTGGTCGTGTATACTGATGCGTATGGAACTGGATTAGGAGCGGTGTTGATGTAGAGTGGTAAAGTCGTTACCTACGCATCTAGGCAGCTTAGACCGCATGAAGTTAGATATCCTACTCATGATTTGAAGCTAGCAGCTATGATCTGTGCAATGAAGATTTGGAGACATTATCTCTTATGGGAGAGATATGAGTTATATACCGATCATAAGTCTTTATGGTATTTATTCTCTTAGAAGGAGTTGAATATGAGACAGCAGAGGTGGCTGGAGTTTTTGGCTGCTTATGATTTTGGTATAGAGTATACAACAGAGAAAGGTAACAAGGTGGTAGATGCTCTTAGCAGGAAACATCAGAATGTGGTGTTAGGCATGTTGGCAGGGTAAACAGATTTATAAGCTTTAGTCAGTTGTGATGTGCAGTTAAGATCGACTCCTAGTTCTAGTCGGAGTACCGCCAGGTTGTTTTGGTTAGATGTTCGAGCAGTGTTGATTGAGAAATTTTCTTCTAAGCAGAAGGAGGATCTAGTATTAGCTGAGAGGATCAGAAGACTTGAGGTTGGAATAGAGATCGATGATTTAAAGGATTTTAGCCTTGACCAGAGAGGGTGGCTAAGAAAGAAGGGAGAGCTTTGTGTTCCACGTGTGGAAGACTTAAGAAAAGAAGTTCTTGGAGAACATCATCGATCCAAGTTTACGATTCATCTTGGAGGAACCAAGATGTATTAGGATATGAAGAGGAGCTTCTATTGGGTAGGCATGAAGAGGGATGTTGGCTTGCGGGTTAGACAGTGTGCCAATTGCCAACAAGTGTTAGCTGAACATCAAAAACTAAGTGGGTTACTAAAGCCTTTAGAAATTCCAGTTTGGAAATGGGATTCGATATCTATGGATTTTATAGACGGGTTGCCAAGGTCAAATAAAGGAAATGAAAGTATATATGTTATAGTGGACAGATTGACCAAGAGTGCCCATTTCATTTCGGTCAAGTCAACCAGAACGACACCTATTTTAGCTAAGTTGTTCCTGAAGAACATAGTTAGACTGCATGGAGTTCCTAGTAGTACAGTCAATGACAGAGATGCATTGTTTAGTAGTGAATTCTGGAAGAGTCCATAGGAAGTGATGGGTACCAAGCTTAACATGAGTACTACGTATCACCCTCAAACAGATGGGCAGACAGAGAGAGTCAACAAAGTACTCGAGGATCTATTGAGAGCTTATGTGTTGGAATTTAGTGGATCTTGGGAAGATCACCTACAATTGGTTGAGTTTTCCTATAATAATAGTAACCAGACTAGTATAGGAATGGCACCATTCGAAGCTTTATATGGAAGGCCATGCAAATCATCAGCATGTTGGTTGGAGACTGGGAGACAGATTAGTCTTAGGTCCAGATTTGGTTAAGGAGGCGTCAGAGAAGATTGAGTTAATCCATGGAAGGACAAAGGAAGCTTAGTCCAAATAAAAGGGTTACACAGATAAGAAGCGTAAGGACCTAGAGTTCTCGGTTGGAGATAAAGTTTTCATTATGGTATCACCTATGAAGGGTGTGATACGATTTGGGAATTCGGGGAGTTAGCCCCATGATATATAGGTCCATTCCAGATTATAGAGAGGATTGGAAAGCTCGCATACAGAATAGAATTGCCGAGCAGTTTGGCAGATGTCCATAATGTATTTCATGTGTCTCATCTTCGCAAGTATGTGCATGATCCAGAGACTACTATTGCTCCAATAGGGTTGGATGACTTAGTGGTAGAGCCAAATTTAACTTATGTTAGACAACCAGTTAGGGTTGTAGCAAGAGATGAGAAAAGGTTAAGGAACAATACAGCTAGGTTGGTGAAAGTTCAGTGGAGCGACAACGAGGACTGTACTTGGGAGACAGAGGATAGGATTAGAGACACTTATCCCGATCTGCTTTGAGGGTATGTCTATATTAGATTTATATAGATAGTTGCTAGTAAGTTAGACTAGTATGGTTGGCAGGTGTTGTTACAGATGATTGCTATGTTTAGTATTTAGTCCTTACTAAATTTCGAGGACGAAATTCTTTAAGGGAGGGAGACTGTAACATCCTTAATTTTTGATAACATTATTCAGAAGATCTAATTAGATAAATTAAATAGAATAATGATGATAAGGAGATTGAGATTTGATTAAATTATATTTATAGGGCCGTGCTTATTAATAAAATAAATGGGCTTAAAATTAGTTTATGAGATAATTAACTTTCATTATGCCTTATTAGTAAAAATAGCCACACTTTATATTCACAGCTGTACATTTGCCTTTGTCTTTTCATGTTCATTTTACTTCTCAAATCAAAACAAATGCTAGAACCCTAATAGAGCCGGCCATTAACAAAGGAGAAGAGCAATCTTAATCTAAAGCTAAGGATCAAAAGCTAGGGAGGATTAATCAACAACAAATCTCAAATTCCTTATCAAGTTTAAGGTGAATAATAATCTTCTACCATCTCTATATTTGTTCTATGATCATATTTTTTTGGATTTATGAATTAAATTCCTTTTTGTGATAAAATGGATGATGATATGCTTGAGTTATATTATGGTGATTTGTTTTAATTATAAGCAAATGAATTTGTACACTTTTAGTATAAAACCGAGAGTATATGATTTTAGTTTGCCATGGAAAATTTTTGTGTTAAATAAAACATGATTTTGGAGAGGGGTTTTAATTTTCAAAATTTTCCAAGATATGGAAATTTTATTATGAATTTTTGATGAAAGATATGATATAATTGCATTTAAAATTTATTTCGAGAATTTCCGGAAGAAATTAGGTCTAAAATTTTAATATGTTTGATTACATGAATGAAGTTGATTTTCTATGATTTTTGGGGATTTTTCCCAGTTGACTAATTTGGGGAAACAAATTATTTTAAAGAAAGGGATTTTCTGCAAAATGTTGGCTTTTGGTTATATGGAAAGGTTTTAACGTTTAAATACTTTAATTTGGATCTGAATAACCGCTGCAACTTTAAAAAGGTAAAGTATTTGAAAAGATTTATGGTTGCCAATCAGTGTTTTACAACTAGGCAAGTTATTAAAAAGGAATAACTAAAAGTTGCTATAATTCAGCCTTTAAATCAGAAAAGGGTGTTTCGCCTCTATTAGTAAGTACCTTCTGACTCCATTGACTCCACCTCGTACACAGTCGAAACCACTATAATTGAAACTAATATACATGATATCACTTAGGTGGTATGCAGTGGATTGGAAGGAAGGCAGAAGCCATAGTGTCGAAAGTGGTAGCTTCCAATGGGGTCGAAACCCTGCTTTGTTTTCAAAAGTTAAAGTCTTGCCTAGTTTTACCTAAAGCTTTTGACATAGTCGAAAGCTATGCTTTCGGAAAGGTTTTATAATTAGCTTTCAAAGAAGGTTGCCATGTTGTGTTAAAGTATTTGCTTTCGAAGGAGTACCCTTTATCCTTTAAATAATTTCTTTTGAAAGGATAGATTTTGTCTCAGTCGAAACCAAGCAGCTAGTCCCCCTTTCGACTGCATTGAAGTCATCTATGTTGTCGGAGGGGTTACTTCTGTTTTACTTAAGCCTTTTTCCTGTATGCTTTCGAAAGGGTTGAGAGTTTCGAAGGTGATTGAGTCGAAGGGGGGTTTCGACTCTGACCATCGAAGTTTTGATTTCTAAAGTCTTTTGCTTTCGACTAAGATGGTTTCGACACCATCAATTTTCCCCCAAAAATTAATTTTTTTTGGTTTCGAAAGAAATACATTCGTAGATAACCATTTTGACCCAAATGATGTTTTTAAAGAGTAAACCCAATGCTTTCGAAAGGGGTACTTTCATTTGTTCGAAGCTCTATATTTTATAAAGGTGATTTGATACCATCGAAAGGGTAGAATAACCAGTTAGGTTTACCCAGTAGTGAATATAACTTAATGGACGTTAAAATTTTAGTTAAAGATATTGGCAGGGGCCAATAGGTTTACAGTAAGCCCACGAAAACTGTATGATATTGGCAGGGGCCAATAGGTTCATAGTCAGCCCATCAAAACTATGATTTTATACTGGTTGGGGCCGGTAGTTTTGTAGTTAGCCCATGAAAACTATTTCTGAATTAAGATATTGGCAGTCAGCCAATAGGTTCCTAGCTAACCCATGAAAACTAGGATAAGAAATTAGATATTGGAGTTACCAATAGGTTCTTAGTGATCTCATGAAAACTATGCAATTGGAAAAATAGTCCTTCACATTTAACATGTTAATAGTAACACTAGAAACTATAGTTGAGACAGATAGTCAGAATGATTGGGGATGGGTAATCCATAATTGATTTAGTTGTTTTGTATCTCATTATAATGTCTTGAAATACTATGTTTTAACCATTGTGGATGCAGGAGCATAGTATATGGTTTTATAAATGTTTAGGATACCAGTGAGGAGAAAAACCATTCCTCTAAGCGGCGTGGTCTCGCTAGATATCCAAATGGTTTGAGATGGTAAATTATTATTTATACCAGGCTTTTTGTCTGTCTCGAAGTTTTTGTTTTCCCTTTAAACTCTTGGGTACTCAATTGATTTTGTTGAGAGTTAAGATTTTCAAGTGTTCTTTTAGACGAATAAAGCTACTGAGGACGTGTAGGAGGCAAACTTATTATTAGAGTTCTTGTATTTCCGCTGTGTGTTTGTTTGTAAAGGAAAATTGTTTTCTTGCCTATCTATATACTCTGATCTACCAAGGGGGCATCTTCATATGTCGCTCTTGGCATATTTTGTATAATTATATGTTATCTGAATGTGGTCTGCGAATTAGGATTATGTAATTAATATGGAATATATTGAAATGGAATGTGGAAATTTGTTTTGCTGTTTAAATTTTTTCTATATTCTTATGTTTATGTGTATCAATGTATCTAATATTGCCGTGTTTGGTCACCGAGGGTTAATAATTATGGATGCCTGCAACATCCGTAGCTGTTAGTTTTAGGTCTCCAAATAAGGGGATGTTACACCTCCCTTGTCTCTGAAAATCTAAAGGTGTCCCACTGAGTATTGTGAATGATACTCTTGACTGCTACAAATTTGAATGTGGATAGATGATATCTATCCCAGCCCAGTGAATCAACTAAGCATTTACTGTTTATCCAGGGTGCTGTCCTTATCTTTATCCATGGTGTTGTCCGTAGATAAGTTTTGTTATCATCAACAATCATGCATTTTAAACTCTCCTCTCTATGTCGGACCATATTTTTCATGGTAGATGATATGTGGTTGTCCCACTGTAGTTGCCAGAAGTGAGTAATAAAACAGTATTTAGGATGCATCCATTGAGACCACAGACTGTCTTTGAAATGGAATTGCCCTATCAATTTTATGTAGCCAATTGTCCTAAGCACTTGAATTTTTTTAAGGCCTATACCACCTTTAGATTTATGTCTACACAGTTTGGTCCAACTGATTTTATGTCCTTTTCCAATCCAGAAAAAATTTGCAGATGTTGTTCATTTTGATCAAAGTAGCAGTAGGCTGACGATAAACCAATAGCATGTACAACACCATTAGAGTGATAACTGTGTGAATTAGTTCAGCCCTGCCTGCCATTGACAGTAATTTACTATCCCAACTTTAAAATTTTGACATGATTCTTTGAAATAAAATGGTACATTCTACATAGTGTAAATAGGTAGTTGAAAGTGGAAGTCCCAAATACTCCACTGGGAGAGTAGCCTCCTGCAGTTGAAGTATTTTAAGGATTTCTTGTTTGTTTTGGCAACTTGAACTAAAATATGTTTTTGATTCCATTTGATTGAGCGTAAGACCTGCAACTTTGCTAAGATAGTTAGTAATATTGTTTATGGTGATAGCACCTTTTGTGTCAACTGATGCATAAATCATGACATCATCTGCATATAACAAGCGTGATACAATAAGCTTAGTATTATTAATGGATGTGATTTGTTTGTTCCTAATGGCAGCCTTTAATTGCAGTGACATATATTCCATTGCAATACAGAATAGGTAAGGGGATAGAGGGCCCCTTACCTAATACCCTTTTCAGATTGGATATATCATTGTGGCACACCATTAATTAGAATAGAATATGTCGGTGTAGTTATGCAAGCATGAATGAGATTGATTATCTTATGTGGAAAATTCATTCTAGCTAGCATAAAACAAATAAATTCTCTGTTAATAATATCATATGCTTCTTATAAGTCCACCTTTATGCAAAAAAAAATCCCTTTCTTTTTAAAATTTCTGATGTTCTCATGTGCTAGAAGTATATTTTCAACAATATTTCTCCCGGGTATGAAAGCACTTTCCGCATTAGAAATTAAGAAAGGTAAAAAACCCTGAAGCCTATTGCAAATTATTTTGGAGATAATTTTGTACTGCACATTGCAACAAGCTATATATAGATTGCCCTACCTATAAAAACTTAACGTTTGGTTTGCATAATATATGGCTTGTGGCGTATAAAGTAATGAATATCGATTTTGATGGTTTTCGAAATCATCGCCTCAAATTAGTTTATGTCAGAAATAATACTTACGACATCATTGCCATAAAATACGTGATTTCAAAAGAAAGACTTGCAGCACTATTGTCGTAAAACACTTAATGCCAGCTTCTTTAAAAACTGTAGCTACCTACGCCGCTAATAAAAAGGATGTCAGAATATATAGCTTACGACATCAATATAGCCGAAATCAAAGGGTGACAAGAGGTATAAATCTTTAAAACAAACAAAAGCACGTCGTATTTCGGTCCTGAAGCGTCATGAAATCCTTGATGTTGAAATGCAGGGAAGCTGAAATCCTATGCTTCCATATGAACTGATTCATTCCATACCTACCTAATTAGATATCATATGCATCCCTTTATATCAATGTCACACTTCACCATGGTCTTCAATATCGGCCATTTTCAGGGTTTCGATATCCCAAACTGGCGACGTGGTAATTTCGTAAATAACACGAAAACTGTTTTATTTCCATATAAAGTCATTTCTTTTTAACAACCCTTATCAATTTTTTATTGGATAAAAATATACTTTATCATTTTCATTATAATAAAACTACTGTAAGCCAGTTTCTTTGGCCAAAATAATTGAAACCCAACCAAATAATATTATTATTTAATATTATTTAATAGCTTTTCTAGCTAATTAAATTCATAGAAAATCATAATTACTTAGGAAAAATACTCAAAAATCCATAATAATAATAATTTTCTTCCTCTTTCTCATATAAAAATTTTGAGGCCAAAATCATTACTTAATTAATAATTAAAACCCGAAATTAATACCTTTTCCATCGTAGGATATTCATAAAATATTTGTATCGATTGGGAAAATTATGAAACTATAAAATCATCTCCAAAATAATGTTTTACACAACATATCAAAATTTAGAATCAATAGAAGATCAAAACTTAGGTTATACCCTTAGAACCTACTAAATCAGTTCCATAAAAATTCCAATAAATCATCATATAATCTAATATTGATAAAATCAATCCATACATGACATATTATCATGATCAATTTGAAAATAGATCATAGATTCAAAAATAAACATAAAAACTTGAGATGGATACTATTATTTACCTTAGATTTAGATAATGAGGTTGGGATTTGGTGTTGATGGATTTCCTTAAGCTTTTCCCTTGAGTTGCTTTAGTTTTGTTCTTCCTTTTCCTCCTAGTAATGGCCGACCTTGCTTTGTTTTTTTACTTAGTGAATTTTGAAACTGAGAATAAATGAGAGGGAGGAAGGGTTTAGGGTATGAAGTAAAGCTCTATTGATAATTTGCCCCTCTCATTTATTCTTTTCTTTTATAAGTTTAAAACAACCTTTTTAATTGATTATTTAAGGCACGACCTAAGTTAATCAACAAATCTCATCCTCCTTATCATACTACACATTAATCTATTCAATTTATCTATATAAATCTCCTGAATAATATTAAACAAAAATCAAGGGTGTTACACCGATTAATTGTGGTGTTGGCATCTTCAAATGTCGGACACACACTACTCTAATTTTCTTATTATACATGTACTCCTACGATGGGAAAAAATATTATACCGAACTCACATTGTTGCTGGAAAATGATTTCGGTGATGACTACAACATCATCGGTATCTATTTTTGAGTCTCGAAGCAGAGGATGTTACATACAACTCTATAGTCCAATCACAAAATCCTTGGTTCAATAATAAAAATTATTATTAACTATACTACTCCGACTAGAGACTTTGACTTTGAGTTGGCTTTAGTTGACCGTGGTACTAACCTCATATAACCAAGGAGACAAATTCTCTCTTTGATAGTGTTTCACTTCCAATGCTTTAACTCGACCCAACTATGATCATTCGATGGACGCTATGCCATGATTTAACAACATTCAAAGCAGAGCTTCCACATTAAAGATCAATAGTATTCTCAAGTCAAGAGAACCGTATAATTGTGTCATATCAATATTTTTTGTTTGACCTTAGTTATAGTAACAAACAAAAAACTATCGAATGAGTCTTCCATAGTTATCCAATAACTATCAGTACATAACCCCATGGTGCCCCCAGCAGTCATGAGTAATACACAACACAACATTTGGAGTATTACTAACTCTATTCTCAACCGATGTATCGATATCAAGTCTCGATACATCTTGATCAGGAATATTTAAATTGGTATGTTTATTTTCATTGTGATAAATTACTCACGGTTACAACACTTTGTAATTACTATCACAAAACATACCGTTTATTTATTTTCTATTAAATATACTTTTAATTAAATTAATATAACACATTATATTAAGTATATAATAGAAAAAACAATTTTTATTTCAAACAAGATTGGTTATCGAGTTAGATATATGTAGCAAATTATATAATTTTCCTTTGATCATACCTCAAGCTCTATCAATCTCCTACTTGCACGTAGGGTCTATTATGGAATCCCTATCCCATCCCTTCAATTAGCTTGTTGAGAACTGATCGAGCTAGACCCTTTGCGAATGGACCTGCTATGTTTTTCAATTATCTACTCTGTCAATCAACTCTCTCTGATGCTGATAAACTACCTTTATCATATAGAACTATTCAAAGTATGTTTCTTGACTTCTAGCGAGCTCTTGTTATTACATTATCATCATATAACGATGATATAGTATTCTCAATACTTAGAATCACCCTTTAGCTCAGCTATAAATATATTCATTTGTATTTGTACATTGCCTTTATTGTGGTGCTATTCAAGGCAGTGTACTTAGCCTTTCATCGAATCATCCGCAACCTTTCGTTTAGAACATTTATAACTTAAGGCTTCTTATTTAAGGTTTGAACATGAATTTAATATTGATATATTATACTTGATAGCTCTTACGAAGTTCGAGTTCGAACCCTCCTTCATAAGGAATTCGTTGTTTCCATGAAGAATTCTCTATTATTTCATTAGTACTCGAGAATAGTTTAAACTACCAAATAGTGATCTTAATTTGGATTTGATATTTTCTTTATGCATCAAATACATAGAAGAAAATTACGATATTGTAAACAACATAACATGTATGATAATTCCTATTGCTAATGCATAACGAATCCATCTTATATGTTCATTATTAAATATTATAATAAGGCGTCTTTGCATATCATTTGAGGTACTCCCAACATCCTTTATATTTAATATAAAAGATATAATTTAAAAATATAATATCGAGTATTTAAACAACCAAAGTACTACTGATTTTAACAAGAGTACATCATTAATAATCAACAGTATGTTGTTTACTTGTAGTCTAGAAATACATATGTACCTTTTAGTGATTCTCTCTTATGGACACACACTTTCTCTGCATTTTTATTGGAAATCAAACTATTTGTTATTTCTATCAAAATACTTACTTAATTTCGATGCTTATAGAATGACACCTTCGTATCATTTCTTGGATCATATCCAAAAACACATAAACTCAATATCACTCCCATCGACTTCGAGACACTTTGGTTGTTATGTGCAAATAGTCTACTCTAAATCATTATTTAGAATTTTCCATTTCAATACATATGTACCAAAATACGAAGTCTTACCAAATGATAATTTTGTGAGTAAAATATAAATCATCTTGAGCATATTGAATGGCGAAACAGTTATGTTAACTTTAATAATTGAAATTTATGATTTTATTCTTGTGAAAGTTGCTCATTAAATTTTAACTACATTAGTTTTTCTCTTGAAGACACATTGTGAATCATATCCCTTCTCATATTTTGATAATGTACTTGGAATCCATTTCAGATTTACCCATCATACCATAACATAGACTTAATACTCTTAATGGTTTGATTGACAATAAGGATTATCTATTCTCAACATTGATAAGAAACTTATAGTTTGTCTTTAACATGCGAGTATTTATTTGACATTATAATGTATTGTGTTCATTTAGGTTTGGTTAATTTCATTTCATCCCTCATAGTCAGTTTTATCCGTGGATCATGTCCAAATCCATTTTACTACTAATAAGTTCTAAAAAAATTCCTTCGCTGCAAAGTTGGTATTTCTTGAAACAACATTATTTCCTTATGCAATGGAATAGGTATTCATAAACACGTTATGAAGTGCCTTATATATAAACTGACTTGGTTTAATTACAAAACTTATGTTCAAAATATAAATAGGTCTTCTAGTGACTATCGTTTCTAAAATTCTTTTGGGATGATTCATACAAGATCACCCAAGTATAATTATTACATACAGTCTTTCGACTAGCATAACCTGCCAACTCCTTGGCCTAGGATATGTTAGGGTTTCTTATAAACCCTATCTTGTATAATTTTGTAAGCTATTCTTTAGATGAAATTAATTTTAACCTTGTGTACTACTCTAAAGTATATAACCTTATAGAAAGAAGTTAACTCAACTTTACTCATATTAACCATACTTTGTTCAATAAGGTTCGATTACTCCTTAATGATACATCATTATGTATCATAAGGAGGAGTGACTTTTGAGATTGAATATTTATTCATTCTTAGGTATGTTCATAACTCTTTCCAATATACTCACCTATTTTGATCAAATCAAATTAATTTTATTTTCTATTGCATGCTATTTTATTTACTTCTATTTTATATTCTATGAACTCATCATTAACATACCACATGTGTATCATATGCACATGTTAATATTTTTGGTAACTTATCGGTGAATATAACGAAGTATGTGGAACCATTTTGGTGTTAATAGACTTACGATTGCATACATTTATATGTATCAATTCGAAGAGTTTATCAACTCTTATGGTGCTCCCACTGAATGGGTTCTTTGCCCTTAATTATTTGAGATATATTTTATTAGTACCATATGATTTATAATCATATAATCAAAAATTATTTCATAAAACTGTAGCTTAGTCCATAATTTCAAAATAACTACAAATAAATTTAGATACTTCTGTATTTCCAATGCATCAAAAATACTAGTACAATTGATTTATTTTATAATGCATACTAATAATATCATATTAAAATAAAACTATGTCTACTTCTCAATCAATACTGAAAAATTATTATTATTTCATAAATAATGTGGTACGTTCTACAAAAACAATTTTCGTAACTGATGCGACCAATAAGTATTGCACGGTATGCTTCCACTATTTCTGTTATTACTATAATAACATATGAAATATGAAGTTCTATTTATCCACTTAAAATGGGCTATTTATTTCATTTACTGTAACTGGTTTACAGTCGAGAATTTTCAGATCATTATCTTAAATTCAAAGAAATGAATATCATAGAAAAAATTTCTATGTGAAAATACTTTTGGAATATAAATCATATTTCTCATTTCGATGTTACATAGTGTTACTACGAAAAATTCCTTTCGACTTAGTCGAAACCTGTTTGATTAAAAGATAAAGAAGAATAAGAGGAAAAGATTCCAACCAAACCTTTCAAAAGAGTCGAAGGGATGCTACAACCAAAGGCCAGAGGATTCTTTACCTTCCGAAGGAGTCGAAGGGGTCGAAAGTACCTTTCCGCCTTCAGTAACCACCTTTTGAAACAGGTGATTCACATGATTGAAAACATTTCGAATGAGTTGAAACAACACCTTTTGAAGACAATAATGGGAAATTCTTCAAATACGCACCAAACCTTCGAAACAAAGGGTTCCGCCTTCACTAAAACCACTCGGAAGCATATATTGGTCTGAATAACCCTTTTGAAAGCTAAACCAAGCCTTTCGAACTAGTTGAAGCCATTATTGTCCAGGGAGGTTCCGCATCAAGTCACAGGCAAGAGTTTTCGGAAGCAACTCAACATCTTCGAAACCATTGGATAAAGCCTATCGGCGTAGTCGAAAGCTCTTGCAAAGCAACATAGAGAAGAAAAGCGCAACCGCTACTTTCGACAAAGGCAAAAGCATCACCTCTCGACCTGGTCAAAAACATTTGGGTAGGAAGGTGTTGACCCGCATCTGTAAATAAGACCTAAGGGGTCTGGTTTAGGGGATCCGAATTCATTCATTCCAAACTTGTATTTTCTTAATTCAAAGAGCTGTAAAACCCTAATTTGTAAATCAAATTAGGGAAATTGATTAACAAAGTCTTCTTTGAACTAATTGAGTGAAGTCTTCAGTATTTCTAATTACATTACTATTTTCACAAGCTTTTGTGAGATCTAACCTTGTGTTAAATGTATCGACTGTATCGAAAGGTCCGTTCCGACGCCTGTCATGTTTAAGTGACTTTGGTTATATTCTCCAAGCTAACTTCCTTTGGGCCTCTACTTTCGACAAGGTTGAAACCTAACCTTAATCCACTAGAACCACAGAAACCTAAACCTAAAACAAGGTATCTAAGGATCCACCTCTCGACAAGATCGAAACCTAATTCCAAATCACATCAATCTGAGATTGCCAATATAATCTCAAGACATTTAATCTACAGCTTTCGACAAGGTTGAAACCTCTATCTCGGATTTTTAACTGAAGCCCTAGCAACTTAACGGCTAAAGCCTTCAACAAGGTCGAAACCCACTAAGTCAGTCTTCACCCAGTACTTCCTAAGGCTATCCATTTGAGTTTTGCATCCACTTCGAAAGGAGTGCTTTCAAAGGGAAAACCAAACCATCTCAGCCAGATCGAAAGGTCGATAAAGAAAGAATCCATCCATTTCGAATAGGTGGAAAGGTCGACCTAAACAAATTTTCACTACAGTAGCCTGCTTAAAAGAATTCCAAAGGAAATATACTCATTTCACTCTCCTTAACTCATCCAAAAGAAATCACAAGGAATTGACCTTGTCCTTTAATTCTACTTTGGGGTGTTGACAAGATTTCTTGTTAATATTTTGGCGCTAGAAGAAGGTCTTAAATCTCCAATTTGGTTGAACATCCAACACTACTTGTCTCTGACCCACTTTATTTCAATCTCAAGCTTATCTACTTTGGTCTAATCATGGCTAGAAGAATCAAAAGATCTGAGCAAGGATCCTCCAAATTACATTTGATAGCATTCTCCCCAAGGACCATCATGGGTTCCAAACTACATGAAGAGCAAATTCTAAGATTGAAAGCTCTACGGATTATAAAAGAGAAAAGAGCAGAATCATATGATCTAGAAAATTAGAGCATAAATCCTTTTCATATCGGCCCTACCCCCATCTTTGCCCTAGGAAAGGAAAATAAAAGTGACAACTTGTTTAGACAAATGAGGAAAGCAATCCAACACTAAGCTAAAGGCACAATCTTTGAAGAAGAAATGAAGGCAGATTACAACGCTTTTGCAAACAAATGGAGTCAAGTTACAAGGGGAACAATACCTTCATCAGAACCCCAAAGAGTTTTAAAGAGAAAACTAGATATCAAAAGGGAAACTCCGAAACCAAGTAATAAGAAATCAAAAAGCCATCCTCAAGAATCAAGCTTCAAGTCTATACTTCCTAAAGAGTGCAATCTAACAACATCCATAGTAAATGTCTACTTTCTAACAAAGGATGAGCTCAATTATTGGTCTTCAAGGAAAAAGAAGCTAAAATATGAAAGAAACTTGGGGGAATCCTATTGTCATTTCCATATGATGAATGGATAAGACCAACCATTACAGAGCCCAAGAGGGGATGATAATCAGTTTCTTCTGTCAAGGAAAGATTAAAGAATATGTAAAAAGAACATGAGAAAAATCAATAAAGAGTTTCTTTTCTAAGAAAAATCTACATGATTGGGAGTGAAAATCTCCTTATATTTGGATACTACCTAAGATGGAGTCTATCTAAGATAGTAGAAAGAATCTGTCTGCGCCAAGTTGGCTAGAGCAGAGCACCTCCTAGAGAGATGACGGAGTAAGCCTTTAACCGCGCCACGCTATGGCCATGTTAAAGCATCGGACAAGCCCTTAGCCACGCCTCTGGTCAGGTCAAGGCACCTTCTAGAGGGAGGACGGAGTAAGCCTTTAACCGCGCCACATTATGGCCAAGGTAAAGCACCGAACATGCCCCTATCCGCACCATGCTATGGCCAGGGCAGGTCGCCTACTGGAGGGAGGTCGGAGTAAGCCTTTATTCTAGCCACGTTATGTCCAGATTAAATCACCGGACAAGCCCTTGATCACGTCTCTGGTGAGGTCAAGGCACCTCTTGGAGGGAGGTCGAGTAAGTCCTTGGTTCCAGCCTCTAAGATGAGCTAACCAAGAGCACCGAACAATAATGGACTATGATGTCCAAGCCTAAGAAGAGACTCATCCAACAATGGAAAAAGATGTCCAAGCCCAAGAAGAGGCTCATCCAATGATGGACAAAGATGTCCAAGCCTAAGAAGAGGCTCATCCAATAATGGACTAAGATGTCCAAGCCCAGGAAGAGCCCTTTCAAATCACGGACTAAGATGTCCAAACCCGAGAAGTAGTATATCTCCAATGGACTAAGACGTCCAAGCCCAAGAAGAAGTTGATCAAATTACAACTATATACAAGACCCGAAGGGTTCGTACATGTCAAAGAGGACAAAATCTAAGGACTAAAGCCAAACTCCATTAATTAAATATCCGAATATGGGTTTCAGGTTTCTCATTTAAGGATTTCATCTATTAATACCCGAATCTGGATTTTAGATCATTTTCAATCACTTATATTCTTTATTATACCCCAATCTGGGTTTCGGGACTTCCATTCCTAGACTTCATTTGTTAATACCCGAATTTGGGTCTTAGGTCTTTATCAATCACTAACTATCTTTATCATACCCAAATCTGGGTTGCGAGACTATTACTTATTAATGCCATAATCTGGGCTTGGAATTTCTATTATGTATTTATATTATGGATTTCTATCAAAAATACCTGAATTTGGGTAAAAGAATATTATTAAGAAGATCATTATTAAAAGTCTCCGCTAATGCTCGAATCTGGGTTTTGGATTTCAAAATCTTCAAATTTTATTAATACCCGAGAACGGATTATTGGGTTTCTACTTCAAATATTCAAATAATGATTTTTGACTCTTCCATATTAAGTTCTTTAGAGAATGACTCTCTCACATTTATTCCCCCACTTCAAGACATGATTTCCTATCAATAGAGTTCAGACATTACAGGAAAATGGTTAAAGTTAAATTCTTAACTATTTCTCATCATGGTTAAGGATGGGATTTAGAGATTTGATATAAACTACTTTACATGCTATTAACATGATGACTAACAAGTTAATTTGCGCAAATGGTATACGCAAACTTATATGTCAATTTCAAGCTAACAATTGGAAATATTTTTTGCTTCATACTTTTCAAGAAAATCAAAACGACAAAGAAGAGTAAAGGATTCAGCAGATACAAAAATAATAGCATGAGCTATCAAACAAGCGCTTCAGAAATGATATTACAGAAAAGAATCACAAATCAAGCGATGTTTACAAAGTTTATATGATTTACATGGTTTATGAAACTATTTACAAATATAAAGAATAGGTATATATATTCGGCGAATACAAGTATATCACAAATCTTGAGAAGCTTTGCTCATATTCTCAACAATCGAAGGATCAACTATGCGACAAATTGCGATGCAGAGGACTTCTTTAAGTTTCTTTCCTTCTTATCATGTCTGCATCGTCGATTGCATCAATGTTAGTCTTCAAAACACGGTTGAAAGCTCCGTTCACGCCTCTAAGGATTTTATTTTCTCTTTCTAATTCTGCGACGCGCTTCTGGAGGAAGTAGTTGCCACACTCAAGCTCTTTGATTCTGGCAGCATACTTATTTATATGTTGCGAATATTTAATCCTTTGCTGTTCATAAAAAAACTTTGCCACTTCAAACTTGACTTTCCTATACCATTCACCCACTATTCTCTCATCTAAGCTAGGAGGTGGATTGGTCATTATGGGGAATTTCTGAGCGGCGAGGGAAGTAGACCTTGTAGGTCTAGTAACGGAAGGAGTAGCACGGGGATCCGATAAATCAATACTCTGAATATTATCCCCCATAATATATTCAAGCGATTTGCATTGGCTTGACTATCCCTTAGTTTTATCTCTAAATCACTTATTTGTTGAAGGAGTTTTGACATTTTCTAGTCAAAGTCAATCGGAGGATTCGACTTTACTTGTCGCTTCAATGTAGAGATCATTTCATCTTTGCTTTTGATATCAGCTTCCAAGCTGGCAACTTGATCTTTAAGGTTGCTAATAATGGTTTTCGGAAGTAAATATCTTTTATGCCATTTTAAAGCTTCAGCATTGCAATAAAAGCATGCGAGTAAAGTGTCATTAAGGTGTTTGCTCCTTTCAAATTCTGTCAATAGCTTATCTCTAAGATTAGCAAAGCGTGACGCTGAATCAAGTGAGAGAGGAGCTGCCAATAATTGTAACTCCTATTTAAATAGTAAAAGAAACAAAATAAAGTCAAAATCAGGATGAAAAATCTCTTTATTATTACGATAAAAGGTAATAATTCAAATGAAAACGTTACTAAAAGATACAATAAGACAATTGTTTCATATCTAAAGGTGGGATACAATATCTTTAATTTTATCCAATGAATTGGAAGAAAGAATGATTGTAGAAACAAAAGAAATGTTTAGTCCCTCTGGAGTAATCACCGGGGGACATTTGCTATAGTCCCACTCCCCAGCTGGAGGACTATCGCAGCCACAAATTAAGTTAATATGGAATGTCCCGATTTTCTTAAGTAGCTTCTCTTTTTCATCACCGAGGAAATCAAAGTGGAGACGAGGATGTTCCATATAAAGTTTTTGTAAGTCTCTAAGAAAATAGTATCTTGCTAATTTTGAAGACTTTAAAATTGATCCTTTTTCAAGATAAAATCTTCTCAGTTTAACGTATTGACATAAATGGTCTCTAGAAACACGTTGGCTTGATGGACAGTCACTCTGTGATAACATAATGAAATAAAGCTAAGCATAAAAGCAAGACTAAATCAAATATTTTCAAATCAATATATTATTACATGTTTATAATTATTCATCCGGTTCATACAAGATAGACTTAGTAAATAATTCAAAAACAAATTTATCTTTGTAATACTTAAGTTTTTCGAGAGGGAAATCTTAGGGAATGGATCTGACTCGGGGCAAGTTTCTACAAGCTCCAGGATGTAGGTCAGATCCGAATTTGTCCAAGTACATCTTATGGAAGCGTCTAAGTAAACCCCCGCTAAATTCGCCCAAGTATGAAAAGTCAACAATTAGATGTCTACAATATGCCTTATATAAAAAATTGATTAAAATGTCCCTCTCTTCAATCAACATCCAGAATAAGGCGATTAACTCTCGGTTCTCTTTTAGGAGAGCGTAGTAGCAAAGGCGCGCTCTCCTTAGTAGAGGAGCAGCTTTTTGATGCTTAAAAGACGCCAGCACTGATTCACTTCTATCAAGCTTATGATATTTATTGAAAAGTACATTGTGCTCTCTTATTTTCTTGTCTAACTCCATATATAATCTGTTTATCTCTACTTGTTTTCTTTCAAGTTTTGTTTTATATGGGAGGATGGGTTTCTTCCTGATCTAAAATGAATGAATTTCACTATTAATATCTTCGAAGTAAAAGGTATTTAAATAGAGAATCCCATGCCTGAGATATTGGGACAGAAGTCTGAGAGACATGTTCTTTTCCTCTTGGTTCTTCGACATTAACAGAAGCAGGCTCTTCTTCTTGAGGAATAGAGGCTAAACAGATTTAGGTGGGACTTCTTTCTGGGGAGATGGATCTTCTTCTAAACCTCTAGTATTATCATCTCCATCCTTGTCAGAAGTCTTAATATGGCCTCCTCTATCGTCACCTGAGCCTTGTCCACCATTGTTGTCATCATCGTTATTATCATCGTTGTCATCATCATTATTGTCGCCCTCTTCTCCGGTGCGTCATCTTTGTTGTCTTCATCTGGTGAGTCGGATTCGACTTTAAAAGAGGGGACTTCAAAAGAGATAATATGGGAGGCATCAATTTCTTCCTTTTTAACAGCCTCGATTCCCTCCTTCATCTAGTTTATTTTGCCCATAACTTTATCTACGAGGGCGGAGTCGAGTGAGGGAAAACTTAGCTTAGAGCATTTACCAATATTATCTGCATAGGCAAGCATCAAAGCATCTTCAAAGAAGCTCAACATGATCCTTTCATGGGTATTGTCAAGAAATTGAGATACTTGCTGTTTGGCGTTAGAAATGGTATCGACGGCAAGTTTCAAGGAAGCCTTATTTTTCTTCAACTTCTCTTTCAAAGAGGTGTTCTTTGCTACTATACTGGCCTTTTCCTCGTCGGATTCTTTCAGGGTTAGTTGCATGGCAATATTTTCATTGGCGACGAGTTGGCGAGCCCTTTTTTCTTCCAAGATAGCAGATTCTGTCCGGACAAGAGAAGTTCTTAATTACTCAAGTTTAGAGGTTGCTTCATCTTTTGCCGCAGATAAAGAAGAAACTTGGTCCTTTAAACCAGAAATCTCCTCCTGGAACTTGGAGGACTCAACAGAAGATTTAGATACCTTCTCGTGTAAAGTTAACCAACTCTTAGAAATCTGAAAGAAGAAATGTAGCACAAGTTAAAAATTTAGAGAAGAACAGTAATGATAAAGTCAAAGTAAAGAGAAGCTTAGCAAAAATTGTTGTTCTATCAAGGAATGGTAATGACCAGCCAAGTGAGGTACAGAAGAAGGTGGATGGATTGAGGAAAAGGACTCAGAATTTAAGGTAGACTGGCCTATCTCTTCAAAATTAATGGAAGGTGAAGAGGATGTTGGCTTTGGAGGAATGTGCTTTAGAGTGGGGGTCACCTCCAAAGCTTGTTGCATTTGTTTTAGTGCACCCGGAGAGCATGAAACCGTGATACGAGAAAGAGGATCGATGGTAGTAGGAGTCTGCTCAGGTTTATCTCGAGGAGCTTCCACGATCGGGCTCTTTAAAGCTTTATCAAAAAATAAAAGATCCTTCTCTTCTACATCAACTACTTTAGCTATCTTCAGAGGTGGTTCTGCTTCAGTTGATTGTGCCAACTTCCTTTTTATGGCTATCTCAGTCTTGGCAAGAGACCGAGCGATGAATGGTGCACGAGAAGTAGCAGGCGGAGGAGCTGGACCGCTAACTGGATTTTAACTTGAGGAGCAACTAAAAGGAATTCAAGCAGATTATAAATTGGTAAAATAAAGTGAAAAAATGACACAACAATACATAACAAATGCAGCATTATTAACTTACCAGAGTGGTCAGCACAAATGGTTGACAAGGGAGAGAAGTTTGATGGGTCTCCTAAAGAGAGGAAGCGTTTGCTTCAGGAGGTGTGTTGGACTGAAAGAGGATTGCCAAGGATTCTTTGCCCCACCAGTAGAAGGGTGTGCTTTTGCAAATTTTATGGAGTTAACAGTGTTAATCTACTCCCGATCTTGCTTAAAGCTACAGTTAGAGATTCAACTATTCTCTTATCTTCTTCATTGAGCTCTTTAGTAGGGACACCTGACAAAAGCAAAGATTAGACAAGAAAAACCACAAAATAAAAAGAAAATAATGAAAATCTGGACTTCGGGTGGTAGAGAAAGTCCCACTGATATTTGGGAAACACTTAACGAAGAAGAACTGGTTCTCCCAGTCTCTAAACTTGTTAACCTCTTCTGTTATTAGCTTCTTTTGGGGGTTTGCTCTGAATATTTGGCTATTGTGATTGCTAAGCTTGACCAGCCGGATCAAGTGGTTCAACACTTCAGCATTTAGAGAGGGGAGGTCAGACTCCAATGCCATCATCTCCAGAGACAGGAGGTAGGTATAAACGTTCGAGACAGTTGGATTGCAGTGATCCCGAGGTAAAAGAAACTTGGACAAGAATTCTAGGAAAGGGAGAAATCCTCTGTGCCATATATGGATGGATGTATATGCAAAGAACCCTTCGGGAGGGTTGTTGATGGTATCTGTTTCCCTTGGAGGAATGGCTTCCAAACCCGTAATGTCGTAGTCACTACGAATGGCATCTACTTCGTTTTGAGTAGATACAAGTGAATGCTTGGAAGTGGCTTCGACCTTCTTTAGAGAGCTCATGGTTCTACCAAGTGAAAACGTTTCAATTAAAATTTCTAGTTTATTATGAACAAAATATTCTTTCAAGACCAGGGAAAAAACCTACTGCGGCAACTTAAACATAAAACAAAACATGGAACATCAAATTCTTAGGAGAGAGTCAAAGTTAAAAATAAAAACGTAGAAATTTCGACTGAGTCGAAAGGGAAGGTTAAATTAACCTTTAACAGACACCTTTCGCCAATGTCAAAAGCTTACATATGAACATCCACTGAGCTTACGATAAGGTCGAAAGGGAGGGTTGGAGTATATATCCTATCGACGCCCTTCAACAATGCCAAAAGCTCAATAAAGAACCAGGTTGTTAAAAGCAAATAGTTAAAGCTAACTTAAAAACTTAAGCAAAGTATATCAACTAGTATTCCATAAACAAGATAATAAGACCCTTCGACACTGTCGAAACCTATGACTTGAATTTTTCTAGGGGATATATGAATGTTGTCGAAACCTTATATACTCATTGAGTCGAAAGGTCCTATGTTAAAATCATGTAAACTTAGAATGTTTCGATAATGCTGGAGAAAGGCAATTATAAAAAGGTTTCGACTCATTAGTTATAAGAGGTTTCGATAGCGTCGAAAGGAAATTATGGTTTTGAAAGCATACTAAAAAAGAAAGGTTTCGATCAGCATAAAGGTTTTAACTAGGTCGAAACGTTTTGCTTTCGAGAGAGGAGACTGCATTCTACTCCATTACATAACCTTTCAACAAGGATTGGTCAAATTCGTGCTACAATACCTTTTGACCTCATTAAAAGGGGCTAAGAAAGAAAAATCAACGATTCCGCCTTATTCCCTTATGAGGAGTAGAAAAGTAAATTTGCGGCGCCAATTTTTCATCCATACCACTCAAAACTTCTAGGCGAAGAAAACTGAAGTCCCTTTCTTCCTCAAACCCGATTACAAATCCAAGAATTCAAAAAATTAATGAATAATTGAATCAAACCCATTAAATTAATATATTTAAACGTGAATTAACCTTTTAGGATTCAAAATCACTAAAACAAGAATTCAGACTCTGAAAAGGTAAAAATAATCATGAAAAACTAAAATTGAGTTTAAAACGAAATCAAAAGGAAGTAAATATGATCGATTTGTGAAAATTGAATTGTAGAATGTCCTCAAGTAATTAAACAGTTTAAAGCTTAAGCAATTTCCAGAAAATTGAAGCAAGATTCAAAATTTCGATTAGATAAAATTTGGAATTGAAATTCCAATTATAAGATTTAAGAAATTAAAACCCACTATGAAATACAAAGAATATAAAAAAAAGGAGGAATTAGAGGAGTAGAAATGATTTTAACTTACAAATCTGGCTTCTTCTCAGATTGAAGAAAATAAAATTTGAGGATTTTTAGAATTCTTTTACTTGTACTTGAAATTTGATTGCAAATAAGCGAAGAAGAAGAAGGAAAGAGCGTACTTTATGAGAAAAGTCATCAAGAACTACAAGCCGTTAGATCAGATTTAAATAGACGGCCCAGATTTACATGGGAAGACCAAGAGGAGGGAAGTTTCTAGGTTTTGACATAGTTGAACTTAGAAATTCAAGCGCATCCCTTCGCGGGGGGGGGGGGGTTGGTGGCAAGTGTTACTACCAAAAATTCCTTAAGACTTAGTCGAAACCTGTTTGAGTAAAAGATAAAGAAGAACAAGAGGAAAATACTTTAACCAAACCTTTCGAAAGAGTCGAAGGGATGCTACAACCAAATGCCAGAAGATTTTTTACCTTCCGAAGGAGTCAAAGGGGTCGAAAGCACCGTTCTGCCTTTAGTAACCACCTTTTGAAACAGGTGATTCCATATGATTGAAGACCTTTCGAATGAGGTGAAACAACACCTTCCGAAGATAATGAAGGGCAATTCTTCAAATATGCGCCAAACCTTTTGAAACCAAGGTTTTCGCCTTCACTCAAACCACTTGGAAGCATGTACTGGTCTGAATAACCCTTTCAAAAGCTAAACCAAGCCTTTCGAATCGGTCAAAGCCATTATTGTCCAGGGAGGTTCCACATCAAGTCACAGGCAAGAGTTCGGAAGCAACTCAACATCTTCGAAACCACTGGATAAAGCCTATCGACAGAGTCAAAAGCTCTTGCAAAGCAACATATAGAAGGTAAGCGCAAACGCTCCTTTTGGCAAAGGCGGAAGCATACTAGTGTGAATACGGCAGCCACCTTTCAACCTGGTCAAAAGCATTAGGGTCGAAAGGTGCTGACCCACATCTATAAATTAGACCCAAGGGGTCTGGTTTAGAGGATCCGAATTCATTCATTCCAAACTTGTATTTTCTTAATTCAAAGAGTTGTAAAACCCTAATTTGTAAGTTGAATTAGGAAAATTGATTAACAAAGTCTTCTTTGAGCTAATTAAGGGAAGTCTTCAATATTTCTAGTTACTTTACTGTTTCTCAAGCTTTTGTCGAATCTAACCTTGTGTTACAAGTATCGACTGTATCAAAAGGTCCCTTCCGACCCAATCGAAGCCTGTCATGTTCAAGTGTCTTAAGTTATATTCTCCAAGCTAACTTCCTTTTGGCTTCTATTTTCTACAAGGTCAAAACCTAACCTTAATTCACTAGAACCATAAAAACCCAAACTTAACACAAGGTATCTAAGGATCAAGCTTTCGACAAGATCGAAACCTAATTCCAAATCACATTAACCTGAGATTGCCAATCTAATCCCAAGATTTTTAATCTACAGCTTTCGACAAGGTCGAAACCTCTATCTCAGATTTTTAACTAAAGCCCCAGCCACTTAACGGTTAAAGCCTTCGACAAGGTCAAAACCCACTAAGTCAGTCTTCACCCAGTGATTCCTAAGGTTATCCATTTGAGTTTTGCATCCACTTCGAAAGGAGTGCTTTCGAAGGGAAAACCAAACCATCTTAGCAAGATCGAAAGGTTGATAAGGAAAGAATCCAGCCATTTCGACTGGGTCGAAAAGTCGACCTAACCAAATTTTCACTACAGCAGCCTGCTTGAAAGGATTCCAAAAGAAATATACTCATTCCACTCTCCCTAACTCATCCAAAAGAAATCACAAGAAATTGGCCTTGTCCTTTAATTCTACTTTGGGGTGTTGACAAGATTTCTTGTTAACACATATCTACTATTATTTTATAATTTTTATATCCGAATATTTTATGAGCATAAATGACCATTCACGCTCTTTATCCCAATTGTCGCTTAGCTTACATCCACTCTTATACATTCAATTTCCTTTCTCAATGGTATAACCATTCAAAGGAAACTCGTACTACAATATCATAAAGAATTCTTTACACATTTGGTCATCCTTAACTTTTAAGGATATCAAATAAATTGCACTTTATGCAAATTGATCAAACTGACATTTCAGTAATCGAGTTCTTAGATTTATTTTGTTGCCTTTGTTCCATTATTACATTTAATACAACAAGATCATTATAGTAATCAATCATATTAAATACAAGATCCCACACTATAGTTTATTTGCTTATTTCAGTAAACTAATTTCATCGAGGATTCGTACATTATGAATTGTGGCCGTTCACCATATAACATATATATGTGATCATATATGGATCAAATATTTATATTGTTGTATTGCTTTTAGAGTTCAATACTTATTAAAGACAATACATTGTCTCAGGCAAGTAAACTCATAAATGACCTAGTTATGAACATATTTAGTACTTTTATAATTAGGTCCTTACATTGGTCAACATGCAAAAATTTATTGGTAATTATATTTTATATTTCTATTTGTCAATCGTTAATTCGGTTCATTTGTTATTGATAAAATTTTATCAATTATGTTGATTGCACAAATTTATTAGTGTGGATTGATTTAATTAAAACACAATAGATGTTCTTATAATATTAGAAAGGTTAAATATCATTATTTCTTTTTTCTAATAAGGCTCATACTAGATTTGTTTGTTTCTCAAAACCCTAAGATGAAACATAGAATTTTTTTGACTTTTCTAGTGGGCATTAGGACTCATAGGCCTTGGGATTCCAACCTTGAGGAAAGCTTTAATAACCATAGGCCTACATACAATGGGTAACTCCTTATTGGGTGTATCACATACGGCTTTTAACCCATGGTTTCCTATCCTAATCTCATCTTTACTTTGAGGAAAGCTCAAAAAATAAAGAGAGATTATTCACCCGTACCCAACATTTCGCGATGGCCTTTGAGAAAAGCTCAATAACTATATGCATGTATCCTACCTCGGTTATTCTATATACTTATAGTACTACACACAACATCCCTAGCTTGAGGAAAGCTCAATAACTAAGGAGTATGCAATAGTCTATTAATATATAAATGGTTGAGGACAACACAACACTAATTAAAGATTCATAATCTTCAATCTGTTTAATTAAGTGATATCAACATATGAAATAATGTATTTCTTATGAAATACCCTCATGATAAAGTGTCCTACACAACAAAAATCACAGTATACATATCTTTACATTTGTATTTATTCCTTAAGTCTATTTAGGGTTTCTATAACGTTCCACCTTTAGTTTATACATTTATATTAGACAAGTTCTATTATTATATAACTTTTATACTTTATATAACATATAATATTTTATGTATAACATTATATTTATTAACTTATTTAATTAATTTAATTAACTAACACTTTAATTAATTATTATATTATTCAATTATAACATATTATATTAAATATATACTATAATCTTTATAATAATACACATATATTTTATATAAATTTATTTTAATTTTAATTTAACTTTTAAATAAATTATTTAATTAAAAAATTTTAAATAAATTTTATATATTTCAAAAATTCTTTTATACACACATATCGTCTTAAACAATTTAAGACAACATAAGATATATCATTATATATATTATACATGTATATATATTTAATTAATTAACTTATTTAATTAATTCATTTATTTTATTAGCCTTATTAATAAATAATAGTTTGGAAATTAATTTTATAACATTTTCAATAAATTTGAAAAATTATATTATTGACTTTTGTAATATGCGTATTATTTTAAATTTAACTTTTAAAATTAAAAATTTTATTTAAATCTTCAAAAAAAATTTGAAAACCTATATTATAACATTAATAATATTTTTCAAATTTTAAATTTAAGTTTAAAATTTAAAACTTTTATTTTAATATCAAAAGAATTTTGAAATTTGTTTAAGGCCTAATTTAAATTGGGCCTTTTCTATTAAGGATAATCTTTCAAGCTTACCTCACCATTTTAGGTCAGGCTAGTAGCCAGGTCAGGCCGAGTACTTGATTATCCAAATCTAACCATAGACTACTTTTTTAGACACCCCATTATATGGGTAGGCTTTAATAAATTAGCCATAATACTACGAATTTAGACCACATAAGCTATTTGGTTACGATACCATTGTTGGAACTGGGCCAGCCCATTGAGGAGGAATTGGGTAAATTTCAAAAAAAATTATATTATTATACCTTTGATGAGCCTATGTAGTCTAATTCATTTACAACTTTTTTAATTTTCTATTAAATAAAATCAATATTTTATTTAAATTTATAAATAAATAAATTTTTTAGTATTCGTATCATATTTTATATATGTTTATCATGCACACATATATACATGCGTGCACATGTAACAAGATAACATGTTCATGGTTTGACATGCCCGTTTGTAGATGTTGGGATTTACACCGCAACAGACATGTTAGTCCCTCGTGTATACAAATGGATTGTCTAGATGTTTGTATGTATGTTTGTACGCACACACATTCAAATATTTTGTATGTGTGTGTGTGTATATATTTAAAATAATAAAAATATTATTATATATAATATTACACATTATTGGTTGTATACTATTTACATAAAGCATTTATTGATATACATATACATAAATACATATAAATATATAAAATTAAATTATCAAATTGTTTTAAATATTATTATATAAAGAATTTAGAATATTCATAATATAAAATTAAATTGAATTTTTTATTTTAAATTAATTTAAATGTACATTGTGTATAAACATAAAAATAGTTATAATTTTACACACAAACATAGATAAAAATTTATAATTATACATACGTACATAGGTATAGGCGCGCGTGCGCACACACACACACGTATATATATTGCTGCTTCTTTTGTCTAGAGAATAAAAATATTTTTTATCGATTCTATTTTGGTTTTAAATAATTTATTAATTAAAAAAATTATGACTATTTAAAACCGTACGAAATAAATAAAAATTAAAAAAATGATTTTGGAAACTATAATGTGTATATTATATTATATAAAATTTTACAGAATTTCATATTGTTAGTAAACATATATACATACATTTTATTTATTTAAACAATTTTGAATTAAATAATAATATATATGTATAATAAACATCCAAAAAAGTATTTTATTTATTTATTATTACCAAAAGCTTTTCTAACAAAATTAAACTTGTAAAGATTTAAAAAATATATTTATTGTGTTAAAGTTTTAAAGTAGATTTAATAATTAAAATCATATAATGCATTATTATTTAAATTTTGAAACATATTTTTTTTGGATGAATGCATATGCAAGTAAATGTACATGATTTTTTTTAAAATTTAATATATATACATATTTATATATACAATACATGTGCCAATGCATCAATATAATGGTTTGTGATATTTCTGACAAAGCAATATATGGATAAATGATTATATATATATATATATATGTGTGTGTGTGTGTGTGTGTGTGTGTGTGTGTGTGTGTGTGTGTGTATAGACACACACACACATAGATATGTATATAATATTGAATCATAAGAGTGCCTTCACAAAGCCTAAAGCTTGCATGTTGAAATGAAAAAGAGAACTCCTTGAATCGAATTCCAATCCCGAAGTCCCTAGCTCTCGAATTGCCTTTCCATTGATGATTATTTGATTTTGATTTGTATTTAACTGCTTGAATATTTGAGGAGAGGGGAGAGGTGTGTTCGGCCAGCAGAAGGAGAAAATGGAGGCAGAAAAAATTAATTTCAAAGCGAGGGTTAAGATGTTTATATACAGGAGAGGCAAGAGTGAAAAATTAGGATTAACATCCTTAAATTTTTCTTACCCATTCCCTTCTTTTAAACATTCAAAATCCCTTTTTCCTTGCCATCTTATGGCCGACCTCATCGTGCCCTATCTTGGCCGAAAATAGCAAGCTCCATATGGGCCTCAAATCCAGTTCAAACCAAACAATATTTATTGCATTTTAATCCAATTTAAATGCATATAACTACAAGAGAGAACGGTCATTTCGATGGCTATTTGCCATCGATGGCCGTCGCTAGCCATTGGAAATAGCCATCGAGCAACTGCTCATCGACTGAATTTTCATCGGCTCCATCGATAACTTTTCGACTGTCTTTGTCGGACTATTCTACGATTTTCTTACCCCATCGAATACATATGGCAACTATGGTAGGTGTCACACTTTGTCCAATTGGCTTTTGCCAGCCATCGCCCGCCGTAGAAAACTGGAAACAACTAAGCCGTCGCTAGCCGTCGGAAAACTGGAGCTCTTTTTATTTCTGTCGCTATTCATGCATAAAACAATACATACATAACAATATATATCGCAACCATATTTCACACATATAAATCGTATATATTAAAGCCCAAATCACACATCATGTAAAGACCAAGAATTTTGATCACTTAATATATGGATATATAGTTATATTTTTAAGAATTAATCAATGGAATTTATAACTAAACTAAACTCTTTTTAAATCATAATAAATGATCGAGAAATTATTTTAAAATTTGGTTTACAAAAATAAGTAGTTCAAAGAAAGATTGAAAATGTGACAGGAATTCATTTTCTGAATTTTTGATTTTTCATCGGCTAAAAGTTGTCGGAAATGTCGTGACACTTTGATATACACACATACATATATTTACAAATATTTTGGCATGGAAATGCATATGTGTACATGTATGTACACTTAAGTATGTGTATGTGTGTATAAGATGAAATTTTATTATAAAAAGTATATATATTATATAATATAAAGATGCTACTTTAGACATAAGTACAAAACAAGTACTAAGGCATGTTGGCTCGGAAAATTGGAAGGGGGACAAGGGAAAAAACGTTAGCAAAGGGGGTGAGGTTGAGACATGTGAGAGGGGGTAAAGTACAAGGTCGTTTTGGTAAATTCCCATTATAACTTTATATAAAACTAAGTTTTTCCGATTTCGTTTCCACTTTCTCATTCTCGTTTTCCATTTAAAAATTCCTAAAGCTCTTAAGCATAATTTACATGGCTCCCTACCTTATTTCAAAGTTTCAAAAATGCTATATTTCCATTTAAATCCCTTAAGCAATTTGCTAAAACACTTCTACACTCACTACTTCACTTTCTCTTCCAAAATCAAACCCATCTCCACCCAAATTAGCCAAGGCCATAGTCTTTAGTGCTTATGGCCGAACCATGTGGTGCTTAGGCTAAGCACATTTCCAAAGTTTCAAGCAAGATCGAGTCTTTTTAAAAAAAAATCAATAATCCTAGGTCATTTTGCAAAAAGTTTGAAAAGATTTCATTGAATTCGGTAAGTAAAACTCCTAACTTTAGAAAGATCTTACCTTTGTTTATATGATGGTTATGTGGTTATTTATGCACGATATTGATGTTTGGATTATGATATGCTTTGAATATATATGTATGTGATAGCTTGTATTTTAGCTTTGGACTCAAATCGATGGATTAAAGTGATGTGTTATTATAAAGTTGTGATCCTTGATGTGTTATGGTAATGATATGAATTGGTATACATATATAATCTTGATTTATGGCTAAATGGTTTGGAAGGTTGTACTTGAGACGTTAATTAGGACTTGAGATCCATTTTTGAAAATAAATCGTTTACTTTTTTTAATTTAGAAAATGTTTTGTCTTATTTTTTTTTAAGTTTCTAACTTTAGTTAAAGTTTTAAATCTTTCTTGAATATGTTTTAAAAGGTAAGCATAAGTGAAATGCTAAAGTTTTGGATGGTAACTTAGATAGGTAATTATGAGTTATAGCATCCATAGCGATAGTCGTTATGGATGTAGTTCGGAAATATACATTTTTCAAGTTTTTAAGCTTTCTTTTAAAAAAATTTGAAACCATTTCAAACTTAATTAGAGATTATAAAACTTAATTAACTCTTAATTAATGAGTTTAATAATTAATTAATTTAATAAAAATGATTAGTAATTAATTAAGTAATTAAGTTAAGTAATTAGGATTTAAGAATTAATTAATTAAGTTTATCATTTGTAGTTAATTAAGAAAGTTTTAATTAATGATTAATTAAGTTAAGAGGTGATTATTTTAATTTATTTAAATCAAGTTAATTATTTTTTTAAATTAGTTATTTATTTAAAATTCAATTAATTAATTATTATTTAATTTAGAGTTATTTATTTACTTAAGTATTAATTAATTAGGTTTTATTTTAAGATAAATGTTTATTAAATAAATTTTAATTATTTATTTATTTATAAGTAATTAGGGTTTGATTATTATTTAATTAGAGTTTGATTATTTAATTAATTTTTAATAAATTAAGGGTAATTATTAGTAATTAATTAAGACTTAACTAAGATTAATTAAGGTTTAAATTTTGATTTAAGTATGATTAATTAAGGATTTATTAAGCTTTAATTTATGATTTAATGATGATTTATTTATTATTTTAAGTTATTTTAAACTCCATTTAAATCAACTTTCTTCTCTCACTGAATTTTTTTTAGACCAAAGGATCTCTTGTCCATGCCATTAAGCAGCCAAATAAATTAAAATAGTTAGAATAAAATGATGACATGTTTTATTACAAGTAAGTCGACTTGTACTTATCACAAATACCGCATTTTGGAAGCGTGATGAATACAAGGGAGTTAATTTTGATAAGCGGGTCATGATAATTTAAGCATATGGAATATATTTCCTTATGTAAATCTTTACACCCTAATAGTGTAGTTATCCACTTTAAAACTTGACCCTTTAACATTATCGAATGTTGGTCCGGAGAGACCAGGATCGGATAGCAGTTGTTATTCGAAAACCACTTAGAACCAATATAAGTGTTTGAATTACAAATAGTGAAGGCAAGGTCCAAGATGAAGACTTTGAAGTGCAAGGACTATTTGTTATTAACCCTGAGGATGATTCCAAAATGGGTGTAGTGGAAGTAGTGCCTTCGGTTCGTTCATCTTCTGAGCGACTTGTATGGATGAGTGCTGACATTATGCTAACATCTGGAAGGCAACGTTAGCATTCTAGGTGGCAGTGGTATAATAAAGGTAAACGTAGCCTCATGCCTCATCAATTGGGAATGACTAAAACATGGGATATGCAGCAAGGCTAAGTAGGTTGCTTCCATTAATGTAAGGCCACTCCTATCTATAATCCCTACTATCAACTCGTGTATGCTTCGGTACGGTTGCTGATCCCAACCGAGGGGTGATCATATTCGGTACTGTCCAGCAAAGGGTAGGCCGGTCTTGTGTTGGTAAGGGATCTCGGTGAGGTCCTCAGTGTTATTTTATCTAGAGATGCACCATGATGGGCAGTACGCTAGTAGGCCAGTCATTGTATGGACTCCATTTCCCAATAAGTCCCTTCGATCTTAGTTGTGTACCCGTTATGCTAGAGTTTAATTAATGTAACAATTTTGGCTATGTTTATTATCTACTTGAAAACCCTAGACATTATGATAATATCATTGGTTTTCTATATAAAGTGTTTTGGTCATCGTAAGGTAAAAACACGTCCGTGTTTATGTGCGGCATGGTTTTACGAGATACCCTTGATTTTAAAAGTGTTTTAAAAGTAATAATTCAGTTGTTTGAGTTTACTCACACCAGACCAATGTCTGACCTGGAGTTTTATTTTCTTTCCTTAAAACTATTGGTTACTCAAATTTTTATGAGTAGCCAAGTGATCCAGGTTTCTCATGATTGCATTTTGGAGGAGCTAGAGCAGGTGGCTTCAAAGTTAGCTAGCTACTATCTTAGTATGCTGTGTTTGTATGTATGTATTTTGTATTAGTAATATAAGGATAAGTAGTTATAACTGTCCCGATTTGGAACTTGTACTATTATGACTCTGATGTACTATTATAGTAGTATCTATGTTAAATCTTATGTTGATTAATCTATGTTGTTTCATTCCGTTATGAGATTCTATGATTGTCTAGTTTTTCTTCTTATCTCCCTTTTCATTTTACCCTTAATGGCTCATCTTTTGAAGTAAGGAAGGCGGTTTATTACATTTGGTATCAGACCTTAGGTTAAGCGAGCACTTAGGCTTTTGGTTGGGGTCAACTTTGAGAGTGCGTATTTGTAAATTTTTATTTGTATACCTATATATATTTCTGACAGTTAGATCAGATTGATCGGTTTGATTAGTACCCTTCTTTCAAGATTTGATTTGGAAATTTCATTTGAACATTTCACTTGATTTGATTAAGAATGTTAATCCTGACTCAAGTGTTTTGTGTTTTGCTTTATGCTCTTGTCAGCCTGAGTGTCACAGCATTTGAGACTCACCATTTGAGCTTGGAGATTTGCTTGGAGATATATCTTTATCTATTCAGCTCTTAGTTATTTCAATTATTTCCAGTTATTTATGTTCAGACTTGTCATTTGCTTATGTATTAGAGACTTCTTTGTATTTAGGATTTCTGTTGTGTTTTGTTTTAGACTCTGATGTTCTATTGTAGTTTCATGAACTACTATTTATCTATTCTGCTGCTTATTGTTGTAAAACTCTGTGTCTGTGATTCTACGATTGATTTATTTATTGTATATGCTAAGTTTTGCCCAATATAAACAACAATCTGTTGTTTTGAGCAATTCAAATTTGACATGTGTGGATTATTGTCGATTTGAATGGTTCGAAATGGCAGGTCGTTACAGTTGGTATCGGAGCTCTAGTTTTGGAAAAACTTAGCATACGGAGTAAAAACTCATTAGAGATAGGGTAGTAGTGCCCTAGAATGAATAGAATTAATTATAGAATCATCTTCATTCAAGCTTGAAATTTTTAGTTAGGATTCTCTTTGATTAGGATTTCTTTTGAATTTTGGAACTTTACTTTTGTTCTACAATCCATTCTTGTCCTTTCCAGATGAGTAACCATAGGAATGTTTGAGGTAGGGGTCAAGGAAATGCCCCTACACCACCAGTTGTTGCTCCCATTCCACTAGCTCAGCCTGTTAAGTTCACCACTCTTTGTAAGAAGTACTATCAACTTGGAGGTACCAAGTTCACTAGAGCAGAGAGTATTATTAAGGCTCAGCAGTGGCTGAAGAGTTTGGAGAGGATTTTCACCGGACTTGAGATCACTAATGCTCCGATGCATCAGTTAGCTACTTAGCAGTTGCAGGAGTCCGCTCAGGTTTGGTGGGAGTCAGTTACCGCTCAGACTGTCGAGGCTAATATCACTTGGCAGCAGTTTAGGTGAGATCTTTAGTTGTCCTTTTGTTAGGTTATCTCTTTAGAATCTATCGCTTTGAACTTTATCTAAATCTTTACCTTGGATCTATATTTTCAGGGATGCTTTTGTGGCTAAGTGGATGCCCGAACCGGGGAAGTCTCAGTTATATAGGGCATTTATAGACCTTGAGCAAGGGGACATGACTTTTGCAGAGTATGAGAGGAAGTTTAATGAGTTATCTAAGTGTGGGCCCAGCTTGATAGACACCCTGCTCAAGAAGAATTAGAAGTTTATCCATAGTGCTTGCCCGGAGTATTATGACCGTTTGATTATTCATGTTCATGGCACCTTCAATTCTCTTATGGATATGGCCATAAGATTTGAGAACCCTAATCCCAGAGGGAAGCTTGCTCCTAGATTCATTGGTCCTTTGGCATATAGAGTGGATTTGCCGGAGAAACTAGTGGGTGTGCATAATGTGTTTCACGTATCTCACCTTTGCAAATATCTGTATGATCCATCCTTGATTGTTCAACCTGCTTTATTGGAGAATTTGGATATTGAGCTAATTCTCACTATTGAGAGGAAGCCACTTCGAATTGTCGATAGAGGTGCGAAGCAGCTTAGGAGGAAATTTGTCAGTCTGGTCAAAGTACAATGGAGTACAGATGATCGGGATTACACCTAGGAAACTGAGGAAGCCATGTGTGCTTCGAATCCTGAATTGTTGTCTCAGGTACTATTCCCTTTTGAATTTATCTTATCTTTCTGTTTGCTTCTATTCTCCCATGTCGTTCCTTTTCGAGGACAAAAAGTTTTGAGTTGGGGAGAGTGTAACGACCCGAAAATTTTACAATTTAAATAACGTAATTAACTAAAATTTTTATAAAAATAAACAATAAAATTTTGAAATGAAAATTTGATATTTGGAATACGTCTATTTTAACATAGCAAGTGGCAGATTTTTATCTGAAAACATGTATGTTTGTTCAGTTGTGAAATTTCAATTTAAAATTTAAATCAGTTAAATTAGATGAATATAAAATAATTTTGAAATCTGAATATTTTTACATGAGAAAAATGTAGACCATTTTCTGAGTGAGACGTCATATTTCATTTCGCCAAATTGGACTGCTATAGCTCCGTTTATCTTATTTTCAACGATTTAGCAGTATTTTGGCAGCGAATATCGAGTTTTGATAGAAGGATCGTGTTTAACGATAAATTTTCTATCGAGTTAGAAAAATGCCGATAAATATTGAAATAAAAATAACCGCAAGCGCACGACGTACAAAAGTTAGTACGTGGCGAGTACGGGTAGATCCGTAGTGAATTTTTAAGATTTAAATTTTTTTCTAATCAATCAAATTAGACCAAAGTGGAGAGAAGATTGTTAACTACAAATTGTAAACCAAATGAAGCTAAAACTAGAATAAAAGTGAGATTAAAGACTATGAGATTAGAGAACAATTCAGAGGCAAATCCACTCTCATATTTTTGTAAATCAACAAATAAGTAATTTATGATCTCTAGTTTTGATATTATGTGAAATAATTGTTGCATTTATCAAAAGTATGGTTTATTTGTGTTATTAATTAACATAACTTAAACCATCAAACTATAATGCAACAAATAAACCACTTATAAAATCTCATGAAAATAAAGTCAAAGCAAAAGCTATTTTAAGTATGATATATTTACTATTGTAACTAGTAATATAGATCATCAAATTTTGTTTTTACTTTCATTTCAAAATAAAAAACCAATTAGCAAATGATGATGTAAATTATGTTTATGTTGAATAAGAATAGCTCATTTGCAAAAGCAACATAAGCTATCAAACCCACTTGTATAAACTTACATCAAAATTCACTTTCATGAAGCACAAACAAAAGAGATCATAAATCATAAAAATGTTGAAATTACATAAAGTTAGAGAGCTTCATTACCTCTAAATTGAAGGGGTTTAGCTACTCATTTGTGTTATCATACCAACACATATAAATTTCAACATTAAAAGCAAAAGAAATAGAAACTAAACAAAGGAGGAAAATGAGATTAACTATTAATCTACTTGCATAAAAGAAATAAAACAAAGCTACACTACTTGCATGAATGTAAATCTAATCTACTAACAAAGGAAATAAGAGGGCATAGAAGTAAAAATGAGCATAAAAGTAAAGAGAAGCATGTAGAAAAGAGAAGGCTTAAGAAGCCATTTTTATTTAACTTTGATTTGTATTTACACCTTGCTAATTTCCTAAGTAAAAATGAGAGAATAGGAAGATCCTTTACATGTACATAAGAGGGCTATTTATACATGCATAAAACCCTAATTCAATTTTTAGGGTGCTTCCTAAAATGCCCTTTAGGAAGTGTAGCCACCAAGTAACCATTAGCCACTAATTAATCCATCATTTAATGTGCATGAAGCTTTAAACTCCACTTAGTTGTCCATTAGCTTCTAATTCTAGATTTAGGTAAGTGGGTGGAGTCCTCCATGATCATGAACTTGAATTATTTCCTCTTTCTTCCTTTGTATTCCCCTGTGCATGCATATATCTTCATGAATCCATCTTCCATATGCATCAAAATTTCCTATAAAAATCATAAAAATGTCCAAGTAAAAACTCTCAAATTGACACATGCATAAAAATGACCATTTTGCCCCTGAATGAAGATGAATATATGATTATTTGAAAATAATTGAATTTTGGTTTTAAACGTGTTAAAATGCCCAAATATGATATTTATTTAAATAAAAAGAGATAAAATATGGATGTAAATATATGCACATTTACGTGCACATCAAATACCCCCACACTTATCTTTTAATTTGTCCTCGAATAAAGGAGAACTAAGATAAATCCGTTTTCGTAGGGAGCACGATTGCATTGAGCGTATGCTACAAGCCGTTAAACCTCTGGGTGTCCCCGGTAGCACGAGTGTTGTCTCGTGAGGGTTTTCTGCGGATACTACCTACAAAATCCAAATGCAAAGTGAAATATTTACAAAATGCAAGATTGATTTACAATAGGATGAATGCAAGTTTTTGAAAATATTCACAAATGAAGGATTTACTTTCTAATTGACACGAATAAGTTAAATATAAATTTTGGTCATTATCAAGAAATTTAAGTCCTTTTACTTGTCAAAATTTTCAACAAAAGTTAAGTTATCATAACAAACAAACTATAGTTTGGCTAGTTGTTTCGGTTGATAACACAATGTAATTATGAAATGGATCCTTAGTTGATTATCAAAGTTTGTCAAAATGGTATTCTCATTTCTTTCAGTAACAAGTTACATCAAACAAGTAAAAATAGTGCTTAGATTTCAATTGCTTACTCTCTTTTATTTGAAAATTTTATTTATATTAACAATATTTACATATGCCTAACTCAGGTAAACTGAGGCCAGATATATTACCCGTGCATTGCCTTGCGGACTGATGTGAGAGGAATACAGAGCGTGGCGAGTGAACACCTATCGACTATAGGCATTATTAAAAAGAATTTTTATATACATACCCCTAACTCAGATAAAGGCTAGATAAACCGATCGTGCACTGCCTTTCAGGCTTATGTGAGAAGGGTACAAAGCATGGCGAGTGAACACACAAGTGTGAACACATGACTCTAGGTGTTAAAAATATATACATATATACAAAGTTATATATATATATATATTGTGTTTTTTTTCTATATTTTTTTTAGAAAGAGAGAATTTTGCAAAATCATCTTAGCACCATTTACTTAGAAGATAAAAATGTTATATTCTTTACTTTAAATTTACCACTTTTTTAAACAAAGATTTACAATTAGAATATACTTCATAATTAACACATATGAACCTTCCTATATACTAGTTAAACCATTGTTATTTGTAATCTAACTTCATTTTTATTTTTGTTAAGACAAATAAATTTTCAAAAATTTCAATTTATTAACCAAAACCTATACTTATCCCATAGTGTTTCTTCAAAAATAAATCAAAATGCTAAAAAAGAAAATGTTTTTGAGGTTTAGAAATTTTTAGATTTTTTTAGATAAAAGAAAATGAAAATTCATAAATGCCATGAAACTTAAAAAAATGAAAATGAGATCCCCCCCACACTTAATTTTTTACTATGTCCCCACAGTAAATGCACGATATAATGAGTGTAACGGGGAAAAATATGTACATATTTACAAACGAGGGTTAACATTCTTACTAGACGTAGCTTGGCTCATGAAGAATCATGAGCTCCTCCTCTTGGTTACTGGGCAATTCCAAGAAAGGTTTCAAACGATGACCGTTGACTTTGAAAATCGATCCATCCCTGGAGTTTTCTATTCTACGGCACCATGTGGAAAAACAGTTTGTACCACAAATGGTACGGTCCATCTTGATTTAAGTTTCCAAGGGAATAAATGAAATCTTGAGTCATATAAAAGAACTTTCTGGTTAGGCGAAAACGTTTTCCTTAGGATTTACTTGTCATGAAAAAATTTGGTTCTTTCTTTGTAAATTTTCTCGTTTTCATACGCATCATTCCTAAGTTCTTCTAGTTCGTTGAGTTGTAGTTTTCAGTTTTTGCCAGCTTTCTCAAGATCAAAGTTTAAGTTCTTTATTGCCCACAACGCTTTGTGTTCAATTTCAACGGGTAACTAGCAAGCTTTACCGTAAACTAAACGGAATGGGGATATCCCAAGGTTTGGTTTTAAAAGCAGTACGGTAAGCCCAAAGCGCGTCGGTCAATTTCTAAGACCAATCTTTCCATTTTTTTGACAGTTTTCTCCAAGATTTGTTTTATTTGATGATTTGAAACTTCAACTTGCCTACAAGTTTGAGGATGATATGGAGTGGATAACTTGTGGGTTATCAAGTATTTCTTCATTAATGTTTCAAAAGACCGATTGCAAAAATGGGTTCCGTTATCCTTGATTATTGTGCAAGGTGTGCCGAACCTCGAAAAGATGTTTTCTTTGAGAAATTTCACAACAATTCTATGGTCGTTGGTTTTGCAAGGAACGACTTCGACCCATTTTTAAAACGTAATCGACAACGAGAAGGATATACAAGTTTTCAAAAGAATTGGGAAAAGGTCCCATAAAGTCGATACCCCAAACATCAAAGATTTCGATCGTAAGAATGGGGTTTAGAGGCATCATATTTCATCGAGAAATTCGTCTAAGCATTTGACATCGACACAAGTTTTGCAAAATTTGAACGAGTCTTTGAAAAGAGAAGGACAATAGAAACCACACTGAAGCACCTTTTCCATAGTTTTTCGAGGATCGAAATGTCCACCGCACGTTGATCGTGGAAAAACGAAAGAACACTCCTGATTTCATTATCCAGAATGCAACGTCGAATGATTTGGTTGGGACAATATTTGAACAAGTATGGACCGTCCCAATAGAAATATTTCACTTGGGACATGAATTTGTATTTGTCCTGTTTGGACCAAGATGAGGGAGTTTCTTTAGTGATTAAGTAGTTCACTATATCAGCGTACCATGGATTGATAGAAATTGAAATAAGTTTTTCATCGGGGAAGTTTTCATTGATTGGCAAAGAAGATGGTGCGTTTGGAAGACGAGATAAGTGATCGGCTATGACATTATCAGATCCTTTTTTTCTTCGATTATAAGGTCGAATTCTTGAAGTAAAAGGATCCAACGAATCAAACGGTATTTAGCATCCTTTTTAGCAAAAAGGTATCGAAGAGCAGTATGGTCAGTGTAGACCGTGATGTGTGAACCTATCAAGTAAGGTCGAAACTTTTCGAGCGCAAAAACGACAGCTAGAAGCTCTTTTTCGGTTGTTGTGTAGTTGAGTTGAGCGTCGTTCAAAGTCATACTCGCGTAGTAAATGACATTATTGATTTTGTTGATGCATTGTCCTAAGACAGCACCAACCACAAAGTTAGAAGCGTCACACATTATTTCGAAAAGAAGATTCCAATTGGGTGCATAAATTATTGGAGTAGAAATGAGTTCCTTCTTAAGACGTTCGAAAGAAGAGATACAATCAGAGTTAAAATTGAAAGGAACGTCTTTTTCGAGGAGAGTCGTCGAAGGAGGGGCGATTTTGCTAAAGTCTTTCACAATTCGTCGGTAAAAGCCAGCATGTCCTAGAAATGATCGAATGTCCTTAACGGATTTGGGAATGGGTAGGTTTGCAATGACGGCGATTTTCGCTTTATCTACCCCAATGCCTTTATTTGAGATGATATGTCCAAGGACTATGCCTTGTTTGACCATAAAGTGGCATTATTCCCAATTCAAAGTCAAATGTTTTTCTTTGCATCGATTTAGAACCAACTCAAGATGATATAAACAATCGGAAAAAGAATCACCAAAGATAGAGAAATCGTCCATAAAACTTCTAGAAAGCGCTCAATCATGTCAAAAAAGATGCCAACCATGCATTGTTGGAAGGTAGCAGGAGCGTTACAAAGTCCGAATGGCATACGTCGATAAGAAAAGGTACCGAATGGACATGTGAAAGTCGTTTTCTCTTGATCTTCAGGAGTGATTGGAATTTGGTTATAACCGGAATAACCATCAAGGAAGCAGTAGAATTCGTGGTCGTCTAAACGTTCGAGCATTTGGTCGATAAATGGAAGAGGAAAGTGATCCTTACGTGTTGCAGCATTTAGTTTTCGATAGTCAATGCAAACACACCAACCCGTTTGAGTACGAGTTGGAATAAGTTTGTTTGAATCATTCTTGACAATGGTTAGCCCAGACTTTTTCGATACAACGTGAATCGGGCTAACCCATGAACTATCATTGATTGGGTAAATGCTTCCTTTGTCGAGAAGTTTAAGAATTTCATCACGCACCGCATCTTTCATTTTTGGATTAAGCCTTCGTTGCGCGTCACGAACAGGCTTGGCATCGTCGATTAAATGGATGCGATGTTGAATAAGAGCGGGACTAATTCCCTTAATAGCGGTAATCGACCATCCAATCGCTTCTCTGTTTTTCGATTGAATAGAAAGTAAGGAGGTTTCCTGATCAAGAGAGAGTTGCGGAAATTATGATGGGCAACATTTTGTTACCACCTAAGTATGCGTACTTAAGGTGATCGGGAAGTGATTTGAGGTCCAACTTCGGGAGTTTCTCGATTAAAGAATTGGGTTGAGATTCGGACTCAATCGGAAGCGATTCAAAGGGAAGAGTGTATTCAATTTCGTTGGGGATTTCGTGAAGCAATTTTTTGTATTCAGCTTCGTGTTCATCATTAAAGCCAAGTGTCTCGTTTTCAAAATTTTCGTGAATGGCACTAACTTCCAGTGTTTGGTCGCGAGGTTAATTTGATTGGCTTTCAAGATTGAAAATGTTGAGATCCAAAGTCATGTTTCCAAAAGAGATTTTCATTGAACTGTTACGACAATTGATTAAGGCATTTGAGGTGGCTAAGAATGGTCGGCCTAAAATCAATGGAATTTGACTCGCGGGATTTGTCACGGGTTGTGTTTCGAGAATGATAAAATCAACGGGGAATATGAACTACCCTACTCGAATGAGCACGTCCTCGATTTCTCCCACGAGCTTCTTAATGGAGCGATCGGCGAATTGAAGCGTAACTTTTGCGGGTTTGAGCTCACCTAAGCCTAATTGTTCGTAAACGGAGTATGGAATAGGGTTGACACTCGCACCTAAGTCTATCAAGCATTTATTAATCGTCTTGTCTCAAATTGTACACGAAATCATAGAGCAGCCAGGATCTTTATATTTGATGGGCATGGATTGGGACAAGACTTCACTCAAACTGGCGGCTAAGAAGACTTTTTTAGGCACTTGAGTGTGTCATTTTGGGTGCATAAGTCCTTAAGAAATTTCGCGTACGTGGGGACTTGCTGAACGATGTCAAGAAGCGAAATGTTAACTTTGACTTGTTTAAAAATTTCCAACATCTTTTCCATTTGGTCCGAGTGTTTCTTTGGTCGGAGACGATGTGGAAATGGAACATGATACTCGGTAGGCAGATCTACTCGAGTAGAAGAAGAATTTTGATCGGCATTCGATTCAACGTTTGGTTCCACATTCTATTCCGATTCATTTGAAGCGTCGAGAGAGGTTTTCGATAAATCATTTGGATTAACGACTTGATTATCGATTTGTTTACCGGAAAGTGGTTGTGATAGCATTCAATTAGGTGACGTTGCTATCTTGAACAACATGGGCTTGATTTGAATTTGCGTTTTGATTTATGGGATTTGGAAGGGGCTGGCTTGGAAATGTGGCTCGTTTGCATTCACTTATAGACGTAGCTAATTGACTAATTTGCATTTCGAGTTTTGCAATGGATTGGTTTGTGTTTTGCATATATGAGGTCAATAAATTTTGCAAATAGCTGTTTGATTGAAGGCTTTGAGTAGTTGCTTTAGCCAACATTACAAGAGTTTTCTCAAGTGATCTTAAACGTTTATCGTCATGGGGAGGATGAGCAAAATTTGGTTGAAAATTTGATTGTTGCGGTTGATTACGAGACGAACCCGCATAGTTTGGTTGAAAATGGTTGGGCTTAAAGAGAGGATTCGAAGCAGTATTCGAGAATGCTTGAAAATTGGGACGAACAGTATTCTTGTTGGGATTGTTTTGGTTCCAAGCAAAATTCGGATGATTTCTCCAACCAAGATTGTACGTTGGAGAAAACAGGTTGTTTTTGGTTTTATTGAAAGCGTTGATTTGTTCGATTGAATTCGGACACTGATCGACTATATGATTAGGATCGTTACATTTATAGCACATCGGTTGGAAAGCTTGGTTCATTTTATTCGATGAGGAAATGTTATCGAATTTTTTAATCATTGCATCGATCTTAGCTTCCAAAGCAAAAGAAGATCCTATCGAGTGTGCACTCGATCGTGAGTAAATTAATTTTTCGTTCGAAAGTTCCTATTGGGATGATTTTTCGACGAGGATTTCAAGAAATTGCCAAGCATCATCGTGATGTTGGGCAAGAAAGCTGCCTTGGCACATTGATTCGAGCATGGTTCCTGAGCTATTTTCGAGTCCATCGTATAAGATTTGCCAAATCGTCCATTTTTCGAAGTTATGGTGTGGACATTTTACCAAAAGCTCTTTGAATCTTTTGAAATATTTTCCGAATGGTTCCCCCTTGAATTGATGAAAATTACAATTTCGTTTTGGATTCTACTCGTTTTTTCCAAGGGATAGAATTCTTTTAAGAAAGCTTTTACGAATTCTTCCCAAGTTTTAATCGAGTTTGATGGTAAGCTGTACAACCATTTTTCAACGTAATACGTAAGAGCCAATGGGATTAATCGAAGTTTGATTCCGTCATCGGAAAGTTGTTGGAGTTTAATGGTTGCGCAAACTTGTTCGAATTTAGTCAAGAAAATGCATGGGTCATCGTGCTTAAAATTGCCAAATTTTGGAAGAGTGGAAATATGATTTGAGTGAATTTCGAAATGGTTACCCATAGGGGCGGGTAACGTGATGCAAGATGGAATAGAAACTCTATCGGGAAAGATTCTATCCATAAGAGTTCGAGGGGCGTTCTCGTTCACCATTTCGGGAGGATCGTCTATTTTAGTTAGACGGTTAGTTGTTGAGTCGCGAGTCCAATGATTTGTTGTTGTGTCACGAGTCCAAGTACTCATGCACAAGTGAAATTCAAGAAGAGAAAGAAGTTAGAAACGAGTTTAGAGAATGAAACAAGATTTGGAAAATGAAGTGAAAAATTGTTTTTGGTTTTTTTTAAAGGAAGAAAAATATTTACCAAGCGATTTTTTTTTTCAAAAGAGAAGTTCGATTTTTGTTTTGTTTAGTTTTTTTTGGCTTTTCAAATTTTATATGTTTTTTTTTTGTAATTTTTTTGTTTTTGAATTTTCAAATATTTACCAAAAGTATTTTTGTTTTGTGCTTTTTTTTTAGAAAATGGAGAATTGATTTTTATTTTTATTTTTTTGATTTTTCAATTTTTTTTTCTTTTTTGAAAAGATTTTATATTTTTTTTGGATTTTTGTTTTTGATTGAAAATTTTCAATTGAAAGTATAAAGGATTTTTTTTATTTTTGGTTAAAAACTAAGTGAAGTAAAATTTACAACAATTTTTTTGGATTTTGGATTTTTTTGTTTTTTTATATATGCATGAACTAATGCAACTAAATGAATGCAAAAGACTTAATTACAATTTTCTGCCCTTAGTAGCTCCTAACCCAAAATTGTATAATCACACTTTGTCTTAAATCAACAAAAATATTTCTCAGCCACGTAACGGGCAGGGGTTATCGGTGCACCATGAATCACCATAGCAATGCAACCGAAGGTTTAAGTTCCTTCAGAGGAACAACCACTATAATATTTACGAATCACCGTAATATTTAAAAATGGTTATTACTCTGCCGTAGCCTAGATACCAAGAAATAAAATTGTTCAATAAAAACAATTGTGAAGATACAATTAAGCCCCAGATGAGCTCGCGACACCCTTAAGTCGAATGTCTAACCTTTATTATTAGTCAAATTCTACGATGAAATGCATTTGTGGGCTAAGGAAAGGGTGATGAAATCCCTCACCTTATGTGAATTGGGGTATTGCCCTTAGAAAATAAAATAAGATGAGATGAATGCAAAACAAAAATTAAACGTGAATTTACAATGCAACTAAAATGAAGTTTGTTTTTGTTTTTGAATTTTTTATATATATAAATGCAAATGCAAACAACCAACAATGCACTTCAAATAAAAACAAAGGATGAAAACACGATACCAGAGCGTATAGATTATTAGCAATTTTTTTAAGCGGTAATTTTTTTATAAGCAAACAAAGCAAACCAAAGCGATTCTTCTTGATTTTCTGCTTTGGCAACTTGAAATGAAAAACAAGATATATACAGTTTTTTTATGGACTTAAAAAAATTTTAAAACAAAACAAAATAACATAAAACAAAATTCACAAAACAAATAAGCCTGGGCCAAACCCAATACCCACTATTAATTATAAGCATACGAGAATTAGGTAGTGTTTGGTTTGTTGTTTAGTTTTGAATTTTCGTCCATACAAAAATGCACATGACGCATGTATATTGTCGAAAACAACCAATTTAGAAAACGAAGTTAACAAACAAAATAAAAAACAACAATTTATTTATTTTCCGTGTTTTGGAAAATAAGACAAGCACGTGAAACAATCCATTCTTTCGTCGTCCCTCTATCCCCTTCATCCTCACATCCGTCTTTCTTTCATCCCCTCCGTTGTCTTTCCATTCGTCTCATATTTGACATACATTTGAAAACCAAAAACATAAAATTCATTTTTAAACCAAACACTACCTTTAACTTCCTTAAAAAAAATTAAATCAATCGCTCAGAATCAAAATGTTCTTTCCCCCCATACTTGAACATCAAAATAACACAAATCGATTTCCTCATTCAATCGCTTAGAATCAAAATCTATTTCCACAATCTTCCCAAAACTATAGTCGTTTTCCCCTAATCCAGAATTTTAATTTCTAGTTTCCATAAATCTGTGCTTGATGTCAACGGTGATTTGGGTTGTGGCAGTAGGCGATGTTGAGGGTGTCGACTGTGGTAAGGTAGGTCACGTGGGTTGTTCGATGAAGTGGAGCAGTGGAAATGATACTGGAGGAGGTTGGTTCGATGGAGAGGAGGGTGGTCGCGGTGAAGGGCGAGAAGTGGGGTTAAATTGGCGATTTATGTGGAGGTGGTTAGACTATGAATGAACAGGTGTTGTTAGTTGCAGATACAAGCAGCAGTAGGCAAGGTAGTTATGCCTGATAGAATGTCGTTGTGCTATTAGAAAGTGGTGATGATGTTGATAGGTTGTGCACTGTAGTGGCAATGGAGTTTTCAGGTCAGTTGTTTTGCAAGGCAAGTTTGATGGAAAGTTTGAGGAAGTATGGTATTTGATGAAATGCAGCTGGTAGATGGTATGTAGAAGTGATGGAGTATGTTTTTGGGAACTGTGGTGGAGAATTATCAGTGGTGGACCAGTGTTTGTGTATGTGATGAAAACAGTGAGCAGTGATTGATGGTTTGGGTGGGAGTTTTTGTATGGCAGAAGTATTTGGTGAAGAGGAGTTGCATAGTTGACAGTAAAGTGTGGAGTGATGTTTGTATGAGAGGGATGTGGAACTGTAGTGGCTATGTTGAAGTCTGGCAAGGGGATCTGACAGAGTGGGTTAGTTATGAAGGGGAAGTTGAAATGTGGTATGATTATTGGGCAGCAGAGTTGAAGTGAATTAAGGTGCTTGGTATAGTGGAGTGAAGTTGTTAAACTGGGTTGAAGTATGGACAGTGAGTCTTGTTGTTTGTTGCTGCACTGAGTCTTGTTGCATTGTAATGTGAAGGATGGTTGTTCTGGTGGAAGTAATGGCAGTGATTGAAATTGTTATGGGCAGAGGTGATTGAAATTGAAGTTTGACGAGTAATGAAATGTAGGAGACAAGTTGAAGTAGTTTGGATGGGCGTGGGAGGTGTCTGCAGTGACCAGGTAGTGGCAAGTAGGTTGAAGTGTTGTGAAATGGTGAAGAATGATGGATGTTGCAGTGCAATATGAAGTGAACTGTGCAGCGATATGAAAAGGAGGATGGATAGGCAATGTAGTTATGTAATTGTAACTGCAGTAGTGAATGAAGATAGAGTGACTGTGGTGCAATGATGAACTGGATAGAGGAGTGATGTAGGTGAAGTATGAAAATTTGTAAATGAAAATGCACAAATGAAGGTGAATGCAGTGACTGTCGTGAAGTTAGGTGAACAGTTGTGGTCTGCTGGTTGTATGGATGCTTGTATGTACAGTCAGGGAGGAATGTGGCAAGTGACAGAGGGGTGTTTATGGTGAAGTGAATGGTCTGGTATGATGGAGGCAGGAAGGATGAATTTGTATGTGTTATAGGAGAAGGAGGAGTTGAAAATATAGGAGGTGGACCTTTGAAGAGGAAGTGGGGGCAATTCAGGTGATCAACTTGTGTGCTGGTGTAACGACCCGTAAATTTAACCGGTTTTAATAACGTAATTAGTTGAAATTTTGTGAAATTTTAAACGATAAAATTTTGAAATAAAAATTTAATATTTGGAATACGTCTAGTTAAACATAGCAACTGGTAAATTTTCGTCCGAAAATATGAAAATTTATTTCGCGCGTAAATTCACTTCAATTTAATCAGTTAAAAAGAAATGAAAATAAAATGTTTTCGAAACCTAAATATTTTTACATAGAAAAATTCTAAACCATCTTCTGAGCAAGATGTCAGTTCGTCATTTTTCCAAATTCGGACGTCTATTGCTCCGTCGTTCTTATTTTCTGCAAAATAGCAGTATTCTGGTACCGATATCGATTTTTATCGGATGATCGTACCACTGATATCTGTATACCGTTTTGATCCCCTCGTTATGCTAATCACTACGGTGTATTCATTTATGTATCTAGAGGTCCGGTTCGCGACGGAAACGATGATACCATGCGTCGTATCAGTACCGAAATTAGTGACTTTTGATATTTCTTGCTTTTCAAAATTTGAACCGCTGTTCTCAACAATAAATTACCTTAATTATCCCACCATTTCGAATTTCAACTCTGATAGGTGTCTCTACCTTCTCATTTCCTATTCTCGTGATATTAAAATTAATACAAGTTGGTGACTTTACCCTTCATTTATTATGTACATGTTCCAAAACGTGCCTTTTCACTTTGTTTATTCATTTCCTTATTTTCTGCATTTGTATTTCTGACCTCACTTCTTTCTCCCTCCTCCTCTCTTCTCACCTTTTCTTCTGTAAATATACAGTAAGCTTTGTTTCATTCTTCCACCTTTTCTTATTTCTTTACTCCTTCCCTTTCTTTTTATTTCAGTTCTAATTATAAATGAGGATATAAAGTTGCAACCCAACCTTCTACCACCTGACGCCATTTGCTCCACTCTCCGCCTCCCTTCGACAAGCAGCAACCGCACCCAGACCCGCCAAAGCCTCGGCTGCCCAGACCCGTTTCCTCACACCACCACTCGCCTTCGCCAAGCATCACCACCCACACAGCAACTCTCCCCGCCTCGTTTCCATCCGCCTCCACGTTTTCCCATCGCTTCACAAATCTCCCACCACCGCCACCAAAGCTTCCGGGCCTCCGCCTCCTCCATCACTTTCCACGCCACTGACGTCATCCACCCCGCCACCTTCCACGCCCAACCTCCTCAGCACATTCCCACCTCTGCCTCTTCACGTTTCCCACTAGCCTCTGCCACTTTGCCTATCTCCATGTGTGCATGCAACCACCCGCTGACCTCCACCTCCGACCCAGTTTTACCTCCCGAGTGGCCGCATCCCCCTCTCATCTCTCCTCCCTCAGAGCTTCGCCGGTCCTCACCTCCTCTGCCTGCGCAGCCAACCCAAGCTTGAACCCTTCGCCCGCCTAGCTGAGTTCGCCCGCATCCCATGCTTGGCCACCCAACTCCTTGTCTCCGCCTCTGACCTAGTGCCGAGCAGCCAAGGCTTTGAATTTTTGTGAAATACCTGAACCATGCTTCTCTCTATAGAGGTATATATCTACCGTATATATTATTATTTATTTACAGTAAATGTTTGTGTTTTGTTGTATATTACATGTTAGTGTTATTTATACATGTTATTATATATACCTGTATTTGATATGTTGTATAAATGCGGTTGATATATGTGTTTAAAAAAAAAATTTTTACTTTAAAAGATATCTATATATAGATAGGCCAGATATGGTATTTTATTGTAAGTGTACTATATATAGTTTATTGGTATTCTAGTCTAAACCTGGCCTACACTTTACCTTTGTATCTTTTCTTAGCTGGCTTGGCTATTACAAGTTATTTATATAGTATGATATTTTCGTGTGTTCTGTTTTCAAGTATTATAAGTACGTTTTGTATATAATGTGCTGAGGATTTATAAATTATGTACTTGTATTATATTGGTTTTAAAGATTTGTTTTAAATATAATATATATATATATAGGTGTGTGTGTGTGTGTGTTGATTTAAATTTTTGGTGTCTTAAATTTACAAATGATTTTTCTTATGGAAGTACTTTCGGCCATATGTTTATGTAAAGTTGATTTTATAAAGAATGTTAAAAACGTAGATTTATATATATATTTTAATACGTGTTGAAATTAGAATATGATTTCGAATATATATACAATTTTATACGTTATATCTATATCAGTTCACTTATATCAATTACCTACACCGACCCCGTTCTAAGTTGTTACATCTAATTCTTTTATCAGCTTTGGTCGTTGAATTCGGGCCGAGGTTGCTTTGCTTCGATTCGTCATTTAAATTTCAGTGTCCATATCAGTGTGTATCCGTGTCATCTTCTGTATCTTCTAGCCTCGAAAGGTGAGCACTCACTCACGATTAACGTTCTTTTATTTATTAAATTTGATTTCAATTGAAACGACAATTGAAATATGCTGCTGTTAGTTAATTACACTGTTTTATATGCTATTACCTGTATCAGTTTACCTGTGACACCTGACACCATTATCTGTTAATTATTTATGCGATGATAATACAGTTTGGCTGATAATTGATTGATTGTTGATGTTTATATTGGACGTTAAACTGTTAATGTTAAATGATAAATAGTATGAAATTGAACTTGATATAGGATAATTAAATGTTAAATTTGATTAACTGACATTTGTATAATATGATCCCTTTAACTGTTGAATTTATTGACACGTAGGATTTGTTTAATTACATTTTGAACCACTGAATGTATGTTGTTAAATTGATGATATATGAAATTGTAAATAGATGACAAGTGAAACTGTAATGTAATAATTTTTAATCTACATGAAATGATAGTGTAGATTGTAGAAATCTTTATATCAATTCGTACAAATAACAATGCGAATTAATACGGTTATTTCGGGATTATTTGAATTGATTATTGGATCGATATTGGTTGTTGTTGTTGCTTGTTTATTTACTTTGACACCATCCCAGTTATCACACTGCAAGTTCCCTTTGATATGTTTTGATTTTGAATTGAATTGGAATCGGGTTGAAATGATAAATACCCAAATTGAACTTTGGCTTAGGATATAAAATTAAATAAAAACCCGATTGGTCAATAATTTGATTTGAGAATAAACGAAGATTTTATTTGAATAAAAATATGGTTTGAAATGAAGTTGAAATTTGAATTTTGATGAAAGGAAAATGGTAATATTTAATAATCTGAAACAAAAGATTAACAATGTAATCAATGAAAGAATGTTGTTTAATTTGAGAAATGATTGAATTAAGTTTGAAATGGTTTAATAATTAAGTTTGAAATTATAATTAAGTTTGAAATTATTAAACTTTGAAATTATTTAATAATTAAGTTTTGAACTATTTAATAATGAATTAGTAAATGATTAAATTGAATTGAAATTCTTTAATAAGAAAAATTGAACTTTTGAATAAGTGAATTTTACTTCGTAAAGAATTGAAATTGAGTTTCTTTATTAATTAAGTTTTGGAAAATTATTTAAGGAAGTAAATAAGTGAAATTGGATTTCTTTAACAAAAAATGAAATGTGATGTTTTTGGAATTAATGTAAGACTTGTAATTGGAGAATTGATTTGACGAATTTAGTTTAATTCAAAATTGTAAGTTTTGTTTTAATGAAGTTGAACTTAAGAAATTGATTTAATGAATTGGAAATTGAATATAATTGATTCGAATAATAAATTTACTTAATGAATATTGAATAAAATCGATAAATGAATGTAATTGATTTGAATGTTAAAACTAAATTGATTTAAATGATTCCGAAATGAAACTTTTGTACGAACTTGAATCAATATTTGAATTGTTTTAAATAGAAATTGAAATTTAATTATAAGATTTTGAAACGGAAAATTGGAAGTTTTGAAACGAAAATTTGGAAATTGTTTTAGAAAGACAAATGAAATGTTGATTACGAATTCTATTTGAAATTGAAATTGATTTGGTTTTAGATATATATAAACGACCAATCGGTGTAATAATTACGAAAGTTATTAAAGAGACCGGGATCGGTAATGGATATACTCTCTATCTGAACCGAAACCACTTTAATAACTATACGCGGAGTGTTGATCCAGAACGAAGTGGATGGTTTTGATGAACGCGTTGACTGAAGAAAGAGAACGATTTTGGATGACCCTTGACATGACTAAAACAGGAGCCGCGCCGGGCCATTGAGGATCGCCATCTCTAGCGGACACACTTCTTCGATACCATATCTATTACTTTTGTGATTCGATTTGGGTGCACCCCTCGATTTGGGAGTGTTGTTTCGCGGTGTTGGGGTAGTAGCTGCTATGCCCAACATCAGTCCGGATCAGGCAACTACTAGTATCCTAGTTGGTATCGCCTCATGTACCTTGTCATACTGTTTATCCTATTCGCGACCACTACGATTTTGATTTGTACCTTTAGTATATGGATTGCCCTCTGGTGACTTCCGGTTTTGGGGAAACTACGGTCATGTATATGCTTTTGGGAATAAACAGGTTAAGAGGTGTATGGGCCCTGCTTAACCCTACTTTGATATCTTTATATTACTGATAGACATTATCTACTTAGCGTACATTACTACCTAGTAGATAGTTTAACGGATCCTTAAAGGATGGTTATTCCAAACATCCTTTGAGTTACTTGTATTTCAATTGCTATTTCACTTGAGTTGGATTTATTAATATAAGAATGTTAATCCTGACTCGAGTGTCTTGTGTTTTTGCTTTACGCTCGGGTCAGACTGAGTGTACCAGTATTCGAGACTCATCTTTGGAGTTGGAGCTTTGCTTGAAGATCCAGCCATCTATTCTGCTTTCAGTATTCGATGATTCCAGTGATGTATTCTGATTTGTATCTGATGTATCGTATTACTCTTCTGTTGTAAACTCTGATGTATTTTTATATATTCATATAGTAGCTTCATGAACTACTATCTCTTTTATTTCCGCTGCATTTATTACTCTGTGTCTGTGATCTATGATTATATCTATTTACTGTATATGTTCAGTTTTGCCAAATTTAAATTAACAACGCGGTATTTTGAGCAATTCAACTCCGGCATGAGTGTCTACCTATACACTTATAATGGACGCGAAACTACGGTCATGTATATGCTTTTGGGAATAAACAGGTTAAGAGGTGTATGGGCCCTGCTTAACCCTACTTTGATATCTTTATATTACTGATAGACATTATCTACTTAGCGTGCATTACTACCTAGTAGATAGTTTAACGGATCCTTAAAGGATGGTTATTCCAAACATCCTTTGAGTTACTTGTATTTCAATTGCTATTTCACTTGAGTTGGATTTATTAATATAAGAATGTTAATCCTGACTCGAGTGTCTTGTGTTTTTGCTTTACGCTCGGGTCAGACTGAGTGTACCAGTATTCGAGACTCATCTTTGGAGTTGGAGCTTTGCTTGAAGATCCAGCCATCTATTCTGCTTTCAGTATTCGATGATTCCAGTGATGTATTCTGATTTGTATCTGATGTATCGTATTACTCTTCTGTTGTAAACTCTGATGTATTTTTATATATTCATATAGTAGCTTCATGAACTACTATCTCTTTTATTTCCGCTGCATTTATTACTCTGTGTCTGTGATCTGTGATTATATCTATTTACTGTATATGTTCAGTTTTGCCAAATTTAAATTAACAACGCGGTATTTTGAGCAATTCAACTCCGGCATGAGTGTCTACCTATACACTTATAATGGACGCGAATGGTCCAAAATATCGGGTCGTTACAGTTGGTATCAGAGCTTTGGTAGCTCTAGGCAAAACTTAACATATAGGGTAAATGTATTTACGGAATCACTCTCATTCGAGTTCAATCTCTTCCTTTGACTCAATTCCTTTGAATTTTGGAACGTTCCCCTCGGTTTCGAAATTCATTCGTGTCCCTCACTATTCGTCTTCGTTCAAATTCTGGAGCACCCCATAACTCCATTTTGAACGATATCTATAATAGATCGGCGGTCTCGCCAAACGTCAAATGATTTATAAAGGGTGAAATTCCTTTATAATAGGCATCGATTTACCGGAGATTTCTGTATCCTCGGTTTACGAAGCTATCTATTCCCTGTTATACCTGAATTCCATCTCTTGAGATCGAGTGTTGATTTACCTCGGAATTCAGCATCGGTCTTATTCTTGAAGTCACGGTCGACCCGGTTATGGTTGCCCGCGATTTATACAAACTTATCAATCTTCCTATTTTGTTATTTAATCATCATATCTTTGTTTCGAACTTATCTTCGAATCAAAATTCTCTTTGGTTTGAGTCCATCAAATTTGAAACCCTATCCTTATTTTGAAAAATTCATTCCTGTATCATCAAGCAAAGAAATGTATTTGTAAACTAATATATAAATGTTTTAATATATGCTGTGTTGTTTGAGTTGTTGATGTTGATTTGGGTTTCCGATCGATACGTCTGATCAACGCTATCGATAGGATTTCCAAAACACTTGAACAGAGCAAACTGACACAATATTATTTTCAAATTTGGAAAATGAAATAAATTTGTTTGATTATCTTGTGAAATAATAAGTAAAATTTTCTGGAATTTAATAGGTTAATTAAATTGTTTGTTTGAAATGATAATATTTGATTATCATTTATTGTTCTAAATAAATTTATAAATACGGTTTATAAATTGATTTGGAATTTGAAATGAATTTAATTCAGAAATTTGAGAATTTAGTTTCCAGTGATTTCGAACTTTAGTTTTAAAATTTTAAAAGTATAGAGTATTTAAAGTATTTTCGAATAGAATCGTTTCAAAGAATTTTAAAATGTTGAAATCAGTGCTCTTCTCTTTGTCGCTGGAAAATAATTTCGGTGATGGCGGCCGCATCATCGACATTCATTTTCGAGTTTCGAAGTGGAGATACTATTCTGTAGCTTTGCTACGGTTTTGTTTTGAAAATATTTTGATTTGAATTTCTTCAGTATAATTGGATTCACATATATATATGTATCTTATTTTAGAACTTAATTTGATTTGATACAAATATATTATATATATCTCTAAATTGTTTAAAGTTAATCGGAAATCTAATTCTTAAATTTTGTTAAAAGATGATTTTAATTATAAATAAAACCAAAATTTAGAATAAATATTTAAACTTGAATAATTGAATTGGGAAAATTTTATTTGTATATTGTTCAACTGCATTCTAATACAACTTACCTAAATCATTCAGAAGTTGAATATGTGATTGGATAATATATAAGATAAATTGAATTTATAAATAAAATTTGAGTGTTTATAATAAATGTTATACACTAAATTTTGATTATAAAGATGTTAATAGAGCTAGATAAGATAATAAGTAAATTCAGTTAATAATGAAATAAATTTGTTTTGAAAGAATTAATAAATTGAAAGTTGATCAACATATGAAAATACCTTGAATTTAAAAGAAATTAATAGATGTAAATTAATTTAAAGCGAAACTTTTAAGTTTTAAATTAATGGGTTAAATATATGTAATAGGATATATTTAACGAAACAAATTTAATTGTAATTTGGAATAAAGAAAATTTTAAATTGCTGAAAAAAAAATATGATTATAATAAAAGACTATTCAAGCCTAGGGTTTTAGAAATTTTAAATTGAAAGGATGGGATAATAAGATAATGAATAGTTGAGATTGATTTTAGGAAAATCAAATGGATTAAATCAATTATTGAATATCAATTAATTTAAATTTGAATTTATATGGTTTAAATTAATTGTTATTTTTCAAATCTGTTTTCTTTCTGGTTGTTTCTATTCTCCTACCTCGTTCCTTTTCGGGGACGAAAAGTTTTGAGTGGGGGAGAATGTAACGACCCGTAAATTTAACCGGTTTTAATAACGTAATTAGTTTAAATTTTGTGAAATTTTAAACGATAAAATTTTGAAATAAAAATTTAATATTTGGAATACGTCTAGTTAAACATAGCAACTGGTAAATTTTCGTCCGAAAATATGAAAATTTATTTCGCGCGTAAATTCACTTCAATTTAATCAGTTAAAAAGAAATGAAAATAAAATGTTTTCGAAACCTAAATATTTTTACATAGAAAAATTCTAAACCATCTTCTGAGCAAGATGTCAGTTCGTCATTTTTCCAAATTCGGACGTCTATTGCTCCGTCGTTCTTATTTTCTGCAAAATAGCAGTATTCTGGTACCGATATCGATTTTTATCGGATGATCGTACCACTGATATCTGTATACCGTTTTGATCCCCTCGTTATGCTAATCACTACGGTGTATTCATTTATGTATCTAAAGGTCCGGTTCGCGACGGAAACGATGATACCATGCGTCGTATCAGTACCGAAATTAGTGACTTTTGATATTTCTTGCTTTTCAAAATTTGAACCGCTGTTCTCAACAATAAATTACCTTAATTATCCCACCATTTCGAATTTCAACTCTGATAGGTGTCTCTACCTTCTCATTTCCTATTCTCGTGATATTAAAATTAATACAAGTTGGTGACTTTACCCTTCATTTATTATGTACATGTTCCAAAACGTGCCTTTTCACTTTGTTTATTCATTTCCTTATTTTCTGCATTTGTATTTCTGACCTCACTTCTTTCTCCCTCCTCCTCTCTTCTCACCTTTTCTTCTGTAAATATACAGTAAGCTTTGTTTCATTCTTCCACCTTTTCTTATTTCTTTACTCCTTCCCTTTCTTTTTATTTCAGTTCTAATTATAAATGAGGATATAAAGTTGCAACCCAACCTTCTACCACCTGACGCCATTTGCTCCACTCTCCACCTCCCTTCGACAAGCAGCAACCGCACCCAGACCCGCCAAAGCCTCGGCTGCCCTGACCCGTTTCCTCACACCACCACTCGCCTTCGCCAAGCATCACCACCCACACAGCAACTCTCCCCGCCTCGTTTCCATCCGCCTCCACGTTTTCCCATCGCTTCACAAATCTCCCACCACCGCCACCAAAGCTTCCGGGCCTCCGCCTCCTCCATCACTTTCCACGCCACTGACGTCATCCACCCCGCCACCTTCCACGCCCAACCTCCTCAGCACATTCCCACCTCTGCCTCTTCACGTTTCCCACTAGCCTCTGCCACTTTGCCTATCTCCATGTGTGCATGCAACCACCCGCTGACCTCCACCTCCGACCCAGTTTTACCTCCCGAGTGGCCGCATCCCCCTCTCATCTCTCCTCCCTCAGAGCTTCGCCGGTCCTCACCTCCTCTGCCTGCGCAGCCAACCCAAGCTTGAACCCTTCGCCCGCCTAGCTGAGTTCGCCCGCATCCCATGCTTGGCCACCCAACTCCTTGTCTCCGCCTCTGACCTAGTGCCGAGCAGCCAAGGCTTTGAATTTTTGTGAAATACCTGAACCATGCTTCTCTCTATAGAGGTATATATCTACCGTATATATTATTATTTATTTACAGTAAATGTTTGTGTTTTGTTGTATATTACATGTTAGTGTTATTTATACATGTTATTATATATACCTGTATTTGATATGTTGTATAAATGCGGTTGATATATGTGTTTAAAAAAAAAATTTTACTTTAAAAGATATCTATATATAGATAGGCCAGATATGGTATTTTATTGTAAGTGTACTATATATAGTTTATTGGTATTCTAGTCTAAACCTGGCCTACACTTTACCTTTGTATCTTTTCTTAGCTGGCTTGGCTATTACAAGTTATTTATATAGTATGATATTTTCGTGTGTTCTGTTTTCAAGTATTATAAGTACGTTTTGTATATAATGTGCTGAGGATTTATAAATTATGTACTTGTATTATATTGGTTTTAAAGATTTGTTTTAAATATAATATATATATATATATATATAGGTGTGTGTGTGTGTTGATTTAAATTTTTGGTGTCTTAAATTTACAAATGATTTTTCTTATGGAAGTACTTTCGGCCATATGTTTATGTAAAGTTGATTTTATAAAGAATGTTAAAAACATAGATTTATATATATATTTTAATACGTGTTGAAATTAGAATATGATTTCGAATATATATACAATTTTATACGTTATATCTATATCAGTTCACTTATATCAATTACCTACACCGACCCCGTTCTAAGTTGTTACATCTAATTCTTTTATCAGCTTTGGTCGTTGAATTCGGGCCGAGGTTGCTTTGCTTCGATTCGTCATTTAAATTTCAGTGTCCATATCAGTGTGTATCCGTGTCATCTTCTGTATCTTCTAGCCTCGAAAGGTGAGCACTCACTCACGATTAACGTTCTTTTATTTATTAAATTTGATTTCAATTGAAACGACAATTGAAATATGCTGCTGTTAGTTAATTACACTGTTTTATATGCTATTACCTGTATCAGTTTACCTGTGACACCTGACACCATTATCTGTTAATTATTTATGCGATGATAATACAGTTTGGCTGATAATTGATTGATTGTTGATGTTTATATTGGACGTTAAACTGTTAATGTTAAATGATAAATAGTATGAAATTGAACTTGATATAGGATAATTAAATGTTAAATTTGATTAACTGACATTTGTATAATATGATCCCTTTAACTGTTGAATTTATTGACACGTAGGATTTGTTTAATTACATTTTGAACCACTGAATGTATGTTGTTAAATTGATGATATATGAAATTGTAAATAGATGACAAGTGAAACTGTAATGTAATAATCTTTAATCTACATGAAATGATAGTGTAGATTCTAGAAATAATTATATCAATTCGTACAAATAACAATGCGAATTAATACGGTTATTTCGGGATTATTTGAATTGATTATTGGATCGATATTGGTTGTTGTTGTTGCTTGTTTATTTACTTTGACACCATCCCAGTTATCACACTGCAAGTTCCCTTTGATATGTTTTGATTTTGAATTGAATTGGAATCGGGTTGAAATGATAAATACCCAAATTGAACTTTGGCTTAGGATATAAAATTAAATAAAAACCCGATTGGTCAATAATTTGATTTGAGAATAAACGAAGATTTTATTTGAATAAAAATATGGTTTGAAATGAAGTTGAAATTTGAATTTTGATGAAAGGAAAATGGTAATATTTAATAATCTGAAACAAAAGATTAACAATGTAATCAATGAAAGAATGTTGTTTAATTTGAGAAATGATTGAATTAAGTTTGAAATGGTTTAATAATTAAGTTTGAAATTATAATTAAGTTTGAAATTATTAAACTTTGAAACTATTTAATAATTAAGTTTTGAACTATTTAATAATGAATTATTAAATGATTAAATTGAATTGAAATTCTTTAATAAGAAAAATTGAACTTTTGAATAAGTGAATTTTACTTCGTAAAGAATTGAAATTGAGTTTCTTTATTAATTAAGTTTTGGAAAATTATTTAAGGAAGTAAATAAGTGAAATTGGATTTCTTTAACAAAAAATGAAATGTGATGTTTTTGGAATTAATGTAAGACTTGTAATTGGAGAATTGATTTGACGAATTTAGTTTAATTCAAAATTGTAAGTTTTGTTTTAATGAAGTTGAACTTAAGAAATTGATTTAATGAATTGGAAATTGAATATAATTGATTCGAATAATAAATTTACTTAATGAATATTGAATAAAATCGATAAATGAATGTAAATTGATTTGAATGTTAAAACTAAATTGATTTAAATGATTCCGAAATGAAACTTTTGTACGAACTTGAATCAATATTTGAATTGTTTTAAATAGAAATTGAAATTTAATTATAAGATTTTGAAACGGAAAATTGGAAGTTTTGAAATGAAAATTTGGAAATTGTTTTAGAAAGACAAATGAAATGTTGATTACGAATTCTATTTGAAATTGAAATTGATTTGGTTTTAGATATATATAAACGACCAATCGGTGTAATAATTACGAAAGTTATTAAAGAGACCGGGATCGGTAATGGATATACTCTCTATCTGAACCGAAACCACTTTAATAACTATACGCGGAGTGTTGATCCAGAACGAAGTGGATGGTTTTGATGAACGCGTTGACTGAAGAAAGAGAACGATTTTGGATGACCCTTGACATGACTAAAATAGGAGCCGCGCCGGGCCATTGAGGATCGCCATCTCTAGCGGACACACTTCTTCGATACCATATCTATTACTTTTGTGATTCGATTTGGGTGCACCCCTCGATTTGGGAGTGTTGTTTCACGGTGTTGGGGTAGTAGCTGCTATGCCCAACATCAGTCCGGATCAGGCAACTACTAGTATCCTAGTTGGTATCGCCTCATGTACCTTGTCATACTGTTTATCCTATTCGCGACCACTACGATTTTGATTTGTACCTTTAGTATATGGATTGCCCTCTGGTGACTTCCGGTTTTGGGGAAACTACGGTCATGTATATGCTTTTGGGAATAAACAGGTTAAGAGGTGTATGGGCCCTGCTTAACCCTACTTTGATATCTTTATATTACTGATAGACATTATCTACTTAGCGTACATTACTACCTAGTAGATAGTTTAACGGATCCTTAAAGGATGGTTATTCCAAACATCCTTTGAGTTACTTGTATTTCAATTGCTATTTCACTTGAGTTGGATTTATTAATATAAGAATGTTAATCCTGACTCGAGTGTCTTGTGTTTTTGCTTTACGCTCGGGTCAGACTGAGTGTACCAGTATTCGAGACTCATCTTTGGAGTTGGAGCTTTGCTTGAAGATCCAGCCATCTATTCTGCTTTCAGTATTCGATGATTCCAGTGATGTATTCTGATTTGTATCTGATGTATCGTATTACTCTTCTGTTGTAAACTCTGATGTATTTTTATATATTCATATAGTAGCTTCATGAACTACTATCTCTTTTATTTCCGCTGCATTTATTACTCTGTGTCTGTGATCTGTGATTATATCTATTTACTGTATATGTTCAGTTTTGCCAAATTTAAATTAACAACGCGGTATTTTGAGCAATTCAACTCCGGCATGAGTGTCTACCTATACACTTATAATGGACGCGAATGGTCCAAAATATCGGGTCGTTACAGCTGGTGATGACTGGTTGAGCAGTGATGGAAGTATGTGGTAGGGAAGTGCACAGGAATGTTGTGTGCAAAACAGTTTGAAAATGTGCAGTTTGTGGAAGTTTGTGGTTGTGGGAAGTATTGTAGTTGATGACAGAATGTGATGGGTAGGAAATGTTGCAGTGGATATGCTACTGTGTGAAAGGGGAAGGGATTGATAGAAAGTTATCAAAGGGGAGATGGCAGAGAATATGTGCACAGATAAATTGAAATGTAAAATTTCTTGTAATTGTAATGCAAAACAAAAAAAAATTGAAATGAAATATTTTTTTTTCTTTTTCAAATTGAAGTGTGTATTTTTTTAAAATAATGAAAATGCAAATGGAAAAGGAAAACTAGAAAACAACACACACAAAACCAAAATGCAATCAAAAATCACAAGAACACACAATTTTTTTTTAAAATGCAACACACACAAAATAAAAATCACACAAAAATCAAACAAACTAATAATTCGAAGAATAGAAAATCAAAATCAAAACAAATTCCTCGGCAACGGCGCCAAAAAATTGTTTAACGACAAATTTTCTATCGAGTTTGAAAGATGCCGGTAAATTTTGAAATAAAATTAACCGAAATCACATGGCGTACAAAAGTTAGTACGTGGCAAGTACGGGTCGATTCACAGGTAATATTTAAGATTTTAATAATTTTCTAATTAATCAAATTAGACCAAAGTGGAGAAAAGATTGTTAACTACAAATTGCAAACAAAATGAAGCTAAAATTAGAATAAAAGTGAGATTAAAAACTATGAGATTAGAGAACAATTTAGAGGCAAATCTACTCTCATATTTTTGTAAATCAACAAACAAGTAATTTATGATCCATAGTTTTGATATTAAGTGAAATAATTGTTGCATTTATCATAAGTATGGTTTATTTGTGTTATTAATTAACATAACTTAAACCATCAAATTGTAATGAAACAAATAAACCACTTATAAAATCTCATGAAAATGAAGTCAAAGCAAAAGCTATTTTAAGTATGATCTATTTACTATTGTAACTAGTAATATAAATAATCAAATTTTGTTTTTACTTTCATTTAAAAATCAAAAATCAATTAGCAAATGATGATGTAAATTGTGTTTATGTTGAATAAGAATAGCTTATTTGCAAAAGCAACATAAGCTATCAAACCCACTTGTATAAAATTACATCAAAATTCACTTTCATGAAGCACAAACAAAAGAAAACATAAATCATAAAAATGTTGAAATTACATAAAGTTAGAGAGCTTCATTACCCCTAAATTGAAGGGTTTTAGCTACTCATTTGTGTTATCATATCAATACTTGTAAATTTCAATATTAAAAGCAAAAGAAATAGAAACTAAACAAAAGAGGAAAATGAGATTAACTATTAAGCTACTTGCATAAATGAAATAAAACAAAACTACACTACTTGCATGCATGTAAATCTAATCTACTAACAAAGGAAAGAAGAGAGCATAGAAGTAAAAATGAGCATAAAAGTAAAGAGAAGCATGTAGAAAAGAGAAGGCTTAGGAAGCCATTTTTATTTCACTTTGATTTATGTTTACAACTTTCTAATTTCCTAAGTAAAAATGAGAGAGTAGGAAGGTCCTTTACATGTACATAAGAGGGCTATTTATACATGCATAAAACCCTAATTCAATTTTAAGGGTGCTTACTAAAATCCCCTTTAGGAAGTGTGGCCACCAAGTTACCATTAGCCACTAATTAATAGATCATTTAATATGCATGAAGCTTTAAACTCCACTTAGTTGTCCATTAGCTTCTAATTGTAGATTTAGGTAAGTGGGTGGAATCCTCCATGATCATGAACTTGAATTATTTCCTCTTTATTCCTTTGTATTCCCTTGTGCATGCATATATCTTCATGAATCCCTTTTCCATATGCATCAAAATTTCCTATAAAAATCATAAAAAATGTCCAAGTAAAAACTCTCAAATTGACACATGCACAAAAATGACCATTTTGCCCCTGAATGAAGATGAATATATGATTATTTGAAAATAATTGAATTTTGGTTTTAAACGTGTTAAAATGCCCAAATATGATATTTATTTAAATAAAAAGAGATAAAATATGGATTTAAATATATGCACATTTATGTGCACATCAGATCGTGTCGCTCATATATGTGTACCATCTTGTTTGTCTCATCGCGCTGATCTCCGTAGTATATTCATTTATGAATTTCGGCATCCGGTACACGGTGAAATCTGCAAAACGTTTAGTCGTATCGGTACCCATTTTGAACCTTTTGGGCTTTCTTTGTCCTTTCAATTATCCACCGTGTAAAACCTAATAGCCATTTGCTATTATAATTTCTGAATTCAACACCTGGCCTTTGCTATTCCATGGTTTTGATATATATTCTTGGTCGTACTTTCACTTTCATTCTCTCCACTCCTATTTGTTCCCTTCACCTTCCTTTTGTTTCTGTGCTTGCTCCATTACTAAAAATATATATTAATAAGGTAAGCATTCTTTAATCTTATATAAGCTTATATATATATATTTGTTTCTGAAACCTTCTTGCTCGTTTCTACTTCCCCACCGAAACACGCACCCTACCATCAGCACTCCACCTCCTTGCACCGACCGCCTTCCTCTAGCATAGCCACTGCCTCACCCATTGAACCGCCACCGCCTTGAACACGCAACAACGCCCTCCATCATTGTAAACACCACCCAACCTCATTTCCCCTGACAGCCGAGCACCATAGCAGCTTCCTCCGCCTAACCACAGCCCTCCTCACGTAACCGAGCCCCACTTCCTCCATGCCAACCTCCGCCTTCTCATCTCCCATTGCAAATTTCCGCCACCCACACCCATCATGCTGAACCCACTCCTTGATCGCACCCAACATCTTTCCCTTGACTCAGCTTTAGGCTAACCCTTCCCACAACGCCACATTCCCCTCCAACAGCCAAGCCCTCGGTCTTCCTCCGAGTAGTCGTTATCTCCCAATCCGAAACCCTATCAGACCCACTACAACCCTGTTGCTCCACCACACACCACGGCTGCCTCTCCACCTGGCCGCGACAACCCACTTCCCTCTGCCTTGCCGCGACACTCAGCACCACCCCACCTTTCCACGCTCACTCCCCTGGCCGATCAACCAAGCAGCCTTCTCTTCCTTTTCATATATATATATAATATATATATATATATATATATATTGTTTCTCATCGAATTCGTTTTCTTTGCTTGCCGATGTCCTATCCACAGTCGTAGCAGTTTTTGAGTGTTTGTTTGAGAGCATGCGTGTCCACATAGTCGCTTGCTTAGTCGTGTGCATATCTCTGTCTATTGCTTCTCATTCTCGTTGTTTCTCTCACCTCGAAAGGTGAGCGATCACTCACGATTGACTTTCCTATGTTTAGTAAATTTATTTTGCATGAAATGATGATTGAAATATGTTGTTAAATTTAAATTGGTTAGTGATTTGATCGTCGAATATGATATGTTAATATTTAAAATTGTTTACCTATGTTAATTGACATATGACACTAATTGACATGTAAATATATTATATTTGGATTGTTAATTATGATATATGCTTGTCATTGATATGTATGCCATTTTATGTTATTATTCTACTATTCTCACACTGCAAGTTCCCTGTTAGTTTAGGAAATCCCTATGGGTTGAAATGATACATACTCGAATTATCTTACAGATTAGGGAAAATTGTTATAGGTTGAAATGATAAACCCAAGCGATTTTATTGATTTTTGAAATTTTGGGATTGTGGGTTGACATGATATATACCCGTAAAATTTAAATTATTGTGGATTGAAATGATAAATATCCGTATCACTTGACCATAGGATAGAAAACTATATACAGATACCGTTGGTCTATTTTTAAATGATTTTCAAATTTTTGAGAAAAGAAAAATATATGTGTTTTGAATTTAAAATATAGTATAAAGATTTTATCTTAATATGTGTGTAAATTTTAGATTTTTAAATTATACATTTAGAAATTTTAAATTTATAAGTTAAGTTTTGAAAAAATGTAAATTTTAAGATTTTACTTATAATTGTATTACTTTTAAATATATAAAATAAGGTATAAATTAAAATAAATTTAATAATAAGATTTGATTTAATAAAATTTAATATAATAAAGTGTAATTTAATAAAATTTTATTTAACTAAAATATAAATATATATATAACATGTCTAAATATTTATTTGAATTTATATTAATATTTTGAAAAAGATTTTTGTAATAACTTAAATAAATAAAAGTTGGAAAGATTAATTAAAGTTGATTTGTAATTTAATTTGTTAAGAATTGAATTTTAATAGGAATTGACTTAAACTTATAGATTTTAAAATTTTAAAAGATATGATTTTATAACTTGATAACTTGATTTTGATTAAAGGTGATTAAGTGAATATTTTCATAATTAAATAAATTGATGTCGAATATTTAATTTTGATTTAATTTGTGATTTGAGATTTTATTTAAATGTTTATAAAAGTGATTTTATAAAATGCCCACGGTGTGTAATAAGCGTTTGGTTATTAATGAGACCAGGATTGGATATTGTCATACTCTCTGCCAATACCGAAAACCACTTTAACAACTGTGCACGTGGTGGAGAATCCAGAATGAAGTAGGATGGTTTGGCGAACGATTCTGTATGAGGTATGAACGCAGCCCTGACCCCTCGGGTCAGCTTGATATGACTAAAACTGGAGCCACGTCAGGCCAAGTGGAGTCGCTCCTCCGATCGAGCATGCTTCTTCGAAACCATATCTATTACTTTTGTGATTGGATTTTCGTGTGCACACCTTTGATTATGGGAGTGTGTCTCGAGGTGGGTGGTAGTAGCTGCTATGAGTTACCACCAGTCCGGGAGTGCAAAACGGTAGTATCCTACTCTGGGCATTGCCTCGCATGCCTTGTCACATGCCTTATCACGCCCTCTACGAGTTTGGTTTGTACCATACCTATGGAGTGCTCCCTGAGTATCCCACTGGTTTGGTGGGGCTTACAGTATCTATATAGACTATGATATTTATATAAAAATGTGTTAAGGGGGATATAGGTAACGCCTTAACGCTATTTTAATAGTTTACTTTATTGTAGATATTATCTATGTTGCGTATTGTATTATGTATGTAGATAGTTTCATGAATCCTTAAAGGATGGAATCCCAAACATCCTTTAAGTTATATTACATTTCATTTGGACATTTCACTGGAGTTGATTTACTTGCATAAGAATGTTAATCCTGACTCGAGTGTTTTGTGTTTTGTGTTTTGCTTTATGCTCGGGTCAGCCTAAGTGTCATAGCATTTGAGACTCACCTTTGGAGCTTGGAGCTTTGCTTAAAGATCTATCTTTATATATTCAGCTTTCAGTTATTTCAGTTATTTCCAGTTATTTATGTTCAGACTTATCATTTGCTAATGTATTAGAGACTTCTTTATATTTGGGATTTCTGTTTTATTTTGTTTTAGACTCTGATGTTCAGTAGTAGCTTCATGAACTACTATTTATCTATTCCGCTGCTTATTATTGTAAAACTCTATGTCTGTGATTCTATAATTGATTTATTTACTGTATATGCTAAGTTTTGCAAAATATAAATAACAATCTGTTGTTTTGAGCAATTCAAATCTGACATGTCTGGATTATTGTCGATTTGAATAGTTCGAAATGGCGGGTCGTTACAAGATTTATCTCATCCAAATATTCTAAGAGTTATCTTAGTATGTACAGGTAGTAAGACATAACTAACAGAGGTAGGGGAGTAGGTAGCAATACGACTACAAGTGGTTTAACCTTAAATCCTAGAGGAGTTCAGATTTTCAAAGAGGCAACACTAGATCAGCCAAGATTGAATTTCGCAACCTTATGCAAGGATTAAACTAATCTAGGAGGGAAACTGTTAAAGGAACCGAGTTTATCATGGAAGTGCAAGCTTGGTTGCGATCTTGTGAAAATATTTTTAAAGGTCATGGCTTATCAGATGAATAGAAAAGGTTCTTAACAGCATGGCAACTGCAATAGGGAGCAGTATCTTGGTGGGACTCCCTTACTGCAAATATTCCAGAAGAAGAGTTTTCGCAGTCCCTATGTAAAGAGGTTTTTTAGGACCAATTCTTGCCAACAGCAGGAAAGACTAGGATGTACGGGAACTTTATGGACTTAAAACAGGGGGATTTGTCTATAACAGAATATGAAACAAAGTTCAACAAGCTATCTTATTTTGGACCAAAATTGATCAATACCCCATTCAAGAAAAACAAGATGATCGCTATGGGAATGAGGGAAAGTTTTTATGAGAAGGTGATTGCTCATATCAAAGTTTCTTTTATTGATTTAGTGGACATGGCTCTCAGATATGTGGTCTTGGAAAAGAAGAAGCCTACATCGGCAACAACCATTGGAAATGCTAATGGTAACAATTCTAGCAAGAGAAAGTTTAATCCAAATTGGAAGAAGCAAGGAAAAGGGAAACAGGGAGAAGGTCAAGAAGGCAAGCATAAGGATATTGGTTGTTATATATGCAAGTAGAAAGGACATATTGCCAGGTACTGTCCGAATCGTGAAGCTCCAAAGCAGCAAAGTGGACCCATCTCTCCAATGGTCTAGAAGACTTTCTGTTTTAATTGTCGTCCGCCAGGCCATATGGTGAAGGACTGCCCACTCATGAAAAAGGTGTAGCAGCCCCAGGTGTATGCTATTAAGAATGAACTGTCGACTTCAACGGATGTGAAGGGGAATGGCGTCCTTGAAGGTACTTACTAATTAATGGTATTTTTGTTCGAGCATTATTTGATACTGGTGCCTCTCATAGTCTTATCTCTTTATAATCAGTAGATAAATTTCATCTTACCTTGAGTATTGTAGAAAACCTTATGTGTGTGTGTGTGTGTGTCTAAACCTCATAGGCGAGGCAACCCATTTGAGTATGATTTGTGAGAATGTGCTAATTTCCTACCTTTCTCATCATTTTTCTTACAATCTGTATGTCTTAGACTTTAAAGGATTTGACATTATTCTTGGTATGGATTGGTTATCGAAATATGAAGCTATTCTAGATTGTAATGAAAGAACTGTATCATTAGCAATCAACTTAAGAAAAATTGCTGAAGTATAATGTAAGGAACTCGGTATCTATATGTGTAGTTTCTTGTATGCCCTGGAAGCATCAGAAGAAAATTTAAGGTCTATTGAAGTTGTTAAGAATTTTTCTAATGTATTTGAAGAGGTTAAAAGTTTACCCCTGCACTGGGAGATGTATTTCCATATAAATTTGGTCCCTGATGCAAGGCTAGTGGTTCAACCTAAGCGAAGGATGGCTCCGAGGGAGAGAGAGGTGTTGCTAAGTCAAACCCAGGACCTGTTAAGGAAAGGATTGATTAGGCCCAGTCGTTCGAGTTGGGGATCACCTGTGGTGTTTGCGGCTAAGTCTTATGGATCTTTTAGGTTGTACGTGGATTATAGGGAGTTGAATAAGCTGACAGTTAGGAACAAGTATCCCTTACCCCGCATCGAAAACCTTTTTAACCAACTTCATGGAGCTATAGTATTTTCATCTAGCTACCGGATTTCATCAATTGATGGTTTGCTAAAGATAGTATACCATTAACTGCATTTAGGGGCCCTGACTATTTCTTTGAGTGGTTGGTTATGCCTTTAATGCTAACCAATGCACCTGCATATTTTGTAGGCCTCATGAATCATGTTTTCCGAGATGTTCTTAACAAGTTTGTGTTAGTTTTCATCGATGACATACTTATCTATGCCAAATATAAGGAGCAGCATAAACATCATTTGGAAGTGGTGTAGGAAACTGTAAGGAGACATGTCCCGAAGGCGAAGTTTTCTAAGTTCCATTTCTGGCAATCCGAGGTGAGATTCTTGAGGAATATTGTGTCAGGAGAGGGCATTTCAGTTAACCCAGTGAAAATGGAAGCTGTTCAAGAATGAATCAGACCGCGGACTCCTATCGAAGTTCGTAGTTTCTTAGGTTTGGCAAGATACTATAGGAGGTTTATTTAAGATTATTCTAAGATTTCCTCCCATTTGACCAAGCTTACTAAGAAGGGAGAGAAGTTTATATGGATTTCAAAGTGTGAAGAAGCATTTCTGGAATTGAAGAAGAGATTGATGAGTGCACCAGTTTCAGATGGAAATAGTGGATTCACGATTTACACAGATGCTTGTGGAGTGGGACTAGGTGTTGTTTTGATGCAGCATGGTAGAGTGATTATGTATGCAAGCAGACAATTGAAGCCTCATGAGAAGAACTATGCTACGCATGACCTGGAGTTGCTGGCTGTTGTCTTTGCATCGAAAATGTAGAGGCATTACTTGTTGGGTAAGGATCCTTTTCTTCCTTCTTTAGTTTCTTTCTAATCTTTAGAGATTCTAAGAGTAAGTTTCTTTCTTTAAATAGGTTAAAAATTCAAGCTCTTCACGAATCATAAGTCCCTGAAGTATCTTTTCATTCAGAAGGATCTGAACCTAAGGCAGTAGAGGTGGTTAGATTTTTTGGTGTCCTATGACTTGGATATTCTCTATACGCTAGGAAAGGCTAATGTGGTGGTAGACGCTTTAAGTAGGAATGCAGTCTTAGCTCTTTTAGAGGTTACTTCGACTCTCCTAGAAAGAATAGCGAGTAAGCAAAGAATGGACAGAAGCTTAGTGGCGATTATCAGGAAGGTTGAGGAGGGATAGTATACAAGTTTTAAGATTGATAACATATGGGTTTTGAGGATGAATGGACAAATCTGTGTACCGAATGTCATTGGTATTAGGAAGGAAGTTTTGTCAAAATGTCATCGTTCTAAGTTGAGTATCCATCCAGGTGTCTCAAAGATGCATAGGGACATGAAGCAGATGTTTTGGTGGAAGGGAATGAAGAGAGATATCTCTATCTTTGTTAGCAGGTGTTCGTGCTGTCAACAAATAAAAGGTAATCACCAGAAGACAACCGAATTGTTACAACCCTTGGAAATATCTAAATGGAAATGGAAAATGATATTAATGGATTTTATCGATGGTTTGGAATAAAGGAGTATGGGTTCTCGTGGATCAACTAACGAAGAGTGCACATTTTATTCCAGTAAAACCATCAAGAACCACTGCTTCTTTAGCTGAAATTATTATGAGAGAGATAGTTGGGTTGCATGGGGTTCCTAGGAGTATGTAAGTGATCGAGATCCCATATATACTAGACAATTTTGGGAAGCATTGCAAACAACTCTAGGAACAAAGTTGAGCTTAAGCACGACATACCATCCCCAAACAAATGGACAGACGGAGCAAGTGAATCAGATTCTAAAGGATCTCTTGAGAGTGTGTATTCTAGATTTTGGTGGATCTTGGGAAGATCATCTGCATATAGTGGAATCCTCCTACAACAACATCAAGAAAGCATCGATATTGCACCTTATGAAGTCCAATATGGAAGACCGTGCAAGTCACCAGCATGTTGGGTCGAGATGGGAGATAGACTAGTACTTGGGCTGGCCCTGATCCGAGAGGCTATGGAGAAAGTTGCAATGATTAAGAAAAGGATGAAGGAAGCCCAAGGTCGCCAGAAGAGTTATGTTGATAGGAGGTGAAGAGATTTCGAATTTGATGTTGGAGACCTTGGGTTCGTTAAAATTTCACCAATTAGAGGAGTTGTTAGATTTGGGAAAGTTGGAAAGTTAGCTCTAAGGTATACTGGACCTTTCCATATTCTTGAAAGGATTGGGTCTCTTGCTTATAAGGTTGAGTTGCTGGAGAGATTGGCAGGTGTTCATAATGTGTTCCACGTGTCTCATTTGAGAAAGTATGTTCATGATCCATCATTGATTGTGGAGTCGTCAGTTCAGGAGGATTTGGAAATAGAACCAAACTTGATAATGGTTTGATATCCAGTGCATACTGTAGATCAGGATGAGAAGTGACTTGTGAATAAGGTGGTGAAGTTAGTTAAGATTCAGTGGAGTGAGGATCCAAGGGACTGCACTTGGGAGACTGTGAATCATATGAGAGAGGCCTATCCTGATTTGATGTTACAATAGTTGTGTGTCTGTTTACATGTATAGTGTATGCATTGTTTGCTATGGTTGCTTAGTGTGTGTCTTTTGTATGTATTTTATGTTATAAATATATGGCTTTTTGTGCAGTTTGAGTTATATTCATATTTGCTAATTTCGGGACATAATTTTTTTAAGAGACGAGAATGTAACGACCAAGAATTTTGATCACTTAATATATGGATATTTACTTATATTTTTAAGAATTAATTTATGGAATTTATAACTAAAATATACCTTTTTAAATAGTAATAAATGATGGTGAAATCATTTTCAAATTTGGTTTACAAAAATAATTAGTTCAAAGAAAGATTGAAAATGTGACCGGAATTTGTTTTTCGAATTTTTGATTTTTTGTCGGCTAAAAGTTGTCAGAAATGTCATGACACTTTAGTATGCACACAAACATATATTTACAAATATTTTGGGATGGAATTGAATAGGTGTACATGTATGTACACTTAAGTATGTGTTTGTATATATATAAGATAAGATTTTATTATAAAAAGTGTGTGTGTATATTATATAATATAAAGACGCCACTTTAGACATAAGTACAAAACAAGTACTAAGGCATGTTGGCTTGGAAAAATGGAAGGGGGACAAGGGAAAAAATGTCAGCAAAGGGTGGAGACATGGGGGGTGAGGTGCCGACATGTGAGAGAGGGTAAAGTACAAGGTCGTTTTGGTAGATTCCCATTTTAACTTTATATAAAACTAATTTTTTCCAATTTCTTTTTCACTTTCTCATTCTCTTTTCAATTTCAAAATTCCTACAGCTCTTAAGCATAATTTCCATGGCTTCCTACCTCATTTCAAAGTTTCAAAAACCATATATTTCCACATAAATCCCTTAAGCAACTTGCTAAAACACTTCTACATTCACTACTTCACTTTCTCTTCCAAAATCTAGTCCATCTCCACTCAAATTAGCCAAGGCCATACCCTTTAGTGCTTATGGTCGAACCATATTGTGCTTAGGCTAAGAACATTTCCAAAGTGTCAAGCAAGATCGAGCCTTCAAAAAAATTCAAAAAATCCTAAGTCGTTTTGCAAAAAGTTTGAAAAGATTTCATTGAATTCGGTAAGTAGAACTCCTAATTTTTGGAAAGATCCTACCTTTGTTTATATGATGGTAATGTGGTTATCTATGCATTATATTAATGTTTGGATTATGATATGGTTTGAATATATATATGTATGTGATAACATGTGTTTTAGCTTTGGACTCGAATCAATAAATTAAAGTGATGTGTTAATTATAAAGTTGTGATCTTTTGATGTGTTATGGTAATGATATGACTTGGTGTACATATATAACCTCGGATTTTATCTAAATGGTTTGGAAGGTTGAACTTGAGATGTTGAGAAGGACTTGAGATTCATTTTTGAAATAAACCGTTTAATTGTTTTGATTTAGAAAATGTTTCGTCTTAATTTTTTTTAGTTTCTAACTTTAATTAAAGTTCTAAAACTTTCTTGAATATGTTTTAAAAAGTAAGCATAAATGAAAAGCTAAAGTTTTGGATGGTAACTTTGAGTTACGGCATACATAGCGATAGTCGCTATGGATGTAGTTCGAAAATATATGATTTTCAAGTTTTTAAGCTTTCTTTTAAAATTGTTTGGAAAACAATTTCAAAATTAATTAGAGACTATAAAACTTAATTAACTCTTAACTAATGAGTTTAATAATTAATTTATTTATTAAAAATGATTAGTAATTAATTAAGTAATTAAGTTAAGTAATTAGGGTTTAAGAATTAATTAATTAAGTTAATTAAGAAAGTTTTAATTAATGATTAATTAAGTTAAGAGGTAGTTATTTTAATTTATTTATTTAAAATAATTTAATTATTTTTTAATTTAATTATCTAATTAATATTTAATTATTTATTATTTAATTAAGAATTATTTATTAACTTAATTATTAATTAATTAAGGTTTAATTTAAAATAAATGTTTTTCAAATAAGGTTTAATTATTTATTTATTTTTAACTAATTAGGGTTTAACTATTATTTAATTAGGGTATATTTATTTAATTAATTTTTAATAAATTAAGGGTAATTATTAGTAATTAATTAAGACTTAAATAAGATTAATTAAGGTTTAAATTTTGATTTAAGTATGATTATGTAAGGATTAATTAAGCTTTAATTTATGATTCAATGACGATTTATTTATTATTTTAAGTTATTTTAAACTCCAATAGTTCTGTATTTTAAATCAACTTTCTTCGCTCAGTGAATTGTTTTTAAACCAAAGAATCGCTTTCCCATGCCATTAAGTAGCCAAACAAATTAAAATAGTTAGAATAAAATGATGACAAATCTTATCGGAAGTAAGTCGACTTGTACTTATCACAAATACCGCATTTCGAAAGCGTGATGAATACAAGGGAGTTTATTTCGATAAGCGGGTTATGATAATTTAAGCATATGGAATATATTTCCATATGTAAATCTTTACACCCTAATAGTGGAGTTGTCCACTATAAAACTTGACCCTTTAACATTATCGAATGTTGGTGCGGAGAGACCGGGATCGGATAGAAGTTATTATCCAAAAACCACTTCGAACCAACGTACTTGTTCGAATTAGAAACAGTGAAGGCAATGTCAAAGTTGAAGACTTTGAAGTATAAGAATTATTTGCTACTAACCTTGAGGGTGATTCCAAAATGTGTGTAGTGGAAGTAGCGCCTTCGGTTAGTTCATCTCCTGAGCGACTTGTATGGATGGGTGCTGACATTGTGTCAACATCTGGAAGGCAATGATAGCATTCCAAGTGGCAGTGCTATAATAAAGGCAAACGTTGCCTCAGGCCTCATCAACCGGGAATGTCTAAAACAGGGGATATGTAGCAAGGCTAAGTGGATCGCTCCTATTAGGGTATGGTCCCTCCTATCTAGAGTCCCTACTATCAACTCGTGTATGCTTTGGTATGGTTACTGATCCCAACCGACGGGTGATCATATTCAGTACTATCCCGCAAGGGGCGGGCCGGGCTTGTGTTGGCAGGGGATCTCGACGAGGTCCTTGGTGTTATTTTATCTAAAGATGCACCGTGATGGGCGATACCCCAATAGTCTGGTCATTGTATGGAATCCATTTCCCAATTAGTGCCTTCGGTCTTAGTTGTATACTTATTATGCTGGAATTTAATTAATGCAACAATTTCGGCTATGTTAATTATTTACTTAAAAACCCTAGACATTACGATAATATCAATGGTTTTCTATATAAAATGTTTTGGTCATCGTAAGGTAAAAACCCGTCCGTGTTTATGTGCGGCATGTTCTTACGAGATACCCTTGATTTTAAAAGTGTTTTAAAAGTAATAATTGAGTTGTTTGAGTTTACTCACGCTAGACCCATGTCTGACCCAGAGTTTTATTTTCTTTCTCTAAAACTCTTGGGTACTCAAATTTTCAAGAGCAGGCAAGTGATCCATGTTTCTCATGATTACATTTTGGAGGAGCTGGAGCTGGTTGCTTAAGTGTTAGCTAGCTACTATCTTATTCCGCTGTACGTATATGTATGTATTTTGTATTAGTGATGTAAGAACATGTAGCTATAACTGACCCGGTTTGGAACTTGTACTATCATGACTCTGTTGTACTATTATGATAGTATCTATGTAAAATCTTATGTTGATTAATTTATTTGTTTCATTCCGTTGTGAGATTCTGTGATTGTTTAGTTTTTTCTTCTTATCTCCCTTTTTCTCTTTACCCTTAATGGCTCGTCTTTCGAACTAAGGAAGGTGGTTCGTTACACATCACATATATCACCAAATAACCACATCAATAATAAAAAAACATCAATATATATAATAAACTAACCTCAAACATCCTCACAACATCAAAATCAACCATCTCAAAATGTACCATACATCACATCAAATCAAATAAACCATCTCAAAGTGTATATAACTCTCATACCACCTCACAACATTAAAGTGCATATATGTACAATATCTCAACAAAAATAAAAAAAATCATATCTACTAATTATTGCCTCCATATCCCTTGATAAAGGAAATCTACCATGTTGTTGCATATATGTAGCAATGTGCTCATCCCACATCTTATACATCTCCACAGTCTGACGCCTGTCTCATTCCTAGAGGTCAGCCATCCAAGCTCTCAAGTCTGCAATCTCCTGATCACTTTGAGCTTTTTTATAGCTTCTTTGCCTTCATCTAGCCTGCAACAGATTTTTACCAAAGTATGTCTCATATAATGTGATTAATAAAATCAACGTGTCATACGATATTCATAAATATATTATACATAAACATTACCTCTTGGTTCCCTAAACCATAGCGCCTATTCCATGTTAGCATTTCCATGATAGCATCAAAAATTATGTCCTCCTCCTCAATGGTCAGCTCGTCTCGACCTATTCCCTCTAGCAGTTTGTCATGTTCTATAATGAATTTATCCTGCGATTTAAAATAGAATTACAATTAAAATTCATTTTACATTATTTAAATTGTTTGTAACTTATAATTTAAAGCGATTATTAATAACTTATAATTTAAAATATGCTTACCATGGCCTCATGTGATTTTGTATCATACCATGTGTATGTTCTTGAGTCATCATCATTGACATGCTTAATGGCGTGAGTATGAGTAAACACATCCAAGTAGAGGATGGCATAACCACGCCCTCCTTCCTAGAATAATTGTTATGTATTATTATTATTATATGTATATAAGATTATATAATGTTAACCAAAATTATGGTCAACACCCCAAAGAATCACAGTAGACAAAGTTATTGGGAAATGGTGTAAAATGGAATCCCTTAGAAGATCCGTAAATGTTCTGTTGGTAACCTAGAGTTACTCCAAGTAACGAGATTAAGCTGAAATATGCTGAAGGGTTGATAATCTGTAGAATTATCTATGTATCTCTACTTGAGATTAGACTTTGGACCTGACTTTTCGATGTAGTCAAGAAGGCCTAGGTACAAGATTTTGATAAGACCTTCCGAATTTTCTTGGTTAATGTAGAATGATTTTCAATTTTGTTGAACCTTTATAAGATTTCTCCTAAGAGCTATTTTCTTGATTAGGATAGAATTTCCTTAGTTTTCCTTATATAGAGAGTTGACCTGGATCCTTGCCGAAAGGTTAGGCAAATAGCTATTTGGGGTTTGTAGGGTTGCTAAGGCTGTCCGGACATGATAGGTTATGACTCTTGTCAAAAGGTTTAATTCATAGATTTTACGACTCCGAAAGGTTTTATGAATGTCGATTCAAGTAAACTCTCCTTGTGGCCGAAGGGTTTAGGTTGTAGGATAGAGATCTCCGAAGGGTTATGAATATTGTCTAAGAAGGAATATCATGATCACTGTTGACAAGAACCTTTCGAAGGAACTGCACTTGAAAATTGGAATTAAGCCAACAAAGATTAAGGTAAACTATAAAGTAAATTTACAAAACTTAAGACTTCCCTTTGATCCATGAATAAACTTCAATTTTTATTAAATTCCCCAAATCACTACCCAATTAAGATTACAAAGCTATGATTTTAGAAGTTACAAGATTAGAATGAGGAAAAATCCACCCTGAAACAGGACCCCTTGGGTCTTATTTATAGAGGCCGGTGCCCATGCTTCCATCCCTGTGCCTAGACCTGTCAAATGGGTCGGGTCGGGTCATAATGGATCGGGTCAAATTTGACTTGACCCTTTTGTGACCCTAACCCATTAGCCATGTTTTTTAAATGGAAAATTAGACCCAACCTACTTGTTTATAGGGTCAACCCATTTAACCCATTTAAAACATCACCACTTAAAACATCAAATATACAAAGATATACATGTAAAATTGAAACTGCATATATAACACTGGAAATGCACTATGATATAGTCATATAACATTAATGTAAACTGAAACCGTATACAACTGCATCAAATAACAACAATATAACACTAAAAATGCACTAAGATAACAAGAATATCATGAAATATCATACATAAAGCTGGGTGAAAGTGCATGAATATAACTTTGAAACTGCAGAATGTGATAGAACTGCACTAAATAATACCAATATAACACTGCGACTGATAATATAACACCGCGGCTGTATCAATATAACACTAAATCTGAAAGTGCATCAAAAAAAAACCAAAGATGTAGACTAAAAAAATGGCCTTCAAAATTACTGAAACTGAACCATGCACATACAACACACTTCTTCACTGTCACCCAGAAAAACCTGCACATACAAATAAAAGGTTACAGTATATAAACATGAACCAGCATGAGTATAGTATCACATTATAAGAAAAAAAATGGAAAAAAATAGTTTTAGATTTTGAAAGCTGGGCATATTTATACAATATAAACTGTCATATTTATACTTCAGTAAACATCTAAAAGCTTGGCATAACAATACCACATTATATATTTATACTTCAGTAAAAAAGGAAATTCCTTTATATTATATATGTACAACAATACTGCATTAGAATTCAATTTACTCCTTAGACTATATGAGATTTATTGAATATATTTAAGTTCATATAAAATTTATGAAATGAGTTTGATAAGCCAATTGAAAATAATTTGAATTCAAAATTTTAGCTTAATAAGAATCTGAAACATCCTAAACTGTTATATACGAAGCCATGTACATTTAAAACCATTTTTGCACAAAACATGTATATATAAATTGATATATATTCAAAGCCCATATTTAACTGAAATAGAGTACTCATATATCTGAAACTTAATGTGTGTTATACTTGACACATCATGTATTTGGAAAATTGACAGGCATCAAAAGCTTATTTACATTTTATATTGGAAAAACTAATATCCAAAACCAAATAGGCACGAGCATATAAACTCTGATGCTTTTTCAAAAACCAGCTTTCATATACAGAAGAAACTTCATTTATTCAAAAACCAGCTTTCATATACAAAATTAACTTTTGTGTAACTCAATAGTGTAAAATTGTGTAACTCAAATGTCTGTAGAATTATCTGTTCAGCTAATTTCGCCATTCATTGAAAGCTATTTAAAGATGATAACTATGGTCACATGCATGTTCAACATACTAAATATACATCCAACGTTCTGCTTACACAAAAGTGAATCCATACCGTTAGTACTAGCAATAACCATGCAATATTGATTGAATTTACAGGTCTGACTATATTGTACATGCATCATTACAGAAAATAGACGAGAAATAGTTTATTTAGTTTTATACATTTTGATGTAACATGTAAAAAAAGGAAGTATATCATACTAAGCATAATTAAACAAAGGGTTGAGAGGAAGTATGAATGTATGATAATTTTATTCTGCACATACTACTACTAAGCAACCTGAAAATTCGTTATTCTAAACTAATCATCATGCAGTCCTATAGCAAAGTTTTGACCATACACTTTGCATACTGTGCATTTGTTTATCACCTCTCCATAATTATACTTACAAAATTCCTCTGTTAATTGTTCCTTAAATCCCATCAACCCAAAATAGGTTACGGTTACCACCTGGAAGCCAGCAAACCGTAAACTAGGATAATTATCACATCATAATGCAAATGCATTTTTTTACATTGAAAAACCTTATATTCTGACATTATAGATTACTTTCTATGCATATAGTATGTCTGGTTTATATATATCCAAAACAAAAAGGGTGTACCTTTCTCCTCTATCAATTCTTCCTGATATTATCCTTAAACAATGACGAAGGCAATTAAGTCTTCACTTCTTTGCAACTCTTTGTGACAATAGGTTACGATTACTACCTGCAACCCAGCAAACCATAAACCAGGATAATTATCACATCATAATGCAAAAGCATTTTTTTATATTGAAAAACCTTATATTCTGAAATCATAGATTACTTTCTAAGCATATATTATGTCTGGTTTATATATATCCAAAACAAAAAGGGCATGGATATTTGTTTCGAAGCGATAGACAAGGGTTTGATCCTTGGTCTAAATTGTCAGATTCATGTGCAGATTTCAAAATTGCAGCAAGAGATAAGGTTTACTGCAAATACAATAGATTTAAGATTTTATCTCTCGATCTATTCAATTATCAACCATAAATATAATTTTCAGAACGAAAAATAGTACCTTTGATTGGTTAGAGCTTCAACTTTGAAAATTAAATCGTTTCGAAGAAACGCGAGAGATAGATCCACACAATTTTGAGTGAGGGCGAGTGCGATTGTTTGAAGGGAATCGAGCAGATTGTGGAAATAGGGATTCAGAGATGCCGACACCGTATGTTTAAGAAACGAAATTTTGAAAATTTAGGGTTTTGGATCGGTAAGCGGGTAAACAGGGTTGTATTGTTTTTAAGTGGGCTGAATGGGTATTGACCCAATGCAAAATATAATTGAATTAGTTTAACCCAACCCTATTGAAAATGGGTTAAAAGGGTTGGGTTAAAGGGTTGTCTTGAATTTTGACAGCCCTACCTGTGCCTTCGGTTGGGTTGAAGAGTTCCCTTCTTATATACAGTTGCTAACCTTTCGAATTCCCCGAAAGGTTTTCCTTTCACATATCATCGTGGATCCTTGAGCGCTGTCGAAAGGTCTTTTCTTCTATTTGTTTTAAGGAACTTTTTGCCCTTGCCGGAAGGTTTGTCATCTATACTATATGTGAACCCTTCGACGGTGCCGAAGGGTGTTATCCCGCCTTTTGGCAAGGCCGTGACACCAAGAACTCGACTAGAAACCAAGGACAGTTCGTGTTGAAAACCGGTTATACGCAGGTCTACTATGAATGTCGATGAATTTTGTCCAAGTCCAGATCGGGCTGCAATTGATAAGACACGATAGGCAAAGCCGTGAAAGCCAACGTTCCGAATTTCAAGACAATCCGAGTTCGTATGCTCGAGTTATCACTAATGAAAAGTGGAGGAAGCAGCCTTAGGTTCGAATCCATCAGAACATGCCTTGGTTCGAATCCATCAGAACATGCCTTGGTTCGAATCCATTTGAAGTAGCTTTAGGATCGGATCCATAAGACTAGTCCTACGATCGAATCCAAAGGCCATGCATTGGTTCGAATCCACGGGGCATAACCCTGCTTCGAATCCATCGAGCAAGCCATGGTTCGAACCCATTGAACCATTCCCTACTTCGAATCCATCAAAGGGAAGGCCTTCGAATCCATGTAGTTGAAGAACTTCGACTCCATCCGACGACTATCTTCGAATCCATTCAGCTGAGAAGCCTTCGTATCGATCAACTATGGCCTACCTTGGTCGATACGAGGGAAGCGTCCATTCGATTGATTCGAAGGAGCATACTTTCGAATCCGTTACCTCAAATCCACCAAGTCAAAGCGGCTAAAACCATGGATTCGACCTAGTAAACTCGGAGAAAAAGATGGATCAACCCGAGAAGCACGCGCGCCACATCACCACGCACATGCACCAAGCATCGATTCGACCCTATCGATTCGAAGGGATCGATTCGAACCACTCGTGTCCACCGGAAATGCAAACTTGAATCGATCATAACTTGAGATCTATAAGTCCAAATGCTATGAAATTTTCACAGAAGCTTGAGCCCATATTGAAGAATGTCCACACCAAATTTCAGCTCGATTGGATATTTTCTTGATCGATTCGAATGGACTTCGAATCGATCCCAAAGTGGGCCCGGATTTCCTGAAAGCGGGCATGTGGGCCCCCTCACGTACCAGAACTGGTCTCCCCGAATTTTAGGCGAAATATCAGCCTCCTACACCTATAAATAGAGCCCCTGGTCATTCAGAAAAGGGGTCGGACAATTTTAAGAGCTAAAGAGCGCCCAGACTCTACCAGATTTACTCCAAATCACCACCGCTGCCTTATTTTCAGACTTAGCTTATAAAATCAGTTGTACTACATTATAAGAAATTGTAATCCTCAAGTATCGAGCAATAAAATCATCAACTTTCATAGTGGACGTAGGCAAAGCGCCGAACCACTCTAAATCGCTGTCTTCTGTGCAATTTACTTTATGTTATTTGGAGTTTTTGTTAGATAATCCTCAGTTTTAAATTTTCTTTCTTCACTTTTATCTCTTCAAAAACTTCCGAAGAGTGTTGTGCCCATTTTTTGTACAAACACTTTGGTGCTTTCACTGAGAGAAACCAGCTTTTTCTCCTACTCCTTGGATCTACCATCGATACCGGATTGCATAAGTCCAAGAGGAAGATCCAGATCCCTAATCCAGAATCCTTCCATTCTATTCAGATTTGCATAAAATCTAGGAAAGGAACCCACTACTTAAGATGGTTAGTACAAGAACTACCTCTACTGCTGCTGATCAAGAAGGTCGGGATAGACAGAATCCTACACAGCAGCTGCAATCCAATCAAGACAACACTGCTCACTCGGATCCATCTGGACCAGTCACCAGGCAAGAATTCCATGTGTTGCTCCAGGAATTGACACAAAGTCGGCAACAGCTGGCCGAGCAATTTCATGCTAATATTGAATTGACCAATCAATTAAACCGCCGAAGGCACAGGAGGACCAGGAGGGATGATGCTTCCCACTCGTCCACTGAAAGTTCTGCTTCATCTGACTATCACGGCAGATCTACACGTCCCCGATTAGACGCAAGTCATACACAAGCTACCGGATATCAATCTGCCTTGACTGTAGGACAATTGAGGATTGGACCGTCAATGTGACGCCCCAGCTCTATACCCACGCTAGCCAAGAACACTACGGTGTAATGCTGTCAACTAGCACGGAGAATAAGGCTGTTGAGGAGCGACCATCCATGTAACTTCTTTGAGCGAGCACCGATATGTCAGATAGTATAGCATGAACTTCATTTAAGGAGGAAATCCGACATACTGATACAAACCCAAAGCTATCACACGGTGGCTATATAAAATCTTCGGAAACAAATATAGAAATAAACGTAACGCAAATCAGTCACAGACAATTCATATCACAAAGGCGGAATAAGATATGAATATTACACCTAAAAGTGTATATCAGAGTAGTGGTCGAATAAGATCCACAATAACACAAAAGAATAGATACAAGTGCAAGACAATAGAATATGTATACATCAAGGAGTCTAATCTTAAATGTATACAACAAAAACTACTAAACTAGAGTAGTTAGCCAAAAGTCAGATGATGGTTCCAGATAGGAAGTCATGAGGAAGCACCTGTAAAATCTCAGTCTGACCCGAGTATTATTTAAGAAGAAAATAATAAACGGATCAGTCTAACAATAATTATCAGATAAAATGAGATATAAGAAGAGATATGACAAAAACGTATGATAACCATAAAGCCATACTATGATAAGTATCTAATCGAAAATCAATCCAGAGATTAATCAATATCACAAGAATCTTCTCAAAGATTAAAAGAATGTCATATTCTTAATTTAATTCACCAAGCCACAATAAATGACATACATATCAATGCCAACTGAACAAGGTGGTGAAACATAAATCCCAGAAATCAATAAATTAAAAATCCAGAAATCACAAGAAAGAGGATGGCCAATCCCATAAACTGAACATCGACGCACCTAGAAAGGTTCGCCCCATGTAAAGTCTAGCATCGATACACCTAGAAAGACGTACCCTATGCAAAGTCGAACATCGACGCACCTAGAAAGATACGACCCATGCTCTAGCATCGACGCACCTAGAAAGATACGCCCCATGCATAAATAAACATCGACGCAACTAGAAAGATACACCCCATGTAATGTCTAACATCGATGCACCTAGAAAGATACACCCCATGCAAAGTCAAACATCGATGCACCTAGAAAGATACGACCCATGCATAGACGAACATCGACAAACCTAAATAGATACGCCCCATGCCCCGACTTATTGAGCCGATTGCTCCACGAAGTAAATAAACATCGACGCACCTAAATAGGTACGACCCATGTTCTAGCATCGACGCACCTAGAAAGATACGCCCCATGCGTAAATAAACATCGACGTATCTAGAAAGATACGACCCATGCGATAAATGAGACGAAGCTCAATAAAATGAGGTACAGTCCTTCATACGGACAAAGAGACATCGCACAATTGCTAGTCTAAATCATAAAATGATCATCATCGATCATAAAGAAGTGTCGATTACACTAAGCTAGTAAATATAAGAGTTTAGCTTCATGTCCCATAACCACTTGCTTAACTCAAATATTTACGAACAGATTGTAGATCTGCACTAGAAAATTGTCACAAGAGTTTCAATATGTGTGAATCGAAATCACACCAATGAGGTATAGACTAACCTTGAAGATAAAGAGATATGTGTGAATCGAAATCACACAAATGGTGTCTAGTCTAACCTCGCAAACAAAGAGACATCGCTCAATCGCTAGTCTAAATCACAAGAATGATCATCATGATCATAAGGAAGTGTCGATTACACTAAGCTAGTAAATATAAGAGTTTAGCTTCATGTCCCATAACCACTTGCTTAACTCAAATATTTACGAACAGATTGTAGATCTGCACTAGAAAATTGTCACAAAAAGGGTTCAATCGAACAAGTCGAATCTCGCTTCGCTTGCGACCCAAGATTCATAGGTTCGTGCTCTTTTCTTTGTTTCCTCCCCAACCCAATCGGGGAGTGAAATAGAACATGAAACCGTGAGCTCCCAAGCAGTGGGAGGCAGACCAACCCACTGAAATGCAAATAGGGATATGGCACCTTTCGCTCATCCATTCAGCCCGCCCGTCCAGATGCGGCGCCCGCGCCTTGTTGGTTGTCTAATTCCGAAGAAAGTTGGCAGCAGGTTCTTTCTTTAGCCCCTTCCGTCGATCGAATGATAAAAAATTCTATTGGAATGGAAGAAATTAGTAAAAAGGTCTCTAGATAAGAGCTAACCGACGAAGTGAACGCAAGCGTTTCATACCACTCGTTTTACTAAGTCGTTTAAGTCGATTTCTCATCCGAGTGAAGTAAAGGCTTGTATATACTAGTAGATTGGAAATCGGTTTGAGAAAACGAACTTTTGATATTTAAAATAGTGTTGAAATCGCTTTGATGAAAGAGTTTTGATATTTAATACTAGTATAGAAAACCTTTATATTTTGAAGTGACAAATCATAGAAGTGATTATAGAAACAATCAATCATAAAAATTCACGTTCGAAGACGTGCGTAAAGTTCAAAGAAATCAATCCCAAAACCATCATAGTAGAAATTCTGATGAATGTTTTTTTCAGATAGAATCGCCTACGCAGAGGTGTACGGGGTTTGACCTTCTTAGAAATCCCGAGAAGAAGTCATCAATGAAGAAAATAAATGATAACGACAAATAGGATCATCACTAATCGATTTAAATTGAGAATTCAATCCAAAAAGGCAAACTGGACTGAAACAGCAGGTTCAGTCGACTGAATAGAGTTTTCAGTCGACTGACCCTGTATCTGGAAATTTTCCAGGTTCAGGAACCTTTCTGTTTCCAGGTTCAGTCGACTGAACAGAGTTTTCAGTCGACTGACTCATGCCTGGAAACTTTCGGGTCCTAGGTTCAGTCGACTGAACAGAGAATTCAGTCGACTGAATCATGCCTGGGCTGTTTTTCAGCCTATACGAAATGAAGAGAAAACTCTTCCAAAACGCAACCGGACGAACATTGGCTCTAAGGGATTATGCCAAATAGCAACCCGGCCCTATATGCTCCTCGGTGCATCACCAAAAGCATGATCAAACATCCATAAAAGGATTTTCACATAAATTTGACTTAGAAACCCAAAAATTGGAATATTCACAAAACCAATCCAAATCAAGGGTAAACACACATGAAGAAGTGTTAGGAATTCATACCTAACAACCAAAGACAATTATAGTTATAGATGTGAGATAAAAATCTCACCTTTTACTCAAAAACAATGAAGAGGAAGCTATTGAGCAAGGCAAGGACAAACACTCTTCAATTCCAACTCAACAAGCTTGAATCTAAGCTTAAAAGAGAAACGTTTCCTAAATTAGGTTTAGGAAATTTCTGAAATTGAAAGGAGAACGAGTTGGAGAAGAAGAAGAGGATGCTTACCTAAGCTTCTCTTGGAATTTGGAGCTAAAGCTTGGATTTGCAAATGAAACTAGGGTTTGCAATTTTAGTTTCCCATCTCTCCCACCATTTTTGCTTTAGAACTGAAATGAGGAGGAAGTGAGGGAGAATGGGGAGAAGTGGTTCAAATTTGGGGGGTTTAAGTTGGCAAAGGGGCTGAACCCAAACCCAAACCCAAAGTGCAAATGGTCAAATTTTTGACTAGCTCCAAACATATCGAAGCTTACACTCAAAAAGATCGCAAACGACATTTTGAACTCAATGGAGGTGGTCTCGAGTCCTAATTCGACTGTTTGCAAAAAGTAGCTTTTTGGACATACATCCGACGAACGATGTTATATTTAAATAAAACATTTAAATATCAAATCGATAAATACGCGGGTTGTTACAGTCAACTAGCTTCCAGGCCGGGCCCTCGTCACGAGGAGGTGCTGTTCCACAGCATACCACAGACAATCGCACTGCAACCGCCGTGGTAGAAACAAGGGTTGATACCCGAAATATTTCAGACCCGAATAATCATCAGCGTGGGCGTACTACTGAACCATACGTCCCGGAACATGCTGAGCCAAGGAGGCAAAACTTGGATCGTCGACAGCGCCCGGTCCAAACTCGCGTTGTGGAACCCGACCACACCTTAGCTCAGCATGCTCAACATGTAGCGATGCCCGATATCTCAACCATGATACGTCAGATGATCCACGAAAGCCAAGGCCTTACGAATGACGACTGGGGAATCTCTCGTAGTCATACTCCTTTCACAGATGAGATATTATACGCTGAACTTCCTCAGCGAATCAGAATGCCAACTCTCCCTATGTACGAAGGAAATTCCGATCCCAATCAACACATTTTGAAATATGAATGGTCAATTAGCGCCGCAAGGGCTGATGATGTAGTGAAATGCCGAAGTTTCCCCATCTCTTTGGGAGGAATCGCAACAATGTGGTTCACAAGGTTGCCACCTAGATCTATCTCTTCGTTCGATCAATTGGCTAAGAAATTTGTCGAACAGTTCTGTATGCATGTCGCCAGACCTAAAGACGTTAACACCCTATCTAGCGTCACCCAAGCTAAGGGAGAAACACTCAGACGTTATTTGGAGAGATTCCACGTGGCATGTGTAGAGATTAGTAACCCTAACGATAACTCAATCTTGATGACATTAACCAAAGAAATCGATCCTGATTCTGAGTTTGGACATTGGCTAGCTGGGAAACCACCCGCATCGTTGGACCGTTTCTACTCCAAAGCCGCTCAATTCTTACGGCAAGCGGACGCGAAATAGTCTAGGAAGCAGGACGATGCAATGCCCAGAACTGAAGGAATACAAAGTAATGTGGCAGTTAAGCAGTCCGACGAGAGTTCCGGAAAAGTTCAGCTGAATATACAGAACAAACAGACCCAACCGCGAGGCAACAATGGTCAAGATAAGAAAAGAGATCCAAACCGAGGCCCACGACGTAGGGCTCCAATGTTCGATAATTACACGCCATTGAATACATCATTGGAGAAATGTATATCTACAAACTTGCAACACTGTGCAATATAAGAAGCCTGCTCCGAAGCAATCGTCGGAGAGGCAGATTAAAATAGGGAAGTTCTGTAGATTCCACGAAAGTTATGGCCACAGTACCAATGAGTGTCGACATTTGCAGGACCTCATCAAGAAGTTGATCAGGGAGAGAAAGTTAGATCAGTTTGTGCGAGCGCCACAGCCTGGTGGTGCGGGCCCGTCAAATCAGAACCGTGCACAAAATCAAGAAAGACAAGAGGAGCCCGCTCGTACGGGCGGAAGGCTAGTTATAAACACAATAAGTGGTGGTCCCCATCCAACAGACAGAAGCTGGAGGGAAATGGAGTTGTATGCTAGCTCTATCAGGCATGCGAGCTTTGAATGTTGCAGTAATTGTGAAGTTGGAACTCTGGCTAAACAACAAAAAACAATGTCTGATGATATCATATTCAGAAGCAGAGATGCTGATAAGATCGAAGCCCCGACAATCGACCCACTGGTCATATCTGCCCAGGTTGGTCCTGCTTGGATGAAGAGGATCCTGGTTGACAGTGGGAGCTCTGTAAACATCTTACTTAAACGAGCCTATGACTTAATGAAAATGGAAGCAAAGGACTTGAAACCTTGCCAATCTAGAGTCCACGGCTTCAATGGAAGTGCTACAATACCCACTGGAGTGGTGAAACTGCCAGTGGAGTTGGGGGTTGGAGAACGCCGGAGAGTCCGGATGTTGCAATTTGTCGTGTTAGATATTTATTCACCGTACAATGCGTTTTTGGGCCGAACGGCCCTTGCTGAGTTCAGGGCAGCCATTGCCCCATGGTGTTTAACTCTGAAATTCCCTACTGATCACGGAATTGGAGTCATTCAAGGAGATCAGGCAGCCGGAAGAGCCTGTTATGTTGCTGAACTGCGCGAGGCGCAGAGAAAGGAGAAAGGAAAGGGCGTAGAGGAATCTCTCTGCGTCCGTTTAGCTGATAATTGACAATTAGTGCCTGGGCTTCGGCCTGGGCACCACGACCAATTCCTTAAAGATCTTGACCCTAGAGACAGCGAAGATAAAGACGAATCTAAAGAGAATCAGGCTTCCCCGGCTGAACTGACTGTGGACGTCCCAGTCAGTGAGGATGATGATTCAAAAGCACTAAAAGTTGGATCTCGACTAGGAATACAGACACAACAGGAATTGGTTGATTTTCTCTGGGCGAATCTCGATGTTTTCGCCTGGACACACTCTGATATGTGCGGGATCTCACCAGACATCGCAAGTCACTCCCTGAATATCAATCCGCAATATGTCCCGGTTAAACAGAAAAGGCGCGGTATGGATCCAGAGAGATCTGCCGCCCTTAAAGAGGAGGTTGATAAGTTACAATCAAATGGGTTTATCCGAGATGCTTTATATCCAGAATGGGTGTCAAATCCAGTATTGGTTCGAAAACCGAACGGGAAATGGAGGACTTGCGTCGACTATTCTGACTTAAACAAGGCTTGTCCAAAAGATAGTTTTCCACTTCCCCGAATTGACCAGCTCGTAGACTCCACGGCTGGACACAAATTATTATCTTTCATGGATGCTTATTCTGGCTACAATCAAATACCTATGCATTTGCATGATCAAGAACATACTAGTTTCGTGATCGATCTGGGACTCTACTGCTACAGAGTCATGCCTTTCGGTCTAAAAAATGCCGGAGCAACATATCAACGCTTGGTCAATCGGATGTTCGCCGACCAGATCGGGAAGACCATGGAGGTTTACGTGGACGACATGATAGTAAAGTCCCGGCTCTCCACAGACCACGTCAGAGATTTAAATTCGATGTTCTGCATTCTTTGAGAATATGGAATGAAGCTCAATCCATTAAAGTGTCACTTTGGCGTCACCTCTGGAAAGTTCCTCGGATTTATCGTTAATGCTCGAGGGATAGAAGCAAATCCCGAAAAGATCTGGGCGATAAGGAACTTACAAACTCCAAGAACCATAAAGCAAGTCCAGAGTCTCAACGGGAAGGTAGCAGCATTAAGCAGGTGCATTTCAAAATCCATCGATAAATGCATTCCTTTCTTCGATCTGATCCGGAAGGGAAAGCGGAACTTTGAATGGACCATGGAGTGCGAAGGCGCATTCCGATCGCTGGTTCAACATCTCTCCACACCTCCAATCCTGTCAAAGCCGATAGACCACGAACAATTATACCTTTATCTGGCAGTATCGGAGCATGCAATCAGCGCTGCTTTGGTTCGAGAAGAAGACCGAGTGCAGAAACCGGTCTATTATGTTAGTAAACGGTTAACGGGAGCTGAAAGAAATTACCCAAGGCTGGAGAAATTGGCTTATTGCCTTGTCATTGCCTCAAGGAAGCTTCGCCCTTACTTCCAAGCTCATCCTCTTACTGTGTATACCGATCAACCGTTACGACAGGTCCTCACGTGGCCTGAGACGTTTGGTAGGTTACTCAAGTGGAACATCGAACTGAGCCAGTTTGATATTACTTATTCTCCAAGACGAGCCATTCAAGGACAAGTCCTAGTCGATTTCGTAGCTGAATTTACCATTCCAGAAGATTTACCCAAAACCAGTGAATCCCCCGAATATATCTGGAAGCTGTATACCGATGGTGCATCAAACGACCGGTGTTCGGGCGCTGGTGTTGTACTAGAAACTCCCGAAGGCCGAGCTATATGTTATGCTTTGAGATTCGATTTTCACACAACCAATAATGAAGCTGAATATGAAGCCCTCTTAACTGGGTTAAAATTGGCCAGAGATTTGAGAATTATTGCTGTGGAAATTTATTGTGACTCACAATTAGTTGTGTGCCAAGTACGAGGAGAGTATCAAGCAAGAGATTGAAGGTTGGCTGCTTACTTGGCTCGAGTTCAGGAAGTGCTGAATCAGTTTGACTATTATGCCATTTATTATATACTTCGAGAACACAACCAAAGAGCCGATTAATTGGCAAAGTTAGCCAGCACAGGTGAAGCACAGCAAATGGGGCTTGTCCCCGTCGAAACTTTGTCCTCCCCAAGCATCGATCATATTGAGATGGATTTTGTGTTTGAAACCGCTCCCAATAGAGAGTCGTGGATGACTCCATATCGAAATTACATTGAGAATGGGACATTGCCTGAGCATAGAAATGAGAAAAGGCAAATTCTGCGAAAAGCTTCACGATTCGTCATTCAGGATGGAGTCATGTATAGAAGAGGTTATTCTGTTCCTCTCCTCCGGTGTATCGCGCACGATGAAATTAAGCGAGTGTTACATGACGTACACGAAGGAGAATGTGGCGATCACACCGGTGGACAAGCTCTTGCTAAGAAAATACTCCGATACGGATACTACTGGCCGACAGTGAACCGGGACGCAGCAAACTATGCCAGAAAGTGCGATAAGTGCCAGAAACACGCCCGAATTCCAAGAGCTCCACCTACCGAGATAACCCAAATGGTCAGTCCCTGGCCATTCGCTATGTGGGGCATCGATATCATCAGTGCTCTACCTCTGGCAAAAGGTGGTGCGAAGTACGCCATCATCGCCGTTGACTACTTTACTAAGTGGGCTGAAGCCGAAGCTCTCGCAACAATTACGATGAAGAAAGTAATGAATTTCGTAGTTCGCAACATCATCTGTCGATTTGGACTCCCGCATACCATCATCACCGATAATGGGACCCAATTTGACAGTGCAGAATTCAAGAATTTCTGTCAATGGTTTCATATCCATAAAAAATTCTCGGCAGTTGCACATCCACAGGCAAACGGTCATGTCGAAGCTGTCAATAAAGTTATAAAATCCATCCTAAAGAAACGACTGGAAAAAGCTAGGGGCAAATGGGTTGATGAACTTCCTATGGCGTTATGGGCTTATCGAACAACTCACAAGACCGCAACCGGACACACCCCATTTTCCTTATCTTATAGCTCGGAAGCCGTTATTCCAGTCGAGACGGAAGTGTTTTCCCATCGTGTGACTTATTATGATCCGAAAACAAATGCTATATTACTTGCTGAATCTTTGGATCTACTGGATGAGAAGCGTGAAGAGGCAGATTTGAGGGCTGCTACATATCGGAGTCGAGTCGCCCGATTATACAATGCCAAAGTTTGACCTCGAAGTTTTGAACTCGGCGATCTCGTTCTCAAGAGAATCTATCTGGTTCCTTCACACATGAAACCAAATTGGGAAGGACCATACGTAATTACGCAAAGACTCGAAGATGGCACATTCAAACTATCGACCGTTGACGGTCTTGATTTGCCAAGAGCTTGGAACAGCGAGAATCTCCGTCGCTACTATATATGACAGGCTTTATTTACTCTATTGCATTTTTTCCATTTTTGCAATTTACTTTTGCATTTCGAAATTAGAATTTGTAATAAGGCAACTGACTTTGCCATATTTTCTTATTTCAGCAATAAAATGCCATCTCTTCGAGCCAGAGCTGTGATTCATTAAATACAATGTACAACATCACGATGCACGGAGAGCTAAATTCCATCACGCAGTGGAATTTATTCAAGTAGCGAGTGGCCATGATACGATCGGCCACTCGCTAAATAAAACCCAAGCTCGGGGGCAAGCCACCACGTCAGGCTAGAAATGGGTTGATACACGACAATCCTTTACTTAACTCCGTACTCCCAGAGTGCGAGATGGAGTATAAACATTTACTTAACTCCGTACTCCCATAGTGCGAGACGGAGTATAAACATTTACTTAACTCCATACTCCCAGAGTGTGAGACGACGTATAAACATACATCAACTCCATATTTGTCCCCAAGACTGAGGGCAGAACCAAAACAAATATCGAATTGAAGACGAAAGAGAATATACTTTCATTTCCATTATCAACAAAAAGAATCCGACTACAAGATGGTTCAAAAAATTCCTACTAGTGGGAGCCGAGTCCACATCTATACACGACTATAGAAAAAACCAAAAGATAAAAAAAAACACTACAGCAAACTAAAGAATGAGTTCAATCTTTCTTCTTCCTTAGCTTCTTCTTCGGAGTAGTCCCACTGGATCCGCTACCCGACTTCCTCCTCACTCTCTTACTCTTCTCCGGTTTATCCTCCGCTGGCGACATAATGTCAACATCTTCCTCGAAGCTTGAGGCGACGGAGATTCTCTTGGAGGGTTGAACTAGAGGCATAGGGGCTGTAACAGGAAGTGGGACCGGAGCACTCGCAATGACCACAGTACCGCCCGACGATATCATCATTAGCGGCGCAGGGCCAGAAGGATTCATACCGGCAGTCACTACTGTCATCTCAGCATCAATCTCAGCCAAAATCTCATCTTCATGAGGTGCTTGGGCCGCGCTGGATATGCTAGTGACTGACATAAAAGAACTAATAGCCGGAGTGGTCCCGCTCATAGAAAAGGATGGATCGACGAAGGGATCGTTGGGTTGACTGTGGAGTTCCTCAATCATCTGAGCGTCGAAAGATAACATGTTCGCTTCCCCTTCTTCGCCGACCACGGTAGATGTCATAATAGCTTCGGTGACGATAGCCCCCTACGCTTGATAAAAGGCTTGAGATGCAGGAGGCGCTGAGATAACGACTTCAGTCACTGAAATTTAAAAAAATGAAGATTGTTAACTAAGAGTATTGATTCAGATTCACCGCACTAAGTGTATGCGAGAGGCGTTCAATTACCTTCCTTAGCCTGGCCCGCAGTATGGGCAGATACAGAGGCAGGAGCACCAGCGGAAGACAATTGCGGCTGGTCAGGATTATAAGCGGGAACGGACTGGGGATCGACCGCACCAATGGTTTCAGGCAATGTCGGAATTACAGCTCCAACACTTGTTTCGTGATGCTCAATCCCCGAGCCCTCGCCCATCTCTATCTGTTGAGCACCAAGCCTCTCTTTCGCCATGGAAATCACCGCCTCATGAAGAACTTTCCTCTCTTCCTCAGTAAGTAAGCGCATCTCAAGCTCGAAATCATCCAGCGTTTCATCCGGATGCGCTGCTTTCTTCTCCTCCACCAACCTAGTCCAGGCGTTATACAGAATCATAGAGTCATCTCCCAGCCATGATAAATTTTTGTGCTCCAGCACGTTGGCGTTGTATGTAACCAGGAGATCGTCGAAATCAGCGTCCATCTTGGACTGCTCCACCATAATCTTTTCCTGGATTTCTGCCTCCGTAGACTTGGTCTTGGCCACCGCCGCAACAAGTTCGGCTCGAAGTGACACAGCTTGGTCACATGCCTCCTGAGCGGTGGTATTAGCAGCGTCGTTTTCTTTCACCACCTCTGCAAATTTGGCCTTGAGCTCATTCAGCTCTTTAACGGCTGTGTCTCGCTCAGCTACGACAGTGGTATTACGGTGGCCCATCCCTTCTACCAAGGCACAATGTGCCTGCTGCATCCTTGCCATCTTCGCCACAGCATCATCATGCTTTTTAAGCGCTTGGAGTTCAGAGTTTCGAGACGACTCCATCTCAGATTGAAGAACCTGGATGATGCGATCTTTCTTGACAATCTCAGTGTCACGCTCCTGAATAACCTTTGCCCGGTCAAAAGCTACCTTTGAAGCTTTCACGGCTGCTTTGTACCATTCCTTGTATTGGGAATAAAAGTAGCGGATATAGCTATGAGCAATATTTTCGGCATCCGGAGGGATCCTCTTGAGATGGGGAGGAAAGACATATGCATCCAGATAGATTTCTGGAAAGTCCTTTTTCATTTGGGCAAGTTGGATGGCTCCTTCACTTGTCAATTCAGTCGGAGCCTGTTCAACAATGGCAGCTGCCGGCGGTTCAACCCTTTGCCGCTGAGTTTCAGGCCTGGAAGATTGAGAAGGTGGTTGTTGATGAGAAGACTCGAGAGGATCTATAGGGACAGTAGGAGGCGGAGGAGAATGAGATCGTGGTCGGTACTAATAGCTCCTATCTCTGTCAGTACGACCTTGGCCAGAGTGGCTACGCCAATAATCTCAATCTCTATCATAGCGATCCTGACTGGAATAGCCTCGTCCCTGATCCCTATCTGATTCCCTCCAGCGGGACTCATAATATGAGGAAGATCGGCGTACATTACGGAGCCTATCCAGAGTAGATCCGCGACTTGACATCTCACCTGCGATAAGAAGAAACTACAGTTTAGAATCCTACAAAAGTGACGTTCAATATGCGGAAATCATGTAGTGTTGTGGAAGTGTGTGTAAATGTGTAAATCCCCAGACCAACCGGAAGTGTTGACCGCATTCAAAGGAAAGGGCTCGCTCATATTTAAAACATCTTGGAATTCCTCCAACCCGGAATGGTGAGGAATCGATATATAATCCGGGATAGGAATATCATCAAGCCCTTTAAAAGTATCTCTCGAATGAGAAGGGGCGGCCTCAGAAATTATAGCTCTGGAGGTGGGAGGAGACACATCTACAGACTTCCACCCCTTAGATTTAAGTTTTTTTAGAAAGGGCGGTCTTGCTTTTCCGTCTTTCTCCCAACTCTTCAAAATTTCCCGAGAGATCCACCATCGGCTCTATGTCCGTGTGAGTTCTTTCTTCATCGCTCACTTCGGTTATCACAACCCCGAGCGTCTTTTTCGCCATCTTCTTCTTTTTCTTCTTCTTGTTCTTCTTCTTCTTTGAAATGGGATTCAGCATCCCTTCGATGACTATGCTCTGCTTCATTTCAATCAAGCCAATAGCTCTTAAGTTGTAGTCATTCAACACTGAGTCGATGTGTCGCGAGTCGCTCGGGATCCCTTGAAGGCTCTGAACTATGCCCTTGTAATACCCGCCATCGGGTCTGGAGATAATGGCTATAAGAAAAACAGGATGTCAATACCAATGCCAAAAAGCTGTTAGTCAAAGAAATCGTCAACAGGTTACGACACTTACGTCGAGACAACCATCGCCTAGCAAAACTGGGAGGATACCGGACATAAAACCATTCATTCTTGAAATAACTAAGTCTGGTCCAGGCTCCTGTAATAACTTGACAGTTTCTCACTGCCTCCAAAAAGGTAAAAGACGGACTATCGCCTCTGCTCTTGAAGTTAAATAGATATCTGATTTCCGTCGGCCTTGGAGGACGGAAGAGGTGGTCCATAAATACAATAAACGCACTATTCAGTAGTGCATGCCCGTTGGGGTGTAATTGAGAGGGAGCGAGTCCAAGAAACAATAACATCTCCCTAATATACTGATTGAATGGAGGGATTGTTCCGGCTGCACAAGCATGTCGGTAAAATGCAGTATACCCTTCGAGCGGACAGTGAGGTCTGTCGCTGGAACTCGGCAATAACACATCGTCTAAAGAAATAAGATGTCTTGTGCATATCCTAATCAATAAGTTTTCGGAGATGTTAGATTGAACGGAATCTATCGGATCCTCGATAAATATTGCGTCTTGTAGCTCGTCGGGAGCTGGATCTACTATATCCGCTGGGATATCTGGAAGTACAAGGACCGGAGGAGGAGAACTCTGAATCTCCTGCTGTTGCGAGCTCGAAGATTCCATAACCGACTAACTTATCAGAAAGCAAAGTTAAGTTCATAAAGAGCCCGTGCATTACCCAGTGTAGTGTGTATGAATGTGTCGTGCAGTGCAAGTGCTGTGCATTACTTAAGCAAATTTTACTGAATGAAACAAAATGTGCGAACGACGAAACTCTAGAAATCAAGACTGGAAATGACCGTCATCGCTGACCGTCATATCTATGCCATCCAAATGCTACCAACCGATTCAAGTTTAAATCTGTTATGTTTTTGGTTAAGTCACAGTTTCGTCGACGAGCTTCAAAAGGAAGTCAAGTATAGTCCTACAGTCAAGTTCAGTTATGCAAGGCCGAAGCTCGTCGGAGTCAAATATGCTAAAATTCATTAAGTTCATCGAGTTTCAGCTTGGAGTTGGTCGTAGTTCGTGTTTTGGAGCAAGTCAGAGATAGTGCTTTTTCGCATCGAGTAGGGTCGAATCGATCGCTTCGAATCGATTCAACTCGGCTCGATATACCTCACATCGATCGGGGTCGGCTCGGCACGTCTTTGAATCGATGGACCTTAGAACAAAGTTATCTGTATCAACTGAAGTCCTTCGAATCCATCAGGGGAGTGTTCGTATCCATCAGGAACAAGAGCTTCGAATCGACTAGAGTTTGATATATTCGAATCGATCAGTCTATAGCTTCGAATCGATCACATGTTACATGGGACCGATACGAGCTCTAACTGCCTTCGATCGATTCGAACCACATTATTCCACAAGCAATCGATACAAAGTCATGCGATCAAGATCGATCCGATCTATCCATCCTGGATCGATATGAGGAAAAACAGTAATCAACATCTCCTCTTCCAAGCAACACCAACACGTTGTCATCCTCCGATCGATCGATTCGAACAATTTCGCTCAAGTCTTAAGAAACCTTTCGAAACCGATCTCAGGAAGAATTCGAGAATGATGGCAATTCCAGTTTCATCGTCCTTAACTCGATTTTCATCCATTAACTACCTGATTTATTGTGATCGTGATTGAAAGATCAGAGCTTTCGATCGAGTCGGAAGAACTTTTTCTCTCGAGTTTTTGGGAGATCGATACGAAGAAGGGGCAGAATAACAGTAAAAGTAAAAAGTGAAAGTGAAAGTGACCTCGCGTATTTATATGGATCCCAGATAGGAAACGGGACGCTTCGCCTCCCGGTCAACCTGACCGATTGCCACCGGTCATAAACCAATCGATTCGAACAACCACGTTCGAACCCGTCACGTTCGAATACATCAAAGCTTCGAATCCGTCAAGGCAGCATCGATACGAAGCCCCATCGATTCGAAGCTTCATCGATTCGAGACAGTCAACAAAAGCTAAATCGGAGTCACCGTGTCCCATCGATTCGAAATGCTAGCTTCACGACCATCGACTCGTAGCGGTTCGAAAACTATCGATTCGAATGATCATTTCGAATCCAGCGAAAACCATCGATGAGGATGAACGCATCGCCTCGATATGAAAATGATTACTGGTCTATCTTTTACATCGGAGAGGATCGATACAAGAGGATAATCATAGACAATCATCAAAACGATGTTTTTAACTCGAATCTCAAATCGATTCAGGAGTGGGTCGATGCAGACTTCGATAACTAACTAAACTGGCTACGACTTGCAAACACGCAAATTTAACCGAAGTCAAGGTGACACATATATGCACGACTAATATTTGATCTTTGACGTTCACAGGCATCAAATGCTCATCTCGTCATGATTTCGACGGCAAACAGCCAATCACAATCATACAACGGTCAATTACAGTGATACAGAATACAAGTTTCAGCAAAGCATGACATAATTGTCCAACGTGAGCCTGCAGTTTTTCAAAGCACGTCATGTTTACACAAGACGTACTTTGGGGGGCAAATGTTATCCCGCCTTTTGGCAAGGCCGTGACACCAAGAACTCGACTAGAAACCAAGGACAGTTTGTCTTGAAAACCGGTTATACGTAGGTCTACTATGGATGTCGATGAATTTTGTCCAAGTCCAGATCGGGCTGCAATTGATAAGACACGACATGCAAAGCCGTGAAAGCCAACGTTCCGAATTTCAAGACAATCCGAGTTCGTATGCTCGAGTTATCACTAATGAAAAGTGGAGGAAGCAGCCTTAGGTTCGAATCCATCAGAACATGCCTTGGTTCGAATCCATCAGAACATGCCTTGGTTCGAATCCATCTGAAGTAGCCTTAGGATCGGATCCATAAGACTAGTCCTACGATCAAATCCATGGGCCATGCATTTGTTCGAATCCACGGGGCATAACCCTGCTTCGAATCCATCGAGCAAGCCATGGTTCGAACCCATTGAACCATTCCCTACTTCGAATCCATCAGAGGGAAGGCCTTCGAATCCATGTAGTTGAAGAACTTCGACTCCATCCCACGACTATCTTCGAATCCATTCAGCTGAGAAGCCTTCGTATCGATCAACTATGGCCTACCTTGATCGATACGAGGGAAGCGTCCATTCGATCGATTCGAAGGAGCATACTTTCGAATCCGTTACCTCGAATCCACCAAGTCAAAGCGGCTAAAACCATGGATTCGACCCAATAAACTCGGAGAAAAAGATGGATCAACCCAAGAAGCACGCGCGCCACATCACCACGCACATGCACCAAGCATCGATTCGACCCTATCGATTCGAAGGGATCGATTCGAACCACTCATGTCCACCGGAAATGCAAACTTGAATCGATCATAACTTGAGATCTATAAGTCCAAATGCTATGAAATTTTCATAGAAGCTTTAGCCCATGTTAAAGAATGTCCACACCAAATTTCAGCTCGATTGGATGTTTTCTTGATCGATTCGAATGGACTTCGAATCGATCCCAAAGTGGGCCCGGATTTCCTGAAAGCGGGCATGTGGGCCCCCTCACGTACCAGAACTGGTCTCCCCGAATTTTAGGTGAAATATCAGCCTCCTACACCTATAAATAGAGCCCCTGGTTATTCAGAAAAGGGGTCGGACAATTTTAAGAGCTAAAGAGCGCCCAGACTCTGCCAGATTTACTCCAAATCACCACCGCTGCCTTATTTTCAGACTTAGCTTATAAAATCAGTTGTACTACATTATAAGAAATTGTAATCTTCAAGTATCGAGCAATAAAATCATCAACTTTCATAGTGGACGTAGCAAAGCGCCGAACCACTCTAAATCGCTGTCTTCTGTGCAATTTACTTTCTGTTATTTGGAGTTTTTGTTAGATAATCCTCAGTTTTAAATTTTCTTTCTTCACTTTTATCTCTTCAAAAACTTCCGAAGAGTGTTGTGCCCATTTTTGGTACAAACAAAGGGTTTCTGGCTATTGTGAACCTTTCGACTTTGTCGAAAGATTGCTTTTTACTTGGATGTTGCCGAGAGCTGAGATTTCCTTGAGCGTTGTCGGGAGGTTGCCTTACGACCTTTGCTGACTTATGAATGTTGCCTTCATCATAGACCCTTCGATACCGTCGAGAGGTATTCAGTAGGTGTTTCGACTGGCCCAAAAGGCTTATTATGCTTTCAGAAAGGTCATTAGGTAGTTGTTCTCACTTGCTTTGACTCCTTCTTCTCTTTTGAATTCCATGGATAATGGAGACGAAACCTTTCAAACCTTCAAAAGGTTTCAGGTTAGTGAACTTCAACGCTTGCATCCCTTCGGAAGTATCAGAAGGTTTAATCTGCACTTCTCTTTTCCTTGTGTGCTTAGGGATCTTTTCGTCTTAGCTAGAAGGTTAATATTTAGTGTAACATTTGCCCCCTCTATTCGAAGGGATGCTCTAGAATTTCCAAGTCATTGCCGGAAGCTTTAAAATTTTCTACCTCTTGATCTTCCCGCGTCAATCCAGAGCGTCCACTTAAGTCTAATCCAACGTTCAAGAATTAAGGCGACTTTTCTCTATATAATCTGCTTCTTCTCTTTCTTCTATACTTACTTGAAATCAAAATTACCACATACAACAAAAAATTTCATAGATTTCAACTCATTACAACAAGGTATTCTTTGAGTTTACTCTATAAACTTTAGTTTCATCTTCTTGCTATTAATTTCTAATCGGATCTTCAATTTCTCAAATTCAAAATCGAATTGGGGTTTTTTTTTAAAAACCCTCTTCTTCTTAAATTGGTTCTTTGGTAAACTTTAACTACGATTTTGGATCCAAGATCGGCGGTGTTTGCTATGGGGAAAACCCTCTTTTGTAGAGTTTAATTTTTATGCCCAAAACATTTAAATTCAACCTCCGGCTTTCTAAGATTGATTTTTTTTCCATTCACATATTATGCTATACTTCGGAATCGAATTAATTTGATTTCAGATGCGGGTAATTTTACTAATAGGATCATCTTACTTGTTTCTCGAGAAAAATTTGAAATGGCATTTATTATCGGGTATGAACTTTCTTAAACCCGCTATGGAAACCTGAGCCCCGCTAGCACACAATTGTGTGATGTGAAATGTCTTTCTTACCCCTTCGTAAGAGTTCGAGGCGGCAAAAATTAGATTTATCTCTCCCGCACTTTTTGACGGTGTCAGAAGGTATTCTGGGAACACCTTATCATTGTGGTCGGAAGGTTAAGTAAAATCATGGTTAGACCTTCCGACCAAACTTTGGACAAGATTAAAGGGTTTAAACCTTTCATTTGCATGTCTCCGACAGGGTTGAAATCCATTAATCTCAAAGTCGTATCTTAATACCCTTGACTTGACCTTTCCATAATATTAATGATATTCATTCATTCATTCTTTTTTTAGGAAATTTTAAATTTTCAAATTTATCCGCACTGAAAGGTCTTGCCATTTAATTTTTGGTTGTGCTTGCAATGGGCCCAGGTTTTCATAAAACCCTTGGCATTGTCGAAAGGTAGCAACTAAGTAATCATCTCACTTTTTCCTTTCGACCTTGTCAACAGCTTTAATAAGATTGCATTTTTGCTTACTTTTTAATTTTTTTGTGCATAATGGTAAAAATTAAACTCATTATTCCCTCCGATACTATCAAAAGTTCACTCTATCAGCCCTTCGACATCGTCGGAAGCTATTGTCGTACTCTTTTCAACTTCGTCGAAGGCTTCAACTGTAACCTTTTGACATTGCTGAAAGCTTAAACTAGCTTTGTATATATTTTTATGCTTAATCTATTTGGGCAGATTTATCTACTTTTATTTTCTTTAATAGACATCTGAATTTATAATTGGTTAAACGATTTTAATTAGAACATTTTCACCTGGCAGAACAATGAGCTCCCCGAAAGTTGAAGTTGTTGCCAAGCATTCCCTCATCGAAACTCAGAGTGAAGTTGATGCCATCTTGAAAGAGTTTGGCATCACCGGAGATGAAGCACTTCCTCCAAACTCTACTAATACTATTGACAACCCTCTGGCGGGGTACTTTGCATTCACTGCCATCCACATATGGCATGGTGGTTTCCTCCTATTTTCTGCATTTCTGCACTCCTTGTCTTACATTGGAGTTGCTTCGGTACAACTTTCACCCAACATGTATACCTACCTTTTGTCTGTTGAAATGCTAGTGCTAGAATCTGAACTTTCTTCGCTTGGTCCTGAAATTTTAACTTCCTTGACCAAATTGGCAAGATCAAGCAAGTCCAATAAGCAGATTTACAAGGTGAATGTGTACAAGAAACTGTTATTGGACAGCATTAACAAGTTTAAGGATTGGGAGAACCAATTTTTTTTTTCAAGTACTTCTCAGATTTCTACGGGGCCTTTGCTTCTCCTCGTAAGTTTATTCCAATATCATCTTTGCTTTCCTCTATGTTTCTTGCTAACTAACCTTCAAACTTTTTAAGGTGAGCCTTCTAAAGCACTCGGCAATGCAGATCAAGAAATTATCAACTCGTTAACTGTGGCTCCAAAACATCTTAGGAGCAGGTTGACGCTTTTGACCTCTCCAAATTTAAGAAAGCATTCTTTATTACCAGCTGGCCAAAAGATTCTTGCTACTCCACCTTCCATCATGTTCACCCACTGGGGAGCCCATTTCTATTCTTCGGGCAATGCCGATCATTTTACTCCATTGTTGCCAATTGGTTCTGGTGCTTCAGGTATCTCATCAACTTAGTTTTTTTTTTGGAATTCTTGAATTCACTTTGTCTGATTTATATCTTCCGGTATTTGTTATAGTTCTCCCCAAGGCTATTGTGCCTTCAAGAGAAATCGCTCCTCCTGCATCCACGGATGTCTTACAAGTCATGGAGCTTTTTGCTAACTCCAAGAGATCCTTGAAAAGAAGGCAAGTAGTGCCACCTGAGGAGGCCACTCCAACTAAAATAACAAAAATCGTTGATGTTAATGAGGGAGAAGAGGACGTATCTCCGGAAAAAGCTTTGAAAGATCCATTTGTGGACACTTTGGAAAACATTGCGGAGCCAATACCTCCTTCTCCTGCTCCCATTCTGCCTATTTCAATTTTTGTTTCACCAACAACATTGACACAGATGCAAATTGCTCTTTCTGGGTCTCCTCCTAAGTCTCACACCCTTCCAAGAACATCATCTTCCACTCCTTCATCAACTGATTTTGACGATCTTGTTAAGTCCATTCTTTAGTCGGAATCCTTTACTTCCTTTTCTCCACCATCTTTCAATCGAATTTTAGCGGAAAATCATTGCTCTCTCGTGGAGCAACAACTTTTGGTGAGCTTTTATCTAGTCAACTTTATTATCACTGGGTCTTTCTAATTGCTAACCTGTATTTTTCTTTTATTGTAGATTTCTAGGAATTCGGTTTCCCTTAACGAGTATGTCTCTAAACTTTCTATTGGATCCTCCAAGTTTTAGGAGGAAAATGCTGAGTTGAAAAAGCAAATATCTTTACCGACAGCTGCTCGAAATGACTTCTCCTCCGAGTTGGAATGGGTTCAGGCTTCTCTTTCCAAGGTTGAATCTGACCTTAAAGCAAAGAGGCAAGCTCATCGACTTACCTCTGAGAAAGTTCAGGGTTCTCCATCCAAGGTTGAAGCTGACCTTGAATCGGAGAGGCAAGCTCATCGTCTTACTCATGATGATAAATTTGCAAGGGAGCTCGCTTTAAAAGACTCGAAGGACGAGAAGGCTCCTTTAATTTCTAAGAATACATTGCTGGAAGATAAGCTCAAAAGGTCTAGAGCTTTTCTTAAACTTTCTGTTCAAACCCTCACCAACTTCCAAAAGCATGTTTCTGATTTTGTCGATTCTTACTTGGGGCCCATGATAATGAACTATTATGAGGACGCCCTTATGCTTGCTTACTTTGATCATCGTGATAAATGTCCTAACTTTGATTTTCCTTCACTCCATCCAACCATAGCCAAAAGAGTCATGGACAAAATCGAGCAATTTAAGCAGGGCTCTGAGCTCGAGGGTGAAGAGGGGAAGGTTGACTTTAAGAAAGCTCTCTCTTTCGATATTCCATCATTTGACATCGAGTCTGACTCTAAGGAGGAGGATAACAAAAATAAAGATCCTAATGAGAAAGAGGATGATGATCATATGAGTTGGGATACTGGTGATGACTATAACAATGACAATCCTCCCGGAGGTCAAGGTCACGTAGGAGACAAGGGAGGTCATTCTGATGCTCAAGAAGGCGATGGTGGTTCCACTAAATCCCCTAAAAAGGAATCGTCACACCAAAAAGATATACCTCCATCACCTTCTGGACCAAATGCTTCTATGGAGGAGGAAATTGCCCCTGTCGATTTTGAGGGTCCATAAGAGAGAGAACAAACCTTCCAGACCTCAATTCCAGTTTCACAAGTATGGTCTTCTCTGTTAAAATTCTTTACACTTTGTGATAACAGTTAGTGATACGTTATTTGTTTTAGACAAAGAAGAAGTTGAAATTTCCCCATAACACTAAACTTGAGAGAAAACAAACAGAAATTAACAAGCTATATAGGGAATTAGACAAATTAATAATGGAGCATAACGCCTTGTTTGAGAAATATCACAGTCTCGACAAGAGTACCTCCGCACTTGCGTCTTTTAAATTTCAAAGAGCGGCTCCTCTATTAAAGAAAGCGCGCCTCCAATATGACGCTCTACTGAAGGAAAATAGAGTTAATAACCTTGTTCTGGATGGTGATTGAGGAAAGAGACATTTTGGTTAACTTCTTATATAAAGTATATTGTAGACATTCAATCATAGATTTCTCTTACTTAGGTGAATTCAGTGGGGGTTTACTTAGACATTTTCACCGGAGATATCTAGACGAATTTGGATCTGACCCGCATCTTGGGGCATGCTGGAACTTACCGCAGGTCAAATCGATTCCCCAAGACCTTCCTGTTGAGAAGCTTATGTATTACAAGGAAAAATTTATTTCTGAATTTTTCTCCAAGTCTGTCTTGTACGAACCCAGTGAGTGATTGTAAATATGTATCATGTGGTTGACTTATGAATACATGCTTTTGTAATGCTCTCTTTACTTAGTTTCTTTTTGCTATGCTATTTCAGAATATCAGTTCTTTAGGTCATGTTGTCTCAAGAGACCACTTAAGTCAATATGTAAACCTGAGAAGGTTTTACTCTAAAAATGCACCCCTCTTTAAGACTTCAAAGTTGGCGAGAAACTGCTTTCTTCAGGATGTATAGAAATTGTATTTGGAATACCCTCGATTTCACTTGGACTTTCTTGGGGAGGAGAAGGAAACTCTCTTAAAAGAAATCAGGACATTCCATTCCAAGTTGATTTGTGGTCGTGATAGCCCACCTGCCGGAAAATGGGATTATAGCAAATGTCTGCCAGTTATTACTTCTAAAGGAGTTACTATACCTTTTGACTCAACGGTCAAGCTTTCTTCTAATACTCTAGATAGAGTTAGGAATGTTACCTCTCAACTTTAGATGTAATGGGAGTGTTTGTTGTTCCTTTTAACTTTGTGGCTACTTGAGTTGTAACCTATTATTATAGCAATAAAAATATCTCTTAACTCAATTTTGATCCTATTTTATTTCCCCTTTTAAATAGGAATCTCAGTTGTCTACAACTTCTCTTATTCAAAACTTGGTATCCCGAGTTGATATTATAGGGGAAAGATTGTTGGCAGAGAGTGGATCGACTATGGCTCAAAATGAAGCGCTATTAGAGCGCTTTGGTGGTAATGCGGGGGCTGTGCAATGGTATAAAAGATATCTCACCCAAAAAGTCATAGTCAAAAATAAAAAAGATCGCATCGACCATCTTGAGGCTGAGGTTAAAAGGAAGGATGAGGAGATCATTTTTCTTAAGCGCCAGGTAAAGTCGAATCCCACAATTGACTTCGACGAGAAGATGTCTAAGCTTATCCAGTAAATAAACGATTTAGAATTAAAGTTGAAAGATAGTCAGTCATAACGTGCCTCTCTAGAATTTATTCTAGGTGATAAAATTCCAGAGATTAAACCTCTGATCCCACTAGCGACCCTTTCGACTGCGAAGACTACTAGGTCAAAGCGTCTCGCAGCCCAGAGTTTTCCTACCATGACTAATTCTCCCCAAGGATTAGATGATAATGTTGTGGGGAGCTGGTGCGGAGAGTGAAATTTGAAATCTCTTGGTATTTTTACGAGCAACAAAAAGTTAAATATTCCAAGACCATCAACGATTATGTGGCCAAGAATCAAAAATTGGAACACAACATCTACTTGCTCGACAAACGTATTACCGAGGTGGAAAGGGAAAACACAACCCTCAGAGTGACAAATAGGGCCTTTAACCGTGCCATAAAGACTAACATTGAAGCAATTGATGATGAAAACATGATTAGGAAAAAGGAGAAGAAGCTTAAAGAAGTTCTTCGCATTGCACTTGGTCACATAGCTAACCCCTCGGTAGCTGAGACCCTTAATAATGCATCTCGAGACTTGTAATTAATGTGTTCATGTCATGTAAATTTATCTTGTGCATAATCGTGTTATTCATAAATTGCTTCATAAATTATGATAATTTTGTAAATATCACCTGATGTGTGGTCTTTTGTGATGTAACCTTCGATGCTCTTTTAAGTGGTTCATTTGACAATTTTTACTATTGTTGTGTCCCTTGTCATCCCTTGATACTTTGTCTTTTCTGGCTCAGAAGTTAATGTCCAAGATTTGAGGTAGCAATCTTCTCATCTGTCATTTTAAGAGCATATTCTGACCTAGATTTGAGCATTTGAGATGAACAGTAGTCCGAAGTCCTTGTACCCAGATTAGGGTTTAAATAAGCAGCAATCTTTGATACCCAGATTCAGTAAGAAGTTAGCATTTGACAATAATTCGAAACCTGGATTCGGGCTTTCGATGGATTGTGTTTAGAAATAAGAACCTCGAAACCCAGATTCGGGTATTAGACTTTGAAATCTGAATGTGAGAATTCTGAATTATGGAATACTCTTTTTAGTAATGAACAACCTGCAGATTCGGTATCAATAATAGGAGATGAAAAGACCATCTTCAGGCCATAAGCATTAGAAAACTAGAAAACCAATCTAGCAATAGAAGACCAGGACACCATTTATGGCAATAAACAATAGAAGACCAGAACGCCATTTTTGGAAATAAGTAATAGAACACCAGAATATCATTTCTGATAGTTAATAATAGAAGACCAAAATACCATTTTTGGTAATTAATATTAGAAGACTAGATTACTATTTCTGGTAATTAATAGTAGAAGACCAGAATACCATTTCTAGTAATTGTTCGCGAGAAGAAGTCAGTGACTTCTCTATAATTTTTTTTTCAAATATGCCATCTTCAGGCTTTGATAGTGTTTCACATGCTTTTTCTTTCTTGAGCCCGTGTTTATTTATCCATTTGTTTTAGCCTATTTCAGGCAGGGAATCTACAGTCCAACTTTTGTGCTTACTTAAGCAATGTATTTCAAGCTGTTTTTTCGTTTTAAATGTTGCCACTTTCTAGTGGTTGCCATTTTAGGCGATGCCGATTTCTGGCGTGCCCATTTCAGGCATGGACTTTTCTTAGTCCGCCGGATATTTCATCCGGATTTCCAGTGCTTTTCTAGCTTTTTTTTGGAAGCAGGGCCCGAGGACTTACCCGACCTCCCTCCAGGAGGTGCCTTAACCTGGCCATAGCATGATGTGGTTAAGGGCTTGTTCGGGACCTTGGCCAGGCCATAGTGTGGCGGGACCAAGGGATTACCCATCCTCCCTCCAGGAGGTGCCTTATCCTGGCCATAGCGTGACACGAATAAGGGCTTGTGCTACTTTAACCTGGCTATTTCTGATTTTGGCATGGATAAAAGCTTACGCCCTCCCTCTAGGAGGTGCCTTGACCTGGCCATCTTAGCGCGACCAAGGGCTTTCTACCATTATTGGTAGCCTACCATTTTAGGTAGTCCAAGTTTAAGGAGAATCCATCTCCCGACCATGTCGGTTTTTTCTTGTTTTGAGAACAGAGTTTCTTATTCCACGATTAATTAAATCTTTTACAAACTGCTTAAGTTTTCCTTAAATTAGGAAGTGCAGTTTCGTTCCTTTTAAATGTCTCACATTGATCTGCTTCATGTCCCTTTATCAGGTAAAAGTTGCAATATGATTCTTTAAATTCCTTTTCATATTCTGACTTCTTTTTATGAGAAGGCTATTAATTTTCCTTCTTTCTTGGTCTGGATGTGGGTATTTCGACCGCAATAGTAGGATTATATTATTTAAGGAGTTTTGATTTCTGAGCCATTTTTGGCTGGCATTCAACCTTCTTTTCGGCATGATTCAAATATTCCTTCTTGAGAGGCAGGTTTTCCTTTCATCGTTCATTGGTCCTTTTCCAAGGACTTTCCTTTTGTTCTTAAGATTCCATTTGGAGACCTCCTGGCAATCTTTATACTCTCATTCAGATATTCTCTTACTATCCTTAGCCCTTTGATCGTGAACTTTTCTATGCGTCTATGATTTTTCCTTGAATGGTGGGCTTCGTTTATAATCTTATTTCATTTGTGTACAAAGTCATCATAATGCTTCGCCATTTCCTCCTCAAAGATGATCTTATGATAATACGACTGGATGGTCCTTCTCATTGGTTGAAATTGGTTCTTTTTCTTTTGGACTTTCTTTTTCTGGAGCGGTGATTAGGTTCAGTTCCGAATAGACCTTATTGATATTCCATTTCCATAAGTCATAGGTAGTTGTTCTCACTTGCTTTGACTCCTTCTTCTCTTTTGAATTCCATGGATAATTAAGACGAAACCCTTCGACCCTTCGAAAGGTTTCAGGTTAGTGAACTTCAACGCTTGCATCCCTTCGGAAGTATCGGAAGGTTTAAGTTGCGCTTCTCTTTTCCTTGCGTGCTTAGGGATTTTTCCTCTTAGCCAGAAGGTTAATATTTAGTGTAACATATTTATAAGTATTTACAATTGCAATTTATAAATTTACCAGCCCTTAACGGTAATGTTGGAATGGCTTGGAACCCCTGCAATGTGTGACAGGATTTTTATTCCTTTTTTCATAATTTCACTTAGATTCTGCCTGTAAATTAACTAAAAACATTTTATTTCGCATTTGTAAATTGATGCAATTATATATTATAGTAACTTCTACTAATTTTTCATAAATATACGGGACTGTTAAACTTACTTACAATTGTTTCTGGACTTTTCCAGTAAGCATTTAAAGCTTTCCATATGCTTGCACTCATCTAGTCACCTTTTTCAATTCTTGATATTATATTGAGGTAATTTTTCTGCATTTTTTCGATCTAGTAAATTCTGCAAAATGAATAGTCGGCTTCTTAAAAATCTATTGTCCCCTGCATATTGAAAATAAAATAAGTTATACATTTATACTTAGTCAACATTTGATTCATAGTTTAGAGGCACATATCAGTATGATCATCAATTATTATTATTTCATTATTATTTTACTCAAGATCTGCCCGATAAGCTTGTTCGTATGAAATATTCTTTCCATCAAACATAAATCTTACCATTTATTTTAAAAATGCAGACCAGTCTGCTTTATCTCTTTTAGGGATGGATACAGAGCAAAATAAACTTGTAGTGTTTGTTTGGCTAATAAAAAGTATCATAGTTATGATAATGCGAGTTATGTTTTATATCAATAAAATTATAATCTTTAAGCACATTGATGCTAGAGCCTGGAAAATTGATGAACTAATTGCATCTAAATAAAAGAATTTCTCCGCAGGTCGTATTATATATGTCAATTCCAAAACCTAGGTTAAAACAACGTAAAAATCATTTATATGATCATCTGGATCATCGCTACCTTTAATAAATACATGGTATTGTTAGTTAATTTTTCAGCACCTTATTCTTTGGTGTTGAATTTAAATCCATTGACGAAGAATATTGGAGATGTCTTGACATTTCTTTCCGATCCCAATGCAAGCTATATCAATCCTTCATCGACTGCACAATTTCTTAGATCATAAACATAGTTTGAAAACCAATCGGTAAATTCTTTACCGAGATCGCCTCGTGGATGTTAGGTCGTAAATACTGCAAATATTATATATTCACATATTCTTTAAGTATGATGAAATAAATATAAATTTAAGAATCCATATATTGAGAATTATTAAGTTATAATACCTAACAAATGGTGCAACTTCAACGCAATTAAGAAGTACATATGTTTTTGCTACATAGTAATCTCTATCGTCTAACCATGTTCCCGTATATTTCCCTACAGATCGACCATGTTGTCTAAAAATAGATAACATTACTTGAGAAGAATCATGTTCAATTCCTTCATCATTATGTGGAACACTTTCAAATGATAAGTTAACATGGTCACTGAAATAATTGGAGAAAAAGAATGATTCTTAGATATATGATTTGCAAATTGAACCTTCAACTCGTACTTTTTATCTAAATTTTTTCATTAGATAATTTAAGTACCTATTACAAAATTATTTCAAATTAAATTTACTTGTGTAATTTTAAATTTTTAATTAAATTAATATTTAACATACTCAATATTATTACCTCCCAAATGGTTACATCCATCCATATTGCACATGACCTCAAAGAAGTGTTTAGATGGAATATGAATAGGTAAATGTTCATTACATTAAAGAAACCTAAAGGGGAGGTTTTATATAGTTTGCAGACTAGTATATGAATATCTACTTCTTGTTTACATAGACGTTCAACTTTTAACGTAGTCGAACAAAGCTCTTTATAAAACAAACCAAGTTTCATTATAACCGTCCAAACATTTACGGGTAACAGTTCTTGAAAACTACAAGTAACAAATTTTCCATCATTACATGATAATGATGAATTTTCATCCCATTTAGCTTAATGTTTTTAAAGTTGACACATCTACGAAGAGTAGAAGAAATCCCATCTGGAAATATCAATCCTTCCACCAATTTTAACATAAGTTTTACTTGGTTATTGTCTAGCTTATAACATGCTTTGGGTTTTTTAGTGTCTTTTGGTCTGATATGAAGCTTCAAATGCTTACGTAATTCTTCTATATCACATCTTGATTTCATATTGTCGTTAGTCTTCCCCCAAACATTCAAAATTGTACTAAACACATTATCAAACACGTTTTTTTCATTGTGCATCATGCCAATATTATGATGAAGTAAGAGATCTTTTCAATAAGGTAATTCGCAAAATGTACTTTGTTTTCACCAATTATGAACCATCAATTTATCTACGATTTTAATTTTTACTTGGATATTCCTTTAAAAGTTCATATATTTCTTCATTTTACGAAAACTTTGGTGGTTTTCTAGTCTCTACTCTGTTAACTAGAAAGTTTTTTATTACCTCTTCTAATAGTATGATTAATATGGAGAAAACACTGATGATAATCAAACCATGATAATTTTCTTCCCATGTGGTAAAGAAAATGCTCATGTTTCGTCCATGCAATAAGGACAAGCTAGTGGACCATCGTATTCCAATATGAAAGAATTGCATAAGCAGGAAATCACTAATAGTCCATAATAAACGTCGTATGTTTTAACTCCTTCATGCTACAATGTTTTTGACTCTCAAGTCGATGATAGTAAATAAACGTCGATTCCTTGTGTCAGATCATCAGGGCCAGGGACGTCAATAATTAGAAACATATATGGAGTTTTCATACATTCATAGAGGAAAATTATAAGGTATAACAATAATAGGCCAAGATGAATATTTATAACCAAATTTAGAGACGGTGAGAATCTATCCCTACACAAAACGGATCTTACATTATGGCTCTCTACAGCAAAAGCAGGATAAGTCTTATCAAAACATTTTCATGCTTCTCCATTGGCTAGGTGCATTAAGGTACCTTATTCCTGTCTTCTCACATTGTGTCATCTCATATGAGGTGCGGTAATAGAAGATGCATATAACCTTTGAAGTCTAGAAGTGATGGGTATGTAATGCATTCTCTTGTATGGAACTTCCTTTCCCTTTGTTTTTTCCTGGTCTATATCTTTCCTTGTTACATATTCTGGACTTCCTAAGATTGATGTACTTGTTTCAAAACAACATGCAACCGTTTAAATACGTATCTATCTTTTGGTATTGCAAACCGAAAGAAGACATATGTTTTTTTTCACTTCATAATGACTTTTGCATGTTAAATTATCGAGTGGCATATGTTGTTTTGCTACTTGTACAACTACTATAAATCCCCCTTCTATGAAGTTGAATTTAGATTTTATAGTTATGTATTCGACAGTTAATGATAATTGGATGCCGCTTTTACAACCTTCCTAAAAGGGCTTCTTAGCAGTATCCAATAAACCGTAAATTTTCTTTGCTCCAGTATTTGGTTCTTCTTCGACATTTACATCTTCATCATCAACTTTAACTGTAGGGAACATTGATCAGGCTGCATCTTCAATCATATCTTCTACATGATTCATCGTAACATTGTCATATCTACCTCCTAATTCGATACTATAGAACTAGGTGCAACAAGTTCTCTATGACGATCCCATACATAGTAATTTGACACAAAACCATTTTGACATAATATGCAGTATAACGGTATCTTGTTTCCAACGTTTCAAATGATTGCAGTCACTACAAGGGCAATGAACTTCTTCGTCATTTCCATTATTACTTAAAGAAAATTTAATAAATACATGTACATCATTATAAAAATGTTTCATTATAAACCCTTTTATTCCCTTTCGTTCATTCATCCAGCTCCTTCGACTGACAAACTAATTGACCATTTTTTCCTATTTTAGAAAATATGATAGAAATTTAAAAAATTATAGTAAGATTCAAAAAATTATGATTATTCTTAGATTGACATTTTATTTTACATTTCATTTAAACATTTTAACGTGTATTTAGTTATACCTTAAATTATTCCTTTTACTTTTTTTATAAAATCTTATTTTTGATTTTAACAAATTATAAATATAATATTATATTTGCATATTATTATTTTTTACTTTTGATGGTCGGTCATCCTACTTTCTATTACAAACGCAGTAATGATTACATTTCGTATATCATTTCATCAAACGATTCAACAAAATTTCGACAGTACTTTCCCTTTGTTCCCTATATCATACGCAAATGCGCATACATAGGGAACAAAAAGGAAATGATATCAAAATTTTATGAACTATTTAAGATGAAATGATTTTCGAAATGTAGTTATGATATTATGTTTGTAACATGTCTTATACAGGGACATCCGACAAATATTTTATTAGTTGAATATTGATGTAACGACCCACAAATTTATCACTTTGATAAATTATATTTATTTTTAAAATATTCAAAATATAAGATTTTTAACATAGATTATGTTGTCTTGAACAATAAATAATGATAGTAATCTTCTTTTGAATAAGTATTTACAAAAATATATACTTTGGAAAAATATCAATAAAATAACAAAAAACAATTTTATTGATAAACAGCTGTAACGACCTGCAAATCCGCACATTTCAAGCTGACAATAAACCATACATGTCCAACCCAAATTGAATGAAAAGATGGATAGTTATGGGAAAGCAAGAAGAAGAAGAGAGAAGAGAAGGAAAAGAAGAAAAAGAAAACTAAACAACATAGAATCTCACGATGCAGCGGAACGACATATAATATAATATCAATGATCTTTACAAAAGAAAAACTGTCATATACATACATTTATTAGAGTACAACAACAAATCACTAATCATTAGCCTGGACTGTTATAACAACTTGTCCTCACCAATGCTGATAATTTCAAGAACAATGTAGTGGAAAATAAACATATACATGAACATGACCTACAGACCGCCAGCTCGTCTGCTAAACCTCCAAAGCATCCAAAGTGGATCTATAAATATACTTGGTCTGACCTAGGCATTGAAAGGGAATAACGCCCAGATCAGTGTCGTAAACCAGCATAAGAAAACTCATCTCAACTGAAGGATAAAGTTATCAAAACTTTCTTTTTCAAAACAAAGGTATCTCGTAAGACTACGCCGCACATAAAAAGGGAAGTGTTTTTACCTTACAATAACTAAAACATTTCATATCAAATTCCGTTATATTATACTAATGTCTAGTATACAAATAATATTAATCATAGCCGAAATTGTTACATTGATTAAATTCCAGCATACTAGCTACAAAGTAGGTTCTACAAACAAAATGGCAATCACGTATTGGAGAATGGATTTCCATACAATGGTAAGACAAGGGACTACCTTCTATACAATATATCTCTAGAGGGATGTACCGAGGATACACGAATAATCCTCGGCATCTAGCAAGACCGGTATTTCCCTTTTTGGCACTCGGACATGGTATGGATAGAAACTAAATATGTCATCACCTCGGTCGTAACCGACCTATCCAGGATCCTATAGCATACACCACATACTCAACATATAGAGAGTAATTTAGAAAGGTGATGATCATACCATAATTGTTGTGAACCACATAACCTTACGGTGTACCCTGTTTAAGCCATTTCCGGGTGATGAGGCCTGAGGTAACGATTACCTTTCACCTTGCACATTCCACTTTGAATGCCATATTGCCAAATCCATCACACACTATCGATTTCCAAAAATGTACAACCTCTGAGCTTGTACATCTCAGAAAAGGGTGTTAAGCTAAGAGAAGTTGCCTTCTCCTCCACCAAACAGATGTACGTTTGTAAAAAACAATGTACGTGCATTTTAGAAATGCAATGTCAGACATTCGTCCATACAAGTTATCCAGGAGCAGGATAAACCAAAGGTACCCTCCTACTACATCCTATCGGCAGTCATCCCCAAGATTAGTAGCGAGAAGTCCTTATATATCGAATATTTTCATAATGAAGCATTACTACCACCATATATATATAATATGCATTGCAGGACTAATGGCATGTAGCCCTGCATCATGAAGATCTCCGTCTTCAAAAATCATCATCATAAACCTGCACTTTCGAACGCATACATTGGTCTAAAGCGATTTTTGGATCAATCCAATCCTGATCTCTCCGGACCAACAATGATAAGAGGCCCTCAACCTCATATGGAAACCAAGTCTCGTAGATTTATCATGTTTCCAACTATCAACTTGCTATCCTTCGGCCAAGATGGAAGCCCCGACATATTGGAGTACCATAGTCACCCCGCACTACTCGAATCAACATCCTTAACACCAAATGATAATCAAGCTTACTCAGTCGGCTTCATGCTAAGTGCATGATTAGTTAGTCCCACATCAAGTCAGGGAACCAAAAATGGTCAAATTTGATAGTCGGTTATTTAACTATCAAAGCAAAATATAAAATCTAGCACATAAGTAATCACTAGGCCCATTTAATTAATCTCTTATTGGTTAAAACAATTTTCAAATATTTATCCAAAATATCTTTAAAAGATATATTCATAAAAACCACTTTAATATTTTGATATTTGAAAAACATTTCCATATACTTATTTCACTGGTATAAGTATATTTAATAACACTACCATTTTGGAAACACGTTAAATAGATTTCTATAGCCGTACAACTCCCAGGTTCATACCCCTCAAATCGGGTGCTAAGTATAAGAAGCAATGCTTCGAATACCACAAAGCCTTTAGTATGATCATAAGAACCAATTCGTGTATTTCACAATGGAAGGTCAATACACAATTTATTGGGTCAAAACGAATGTTGTGTAAAACATCGTTACGACAACCCAAAAACACTAGTATAGGGATTCGATTAATTATACATACATATATATATATATATATATCCCGTATACTATATAAATCATTTCCTTTCGGGAATTATTTACTATAACAACAGTGTTATAGTTAATGCCCTCCTTACTTTCCTTAAAAACTTTTTTTACAACAATAAATGTTGAAATCAATGTTTTGTCACTTAAAATATTTTAAACCACTTTAAAAAAACCATTTAAACTCCATTTGGAAATGTCACTTTCAAAACATTCCTTTAAAAGATAAACCACTTTTAAAATGATTAACTCCATATTTAAATCTCAGCATAAATCATTTCTATATTTATAAAACTATGTTTATAAATCTCCTTTTTATTTTATAAAACTTCTACTTTTATAAAATCTCTTTATTTATAAATTTCCATTTATAACTCCATTCTTTTCTAAATCCCATTTATTCTTAAAGATCCATTTATGAAATCCTTTTATTTATGTATAAAATCCATTTATAAATTCATTCCTTTTAATAATTTAAAATTTATTAAAACATTTATACTTTCAAAATAACTTCAAAATCCCTTTTAAATCAAAATCATTATTTAATAGTATTTTAAAAGGACAAAAATACAGCGTAGTGCTACTAAAGCACTAAATAAGAGAAATCATCCATGTCATCAAATATGGCATCCAAAACATCATATATCAAAATATATGAAAAGTAAAATAAACAGTGCAAGGAATCCTGTTGGAACCCTCTAACATGTCCCCCTGCATCACATAAAATATGTAATCATAAAATATAAATCAACCGCTTCAAGACCGGATCATATACAAAGGGTCATCCGCTCTTATACGGGAACCTAATAGGGTCGCATCTGCTCCAGGGATGGGAATATATCCAACCAATTAATAAAATAGTAAATCATCCAAACAATCAACAATAAAATTATCCACACTTATATAGAAATATAAGTGGGCTAACGAGGTGAGTTAACTCACTTTGATTAAACTAATCATTGAAGAGTTCCGGTTTGAATTAAAATCGAACAGGCGTTCAATTTTAACCCAAATTTCTACTAGCTCCAAATCCATCCAATCCAACTCTATATCATAGATTTTGCTGTAACGAGTGCAATGCAACTTGTCGTGTTCAATTTCGACTTCGTATAGACAAGATACAAATTAATGAAAGTTTGAGATAATTAAATTATAATTAACTTAAATGAATTAAATTTAAACCTTTAATTACCTTTCCCTCCCATCTCTCACGTTCATTTCTAGGCCTACCCAACTCCACTGTGTTCCATTGTTCGCCACCGCAACCTCCATTGATCGCGCGTCGCGGCTCTCAGCCCGGCCACGACACTAGACAAGACGCGCCAATCCCTCAGGTTCGACTTCCTATCGTGTCACCAAACATGAGCAATTGCTCCATGAAACCATGTCATTCGTGCTCCTCTAGCTGGTGCTTGGTTCATCGATCGTCGATCGAAGGGTATGGATGGGTTCACGGAGATGAGGCTACATCTTTTGCATAGAAGTCGAGGCCTAAAAACGTGTGGATTGGTCGGAGCATTTGTGGTCGTTGGTTGTAGAAGAAGGAAATGGCAACTAGGGTTTCATGAGGTAGGGTTTGCAAAGAAATGGGGTTGTGGTCTTCTATTTATAAGCAATTATATAACACTATTCACGCGTTAAGTTTCCGAACTCCAATAGAGATGTGCCGCTTGGTGTTTTATACTAAATATCCCCATTTCGAACACAATGAAACTAGTGTCGGGAGCCAATTCCATCATACACAGAAGTTAGATTTCAAAATCAAATAATATGAATTTAAATTCCTTTAATCAATTTCTACGCATTTCGAGCTCGCATGACTAAACGATACGTCCGATCGCCATGAAATTCGTTAACATACAATAATTCTTTAAACGGATCCAATGACACTAGTTTCGTCTAATTCCGAGAAAGTGTCCCTGCAACGACCCGAAAATTTTAACGATCTTTAATAACGTAAATAACTAAATTTTTATGAAATTAAACAATTAAATGTTAGAAATGGAAATTTGATATTTGGTATGCGTCTATTTAAGCATAGCAAGTGGTAGATTTTCATCAGAAAATATGAAAGTTTGTTTGTTTGTGAAATTTAAAATTTAAAATTTAAAATCAGTTAATTTGTTGGAATAAAATATTTTTGAAACCTGAATATTTTTATATAATAAAATTGTAAATCATTTTCTGAGTGAAACGTCATAATTTGTTTCGCCAAATTTGGACTGCTATAGCCCCGTTTATATTATTTTCGACGTTTTACCAACATTTTCGACAGCTAGAGTATTGATAGGTAGGTCATGTCACTCATATCTATGTACCATTCTGTTCATCTCGTCATGCTGATCTCTGCAGTATATTCATTTGTCTTTTTCGGTGTCATGTACGTGGCAAAATTTACAAAATGATTAGTCATATCGGTACCCATTTTGGAGTCTTTTGGTTTTCTTGTTCCCATTCAATTATACACCGTGTAATACCAATATCCTTTTGCTTTTAATATTTCCAAAACCTAACTTTTTCCATTCCCATTATTTTGATGGTTCGATTCCCCACACATTTTTCGCTTTCCCTTCTTATTTGGTTCTATCATTCTATTCTAAAAAAAGTATACAAAGCAAAGTTATATTGGTTTTGAGAAAAATATATAAAGCTTTTATAATTGCTTGGTAACCCTGCTCGTATTCAACTCACCGCCCATAGTAACCATCGGCCTCTCGCAACCTTTCACCGCCAACCTCTCGGCCTCCACTCTTCTCCCTTACTCAGCCTCACTCCATTCCCTGAAACCGCCATAGCAACCTTCCACCTTCCCTCCAACACAGCTGCACGCCACCTTTCTTCTCTGACAGCATCAACTTCCCCTCCCTCACCAAGCAACGCCGTTTCCTTCCCTCTCCACCTCCAGATCCACTCACCCTCTCTCCCCCTTAGCCACTGCTGCCTCTCGCTTCCCCGACCTTTCCTGACCGAATGAAGTCCACAAAACAGATCCTCCTGCACGCGTCTACCACGGCAGCCCACACCCTGACAGCCAAGTCCACTAGTCCCTTCTCCTTCTATCCAAAACCCGATTAGCCTAGTGCTCCAGCTGTTCACCTCACCTTCATGACCACATCCTCCAACTCGCCGCACCATGAATCATAGCCCACTCCACCCTTAGTCTGCCACTCCGTAGCTGCAGCCGAGCCCTACCCAGTTCTATCCACTTTCCAGCCTCCGACCTCAGCCCGTGCCTCACGAACCACCCAGCTTTGCTTTGCTCTATCCTCCACCTTCCTTCCTAACCACCTCGACAGCCCACTACCACTCCTGTGCCGCACACCCATTATCACAAACCCGACCTCTACAGTTTTCCACCACTTTCATTCACCACCATCTCAGCATCTTCTAGTCAGTTTTTCCCTTCTCTTCTTGTGTGTATATAAAAAAAGGGGAAAGGTATATATATACACAATATGTTTATCTTAATATTTTGAAATTGATTTTTTTATATAACTTTAAAATATGTATATTACGTTTAAATATTTATTTGAAGAATTTTGGAAAATAAGGGAATATTGATTTTTATTGATTTTAAAAAATATAATATATGGATATTTAATTTAATATTTGTTTTAAATTGAATATTGATTTTAAAAATATAATATAGAGATTTTATTTTAAATATATGAGTAAATTTTAGATTTTTAAAAAATTATATATTTTGTTTTCATCGATCTCGAGTCCACCTTGCTTTGCTTTGGAATTATCGTTTGGATTGGTTGATTGTCAAGTTCGTTATTCAATTCGTAGCTCGTTTCATTGTCAAATTTCTCTAGCCTCGAAAGGTGAGCGATCACTCATGATTAACATTCTTGTATTTATTAAATTTAATTCACATGAAATGACGATTGAAATATGTTGTTAAATTTTTAATTGGTTAGAAATTCAATTGTTAAGTTTGATATGTTATTATCTGCACTTGTTAACCTATATTAATCGACAAATGACACCATAACCATGTTGTATATATATATATATATTATATAAATAGTTAATTATGATCCATGTCGTAATTGATATATTATGGTATTTTAATTTATTATTCTATTGTTCTCACTCTGTAAGTTCCCTGTTAGTTTAGAAAATCCCTATGGATTGAAATGATATATACCCGAACGATCTAATAGATTAGGGAAAATCGTTATGGGTTGAAATGATAAACCCAAGCGATTTAATTTATTTTGAAATTTTGGGATTACGGGTTGAAATGTTATATACCCGTAAATTTAAATTTTTGCGGATTGAAATGATAAATATCCGTATCACTTGACCATAGGATATAAAATTATATACGGACACCGTTGGTCTATTTTAAATAATTTCCAAAATTTTTGAGAAAAGAGAAATATATGTGTTTGGATTTTAAAATAAAATTTAGAGATTTTATTTTAATATATCTGTAAAATTTAGATTTAAATTATATGTTTGGAAATTCTAAAATTTATAAGTTAAGTTTTGAAAAGGAAATTTTTTAAGATTTTACTTATATTTTTATTATATTCAAACATATAAAATAAGATATAAAATAGATTTAATAAAAAGGTTTAATTTAATTTAATTTAATTTAAAAAAAAATTAATTTAACTAATGTATATAAATATTTATTTAAAATTTATATTAATATTTTGAAAATAGATTTTGTAATAACTTTAATACATTAAGGTTGGAAAGTTAAATTGAAATTGATTTGAAATTTAATTTGTTTAAGAAATTTATTTAAATTAGAATTATTTTGAAACATAATGACTTTAAGATTTTTTTAAGATATCATTTTAAAACTTAATAACTTTATTTTGATAAAGGTGATTAAGTGAATAATTTCAAAATTAAATATAATTAAAGTTAGATATTTAATTCTGATTTAAATTTGTAATTTGAGATTTTATTTAAATGATTAACTAAAGGTGATTTAATGAATATTTTAAATTTAAATAAAATTGAAATTTAATATTTACTTTTGATTTAAATTTGTAATCTGGGGTTTATTTAAATATTATTAAAAATGATTAAGTGAATATTTTCAAATTTAAATAAAATTAAGGTTGAATTTTTAAATATAAATGAAATATATCAAATTGAGTTATCGTAAATTTTTAGAGTATTTAAACTTTGAAACCAATTGAACTGGGTGTAGTTTAAATTCGTAGTTCAAACCTGGATTTGAAATTGATATAAATTAAAAATAGTTTTTATAAAAATTTGATTTGAACCTTTAACCTTTTAAATTGAAATTGTTGAACTGAGATTGATTTAAATTGAATTTTGGAATGAAATTTAATTTAAATTGATTTGTGAAATTGGAAGAAACTATTCTAATTTGAAACTATTTTTGATATAAACTATTTTTAATATATAAACTATTTTAGTCTACAACCTATTTTTAAATATGAGCTATTTTAATGTATAACTATTCCAATATATATAAACTACTTTCAATATTCAAATAGTTAACGTTGGAACAGTTATGATTTTGATTAATGGATTTAAATGCGAATACTTTGATATGATGGTTTAACTTATTTTTTGGTTATGATTTCGAAAGTGAATATGATTTCGAAAGTGATATGATTTCCAAAGTGAATATGATTTTGAAAGTGAATATGATTTCGAAAATGATATGATTTCGAAAGTGAACATGATTTCGTAAGTGATATGATTTTGAAATGAATCTGGTAATTTATTATAAAATACGAACTGTTTGAAATGAAAACTATTCTAATTTGAAACTATTTTTAATATAAACTATTTTTAATATATAAACTATTTTAAATATATGCTATTTTATTGTATAACTATTCCAATATATATCAACTACTTTCAATATTCAAATATTTAACGTTGGAACAGTTATGATTTAGATTAATGGATTTAAATGGGAATACTGTGATATGATGGTTTAACTTATTTTATGGTTATGATTTCGAAAGTGAATATGATTTCAAAAGTGATATGATTTCCAAATTGAATATGATTTCGAAAATGAATATGATCTCCAAAATGATATGATTTCGAAAGTGAATATGATTTCATAAGTGATATTATTTTGAAATGAATACGATAATTTAATATGAAATAAGAACTATTTGAAATGAAAATGATACGGTGTGAAATAAGCGTTTGGTTGTTAAAGAGACCGGGATCGGATATTGTCATACTCTCTGCCAATACCGAAAACCACTTTAAAAACTGTGCACGTGGTGGAGATTTTAGAACGAAGTAGGATGGTTTGGCGAACGTCTATATGTAGTATGAATGCAACCCTGACTCCCTCGAGTCAGCTTGGTGTGGCTAAAACAGAAGCTATATTAGGCAACGTAGGGTCGCTCCCCATATCGGGCACATTTCTTCGATACCATTCTATTACTTTGTGATTTGATTGGGTGCACCTTTGATTATGGGAGTGTATCTCGAGGTGGGCGGTAGTAGCTGCTATACGTTACCACCAGTCCGGGAGTGCAAAACGGTAGTATCCTACCCAGGACATTTCCTCACGTGCCTTGTCACATGCCTTATCGCGCCCTCTACGAGTTTGGTTTGTACCGTACCTATAGAGTGCCCTCTGATAGCCCTCTAGTTTACGAAAGAATTACGGTACTGTATATATTAGAAGAATATATATAAAATTGTGTTGAGGGGGATATGGGTAATGCCTTAATGCTATTTTAATAGTTTACTTTACTATAGATATTATCTATGTAGCATATTGTACTATATATGTAGATAGTTCCATGGATCCTTAAAGGATGGGAATCATAAACATCCTTTAAGTTATATTGCATTTTATTTGGACATTTCACTTGAGTTGATTTACTTACATAAGAATGTTAATCCCGACTCGAGTGTTTTGTGTTTGCTTTATGCTCGGGTCAGACTGAGTGTCGCAGCATTTGAGACTCACCTTTGGAGCTTGAAGCTTTGCTTGAACATCTACCTTTATCTATTCAGCTTTCCAGTTATTTCAGTTATTTCCAGTTGTTTATGTTCAGACTTTTCAGTTTCTTTTGTACTAGTGACTTCTATGTACTTGGGATTTTATGTTGTATTTGTTTCAGACTCTAATTTTATGTAGTAGCTTCATGAACTACTATTTATCTATTATGCTGCTTATTGTTATATTACTCTGTGTGTATGATTCTGTGATTGATTTATTTACTATATATTTTAAGATTTTCCAAATATAAAATTAACAATCTGTTGTTTTGAGCAATTCAAGTCTGGCATGTGTGGATGATTGTCGATTTGAATGGTTCACAATAGTAGGTCATTACATGTGGTATTAGAGCTCTGGTTTAGGCGAAACTTAGCATATAGAGTAAAACTCATTAGTGATAGGGTAGTAATACCCTAGAATGAGTGGAATCAATTATAGAATCATCTTCGTTTGAGCTTGAAATTCTTTGTTAGGATCCTCTTTGATTTGGATTTCTTTTAAATTTTGGAACCTTCCCCTTTGTTCTGAAACCCATTCTTGTCCTTTCTTGTTCGTGTTCTTCTTGATACTGGAGCTTCCCATAGTTCTATTTTTGTTGATCTCTATAAATAATTTGAGCACATTTGCAATCTCGATTGGCAACATCATCCTTATATGTGACTAATACCATCGGCGGTCCCACCAACATTAGTATGATTTGTAAAGGGGTAAAACTCCTTGTAACAAGCGTCGATTCACTGCAGATTTCTACGTCCTTGGTTTTTGATGTTATTATTTCTTGCAAAGCCCGAACCATTTCTTTAGTAGACGATCGGGATAATTCTATTATGATCGAATGTCGAATGCCTTAGGATTATGCAGGCAGTTTCATCTTTTCACTTGATTCTCAGCTTACTGATCTTGACTCCACCCAGATAGTCAGGGATTATCCTGATGTTTCGGTGAAGTCACTTCTCTTCCTCCCAAGCGGGAAATTGAATTCTGCATCGATCTTATTCCTAGAGCTCGATCTTGCTACCAGTTTTCACTAGCTTCGTGTAGACGAGGAGAGCATTCCCAAGACAGCTTTCCGAGCGAAGGATGGTTTCTGTGAATGGTTAGTCATGTCCTTTGGATTAACCAATGCTCCTGCTTTCTTCGTCGATCTCATGAATCGCCTATTCCACGATGTTCTCAACAAGTTTGTTCCCCATTTTCGTTGATGATATTCTCGCCTTTTCTAAGTCTCGGTTGACCCGGTTAAGGTCGCCACGATTAATATAAGTCTATCCATCTTTCCTCTTTTGTAATTTAATTATATTATCTTCCTTTCGAGCCTATCTTCTTAGTTAGAATTCTCATTGATTAGGGTCCCTCTAAATTTGAATCTCTATCCTTGTTCTAAAATCTATTCTTGAATCATCCTATGTGGGAGTGTATTTGTAATTAATATAAAAATGTTTTATATTATGTTGGTTGAGTTGTTAAGTTTGAATTTTGGATTTCGATCGATTCATCTAGCCAATGCTATTGATAGGAATTCCAAAACACTTGAACAGAGCAAACTGACACAATATTGTTTTCGAAATTGGTAAATGGAATAATTTTTATGTATGATTATATTTTATATATAAAGGTATAATTTCTAAAATTAGTTAGTTAAATGAGTTGATTGTTAGAAATGATAATACTATATTATCATTTATTGTTTTGTTAACATTCATAAACCATTAACTATTGTTATATGTTATAAGGTGATGAAATTTTTAAAGCATGGTTTATAAATCTGGTTTGCAAATGAAAAGAATTTAAATTAAGGATTTGAGAATTAAATTTTTGGTGCTTTTCAAAATTTGGTTTTCAGGTTTTGGAAAATGTAATATTTGAAAGTATTTTCGAATGGAAATTGTTTTCAGAGAATTTTTAAAGAAGTAAGTCGGTACTTTCCTCTTTTGTCACTAGAAACTAATTTCGATGATGACTGCAGCATCGTCGACATTCATTTTCGAGTCTCAAAGTGGGGAGACCACTTAGTAACTTTCATATACTTTTGTTTTGAAAAATGGATATGATTTGAATTTTTTGAGTATGATTTGATTACAATATATATATATATATGTGGATGTATGTATGTATATGTATTTATTTCAAAATGGTTTGAAGCAAAACTGGAAATTTTACTCTTAAGTTTTCTGTTAAGTGATGGTTTTCAATTATTGAAATAAAGCAAAAATTTTGAATAATTGGTGTGTCTAAAATGAGAAATGTAATTTAAAAAACTTAAAATAGTTGAACTAGGATAAAATTTATTTGTATAATATTCAATTACATTCTAAAACATATATATAACTTACCTGAAATATTCAAAAGTTATATTGTTAATATGAATATGTAACTGAAGGTTATACAAGAGAAACTTAAGTAATGTAATGTTCAAACTAAATTTTAGCTTAATTGAAATGTTGTAAATATAAGGTAAATTTGTATAGTGCTCAATTACATTTAGAAACATTAATAAAACTTACCAAGAAAAAAAGTTGAATGTAGTGAGAATATGTAATTGAATAATATACAATATAAATGTAAGTAATAAGATGTCCAAAAATGAAATTTATATGGTTTTGAATTAATTTTTGTATCTGGTTTGATGTATTTCGAATCTATCTTCACTACAAGAAAAGAGATTATTTATAGCACTAAAAAACATCAACAAATAGCGTTTGAATGGTGTGTGCTATATTCGTCGCACCAAACAATAAAAATGAAATAAAATAAAAATATAAAACACTATACATTGGTAAGGACTAAGGAACAAATAAAAGGCGGGCTAAAATTCATTTTGGCTGCCTTATCACTTTATTATTTCATTCCCAACTCATCATTTCCTTGCCTCTTTGCCCAAAAATCAACAATGGAAACCCTAAATAAATTTTTCCTCTTTTGTTTACCGCTCTAGTATCCATGAGCTCTGCCATCACTTTTGCCTCTTTCTTTCCCTTTATAATCACCTCCGCATGAATCTACCTTTTGAGTATTTTTTGGAAAAACGATAGCTTCGACTCTGACGATAAGATGTTGGTTGGGGACATCATGTAATATTGAGTTCAGAGTTTGCACTAGGAATAACTAAAACGAAACGAAGCTGAAGCAACTAGAAGGACTTTTAGGAGAGCTCGAGCAATTTTCAAATCCAAACGGTTCTTTTCCCTTTTTCACTTATTATGTTCTTGAAATTTATTCCTTACCTTTTTGTTTTCATAATTTTGTCGAGAAATAAATATTATAATTCATAGATTGGTTTAGTTTTGGATTAATATACCCGTAGATTGAGCTTGAGTAGTATCCTACAAGACCACACATAGCATCTTGAGTAATCTATACTGCACTTATCTATCCCTTTTTTTTCAAATGTTCTATTTTTGGGATATTAGTCATTTTTATGGATGTAGCATGTTTTAGACCTCCTAATTTAGTAGTTAAAACTTCTTATAAGTAGACTATTTACGTTTGAATGTTTGTAAACTATTGAGGATGCATTTGTTAAGTACACAAAGCACTTGAGCGGAGTTAGAAATGTAGGTACAAGTGGAAATGGTGTCAGTGAAGCAACATGTTTTTGGGTATTTGAGCAAAATAAAAGTTTAATGAGGCAAATGTTTAACTTTGTTTGATTGTGCTAACTATTTATTTAACGTATTAAAATTAAAAAATTTATATTAATAGCTAAATAATTAATAAAAACACATTGGCGACTCACTGATGTTGAAAACAGTACAGAAACTGTCATTAAGAAGTACTATAGATGCCCATATGGTGATAATCATGGTTATCACTTACCAACAACACAATAACTATGTAACTGGTACATACGACACCAAATGTCTTAATTGTTGGAATAATATGTGTACTGAGATGATGTTTGTGGGTTTTACTTCGGTGACTAATACTGTAGGCCCTATATATGTGAAAGGAGCAGTGACGTATATGGTTATCGATGATTTGTCCATTATGTATATTTCCACTGTATCCAGTATTTCTCTGCTGAATAAATTTGAGGTTATGGACATTGGTTCACTCATGTAGAAACATGTGGATCTAAATATTAAGGGATTGAAGTTGATGAAGGCCTAGTCAAAAAAAGTTGTTATAAATATCTTTCTTAGTAACAAGTATAATTAGCATGCACTCGATGTTGACATTAAGCTGCTCTTATTGTTCTTTTAGTTTTGTGTTTGAGAATGCAATATCCTGGAAATAAAGAAATGAACGAGTGTGGATGTAGCACACGGTAGTGTTATATATGGTTTCTTTATAACACCTTTTGATGGATAGCCATGATAATTTGATAACATTTTCAAATTCAATGCATATTATAATGTTGCTTAGTTGTGTTTAATATTAAACTTCTGAAGGTTCTTTTGTGATTAAGGCACCATAAGAGGTGCTGTTTTGCAACTATATAACAAGTAAAATTTGTTGTTCCAGTTTTATGATAAAATCATTAAAGCATCAAGAATGATAACAACATTGAAAACTGGTACTAAATAAACAAAACGCCAAATTAATTTTAAGTCGGTATGTTGTTAAGCATAGAGGAGTACTTGTATGGTGCATGATAAATTCCTATGGTGTTTGCTTACCACTCAAGATCTTTTTTTTACTGTTTCAGGTAAATCGCAAGCCAGTTTTGACAGTGCTCGACCTTTCATTTCCTCTTGCTTCTTCTGATCTTGGTGCCGATAATCTTGAAAATTAGTTTATCATGATAAATTTGCAACTCTCATAGGTACACCAGTCTATACTTTAATATGGCACATAAAAGTATTTTATTATTATGTTGAAGCAAACTATTTTAATTTTTGTAAAATGTTAAGGCTCACAATAAAATTTAAGAAATGGCAACTAGCGGGATTGATACTACTTCAGTCGAGGATGAGGCCTTTGATACTGAAGCTGCTATGGACAGATGCATATTAAAGCTTATTGTTAGTTGCTGCAACTGTGAGTAATGAAAATGAAATCAGTCTTGCATTACTTACTATTCTAAAGCATAAAAGTAATTTATTATTTCAGGTGATAAACTTGCAAGAGCCACAGAGCTTGATAGATTGCTTACTCTAGAAAAGTCCCTTAAGGGCGCAATAAAGCTTGCAACTGCTCTAAACTTCCAGCATTAGCAGAACGTTTCAATGGGATATTAGAGGTATAGTTTCATATCCCTCCCGAGCGTTTAATCTTTTTTTTTTCAGCGGCGAATCTATTGCTTAAACAAGAAAACAGGACCTAAACATTGCCGATGTGGACAATTAGCCTGCAAGCATTTTGAATTAATGCAACCCTGTTAAAAATCCTTTTTTATTTTGTTTCTCAGACACCGCCTTAAAACTTTGTTATCCATGTTTTATTGCCCTAAATCAAAACCAATACCAAATGTGACGACCCGGCTTTTTCTCCACAAAAAGTCGTATCATCAAGAAGAAAGAAAGGGATAGAAAAGAGATAAGATAGAGAAGAAAGAAAGAAACACATCAGAATCTAAACAGCGGAACGAATAAATTATATTAATCACATCCATTTACTATTTACAATTGAGTAATTCATTCCTTAATTACTCTTTAAACCAATTAATTAATCTTTAATTACAGATTAATTATTCCTTTAATTATTAATTAATAAACCTTAATTATCAATTAATAAAACTTAATAACAAATTAATTCATCCTTAATTATTAGTTCATTAATCCTTAATTTCCATTTAACAGTAATTAAACTTTAATTACTCTTATTAATTACAAATAAATAAATCTTTAATCAAAAACTGCTCCTCCAATTTTATTTTCCATGCCCTAAAATATCAAATTTGATTTCAATGTTCTGACAACCTTACATCCTATAACCTTTGTTCCATCTTTCATCATTCGCGAGAGAGTACCAGGTGTATGTTTGTATTATTATATTTTGTTCTACCCATTTTTTATTTTGGGATGTTTTGATGTTTTAAAATTTTTGGTTGTTGAGATTACAATATCCTACCAACAGAGTCATACCATTAGGAATTAGGTCTACTCCGTCAACAGGATTAGGTCTACTCCGTCAATAGAATCTCTAGACCATCTATGTTGAGGGTAACTGAATTCAACGAAGGTACTAGGTTTTCTGTTACAATTGGTAATTTGGGACAAAACTTGTGGAAAGGGTGGTTATATAATTGTAAACAAATTTGGTTTTAATTTTTTTCGTAAATTAGTAATTCATGATCAATTTTTATGAAAAACTACCATTACCTATGCTTTGTTACTGTAATTTAATTTATTGTATCATCTTTTGTGTCATGGTAGAGAGGTGGGTGGGTTTCAGTGTGAACCTTGCTGGTTGTCCATAGCTTCAGGATTAAGATCAGAAAGGGACAGCATGGTAATTTTACTGTCTATTATCAGTTGAAAATCAGTTTCATTTTACAAATTTATCTGGTTGTCTGATTTTTGTAACACCAAATTGTACAATGTTAGAAAAAATCATTTCTGTCAACATACTTTTTTGTTGGTTAAATGCTTCAGTTGATTTCATGCTACTTTAGACATTACCCGTGTGCTATTCATTTCCGTCCATTAGATACTTTACTTCAATATACCTCTAAACCTAATCCCCAAATCTCATTTATGCATTGTCGCCCGCATCTGTTGCTCCATAAAATTCCACTACCACCTAAATTTTGCTGTGTCCGCGTCCCCCTATTCAGACTCAATCAAATTAGTGCCGCCTATCAAATCACCAAATTGCCACTATGCATGCTCTTAGACTCCAACTTTAACTCCGACTCCAAACACACCACCACTGCTTGCTATTTAGTCGGTAATTTTTTAATCTTATCGTAGTATTTGAATCATCGCTGCTTGCCTTTAAGCATAAATAAATTAATTCAAATTATATTTAGTTATGAGGCATTTGAAAATTCATAGGGTATCCGTTGAACTGAACCAAAGGCAGCCTATTTTTTTGCTTTTTGTCTCCTATGGAACTGGTGCAAATATTAGCTAGGAATTGGTGCGTCAAACAATTCCATGTCTTTCTTTCATCGTCCGTAAGAAAGACATGGTGGCTTCTCTAGCACAAGTTCTAAAATGACAGGGTTGCAATTTTACAAAACTCCTCAAAAATCCATTGCTATGGTAATTTATATGTTCTTGACCTAATACTAAAGAGTTTTATCACATAAATACAGTAAACTATTTTCAGCAAATACCCATTTTTTAAAGCCATAGATTTATGTTGATGTTCCACATACTGTTTTCTATTAATAAATGAATACACTTCTTACCGTGTGAGTTAAAGAACCTTTTTAGAAGCATTGCAGTATTTTAGAATGACAAAAAAGAAGTTAGATTTCAATTTGAAAACATGGATTTATAAGAAAGAAAGAAAATTATAGTAAGAATTAACTGAGTACATGCACCTAGGCGGAATTTCAGAACACTGTTCATATTTCCCCTTTGAGTATAGTTAACTAATTTTCTAATTTTCATTGCTCTGCAACACAAAGTTGCACATAACCTTCTGCGGGGACATAAAAATAAAGATCTTAGAGATCTATTGTATTATTATAATCAGCTTATTTTTTCTTGTGGAACATTTAAAAAATACATAAACTATCCCATATTTTGAGAAGAAGGCAAAAGTTGCAAACAAGATTTTGCACTCTGATTTTATTGAATTTGAAAGCTGTAGAGTTATTCTTACTTTGAAAACTTTGTTTACATGTTATTTCTTATTGAATTATCCTTGTTAAACATTATTGTATGTATCTTCATTTGGTCCACTGCGTAGTTTCTGACCTAGATAGGAAAAGAATATGCAGTGGCAGTAGGGATGGATTTCTTTGGCTATGGGAAGCCACTGTCAACATATAAATTTTTTTTATAACTACACTATAGTGGTTTGTTTCTGTCATGCATTACGCTCATGCCAACAAGCGTGTTTACAGGAACACATTAGAAAGTGCATTAAATTCACAAGTTTGAAATGCAAGTGATTTAGTGTGAAGAGAGATAATATAAAGGTTTTAGATCTCTTAAATCTTTAAATATAAATATTGTGCTATTTTGACAACATCATATATCTGGCATCTAAAATCTTTAAATCTCTACCTTTTTTCGCTTATCTTCTCAATTCCTTAATTGAAAGTGATTTAAACTATATATTTGATCTTATACCTTACCTAAGCATGAATATCCTATTTATTTATTTTTAAAGAAACCCATGAGTTTAGTTACCTAGTTTAATTCATTTCCTCCATATTTGCATTGTGCAATGTTTAGCTACAATATTGGTTGACTATGCCAATCTTAAGTGATGTACATACATATATTGTGTTGATATGTCTGCTAATATTTTACAATTTCAGGCTAATGTTGCTAGATGATTATTCAATACATGCATGCATTGTGTTGCATAAATCTTATACGATCAATCGATGACAGACGATTGATTAGGTTATAGTCATGGTTATTCAATATTGGTAACATTTCATACTGATTGATTTGGTTTATTTGTAGATGTGTGCACTATATTTATATCGTTAAATGTGTGTACTATATTTTCATACTTGTTAATACAACCTATATATATGTAAACGTGTTCGCTATGTTTATATATATGTAAATGTGTTCGCTATGTTTTCATACTTGTTAATATCTGTAAATGCATAGATTCATCATAATTTCAAGTTACAATAGATAATATCTACTTACGTATTTTTTTGGCATGCAGGAATCGTCTAAGTTTGTTGATAACTAGTAATGGGATTGAGCGAGGAGGAAAATATCACATAGCTATAGTGTATCATTTTGATATGTGAGTTGTTATGATGCATCATTTGCTAGGAAATAAATATAAAACCTTCTTTTTAGGAAGTTGTTGCAAATATGTAATAAAAATGAAATATATGTATCAACATTGAACAATATGTATGAAATATCATGTGTTTAATTTATATATTTTGTTTTTGTGTGATATTATGTATGTGAAATCTGTTATATTTATATTCAATGAAGAAACGGTATTATATAAGTGAAATCTATAATATTTGTATATTCTATAATTAATTGATTCTTTTGAAAGCTAAAACAATAGTAAATAAAACTTGTAAAAATGATATTACATTTTATAGCGTTTTAAAAATGCTATCAGAATAAAAATGCTATGGAAACAAGACATTCTATAGCGTTTTGCTTTTGCTAATACAAGTCGATGGTCAAATATAGCGTTACTTTTAATAGCCTTTTACAAACGCTATGGAAACATGATTTTATATAGCGTTTTGTTTTTGCTATTACAGTTCGATGATCTACTATAACATGTCGTTCCAGAGCGTTCTCTGAAACGCTATGGTAAACTATAATAGCGTTTTTCAAACGCTATAGAAACCCCAGTTTGTTGTAGTGCTTTCCTTTTCGTTGCTTCTATTCTCTTATCTCGTTCTTTTTCGAGGACGAAAAGTTTTGAGTGGGGGAGAGTGTAACGACCCAAAAATTAGAATGATTTTTAATAGCATAATTAAATAAATTTTTATGAAATTAAACAATTAAATGTTAGAAATGAAAATTTGATATTTGGTATGCGTCTATTTAAGCATAGAAAGTGGCAGATTTTCATTAGAAAATATGAAAGTTTGTTTGTTTGTGAAATTTTAAATTTTAAATCTAAAATAAGTTAATTTGTTGGAAATAAAATATTTTTGCAACCTGAATATTTTTATATAATAGAATTGTAAGACATTTTCTAAGTAAGACGTCATATTTCATTTCGCCAAATTTGGACTGCTATAACCCCGTTTATATTATTTTTTGACGTTTTAGCAACATTTTCAACAGCGAATATCGAGTTTTTATAGGTAGGTCATGTCACTCAAATCTGTGTACCATTTTGTTCATGTCGTCCTGCTGATCTCCGCAGTATATTCATTTTTGTGTTTCGGTGTCCAGTACGCTGCGAAATTTGCAAAATGATTAGCCGTATCGGTACCCATTTTGGAGTCTTTTGGTTTTCTTGTGCCCATTCAATTATACATTGTGTAATACCAATAACCTTTTGCTTTTAATATTCCCAAAACCTGACTTTTTCCATTCCCATTGTTTTGATGATTCGGTTCCCCACTCATTTTTCACTTTCCCTTCTTATTTGGTTTTGTCCATTCTATTCTAAAAATAAGTATACAAAGCAAAGTTATATTGGTTTTGAGAAAATATATATAAAGCTTTTATATTTGCTTGGTAACCCTGCTCGTATTCATCTCACCGCCCATAATAACCATCGGCCTCTCGCAACCTTTCACCGCCACCCTCTCGGCCTCCACTCTTCTCCCTTACTCAGCCTTGCTCCTTTCCATGAAACCACCATAGCAACCTTCCACCTTCCCTCCAACACAGCTGCATGCCACCTTTCTTCTCTGACAGCATCAACTTCCCCTTCCTCACCAAGCAACTTCGTTTCCTTCCTTCTCCACCTCCAGATCCACTCACCCTTTCTCCCCCTCAGCCACTACCACCTCTCGCTTCCCCGACCGTGCTTGACCGAATGAAGCCCATAAACCAGATCCGCCTACACGCTTCCACCACAACAGCCCACACCCTGACGGCCAAGTCCACCAGTCCCTTCTCCTTCCATCCAAAACCTGATCAGCCCAGTGCTCCAACCGTTCACCTCACCTTCATGACCACATCCTCCAACTCGCCGCACTATAAATCACAACCCACTCCACTCTTAGTCTGCCACCTTGTGGCCGTAGCCGAGCCCTACCTTGTTCCATCCACTGTCCAGCCTCCAACGTCAGCCCATGCCACACGAACCACCCAGCTTTGCTTCGCTTTATCTACCGCCTTCCTCCCTAACCGCCTTGACAGCCCACTGCGACCCCTGTGCTGCACACCCATCATCACAAACCCGACCTCTACAGTTTTTCACCACTTTCATTCGCCACCATCTCATCAGCTTCTAGTTAGTTTTTCCCTTCTCTTCTTGAGTGTATATAGAAAAAAGGTGAATGTATATATTTATACAATATGTTTATGTTATATATATATATATATATATATATATTATTTTTAAATATTTATTTGAAGAATTTTGGACAATAAGGGAATATTGATTTTTATTGATTTTTAAAAATATAATATATAGATATTTATTTTAATATGTGTTTTAAATTGAACATTGATTTTAAAAATATAATATAGAGATTTTATTTTAAATATATGAGTAAAATTTAAATTTAAAAAAAATTATATATTTTGTTTTCATCGATCTCGAGTCCACCTTGCTTTGCTTTGGGATTGTCATTTGGATTGGTTGATTGTCAAGTTCGCGATTCAATTCGTAGCTCATTTCATTATCAAATTTCTTTAGCCTCGAAAGGTGAGTGATCACTCATGATTAACATTCTTGTATTTATTAAATTTAATTCACATGAAATGACGATTGAAATATGTTGTTAAATTTTTAATTGGTTAGAAATTCAATTGTTAAGTTTAATATGTTATTATCTGCACTTGTTAACCTATATTAATTGACATATGACACCATAACATGTTGTATACATATACTATATATAAATTGTTAATTATGATCCATGCTGTAATTGATATATTATTCTATTTTATATTATTATTCTATTGTTCTCACTCTGCAAGTTCCTTGTTAGTTTTGAAAATTCCAATGGGTTAAAATGATATATACCCGAATGATCTTATAGATTAGGGAAAAATCGTTATGGGTTGAAATGATAAACCCAAGCGATTTTATTGATTTTGAAATTTTGTAATTGCGGGTTGAAATGATATATACCCATAAATTTAAATTTTTGTAGATTGAAATGATAAATATCTGTATCACTTGACCAGAGGATAGAAAATTATATACGGACACCGTTGGTCTATTTTAAATGATTTCCAAAAATTTTGAGAAAAGAGAAATATATGTGTTTGGATTTTAAAATAAAATATAGAGATTTTATTTTAATATATGTGTAAAATTTAGAATTTTAAATTATAAGTTTGGAAATTCTAAAATTTATAAGTTAAGTTTTGAAAAGGAAAATTTTTAAGATTTTACTTATATTTTTATTATTTTTAAATATATAAAATAAGATATAAAATAGATTTAATAAAAAGGTTTAATTTTATTTAATTTAAAAAAAATAAATTTAACTAATGTATATAAATATTTATTTAAAATTTATATTAATATTTTAAAAATAGATTTTTTAATAACTTTAATAAATTAAGGTTGGAAAGTTAAATTGAAATTTATTTGAAATTTAATTTGTATAAGAATTTTATTTAAATCAGAATTGTTTTAAAACTTATTGACTTTAAGATTTTTTTAAGATATGAATTTATAACTTAATAACATGATTCTGATAAAGGTGATTAAGTGAAAATTTTCAAATTTAAATATTATTGAAGTTAGATATTTAATTTTGATTTAAATTTGTAATTTGATATTTTATTTAAATGGTTGACTAAATGTGATTTAATGAATATTTTAAATTTAAATAAAATTGAAATTGAATATTTAATTCTGATTTAAATTTGTAATCTAGGGTTTATTTATATATTATTACAAATGATTAAGTGAATATTTTCAAATTTAAATAAAATTAAGGTTTAATTTTTAAATATAAATGAAATTTATCAAATTGAGTTATCATAAATTTTTGGAATATTTAATTGAAACTTATTGAATTGGGTGTCGTTTAAATTTGTAGTTCAAACCTGGATTTGAAATCGATATAAATTAGAAGTAGTTTTTATGAGAATTTGAATTGAAACTTTAACCTTTTAAATTGAAATTGTTGAACTGAGATTGATTTAAATTGAATTTTGGAACAAAAGTTGATTTGAATTGATTTGTGAAATTGGAAGAAACTATTCTAATTTGAAACTATTTTTGATATAAACTATTTTTAATATATAAACTATTTTAGTCTACAACCTATTTTTAAATATGAGCTATTTTAATGTATAATTATTCCAATATATATAAACTACTTTCAATATTCAAATAGTTAACGTTGAAACAGTTATGATTTAGATTAATGGATTTAAATGTAGATACTTTGATATGATGGTTTAACTTATTTTTTGGTTATGATTTCGAAAGTGAATATGATTTCGAAAGTGATATGATTTCCAAAGTGAATATGAATTTGAAAGTGAATATGATTTCGAAAATGATATGATTTCGAAAGTGAACATGATTTCGTAAGTGATATGATTTTGAAATGAATATGGTAATTTATTATGAAATACAAACTGTTTGAAATGAAAATGACCACGGTGTGAAATAAACATTTGGTTGTTAAAGAGACCGGGATCGGATATTATCATACTCTCTGCCAATACCGAAAACCACTTTAACAACTGTGCACGTGGTGGAGATTCCAGAACGAAGTAGGATGGTTTGGCGAACGCCTGTATGAGGTATGAACGCATCCCTGACTCCCTCGAGTCAACTTGATGTGGCTAAACTAGGAGCTATACCGGGCCAAGTAGGGTCGCTCCCTCTATCGGGCACATTTCTTCGATACCATTCTATTACTTTGTGATTTGATTGGGTGCACCTTTGATTATGGGAGTGTGTCTCGAGGTGGGCGGTAGTAGCTGTTATGCTTTACGACCAATCCGGGAGTGCAAAACGGTAGTATCCTACCCTGGGCATTGCTTCGCATGCCTTGTCACATGCCTTATCGCGCTGTGATGACCCGGAATTTTGGGCAATATCAATTTAATAATCTTTATTAGTAATTAAATTGGCTTGATAATCTACTTTTATAATAATTTAATTTGGTAAATTTATTCTTTTCAAAGTTAAAATATAGGTAAAATTTATCTTTTAAAGCAAATAAAAATATATTCTATTTATAATGTATATATATTATAAATAGGAAATCTTTGGTTTTAATAAAAGATATGTTTTCAAATTATAATGTATATGTATATATATTGTGATTTGAAGTTATGTTTTAAAATTCAATATAATAATTTTCAAAACTAATATTAAAATTTTTTCTATTTAAAATGTATATATATTTGAATATATTGAAAATAGAAAAGTTTTGGTTTGAATTTAACAAATAAAACATGTTTTCAAATTTTAATATATTTTAATTTGTAAATTATGAATGAATTTAATATTAAACCTTTCAAATGCTATTTAAAAGTTCACGATATATTTTCAAAACACTTAAGGTAAATGTTATTTGTTTAAAACTATATTTTTGCTTAAGTTTAAAATAAGATTTAATAAAGGATTCATTTCTTTTGTTTTTATATGCTTTCTTTTAAAATTTATATAAATAAATTTGGTTGTCAATAAATATAATAATTTTCTAAAAGCTAACTATGTAAAATTTGAGCATTTTATTTATATAGTTTGAAAATAATCACTTAAGTTTAAATTTTAAATAGATTGTAAATATCTAAACAAATATAAACATATTACATAATCAATATAAAAATGTAAGTAATTTTTAGATAAAGGGTTTAGACATAAAAAAATCCTTGAAATTAACATTTGTAAATCAATGAAATTTTGCAAATACATTTGTCACTTATGTGTCATACAATATAACAAGTGGCAACTTTTTAAAATTTAATAGAGTTTATAGTAATAGAGAAAATCTTGTTTTCATTTTTCAGTTTAAAGTTTTCTTTCTCAACTTATCTTCTTTTCATCTTCAAAATAAAAGAAAAAAAACCTGATCAAATAGCAAGAAGGAAATTCAACAGAGCATTTCAGGTTCAACTTAAAACAAGCAAACTCAAGTTGATCAACACCAGTTTCAGTTGCAACATCAAAGATTCAGATTCACATTTAAACTCAAGATCCAGACAAAAAAATTCAAACTGCAGATTAAAAAGAAAAAAAAAGAACTGTCCTCTGTTTAAGTTTTGGTGAGTAAACTTTTTTTTAAAACAGTTTTAATCTATCATTATGCATATGATAAATCTATGTGGATATTGTTGTATGATGGTTTGCATGATTGATCTGGATATATAATATGGTTTGAATTGCTCTGCTAAAATGTGTATATATCTGTATATATATATATATATGTATGTATATATACAATCTGTTCTCTGTTATTTCCACAGGCTCAAACTATTTTCAAAAATCCAAATCTCTTCATACAATAAGAATTGAGTTTTGATCCTTGAATGAAGTATGGTTATTACAACCTAAATTTGTTTAAAAAATATGTTTCAATCAAAACTGTTGGTAAATATTCTGGAAATAGAAAATTACAGTAAAAACCCAATTTATGTCGAAAATCAATATGTATAATTCCATACTCTGATTATCTAAACATGATCGTATGATAGAATAACGAATTTAGGAAGTAAAATCCTGATTTTTAGATAAGATATTGTGGAGATAATCTGAGATAAGCGATTTCGGGATTATCGACAATTGCCGACGATCTATGTCGTGATGGAGCTTGGGGTTGATGTCGAGGGTGGCTGAAGGGTTGTCGATCACTGGAAAATTGATCGGAGATTTTGTAGTATGTTGTAGAGGCCAGGGGAAGAGGATCTAGGGTTCGAAGACCTGCTTGGACGACGGTGTAAATGGGGTTCGTGTGATGTCGTTGGATCATCGGAGATGATAGCGAATGTTGGGATAGTTCCGTGGATCGATGACGATGCTGTGGTCGGAGGGACGTGGGTTCCGGTCGTCTAGATCGTCGTGGCATATCATTTTATTCGAGGTGGTTTGGTTCTATGTCGTTCGTTTTGCTCGATTTGATTTTGTGAGGAGATCTTCGGATCTTGGTGATCTAAAGGGAAGTGGGGATCATCGGCGATAGGTTGAGGCTGTCGTAGATGGTCGGAACAACGTGAAGTCGCCGTGCACATGCACTGTGCACGTTTGTGTTTCTGGTTGATTGTTAGGTTTGGGAGGAGGAGTTGTCTCGGGTGTTGCTCGAAGTTGATGGTGTTATGTCTCGGAGTAGCTGGGTATTGTGGGGAACTCGTTGCTTTTGTTTGGAATCTTCGGGTTTTTGTTAAATTTGCTCGGGTTCGTTTCTCTTTGAGTTTTGTACAGGTTTCAATCTTTTAAAAGAAAATCATGTTCAAGTTGAAATATAGGTTGATTTAAGTTTTATCAAACTGTTAATAAGTTTTTAGAAGCAAATGTTTTGAAATAATAATCAGGGTTTTAAAATCTTAAAACATGAACAACTTTATAAGGTAGAAAAATGTTTAAATTTAGTTTTAAAGTTTTTATGATATTTTAGTTTTCAAAGAAATATTACAAATTTTTCAAGTGTATTTTAAATAAATAAGTTTTCATTAGAAATGATACCAAGTTCTGAGTTAAGTTATTTTAAAACAAGATTTTAAACAAGATTCAAATTTAAAAGTAAAAGTTAAATGATTTAAAATTGGTTGATTTTAAAATATTTATGTTAGATAAATTTTGTAAATAAATTCCTACGTGTTTTAAAGAGTAAAAGATGATGTTGAATTAAGTTGTGATAAATTTAATTAATAAAGGTCTTTTCAAATGTTTTGTATAAATTATTTCAAGCATCTAATTTAATTAAGGTAAATAGTTTAACTTAATTAATTAAGTCTTATTAATAAAAGTAATTAAGTATAATTACTTAATTAATTAAAGATAATTAATTCATTAAAGATAATTAATTAATTTAAGATAATTAATTAGATTAATTAATTAAGGATAACCATGTGTGAAATGGAATAAGTATAATTACTTAATGTAATTATAAAATATAATTACTTAGTGTAAGTAATTAAGATGGGTAATTACTGAATGAAATTGAGTAAAAGAATAATTACTTAAGGGAAGTAATTAGAAGATAATTACTTTAATGAAGTAATTAAGGATTAATTACTTAGTGTAATTAATTAAAGGATTAATTAATGCAAATTAATTCAAGGGTTAGTTAAGTAATTAAAGAATAATTAATTACTAGATGTGATTAATTATGGTTAATTAATGAATATGATTAATTAAAGATTACTTGTTAAAGTAATTAAATAAAGAGTAGTTAATTAATGAAAGTAATTAGAGGATCATTAATTAATGTAATTAATTAATAAATGAAAATAATTAAAGGTTGATTAATGATAATGGGTAAAGAATAATTAATTTACTTAATTAATTAAAGGTTAATTACATAATGTAATAAAAGAGTAATTAGTCAAAGAATGATTAAATAAATGGATAATTGAAGGACAATTACTTAATGTGATTGAAGGATAATTAATCATGGATGATTAATTAAGATGAGTAATCAAAGAATGACTAATGAATTTGTAATTAATTAATGTTAAGTAAGTAGGATTGAGTCAATCTAAGTGATTTAAGTTGATAATTAATTTAATTGGAGATTAATTGAATTGATTAAGAATGAATCAATCTTGCTTATGGATGATTGAATGATATTGGATGACTTGGATTTTGTGATATCTCTGATATGTGATATGTGTTGCTTTGTGATATGAGATGTATTGGTTGAATTGTGATAGTATGGATTAACTATCTGTGATAATGTGAATCATCTTTCTGTATGTAATTGTTATTCTAAATTATAAACCCTTAAACAACTTGGACATTAAAACGGCGTTTTGGATTTCGGTGAGACCAGGATCGGATTTCCAAATTGGATATCTGAAAACCACACCGATCCAAATTAAATGATAGGTCCTGAAATCTCAAGTGAAGTGAAGACTCGAAGTGTAAGAACTATTTGTCGTTAAGACTTTGAGGGTGATTCCAATACGAGTATAACATAGATATTACTTTCAGTTTCGAGATGAAGATTCAGAGTGCAAGGGCTATTATCGTTAACTCTGAGGGTGATTCCAAAATGAGTGTAACGAGATAGTGCCTTCGGTTTCGTTCGAACCCGGAACAAACTTGTATGGATTGAATGCTTTCAGAACATCGTCAGGAGGACGATGAGCATTCTAAGATAGATGTGTTCTATAAAGGTAATCGCAGCCTCAATCCTCATCAACCGGGAATGGCTAAAACAGGGGAGGTGCAGCAAGGCTAAGTGAGTCGCGCTCAAGTAGGACAAGGCTTTCCCCTGTCTAGAGGTCTCTTTTATTTCGACTTAGTGGGCAGTTGGTCCGCGGCCAACTGCGGGGTTGTCTTGTTCGGGACTATCCAGTAAGGGATGGTTTCGGCCTTGTGTTGTAGGGGATTTAGGGTGGATCCTCGATACGATGATCTAGGCCACGTACTGTGACGGGTGGTACCCCAGTAGCCCTGCCATTGTATGAAATCCAATCTCCAATAAATGCCGTACGTTTTGATTGTGCCCAACTATGTTGGAATGTGAGATGCAAGCATTCCAGCTATTTTCTATTTTACTTGAAAACCCTAGACACTATTATAATATCGCTGGATTTCCTATCAAATGTTTTGGTTATCGTAAGGTAAAAACTTTTCCATGTTTATGTGTGGGAAGTCATATGAGATATCTTTTCTTTCAAAGGAATTTCAAAAGTTAAGCAACTTTAACCCGTTTACTCACACCAGACCCATGTCTGACCCAAGTGTTTATTTTCTGTTTTATTAAATTCTTGGGTACTCAAATTTTTATGAGTAGCCAAGGGATTCAGGTTAACTTTGATGAATTCCAGAGAAGATTTGGAGTAGGAGGCTTCAGCGTGTAGATATATAGTGGTTCCGCTGTGCTTGTGTTGTGTCTATATCTCTGTGATATCTTGAGTTGTATGATAGACAGGTGTTTATAACTGTCTAATTTGTGATGTATAAGTTGTGTAACTCTGATGTATATGATACTATGTAATATCTTATTTGATCTAATATATTTTATTCGTTCCACTGTGAGAATCTGGTATTGTTTAGTTCTTTCTTTCCTATCTTTCTCTTTTCTATCCCTTTCTTTCTTCCAAATGATGCGTCTTTCTGTGGAATGAAAGGTGGGTCGTTACAGTGGTATCAGAGCTCTAGGTTGAGTGAATACCTATGCTTTGGAGTGATATCTTTCTTGAGAGAGTGTACTTGTATTTATATATATATTTATATATCTACCTAATCTGTTGGGTTACCTGTCCGGGTTTTCCAACATAAGTTCTAAAGGTAGATAGGGTAAGGGTGTGTGAAGCACAACTACCGCAAATGGAAGAAGCACTAGTGTTGAGGTCGGAAGAATATTTGTCGAGACTGTAGACCCAATACCATCTCGAGTAAATTTTGTAGTATGGTGTAAGGATTTCATCAATCTCGGAAGGAAGACTTTTGGAGATATAGAGTCCATCTTTGAAGTGTGAGCTTGGTTGAGCTCGGGTGAGCAGATTATCAAGAGTTTGGATCTGTTGGATGAGCAGAGGAGAGTGAGCGCATTTTGGCAACTTCAGGAAGGAGCAGCTGTGTGGTGGGACGCAGTAACCATGGATGTTCCAGAGAAAGTTGTCTGTATGGGAGTATGAGACTAAGGTCAATGAGTTATCTCATTGCAGACATGGTCTCATTGTCACCCCTTAAGAAGAGTGAGATGTTGGTGTTTGATTTAAGGTCCGAGTTTCTTAAGAAGATTGGCTGCCCAACTCAAAAGGCTCTTTTGTGGAATTGGATGGTGGTTTTGAGGTTCGAGGAGTTTTTGGATAAGAAGTCTTGAAGTCGGTAGCATCAGTACAGCTCGGAGAAGTTTTGTGGGCCGACACGAAGGTCTTTTGGCTAAGCAGTGTCCGAGAGGTGGAATTCGGAAGCAGCAGAGTGGATCCTTTTCTTCGATGGTTCAGGAGTCTTTGTGATTCTACTGTCAGCGGTCCGGGCTAATGGTGGAAGCTTGCCCACTTCTTCAGTAGCTCAGTAGACATGGTGTTTGTATTAAAGGTGGACCATCAGATTCTTCTTCTGGTAGGTAAGTCATTCTTGAAGGATTGACCTTGTTTTGGATGGATTGGTCAAGCTTAAGGCTGTTCAAATTGATGAATAGAGAACATTTTCTTTAGAATCTGAACTGAGTGGGACTGCAAAAGTGACTTGCGATAGTTCAGGGTTCATTTGAGTGATCTTTTGATATAAGACTGAGGTTTCTCAAGAGAAGCTAGGAGTTATCGAATTTGTCAGAGGTTTACCTACATCGGAGATTGAGTTTCATATCGACTTGGATTCTAGGAGCAATACAAGTGATTCAACCAAGTAGAAGGATGGCTCCTTGAGAGAGAGAGTTGGGTAAAGCAGACTCAGGATTTTTGAAAAGGATTGATCAGATCTAGTTTTATAGTTGGGGTTTTGCTAAGGTGTTTGTGACTAAGTTGGAGGGGTCACTAAGATTTAGTGAATCTGATGAACCATGTTTCATAATATGTGGATCAAGTTTGTGCTCATATTCATCATCGGCATTCTCATCTACTCCAGATCAGAGTTGTGCAGCGAAAGCAGGGTAGCAGGCGTGCAAGATGGAAGTAACCTCAGATTCCTACAGGAATATGCAGTTTTCTTGGATTAAAGGGTTTCTACAGGAAGCGAAGTTCAAGTGGACCTCTAAGTGTGAAAGAGTTTTTCAAGGTCTGAAGACATGATTGTAAGCTCACTTGTTTTGTTTTCCGAATAGGAGATGTAGGTTTGAAGTCTAGTGATGCTTGTGAAGTAAATGTCGATGGATCTTGGGAAGATCATCTTGTTGAGTAAAATCCAGAGATTGGTTTGTTTTTGGTCCAGTTTGTTACATAAAGCATCAGCAAAGGTTGAGTTGATCAGGAAGAAGGTAGGCAGCCCAGGATCGTCAGAAGGAGTTTTGTAGATTAGAGATGATTGAATTTGGAATTCGAAGTTGGAGACTTCGTTGTTGTTAAGGTTTCTCTGGTTAAGGAAGCAGTAAGATTTGGTAAGACTGTGAAGTTAGTTCCGAGGTATATTGGACTTTTTCTGTGTCTGGATAGGATAAGTTCTTTGGTCTACAGGATTTAATTACCAGTACAGATGGCTGGGATTCATAGTTATTTCACGTATCTTTGAGGGAGTACGTGTGTGATCCATCACTAGTTGTGAAATCAGCAGTTGAGAAGGATCTGGTAGTTGTGCTGGGCTCGAGTGTGGTTTGATATCTTGTTCAGATATTAGATCAAGATTAGAAGAAGTTCAGGATCAGAGTGGTGTAGCTAGTTAAAGTTCTGTAGAGCGAGTATCCCAGTGTTTGTACCTGGGAAACTCTAGATAGTATTGGGTAGGTCTATCCTGATTTGTGTCAGGATAATTAGATTTTTTTGTTTGGATAAAATGGTTGCTATGGTTGTTAGCATATGGTTAATAATATATGCTTGTTATTTAAAATTAAAATCTTTGATGGATTATTAAATTATCTTTGCTTTTAAATTTCAGGGACGAAATTCTTTTAAGGGGAAAGGAATGTGATGACCCAGAATTTTGGGCTATCAATTTAATAATCTTTATTAGCAATTAAATTGGCTTGATAATCTTCTTTTATAATAATTTATTTTGGCAATTTTATTCTTTTCAAAGTTAAAATATAGGTAAATTTTATCTTTTAAAGCAAATAAAAATATATTCTATTTATAATGTACACATATATATATGTATATATATTATAAATAGGAAATCTTTGGTTTTAATAAAAGATATGTTTTCAAATTATAATGTATATGTATATATATTATGATTTGAAGTTATGTTTTAAAATTCAATATAATAATTTTCAAAACTAATATTAAAATGTTTTCTATTTAAAATGTATATATATTTGAATATATTGAAAATAGACAAGTTTTGGTTTGAATTTAACAAATAAAACATGTTTTCAAATTTTAATATATTTTAATTTGGAAATTATGAATGAATTTAATATAAAACCTTTCAAATGCTATTTAAAAGTTCACCATATATTTTCAAAACACTTAAGGTAAATGTTATTTGTTTAAAATTATATTTTTGCTTAAGTTTAAAATAAGATTTAATAAAGGATTCGTTTCTTTTGTTTTTATATGCTTTCTTTTAAAATTTATATAAATAAATTTGGTTCTCAATAAATATAATAATTTTCTAAAAGCTAACTATGTAAAGTTCGAGCATTTTATTTATATAGTTTGAAAATAATCACTTAAGTTTAAATTTTAAATAGATTGTAAATATCTAAACAAATATAAACATATTACATAATCAATATAAAAATATAAGTAATTTTTAGATAAAGGGTTTAGACACAAAAAAACCCTTGAAATTAACATTTGTAAATCAATGAAATTTTGCAAATACATTTGTCACTTATGTGTCATACAATATAACAAGTGGCAACTTTTTAAAATTTAATAGATTTTATGGTAATAGAGAAAATCTGGTTTTCATTTTTCAGTTCAAAGTTTTTTTTCTCAACTTATCTTCTTTTCATATTCAAAATAAAAGAAAAAAAACCTGATCAAATAGCAAGAAGGAAATTCAACAGAGTATTTTAGGTTCAACTTAAAACAAGCAAACTTAAGTTGATCAACACCAGTTTCAGTTGCAACATCAAAGAATCAGATTCACATTTAAATTCAAGATCCAGACAAAAAAATTTAAACTGCAGATTAAAAAGAAAAAAAAACTGTCCTCTTTTTAAGGTTTAGTGAGTAAACCTTTTTTTTAAAAACAGTTTTTAATCTATCATTATGCATATGATAAATTTGTTTGGATATTGTTGTATGATGGTTTGCATGATTGATCTGGATATATAATATGCTTGGAATTGCTCTGCTAAATTGTGTATATATCTGTATATATATATATATATGTATATATACAATCTGTTCTCTGTTATTTCCACAGGCTAAAACTATTTTCAAAAATCCAAATCTCTTCATACAATAAGAATTGAGTTTTGATCCTTGAATGAAGTATGGTTATTACAACCTAAATTTGTTTATAAAAATAGTTTCAATCAAAACTGTTGGTAAATATTCTGGAAATAGAAAATTACAGTAAAAACCCAATTTATGTCGAAAATCAATATGTATAATTCCATACTCTGATTATCTAAACATGATCGTTTGACAGAATAACGAATTTAGGAAGTAAAATCTTGAATTTTAGATAAGAGATTGTGGAGATAATCTGAGATGAGCGATTTTGGGATTATCGACAATTGCCGACGATCTATGTCATGATGGAGCTTGGGGTTGATGTCGAGGGTGGCTGAAGGGTTGTCGATCACTGGAAAATTGATCGGAGATTTTGTAGTATGTTGTAGAGGATAGGGGAAGAGGATCTAGGGTTCGAAGACCTGCTTGGACAACGGTGTAAATGGGGTTCGTGTGACGTCGTTGGATCATCGGAGATGATCGCGAATGTTGGGATAGTTGCGTGGATCGATGACCATGCCTTGGTCGGAGGGACGTGGGTTCCGGTCGTCTAGATCGTCGTGGCGTATCATTTTTGGTCGAGGTGCTTTGGTTCTGTGTCGTTCGTTTTGCTCGATTTGATTTTGTGAGGAGATCTTCGGATCTGGGTGGTCTAAAGGGAAGTGGGGATCATCGGCGATAGGTTGAGGCTGTCGTAGATGGTCGGAACCACGTGAAGTCGCCATGCACGTGCACTGTGCACATTTGTGTTTCTGGTTGATTATTAGGTTTGGGAGGAGGAGTTGTCTCGGGTGTTGCTCGAAGTTGATGGTGTTATGTCTCGGAGTAGCTGGGTATTGTGGGGAACTCGGTACTTTTGTTTGGAATCTTCGAGTTTTTGTTAAATTTGCTCGGGTTCGTTTCTCTTTGAGTTTTGTACAGGTTTCAATCTTTTAAAAGAAAGTCATGTTCAAGTTGAAATATAGGTTGATTTAAGTTTTATCAAACTGTTAATAAGTTTTTAGAAGCAAATGTTTTGAAATAATAATCAAGGTTTTAAAATCTTAAAACATGAACAACTTTATAAGGTAGAAAAATGTTTAAATTTAGTTTGAAAGTTTTTATGATATTTTATTTTTCAAAGAAATATTACAAAGTTTTAAAGTGTATTTTAAATAAATAAGTTTTCATTAGAAATGATACCAAGTTCTAAGTTAAGTTATTTTAAAACAAGATTTTAAACAAGATTCAAATTTAAAATTAAAAGTTAAATGATTTAAAATTGGTTGATTTTAAAATATTTATGTTAGATAAATTTTGTAAATAAATTCCTACGTATTTTAAAGAGTAAAAGATGATGTTGAATTAAGTTATGATAAATTTAATTAATAAAGGTCTTTTCAAATGTTTTGTATAAATTATTTCAAGCATCTAATTTAATTAAGGTAAATAGTTTAACTTAATTAATTAAGTCTTATTAATAAAAGTAATTAAGTATAATTACTTAATTAATTAAAGGTAATTAATTAATTTAAGATAATTAATTAATTTAAGATAATTAATTAGATTAATTTATTAAGGATAACCATGTGTGAAATGGAATAAGTATAATTACTTAATGTAATTATAAAATATAATTACTTAGTGTAAGTAATTAAGATGGGTAATTACTGAATGAAATTGAGTAAAAGAATAATTACTTAAGGGAAGTAATTAGAAGATAATTACTTTAATGAAGTAATTAAGGATTAATTACTTAGTGTAATTAATTAAAGGATTAATTAATGCAAATTAATTCAAGGGTTAGTTAAGTAATTAAAGAATAATTAATTACTAGATGTGATTAATTAAGGTTAATTAATGAATATGATTAATTAAAGATTACTTGTTAAAGTAATTAAATAAAGAGTAGTTAATTAATGAAAGTAATTAGAGGATCATTAATTAATGTAATTAATTAATAAATGAAAATAATTAAAGGTTGATTAATGATAATGGGTAAAGAATAATTAATTTACTTAATTAATTAAATGTTAATTACTTAATGTAATAAAAGAGTAATTAGTCAAAGAATGATTAAATAAATGGATAATTGAAGGACAATTACTTAATGTAATTGAAGGATAATTAATCATGGATGATTAATTAAGATGAGTAATCAAAGAATGATGAATTAATTAATGTTAAGTAAGCAGGATTGAGTCAATCTAAGTGATTTAAGTTGATAATTAATTTAATTGGAGATTAATTGAATTGATTAAGAATGAATCAACCTTGCTTATGGATGAATGATATTGGATGACTTGGATTTTGTGATATCTCTAATATGTGATATGTGCTGCTTTTTGATATTAGATGTATTGGTTGAATTGTGATAGTATGGATTAACTATCTGTGATAGTGTGAATCATCTTTCTGTATGTAATTGTTATTCTAAATTATAAACCCTTAAACAACTTGGACATTAAAACAGCGTTTTGGATTTCGGTGAGACCGGGATCGGATTTCCAAATTGGATATCGAAAAACCACACCGATCCAAATAAAACGATAGGTCGTGAAATTTCAAGTGAAGTGAAGACTCGAAGTGTAAGAACTATTTGTCATTAAGACTCTGAAGGTGATTCCAATACGAGTATAATGGAGATATGTAACGACCCGTAAATTTTAACTGTTTTAATTTCGTAATTAGTTGAAATTTTGCGAAAATTTAAACGATAAAATTTTATATTTGAAACGCGTCTAGTTAAACATAGCAACTGGAAAATTTTCATCCGAAAATATGAAAGTTTATTTCGTGCGTAAATTTACTTCAAATTAATCAGTTAAAAAGCAATGAAAATAAAATGTTTTCGAAACCTAAATATTTTTACATAGAAAAATTCTAAATCATCTTCTGAGCAAGACATCATTTTTCGTTTTTCGAAATTCGGACTTCGTTAGCTCCGTCGATCTTATTTTTCTACGTTTGCTGCATTTTCCGCTAGTAAAAAAATTTCGAATTTTTATAATTCAACCGAATCTCTGATACCTGTATACCGTTTTGATCATCTCGTCATGCTGATCTCTACGGTATATTTATTTCTATGTTTTGAAGTCCAGTTCACAGCAGAATCCACAGAAACGGTTACAGTATTCGTACCGGTTTCGTGCCTTTTGGTTTTGTGGCTATTCAGCTCCACCGTCTAAATTTCCAATAGCCATAAACATTTATTATTCCTTGAAATCAGCAATTTGTGACGCTACACAATTTCGTGGTTTTTTTTATTCCATTTAATTTCCATGTTCATATTTAAAATATCATAACAAAGTTTATATCTTCTCCTACTACCATTCTTTTGTTGCTGTTCTCTTCCTTCCTTCCCTTCTTCCATTTTCTTCTACAGATCTACACGCTCAAGCCAACTTGAACCGGATCCTCTCTCTCATTCGATCCACTCCCACTCTATTGACTCACGTGCCTACCCATATTCAGCATCACCATCTCGCTGGGCATCACCTCCGACCTGCCACTTCATCCGCCTCTTCACCTTGTTGCTGCCGAAACCCTCCACCATCCCATAGTTGCTCGACATCTCCCTGCCCGCCACCTACCTCTGCTCGACCGAGCATCGAGCCACTCCGCGCGACTGCACATACACCCGAGAACCGCCTCCACCAAGCTACTGCAAAATCATCTCCCTCCACTCCGCAATCTCCCTCTTTTCCCATAGCTTCGGTAGCCAAGCACCCACGTCACCACACAGGTGCTGTTTCCAGATGCCAAGCCTTCCATCAAACTGAGTTTTGTGTGAAGGTATATATATATATATATGCATGTTTAAAGTATACATAATATATAATAGTTTGTTTATAATAGAAAATATACATATGCGTACACATGTATTTGGATCTGTAGAGATTCATATATACACTCAGATTATATATTAATTTATCTAAGTATATAAGTTGTATAAGTTATGTAAATATATGTATATGATTTGTATATGCTGTTTGAATAGATTTTTCAAATTACCAGTTTATATTTAGATCATTATGTTGGACAAACTACTCTATGAAACTATATAAGATTTCTTTTGTTCTGTAATGATCTGATAGGATTTGTTGTATATATTTATGTAGATATTTGGAACTTTAAAGAGTAATGTTTGTTAATTTCTTGATTTTGCTGAATATATAGAGAAGTTAATATATATTATTTTAATGGTATATCACATATATATATTTTGTATTGTTCTATTTGTGTATATATATGCTTGTTTGATGGTTCTATATAAATGTTGCAGTTCTATATATTAACATATATCAAGTTCATATTAGTTGTGTTATTGTATATATTAGCCTACGAATTTACGAACTGTTGAGTCTTTTGTAAATTATAACAGTTTTGTTCATGTTGATCTGTTTTGTATAAAAGTATTTGTGTCTATATTATATATAATGTCACATACCGAAATTTTCGACTTTCGAAAATTCGACATCGATACTCACTTTATCGACTGCCGAGAAATCGAGTGCCGAAAACTTCAATAGTGAGGGTTTTAGATAAAGAAAAAGAAGAAAAGATAGAAGAAAAAGAGAAGAAGAAGAAAGAAGAACAACAGAACAACATCAGAACAGAAAACAATATCAGAATCTTACACATCGCAGCGGAACAATATACAATAGATAATTACTAGTCTTTTAAAACAAAGAACTATATCATTTTATATATACATCAATCATCAGAGTCAATATACAACAATGGACAGTTATATAAACTTGTCCTCATACAGAATACACAGCGGAATAAATACTATCAGATACAAATACTACGTCTCGTCCTCCAGCTTATCTCCAAAGCTCCAGAATATCCAGAATATCCTGATAATCTAACTCTAGGCTGCCCGTGTGGAAAATTTGTGGGCACCCAGAGTTTAGAAGGGAACAATAAACTCCGAGTCAGTCATGGTGACTGGTGTGAGATCGTAAAACAGTTATTCTTTAAAAATAAACAGCAGAGAATTTTAATGTCAAATTCGCAATGCTTTTGGAAAATGAAACTACCATAAGACCTCCCCCCACACACACAATGCAAACGCAGACTTGGAGGAGATTTCTTCTTATGATAGTCAAAGATGCTTACTACGCGAAAATCAAATTCTTTTTGATATTATTATTAGTGCATAGTGTAGAAAACATTTCGAAAGTATAATATTAATCTTAGCCAACATACGACCAGTATCGTATGCCTACTATAGCTACCATCCAAACAGTGGGGCGCCACCATAAGTGAATGGCAGGTTCTACAACTAATACCGTACAAGGCTCGTATTGTTTCTTTGGATTTCCAACAAATGGTCAGGCTAAGGAACTTCCTATCCACGATGGGTACGTCCCTGGAATAGACGACCCGAGAACCTAACCGGATCTCTGCCAACACAAGGCCGGGTTACCTCTGCAAAAATAGGTAACTACTGACACGCGTATGCCATCCCCCGATCGTCACCGATCTTCCCGAGGATCCCCGATTCGCAACAACCACAAAGAAATAAATTTTTTTGCAGCAACCACAGAGGTTAAGTATCTGGGCTCCATACCATGATACCACCTTTATCCAGAAGGAATGACATACACTAAGGGGCGCTACTCCCTAGAACCTTGCCGCATTCGTCCTGTTTCGACCATTTCCGGGGTGTGAGGCTCGGCGAAGTCTCGTCCACAAAGCTACGCTTTCTCAAAAAGCCCTGCTTCGGGTCAAACAAAATGATCAACCTATGATCACAAAGATATAAGATCAAACAAATGATCATATCGCAAATGATCAAACACTGATCATTTCACAGCAACACTCAGTATGCCACGTTACCAAATTGGGATATATCGCTGATAAATTTCAACTACATAACCTTTGAGCTCGTACGTCTCAGAGAAGGGTGTTAAGCTAAGAGAATAAATTCTCCGCCACCAACAGAAATGTATTTGAAAGAAATCAGCTTTATATCTCAAATTGTAACGTCAGACACACAATCCATACAAGTCTGTTCCGGGATCGAACAGAACCGAAGGCACTTCTCACGAAGCCCTTGCACATTCCGGATAAATTTCAATCACGTCAGGACTTCCCGTCACTAAGGGTGATAAAACCTCTAAATCGGAGATCAGCCGATGTAGAGTAACTCGACGGTAATCCTTCCGTCTTCAAAAATATCCGGTCTTCAACACCGGTCTTCGAATGCAATTCATAACGACGTATCACATATTCGGAATGGGTTATACGACCCCATGGTCCTTTCCCGGCTAACCCGAATAGTGAGCGTTTATTTAAAAACAAATGTTGCATTCAAATTCATCCAATTCACAACAAATACCATATTCAAGGTAATTATTGATAGTCGGTTATTTAACTATCAATAAAGATGCGCAACATCATCAGATTCCAAATAATTTTCCAAATTATTTCATCTTCAAAAATATCTTTACTAGATATAAAATTTCCACACTTCAATCATTTGAAAACAATTTCAAATCAACTTCCACATTTCAAAAATAAATCAACGATTATTTTTAAACAGATTCCCTTTTCTTTTAAAAATTCCCTAGTGAATTTATATTTCCAAATATCTACTGATATTCGATTTTCAAATCGTTTTCAATATTCAATTTCAATTTATCTTTAAGAAGATAAAATCTCAAAACGTTTCATTTCATTTTGGAAAACATTCCATACTTATTTAATAATAAGTGTTTCACAAAGCTTCTATTTTCAACATTTGAAAATATTCGATATACTTACATCAATATTAAGTACATATTCATTCTTTAAGGAAATCATTTATTATAACAACATTTATTTGAGTCAAAACGAATGTTACGTAAAACATCGTTACGACGACTCAAAATCACTAGTATAGGGATTCGAATTTTTAAGATAGATATATAAATCCCAATACTATATAAAACATTTCCTTTCGGAAATCATTTACTATAACAACAGTGTTATAGTCCATCATTTTCTTATTCCTCGAAAACGTCTATTTCAACAATGAATGTTGAAATCTATGATTTCGATATTTAACACGTTTTAAAACATCTTTTAAAACAATTACTTCATTTCATATATCACTTTCCCAAAACCATATCCATTTTACTTAACAATATATTCACTGTCCAAAATCGTGAATATACTTCACTAATTACATTTCACTATTTTCTACACATTTTATTTAAAAGTTTATCCACTGTCCAAAATCGTGGATATAATTCCTTTAATTAACTTCTACAATTCACTTATCAAAATAAGTGATTTCGGATTTATAAACAGCGTTTATAAATCACAATTTTATATTTTATAACAACTTCAAGTTATAAATTCCTTTTATTATCCAATTCAATTTATAACTCAATTTTCTACCAAAAGTCCATTCTATAAGTTAAACACTTATAATTCGTTTATTTACAAAAATCGTTCTTTTAGGACTTCACAAATCATTTATTCTGTCCTTTATAAAACCCATTTTAACATCATTCAAAATGTCTTTAAAACTCCTTTATAATTTCATCACTTTGATTTATAGAAATCAAATTTTATAAATCTTATATATAGAGCTTTCATAATAAATTCAAAAATCTCTATTTAAACCATTTTATAAATAAATCGACTTTTATTTCAAAAACGACACTTCGGTTATATTTCACTAAAAATTATAACTTTTATAACTTTAAAATTTTACGTTTATAAATCGATTCAAAAATTCCATAAAACGTATATTTTCAAAAATCACTTTAAAACCCTTTTAAAATAACAGTCGTTATTTTTACATTTCAAAACTGAATCCGATGATGCAACAACACCAATTAGTCCATCACAACAGTCAATATCATATATCAATATGATAACAGAATATACATCAATATCTGTAAATAAATAAATACGGGTGAGGAATCCAGTTGGATCCCTCCAACCTGTTTCCCTGCATCCACAGACGTTAGCACAATACCAATTCCGCTCCAGTACGGAATTATCGCGGTATATGGGTTTTATAAAAATATCCGCTTACTAACGGCGCAATAGGGTCTCATCCGCTATACGAGGTGGGAAATCATCAATCCAATATATACATATGCCAATATGTATATATTGTTATATATATAGATATATCCTATCATATCTAATACCACATCAAATAGCAACAATCAGTCGATAAACAACTGTCATACAAAATTTATTTTGAGTGAGAAAATAATCTCACCTTAGCTTTTTAATTTGCCATCCATTTCCAATTCTTCTTTCGTTTTCTCGACTTTAACCTTGTATAAATAATTATACAATTCTATTAATATTCGAATTGAAATCGAACAATTAAATTTCGTCAAATAGATTAAATTTCAACTAATTATTATATTTGAACAAAATTTCCTTTGATAATTAATTTGGTAGCCAAAATAAGTTAAACAAATCTTCTTAATAAATTATTTTTGTTGAACTACCCGAACAATCCATTTATATTTTCCAATGTAATTTACACTCGTCTTCTTTAAAATAATTTCTAATAACCAAATAACTATATAGTTCTTTAAATAAATAAATTTTCTTTTTTAAATAACCCTTATGTTTTTATTTTCGGTAAACCAACAAATAGAAATAAATCTTTCTTCTTACTAATTTAATTAAATCGAATTCCCTTTAGAAAATCTTTAGTATCAAAAACAATTTAAATTAGCAATTTACTAAGTATATTTAACAAGTTAATCCCATTTTATTCTCGATTTGATTCTCCACAAATTTTAGACCTTAAGCAGAAATTTATATGATTCATTAATATTCAAATTCCTATATTTTCCCAACGTCTCAATATACATATATCAAATGTTAAAATAGAAAAACTTTTATTTCTTACTGTAATAAATTTTCGGTTTTAACTTACATATGCATATTTTTCTATCTTTAAGTGTGTATATATTGTTAAATCAAATCTTAAAACAGAGATAACTATGCCAATAAACAAATTCGAATACCTCAAATCCCACGCTCGCAGGCAAACCCACCCAGCTCGCCTACGAAGCCTTCGCCGGAGCAGATCGTCGACTCCTCCAGTCGAACTGCCTCGTCGCCACTTCACCAAGTCTGCTACCCACGTTCGCCGCCTTGTTCCTCCCACGCGCGCCTCCACGACCACGAATCCGCCGTGCCCAAATCTGTTGCGAGCTCGAGTTCGCCCAAACCCATCGCAAGTTTTCAGACCTTCGACCGCCGTACCTCACGAGCCTCCCAAGCCCTAACTACTCGAGTGCGAGCTCCTCTCGCGTGCGTGCTTATCCAAATCGAGACGAGCACGAGCTCGACTGCGACTTCCTTTCAACCTCCCAGGCTTCGGCCATTTTTTTTTCGAATACGAAGAAGAGGAGAAAATCGCGATTCGTTCGAACTAAAATTAGGAAGAGGGTGCTGCCATCCTTGTTTGAACGTGAATTTGGAAGGGGCTCGAGTTCGAGTATGACTTCGTCTCGAAATGAAGAAGAGAAGTTCGAATAAATTTGAACTGGAATTTGAGGTAGCAGCCATTATAATTTGAACGAAGATTGTTCCGTTTGATTGAGGAGGGAGGGGTTACTTGAATCTGAAGGGGATGGGTTGCACGATAGTCTCGTGATGCTCGGCGTGGATTTAGGGAAGAACGTGCTATAGTTGACTAATAAAAATGTAAATTTAAATTTGAATTTCGTTAAAAATTCAAATACGTTTTCCTGTCGTGTGCTCACATACAAGCACCGAAAAATACGAAAATTGAAATCCGACAATATTTCAATATTCCGGACCCAATGGAACTGGTTTCGTCGAATTCTGAGACTGTTTGAAAAATGACTATTTTATAAATATTGGTTCGAACGATTTATTTCAAAACTGAACAAAACAGCTTAAATTTAAATTCTGAAGCTGCTGTTATCTTCAGTGTCATCAATATAAATTTCACAAGTTTTCGAAATATTTTTCTTCAACTTTTAATTGAAGATTTAAATTTTTATTCAACTTCAATAGATTAAATTTGAAATTTAATCGCCAATTTCAAAGTTATTTTCGGGATTCAAATTAAATCATCGTTCAAATATTTAAAATTAATTAAATATTCTCAATTTAATTTGGTCAAAATTCAGGGTCGTTACAGACTTCCCTCCTTAAAAGAATTTCGTCCCGAAATTACAAGTCAGGAAGAAAAGTCCTTAACTCGTATACTATTATTTTTCAACATCTAACAGTTTTATCAAATTTTCAAAACAAATCTTCCTGCTAAAGATTCGTTATCATTTCAACTAGCTTTTTCCAACTTCTATTATAAGTTTCAAACAACATTGCTTTACTTCAATTCAAATTTCAAATTTAAACTTTCAAAATTTCTCAAAAATTTTCTAACACTCGGAATTTTTGAAAAATTTCGCCAGCGTCTCCTTTGCGCGGCTAATACGGTACGACTACAAAACGTCCCTACGGACTCTCAGATTTCAAAAAGAAAAAGAAAAAGCCAACGGCTAGACAAGAAATCAGCAAAAACTCATATTATAATTCAAATACATACCTTTTTCGAGCAATTCGAATTATCTGTGAAATAAATTTTCCAATCCCTTTATACACCTGTATATCCTACTAGCCATTATATCTAGTTACAGCATTCAAATCATTTTGCAAATTCAATTACAAATTTTCAATATAAACTACTTATATCATTTTTAGTTCACTATTGAAGTTATATCCATTATCTTCAATTTTACATTTCAAATTTTATTTGAATTCAATTTCACATTTCAATTTCTCATTTGAATTTACTTTACCATTTTAATTCAATTTTATAGTAAATGATTTCCGAAAGGAAATGTTTTATATAGTATTGGGATTTATATATCTATCTTAAAAATTCGAATCCCTATACTAGTGATTTTGAGTCGTCGTAACGATGTTTTACGTAACATTCGTTTTGACTCAAATAAATGTTGTTATAATAAATGATTTCCTTAAAGAATGAATATGTACTTAATATTGATGTAAGTATATCGAATATTTTCAAATGTTGAAAATAGAAGCTTTGTGAAACACTTATTATTAAATAAGTATGGAATGTTTTCCAAAATGAAATGAAACGTTTTGAGATTTTATCTTCTTAAAGATAAATTGAAATTGAATATTGAAAACGATTTGAAAATCGAATATCAGTAGATATTTGGAAATATAAATTCACTAGGGAATTTTTAAAAGAAAAGGGAATCTGTTTAAAAATAATCGTTGATTTATTTTTGAAATGTGGAAGTTGATTTGAAATTGTTTTCAAATGATTGAAGTGTGGAAATTTTATATCTAGTAAAGATATTTTTGAAGATGAAATAATTTGGAAAATTATTTGGAATCTGATGATGTTGCGCATCTTTATTGATAGTTAAATAACCGACTATCAATAATTACCTTGAATATGGTATTTGTTGTGAATTGGATGAATTTGAATGCAACACTTGTTTTTAAATAAACGCTCACTATTCGGGTTAGCCGGGAAAGGACCATGGGGTCGTATAACCCATTCCGAATATGTGATACGTCGTTATGAATTGCATTCGAAGACCGGTGTTGAAGACCGGATATTTTTGAAAACGGAAGGATTACCGTCGAGTTACTCTACATCGGCTGATCTCCGATTTAGAGGTTTTATCACCCTTAGTGACGGGAAGTCCTGACGTGATTGAAATTTATCCGGAATGTGCAAGGGCTTCGTGAGAAGTGTCTTCGGTTCTGTTCGATCCCGGAACAGACTTGTATGGATTGTGTGTCTGACGTTACAATTTGAGATATAAAGCTGATTTCTTTCAAATACATTTCTGTTGGTGGCGGAGAATTTATTCTCTTAGCTTAACACCCTTCTCTGAGACGTACGAGCTCAGAGGTTATGTAGTTGAAATTTATCAGCGATATATCCCAATTTGGTAACGTGGCATACTTAGTGTTGCTGTGAAATGATCAGTGTTTGATCATTTGTGATATGATCATTTGTTTGATCTTATATCTTTGTGATCATAGGTTGATCATTTTGTTTGACCCGAAGCAGGGCTTTTTGAGAAAGCGTAGCTTTGTGGACGAGACTTCGCCGAGCCTCACACCCCGGAAATGGTCGAAACAGGACGAATGCGGCAAGGTTCTAGGGAGTAGCGCCCCTTAGTGTATGTCATTCCTTCTGGATAAAGGTGGTATCATGGTATGGAGCCCAGATACTTAACCTCTGTGGTTGCTGCAAAAAAATTTATTTCTTTGTGGTTGTTGCGAATCGGGGATCCTCGGGAAGATCGGTGACGATCGGGGGATGGCATACGCGTGTCAGTAGTTACCTATTTTTGCAGAGGTAACCCGGCCTTATGTTGGCAGAGATCCGGTTAGGTTCTCGGGTCGTCTATTCCAGGGACGTACCCATCGTGGATAGGAAGTTCCTTAGCCTGACCATTTGTTGGAAATCCAAAGAAACAATACGAGCCTTGTATGGTATTAGTTGTAGAACCTGCCATTCACTTATGGTGGCGCCCCACTGTTTGGATGGTAGCTATAGTAGGCATACGATACTGGTCGTATGTTGGCTAAGATTAATATTATACTTTCGAAATGTTTTCTACACTATGCACTAATAATAATATCAAAAAGAATTTGATTTTCGCGTAGTAAGCATCTTTGACTATCATAAGAAGAAATCTCCTCCAAGTCTGCGTTTGCATTGTGTGTGTGGCGGGAGGTCTTATGGTAGTTTCATTTTCCAAAAGCATTGCGAATTTGACATTAAAATTCTCTGCTGTTTATTTTTAAAGAATAACTGTTTTACGATCTCACACCAGTCACCATGACTGACTCGGAGTTTATTGTTCCCTTCTAAACTCTGGGTGCCCACAAATTTTCCACACGGGCAGCCTAGAGTTAGATTATCAGGATATTCTGGATATTCTGGAGCTTTGGAGATAAGCTGGAGGACGAGACGTAGTATTTGTATCTGATAGTATTTATTCCGCTGTGTATTCTGTATGAGGACAAGTTTATATAACTGTCCATTGTTGTATATTGACTCTGATGATTGATGTATATATAAAATGATATAGTTCTTTGTTTTAAAAGACTAGTAATTATCTATTGTATATTGTTCCGCTGCGATGTGTAAGATTCTGATATTGTTTTCTGTTCTGATGTTGTTCTGTTGTTCTTCTTTCTTCTTCTTCTCTTTTTCTTCTATCTTTTCTTCTTTTTCTTTATCTAAAACCCTCACTATTGAAGTTTCCGGCACTCGATTTCTCGGCAGTCGATAAAGTGAGTATCGATGTCGAATTTTCGAAAGTCGAAAATTTCGGTATGGGACAGCGTGGTATCAGAGCCTATGGTTAAGCGACAACCCTGCTCTGTTGGGTGTTACTCATTAGAGATAGAGTCAGCAGTACTCTAGAATGAGTTGAGTGTAATAATAGATATGAGCGCGTATTTGTTATTGAATATAAAATTGTTTTATATTGTGATGATTGGTTTATTGAGTGGCATATGAACCTTCGTCGGCACAGTCTTGCAAAACTGTATCGAAGGGGTTTCTAAACGCTCGAATAGAACAATTCGGCACAGTATTGTTTTGAATAGGGTAAATGAAATAATTTTACCCAAAACTATTTTTGTATAGAAAGGAAATGTTTCTCTATGAATTACTATAGTATATGGTTGCATGGTTGTTAGAAGTGGTAATATTAATTATTATCATTGAAATTGAATAAGAAATTGAAATCGTAACTCCAAAATTAAGAAATAAATTCACATACAAATGAAATTAAAGAAGGTAAATTATAAATGTAATTTGTAATTTAAAATGGAATTTCAGAGAAGTATTTGGAAATGTTTTGAAAAGAATTCGAAAATTTTGGAGATTTGGAAAGTTTAAATCATTTTTGATTTGAAAATGGATTTCAAGGGTTTTGAAAAATGTTTTGACGGGATGAAAAGCTCTAAACTCTTTTAGGTCACTGGAAAATAATTCCGATGATGATCGCGACATCACCGGTGTTCATTTTCGGGTTTCCAAAAGAGAAATTGCTGCTAAATTGTTTTGAATGGAAGTTGTTTTGAAAATTTGGGTTTTGTTTTAGAAAATTCAAAGGATAATTTGAATTGTTTTCAAAAATGGTTTTGAAAAGGTTGAAAAGACTTTGGAATTGAGTATTGAATTATGAAAATAAAATTGTGAATGAATGAATCAATTTGCAATTGCAAGTACATGAATGTAAATTGAATTCGAATTGAAATCCAGTTTAATATAAGTGGTTATAAACCAAAATAGTGAATTGTAAATAAATTTTGGAAGCGAACAAAAGTGAATTAAACTGGAATTGAAACCGAATGTGAAGATAAATTTGAATAAATGAAGGTGGAATTGAATGTTGAAAATTCATTTCAAATTTGTAAGCAATGAATTGAATTGAATAATTATGAATGAGAGATGAATTAAAAGATTCAATAATGGAGAGTGATATGAATTAGTAACTGAAACTAATCTAAAATAAGCAGTTGTAAATAAAAGTTAATCGATGAAATTCAATATTTCGGAATTCAAATTAAATCATCGTTCAAATATTTAAAATTAATTAAATATTCTCAATTTAATTTGGTCAAAATTCAGGGTCGTTACATATAAGTTTGGGCTGAAGAGCTATTTATATATATATCATATATTGTTGTATATTTTATTTGTATATGAAGTATATATCTGTTATGAATTATATTATATATATTATGTATTTTATAATCAATAAAGTTGATAGTTGAATGTGTAAATATATGATATCTGTATATATTGTTTTAGTTTATGTTGTTAGTCACCATTTACTATAAAAAGGGTTTTGTTGTTTATATGAAGTATAATATAACTGTAAATATATGTATTGATTTTTTTTTATATTAGATCTAGTTCTACCTTCTACTATTTCAGTGAATCATGGTTTTATAGATTGTTGTCTGAATGAATGAATTGATTTTTATGTTGCTATTTGTAAAGCTGGTAACTGTATATACCTTTTTCCAGTGAATATGTTTGATGATTCTGTTGTCCTGTTACATATATGTTTGATATTAAATATATATATTTGGATAATTGCAAATGAACACTTTATATATGTAAGTATTTCGTTTTAAGTATATACATATATGTATTTATTTTAAATTTTATTATGTAAAATGTTTGTTTTATGTGTTTTATTTAAAACAATGATTTTGAATTATATATATATATATATATGTTAATCTAAAAATGTGTTTAAATTGAGAATATGATTTCAAAAATAGTTTTATATATATGTGTACATATAGTTGTAAGTTCACTGATACCAATTATATTCATCAATCCAATTCTGATTTGACTATTCTCATTGATTTCTATTTATCAGCTCTATCTGGCGAATTCGTGCCCATCTTGTCTCGCTTTGAAAATTTGTGCCTGGATTCGTAGCTCATTTTTTTGTCTATCTCTCAAGCCTCGAAAGGTGAGCAATCACTCACGATTAATGTTCTTTTATTTATTAAATTTGATTTCAATTGAAACGACAATTGAAATATGCTGCTGCTAGTTATTTACACCGTTAAATATATGCTATTACATGTATTAGTTCACCTATGACATCTGACACCATTATCTGTTAATTATTTATGCGATGATAATACAGTTTGGCTGAAAATTGATTGATTGTTGATGTTTATATTATACGTTAAATTGCTAATGTTAAAATGATAAATAGTATGCAATTGAACTTGATATAGGATAGTTAAACGTTGAATTTGAATAGTTAAATGTGTATAATATGACCCCCTTCAAATGTTAAATAAATTGACACGTAGAAATAGTGTTAACTACACCTTGAACCATTTAATGTATGTTGTATAAATTGATATAGTATGAAATTGAATAGTGGATATCAAGTGAAAAACCGTATGAATATTTGTGTAATAATCTTTAATCTACATAAAATGATAGTGTGGATTCTAGAAATAATTATATTAATTTACACAAATAACAATGTGGATTAATACGATTATTTCGGGATTATTTGAATTAATTATTGGATTGTTGTTATCGATTGTTGTTATTGCTTGTTTATTTACTTTGACACCATCCCAGTTATCACACTGCAAGTTCCCTTTGCTATGTTTTGATTTGAATTGAATTGGAATCGGGTTGAAATGATAAATACCCAAATGAACTTTGACTTAGGATAGAAAATTTAATAAAACCCGATTGGTCAATAATTTGATTTAAAAATAAAATAAAGATTTTATTTGAATAAATGATAAGGTTTTGAAATGAAGTTGGAATTTGAATTTTTATAAAAGGAAAATGTTAATATTTAATAATATGAAACAAAAATTTTAACAATGTAATTGATGAAAGAATGTTGTTTAATTTAAGAAATGATTGAATTAAGTTTTGAAATTATTTAATAATTTAATGAGATTGAATTATTTAATAATAAAATTAAATTGAATCCTTTGATAATTAAAATTGAACTTTTAATTAGTGAAATTTAGTTCTTATTTAATTGAGCTTTGAAATTGTAACTAAGTAAATGAATATGTGAAATTGAATTTCTTTATCAAGAAATGCAAATGTGATTTTTGAAATTAATGTAAGACTTGTGATTTAAAGGGTTGATTTGTCAAAGCTAATTTAATTAAATTTGAAGTTTTGATATAATGAAGTTGAACTTAAGTAATTGATTTATTGAATTGGTAATTAAATAGAAATTGTTTTGAATGAACAAATTTACTTAACGAATATTTAATGAAATTGATCGATGAAGTTAAATTGATTTGAATGTTAAATTAAATTAATTTAAATGATTTCGAAATGAAACTTATATACGAACTTGAATCAATATTTGAATTGTTTTAAATAAAATTTGAAATTGTATTATAAGATTTTGAAATGGTAATTTGGAAGTTTTGAAGCGTAAATTTTGGAAATTGGTTTAGAAAGAACAAATGAAATGTTGATTTATAAATTCTAACTGAAATTGAAATTGATTTGGTTTTCGAAATACATAAATGACCAATCGGTGTAATAATTTCGAAAGTTATTAAAGAGACCGGAATCGGTTATGGACATACTCTCTGTCTAAACCGAAACCCACTTTAATAACTATACGCGGAGTGTGATCTAGAATGAAGTGGTTGGAATAATGTACGTGATGACTGAAGAAAGAGAACGATAATGGATATTCTTGACACTTGTGTCAAATTGGAAATGACTAAAACAGGATCCGTGCCGGGCCAAATGGAGGTCAGCTACCTCAAGCGAACACACTTCTTCGAACTACTCATTACTTGTTGTCGATTGGTGCACCCTTGATTTTGGGAGTGTTGTTTCGCGGTGTTGCGGTCGCTGCGGTGATGCATTCTCACTAGTCCAGATCAGGCAAACGGTAGTTTCACTACCTTAGGTATTGCCTCATGTGCCTTGTCATACTTGTATCCCTATACGCGACCACTATGATTTGTTTTGTACCTTTAGTATATGGATTGCCCTCTGGTGACTTCCGGTTTTGGGGAAACTACGGTCTTGTATAGGCTCTTGGGAATAAAAATGTGTTAAGGGTGGAATGGGTCATGACTTAACACTATTTTGATATTTTATATTACTGATAGGCATTATCTACTTATCGTACACTACTACATAGTAGATAGTTTAACGGATCCTTAAAGGATGGTTATTCCAACATCCTTTGAGTTACTTGTATTTCAATTGCTATTTCACTTGAGTTGGATTTATTAATATAAGAATGTTAATCTTGACTCGAGTGTCTTGTGTTTTTGCTTTACGCTCGGGTCAGACTGAGTGTACCAGTATTCGAGACTCACCTTTGAAGTTGGAGCTTTGCTTGAAGATCCAGCCATCCATTCTGCTTTCAGTAGTCGATGATTCCAGTGATGTATTCTGATTTGTATCTGATGTATCGTATTACTCTTCCGTTGTATCTGGTTTAACTCTGATGTAACTTATACATTTATATAGTAGCTTCATGAACTACTATCTCTTTTATTTCCGCTGCATTTATTACTCTGTGTCTGTGATCTGTGATTATATTTATTTACTGTATATGTTCAGTTTTGCCAAATTTAAATTAACAACGCGGTAGTTTGAGCAACTCAATTCCGGCATGAGTGTCTACCTATACACTTATAATGGATGCGAATGGTCCAAAATATCGGGTCGTTACAAGATAGTACTTTCAGTTTCGAGATGAAGATTCAGAGTGCAAGGGCTATTGTCATTAACTCTGAGGGTGATTCCAAAACGAGTGTAACGAGATAGTGCCTTCGGTTTCGTTCGAACCCGGAACGAACTTGTATGGATTGAATGCTTTCAGAACATCATCAGGAGGACGATGAGCATTCTATGATAGATGTGTTATATAAAGGTAATCGCAGCCTCAAGCCTCATCAACTGGGAATGGCTAAAACAGGGGAGGTGCAGCAAGGCTAAGTGAGTCGCGGTCAAGTAGAACAAGATTTTCCCCTGTCTAGAGGTCCATTTTATTTCAGCTTAGTGGACAGTTAGTCCACCGCCAACTGCGGGGTTGTCTTGTTTGGGACTATCCAGTAAGGGATGGTTCTGGTCTTGTGTTGCAGGGGATTTAGGGTGGATCCTCGGTAAGGTGATCTAGGCCACGTACTGTTACGGGCGGTACCCCAGTAGCCCTGCCATTGTATGGAATCCAATTTCCAATAAGTGCCGTACGTTTTTATTGTGCCCAACTATGTTGGAATGTGAGATGCAAGCATTCCAGCTATTTTCTATTTTACTTGAAAACTCTAGACACTATTATAATATCAATGGATTTCCTATCAAATGTTTTGGTTATCGTAAGGTAAAAACTTTTCCATGTTTATATGTGGGAAGTCTTACGAGATATCTTTTCTTTCAAAGGAATTTCAAAAGTTAAGCAACTTTAACCCGTTTACTCACACCAGATCCATGTCTAACCCAAGTGTTTATGTTCTGTTTTATTAAACTCTTGGGTACTCAAATTTTTATGAGTAGCCAAGGGATTCAGGTTAGCTTTGACGAATTCCGGAGGAGATTTGGAGCAGGAGGCTTCAGCGTGTAGATATATAGTGGTTCCGCTGTGCTTGTATTGTGTTTGTATCTCTGTGATATCTTGAGTTGTATGATAGAAAGGTGTTTATAACTGTCTAATTTGTGATGTATAAGTTGTGTAACTCTGATGTATATGATACTATGTAATATCTTATTTGATTTAATATATTTTATTCGTTCCGCTGTGAGAATCTGGTATTGTTTAGTTCTTTCTTTCCTATCTTTCTCTTTTCTATCCCTTTCTTTCTTCTTAATGATGCATCTTTCTGTGGAATGAAAGGCGGGTCATTACATGCGCTCTCTATGAGTTTGGTTTGTACCGTACCTATGGAGTGCCCTTTGATAACCCTCCAGTTTACGGAGGAATTACGGTATTGTATAGACTACGGGAATATATATATATATATATATGTTAAGGGGGATATGGGTAACACCTTAACGCTATTTTAATAGTTTACTTTACTATAGATGTTATCTATGAAGCGTATTATACTATGTGTGTAGTTAGTTCCATGGATCCTTAAAGGATTGGAATCTCGAACATCCTTTAAGTTATATTGCATTTCATTTGGACATTTCACTTGAGGTTATTTACTTGCATAAGAACGTTAATCCTGACTCTAGTGTTTTGTGTTTGCTTTATGCTCGGGCCAAACTGAGTGTCACAGCATTTGAGACTCACCTTTGGAGCTTGGAGCTTTGCTTGGAGATATACCTTTATCAATTCAGCTTTCCAGTTATTTCAGTTATTTCTAGTTGTTTATGTTCAGAATTGTCAGTTGCTTTTGTATTAGTGACTTCTATGTACTTTGGATTTTATGTTGTATTTGTTTCAGACACTGATATTATGTAGTAGTTTAACGAACTACTATTTATCTATTCCGCTACTTATTGTTATATTACTCTATGTATGTGATTCTGTGATTGATTTATTTACCGTATATGTTAAGTTTTGCCAAATAAAAAATCAAAAATCTGTTGTTTTGAGCAATTCAAGTCTGACATGTGTGGATGATTGTCGATTTGAATGGTTCGAAATAGCATGTCATTGTAGTCCAGGAAAGCTATTTTCACTTGTTAATTAAAATGGATTTTTATTAAATCAGTTTAATCACTTTTAATTCCAATTTAAAAATTTACTATCTTCATTCTTATTCAAATAGAATTTAAATCAACTTTAGAAATTATTTTTATTCATATTAAATTCATGATTAAATTATTTAAACAATTCCAATTATCAAATTTAACAATTAAATTATCGATATAAATCGCTATATTTGAAATTTAAGTTATTTGACTTACAAAATTAAATTTTCAATATTCAAAATCAGTTAAATATTCCAAATTCAAATGACTGAAATTCTGGGTCATTACAACAACTTTATAATTATCACAAGTCGCACACGGAGCTGGATACATACCCTCATTTAATGATTAAATAATTATTATAATTATTCAAATAATTGTTTTTAAAATGATAATAGTTAATTTTAATTAGTTAAGAAGTTGTAATAAATCATTTATAATAGTTTTGAGAAGCTATATATACTTGGTTTGAAAAATAGAAGGAAATTCGTATCGCTTTATCGATATAACAACACTTTTTGTAAACAGTTGTTTAATATTAGTTTATATGGTTTTATAAATCAATTACGATCATTTTAATTAATTAAAAATAATAAGAAATTAGTTTTCAATTTTTGTTTACATTTATATGTATTTTAGTTAATAAGTGAAAATGTGACTTGGAATCGGCTTCCCGATTTCCAATGGTTAAACGAATGGAAGTTGTTCAAATTTGTTGCAACCTTATTTATATGTCTTGTGCACATATATAACATACACATGCACACCCTAACATGTACATGAACACACATATACATACAAATATACTAGTACAATTATATATATATATATATAAGAAAATATCTAAGATGTTTTCCTAAAACTTAACCCTTAAGTAAAACTAAAGTCAAACCCTTACACACTAAGTACAAGCATATGTGCGCACACACATGGAGGGAGGGGTTGGAATTCAAGGCGAGAGATGATGGTAATGGGTGATGCAAGCATGCTTAGGTAAGGAGATAAATATCATGATATTTTAGTTCACAAATTTTCCTATAAATACCCACCTACATTCACACATTCATTCACACAATTCCTTCTTATTCCTCCTTCTTCTTAAAGCTCTAAGAGCTCTTCTTTAATGGCTTCCATGCCTAGAAAAAAAATGTAGTAAAGCCATGACAAAATATTCCAAAATAAAGTAAAATATTTACACATGTATATACCATGTCAATCCACCTCCAAAACCAAGTCAAACACCTCCTCTCCATCTTCACAACACATGGCCACCACCTTTATCACTAAGGCCATGCACAACTCCATTTTCAAACTTAGGCCATGGCTTTTAAAAGGTCCCGGGCTCGATTCCATAGGCTTTGATTCGATCATAGTGAAGATATAGTCCATTTTTTAAAGTTTAATATCCAATAGAGGTGAGAAACTCTCTCTATATATATACACATACATACACACACACATATATATATATATATATATGGAAATGATGATGTAACATGATTACTATGGATGTTTACTATACTTTGAACATCAAGTTTGGATGTTGACTATATGTTTATTTTGATATTGAAACAAGTCACGTTTAATACATGTCGAATATCACAAAGGAAATCACTTTCCATTAATAAATGAAATGGTGTATATGAGATTGTTAAAACTTTTGAAAATGGTTTAAATTGTTTGATAAATTTTTTATAAACACCAAAACCCAATTTGGTGAAGTTTTGACAAGTTGTGAAAATTGAGTCAAAAATAGGCGTGTCGCATAACGGCTTTGCGATTTCGCACCGTAGAAAGTTAAATCCATGTATATGATGGATTTGGAGTCGGAATTCTTTGTAATAAGATCTAGCGACCCACAGTTCCGTACCCCTTTGAGTTGACAATAATTCACTCTTGTCCAACCCAAAGTATACGAAAGAGCGAATAACAAGGGTAAAGAAGAAGAAAAAGATAGAAGAAAAATAGAACAACAACAACAGAATCTCACAATCGCAGCGGAACAAATTATAATATATAATAACATATTTTAAATACAAGAACTGTGCTGTTAATTTACATAACATTATCAGAGTACAATATACAACAATCAATCTGGAGAGTTTACCAACTTGTCCTCACACATCGGAAATACAAATCAAGTACGGAATACGTCTTGTCATCCAGCTCGTCTCTTGAGCTCCATAGCATCCTATCCTGAATCTGTAATACTCGGTCTGACCCAAGCATTATAATAAATAACACCCGAGTCAGTCTGAAAAACCATCGTGAAATAACACACTCAATTTGAATTATTAGAGTTATCAAAATCTTTTGAAAAACAAAGGTATCTCGTAAGACCGCGTCACATATAAACATGACGGGTTTTTTCCCTAATGATAACCAAAACATTTTATAGAAAATCCAATGATATTATAATAGTGTCTAAATACAAATACTTATTCAAATAGCCGAAATTGTTACATTGATTAAATTCCAGCATACTAGGCTCTACCAACAAAATCGTAAGGCTCGTATTGGAAAATGGATCCCATACAAATGACCGGGCCATTGGGGTACCCGCCCATCACAGTACACCTCTACCGAGGACCTTGCCGGGTTCCCCTGCTACCCAAGACCGGCCTACCCCTAACTGGATAGACCGAATATGTTATCACCCCGGGTTTTCCCACCCTTACTATCGAGCGCTCCTTCTTTCATGCACAACCATATCCATAATATATAGGTTTCCAAGGGTATCTAGAAAAGTGATAACATACCCTAATTGGGTGCAACCCACTTAGCCTTGCTGTATCTCCCATATTTTAGTCATTCTCGGTTGATGAGGCTTGAGGCTAAGCGTTACCTTTCAAGAAATAATTCTACTTAGAATGCTCATCGTCCTCCAATGACGATGTTCTAATAGCATTCGTCCATACAAGTTGTCCTGGGTCTGGACAAACCGAATCACCGTCTTCATCATCTCCATGGTATTCATTCATTACGTTCAAACTGGATCGAAGTGGTTTTCGGATAATTAAATTCGATCCTGGTCTCTTCGAAACGATTAATGAAATTGGCCAATATTGATAGTCGGTTATTTAACTATCAATAAAACATCCATAAGCAAACACTAGGCCTTATTTTATAATTCTTCAAACATTTGTTTCAAAATATCTTTACTAAGATATATATTCAAATCCCTTTTCCATATTTTAATATTTGAAAACCATTTCAAATGCTAAATCCATAACGATATATTTTCAAACATCTCAACACTTAGAAATATTCCTAAATTTCCATTTTTATACTTAGGAAAATATTATGAGCCCTATTTTCCAAAATCTTTTCAAATATAAATACAAAAGAGAATATTTCGTAGCTTATTTCATAAGTCGTCGGAATCGCTAATAAATTCTATTTTCAATTTCCAAAACCCAGTATACTTATTTATAACCCTATTCAACAATTTATAACTTCTTTTATAAATTCAGGTTTCATTATCAAAGTTTCCATATTCAACATTTTTAAATTCCATTTCTTCCATATCCCTTATAAAATTCCTCCCTCAAAATTATATCCATTTAAAAGCCCCATTTACGATTCTCGAAAGAATTTACAAATAAAAAATTTAATCACTTCAAAACTTTGTGTATATATATATAATAAGTATTTTTAAAAGAATAATAATTTATTTAAAAAAACATGTTCAAGTAATTATTTAAAATATCGAAAATACTTTTATAAACATCAATAACTCATTTTTAGAAAAACCAATAAATTTTCAAAGCTGATTTTTAAAAGTTAGAATTTACTAAAATAAATACTTAATATTTGAAAATCTTCTTACCGAAGCATCGAAATCCTATCTAGTTTAAAATTTCATAGTTTTAAATAATAAAATTTTCTTTTTGAAAACAAACTTACATCTTAGAATTTAAAAATATATTTTAAAAACCTCAATAACTAATTCAATTTATAATTTCCCCTCGAATCTCATCACATCACTTCCATTCCGATCTCCTTAACCATTTTCTCTTTTCAAAAATAGCATCCACTATTTTTCTCATCCTTTTTCCATTTTTAATATAAATTCACTCTATGAATGTTATATTCCCAATTTGGCAACTGATATCGCTTACCCTTTTAAAAACATCATTTATAAATTCTTGTACTCCTTTGAGTTTTACTTGTTTATAAAAGCAATCTTATTTATAAATTCCATTCTATAAATCCATGTCTTTATAAATCTCATTTATAACTTTTCAATCTATTTTAATATCGACTTCAACTCCTTTTTATATTTTTTCCCGTTTATCATTTATAAATTTCTTTTTATATAATTCATTTTTAAAAATCCAATTTAATAATTCATAATAGTTAAGTATAACTAAAAATCAAATATATTTTTCTAACTCAATTTCTTTAAAATAACCCCAATTCCAATATAAATATTTTTATATCAAAATTTCTTTTATTCCTTCAATTTTAAAAATATATTTATGGTATTTAAAATATCAAAATTCAGGCCAGTTCTACAATAGCATCCAATAATTCCGAACACTACAATAATCTATAATAGATTATTCTACACAATCCATATATCATAATATTTGAAATTAAATTCAACTTTTTGAGGAATCCAGTTGGATCCCTCCAACCGGTTTTCCTACATCCATAGATGTTAATACAACATAAAAATACCAGTCCCACTTCAAGGGGGATATCGCGGTATATAGAGTCATCCACTATTATGCGGGGCACATGGGGTCTCATCCGCTAAAATATGCAGGAATATCACTCCAAATACTAGTATGTATATTACCATATATATATACACACACACCTAACACTCAACAGATAATAATTTATAAAATCAACCAAACAACCAATAATTTAAATCCAACACTTTAAATTATTCTAGTAATCCAAATGAGTGAGATTTTACTCACCTTGATTATTAAAATTGCAATCCACCCCAATTCTTTTGCTTAGATTTCCCCATTGCAAACCAACTCGATTTTTTTCATGATTCCGACATCGTATGAAAATTTTATAAAATTTTATTAGCTAACTCTCATTTCAATTCTAAATTAAATAAACTAACTTTGTAATTAAATTTTAGTTACAGTGAACACCTCCACTTCGACTACACGTATAACCTCGCTCGCCTACATCCTAAAATCACATCCAACCCCCCTCGTATTTGCTTGCCGCAGCCGCTGTAACATCACCTCAAATCTTGCCAATAACCTCCAGCTTCACGATCTCTGCCATAATTCCCCTTGCCGAAACAAAACGTGATTCCCCCACCACCCTTCATCCCACGCGTGAAGCCTCAATCGAACGCGAGCACTAGGACCGCGACCGAACTTCATGACATCGGCCTCCTCTCCTATCGTCACCGTGTCCCTCTTCTCCTTCCATACCACGTCGCGGCCATCAAAACTCCACCGTGAGCCACTGCTTCATAAACTCATGATTTTGACTTGCTTAAACTTTAGCTATCGCGACCACCCCCAAAATCGTGCACACATTCCAGCGCCAACAACCACCCGTGACCTCGTCGCGGTGCTCCAAATCGTGCCTACGTCTGCTTGCGCACCTGCTCCTCAACGTTGCCATCAACTAGGTCATGACATTAAGTCGCATTCACTCTTTTTTTTAAATGGTTTAGTGGATACGAAAATAAGAGGAGGTGAAGAGAAACTCACAATTTCCTTCTGCATTTTTTTTCTTTCTCTTTTTGATCATTCGAATTGAATTTTGGGTTCTGAGAAGATAAAGGAAAAAGGGGAATATGCTGTTATAAAATAGAAAAAGAATGGCTTTGATTTGAACTAGTTTTGAAGAAGACGTGATTTAAACATAAGGAGGGAAGCGTGTTTGAATAGGTAATAGTACAATGATTTGAAAAGGAGAAAATAAAAATTGATGTTAATATTTGACCAAACAATTCACTTATTAAAATTTTAAAACGTCTCGATTTACGCAACTCAAAATCTCGAACTCCTATCAAGGTGTGCCGCTAGGCGTTTATAATGTTATACCCCTATTCCGAACGCAATGGAAAAGATTTTGAGTCCTAATTCGATCGTATGGAGAATATAGCTTTTTGGACTCAATTATTATATTAGATTTCGATATTAATTTGAACGCGTTTCTATCCCGTACGATCAAACGATAACTCCAAACACTACAAAATTTGAAATCCGATAATAATACACTATTATGGATCCAATGGAACTAGTTTCGTCGAATTTCGAAACTGTGCCCCGGATCGCTATTTTAACGCGTCGATTAAATTGACGATTTTCAAAATTTGCAAAATCGCTTGAAATTTCAATTTTAAAAACTTTCTAACTCAATTATAACTCCAAATCAAATATATATAACCATTTAAATATTCAAAATTAACCGTCAAAAAAATCTAGGTTGTTACATAAGAATTTTCCAAACTCTTATAATCATAGTTTTCAAATAAAAAAAAGATCGAGATTACATTTAGTCGATTTTGAAATATGAACAAAACGAGTTTTCAAAATAGTCGTGCTTTGGCAGTTTGAAAATCAAAGCGATAAACTCTTTGAAGGTGATATTTTTAATTCTTTAAAAATATGGAATAAATTCTATAAAGATTTTAAAATGTTTTAAAAGATATTTGAGTTATAAAAATGAATTTCTAAATGATAGAAAAGTTGTTTTGATCAAATAAGCTTAAAAGCACTATCCACGACACTTTTAATAACTTTTGAAATATGGCTTTAAAATTAAGTATTCTTTCCCAAATCTTTTATAAATGTTTTCAAATAGATAATTAAGTATTTTAAAGATAACTTGATGGTTTAATAATTTATTTTACAGAGTTCAAATAGATGATTTAAAGAAAAGCTGTTATAATCAAGTGAATCTTGACTCTAAAAGCCGATGAGTAAACTGGATTTTTCTATTCGTGATATTCGGATGTAAGGTGCTTAAACTAAGGATATGTTTAGGAGCAACCAGTGCCCTGTCTTACCTGCCCTGTTTCCTAGATGTGTATAGATGAGGTTGAAATGTCGGAAACGAGGCAAGTATAAAAGATTTAATTTTTTCTAAATTTAATACAACTTAGATTGTATAGAAATAATCTTCTTATACTTGGTATTAAATTACGAGGAGGGAACATGTACTATGCATGTGAATTTAAAAGGTGATTTCACCGCTATTGGACGGATAGTAAAGGTTGAATATGGAAATTCATGTTGAGTAAAATTAGTATAATTTTTATGGATCTATTTTACTTGAATACTAACTAATTTGGATTTACCATCTTAGATAACATGGTTTCAGCCAATTAAAAAGATATGTATTAGTTAAGATTTAAATAAATGATTTGGAATTATTTTAATTCCTATGGATCCTTTTACTTAAAATTAATTGTTTTGGTTTTATAGTAAATGATGTCTTAAATAACATTGTTTTTGGCACGTTTTAAAAGTTATGATTTGGAAATCTTTGTTAAGTGTTAAGTAGACGAGTTGGAAGTATTTTTCTAAGTAAAGAATGAAATGATTTGGAATTATTCCATGATTTAAAAAGGGTTTTAATTAAAAAAAGATTTGGTAAAGGAGGTTTAATGATTCTATATATACTGAAAAGAAATGTTTTAAAGATATATATCTCTAGAAGATATTTTTGATAAAGAGAAAGTAATTAAAAAAATGATAAGCACCTATTTACTTAACATCTTTTTATTGATGATTGGTTCGAAGGAACCCAGGTCGGATTTGAGTGATTCTTATCTGAAAACCACTTCGAACCAATTTACGAGTTTGAAAGTTAAGAAATGTTAAAGATGATGAAGTTGAAGGCGGGGATCTTCATAACTAAAGGACTGCTTGTTGATAATTTTGGAGTAGCTCCCGAGATAAATAAATAGCAGTGGCCTCTTCATTCTAAGATCTTCGTATGCAAGGACTACTCGCTGCTAATCCTAGGAGTAATTGTCGACAAGATGTGGTAGGAGAGTGTTTTCGATTTGTTCTGTTCCTGGATAACTTGTATAGATGAATTTCTGACATTGCATTTTTAAAATCACAGTGCATTGATCTATACAAACGTACATCTGTTTGGTGGTGTAAGGGTAACCCCTCTTATACTTAACATCCTTCTCTAAGACGTACAAGCTTAGAGGTTGTACTTTTATGGAAATCAATAGTGTGTTGTTGGAAATGGCAATGTGGCATTTTAAGAGAAAATATTCTAAGAAAGGTAAATGTTACCTCGAGCCTCACACTCGGAGAATTTTGAAATAGGGGTTGCTTTAGGACTAAGTGGTTCGCTACTATTAGGGTACGATATCACTGTTCTAGATTTATTTTGCGCCCGTTGTGACATCAGGTAAAAAAATATGTGGTGTATGGTATGTGAGATCTCGGATAGGTCGAACAGCCGGAGTGATATCATATTCGGTGCTATCCACCACCAGATGGGTCTGCGAGTAGGCCGATCTTAATTCGCAGAGGTTTCAAAGATGTCATTCCTCAGTACATTCCTTTAGAAATGTACTAGACGGGAGGTTGTCCCTTACCTCACTATTTATTGGAAATCCATATATCCAATAAATGCCTTCGGTTTTAGTTGTAAACCTATTATGCCATCAAATTTAACTAATGTAACAATTTTGGCTATTTGAGTACGTTTATTTGAAAGGTTTTCAAAGAATACCATTAAAAATAATATCACTAGATTTTACGTAGAAATGATTTGGTTATCATAAGGTAAAAGCAAGTTTCGTGTTTATGTGCGGCGTAGTATGAGATATCCTTTGTTTTCAAATACTCATATTTTGAGTTTCTCACACCAGTCCCATGACAGACTTGGAGTTTATTTTCTTTCCCTTAAAGTCTAGGCCCTATTTTTCCAGGCAGCCTAGTAGTCAAGTTTTGTTTAGAGCATTTTAAAAGAGCTCGGAGCATGGTGCTAGAAGATTCTTTAGAAGATAGTTATCCATTTCCACCACACTTATGTACTATTGTACACTGCATTTGTAAGAACAAAGATTTACAACTGTCCTTGTTAATGTTAAGTTAAACTTCGATAAATGTATTTAAAATTTTCCGTTGTAAAGATTATATGTTGAAATAATATATGTTATTCCATTCGTGTGAGATTATGTTTTCTACTCTGTTCTATCTTTATTTTCTTTTCCCCATAACTAACCACCTTTTCCCTATAACTATCCACCTATTCGTTCAAATTGGGTTGGAAATGTGTGGTTTATTGTCAACTTAAAATGTATGGAATTGTAGGTCGTTACAATTGATGTTCGTTTTGTAGTAAAAACGAATATCTTTATAACGATCATATATAATGCTTGTCAGATAGGGCCAAAAAATTTAAGGGATTTAAAAAATAAAGTACATTATACACTAATTTGTTTATATTAACATTATACACTAATTCATTATTTGAATTATTTAACGATAAAAACTAATAAAAAATAATTTTTTTAACATTTTAGCTAACATTAATTTGAATTTATTACACATTAATAAAAAATTAACATTATACACTAGTTTGTTTATATTACCACATACACCAAACTAAATTTATATATAGTTAACGGTATAAACTAATAAGGGATTACGTAAATAAATTGTTTTTGTCGATATTTTAGCTAAAACGTACGCTAATTAACACTTAATTATGTTACACTAATAATCACATACACTAATCAACCCAAATTAGCCATAAGTATACATTAATTTTTGGATCTAAACACTAATATCCCTAGTTAACATTTCCAAATCAATCAATATGCAATTATAACCAATCAATAGACTATTATCAATAAATATAAGCATAAATTAACACTAATTTTACCACAATTCAAAATAATTACTTTAGGGAATGAATATACATAATTTTTGATGGATTGAAGGCTTAGAAGCTTGGAGATTCCAATTTGATGAAGATTGCGATGGATTTTGGCGAATTATGATGGCTAGGAATGAAGTTTGGTGGAATTGGGGTTAAAAAATTTTGGGTTGAGGGTTTTAGGAAGTAAGAAACGAGGAAGAAACTGGTTCTACAAGAGACATATTCGTGATAATTTGACGGCCATCAACAGCTTTTGGTGGCAATTTATTATGTTAATTTAAATTTTCTCACTATTTAAAATAAAATTAGTTTAATTTAAGTGGAAATTAGGGAGACATCCCTATCATACTTTCATATTGTAAAGCGGGTCCCTGTCAAAGTTTCATTGTAAAGCGGGTCCCTGTTTTCTGGAAATGAAGAAAAATTATTGCTGAAATGTCAGCAACTTTTATAAATAAGTGCTGATATTTCAGCAACTATCGTTGTCAAAGTTTTATTGTAAAAACAAAGAAAAATTATTGCTGAAATGTCAGCAACTTTTATAAATAAGTGCTGATATTTCAGCAACTTTCATAAACTGTGTTCACAGTGTACATAAATGTTGCTGAAATATCAGCAACTTTTATAAATAAGTGTTGATATTTCAGCAACTTTCATACACTATGTTCACAGTGTACAGAAATGTTGCGGAAATGTCAGCAACTTTTATAAAATGTTGCATCATGCTCTGCAATAATCGTGAATAAAAAACAGGGACCTAATTTACACTGAAATTTAGTGAAGGACTTTTCGTGAATTTTGAAACTTAATAAGGACTTGTGCCAAAAGTACCCTTAATTTAATTTGTTATTAAAATTTTAAAAAGTTTATAATAAACTACTTTTGTTTCTAAATATTAAAAGGTTATTTTTGTTAGTTATACAATACGTTTTTTAACGATTTGATAATTAATTATAAATTTTAACATAATGAATTCATATAAAATATAATATTTCATAAAAAATAATTTTGTTGAACCTTATGTTGATCCAAGGTATTTTGTGCATGCGGTTGAAATATGAAAGAAAAAATAAACAGGTTTAAGGTATCAATTTTGATATTCAAATTTATAGTCGTTCGTCGACATTCAGACCTAAACCGTTCGTTTGAAGATCAAACGATCTTTAAACGAGATGAAATTCAAACCATATATACTATATTATGTATCTATCTAAGTCGTATGGTTGGATTGAAAAAAAATAGACAGAAAACAATTAGACTTCAGACAAGTTATTTTCATAGAAGTTGTCCTGACAATATTTATTAGTGTTATACAACTCCTTGGAAAATGATATATTTTGAGTCTAATCTTTTTACTTTTGTTTTTTTCTATTCTAGCCCTAGGAATTGGATAAATATATTATAAAGTATATGTGACATGAATTTCATCTCATTTGAATAATGTTTGGCCTTTGAACGAAAGTTTTTTTGTCCAAATGTAGACGAACGTCTATAAATTTGAGAATCAAGATCGACACCCTAATTTTTTTTTATTATCATACTTTAGAAGTAGGTCTAAAATACTTTGGATCGATATAAGATCAAAAAATATATGTTTTTGCCAAATATTTTCCTGTATATGTATTTACAATGTTAAATACATTTAAAAATTCATAACTAGTTGCATAATGGTTGAAAAATATATTAAAATTCATAAAACTGTTACGCATCATAAATTTCATCGAAGTTGTATAATGGATGGATTGAAAGTTGCATAGATTGGTTGTTTGAGTTCAATTTTCAATAAAGTTAAATATCGAATTACACAACAAAAGATTATTGAAAATATTAATTTAATTAATCACAAACTGTCATAAAATTAAAGAATTGAATAAAAATATCTTCTTTAATTTTTAGGAATTAAATTATTATTTTTAAACCCATTTCAAATTAATAAAATTAATAAATTATAATAATGTGATAAATCAAAATAATTAAAATAACTAACCGTCGCTAGCCATGAGAAACATCTTGACGGAGCCGTTGGCTGCTGTTGGAACCATCTGTTACTATTTTGACCTTTTCCAGTAGTGTATCGATATCAAATATCGATTAGTGTTCATAAATCTATTATATGTACACTATTTAATATTGTTCAAGATAGATCAAATTAAGTTTTATAATTAATATTTCATAAATACAAATTAATTTAATTAAATTATCATAATTACAAATTAATTAAATTGGATGTTAAAAGAAGTATTCAACGTTTAAGTTATGTGACTCTTAGGTGTAAATTCAACCAACGATTAATAACTAACAATTGGAATATTAATGTTCATATATCATTTAGCAAATGGTGTGACATTATGACCAAATTTATCGCTTATTTGGCTTTGGTAAAATCCAATTTTAGTTTACTAACCATTAACCGGTGGTGATAATTATTTACACTAATTCTCTTTGTCAAAACTATATCACTTTGGACTTATGGAATTAGGTAATGGTCAAAATTGTGATATCGTCTATATTCAACTCTATAATTCACATACATAGACCTTAGTTCAATAATAACAATTACTATTAACCGTACTTCTTTGGCAAGAGACTTTGACTTTGAGTTGACTTTAACATACAATGATACTAAATTCATATAACCGAGAAGACGAATCCTCCCTTGAATAGTGGTTCACTTCTAATGCTACCACTCAGCCCAACTATAGTCATTCAATAGATGTCGTGCCATGATTTAACTATAATCAAAGCGGAGTTTCCATATTGAAGAACAACAATATTCTCAAGTCAAGAGAACTGTGTAATTTTGTCATCGATATTTTCTATTTGACCTTAGTCATATTAACCAACAAAAAATATCAAGTGAGTCATTCCATAGATATCTAATAATTATCAATAAGTAACCCTTGGTGCCCCCAAGCTGTCATGAGTAATACCTATCCAACATTTGCGTTATGTTCTCTATTCTCAAAAGATGTGTAGATATCAAGTCTCAATACATCTTAACTAGGAATATTTAAAAAAAATATTTTCATTGTGATAAACTACTCATGGTTACAACATTTTGTAACTACTATCACAAAACATACCATTTATGGATTTTCTATTAAATGTGCTTTTAACTAAATTAATTAATTAATATAACACATTATATCAAGTATATAATAAAAAGAAAACACCTTTTATTCCAAACAAGTTTGGTTATCGAGTTAGATATATGTAAAAAATTACATAATTGCCCCTTGGTTATACCCCTAACTCTATTGTTGTCATCATAAGTAAATATCATTTAAGGTTGAGGTAGCAGTCGTTAAACCTGGTAGATTGGGCTAGCTCGCTGTGGAAGAAATGGGTGAAATTCGAAAATTTTTCCGTTTTAAATATTTATTGGGCCTATATATTCTAAACTTGTTTAGAACTTTTCTAAATTTTCCTTTTAAAATTACCTCATACTATTACAATTGGTTAAAACTAGTTCAAATTAATTTTAATTAATTATATATAATAATGAGCACATCACATGCACCATTTGTATAGTTTAAGTGAAGCATATGAAAAGTGTACTAAGTTAATGTGAACGTTGTTTAGATGTTGGGATTTACACCGCAATGGACACATTCCTCATCCATATGTGCCTTAGTCATCCAAAACATGAAATGGTTTTTAATAAATAAATAAATATATTTACATGTGTAAATGTATATATACATACACAATAAATGTTTTGCATTGCAGTTCAAATGAAATAGACTTCATTAATATTGCATGCAGCAAAACATAGAACACTAAATTTAATTAAGGTAGTTTGAAATTTACTATTACATCTTATACAAAAACCCTTTTGAAGCATTAAGTTAAATATAAATACACACACACACAAAACAAATTAGAACAAGATAAATAATATAGAAAGGATTTGTGAGAAAGAGTGCTTCCATTTAGGAAAAGTTTAATACTAAATTAAATGCAATTGTAAAGCATGGAATAAATCATTAATATAATATTTTCCTTTTTCTTTTAATTAGCATGAGTTTATTTTAGAATGATTTAAAGCATGATAATTAAATCATCATATTAAGTTGATGGCAAAGATTAATTAATGCAATTATTACCAAGTTTTATTTACATAGGAATTCATGTGTAAACATTCAAATTTAAATCCTTTGATATGAAAACTGAATTAACAAGAAAATTTCAAAGTTTAATTTTGTTTTGTTTTGTTTTGATTTTTTAACAATAACAAAATCAAATGACATACGGATATAGGGATTTGTTATAAGAGAAAATAAAATTAAGAAGGTCCAGATCTATGCTAAATAAACAAAATAAACAATCATACAGAACAGAGAAAATGAAATATTATTTTTCATAACAAATTAGCAGTGAATAAAGCAAAGGTTCCATATTTCAACATGACAGGAATATATAATTGATTCAAGCAAGGGATTTGAGATATTCAAATCAAAATTCGAACTCACATATATGAACAGAGGGGAGAGATAGAGAACAAATGGGATATAAACAAAATAGAAGCTGTGTGTGTGTATTGTAACGACCCACCCTTTCTTCCCTTGAAAGTCGGCACTCAATACATCTATGGTATTCATATGCCAAGCATCAAACTATTAAAAAGACAGATTGTTAGGGTAAATAGAAAAAGAAAAGGAAAAGAACAGCGAGAAACATAATCTTACAGCGGAAATGACAACATATAATATAACAAAGACAACAAAAGTTGTCACTCTAAAATACATGGTACATCAGAGTTAAAAACAAACCTCATCAGCCTGGATAATTATAACTTCTTGACCTTGCAATTGCTGATGGGTATACATAATAATATAGCAGAAAATAAAAATACTACAGAAGGTGAACATCCAGCTCTACTCCATGAGCTTTGTGCCCCATCAACGACAACCCAGAAAAATACTCGGTCTTACCCGAGAATTATAATAAAATAATACCCGGATCAGTCTAGAAAATCAATGCAAGAAAACTCAAGTAATTTGATGAACATATAATAATTCTGTGAGACCACACTGCTAAACACGGATGGGGTTTTTCCTCATAAGAACAACATCTACACATGAAGAAATGGGAAACCAATCAGATTAACAATCCAAACAAGAAATGATGGACATAGATATGATCAAAATAAAAACTTAAAGAATGGACAAAAATAATTAAACATAGAGAAGGGCTCAAGGCCCTTCTCGATGCAATTAAGAAATGATTAACTCCATGGTTCAAATCAAACAAGGAGAATGGATTCAACCAACATGACTAGGAAGTTGCGTCTCTTACACCAAAAGTACACCTCTAGATAAAGTATACTTGAAAGCTCATGCCAAACACGCATCACTCTCGGTAACTTCCAAGCTAGACCCCGCCTCACACGAGGATTCGAATATTTCTCATCGCCGCATGCATGCTACCAACAAATCTCTAGATAAATGTGAATATACCCAAATGGGTGCGACCCGACTGTCATGGATCTCACCCGCTCTTTGGTTTTAGTTATCCACGATGTTTGATGCCAATGCTTAAAATGAGAAACCAATCATCTTAGATTGACGAAGCACAAAGAAGGATATTAAATCCATAGTAGATAAATCAATTATCGGAAACAAACTAGTGCTACCTTGGGGAAAACCATAGAGTTGAACAAGTTACAACAGTGTTGCTGTCTATCTTGCCACGATAACATTCTTAACTTTAAGAATAACAAGTCGATAAAACACAAAGAAAGATATAGAAATCAATAGTTAAGGAGTCAACCATCTGAAACAAATGAATGATTGTATATGGAAATTAAATCGCATACACTTGCCACCTATAAATGAATCAAGCTTTTAAACATTTGATTATCACTTGTGCTTTATTTTCACATCACAAATATTTGTAAAACACTTTAAACACTCTTTCAAAATATTCTTTTAAAGGGCAAATTATATTTCTTAGCGTATTAAAAAGGAGGGTCAAAAACGAATTTCATCGAAAACATTACGATAAACTCCAAAACAATTTACAGTTAGCTTTATTTTTAAACATTCATTTTTAAAGATATCTACATTTATAAATTTAAAACCACATTAATTATCCTATAAACAATAAATCAAGTTATAATCTTTTTATATATTTAAACAACATTAATTGTCACGAAAGATAGTAAATCAAATTTGTAATCATTTATAAATTTAAAACAACATTAACTATCCCAAAAGATAATAAACCAAATTTATAATCATTTAAAAATTTAAACCAATGTTAATTATCATGAAATATAATAAATTAAATTATAACCACTTTTATAAATTTTAATCAATACTTAACCTTTATTTTCAAAAAATTTAAAATATTTGGAAATATAATTTAAACAACTTTCAAATTGAAAAAACAAAACCAAACTTTATTTTGTAAACATACAAGCAAAAGTTTAACAAACACATGGATTTAAGGAGATGATATTTCATAAGTGCTGGTATAGTGAAAATCGCTATGACGACACTTACATAATTCAAACAGTATGTTACAAATATTTCAACCAAACATCAATATAAGCAATATAAGAATATAATTAAATCAACATTGGCGAGAAACCCCTTAGGGTATCTCTACAAAAGTCCCATGTAAATTTCACATATATGTATGTATGTATGTATGTATGTATGTATGTATATATGTATGCATACTTCGAAGTGTCCCATAATGACCTGTTTGCTACAAAAACACTCTGAATTCTTCATATTGTCCCCTGCAACAAAATAGTTATTTATGCCATCTGCTATAAAATAGGAATTCGAATCCCAAACAAACAATCAAAAAATAATAACGAACATATTATTATCAACAATTAGCAATCAATAGCTAATGTTAGTGCAAGTTTTTGTCTACACTAACACCCCATAGTCTGAAGGTATAGCTTCAGAAGCTAGTTGGAATATTGAACCCAATGAAGAGATTACCGAGATGTGATTTAATCAAGCTTAGGTTACAAAATGTTGGACCGTAGAGTCACGATAGAAAATTAGAGAAGGTAAAGTGCATAAAGTAAATAACACTAAAGCTTTTATAGTAGTTTGGGCTGAAAGTCCCTACATCCACTGTCCTTTCCTTATTTAATCACTCTTACCTAGCCGGGAGGCTTATTACATTAAGTTTATGCATTTCCTCCATTAATGTGTTTGTAAATAGAGCTCTAATATAGGAAAGTACAACATTAATATGTGATGGCTACCCATTTGTTTTATGTGAGAACAGATGATCCCCGCATCATTACTAAGCTACCAAAGACTTGTAAATTTTCAAACCCTTCTCGTCTTAAATACCCTTGGTTTTAAACTTTAATCATACCATTCTTTAATATCTTTTTCTCTAGTATGAGAAAGTACCACATAGCAAAGTGACGCCTATCGTTGTTTTTATGTGAGAATAGATGATCCCCATATCGTTACTAAGCTATCAAAGAATTGTAAATTTTCAAACCCTTCTCGTCATAAATACCCTTGGTTTTAAACTTTAATCATGCCATTCTTTAATATCGTTTTCCCTTTTGAATACCTCAGCTAATCTTGGTAGGGATAAGACCCTGACCCTCAAGGATCTTTATGACGCTAGGTATGAGGAAGTGACGAAAATCCTAGAGGGTGAAAGACTTAAGCACATAGTCCTTGTCCAGGCCAATCTCAAGGCCTACGGTTTACTGCCATCTTCTGCTAAGTTCCGTAGATACGATCTTCCTTCATTTGAAACTATGTCCTCAGATATAGTTGATCTAAATGATTTTTAAGAGCTCACCTACTCTGATCCAAAAAATAAAAAGATAAAAAACAAGATGCTGCTCTGAGGGTAGACCTCGGTTTTAGTTATATTACAGTCCACACTTTAGGATGTAACTTTCATGAAATATAAACTTGCTTATCTAACCCATTTTCTCTTTTTATGGGGCAATGTCTTCTGATGAAGTACTCGAAATGGGTGAGTTGCAACTGAACAAACCATCCTCTTCCATCCCTACCTGATCACAACCACCCTTGAAGGATCTGTTCGAAGTTAAGAAACAGAGAAAAAACAAGAATACCCCTTCCAAAAAAATCACTCCTACCTGGATGCCCTTGCTTTAACTCTTTCTTCAGGGGATCAAGTGAATCAAGTGGTTGAGGGGACTCGTTCCTCTATTGATGCCTATTTATCCAAGGTTGTGGGGAACTCCCAAATAGAGTTAGCTGATGATATGGGCAGCTTTAGGATGATGATGAGAGCGGGGATGGCGGAACATCTTAGGGTATAGATCTTCTTTTCCTTATGAAATGTCTGTCTCTTTAGATTTCATACGAATCTCCTTCCTTTAGGTTTATCTAATTTCTCGGTTCTGCACTAAGGGTTTCAAAAGCTAGTTGGAGAATTGGAGAATGCTGAGACTATTGAAAGACAATTTGTTGAATTTAAGAAGAAGGCCGAGAAGGATGCCCAGGCTAGAAGGAAAAAAGTATCTTCTGGAAATGAAGGCATCTGAGACTAAAATTTCTTGTTTAGAGAAAGATTTAAAGGATCGAGAAACCGAGCATCAAAAGACTAAAGACGAATTAGTAGAAGCCAAGGAGAAGATCATAGGCCTTGTTACCAAGGAAGAGGTTGAAAGATAGCTGTCATTGAAGCTTTAAATTCTTTACAATGCCTATGAATATAACCGAGACAATGGCATGATACTTTCTATAGGCTATAATCCCAATGGCAAGAAGATTGAGAGAACTTCTCCTAGAAATACGAAAAAGCACGAGCTTGGGTAGGTGTAGGATCCTCGGTACCGGTAGAGCAGAATGTTGATAGAAGAGAGGTATGCCATCGATTTGAACCTCAAAAATCCTCTGGTGATGATGTTTAAACTTTTGATTTGTAATAATTCTGGTACATCTCCTTATACTTTTTCTTATGGTAGCTGATGACTTTATGGTACGAGGTGCAAATTGATTAACTTGCAATTTTTCTTTTTTACGCCAACTTATATAGTAATGATATCTAGACCCCTAAAAATGATGACAGTTGGTTATGGAAAAGTGTTTATGGTCGCATTTTGAAAATACATGTAAATATAGTTGGTCGTATATTAGATTGTTCTTCATCCGTCCTCGATTTAGAAGAAATTCCTGAACAGAGAAATTTGCCTCGTGATGATATCACACGTCAAATTTAGGAAGATAGAATGCCATAGTGGAAATCTGTTTACTTACAACCAAAGGCTTAGTTATTAAATCAAGTGATAATCAATACAATAATTCCTCAGTTAGGAAGTCATGAACAGATATATGAAAATGATCACAAAATCCTCTATGCTATATTTGGTGGAATACAAGTAAATTGGGCTAAGTTTATTCATGATGAAATAAAAAGCTTTTGGTCGTATCACCGATGCACAATTATATATGCACTGTATATTATGTGTCTCTTAAATGGCCTCGGGGTACCTTCTTGTATCTCTCATTTTGAAGAAATCCCTTTTAAGGAGAGCGGTATAAGATTTTTATCTTTAATGCACATTCCCCAATGGCCACCCCCCATCTTCTCATTGGCTAATGGACCTTGCAACAATAGTAGCAAATGTATCCTTGTCCACAACAACCGCCTGCTCCTCAAAAACAAACCCACTCATCTCGTCCATCACAGCAACCTGCCTCCTCAGTCATACTATAAAATATTATTCTGATTCAGAGATTCTAGAAGTTCGTATTGAACCAATGCAAAACGAACCAATCTATGATTTAACACTGAATAATCAAAAGTTAATCATGGCCAACCAGTGGGCATTGAACAGTAAAATGACTGGCTTGGAATGATTGTTTTCAACATGTATGACTAAGATGGGAAAAACATTGGAAAAAGTTATCTCCACCTTAGGAAAAGTAATGAGAAAGGTACGTGGCAGATCGTCCTCTCGATCATCATCTTCTCCATCACCTACACCACCTCCTCGAACTCACACACCAATTTACCATGCTCATACTTCTCATGAAGGAACCTCTCAAGACAAAGGGAAAACTATTGAGCAAAAACAACCTGAAGAGGAGGAAGAACATAGTGATGATATGTCCTTATCCGACCCTCACCAATTTCATCATCAACCTTACATGGCTTTCTAAGGACTTTTCATTCAAGAAAATGAGGAGTATACTGATCAAACTAATTAGCCAGCAACATAAGGACAAGATCCTTCAGCATACTTGGAGTATTACGAAAATTATAGTGGATTTTCTTATTCTTCAAACCAGTATAATTAACTTTGTTTATTTAATCATTTATGTTACTGTATGACCTATGTTATTTAAACTTCTATTTCCTTTTTGTTAATTATTAAAACTTTTTAAAACTTTATTTTACGGTCTAATGTTTTGTTGACATCTATGATTATATATCTATTTTATGTCTGCATAATTTCTTTACTTTTTTTTATAATGACAAAGTGGGAGAAACATATGCATATACATCGGGGGCAGCTAAAATTAAGCACAAGTTATTATTATAACTAATGATTGTATAGTTGTCATCATCAAAAAGAGGGAGAATGTTAGAACCTCCACTCTATGGTTTCAGTGACAAAAACTATATAATCACATATATTATATCTTATCAAGATTACAAGTATATACTACAAGAGATCGTCATGCTCAAAGATATCAAGACTCGAAGACAAACAAAGACTTATGGACCATGCTATAATTAGTAAGGTTATAATATTGTACTAAGAGTCTTAGAAAAACATTGTAAGGTCTCATGAGTATATATATTCACACACAAAATATTCAACATTAGCATATAAAAACTGTAATATTCAAATATGGCATCCATTGACGTCTATGGGAAAGCCACGGACGTCTAAGAATATTTTTGGTAATTTAATTCTTGAAGCCACATACGTCTGATATTTTCCTACAGATGACTGTCATATAGCAATTGCTCCATTCTGAAAGGATGCTTCATTTCATATTGAATAATAGCATCCCTTCTTCAACGGTTGCAGCCATTAAAACAAATATATTTTATTTTAAACAGTAACAACTCCTCATATGCATCTACTCAAACCTATATATACCTCAAAGATTGAGAATTGAATTAACGATTCTAATTTATTCTCTTGATTACTTATTACTCACTATTTACATATTTGCGCATACATTACTTACATATTCTCAATATATCATAATCGAAATATTATTTTGGTTAAACCACTTCCTACAAATCAAAGTACATACTCAAAGGAGATCATAGGAAGAATTGTACCATTAGTCAAAATCCGTGTTATTTGGAACATAAGGTTGTTAGAGAAATACTTTTTATATTAGCCTATTCCTCCAGGCGAAGTGAGGGTTATCTGGTCAAAGGAAATACCAATAGGGTGCTTCGGGACTGGACATAGGATGGGAGGTTTGAACCAGTATAAAATATCTGGTGTGATCACTTTTATTATTTACCTTCTTTATATTCGATAATATTCTCTGCTTAGTGTAATTTGTAACATACACTCTCACACTTACATATATAAGCTGCATTATATAAAGATCCTGTAGCGAATTTTCTAATCTAATCGAGGATCTACCCAACCATGGTACTTCTTGACTATGGCTCACTATCAGCATGCATTCTACTTTTCGACGTCTTTTTAAATCCAGGTGATATGGCCTTACACTTTGTTGCACATCACCGTGGGGTGATTTTATGGCGAGGTCTACCAACTTATCGTTGGGTCCAAATCTACAGCCATCTACAACCACTTTTGGCAGGTGTCGGTCATCTACATCCACTTTTAGTGGGTGTCGGCCATTTGCAACCACTTTCGGTGGGTGTCGGCCATTTAAAACTATTTTAAGTTAATGATCATACGAAACACAATTGTAACTTAGTAAAGGGAAATATGAATTCTTTGAAATGAGTGCTTTTAGACTATTTGGTAAAAGATTTTTAAAATCACATAGTTGGTAAACTTTATTGATAAGTAGAAAACTTGTTAGATTCAAGTTTGAGAAAGAGAGTTGCTAAAACATTTAATATTTTTTAGAAAAAGTTAAAGTCTTTATTGACCTTGTCAGATCAATAGTAGAGTTTCGGCCTTTGGACTCTAAATGTAGATATGATAAATGAAAATAACAAAAAGAGAGGCATAATAATAGAATATTATAGGTACCGATATTGCATTATACCCATCGAGAGAGGAAAGAGTTAGACCCAAAAGAAGCATTTCGAAAAGATAGGAGACTTCTTCATCTTTGAAGGGGTATACATATACATATACATATACATATACATATATACACACACATATGTCTAGTTGAACGGGATTACATGACATGAATTTGTCTCGAAACATAGAAGCAAAGTTAGATATTTATAAAAATGAGATATTAAACTAATTATTTAGGAAATTAAGTCAATTGTGCTTTCTGTATGAAGTTTTCCACAGCCTGCAAAAACCTTTTGACATCCGTCTGTTTCATGCTAATTCACTTAATGGTTGACACATTATTTCTTTCCTTTTGGATCATCTTTGGTGGATAGAGGATGGTTCGAATAGTGGAGTTCTCCAATAGTTTCCAAAAAGATCTGAGACAAACTTTGATTGAGCGGAGTAAGGACTTGGTCTCATTTGATCTTCTTCCAAGATTGGAGAGTGCAAATAAATGGGAAAGCTCTTTTAGCAAGACGAGATGAACCTTTACTTGTGATTATTACGATATTCAAGTCCTTGATTTTGTTTTCCATAGCCTTAACCATCCTTTGGAGTTGAGTAGAATCTTCCAGAGACTCTTGAAGATATTCAGAAAGCTATTTGATCTAGAGAGCTTGAAACTCACATATAGGATCATACTCCAGGTCTTGGTTTGAGATGAAGGTAGCCAGACGCTCATCATTGTCTTCTTTAATGAGCTTGATGTAGAGGATGATGGGTAACTCCAAGATTAGTTCCTTATATTCAGTTAGTCATGGTTGGAGAGATGATGTCGTTGGATTTTCTGAAATGGAACAAATGATGGAGATTCGGGCCCTTCTTCTAGCGCCAAAAATGTTAGTGCAAAATTTCATCTACACCAACATCCCGAGGTCTGAAGGTATAGCTGCGAAAACTAGTTGGAATATTGAACTTGACGAAGAGATCGAGATGTAATCAAGCGTAGGTTATGAAATGTCGACCATAGAGTCATGATAGCAAAGGTAGAGAAGGTAAAGGCAGAAAGTAAATAACATTGAAACTTTTATAGTAGTTCGAGCCAAAAGTCCCTACATCCACTGTCTTTTCCTTATTTAGTCACTCTTATCTAGCCGAGAGGCTTATTACATCGAGTTTATGCATTTCCACAATTAATGGGTTTGTAAATAGAATACTAATATGGGAAAGTACAAAATTATTTTATGTCTCAATTCTTTTTCAGGCCCGAAGATCCTTGCACCTTGGGATTGTCGCCTATTTATAGCCAGTATGTCATGGTGCCATTGGTTGAGTGTTTCTTCTGGGATTGCTGGAGTGGCCTATTGAGCGACTATGATTAGATCTTGCTCTGAACATCTAACGATGCTACATAGAAGGCGTAGATTGGTGACTTGTTTCCCGTGCAAATGGCCTCTTGTATCTAAGCTGTTTGTTATCATGTTGTTTGCATCGGCCTTTGTTCTTGTTATATTAAGCTGAAGTCTGGAGCCTTGGACATACTGACGGGCTTTTCCCTTTGGCCTGCCAACTTATCCTTTTGATACAAGTCGACTTTCTTAGTTTTATACACCTAGGTGGCGTAACCTCTCCTTATGCACATAGTTAGTTAGTTTGGGACTTACTTGGGAAGATAACCTTTATTTTTATTATTGAGATATTTGGGTATAACAGCTAATATATCATTTACTAATTGTAACGACCCGATATTTTGGACCATTCGCATCCATTATAAGTGTATAGGTAGACACTCATGTCGGAATTGAATTGCTCAAAATACCGCGTTGTTAATTTAAATTTGGCAAAACTGAACATATACAGTAAATAAATATAATCACAGATCACAGACACAGAGTAATAAATGCAGCGGAAATAAAAGAGATAGTAGTTCATGAAGCTACTATATAAATGTATAAGTTACATCAGAGTTAAACCAGATACAACGGAAGAGTAATACGATACATCAGATACAAATCAGAATACATCACTGGAATCATCGAATACTGAAAGCAGAATAGATGGTTGGATCTTCAAGCAAAGCTCCAACTTCAAAGGTGAGTCTCGAATACTGGTACACTCAGTCTGACCCGAGCGTAAAGCAAAAACACAAGACACTCGAGTCAGGATTAACATTCTTATATTAATAAATCCAACTCAAGTGAAATAGCAATTGAAATACAAGTAACTCAAAGGATGTTGGAATAACCATCCTTTAAGGATCCGTTAAACTATCTACTATGTAGTAGTGTAGGATAAGTAGATAATGCCTATCAGTAATATAAGATATCAAAATAGTGTTAAGGCGTTACCATTATTCCCCTTAACACATTTTTATTCCCAAGAGCATATACAAGACCGTAGTTTCCCCAAAACCGGAAGTCACCAGAGGGCAATCCATATACTAAAGGTACAAACCAAAATCGTAGTGGTCGCGTATAGGGATACAAGTATGACAAGGCACATGAGGCAATACCGAAGGTATTGAAACTACCGTTTGCCTGATCCGGACTGGTGAGAACGCATCGCCGCAGCGACCGCAACACCGCGAAACAACACTCCCAAAATCAAGGGTGCACCAATCGACAAAAAGTAATGAGTAGTTCGAAGAAGTGTGTTCGCTTGAGGTAGCTGACCTCCATTTGGCCCAGCACGGCTCCTGTTTTAGTCATTTCCAATTTGACACAAGTGTCAAGGCTATCTATTATCGTTCTCTTTCTTCAGTCATCACGTACATCATTCCAACCACTTCATTCTGGATCACAACTCCGCGTATAGTTATTAAAGTGGTTTTCGGTTTAGACAGAGAGTATGTCCCTAACTGATTCCGGTCTCTTTAATAACTTTCGTAATTATTATACCGATTGGTCGCTTAATATATTTAAACCAAATCAAATTCAATTTTAATTAGAATTTGAAAACCAACAGTTCATTTGTCTTTCCAAAACAATTTCCATAATTTACATTTCAAAACTTCCAAATTCATAATTTCAAAATCTTATAATTCAATTTCAATTTATTTTTAAAACAATTCAAATATTGGTTCTAGTTCAGATACAAGTTTCATTTCGAAATCATTTTAATTAATTTAATTTAACATTCAAATCAATTTAAATTCATTGATCGATTTCATTCAATATTCATTAAGTAAATTTGTCATTCAAACAATTTCTATTTAATTTCCAAATCATTAAATCAATTACTTAAGTTCAACTTCATTATATCAAAACTTCAAATTGAATTTAAATTAGATTCGTCAAATCAACTCCTTAAATTACAAGTCTTACATTAATTTCAATAAATCACATTTTTTTTCTTGTTAAAGAAATCCAACTTCATTTATTCATTTACTTAGTTACACATTTCAAAACTCAATTAATAAAGAAACTTAATTTCACTTATTCAAGCAGTTCAATTTAACTTAATAAAGAATTAAGTTTTCTTTTACTATTGAATAATTCAATCTTATTTAAATATTAAATAATTTCAAAACTTAATTATTAAATAATTTCAAAACTTAATTATTAAATAATTTCAAACTTAAAACAACGTTCTTTCATTATCAACTATGTTATATTTTGATTCAGATTATTAAATATTAACATTTCCTTTTATAAAAATTCAAATTCCAACTTCATTTCAAACCTTATTATTTATTCAAATCAAATCTTTATTTCATTATTAAATCAAATAATTGACCAATCGGGTTTTATTTAATTCTCTATCCTAAGTCAAGTTCATTTGGGTATTTATCATTTTAACCCGATTCCAATTCAATTCAAAAATCCAAGCATAACAAAAGGGAACTTGCAGTGTGATAACTGGGATGGTGTCAAAGTAAATAAACAAGCAATAAAAACAATCAATAACAATCCAATAGTTAATTCAAATAATCCCGAAATAATCGTATTAATTCACATTGTTGTTTGTGCAAATTAATATAACCATTTCTAGAATCCACACTATCATTTCATGTAGATTAAAGATTATTACACTAATATTTATACAGTTCTTCGATTGATATCCATTATTCAATTTTAAACTACAACAACTTATATAACATACATTCAATGGTTCAAGGGGTAGTTAACACTATTTCTACGTGTCAATTTATTTAACATTTAAAGGGGCCATATTATACAAATTTAACTAATCAAATTTAACTTTTAACTATCCTATACCAAATTCAATTGCATACTATTTATCACCTAACATTAACAATTTAACGTCAATATAAACATCAGCAATCAATCAATTATCAGCCAAACTGTATTATCATTGCATAAATAATTAACAGATAACGGTGTCAGATGTCACATGTGAACTGATACAGGTAATAACATAAATAACAGTGTAAATAACTACAGCAGCATATTTCAATTTGTCGTTTCAATCGAGATCAAATTTAATAAATAAAAGAACATTAATCGTGAGTGATTTCTCACCTTTCGAGGCTAGAGATGGACGGAATGAGATGGGTTACAAATCAAGCATTCATTCCAAAGCAAAATAGATTAATTGGCACGAATTCGACGGATAGAGCTGATAATAGAAATAGAAGAAATCAAATCAGAACTGGATGGGTGAAGATTAGTGGTGTAAGTGCACTTATGTATATAACTATATATATAAAATCATATTTTAAATTCAACACATTTTTAAAAATATATATATATATATACATTTCAAAATTATTACTTAATCAAAACACGTATTAAATAAAATCTTAATAAAATATATATTTAAAATCGATATTGAATTTAAACATACGTATTACAACATCAAAATCTTTATATCTCAAGATCACGTTATTATATTTAAACATATTTTTAAAATATATACATATTATATTTAAAAATCAATACTTAGAATTATGTATTACCAAACAACAGCATACAATTATATATACATGTACACATCTATATTACTGTATGACACGTACATAAAATATAAACTTATATACTTGCAACATAAACTAGACACTGACCAATAGTTTATATACTTTTTATATATATAACAGGACTCATATACATACACCGACTTTGCATATATAACATGCAGCCTAACCTATATATGAACCAGTGTACGATACAATAAATATGCAGACAATATAAATTCTTATGTAAGTTATATATATAAATAAACCAACATATAAACTCACTTACATAAGTAGACACCTATATAAATTACAATGTAACATATGTATATCCAATAACTTGTAAACAGATACAATATAAAATAAACAACAACCCTTAACTTGCGTATATAAAATATTTTTATACTAAATATTGTAAGCAAGACGTATGCAGACCCTATAAATTAAAAGGTAAAATCCATATTTATATTTATAATATCTATGCATAAGTTATACTTAAAAATAACGGTATCTATATATATATATATATATATGAACACATTATAGGCAGAACATGTTAAACCACTCTATCACCATATTATATTTAAAAGTAACATTCACGCTTTAAGGCACCATAACTACTAACATATATTAGCCATACGTGATATATATGCTGATGTAAATTAACTCCATAGGTAGCTAACGTATTATATATAAAAAACTTTTAAAGTCTAACCTTTGTACTTTATACATAAATAAGGAGCTACTCTTGATTGCATGGGCCGATAGGCAAAAGAGGAAAAGGTTGCACGGTGAGGGTTGCGTTGGCTGACATCGATGTGGTGGCCGACGTGGTGAGTGGAAGTAGAAAACGCGGGCTGCCATCTGCATGAACCCGGCTTCGGCTATGCAAGCAAAAGAAGCGGAGGAGCGTGGACCCATGGTGGCTGGTCTCAAAGCCGGTAGGAGGGGTTTCGGCCTTAGAGAAGGGTAGGGCGGAGGCATGGGTTGCGGGATTCTACGCCGTGGAAGGGCGGTCGGCACTTGTGGACGAGGTGGCAAGGAAAGTGGATGGAAGGAGAGTTCGACTGTAGGTTGGTGGTCGTTGGTGAAGGTGGAGGTAGGAAGGCGGACGACAAGGTTGGTCGGAGGGAGAGGTGCGGAGGAAGAGTTATACGCATGGTGGAGATCGCCTGGGCTCGGTTTCATGCGATTTTGCCTAAATTCATATATTTTTTTTTTAACAAGGCTGAGAGGGAGAGAGCTACAGATAAGCCATTAAAGGTTTGAAGGGATGTAGAATGAGGCTTTGAAAATTAAGCAGTTGAGAAAAGAAATATGAACAGGCAAGGGACGTTTTTAAACTTTAATATAAATGTGTTTCAAAAGCAAACGAAGGGAAGATCAAGAACCGAAAAGTATATTTACAGTGGGAACAGTGACAGCCACATGCGAATCCAAGAATTAATAAAAGCAAACATCTGTTTGATTTGGAAAGATGGATCACTGAATAGACACATCGAAACAAAAGTAGTACCGGTATGGTGAACCGTTTTACAAATTCCGCTGTGTATCGGACTTCAAAATACTGAATTAAATATACCGCGGAGATTAGCACGACGAGACGATCAAAACGGTATACAGATATCAGTGGTATTATAAAAAATTGAATTTTTTTACTAGCCGAAAATGCAGCAAAACGCAGAAAAATAAGATTGACGGAGCTAAAGAAGTCCGAATTTGGAAAAACGAAAAATGACGCCTTGCTCAGAAGACGATTTAGAATTTTCTATGTAAAAATATTCAAGTTTCGAAACGTTTTATTTTCATCGCTTTTTAACTGATTAAATTGAAGTAAATTTACGCACGAAATAAACTTCCATACTTTCGGACGAAAATTTACCAGTTGCTGTGTTTAACTAGACGCATTCCAAATATCAAATTTTATTTCAAAATTTTATCGTTTAAATTTCACAAAATTTCAACTAATTACGTTATTAAAACGGTTAAAATTTACGGGTCGTTACACTCTCCCCCACTCAAAACTTTTCGTCCCCGAAAAGGAAGGAGGTAGTAGAATGGAAACAAGCAGAAAGAAAAATAGATTGAAACAAAGCAAAACAATTTGTTCAAACCATATAAATTAATTTAAACCATATAAATTTCAATTTAAATTAATTTATATTCAATAATTGGTTTAAATTTTAAGGTATTTCAATACGTTGATCTAATTTCAATTTGTTAATTCTTTCAGAACAAAATCTATTATATTCATCTCATTCAATTAACTTATTATTCTATCATCTTTATTAGCATTTTTTTTATAATTAAAATCTAAGTGTATAATATTTATTATAAGCACTCAAATTTTTATTTATAAAACCATTTTATATTGTATATTATCCAATTACACATTCAACTTCTGAATGATTTAGGTAAGTTGTATTAGAATGCAGTTGAACAATATACAAATAAAATTTTCCCAATTCAATTATTCAAGTTTAAATATTTATTCCAAATTTTGGTTTTATTTATAATTAAAATCATCCTTTAACAAAATTTAAGAATTAGATATCCGATTAACTTTAAACAATTTAGAGATATATATAATATATTTATCTCAAATCGAATTAAATTTTTAAAATAAGATACCTATATATATGTAAATCAAAATATACTAAAGAAATTCAAATCAAAATATTTTTTTCAAACAAAACCGTAGCAAAGCTACAGAATAGTATCTTCACTTCGAAACTCGAAAATGAATGTCGATGATGCGGCCGCCATCACCGAAATTATTTTCCAGCGACAAAGAGATGAGTACTAATTTCAACATTTTAAAATTCTTTGAAAACGATTCCTATTCGAAAATACTTTCAATAATATATACTTTAAAATTTTAAAAACCAAAACTTGAAATCACTGGAAATTAAATTCTCAAATTTTAAATTTTAAATTCATTTAAATTCCAAATCAGTTTATAACCCATGTTTAAATATTCATTTATAGAACAATAAGTGATAATCAATTATTATCATTTCAACAACCAATTTAATTAACTTATCAAATTTCAGAAAATTTTACTTATATATATATAATATATTCATACAAATTTATTTAATTTACAAAATTTGAAAATAATATTGTGTCAGTTTGCTCTGCTCAAGTGTTTTGGAAATCCTATCGATAGCTTTGATCAGACGAATCGATCGGAAACCCAAATCAACATCAACAACTCAAACAACACAGCATATATCAAAACATTTATATATATTAGTTTACAAACACATTTCTTTGCTCGACGATACAGGAATGAATTTTCAAAATAAGGATAGGGTTTCAAATTTGATGGACTCAAATCAAAGAGAAATTTGATTCGAAGATAAGTTCGAAACAAGATATGATGATTAATAACAAAGTAGGAAGATTGATAAATTTATATAAATCGCGGGCAACCTTAACCGGGTCAACCGTGACTTCAAGAATAAGATCAATGTAGAATTCCGAGGCAAATCGACATTGATCTCAAGAGATAGAATTCGGCATAACTAAAGATGTTAGCATCTAAACCGAGGATATATAAATCTCCGGTGAATCGATTCTATCGTAAAAGAGTTTCACCCCTCTACAAATCAATTTGAGATTGGCGGGACCACCAACTCATTATAAAGATCATTCAAGGTGAAGTTATGTGATACTCCGAAATTAGAAGACGAATAGTGAGGGACACGAATGGATTTTGGAACCGCAGGGAACGTTCCAAAATTCAAAGGAATCGAGTCAAAAAGAAGAGATTGAAATTCGAATGAGAGTGATTCTGTAAATACATTTACCCTATATGCTAAGTTTTGCCTAGAGCTACCAAAGCTCTGATACCAATTGTAACGACCCGATATTTTGGACCATTCGCATCCATTATAAGTGTATATGTAGACACTCATGCCGGAATTGAATTGCTCAAAATACCGCGTTGTTAATTTAAATTTGGCAAAACTGAACATATACAGTAAATAAATATAATCACAGATCACAGACACAGAGTAATAAATGCAGCGGAAATAAAAGAGATAGTAGTTCATGAAGCTACTATATAAATGTATAAGTTACATCAGAGTTAAACCAGATACAACGGAAGAGTAATACGATACATTAGATACAAATCAGAATACATCACTGGAATCATCGAATACTGAAAGCAGAATAGATGGCTGGATCTTCAAGCAAAGCTCCAACTTCAAAGGTGAGTCTCGAATACTGGTACACTCAGTCTGACCTGAGCGTAAAGCAAAAACACAAGACACTCGAGTCAGGATTAACATTCTTATATTAATAAATCCAACTCAAGTGAAATAGCAATTGAAATACAAGTAACTCAAAGGATGTTGGAATAACCATCCTTTAAGGATCCGTTAAATTATCTACTATGTAGTAGTGTACGATAAGTAGATAATGCCTATCAGTAATATAAGATATCAAAATAGTGTTAAGGCGTTACCATTATTCCCCTTAACACATTTTTATTCCCAAGAGCATATACAAGACCGTAGTTTCCCCAAAACCGGAAGTCACCAGAGGGCAATCCATATACTAAAGGTACAAACGAAAATCGTAGTGGTCGCGTATAGGGATACAAGTATGACAAGGCACATGAGGCAATACCCAAGGTAGTGAAACTACCGTTTGCCTGATCCGGACTGGTGAGAACGCATCGCCGCAGCGACCGCAATACCGCGAAACAACAGTCCCAAAATCAAGGGTGCACCAATCGAAAACAAGTAATGAGTAGTTCGAAGATGTGTGTTCACTTGAGGTAGCTGACCTCCATTTGGCCCGGCACGGCTCCTGTTTTAGTCATTTCCAATTTGACACAAGTGTCAAGGCTATCCATTATCGTTCTCTTTCTTCAATCATCACGTACATCATTCCAACCACTTCATTCTGGATCACAACTCCGCGTATAGTTATTAAAGTGGTTTTCGGTTTAGACAGAGAGTATGTCCCTAACCGATTCCGGTCTCTTTAATAACTTTCGTAATTATTACACCGATTGGTCGCTTAATATATTTAAACCAAATCAAATTCAATTTTAATTAGAATTTGAAAACCAACAGTTCATTTGTCTTTCCAAAACAATTTCCATAATTTACATTTCAAAACTTCCAAATTCATAATTTCAAAATCTTATAATTCAATTTCAATTTCTTTTAAAACAATTCAAATATTAGTTCTAGTTCAGATACAAGTTTCATTTCGAAATCATTTTAATTAATTTAATTTAACATTCAAATCAATTTAAATTCATTGATCGATTTCATTCAATATTCATTAAGTAAATTTGTCATTCAAACAATTTCTATTTAATTTCCAAATCATTAAATCAATTACTTAAGTTCAACTTCATTATATCAAAACTTCAAATTGAATTTAAATTAGATTCGTCAAATCAACTCCTTAAATTACAAGTCTTACATTAATTTCAATAAATCACATTTTTATTTCTTGTTAAAGAAATCAAACTTCATTTATTCATTTACTTAGTTACACATTTCAAAACTCAATTAATAAAGAAACTTAATTTCACTTATTCAAGCAGTTCAATTTCACTTAATAAAGAATTAAATTTTCTTTAATTATTGAATAATTCAATCTTATTTAAATATTAAATAATTTCAAAACTTAATCATTAAATAATTTCAAAACTTAATTATTAAATAATTTCAAACTTAAAACAACGTTCTTTCATTATCAACTATGTTATATTTTGATTCAGATTATTAAATATTAACATTTCCTTTTATAAAAATTCAAATTCCAACTTCATTTCAAACCTTATTATTTATTCAAATCAAATCTGTATTTCATTATTAAATCAAATCATTGACCAATCGGGTTTTATTTAATGCTCTATCCTAAGTCAAGTTCATTTGGGTATTTATCATTTCAACCCGATTCCAATTCAATTCAAAAATCAAAGCATAACAAAAGAGAACTTGCAGTGTGATAACTGGGATGGTGTCAAAGTAAATAAACAAGCAATAACAACAATCAATAACAATCCAATAGTTAATTCAAATAATCCTGAAATAATCGTATTAATTCACATTGTTGTTTGTGCAAATTAATATAACCATTTCTAGAATCCACACTATCATTTCATGTAGATTAAAGATTATTACACTAATATTTATACGGTTCTTCACTTGATATCCATTATTCAATTTTAAACTACAACAATTTATATAACATACATTCAATGGTTCAAGGGGTAGTTAACACTATTTCTACGTGTCAATTTATTTAACATTTAAAGGGTCCATATTATACAAATTTAACTAATCAAATTTAACTTTTAACTGTCCTATACCAAATTCAATTGCATATTATTTATCACCTAACATTAACAATTTAACGTCAATATAAACATCAGCAATCAATCAATTATCAGCCAAACTGTATTATCATTGCATAAATAATTAACAGATAATGGTGTCAGATGTCACAGGTGAACTGATACAGGTAATAACATAAATAATAGTGTAAATAACTACAACAGCATATTTCAATTTTTCGTTTCAATCGAGACCAAATTTAATAAATAAAAGAACATTAATCGTGAGTGATTTCTCACCTTTCGAGGCTAGAGATGGATGGAATGAGATGGGTTACAAATCAAGCATGCATTCCAAAGCAAAATAGATTAATTGGCACGAATTCGACGGATAGAGCTGATAATAGAAATAGAAGAAATCAAATCAGAACTGGATGGGTGAAGATTAGTGGTGTAAGTGCACTTATGTATATAACTATATATATAAAATCATACTTTAAATTCAACACATTTTTAAATATATATATATATATATATATACATTTCAAAATTATTACTTAATCAAAACACGTATTAAATAAAATCTTAATAAAATATATATTTAAAATCGATATTGAATTTAAACATACGTATTACAACATCAAAATCTTTATATCTCAAGATCACGTTATTAGATTTAAACATATTTTTAAAATATATACATATTATATTTAAAAATCAATACTTAGAATTATGTATTACCAAACAACAGCATACAATTATATATACATGTACACATCTATATTACTGTATGACACGTACATAAAATATAAACTTATATACTTGCAACATAAACTAGACACTGACCAATAGTTTATATACTTTTTATATATATAACAGGACTCATATACATACACCGACTTTGCATATATAACATGCAGCCTAACCTATATATGAACCAGTGTACGATACAATAAATATGCAGACAATATAAATTCTTATGTAAGTTATATATATAAATAAACCAACATATAAACTCACTTACATAAGTAGACACCTATATAAATTACAATGTAACATATGTATATCCAATAACTTGTAAACAGATACAATATAAAATAAACAACAACCCTTAACTTGCGTATATAAAATATTTTTATACTAAATATTGTAAGCAAGACGTATGCAGACCCTATAAATTAAAAGGTAAAATCCATATTTATATTTATAATATCTATGCATAAGTTATACTTAAAAATAATGGTATCTATATATATATATATATATATACGAACACATTATAGGCAGAACATGTTAAACCACTCTATCACCATATTATATTTAAAAGTAACATTCACGCTTTAAGGCACCATAACTACTAACATATATTAGCCATACGTGATATATATGCTGATGTAAATTAACTCCATACGTAGCTAACGTATTATATATATAAAACTTTTAAAGTCTAACCTTTGTACTTTATACATAAATAAGGAGCTGCTCTTGATTGCATGGGCCGATAGGCAAAAGAGGATAAGGCTGCACGGTGAGGGTTGCGTTGGCTGACATCGATGTGGTGGCCGACGTGGTGAGTGGAAGTAGAAAACGCGGGCTGCCATCTGCATGAACCCGGCTTCGGCTATGCAAGCAAAAGAAGCGGAGGAGCGTGGACCCATGGTGGCTGGTCTCAAAGCCGGTAGGAGGGGTTTCAGCCTTAGAGAAGGGTAGGGCGGAGGCATGGGTTGCGGGATTCTGCGCCGTGGAAGGGCGGTCGGCACTTGTGGACGAGGTGGCAAGGAAAGTGGATGGAAGGAGAGTTTGACTGTAGGTTGGTGGCCGTTGGTGAAGGTGTAGGTAGGAAGGCGGACGACAAGGTTGGTCGGAGGGAGAGGTGCGGAGGAAGAGTTATACGCATGGTGGAGATCGCCTGGGCTCGGTTTCATGCGATTTTGCCTAAATTCATATGTTTCTTTTTTTAACAAGGCTGAGAGGGAGAGAGCTACAGATAAGCCATTGAAGGTTTGAAGGGATGTAGAATGAGGCTTTGAAAATTAAGCAGTTGAGAAAAGAAATATAAACAGGCAAGGGACGTTTTTAAACTTTAATATAAATGTGTTTCAAAAGCAAACGAAGGGAAGATCAAGAACCGAAAAGTATATTTACAGTGGGAACAGTGAAAGCCACATGCGAATCCAAGAATTAATAAAAGCAAACATCTGTTTGATTTGGAAAGATGGATCACTGAATAGACACATCGAAACAAAAGTAGTACCGGAATGGTGAACCGTTTTACGAATTCCGCTGTGTATCGGACTTCAAAATACTGAATTAAATATACCGCGGAGATTAGCACGACGAGACGATCAAAACGGTATACAGATATCAGTGGTATGATTTAATTATAAAAATTCGAATTTTTTTACTAGGGGAAAATGCAGCAAAACGCAGAAAAATAAGATCGACGGAGCTAAAGAATCCGAATTTGGAAAAACGAAAAATGACGTCTTGCTCAGAAGACGATTTAGAATTTTCTATGTAAAAATATTCAAGTTTCAAAACGTTTTATTTTCATCGCTTTTTAACTGATTAAATTGAAGTAAATTTACGCACGAAATAAACTTCCATACTTTCGGACGAAAATTTACCAGTTGCTGTGTTTAACTAGACGCATTCCAAATATCAAATTTTATTTCAAAATTTTATCGTTTAAATTTCACAAAATTTCAACTAATTACGTTATTAAAACGGTTAAAATTTACGGGTCGGTACACTAATTATTCACATATTAATTAAATTCAAAAATAATCTTTATACTTTGCAAGTACAAAATGATGATTTATTCTACTCAATAGATATCCAAATAATCTATTCAATTTAATTATAATAGAACAGTGTTTTATTCTGCTAAATAGATATTTAAAACGAAGTATAACTACTTTAACTATGTTAAATGTAATTAAATTAAATCACTATAATTTATCACTAATTTATACTTTATTGAAACTATCAACTGTCATCCAAGCATTTAATAATAATATATAGCAACATAGATATCATATAGTTTACTTAGTGGTGAGTAAAATCACTGAAATTCCAGCCGACGCTTTCGCGTTCTGGTTCGATCTAAATTCGAACGACATTCGATTTTATCTTAAAATTCAACTAGCTCCTAATTTAACGAATCCAATTCCAATTCAAATACAACGTTGGTACGTGGTCAACGCAACTGATCGCGTCCAAATCCAACCTCGTATGGAAGAGTTATTGAATTTATAAGAATTTGATTTAGAAATTATTAATAAATTCACTAATTACTTAATTAAAAACTTAATTACTCTCACCCAATTGATACATCTTCTTCCCCAAACTTAATTTCCATCGCATGTACAAGTGCACTTGGCCTCCAACCTATGCCCGCACGCTCCCATTCTACGCACACTCAACAAATCAACTCCCGTCGATTCCTACGTGCTCCACCTTCCATCCTCTCCACATTACACACATCACCTTCGATCTTGGCTAGGCCAAAAGAATATGACCAGGTAAAGCTGCAAACGACAACCAAAAAGTCATGATGCCTAATCAACCTCGCACACTCCAAATCATGTCCATCGATGCTCCTCCTCTCGAGAAACGCAACCGTACTCTCAAAATCACCTAACTCCGCCTATATCTCCACAAAGGCCAAACCTTAGCATGGCCATGAATAGTCGACCCTGGGACAATCTTGATCGCACACAATAATTTGGGTATGGATTTGAATATCATCTCAATACGACCTCAAAGAAACCTGTTTTGTAATTTTTAGTGATTCCTTTGATTTTGATTTTATAAGCTTAAGGCCATTATTTTGTTTAGTGGAAAAGTGAGAAGAAGGGAAAGTTAAAAAAAATGAAGCTGAAAAGGGAAAGTTGAAAAATATTTTATTTAATTTATAAATAAAACAATTGCATTACTTCAAACAAAATTTAAACAAAATTTCCAAGTAAACCCAAATTCTTGAGCCACCCTTGTCATCATGTTGAAATTTTGAATTTTTGATTTGAATTAAAAATTTTGAAAAAAATTTCTGCAGTACTCCGCTACACAATATTCCGTTCGTGTACGAACCGCGAATGGCAAAAATAAAAATACGATCATGCACCAAAATGTGACACGATCACATATCAAAAATAAAATAGGGAAATTATTTTATTCCATGAAATTTCGAAAATAACATCGTTTGCCATAAATTACGACAAAGGAAAATTTAATTATTTTCCAAATTAAGAATTAAGAAAAAATTCTGTAAATTAAATTATAAATACATCATTAAAAATCAAGCCGTTTTATTAACAATTGATTTTTCTTATTATTTAGTAAAACTATTTAATTATTGTAAATAAATTTAAAAATGAGTTCACCATTATTATTTATTTATTAAAAGGAGTTAAATAAGGCTATTAAATCCATGTAATTAATATTTAGTTCACAGTTCAAATATTTAAATAATCTTTATATTTGAATATAAGTTATTTAATTTTCAAACACCAATTATTTAAATATTTAAATTTAATTAAATATTGAAAACCAAAATAATAAAATTTTGGGATATTGCATTCTCCCTCCTTAAAAGAATTTCATCCCCAAAATTCCCAAATTAAGAAAATGTCTCCAAACCCTTAAGTTTAAAAGCTATTAATTAAATTGAGTTATTAAATATTGAAAGTCCCTTATGTTACAAAAAATTTAAGCAGCACCTTCTTTGTGCGGCTGATCCGGAGAAATTATAACTCTCTACAACTGGCCCAAATAAACCAAAAGAAAACAAAAGCCGGCGGATCTAGGGCATAAAATCATAGACCAATCACCGATATCTATATCTACTACGTACCTCTTTTACATTTGACTTTTAATTTTGCAAGCAACTTACTATCTCGATGTAAATGCAGGAGCACAAGGAATTAAATAGTAATCTCTTGCATCCCTGGAATTATCTTTTACTTACATAATCCAAAAGAGAACCATGATGACAAAAGAGCAATACACAAGTTATTTCTATCATAAGCAATAGCAACATAAACAATATAACAAACATATGCACCAAAAGTAATGGGAATACTCTTTAATAAAACACTAAGCATCCAATCTTTTCAAAAAATAAATTTAGAACTAAATGCCCGGGTTTTATATTCCAAATTTATTTTCAAATTCCTTATAAGAGATATATCAAAACCAAAATCAATTATGATAAAGAGGAGGCTCCTCCTACTAAAGCATGGTATAACTCTAGAATCAAAACAACATGGACCATCTAGTGATATTTCGTTTCCTCCTAAAACAATAACTAGAGTAAACAAATATACCTGGCGATTCTTCCAAATAGGAAAGCTCCCAATTGTCCAACTTCTTTCATTAAAAACTATTCGAAAAACCACTTCACAAAATCTCTTTTCAAATATCCTGAAATAATAATACTTCACTAAAATTTTAAAATAATAATAATATTATTTCTTTCACAAATTCATTTCGAAATCACTTTTTCAAAAGCACCAGGATTTATGTCTAATAGATAACAACTTCAAAACCCTTTACTTATAATATCACACAGTCAATCGAATCAAATCCCATAAAGGAATAAACTATCACTTGACATTATTTAAAATGTTAAATGACAAACAAAAAAGGTTTAGAATTTTTCTTAAGTTCACAACTTTCCGGATCATCCAATGATATAGATGATTTCTTAAGCGTACCATCATGCTTATCAGCCTTTGGTTATTGCTTAGAAGATTACATAAGCTCCCTCAAAAAAAATTGAATGTCACTCAACCAAATTTTCTTAAGCCACAAAACAAAGCAAACAAATATACTTTAACCCGTATGATGTATACAAATCATCCATACGCAATATTTTATCCGACCACTTGCTCAGATACATAGACTTTACTATTGAATTAGTATCGCTCACTCGACCTCCCTAGTGCAGACTCCAATCAGGTTCCTTGATTAGAAACTTCTATTCTCCTTACATAGCCATATACTATGATAGAAAAGCTCAGTATCATATCGAGAATTCAAATCAAGTGTTCACTGACAAGAATCAATTGAGAAATCCATTTTCGAACAGGTGTGAATCACCCCAAAATTATGTACCCGAATCCTAGATCAAGATAAGTGCGAATAAAATGATCTATGGACAATTTACGTACCTAATTTTTGGTTTCTTAACTGCACCAATCTTTTTCTAGTATCCCATTCAATACTAAAATTATATGAATTATTTAACAAATTTCCACTTACGTTTATAAACATTTTATAAAGACATTTCGCTATAAAACATCAAATAAAAACACACTCTACTTTATTTACTTGTATAATACTTTTCTATGTCCTAACAGTATATATACAAAATGTCCATTTTTTTCTACTTATTTATTTTTTATTTTATGTTATTTTTCCAAAAAAAAATGGAGGCCCAAACAAAATATGGATCTTAAAACTGAGTCGACCACTTCGACTTCTTTTTCAACCCGGTCCAGTAAGTAGTTAAGAAGAGTAGAATGCTGGTACTAATTCAGTTTCAGAGTCTACTTTCCTTAGACATCCTTAAGGTGAAGATGTCTATTTAGTCAGTCCAATAACTTCAAATAGTTTATGAGACTTAGATGTTTTAACAAAAACTACTGTTTTAATAAAATAATGTTTATTAAAACCTTCCTATCTAATTTAACCCATTTAAAACTTGAGTTAAAATTTCTCTTTTCTATCCAAGAGTTACAAATTTCATTTATCATAACATTTTTTTTATCAAAATACCTTTTATTTTAAATTGATTTCCTTTAAGGAAACCTAAGAACTAAATATTTAGTTTTTATTTCAAAATCCATTTTGAAATCATACTACATATATTTCCATATATAAAATAACCTTAACAACTTATTCACTAACATTCATTTTAGGTTCGTCCAAATTTGAACTCATTTCGATCGCACAATGATAAAAAGAATAATTTTCTTGGTGCACTATATTGTTCGCCTAAGCAAACATTCGATCGTCATTAAAATGATTATTCCGATTACCATAAACTAATCGAGATGTTCCCCCCGAGCTATCCAAAGAACATTTATCTTTATTACAAATTCTCTTTTAAATATTTTGTTCTCATAAATACTTCCAAGTAATATTATTATTAATTTTCTCAAAAAATCCTTTTGAAATCTTTTCAAGTAATACCAGGATTTAAATTCTCAAAACTCTTTTTAAAACACATTTTATTAACCAAATTTATATAAAATTTCCTTTATATAAAATCATCTCATATTATAATAATCCTCCTTTATTATAATAAAATTTTCTCAAATATTTATCATCTAAATGTCTTATCTTCCCATTTAGATTATATTAAATAACTTTTATTAAAATTTTTACTTTTAAATCAATATTATTAAAAGATGACTTTTAACTTAACATTTTCTCCAACACCGCATATTCAAATTGTGAAACTTAACTCACAAGGTGTTCGTTTTAATGTACTTACAATTATCAAACAATAAATGCTCATAAACCAGTTGAGCATAAATTAACATTCAACAAACAATAGTCAATGCTCCTAAACTACCCGAGCACGACCAATCAAACTATAATGGTAAAAAATAAATATTATCATTTTCAAATATTAAAAACACCTTGAATAACTATATAAATTTAAAAATTATTTGCAACAACCCTGGTTTTGGAGATTACCTGTAAATATTAAATTATAACGGTAGTTATAATTTAATATCGAGAATTAAAAATAAATTGGAGATTTAAATTGTTTATTTGGAATAAACAATGGATTTTGGAAATAAAATGTGAAAATAAAGTTTTGAAAACTTTATCTTGGGTATTTGTGAGAATTATGAATGAAATATGATTTTATTTAGTGAAAATGCAATAATTCTAGTAATTATTGTCAAATGCTTCTTTTAATAATTTTTAAACGAAGTGTTTGATTTTTAAATGTGTTTATTTAAAATAAAAAGGTGAAATCTGATTTAAAAATAAGTTTTGATCATAAAAATGATGAAAAATGGTTTGTTATATTTTATTACATAAGAGACTTATTTTTATGTAATTTTTAAAGTCAAAAATGTTATTTTATGTAAATATTAGAGTAAATTGTGTATTTATTTAAAAATGAGAGTTTTTAATAATAAAAAATATTTTTATAGTAAATTTATCTTTTTATATGTTGCAAAATATTTTATTTAACATGATAATGTGCTTGTCTAAATTTATTTTGAAGAAATTTTGTTAAAACACATTGGTTTGATTTAATTACATGTGCATATTTTGTTTTAAGTAAGTGAATTATTTAGTTAGGCTATTTTCTTTTAATTTGGGTCCAAGCCTGTTTGCACAAAAAATGGACAAACACCTCAAAGTTGTATGATTTAGTAGATCTTATGTTGTTCTTAGTGATTTGGGTGATTTATGCAAATATATGAAAAGCAGGGACTAAACTGTAAAAAGACACGCAAGTTTATAGTGGTTCAGCCAGAATGTGCCTACGTCCACTTTATATGTTATTTCTCTTTTTGTCTTATGATTACAAGTACAAAGCTTTGATACAAGTAAAAGAAAGTTGTTTGAAAGTTCTCTCCGTGCTTGAGCTCTCAAAAAACTTGTCCCCCATTGTTGTACCCCTGCCCCTCTATTTATAGAGTGAGGCTGGAGGTAGGGGTCTTGGATGTGTATAGTTGCTGATGGGCCTGGGCTGATGTGATCTGGCCTGGTACGTCTTGGTTCGGTAGCATTCTGGTTCGGTGACTCGGTGATAGGAGATGGTTCGGCAGTGGAGTTGGTTCGGTGGTTCGGTGATAGGTGATGGTGTGTTGGGTTCGATCCGGTAGTACTTGGACCGGTGTTGAGTTGGTTCTTGGTTCGGCAGGGGATGGAGGTAGGTTGATTCCGTAAAGCTTCGTTCGGTGGTGAATGGATGGGACGTGGTTCGGTGGTGTTGGACCGGCAGAGACTCTATTCGGTGGAGAGTTGTGTTGGTTCGGTGGGAGGCGGTTCGGTGATGTCTGGTAAGGCAGTGGTAGGGATGCCGGATGAAGCCTAGCTCTTCTCGGTCTTGAGATCTCCTGGGTGAGAAACTTACCCAACATTTGCCCCCCAAAGTAGGGCATATGTTTAACATATGTCGTGCTTTGTTTTAGTTCGTTAATTACGGACCTTCACGTCCGGTCATCGATGCCGAACCAATTGGTCCGGCTGTCAATACTCGCCTATAAATATGGGCTGTGCATCTTCGTCACTTCTTACCAATCCAAGATAGCCGAACCAAACATCCCTACCGAATCAAGTTCTCTGCCGAATTGCTTCATAACACCGGATCAGGTACTGCCGAATGAACTTTTACTCGGGTGCCGAATGAACATTTACTCCGGGTGCCGAATGAACTTTTACTCCAGGTGCCGAATGAACTTTATACACTTGACTTTTTCATTTTTCATATTACGAGCGAAATTCCAAACTACATGTACTTGTTTGTTTATTTCCTCTGTTTTAACAACATGTTCTTCCGATGTTGTAGATAATGTCTCGTAAAGCAGAAACTCGATCAGATAAAAGGAAATCCCAGGGCGAAGGAGAAACTTCCACAGTGCCCCCTGCTCAGCCAGGACCGGAACGTCACGGAACTGCCCCGAGATCATTGGTGGACGGGTACGACCCTCAGGAACTTCTGAACTCCCCGCCCGATTGCTTTCCCAGCTCCCTTAAGGAAGAGCAGCTTGATGTCATCTCCCGTTCTTTCGGAATTGATAGGGCGCGCATGCTTTTTCCAGGGAGAGAAGTTATGCCATACGACCCTCCCGAAGGGTACTTTGCCTACAGCAGATACCACTGTATGTGTGGTGCCATCCCGCCTCTTAATGCTTGGGTACTCAGCTTTCTCACATATCTAAAGGTGGCCCCATTCCAGCTTCAACCCAACTCTTATACTATACTAGTGAGCCTCTTCGTCATCTTTCAGAGGAAGCATGGGCGTGCTCCTTCCAACCGTGAGATTCGGTACTTATATAATCTGAGGGGCTATAAGAAGGGGTCCCCATACATCAGCTTGGAGTCAGCTGTAACCTTCAAGACGGTCTTGGATCTGTATTCTAACCATAGCATGTTCAAGAAGGAATGGTTCTTCGTCAGGGACGACTCTGTTTCTATTCGGCGTTTCACCTCTGGATGTAAGTCGATGCTTTATTTATAATTTCCATTCTGGTTGCGATGCTTCTTCTCATACGTTTTCATTTCTTGCTAGCGACAGGTGGCTTTGCGGTAGTGGAGACTGATCGCCTGGTTCAGATGGCGGCTGAGATAGAAGCTATCCCCGGAAGAGATAGATCGGCTGCTTACCTTATCAGAAATGCGACTCTTCTGGAGTACAACTTGATCCTTCCATAGCAGTCAGTAGTCAAGAAGAGGGAAACGGCGGAGGAGAGGGCGGCTGCTCAAGCTAAGGGAGGTGTCACAGTAGAGAGTGGCAAGAGGAAACCTTTCTCGAAATCTCCAGTGGTCGGAGGTAAGAAGCTTAAGAAGTCGGATGGTCCTTCCTCCAGCACTTGTCCACTTACTCCGGGGAAGGAAGATGTGGAGGAGGAGAGAGGCGAGGGTGGAGATGACCGGGAAGGTGGTGATGGTGGCGATGGTATCAGGGCCTTGCTTCCTGGGCAAGCAGGGGAGATTCAGGAGTGGACGGATGATGCATTCCACCAAGCTTTCGAGGGGCTGGACGGAGAACCGGCTTTGGTAGAGAAATCCGGGAAAGCTGACAAGGCCGGGACTGGTGCAAGCGAGTCTTCTCAGACTATTCCAGCCAAGGTGGCTCCGATGACTCAAGGTGAACTTTTGACTCCTGCAGGCTCCATTTATGATAGGGACTTAGGAATATTTTATGATCCGCTCCCATCCTGGAATGAAATCCAGGGCTCATTGCAGTATCCTACTCCTCCCCAGGGTTTGTATAACTAATGTGTTTCCTTTCTTCTTTTAGCTTTTAATTTACCATGTTTCTCGAATTATGGATCAATGTAAGCTTGTGACACTTGTTCTTCATATCAGGAGCAGGTAAAACGGCCAAGGCCTTAGATCTTCGGCACAGGCTTGAACAATACAAGCTCTCCAAAGCTTCCGCCAAGCCGAAGCCTTCGACCCACCGTTCTAGGGATGTAGTCGGCTACCATCCTCTTCTCGGGGTTATTGAAGAGGGTATCCAAAAGAGAAAGAGGAGTCGTCCCTTATCCGAACCTTCACTTGGTCCTCAGTCCCCAGTTCAGCCTCTTCATAATATCACGAGGGAGGATACTGAGTTCGTACTCTCTCCGCACCCGTCTGAAAATCCTACCGTTACTCAGGTTGATCGTCCTGGCTTGGCTCGTAATCCATTTGCGGGTCATCCTGATCTGGATCCAAGTTCCCATGATATTACTTTTGACGAGGTTACCGGTGAGCACCTTCTTCCCCGCAATCCCATGGTACGGGTGCTTGATGAGGCCAAGTCCTTAGATCTCGATTTACTTACTACTCGGATAGTTACCATGGGAGAGGAGGCCAAGGCTAACATTGATCGGGTGGCGGAGGAGACTAGGAAGCTGATGGGGCATCATGCCCGGCTGGTTAAGGCTGGAGAGGAGATTGGGAGTGCCAACATCCGACTACGATTGATGGTTTCGGACCAGGCCAAACAACTTGCTGATCAGGCCATTCAGATTTCTCAGCATGAGGCTGCCTCCGGGCGGTTGAGGAAGACTATGGAGGAGGCTAGTAAGGCGGAATTGCGGAAGATGGAGGCTGCCTGGAAGGAGCAGATAAATATGGCCATCTCGACAGTGGACGAGGTTTGGAGGGCGGATCTCGAGCAGGTAGAGGAGCTGTCGGGGAAGCTTGAAGCCGCAGAGCTTGCTCAGGTCAAGCTAAAGGAGGAGATGGAGGTGATGAGGAGGTCCCTTCAGGCTGACTGCTCGCGATACCGACTGGAGAGGGATGCTGCCATTGCAAGGCTATCGGTTTCTGAGGCTCGTATGAGAGAGTTTGAGGAAAATGAGGGGATGATGGATGATATGCTGCAGGATATGTACTTTCGCATTTGGAAGCAGGGTAGCTTATCCTGGATGGACGACTACCCCCGGGTTATGGCTAAGATTTACCTCAGGGCTTTAGAGGAGGCCAAGGCTGAGGCAGATAAGGAGGGTAGAGCGGCCTTTAGGATGGATGTGGTTACCGCTCAGTTCACCAAGGAGGAGAAGATAGCGGTGAAAGAGGGGATGCGGTTGTTCGCGGTTGAGGAGGCAGGTGTGGAAGTAGGGGATGACGACCAAGACGATCAAGTGGAAGTTGCTGGTAACCCCTTCTTCATTAGTTTCTTCTTTTGTTAACTCCGTTGCTTATCACTAATGATTTCCTTTTCTGACCGGACAGGTGGGCAGCAGGACAAGGACAAGACTCCAACGCAGCCGGCTCCCTGACTAGACCTAGAAAATTCTTTTTGTGGACTTGACATGGCTGTATATGTTAGTCTTAAAATAGTAGAGTAACTTTTAGGTTGTAATTCTTGCTACTTGTAATAAATAGCTCTATTCTTGATGTGTAATTTTTTAACTTAAGCTGATTCCGTCGTTTTTTTTTGAATGCTTTTGTTATTTTCACATGTTGTATGAGAAATATAGCTATGCATATGCTTGTAATTCAGTTGTGTTTAATGCCAAGTTCTTGCTTAAAGCATAATTTCATGCCTTATAATGCTAGTGTGATGTATGAGTAAATTATAGTCAGGAATTTGTATAAAAGGTGAAAATACTGCCTTTCATGTTCTAATTGTAAATAGCAGTTTTGAATATTTTTGTACGACCGAGGATGGAGCTTAGTTGAATGTCCTGCTATCCAACCGTGAATTCCCACTCCCGCTGGTGAGTATCTTCTATCCTATGTCCTGTACTTCAGGGATTGTTATAGAGGATAGGAGAAAAGTTCTTTAAATAGAATTGAAATATGTGAAATAGTAAAACTTCCAATCACGGAAGGCCTTCGATGTGCTTAAGTTCATGGCAAATGGGCTTTGTAGTCACTTTCCCTAGCTGTGGGTCTTGGAGACATTTGTCACCCATCTTACGCCTCCGCGGGGAGTTAATTCTTTTTTACCACAGCCGCACTTAAGACACATCGGAGCCGAGATCGCGCACAGTAACTACCCGGGCCATTATGGCCCGTAATCGTGGGTATTATTCAATTTACTGTGGCCGGCTAGCGTGGGTGCCGATCGTCAACCGTGAACTACCCCTGGCTGGCCACACCTTATGTTGGAGTTTATAATCGGTTCACAGTTGTCGGCGAGCCGAACGCCGTAATGAGCTTCCTCGGCTATAGTCGACCTTCTCGGTGGCTTATAATCGGCTCATTACAGTTGGCTTTGAGGGCCGTCGCGAGCAATGAGTTAACCCGCAGCAGAGGGATGCCAGAGCAAAAGTGTCTCATTGGCGAGGGCATAGATTCGCATAGTACTTGTTAGGTCTTGTCCAGGAGAAGTTGTGCTGTGGAGCGCCTTGAATGAAAATGCTATTTGCACAGGATTTTGTTTAACAGAAAAGGATACAGTTAACAAGCAGCCAAGATATGAAGGAACAAGTTAAAAAGAGACAAGTTTTTTAAAGTGGTTCGGCATGAAAATGCCTACGTCCACTGATTCTCTTTGTTAATTCACTTCATATGGGCAGTACGAGTTAAGAAAGGTATCGACGGAGGTGTTGGATGTTCCATGCCCTCTGGAATACCTCTCCGTCCACTGTTGACAAAATATAAGCTCCATTGTGGAGATCTTTATGAATTACATATGGTCCATCCCAGATTGGGTCTAGCGCTCCGGGGCGAGGGAAGATTCGCTTGAGGACAAGGTCCCCTTCTTGCAAGGTACGATGCTTGACTTTGGAGTTGTACTGTGCTGCCACTTTTTGTTTGTGGGCTGCTGCTTTAAGGACTGCATCATTTCTTCTCTCCTCAACTAGATCCAAAGACATGTGAAGGAGTTCTTCATTCTCTTCTGGGTTGTAGTGGATCCTACGGTGGGAAGGCACTATAGTTTCAACCGGGAGCATAGCCTCCGATCCGTATGCCAAAGAGAAAGGAGTATGCCCCGTTGATGTTCTGAAAGATGTGCGATAGGCCCACAGTGCCGTAGGAAGTTCATCCACCCAAGCGCCCTTTGACTTTTCGAGATTCTCTTTGATTAGAGTTTTGAGAATTTTGTTGACGGCTTCGACTTGTCCGTTTGCCTGGGGATAAGCTACGGATGAGAAACTTTTGTGAATTTCGTGCCCTCGGCACCAGTTGGCGAACTCCTCGCTGTCAAATTGAAGTCCATTGTCCGATGTGATTTTGAATGGGACTCCGTACCTGCATAGAACATTTTTGATCAAGATGTTAATAACTTTGCTAAATATACTTTATTTAGGGGTTCTGCTTCCCGAGGGATGTGTTTGATTAAATAGTGATCCAATCGATTGAGGAGCAACTTGGTCTTCTTTAAATATGCTATGAGTCGTTCTTCTCGAGCCTGGAATTCTACTAGTATCCGATTTCTAAGGCAAGTTCTAATCCAGCTATCACCGCTTCATACTCTGCATTGTTGTTGGTGGCAGCGAATCCCAACCTTATAGCATAGTGTAGTTTATTTCCCTTGGGAGTGATTATTACCACACCTGCCCCCGAGCCTTGTTCGTTTGACACACCATCCACAAAGAGATTCCACTTGATGTCTTCTGCTATTTCCGATTGCTCCTTACCTTCGTTGGTAGTGAATTCGGCAATGAAATCGGCCATGGCTTGTCTCTTGATGGCGGTGCGAGGATGGTAGGTGATATCATATTGACTTAGTTCGATGCACCATTTAAGGAGTGGCCCAGAAACGTCGGGACGATGGAGTACCTGCCTTAGTGGTTGATCGGTCAGAACTCCGATGGAATGAGATTGGAAATAGTGACGCAGTTTTCGTGATGTGATTAGTAGGCAATAGGCTAGCTTCTCAAGTTTAGGATATCTGGTTTCTTCTTGTGCGGGGGGGCATTTGTATTTAACTTTGTCTTGAGTGGCCAGGAAGATGTTTTCGATCGTTTCATTTAAAGGGGTGTAAGCGTCAAATCTCGGTCCTGGACGATATAGACACTTTGCTTCCTTCTTGCCCCCAGCATTGTCTCTAGAATCATTTCTTCGAATGTCCTTTGCTACAGCGGGCGCGTCGCTGTGAGCCGCCTTATTTTATTGTCCTGTCTGCCTCTCAGTGGCAGCGTCTTCAAGTCTCATATATTTTCCAGCTTCATGGAAGAAATCGGGTAAAGTAGCTGGTTTTTCTTTGGTCAATCTTCTAGCAAATTTAGTATCTGGATGCACACCACTACAGAGGGCCATTAAGATAAGCTTCTCATCGGCATCTTGGATTGCGGCCGCTGCGGCATTGAATCGGGTTAAATATTGCTGCACCTTCTCTCCAGGTTTCTGTTTGACGCTGGATAAGGAATAAGCGTCCTTAGGTTGTTCCACATGGATGCGGAACTGACTGATAAACTTTTCTTTTAACATTTCCCACGAGCTGATGGATTCCTGGGGTAGATGACAGAACCAGGAGGTAGCGAGATCTGCTAAGAAGAGCGGAAAGCATTTGCACAGCACTCCTTCTGTTGCTCCGCTCATGAGCATGCGCTGTGTGTATCTCTGTAAGTGTACAACGGGGTCAGAGGTTCCTTTGTAAGGTTCCATCGTTGGCATCTTCCATTCTTGGGGGGTGATGGCAATTTCGATACTGCGGGTGAAGGGGCTGGTTACCCTAGCGCCTATCCCTCGATCTCTTTGATCCCGTTGGACGCAATCTCTGAACAAGTGCGCCATCCTTTCATCAGAATTTGGAGCAGATAGAAACGAGTTCGGTTCTGTTCTGTGGGATTGATTCCGTCCAGATGACCTGTAGGGATGGTATCGTCTATCATTCCTCATATTTTCCAGTGGCTGCCTTTGGTCTTCTGGGAGAATGCTAGGGTCAGCTACAGTTGGCCCTTGCCTTGATCTTCCCTGCTGGGTTCTGATCTAAGCACTTCCTCGGGTCCAACTTCGGGTTGGACTCTAGCTCGGCCCCGATCACTGGCGTTTCCGTGGTTAGGTAGTATGACTGGCTCAGCTACAGTTGACCTTTGCCTGGTACCTTCCTCGTTGGGTTCGGTTCCAAACGTTTCCTCAGGTCTAACTTCGGGATGTGCTCGATCTCGGCTCCTACCATGGCTACTTCTGCCGTTAGCTCCTTCGAAGAAGGAAGATCTTGGTTGTCTCCGAGATCCTCCAGACTGGGACTCGCCCCATGATTCAGTGTTGCGGTTGGACTCTTCAGCATCCCTTAAGCGTGACATGAGATGGTCCACCAAAGCTTCCTGCTGGGACGTGAAGCGGTTAGTTACTTCAACCACAATCCTGTCTAAATCTGCCCTAGTAATTGCTGCGGGCTGTTCTGTGGAAGGAGTGGTCGGATTAGCCTGTCCTTGATCTGGTATTGCTGCTGGAGGAGGACGATTTACTTGATTCGTGACAGCTGGATCTGGAAGACTGCTGGATGCGATGTTTTTTCCTTTGTTAACATCTTTTCTCTGTTTGGGAGGCATGTTTTCCAAGTGGCGAACGATGCTGTTAGGAAAAATGTTAAGTGGATGAAGCTGAAGCTTCGAGCTTCTAGTTCTCAGTGAAAGCACCAAAAATGTTTGCACAAAAAATGGACAAACACCTCAAAGTTGTATGATTTAGTAGATCTTATGTTGTTCTTAGTGATTTGGGTGATTTATGCAAATATATGAAAAGCAGGGACTAAACTGTAAAAAGACACGCAAGTTTATAGTGGTTCAGCCAGAATGTGCCTACGTCCACTTTATATGTTATTTCTCTTTTTGTCTTATGATTACAAGTACAAAGCTTTGATACAAGTAAAAGAAAGTTGTTTGAAAGTTCTCTCCGTGCTTGAGCTCTCAAAAAACTTGTCCCCCATTGTTGTACCCCTGCCCCTCTATTTATAGAGTGAGGCTGGGGGTAGGGGTCTTGGATGTGTATAGTTGCTGATGGGCCTGGGCTGATGTGATCTGGCCTGGTACGTCTTGGTTCGGTAGCATTCTGGTTCGGTGACTCGGTGATAGGAGATGGTTCGGCAGTGGAGTTGGTTCGGTGGTTCGGTGATAGGTGATGGTGTGTTGGGTTCGATCCGGTAGTACTTGGACCGGTGTTGAGTTGGTTCTTGGTTCGGCAGGGGATGGAGGTAGGTTGATTCCGTAAAGCTTCGTTCGGTGGTGAATGGATGGGACGTGGTTCGGTGGGACTTGGTTCGGTGGTGTTGGACCGGCAGAGACTCTATTCGGTGGAGAGTTGTGTTGGTTCGGTGGGAGGCGGTTCGGTGATGTATGGTAAGGCAGTGGTAGGGATGCCGGATGAAGCCTAGCTCTTCTCGGTCTTGAGATCTCCTGGGTGAGAAACTTACCCAACAAAGCCCATTTATTTTCTTTAGCCTGTAGGAGAGAAGAGGAAATCTTCTCTTCTTCCTGTACGTACTTTCATTTTACAGTAAGCCAAAAATAGAAGAAAAAAAGAGCAAGCTTTTACCCCTTTCTCAATTCGAAGCCAAATCTTCATTTTCTTCAATCAAAATTGTTGTTTTAATCAAATCTAAAGAGATTTCAATAGGTAATCATTTCCAAAAAACAATCTTTTCATCAAAAATCCAAATTTGTGAATTTGATTGTCTATAACAATTTCTTCTTTGTTTGCATGTATCTACTTCTCATTTTTACAGGTTCTTAAAGCCAAATCCCAAGCTCTCCTTTCAGCAAAAATCTGGGTTTTTGATCTTCATTGCAAGGCGAGTTAACTATTCACAAATGCTAGCTGAAGCAAAGCTTCAAATGTCAAAAATCTATGCAAAAATAGCTTCAATATATTGATTTTCTGTTAATGTTTTTGTTTCTGTGAAAACCGTGTTTGGGTGTCCATTTGCATGTCATTTTCTCTCAATTTCGGCAAAGAAATGCTGCCGGATTTTCTTCTGTTGATAGTTCATGTGTTGTAGTATATACCTAAAAAATTTCATAGCAAAACTCTTTCATTTGATACTTGAAAACTTTGCTGCAAAATCCATACGAACCCAGATTTTTGCCTATACACATTTCTATTTTCCGAGTTGCTATAAACATGGCCTGAGTCCATGTTTGAGACAGCATATCTCATTCATTTCCTGTCGGAATTCATCGATTCTTTTTTTATTTGAAAGATAATGTTTTCTACTATGTGCATACCAATTTCCAATTCAATTAGAGGTCGTTTGGTCCTCTATTTCATGCCTGTAAGTTGAACCCGAAATGGTTTTCAGACCTGGGCATATTTCCGTTTTCCGAACTGCTGCAAACATGGCCTGAGTCTATGTTTGAGACAGCTATCATTTTCATTTCCTGTCGGAATTCATTGATTATTTCTTTATTTGAAAGTTGAAATTTTCTACTATATGCACACCAATTTTCAGTTCAATTAGAGTTTGGTCATCTGTCTCATGTCTGTAAGTTGAACCCGAGAGGGTTTTCAGACCTGGGCAGAATTCAACATGGCATGAGTCCATGTTTGAAATTTCATATCTTTACATTTCATGTCGGATTTCAGTGAATCTTTTCCAGTTCATAGTTAAATTGTTCTACTTTGTGTTTGTCAAATTATAGACCATTCTAATGTCATTAAACCATTCAAATTGTGTCTGAAAGTTGAACCCGGAGAAGATTTCAGACCTGGGTATAATTTTTGCCTGTGCACTTTTTTTTGTTCTGCATTGTTTTCCCGTTCGATTTCCGACTTCTACATCTTGTATTTGTGATATTTCTGAACTATTTTGAAAGCTATGATGTCTATCAATAAGCTAGCCAAAATTTTGGAGAATTGTGATTCAAAATGAATTGTTTTTTAGATGAATTCGAATGTCGGTTTTTGGGAATTTTCAATGTTTTTCCTTGATTTCGAGCACTTTTTTTTCTAAATAATTTTAAAATAATTTTTAAAATAAATTGGCTTTTGAAATAATTATTATATAATATTTTTAAATTATTTTCAAGCTATAAAATCTATATATTCTCTATAATAAGGGAATTTTCAAAGTTTGTTTTCAAAAACGATTTTGAAAAATTGTTTTAAAAGCTTGTTTTCTCAAATAAATTATTTTTTATATGAAATACACATTTTTGCACTATTCGAGCGAATGAGAAGAAGAATTAAATGGTTTGGTAAAACATGTGGTATGAGACACGTGCGTTTATCTTATCGGTTAATTCCTGACTTGTCTATTTGATCGTTTTGACCTTCAGGTCGTATTTGCCGATGAGATGAGGCGAATATTTTTTACTGCTTTCTAGTGTGGCATTTGCTAGCAGTTAGTAAACCGTTGAGTGCGAACGTGTGGTATGGGACGCACGTTGACACTTTTCGAATTCCTTTCTGAGTGTTTCTGACACATTTGTCATTGTGATGTATTTGCCAGTACTGAACCTTCGAGACATTTATCCTTTGGGATGTGTAACGACCCGTAAATTTCAACTGTTTTAATAACGTAGTTAGTTGAAATTTTGTGAAATTTTAAACGATAAATTTTGAAATAAAAATTTAATATTTGAAATACGTCTAGTTAAACATAGCAACTGGTAAATTTTCGTCCGAAAATATGAAAGTTTATTTCGCGCGTAAATTCACTTCAATTTAATCAGTAAAAAAGCGTTGAAAATAAAATGTTTCCGAAACCTAAATATTTTTACATAGAAAAATTCTAAATCATCTTCTGAGCAAGATATCAGTTTGTCGTTTTTCCAAATTCGGACATCTTTGGCTCCGTCGATCTTATTTTTCAGTGTTTTTCTTGCATTTTCCGCCAGTTGAAAATTCGAAATTTTATAATTCAATCGTACCACTAATATCTGTATACCGTTTTGATCGTCTCGTCATGTAGATCTCTACGGTATATTCGTTCGTGCATTTCTAAGTCCGATTCATAATGAAATCGATAAAACGATTTGTCGCATCGGTTACGCAATTAGACCTTTCGGTGTCCAATGTCCTTTCACTGTGTGCCGCGTGATATTGAATAGCCACTAACCAGTAATTATTTCCTGAATTTATGATGACTTTTTCCTTTCCACATCGGTTCCAACATTTTCTGATCGGTTCATTTTCTATGTGGTTCCTTTTCTCTGTTTTTGCTTAACAAGTATAATAATAGGTAACATCATTCATCTTCTTCCTGCCTAGTCCTTGTTTTCTCGGCCATGGGTATAAAAAAAAGAAGAAGAATGAAATTGCTCTCCCACGCTCCATGCTCCCCCTCACTTCCATGTCTTCCTCCCACCTGATCCTCGTGCCACGTCCTTCACCATGTTATGCAAACCATCTCCGACAGCACACCTATCATCAAGACTTCGGTCTCCGCCCGTGAGCCTCACCACCCACGTCTCCTCTTCCGTTTCTCTGACCTGACCCGTATCACCATCGCCCTTCCCCTTCATGCTCTCGCCACGACCCAACCCCCTGGCCACCTCCGCCATGCAGTCTTCCACCATCCAGCCCAAACCCACTTCGCCTCGGCCTACGCTTCCACTAGCAAAACCACCGCCTGTGTAGTCATCACGCACCGCTCGCCATCTCCGCTCTTTCCAAATTGCAGCCGCATGCACAGCCTCGTGCCACTCTGACTAACGCCGACCTCCCCTTCCCGAGTTGCCGATCTCCACCTTCCTATACCGCACACGCCTCCAGGCGCCGGCGAGCTCAGCCTCTCACACCTTCCTCCGCCCGCATCCTCCTCCTCGTGCAGAGCGCACTACCACCAACCCGAGTGCTTCTCTCCTCTCTCTTATATATAAAGGTTATATATATCATTTACCAAATACTAATTTTCTAATGGGTTAGTTTGTACAGGTTAAAACTATTTAGTTATACTGAGTTTAGTTTGAAACATTTGATTTTGAAAGGAATATATATGTAATTTGTTATATAGGTTGCGTGTGTTGTGAGATACCTATATTATATTATTGATAGTAGTTGTTTACCGCATAAAAATCTCTGTTAGTCTATATTTATATATACTAATAAATTTGTTGCATAAACCTATGTGCTACGGCAAGTTTTAATTATACCTGGTTTTATATAAATAGTGGTATATTATATATACATACGATCTATGTAAGTATAGATATAGATAGTATAGTGGGGGTTTAATATAATATATATATATGTAACATAAGTATACGATTTGTTCTATTGGTATATGTGTACAAGCTGGTATTTGTATTACATTACCTATTGATTTAGCTTATATTTATATTTTGTTGTATGATAGCCTGCCTGCTCTTGTACTTAAGTTTATATATTTAATGTTTACTTCAGTATGAAGTTATGTACAAATTATAATTTCATCATTGAAGTTTTTGCTGTTTGGTTTTAAATAATGTGTTCTATTTTATCTATATGGTTCAATGTATGGAGTGATATATTTTGATTTCAAACTGCATTATGTACATATCCGTTTGATTTTAGTACATGAGTTTTATTTTTATTTGATTTTATTTTAAAAATAAAATAAAATAAATAAATAAATAAATAAAAACAATGATTTTTAATATATTTATAATTTAGTATGGGCTTGAAATTTAGAAAATGTTTATATATATAAGCTTATACGGTGTATATATGTCAGTTCAATTACACCATTTATCATCATCGACTCGATTCTGATTTGATTTTGTCCATTCCTTTTTATCAGCTTGAGCGTCGATTCATGCCAATCTAACTCCGATTTGAAATTCGTGCTTGGATCTGTAACTTATTCCACTGTCTATTTTCTCTAGCCTCGAAAGGTGAGCAATCACTCACGATTAACGTTCTTTTATTTATTAAATTTGATTTCAACTGAAACGACAATTGAAATATGCTGCTGTTAGTTAATTACACTGTTATATATGCTATTACCTATATCAGTTCACCTGCGACATCTGACACCATTATCTGTTAGTTATTTATGTGATGATAATACAGTTTGGCTGATAATTGATTGATTGTTGATGTTTATATTGGACGTGAAATTGTTAATGTTAAAATGATAAATAGTATGCAATTGAACTTGATATTGGATAGTTAAATGTTAAATTTGATTAATTGACATTTGTATAATATGACCCCTTTAACTGTTAAATTTATTGACACGTATGATTTGTTTAATTACATTTTGAATCACTGAATGTATGTTGTTAAATTGATGATGTATGAAATTGTAAATTGCATGACAAGTGAAAACCGTAATGTAATAATCTTTAATCTACATGAAATGATAGTGTAGATTCTAGAAATAAGTATATTAATTCGTACAAATAACAATGCGAATTAATACGGTTATTTCGGGATTATTTGAATTGATTATTGGATCGTTATTGTTCGTTGTTATTGCTTGTTTATTTACTTTGACACCATCCCAGTTATCACACTGCAAGTTCCCTTTGTTATGCTTTGATTTTGAATTGAATTGGAATCGGGTTGAAATGATAAATACCCAAATTAAACTTTGACCTAGGATAGAAAATTAAATAAAACCGATTGGTCAATAATTTGATTTAAAAATAAAATAAAGATTTTATTTGAATAAATAATATGGTTTTGAAATGAAGTTGAAATTTGAATTTTTATGAAAGGAAAATGTTAATATTTAATAATTTGAAACAAAAAAATTAACAAATGAAATTGATGAAAGAACGATGTTTAATTTGAGAAATGATTGAATTAAGTTTGAAATTATAATTAAGTTTGAAATTATTAAACTTTGAAATTATTTGATAATTAAGTTTTGAATTATTTAATAATTAAATAAGATTGAATTATTTAATGATTAAATTGAATTGGATTTCTTTAAATAAGAGAAATTGAACCTTTGAATAAGTGAATTTTATTTCGTAAATAATTGAAATTGAATTTCTTTATTAAGTAAGTTTTGGAAAATTATTGAAGAAAGTAAATAAGTGAAATTGAATTTCTTTAACAAGAAATGAAACTGTGACATTTTGGAATTAATGTAAGACTTGTAATTGAAAGAATTGATTTGACGAATTTAATTTAATTCAAAATTGTAAGTTTTGATTTAATGAAGTTGAATTTAATAATGGGTTTAATGAATTGGAAATTTAATAGAAATTGTTTTGAATGATAAAGTAACTTAATGAATATTGAATGAAATCGATAAATAAGTTTAAATTGATTCGAATGTTAAATTAAGTTAATTCAAAATGATTTGGAAGGAAACTTATTTGCGAACTTGAATCGATATTTGGATTGTTTAAATCGAAATTGAAATTGAATTTTAAGATTTTGAAATTATGAATTTGAAAGTTTTAAACGTAAATTATGGAAATTGATTTGGAAAGACAATGAAATGTTGGTTTATAAACTCTGATTGAAATTGAAATTGATTTGGTTTTGAAATATATTAAACGACCAATCGGTGAAATAATTACGGAGGTTATTAAAGAGACCGGAATTCGGTTATGGATATACTCTCTATCTAAACCGAAAACCACTTTAATAACTATACGCGGAGTGATGATCCAGAATGAAGTGGTTGGAATGATGTACGTGATGACTGAAGAAAGAGAACGATAATGGATAGCCTTGACACTTGTGTCAAATTGGAAATGACTAAAACAGGAGCTGTGTCGGGCCAATGGAGGATTGATACCTCAAGTGGACACACTTCTTCGAACTACTTATACTTGTTGTCGATTGGTGCACCCTTGATTTTGGGAGTGTTGTTTCACGGTGTTGCGGGAGCTGCGGCGTTGCATTCTCACCAGTCCGGATCAGGCGAACGGTAGTATCACTACCTTGGGTATAGCCTCATGTGCCTTGTCATACTTGTATTCCATTTATGCGTGACCACTATGATTTTGATTTGTACCTTTAGTATATGGATTGCCCTCTGGTGACTTCTGGTTTTGGGGAACTACGGTCTTGTATATGCTTTTGGGAATAAAATGTGTTAAGGGTGGAATGGGCCATGACTTAATGCTATTTTGAAATCTTTATATTACTGATAGACATTATCTACTTATCGTACATTACTACATAGTAGATAGTTTAATGGATCCTTAAAGGATGGTTATTCCAAACATCCTTTGAGTTATTTGTATTTCAATTGCTATTTCACTTGAGTTGGATTTATTAATATGAGAATGTTAATCCTGACTCGAGTGTTTTGTGTTTTGCTTTACGCTCGGGTCAGACTGAGTAGTTCAGCTTTCGAGACTCACCTTTGGAGTTGGAGCTTCGCTTGGAGATCCAGCTATCTATCCAGCTTTCAGATATTCGATGATTCCAGTGATGTATTCTGATTTGTATCTGTTACTCTTCCGTTGTATCTAGTTTAACTCTGATGTATCGTATTTCTCTTCTGTTGTAAACTCTGATGTATTTTATATATTCATATAGTAGCTTCATGAACTACTATCTCTTTTATTTCCGCTGCATTTATTACTCTGTGTCTGTGATCTGTGATTATTCATTTACTGTATATGTTCAGTTTTGCCAAATTTAAATTAACAATGCGGTATTTTGAGCAATTCAACTCCGGCATGAGTGTCTACCTATACACTTATAATGGACGCGAATGGTCCAAAATTCCGGGTCGTTACAGGATGTTTGTCATTGCGACGTATTTGTCCTTCGAGATGTTGTCCTTCGGGACGTTTGTCATTGCGACAAGGCGCCTTATTTTGAGAGAATAGTACTTGGCAGGCTTCGGCCATAAGCATGTGCTATATCTTTGAGATGATTTCATTGATTATTTGTCATTTTCCAAGTGTATCGCCTTTTTACATTATTGGCCATTTGAGCCATTTGAGATATCATATATATGGCGATTACATCTTTGGAAATTGGAACTCCTTTGAGCTCTATATTTGGGATTTGAGTTGCCAACAGTTGGCGTTTATTTGAGATTTAAGATTTGCCATTCTTGGCATTTATTTAGGATTTATATTCTCCCATTTTGGAGATATATGTAATTGCCTTTATGGCGTATTTTTGAGATTTAGATTTCTCTTTTGGGAATGCATTTGAGATTGCCGTTATGGCAGGTTTTGAGATTCCTCCTATTTAGGAGTTATGGTTTCTCTAAACCATTATTGTTGTTTTGGGATATGCCAATGATATGAGGCATGCTATGCTTAGTGCTTTTATTATGGACTTTATCTCTTTTGAGATTATATATTTGTTTAGTGATAACACTTCATCACTTGAAGTAACCACATGTACTTAGAATTATTTCTTCTCATTTGAGAAGAATTATCACCCTTATCCTCATGCATTATATTATCATTTATCCTACTAAACCGATTGTTTTAGCCAGACTGACCCATGTATTTTATACTCGGGTCAGATCGAGTTGTTTTAGGTTAGATACATGCTTTTGGACTTAGCTTAGCTTTGGTGCTTTCGCTTGGATATCTGTTATCACCGTTTTGTTATTGTAGTCTTTTTGATTGACTCTGATATGTATATTATTTTGACTCGTTGTATATAGTGTGGTCTTCGAACCACTTATAATGTATCATTTTGTATTGTATTGGGGATGTATCTCTATATATATATATATTTGTTGTTTGCTGTTCATGATGTGATGTACATTTTAGTTGTTGTATTTTGTTCTGATAGATCCACTAGCCACCTATAGTTTTGTATTTAGCATTTGTTAGATATGTCGATCCACTTGAGATAGAAAAAAATTAGAGCATTAATCGACATATTTAATAGATGTTTAAGACAAAGCTATAGATGGTCGCTCTTAACCAACCCTATTCTCCGCATTAGCAGACAATATTACCCAGTAATACTCTTTGTTAATGTGGGTCTCAGGGTAGGGCGTCACATTATTCCTTCATATATATAAAATACATAATCCTAGAAATATTTCATCTACCACATTTTCAAAAAAAATCAATATCATATTTATTTTCCTTGTTCGAGTGTTTAGAAATCCCCATCGGCACCGTGGCATCCCACATCTCGACCAAAGTTCATAAACCACTCAATAGACCGATTAACATAATACGTTATATATATATATAATACTCTCAACTCGTTCTAAGGTGTCACTTACCTTATCTCTAATGAGTCTACCCCACCAATGCCAAGTTTCTCGCTTAACCTGGCTATGATACCATTCTATAACGACCTGCATTTTCGACTATCGAAATTCGACACACATTACATCCACGGTATTGAAATACCGATCATCTATGTGTCAAAAAGGCAGATTGTAAGGGTAAAAGGAAAAGAACAAGGGGAACATAATCTCACAGTGGAAACGACAACATATAATATAACAAAAATAGCAAATGTTGTCACTCTAAAATACATGGTACATCAGAGTTAAAAACAAACCTCATCAGCTTGGACAATTATAAATTCCTGACCTTTCAATTGTTGATGGGTATATATAATAATATAGTAGAAAATAAAAATACTATGGAAGGTGAACATCGAGCTCTACTCCATGAGCTCCATGCCCCACCAAAGATAACCAGAAAAGATTCTCGGTCTGACTGGAGCATTATAATAAAATAACACCCGGATCAGTCTAGAAAATCAGCGTAAGAAAACTCAAGTAATATGTCGAACATATAATAATTATGTGAGACTGTGCCGCTAAACATGGAACATGTTTTTCCTCAATGACCACACATGAAGAAATGGAAAACCAATTAAAATAATAATCCAAACAAGAAAGGACGGACATAGACAAGATCAAAATCCAAACTTAAACAATGGAAAAAAATAATTAAACATAGAAAAGAGCTCAAGGTAGTTCTCGATTCAATTAAGAAAAGATTAACTCCAAGGTTCAAATCGAAAAAAGAGAATGAATCCATCCAACATGACTAAGAGCGTGCGCCCCCTTACACTGAAAGTATACCTCTAGATAAAATATACTTGAAAGCTCATGCCAAACATGCATCACCCTTGGGAACTTCCAAGCTTGACCCTGTCTCACGTGAGCATCCGAATATTTCACATCACCGCATGCACGCTACCAAAAAGTCTCTAGATAAATGTGAAAATACATAATGGGTATGACCCAACTGGCTTGGCTCCTACTCGCTCTTCGGTTTTAGTAATTCATGGTGTTGGATGCCAATGTTCAAAATGGGCAACCAATCATCATAGATTGATGAAGCACAAAGAAGGATACTAAAATCGATAGTTGATAAACCAATTATCGAAAACAAGCCAGTGCTGCCCCGGGGAAAACAATGAAGCCATACAGGTTAGGGTAGTGTTGCTAGCTATCCTGCTACAACAACATTCTTAACTTTAAGAATAGCAAGTGCTTAATATCTCAAATACAGTGAAGTCTTCAGTACGAATAGATGACCTCTCTGAACACATCAACTGGAAAAGCTGAAAGTTGAATCGATAGTTGGATCTCCAAATGAAGCTCCATACTCCAAGGGTGAGTCTCAAATGCTATATCACTCAGTCTGACCCGAGCGTAAAGCAAAAACAAAACACTCGAGTCAGGATTAACATTCTTATATCAATAAATCCAACTCAAGTGAAATATCAACTGAAATACAAGTAACTTAAAGGATGTTTGGGATAACCATCCTCTAAGGATCCGTGGAACTATCTACAATGTAGAAATATACACTATAACACCGTGGTCATTTTAATTTAATTTATACTTCAAAACCCAAATATCATTCATTTCAAATATATCTATTTTCCATACTCTAAATGAGCAAACAAATTATGTTGAATCGACGAAACACCAAGAAGGATATCGAAATCAATAGTTAAGAAATTAACCATCGAAGACAAACGAATGATTATATATGGGAATTAAATTGCATACACTTTGCCACCAATAAATGAATCAAGCTTTTTGAACATTTGATTCTCACTTGTGCTTGATTTTCATATCACAAATATTTGTAAAACACTTTAAAAACAATTTTAAAAATATTCTTTTAGAGGGCAAATTATATTTCTAAGTATATTTAAAAGGAGGGTCAAAAATGAATGTCATCGAAAACATTATTCACTATAAACCCCAAAACAATTTATACTTAGCTTTGTTTTTAAACATTCCTATTTAAAGATTTCCACATTTATAAACTATCATTTATAAAAACCAAATTAATTATCCCAAAAGAAAATAAATCAAGTTATAATGTTTATATATATTTAAACAACATTAATTATTTCGAAAGATAATAAATCAAATTTATAATCATTTATAAATTTAAAACTACATTAATTACCCTGAAATATAATAAATCAAATTAATAATCATTTGTAAATTTGAACCAACGTTACTATTCCGAAAGATAATAAATCAAATTTATAACTTCTTTTGTAAATTTTATTCAATATTTAACCTTTACTTTCAAAATTCTCAAAATATTTGAAAATATAGCTTAAACAACTTTCAAAGTGCAAAAAGAAAGTCTGTAGGATCTTATATAATGCAACTTATATACTAATGTGAGAGTATATACTAATATTATACTAAGTAGGGTAAATTAATAAAGTATGAATAAGATAAATAATAAAAACGAGCACACCAGGGTTTTTATACTAGTTTGGACCTCTTGTCCTACGTCCAATCCTGAAGCTCCCCTTCGGTAATTCCTTTAACCAATAACCCTCACTTCACCCGAAGGAATAGGCTAATAAAAAAGTATTTCTTTGACAATCTTGTGTTCCAAATAATACGAACATTGACTGATAGTACAATTCTTCTTATAATCTCCTTTGAGTATATGAAAGTGAATGATTTGAATTGTAGGAAGTGATTTAAACAAAATAATATTTTAGTTATGATTAATCTAGAATATGTAAGTAATGAGTGCACAAATGAAGATAGAAAGTAATAGAAATCAAGAAAATAGTTAGTCTTTGTAATCTTTATCCTTAATGTATTTATAGAATCAACGAGATGTAAATGAAGAGTTGTAACTATTAGATAAAATCTCTTTAATCTAATGGCTACAACTTTTGAGGAAGAGAGGATTTCTTTCAATATGAACAGAAGCATACGTTCATGATATTGCAGTTACCCAGATGACAGATGTCTGTTGGAAAATGATAGACATCTGTGGCTTTGGGAATAATAATCCCGAGCCATAGAACAGACGTCTGTTGGTTTTCCACAGACATTCAGGAATAAAAATTCCGAGCCTTATCACAAAGGTCTTTTGGTTGTCCACGGACGTCTGTTGCTGGCCATTCCAGAAATGAAATCTTTTTGACGCAAATCTTTATACATTTGAATTTGTATCTTTATGTGTACTCAAAGAGATCTTACATTGTTTATCTAAGACTATCAACACATTAGTATGACCTTAGTATGGTCCATAAATCTTTGTTTGTCTTCGAGTCTCGATACCTTTGAGCATAGTAATCTCTTATTATGTATACCTATAAATTGATAAGATATATAATATATGTGATTATGTAGTTGTTGTCATTGAAACCATTGAGTGGAGGTTCTAACATTCTCGCCCTTTTTGATGATGAAAACTATACAATTGTTAGTCATTATGAAAATAACTCCCCCTATGTATATGCATATATTTCTCCCCCTTTGTCATTATTAAAACATGATAAAAGAAATTATACACAACATAAAATAGATATATAGACAACATATAGACATGTCAAACACAAACAGAACATAAGAAAATTCAAAAATAACAAACAAGATTTCAACAACAGACATAACAAAAATATAAGTAGTACAACCATAAATAAAAGTTTAATAGCATAGTTCAAAAGAAAAGAGATCAAATGAAAGAATCTAGTGATACCAGTTTGACGAATAGGATAGTCAACCATAGTTTTCATAATATTCCCAGTAGGTGGATGGATCTTGTTGGTATTCAGATGGCCATTGAGTTTGATCATTATATTCTTCTATTTCTTGAATTGAAAGCCCTTGGAGAGCCATATAATGTTGTTGGTGAGGTGGGTTAGGATCGGACAAAGCCATATCGTCACTATATTCTTCCTCTTCCAATTGGTCAATATTTTTGCCTTTATCTTGAGAAGTTCCTTCATGAGAGGTATGAGCATGATAGATTGGTGCATGTGATCGAGAAGGCGGTGTAGGTTAAAGAGAAGACGATGACCAAGAAGAGACCGACCACATACTTTTCTCATCATTTCGCCTAAAGTGGACACAACCTTTTCCAAACTTTTTTTCATTTTAGTCATTATAGTTGAAAAAGGTCATTCCAAACTAGCCATTTTAGTGTTCAAAGTTCGCTGGTTGACCATGATTAATTTTTGATTGCGAAGCGTTAAATCATGGATGGATTAATTTTGCCTTGGCTTAGTGCGAGCTTCTTGGATATCTGAATTGGAATAGTATTCGGTAATATGTTAAGAGGAACTGGGTTGTTGTGAAGGACGAGTTGAATGAGTTTGTTGAGGAGGAGGAGGTTGAGTCTGTTCAGTAGCGACCAGATACATTTGTTGTTACTGTTGCATAGTCCACTGTGCCAGCGATATGATTGGAGGTGGTCATTCGGGAAGGTGCATTAAGGATAAAAACCTTATAACACTTTCTTTGATAAGGATTTCTTCAAAATGAGGAATATAAGAAGGTACCCCGAGACCGTGTAAGAGACGCATGATATATGGAGCATATATAATTGTGCATCGGTGGTGAGACCAAAAGCTTTTAATTTCGTCATGAATAAATTTAGCCTAATTTACTTGAATCCCACCAAATATAGCATAGAGAGCTTTGTGGTGATTTTCATATATCTGTTCATAACTTCCTTAACGGAGAATTATTGTATTGATTATCAATGATTTAATAACCTAGCTTTTGGGCGTAAATTAACGGATTTCCACTATGGCATTCTATCCTCCTAAATTTTGTGTTATTTCATCACGTGGCAGAATTGTTTGGTCGGGAATTTCTTCTAAATCAAATTTAGTAGAGGAACAATCAAGTAAACGACCAATTGTGTTTACGCTAATTTTCAAAATGTGGCCGTAAACACTTGTCCATAACCAACCATGTTCATTCTCAAGTGTCCAAATATCATTACTACATAAGTTGCGTTAAAAAGAAAGATGGCCAATTGATCAATTTGTACGTCATTTTTGTCAAAATTGATTAAATCTCGATAGTCGGAGGCGATAGTGAGTTCTTGAATTTCATATTCTCCAAACTTGCACAATCGGTAGAACGGATCGAATGAAGCCTTTTTTGTTTCAGTTCATCAAATCGTTTGTTTGCAATTGTGCTATTTCAGTGCCATTCTTGAATGTGAGCATCAGTGACAAGATGGGCTTGAGAGGTTGAAGATTGACCTCTCTTTGATCTTTTGCTAATGGGATTTTTTGCTTTGAGAGCCAATTTTAATGAATTAGAGTTTTGAGAATTTAGGGTTTTAGAGTTGGAGTTTTTAGATTTGAAGAAAGTTTTGTAAATAGTTGAAGTGAGGGTTAAAGAAATATATATAAATTGGACTTTGATAGCAGCCGATTGTTAGCTCAGATGTCTGAGAAGGAGTGACAAACGTTTGAGATCACTCTGTATTGTTTTCCCGAGCAATATGACAGATGTTTGTCACTACTTCGCGTACGTCTATAGGGAGGCAGAATTAAATATTTACTTTTATTGGTTGAATATTTCATTTGAATGGAATAAGTTCATAGATTATTATAACTAATAATTATACAAAGAATATATATTATATGATTTCCATTTTTATTTAAATGTAAACTCATGCTCATTAGAGTTGGCTTACTTGAAGTATTATCCATTCCAAATCGTTTTAGTAATTCTCTACAATATTTTTCTTGACTTATAATAATTCCATTTTCTAGTTGTTTTATTTGTAAACCTAAAAAGAAATTTAATTCTCCCATGTGCGACATTTCGAATTCATTTTTCATTATATTAGAGAAATCGTTACATAGTTTTTCATCAGTTGATCCAAATGTGATGTCATCAACATATATTTGTACAACTAGTATATTACTATCTTCTCTTTTTATAAATAATGTAGAATCAATTTTCCCAATTTGAAAACTGGAATTTAGTAAATGTGTTTTTAGTCTCTTATACCAAGCATAGGGTGCTTGTTTTAAGCCATATAATGCCTTTTTAAGTTTGAAAATATGGTCTAGATATTTCGCATGAATAAATAAGTGTAGTTGTTCAACATAAACTTTTCCCTTTATGAAACCATTTAAAAATGCACTCTTAACATCCATTTAAAATGATTTAAAATTATGACGACATGAAAAGCAAGTAATGTTCGTATAGCTTCAAGACGTGCTATAGGAGCGAATGTTTCTTCATAGTCAATTCCATCTTATTTGTTGTATCCTTGAGCGACTAATCTTGCTTTATGACGAACAATATTTCCATTTTCATCTGCTTTGTTTTTAAAAACCCATTTTGTTCCTATTACATATTGATCATTTGGTCTTGGTACAAGTTTCCTTACATTATTTCTTTCAAATCGATCAAGTTCTTCTTGCATTGCGATAATCCAGAAATCATCTTTCAATGCTTCTTTACAATTCTTAGGTTCAAAATTAGATATAAATGCCACATGGCTTATTTGATTTGATTGATTTAATTGATTTTCTATTGAAACTCTTGTGTTTAAATAACCAATTATATTGTTGATTTGATGATCTTTTAAGATTCGAGGTAGTGATCTTAAAAGATTATTATTATTATTTATGGTATTATTGTTCTTAGTTATAGAAGTATTATTAATACTATTCTTATTTTAGATTTCGTCATCGTCATCATATTTGGTATCTTGAAATTTTTCGTCAAAAGGGACATGAAGACTTTCTTCAATAATCTCAGTTCGTTTATTAAAGATTCTATATTCTGCTGCGATCCTAATATCCAACAAAAAGTCCTTCATCGGCTTTTGGATTGAATTTTCCAAGATTATCTTTAGTATCCAAAATAAAGCATTTAGAACCAAAAATTCAAAAATATGATACTTTAGGTTTCTTTTCGAAAAACATTTTGTAACATGTATTCTTAGTTATAGGTCGAATTGTTATACGATTTAATACATAGCATGTAATAGCAACAGCTTTGTCCTAGAAATATTTTTGGTAAACTACTACTACTAAGTATTGTTTGTGCACATTCTTATAGTGTTCGATTTTTCCTTTCTGCTATGCCATTTTGTTGTGGTGTTTGGGGAAAAGAAAAATTATGAATAATTCCCTTTTCATTTCAAAAAATTTCGAAGATATTATTTTCAAATTCACCACCATTATCGCTTCTTATACTTTTAATTTTTAAGTTCATTAAATTTTTAGTTCCCTTAGTGAAGATTTTAAATATTTCAAAAGTATCGCTTTTTATGTCTAAAAATAGTGTCCAAGTGTATCGTGAAAAATCATCGACGACTTATGATTTATTGATCTTACTTGAGTTGGGCCAAATAAATCAAATGAATTAATTCAAGCGGTTGTTTGGTAGCATTTTCTTTCTTAGATTTAAAAGAGCTTTTCTTTAATTTTCCAACTTGACAAGCATCATATAGATTTTTAACTTTATAATTTATTTTAGGTAATCCTCTTACTAAATCAATCTTTGCTAATTTATTTATATATATTTAAAATTTACGTGATAAAATGGTTTGTGCCATGCCATGGATCATTATGATTGGTGGTTAGGCATAAATCATTATTAATTTTAATATTCATATTTAAAACATAAATATTTTGCTTTCTAAATCCTTCAAAAATTAAAATTTTATTTTGATCAAATATACTGCATTTTTCTTTTTCGAAATCAATTTTAAATCCTTTATCATGTAATTTGCTTATACTTAGTAAGTTATGTTTAAGATTTTCTACTAACAAAACATTTGTAATAAGAGGAGAAGTGGATATATCGACGCTGATAACATCTCCAATGTCGATGACAAATCCTTTTGAGTTATATCCAAATGTCATAGCGTCGCCATTGATATATGTTATATTTGATAACATGTGCGCATTTCCCATCATATGCTTTGAGCATCCACTGTCAAGTATCCAATTCCTTTACTTTTAATTTTATTTTTAAGTACCTGCAAAATAGTAAAGATTTAATTGGTATCCACTTCCTCTTGTTAGGGTCGTATGTGTTAATGGGTGAAGGTAGCCATATCCAAGTGGGTTTGGGACTTTTAAAAACATAACTTTTATTATAAATAATATTTTTCAAGTATTCATTATTTGATTTAGCGATCCATATTTTGACACTACTTGTTTCAAGGGTATTAATCTTAATTTTTGAAATAGGTTTCTTGAATTTAGTATACAGTGTGCTATAGTTTCTATGTTTTTTCTTAGTTTTAAATCCTAACCCATTTTGATTTCCTGATGGTCTTGATATTTTGATTAAATTTTCAAGGTCTTATTTTCCTTTATTAAATTTTGATACATTATTAGTTATTTTATCCAACTTGTTCTTATGATGACAAATTTCAATATTGTTAGAATCTACACTTGCCTTAGTTCTAGTTTTTCTTTTTCAAGTTTGGTGTTTTCAAATCTACTATTTTCTAAATCATGTAATAGAGTAACATTTTGAGAAGATAACCTTTTGCATTCTTTTTGACCTATTTCTTCTTCTATAATTATGTTTTCATCTTTTAATAAACCAATTTCTATCTCTGCTCTATTTATTTTTCCTATATATTCTTTATTTAGTTTCTTGGATTCTCTATATTTATCATCTAATTCTATACTAATTTCCAAAATTTCATCATATGTTAATTCAGGACGTACCTCATTTGTATTAGCCATAAAACAAACATTAGCTTGTTCTGCATCGCTTTCACTGTCACTGTCAGAGGAAGAACACAAATCAGAGTCTTTCCAAGTTACTTGAAAAGCTCTTCGCTTCATTTTGAATTTTTCGAATTTGCTTTTCTTTTTGTAATTATTGAGTTGTGGACAATCTTTCTTTATATGACCAAAATTTTCACATCCACAACATTTGATTGATGTTTGATTTGATGAATTTGAATTGCCACCATTTTGAAATTTTGTCATCCTTCTAAATTTCATGAATTTGTTGTAGTTCTTAGCAACGAATACAATTTCTTCTTCTTCCAAGTCAAAATTGTCATTATTTTCTTGCAAAGCAATATTCTTCTTTTCTTGATTTTGCTCCTTCCTTGCTTGCAATTTATATGACATTAGATTTCCTATTAATTCTTCGACTTTGAGTTGAGAGAGATTGTTAGCTTCTTCTATGGCTAAAACCTTTCTTTTCTATTTGATAGTCAAAGAATTTAAGATTCATGTAATAAAATCAAAATCAGTGAATTTGACCCCTTGTTCCATGAGATCGTGTTGTATAGTTTGAAATTTAGAATACATTTCACTAATAGATCCAATTGTTTTCATTTTAAATGATGAAAGTTGATTTTGTAAAATAGAGATCTTTGTTTGCTTGACTTTTGTCGTGCTTTCATGAGTACTTTGCAAAGTACGCCATATATCATATGCAATAGTACAAAGCATAACTTGTGAAAATTAATTTTTATCAAGTGAACAAAATAAAACATTCATGGCTTTGGCATTATTTTTTGCTGTGTTTTTTCGTGCATCGGTCCATGTGCTTATGTCCGTAGTAGGTTCTTCATATCTAGTTTGAGTAGTTTGCCAAATTTCTAAACCATTAGCTTCCATAAAAATTTGCATATGTGTTGACCAATAAGAATATTAGAACTAGTATATAGTGGGGGACGAGCAGTTGATTGACCTTCTTGAAATCTACTTGCCATATTAGAAAGTTTTTAATTACGTGTTACTGTAAATTGAAATAACCCTACTTTGATACGAAATGAAAGTCTATAGGATCTTATATAATGCAACTTATATACTAATGTGAGAGTATATACTAATAATTAATAAGTAAGGTAAACTAACAGAGTATGAATAAGATAAATAATAAAAACTAGCACACCAGAGTATTTATAATAGTTCAGACCTCCCGTCCTACGTCTAGTCCCTAAGCTCCCCATCGGTAATTCCTTTAAGCAATATCCCTTACTTTGCTTGGAGGAATAGGCTAATACAAAATTATTTCTTTGATAATCTTGTGTTCCAAATAACATGGATAATGAGTGAGTACAATTCTTTCTATAATCTCCTTTGAGTATATGAAAGTGAATGCTTTGAATTGTAAGAAGTGATCTAACCAAATTAATATTTTGGTTATGATTAATTGAGAATATGTAAGCAAAGAGTGCACAATAAAGATGGAAAGTAACAGAAATCAAGAGAATAGTTAGTCTTTATAATCTTAATCTTTGATGTATTTATAGAATCAATGAGATGTAAATGAAGAGTTGTTACTGCTAGACAAAATCTCTTTGATCTAGTGGCTGCAACTTTTGAGGAAGAGAGGATTTCATTCAATATGAACAGAGGCATCCGTTCATGATATTGCAGTTTCCCACATGACAGACGTCTGTTGGAAAATGATAGATGTCTATGGCTTTGGGAATCATAATCCTGAGCCATGTGACAGGCGTTTGTTGGTTTTCCACAAACGTCTATTGCTTTAGGAATAAAAATCCTGAGCCTTGTCACAGACGTCAATTGGTTGTCCACAAACGTCTGTTGCGGGCCATTCCAGAAATGAAATTTGTTTTGATGCAAATCTTTGTATATTTGAATTTGTGTGTGTCTGTGTACTCAAGGAAATTTTACATTGTTTATTTCATAATATTAACACATTAGTATGACAGTAGTATGATCCATAAGTCTTTGTTTGTCTTTGAGTCCCGATATCTTTGAGTATATAAATCTCTTGTAGTGTATACCTGTAAATTGATAAGATAAATAATATATATGATTGTATAGTTATTGTCATTAAAACAAAAGAGTGGTGGTTCTAACACAAAAACGTGACAAAATTTTGATTTTGTAAAATTATAAGCACATGTTCAGCACACACAAGGGTTTAAGGAGATGATATTTCATAAATGACGGTATAGCAAAAATTGCTAAAACGACACTTACACAATTCAAACAGTATGTCACAAATAGTTCAACCAAACATCAATATAACCAATATAAGAATATAATTAAATTAATATTGACGAGAAACCCCTTATGGTCTCTCTACAAAAGTCTCATGTAAATTTCATATATATGTGTGTGTGTGCGCGTGCGCGCATGTAGCAACCTGAAATTTAAGCTATAGTAATTAATTAACAAATTAATTAAATAATAAAATAACCTTTTGAAATTATCAGAATTGGACCATGGTTTTTGCACCATTGTATTCGTGGTAATTTTTCGGTCAATTTCCATATATAGATTGTCAAAATCGGAGCTAGAACGAAGAAGTTACGGAATAAACAAGAAATGAGAAATATATACATATACATATACATATACATACATACATACATACATACATATATATATATATATAGGCAAGGTCGACCCTCATCATGGCTAGGTCGACATATAGGTCAATCCTAGCAAGTGGTAGGCCGACACCCAGGTCGACCCGCGTGCATTCTTTTGCTGGCTTCGTCCAGTTCGATTTCAACACGTCATTATGCTATTTTTACTCCATCTCGTGCATGCGTACTTCCATCTGACGGTTCCCATTGAGCCTATGACGTGGTTGCACCAGATTTAATCTCTAAATCCAACGGTCTGAGATCCACAAGTGACACTATAAATAAGACCCTAGGCCTAGCTATTTTTCTCATTCAGATTTTCTCCATCTGGGTTCATTTGCTGATGCTGGACCCTAAAAGGAATATTTTTTCGAGGAGAAGATCTTTATAATTAAAATATTTTATACCCCTCAAGTGGATCCGGGAAGGTCAAAGGAAAGAGCTATGGACCACAAGTGAGTGTTTAAGTAATTATTTTAGATTTTTAAGTAATTTAAAATTATAGGGTTTCCAATAGTTGTAATTTTTCTACAATTTTAGGATAACCTTTTTGCAAGTTTATTTACAGTTTATTTTTAAGTAAATTTTAGACTTGTTTTCCAGTCTATTTTCTTTTAGCTATTCTATTTCGGATATTTGCAATTATTTACTATTAATTATAGTTTTCCCAATTATTACAGTTATTTACTGTTATTTACGTTTTATTTACATCTATTCTACGTTGGGATTTCTTTTATAAATGTCAGTTTCTTTTTAATTCCCTTTTTTACGTGAATGGAATAAATAGAAGAAAATAATTCGTTAATATGGACTAAAATATAAGAACACTGAATTTATAGAAAATGGCATGTAAAATAAGAAGAACTTCAATAAATTGGACTTAGACTAAAATAGGAAAATTTAAGACATTTGTAAGCATAGTTATAGCATGTAATTATAACTAAAAAGAGAAAATAGAAGAAATAGCAGAAGTAGCTTATTTTTAAACTTAGGTCTTGGGTTAAGTAAATAAGCAAAGTTATAGCACACAGGTTATAATTAGAGACAAAATAGAAAAAGCTTATTTTAAAGACTTATACTAAGTTAATAAACAAAGATAGAAGTAGGACCCATACCAGCAGCATTTCCCTTGGGATACGCTTATGATGTTTAGGGTAGATAAGTGGTTAATAATTAAAAGTTCAAATAAGGGGATTTGGACAAGAGGCGCAACTAGATTTTGTTTGTTAGGACCCATATCGGCAGCATTCCCCTTCAGTCGGGAACTGGTGGTCTCACAACACACGGAGGTGAGGCTGGGCATGCTTATGCTGTTTAGGGTAAATAAGAGGTCCAAAGAGGGAGCAACAGGTAGCGTGAGCCTAATGGTGGTCGAGCGTGCGACCTCGATGCAGGAAGATAAGTCGCTATTGAGTTTCAAGCGCTAAACAAGTGTCTTTCATTGTGGGACCCAAAGGATGGGACTAGCCCGCAGTATGCACAACAGAGATAAAAGGCCGATCAAAGGGTAGAATTGGGACTTTAGCCTAATTAAACTAGGATTGGGATTTCAGCATAATCAAAGCAGTTTTATAAAAGTGCAAACAATCTAATCGAACTATCTAAGCAAAGCAAACAGTTAAACCGTATTTTATTTCAGCTTTATCTTTTCCTTTATTTCCTTTTATACTAGAACTATTGCAAAGTCTATTATCTTCACCCTGCTTAAGAATACTAGAATTACTTTCATTCACCAGACTTTTAGTCTGACCCGCTCCTCTATTTCCCATTTTCCCTCATAGGCCAACAGAGGCAGGGACAGTAGATTTCGGATTTTCTTGGAGATTCAGCTATAGAGTTTTTCTTCATGTATTCTTCTTCTTTTCATTTTTATTTTCATGGACTGGCACTTGTTGAGAGGGATGGTTTTATGTATGTACTCTGATATTGTGACTAAGATGATGTTTTCCATAAGACATATGTATTTGGTATTTTGAGTCTTATTTTGGTTATGACTTATTTTATGAAGTTTGATTTTTAATAAGTTATTGTTTTCAAATGTTTCTGCTATTTTATTAATTGTTTCTTATGAATATTAGTCTCTGTAAGTTTTTCACTATACCTAAAACACACCATATTCTTTAATATGCCCTTTTTGTGTATATCAAGGGGTGTGGGGTGTTTCACTTTGTTTGTACCAAAATTGGGTACAACACTCTTCGGATGTGTTTGAAGAGATAGAATGAAGAAAATAAATGTAAAATGAAGCAGATCTAACAACACACCAAAAAACAGATAAGAAAATGCACAGAAACACAAGGATTTAGAGTGGTTCGGCGAATTTCCTACGTCTACTATGAAATGGCTGATGTTTATTATCTTTACTCTCTGGTTACAAAAGATTACAATAGTACAATAGAAGTTTAATGGTAATTCTGGCAGAATGTCAACGTAAAGAAGCTAAAAGTCCATTTTCTATAAGTCCAAGGTCACTATTTATAGGTGTAGACAGCAAATATCTCGCCCAGATCTCGGAAGACTTCTTCTCTCACGTGGGTGGGCCCACGGGAGCGAGTTCAGGTGATTTCGGCTCGATCTGGGAGCGATACGAATTGGGTTCGTATCGATCAAGAATTTGTCCTTTCGGGCTAAAATTTGTCATGTACGTTCTTGAGGTTATAGGCAAGCTCCTGTGAAAATTTGGTGGCATTTGGACTTGTTGATCTCGAGTTATGATCGATGCAAGTTTGGATTTGTTGAAGGCTGTCGAATTCGTATCGCTCTCATTCGCGTTGCTTCTATTCGTATCGCTTTTAGGCATGTGATGACCGATGACATGGCGCTAACTTTTAGGATCGATCCACTTTTCATGCCGAGTGACCGAGTCTTCCTTCTTCGTTGCGCCTCGTTTGTATCGAGATGGAATAATCTCCTTCGTATCGCTCCCTTGTCATCCACTTCATCTAGCTCGTTTGAGTTAGGTTGCTTACACTCTCATTCGTACCGATATAGGCTCAAGTATTTCGTATCGGTCCTGGGATGCTTATTTCGTATCGATGATTCAATGGCTTTTTCATATTGATTGAAAAGGGGTGATGTTCATATCGATCCATGAGGCGCTCTTCGTATCGATCAATGGCCGATTGATACGAAACATGTGAATGGGTGGATTGGTACGAAGGGCATGGATTGATCGACATGAAGCGACAATTCCCTATGGATACGAATTAACTTGATTCTAATGGATATGAAGAAGAATGTATTCGATCGATATGAAGTGATGTATATGTGATGGATACAAAGTGTAGCTGTTTGCGTAAATGGATACGAAGTTGATAATACTTTGCCATGGACACGAATGAGCTTGCTCCTTCCATGGATGCAAACTAGTTTGATTCCGATGGATACAAAGGAAGCCGCCTTGGATGGATGCGAACAAGAATGGATACGAAGGAGTTGACCTTCTTGGCTTTGATCGATCAATATCTTGAGCATACGAACTCTGATTGTCTTGAAATTTGGAATGTGGGCTTTCATTGCTTTTCTTGTCGTGTCATATCGATTATAGCTTGATCCAGACTAGGACAAAATTTACCATTATCCATAGCAGACCTGTGTATAACCGATCTTCGAGACGGATTGTCTTTGGTTTCTAGCCAATTCCTTGGTGTCATGGCCTTGCCAAAAGGCGGGATAACATTTGCCCCCCAAAGTACGTCTTGTGTGAACATGACGTGCTTTGAAAAGCTTCCATCTTCATTCTGAAAAGTTCTATCTGATTCGCCGAATAGTTGTTGTCTTTTTGTCGAAAGATGTAACCTTTGATTGATTTTTAACAGTACAAATAATGAATGGTTGACTGCCAATGACTGTATAGTGTACTGTTGTAACTGAGTGTTGAGTGCCAGGAGTCTGTTGTTCATCGTTGTAATTGTCGTTAGATAAGCATCTAATTCCTGTGAATTTCGAAAATTAAATGTTGATGTATAAAACATATATAAACCCGACTCTTATTAACGTTCGTTCGTTTACAAGTTGTTGTCAGTTTCCTTACATCGAATCCCGTATCGATCCTCTCCTGAATCGACATGAAATTCGAGTTGTAACGACGTTTGATGGTCATTTTGCAATATCTTTCCGTATCGATCCTCTCCTGGATCGATGTGAAAAGTTAAAAAGTTGTTCTTGCATCGACGGTGATCGATACGAATTTGGCTGGTGGTTCATTATCGTTCGTATCGATGGATACAAGTCATTTGGGCTTTACGTTAGTGGATACGAACAGGGCAGCTCGTATCAATGGACGTGAACCTCTATGGATATCAAGTTGATGGATACGAACTCGTTATTTCATATTGGTGCATCCTTGATGGTTTTGAACGGTTCATGTGAGCCCTGGCCTTGCACTCCAGATTGACCGATGGATGGATACAAATGAACGTTGCTTTAGATAAAGGGAACATGGATGCGAATTGCTCTCTTTGCATCAATGGGGAGGATACTTGTTTTAACTGGTCAAAGCAATAGGGAGTTGAATCGTCATTTCCCTTCATCTCTCGTGATCATATAAAAGCTTTTTTATACTTAGAAAAATTCACTTGCTCTCATTTGCCTGTTTAGCTTTCGTATCGTTCAAAAACTTGAGAAAAGAAAACCGTTCTTGCTTTTGGAACGAACAACACTTTAATCCCTTGCCTCGATACTCTAATTAGGTAACTAATTAATCAATTCATATCAAAAACGAGGAGACTCGAGTTCGAATGCTAATCTATTCACGTTCATGGTCAATCTTTGGTGACATTGATGCCTGAGGTTGGATGGAGCAAGGCCGGAGTTCGATGAAGGGCGGTAATGGCTCTCGTGTCCATTGGGGAAGGAGGAGGGATACAAAGAATGGCCCGGCCCTGCTTTCTTATCAATGATGGAGGAAGGATGATTCATATCGATTCGGGGTGAGAGTCTTCCTAATCAATCTGGGTGATAGGGCTTCGTAACGATGAAGTAGGGCTCTTCGTATCGTGTGATGATAGGGTTTCGTATCAACTCGAGATGATCAATATGAAGGCTTTGAACTTGTTGGTCGATACGAAGAGGTCGCACTTGATCGATACGAAATCCTGTGTTTTTGATCGATACGAACTACACGCCAAGAGATCGATACGAAGGCACCTTTGCCAATCGATACGAATTTGTATCTTGATGGATATAAATAGCAATCTTGACCGATATGAAATGGAGTTTTTTAGTGGTCGATTCAAGTTGAACTTTGACGAATTCAATACCCCTTGCACACTTGAACATATGACTATGACGAGCTTATGCTCTGCATAATTTGACTTAGCCATTTCATCGCATATTTGACTACCTTTTGAAGCTCGTCAATGGAACTTGAAACTTGACAAAATTTAAACAACGATTAGACCTTAGATCGATCTCCAAAGTCGGGATGGTACGGTTGTGACGGTCAGCGATGACGGTCATTATGATTGGATTTCGAAGTCTTGTCGTTTGAACATCTTGTTAGTCTTTCTAGAACTTTCTTAAGTATTATACAATATCGCATTGCACAACACACTCATGCACTTCACTCTGGGGCGCACACGGGCTTATTATCACCTAATGATGGTTTTTGATGAGTTGATTAGTTATGGAACCTGGGAGTTCACAGCAAGAGGAGGTTCAGAGTCCACCTCCTTTGATAATAGAGATGCCGGTCACTACGGCCGAAGTCATAAGTCCAACTCAGGACGAGCTACCAGGAGCAATCTTTATTGGGAATCCACAAGATTCTGTACCATCTAACATCTCCGAAGATATGTTGGGGAGAATCTGCTTAAGACATGGGCTATCGCTAAATGACGTTCTGCTACCTGGGCCAAATGACAGGCCACATACTCCCCAGAAGGGTACACCGCTTTTAACCGATTTTCCTGTACTACCGGGACACTCCCACCATTCAACCAGTATATTCAGGAGGTGTTGTCTTACTTAGGGATTGCTCCATCATAGTTGCATCCGAATGGATACACATTGTTGAATAGCTTATTTATTATCTTTATGGAGCACCTTTTTCGGCCCTCGACTTTAGAGGAAGTCTGATTCTTGTTCAATGTAAAGAGTCGGGGAGATAATCCTTCTTTCACATTCTTAGAGGGAGCCAAAAACTGCCAAATCATTATTGGAACTTGGACCAAACTCAGCTACTTCAAAACCGAGTGGTTCAATGTTCACTGCTCGCCAGGATTTGCTAGACGATGGCTAGTCAGACGTAAGTGCCACACTTTCTACGGCGACTAAGGGGATAGTTGCAATCGATGTTGAGCCTAACATTTTCTTTCTTTTACAGCTTCAATTCCACGACCTGAAAGTGCTCACATTAAGAAAATAGTATGGATTCTTCAAGAGGTTTTGGGCGAGATTAGAGAGATCGACTCGGTACTTACGGATGAAAATTTGAGGGCCATTGGGCTGATTGATAGAGACCAGAGCATAAGGCCTGAAGGATCTCTTAGGGCAGCCCCGACAAGACGGGCTAGGCGTAAGGCGCCCGGGATTGTAATTGCTGAGCAGGGTGGTAAAGATGATGCGCCCAACGAAGACGAACTCGTAGCCGGGCCCTCAGATAGTCCTCGACATTTAGATGGAAAGAGAAAAGGCAATGCGGTTGCTCATAAGCTTCACAAGTCTTCACGATGGAAATCCATGGTCATGTCCTTGCCTGCCGTTGGTGTTAAAATCTCGGAGGCTCCTCCTCCACAAATGGAGAATCCCTTCGAAGGACTCGTTGACATGCCAATTCTGGACTATGTGTCGCTCTAACAAGTCACCGGATTGGAAGGGCTTCAAAGCGCTTTAGATTTAAGTGAGTCACTTCCTATGAGTATGGCCGATATAACCGGTTGGTCGGGTGGTTTGCACATGCATACACACACTTCACGGCACTGCATAATTTATAATCATAAGTAATTCATTTTTGGGAAATACCAACTCTGTTTTCCTTTCCATTTTACAGGCACGATGTCAAAGCAAGGATCTATGCTTGGTAGCCTCCGTTCTACAGGCCATTCCTCAAGTTCATATTATGAGTCTCACAGACGTGAGGCCGATAGAGACCGTAATCGTGGCTACTCTAGCCAAGAGAGGGAGCGCTATGAGAGGGAGAAAGAGTACAGGCGCCATTCTCGGTCATGCTCTCCACCACCTAGAGTTCCCATACATCCTACTGGCTCAGGCAAGCAAACCTATGAATCTTCACGTCAAATACCAACTTCCCAAGCACCAAGGCCTGACCCACAGCGTCAAAGGACCGAAACCGAAATCCCATCGTTACGAAACAAGCTATCACAGAGCCCACCGGGGAAGGAGCGATTAGAATTGCTAAGTTGAAAAAAGATTTCCAAACATTTGTTTTGACGGCTTCGTCTTTCCCCCGCACTTAAAGTGAATTCACGTCGAGGCAGAACAAACAATGCATGACTACATTCACGATGTTTATGGCCAGTACCGGGAATGGATGAAGACTGTGGACTAAGTATTAGCGGTGGCTTTTGAGCGGGCGAAAACAATCGAGAAATTAGGGACTAATCTCGCTCAGATGGACCGCAATCCAGGTGCTCAATGATGAAAATGAGTCCACGGGAAATTCAGAGATAGAAGCCAATAAAAGAGCTGATGAGGAAACTCGGAGGATGGAAGAAATGAGGCGAACGCACTTAGCCCTGGTTGAGGAGATGGGACATCAGACCACCACAGTTATGGCCGAAAGAGACGGGGCGCTTTAAGAGCTTGAAGAGCTTATAGTCAAATTTGGTGAAATTGTCAAAGAGAAAGACGATGCAAATAAAGCCGCCCAGGAAGCATGTGAACAGGCTGTGGTGCTTAGGGATGAAAGGGATGCGGCAACGCTCAAAGTTCGGGAAGCCGAAGCTAGGGTTCAGAATGAAGTGAAAGCGGCAGAGGCCAGGTTGGAGGGTGACATCGAAGATCTTCTTATTACATACAACGCCAATGTGCTGAAGCATCGAAATCTAATCTGGCTTGAAAACTATCCATCACACCTATATAACGTTTGGTGCCGCTTGGTGGAAGATGAAAAAGCAGAGCGTCAAGCTGAATCTATCGATGAATTTGAGTTAGAGAATCGGGTGCTGAGTGAGGATGAGAGAAGAATTCTCCATGACATTACTATCACATTCGAGAAGGAGAAGCTCGGTACTCGGCACTCGGATGTTGGAGAGGGTTCTGGCATTAAGCATCATGATGTGGGTTTTGAAATTCCTATGCCAGTCCATCCCGAATCTAATCATATTGTAACGACCCGCCACTTATTCCACAGAATGACGCATCATTAATAAGAAAGAAAGAGGTGAGAAAGTAGAAAAGAAGAGAAGAAAGAAAGAACAACAACAGAATCTCAACAGCGGAACGAATAAATTATATTAATAACAAAAGTATTACATAATATACAACGACTATCAGAGTTACACAGATTATACAACACATACTAGACAGTTATAAACATCTGTCTAGTTATTACAACTCAACACAAAACTCTATTCAGAGATTAACACAGCGGAACTACTATCTATATCTACAACGCCGAAGCCTCCTGCTCCATTGCTCCTCCAGATAACTCGTCAAAGCTAACCTGAATCCCTTGGCTACTCGTAAAAATTTGAGTACCCAAGAGTTTATAAAACAGAAATAAACAACTTGGGTCAGACATGGGTCTGGTGTGAGTAACAGGTTAAACTTGTTTAACTTCAAAAACCATTTCGAAAGAAAAGGTATCACGTAAGACTCCCCACAAATAAACATGGGTAAGTTTTTACCTTACGCTAACCAAAACATTTGATAGGAAATTCGATTGTATTATAATAGGTCTAGGGTTTTCAAATAAATAGGAAATAGCTGAAATTGTTACATTATTAAATTCCAGCATACATAGGTATACAATCAAGTCCGTTATCACTTATTGGAAGTTGGGTTTCCATACAATGGCAGGGCTACCGGGGTACCTCCCGTCACAGTACGTGGCCTAGATCACCGTACCGAGGATCACTCCCAATCCCCTGCAACACAAGGCCGGAACATCCCTTACTGGATAATTCCCGCACAAGATATCCCAGCAGTTGTTGCAATTCAACTGCCCACTCAACCGAATAATAAGAAGGGACCTCTAGACAGGGATAATCTTGTCCTACTTGGGTGCTACCCACTAACCTTGCTGCACCTCCCCTGTTTTAGCCATTCCCGGTTTGATGAGGCTTGAGGCTACGATTACCTTTAATCAGAACACATCACTTAGAATGCTCATCGTCCACCTGACGATGTTCTGAAAGCATTCAATCCATACAAGTTCGTTCCGGGTTCGAACGAAACCGAAGGCATTATCTCGTTACACTCGTATTGGAATCACCCTCAGAGTTAACGACCATAACCCTTGCACTCTGAATCTTCATCTCGAATCTGAAAGTACTATCTCCGTCAACTCATTACGGAATCACCCTCAGAGTTATATTGACAAAGAATAGTTCTTACACCTCGAGTCTTCACTTGCTCCAATTTGATTTCACGACTTAACGTAAATTTGGATCGATGTGGTATTCGGGTCTCCAGACCTGGAATCCCGGTATACGGAAACCCGATCCCCGTCTCATCGAAATCCAAAACGTATCTTTTAAGGCCAAGTTGTTTTAAAGTTAAAACAATTCAATTCTATTATCTATTTACATAGAGATATAATAGATAATCGACATTATCATTAAAAACAGATAATCCATATCATCATTATTATGTAACCAAAGCATCCAAATCATACAGTATCAATTATCTCATCTCTGAGAAACCATTCAAGGTAAATCAATATCATTCAGTATCCTTAAGCAATGATTTATTAATTACTATCTATAATTAATTTAAAATGAATTAAATTAATTACTTCCATCATTAACAATCTTACTTAAGTCACTATTAATTAATTATCAATTAATTAATCATTCACCATCCAATTATTCATTTTAATTAATCATCCTTGATTAATTACATTTAATTACATTCAAGTAATTAGCATTAAATTAATTCACAAATTAATTATTCTTAATTAATTATAGTAATTAACCTTTAATTACTTTATTTATTAATTAACTATAATTAATTACATTACTCCTTAATTAATTACATTAATTAATCACTCAGTTATTAATTATTTTCCATTATCTGTGCCTGCATTCAATCCTGATCGACGACAGTTATCTTCAGCTCGTGAGCAGGTCACTAAAGCTGTTCCGGCTCCACCCGCAAGCCATTCCGAGGAAGGTATTCTGAACATTTCTCGCACCTACTCAAAGTAAGGAACTTTGTTCAAAGCAGTTATTAACATCTTTTCTCTTATCTTTATCCAGTGATAGGAGCCACACCGGTCGTGCCCCCTGTTACTCAAGAGTCGCATCATGAGCAAGGGGCCCTTATAATAGAAGCGACCACCACAACGACCACTACACCAACCAATGGAGCACAGGGGAGCACGTTTAATTTCGATGAGCAGATGATGGAGGAACTTCTTAGCCACCAAAGCGAATCTTTTGCCGATCTGCCATTTGTCAAGAGTGGAGGTGCACCCATGGTTAGCTTCTCGGGCCCAACCGGCTGCATCCCCACAGACGCTCAAACGATCCACGAAGAAGAGCTAAGCTGAGATCAATGCTGAGATGGAAGCGGCCGCGCAGGCCAGTAGTATTGGAGGTGGCATGGCGGGCGCTGGTCCAGCCCCTTTGCGAATGATTTCTCTAGGAGGCATGGTCGTCGACACTGGTGCGCCTCCCCCGCCTTCCAACATTGATCTTGTCCCTCCGACTCCGCCTTCAACAAGTATTCCAATTCATGTGAGTTCGGAGGAAGAGGTTACCATAATTCCCCCGGGTGGAGACCAACCACCAAAAGGCAAAGGCTCGAAGAGGCATCCAAGTGGTAGCTCCAGTGGGTCAACGCCGGGGAGGAAGAAGAAGAAAGTGAGAGAATAAGCATGTCTTTTTGCCTCATTTGCCTCACTTTTGGTAGACAGATAGGAATTTGTTTTCGTTTCCTATAGGACGTGTATAGATGCGGGTTCGACCCCCACTAGTAGGATTTTTTGGAATAGTTTTGTACTTATCCTTCTTTTCCAAAGAATGGTTAAAATAAAATTCCATTTTGTCTGCAGCAAAGTTTGTATTTGTTAGCTTAAGTATTTCAGCGTTCGAACTTCCATTCAATGTACATGTGAAGTTTTAGTCTTCGAATCAGACCTGAGTTTAGTCATTAAGTCCTGAAGCCATGACTTCGGGTCATGATCAAACGTTAAGTCGAATTTCAATACTGCACTGTCTCGATCAGTGGCTGATACTTAAGCTTTGCCCCCAGTCTTGGGGACAAAATTGAAAAAATTGGTCAGCAATCGCTTTTCGCCTTTAATACATTAAACTTAACTTTGTTGAAACGAGGCTAAAACAAGACGAGTTCGGGTGGTCGAATCACATTCGCTCATCTATTAATGGTTGCATCCACACTCTGGAGATTGCACCTATACGTCGGTGGTCGGTCATGCCCGCTTAAGGTTTGGAGATATGTCCGCGCTCCGGGGACATAAGTTATTTTATGGGCGATCAGTCACACCTACTTGATATTTAGAGTTTTGTCCACACTTTGGGGACTCAGATTGATTCGTGGGTAGTTAGTCACACCCGATTTGCTTTTATACTCTGGCTCGAACTTCGGGGACTCAGAGTTGTCTTACAGGTGGTCGTTTCACACCCGGTTTGTGTTTATACTCCAATCCGCACTCTGGGGACTTAGAGTTCGTCGATGGGTGGTCAGTCACACCCATTTTGATGTTTATACTCTAGTTCGCACTCTGGGAATCTAGAGTTGGTTAACAAACGGTCGATCACATCTATTTTGAGTTTCAGAATTTCGTTCGCACTCTGAGAATGATAGATCTATCAGGATCGTGGATGGTCGATTCACATCCACCCTAAGTCAACAAGCGAGGTCGTTAGATGGACGGGTCCATCCTCCTCGAACTTGTTTTAAATACGGACGAAGTCATTAGGCGGACGGATCCACCCTCCTTGAAACCGCAATTGTAAGTTTATACTCCAGTTCGCACTTTCGGAATCTGTAGTTAGTTAGAGGATTGTCGTGTATCAATCCTTTTCTAGCTCTAGTGTGATGGCTTGTCCCCTATCTCGGGTTTCACTTAGCGAGTGACTGGTCGTATCACAGTCACTCCCTATTTGAATAAATCCCACTGTAGGATGGAACTTAGCTCTCCGTGCATTGTGATGATCGTATGACGCATTTTAAAAATCACTGCTTTGGCTCGAAGAGATTGCATTTTATTGCTGAAATAAGAAAATACGGCCAAGTCAGTTGCGTTATTACAAATTCAAATTTTGAAATGCATAAACAAATTGCAAATGAAAAGCAGACTGAATGAATAAATAAAGCATGTTATGTGTAGTAGCGACGAAGACTCTCGCTGTTCCAAGCTCTTGGCAAAGTGAGACCATCAACAGTCGATAATTTAAATGTGCCATCTCCAATTCTTCGTTCGATAACATACGGCCCTTCCCACTTTGGTTTCATATGTGAAGGAACCGGGTAAATTCTCTTAAGGACGAGATCGCCGAGTTCAAAGGTTCGGGGTCGGACCTCGGCATTGTACAATCGGGCGACTCGACTTCGGTACGTGGCTGCTCTCAAATCAGCCTCTTCTTGCCTCTCATCCAATAAATCCAGAGATTCGATAAGTAATATAGCATTTGTCTTCGGATCATAATATGTCACATAATGAGAAGGTACTTCCAACTCGATTGGAATACCGGCTTCTGAACCGTAAGAAAGTGAAAATGGAGTGTGTCTGGTCGCGGACTTGTGGGTTGTTTGATAAGCCCATAGGGCCATAAGAAGTTTGTCGACCCTTTTGCCCCCGGCCTTTTCTAGTCATTTCTTTAGAATGGACTTTATAACTTTATTAACAGCTTCGACCTGTCCATTCGCTTGAGGGTGTGCAACTGCAGAAAACTTCTTCTGGATGTGAATCGTTGATAGAAATTCTTAAATTCAACACCGTCGAATTAGGCTCCATTGTCAGTGATGATGGTATGTGGGAGACCAAATCGACAGATAATGTTGCGTACCACAAAGTTGATCACTTTCTTCATTGTGATAGTAGAAAGGGGCTCAGCTCTTGCCCATTTGGTAAAGTAATCAACTGCAACGATGGCATACTTCGCACCACCTTTAGCCAGAGGTAGAGAACTAATAATGTTGATGCCTCATACTGCGAACAGCCAGGGACTGAATATCTGAGTTATTCCAATTGGCGGGGCTCTCGGAATCCGAGCATGTTTCTAACATCTATCACATTTCCTGGCGTAATCCGATGTGTCGTGATTTACAGTCGACCAATAATATCCATACCGGAGTACTTTTTTGGCAAGAGCTTGCCCTCCATTGTGATCGCCACATTCTCCTTCATGTACATCGTGCAATACTTGATGGATTTCATCATGGGCAATACACCAAAGTAAAGGAACATAGTACCCTCTTCTATACATGACTCCATTCTGAATAGTGAACCGCGAAGCCTTTCGAAGGACTTGTCCTTTTGTACTCCTACGCTCTGGCAGGATTCCATGCTCGAGATTGTTTCTAAACGAAGTCATACATGACTCCTTATCGGGAGTGACCTCAAATACCCTATCGGTCTCCATTTGATCAATACCCGGGGAAGATAATATCCCTACGGGAACGAGTCCCATTTGTTGTGCCTCACCGGTACTGGATAACTTTGCCAAAGAATTGGCTTTTTGATTGCATTCTCAGGGTATGTAGTAGATGGCGTAATCATCGAACTGATTCAATATTTCCTGAACCCGAGCAAGATAAGCAGCCAGTCTTCGGTCTTTGGCCTGGTACTCCCCCCGAACTTAGCACACGACCAATTGTGAATCGCAGTAAATCTCCACAGCAATAATTCGTAAATCTCTGGCTAGCCTTAATCCAGCGAGCAAGGCTTCGTATTCGGCCTCGTTGTTGGTCGCACGAAAATCGAATTTTAAAGCATAGCATATAGATCGGCCTTCAGGAGTTTCAAGTACAACCCCAATGCCTAAACTACGGTCATTTGATGCACCATCAGTATGTAGCTTCCATACATATTTAGGAGATTCACTGGTTTCGGGCAAGTCCTCCAGGATAGTGAATTCAGCGATGAAGTCTGCTAGGACTTGTCCTTGAATGGCTCACCTTGGTGTGTAGGTGATGTCGAATTGGCTCAGCTCGATATTCCACTTGAGTAACCTACCAGACATCTCAAGCCACGTAAGGACCTGTCGTAATGGCTGGTGGTGTAAACAGTGATAGGATGAGCCTGAAAATATGGATGGAGCTTTCTCGAGGCAATGACAAGACAGTAAGCTAACTTCTCCAACTTCGTATAATTTCTTTCTGCCTCGGTCAGTCGTTTGCCGATGTAATAGACTGGCTGTTGTATCTGGTCCTCCTCCCAAACTAAAGCAGCACTGATTGCATTTTCTGACACTGCCAAGTAAATGTACAGTTTCTTGTGATCGATAGCTTTGACAGAATGGGTAGTGTTGACAGGTGTTGAACCAGTGCTCGGAATGCCCCCTCACATTCCGTAGTCCATTCAAAATTTCGTTTCCCTTTTCTGATCAGATCGAAGAAGGGAATGCATTTATCGGTGGATTTTGAAATGAACCTGCTCAGTGCTGCTACTTTTCCATTGAGGCTCTGGACTTGATTTATAGTTCTTGGAGTCTTAAGATTTTTGAATGCACAGATTTTCTCGGGATTGGCTTCGATTCCTCGAGTATTGACGATAAATTTAAGGAATTTTTCAGACGCAACCCCAAAGTGACACTTCAACGGGTTAAGTTTCATTCTGTACTCTCGGAGGATGTTGAACATCGTTTCTAGGTCTTTGATATGATTGGTGGAGAATCGCAACTTCTCAAGCATGTCATCCATATATACCTCCATGGTTCTTCCGATATGGTCAGCGAACATTCGATTAACTAGCCGTTGGTAGGTTTCCCCGGCGTTCTTAAGTCCGAACAGCATCACTTTGTAGCTATAAAGTCCCAAATTGGAGACGAAGCTGGTATGATCCTGATCGGGTAAGTGCATGGGTAACCGGTTGTAGCCGGAATACTTATCCATGAAGGATAAGAGTTCATGTCCAGCCGTTGAATCTACGAGCTGATCGATTCGGGGAAGTGGAAAACCGTCTTTAGGGCAAGCTTTATTCAAATCTGAGTAGTCAACGCATGTCCATTTTCCCAACACGGTGTAAAATAAAATGTGCCTCAATTATTTGGGTTGTTCGTCATTATTTATTTTGAATTAATCTTACACGAACAACTTGTGACATGCACAGTGTACCACTATACATGCCACAAGGCCGTGCATACCGATATACACTTGACAAAAGTGCAGGGACAGGTGAGCACAAGGTCAAACCCGAGCCGAGGCTGGATTCAACTCAAGTGCAATACAAATACATCACAAAATTGTCGAGTACAAGTTCTCATGCAACAAGGAGTCATGAAACCAGAATAAAATTGGCAATGCAACATAATCAACTGGAAACAGTGAGACAGCAGCTCAAACGAGCAATTTTAGACATGACCTAGTCTTAAACAAAAGGAACTTCACATGAAAACTCACAAGTTCAACATACAACGGACTTGAACAGGAGAAAGTTCAAAGTTCAGGTGAACCAAGACTGCAACAAGCTACATACCAAATTCAAGTGAAAACAAAATGTAAAGAGACATGCACAAGTGAAGATATCAAGTGCACCAGTACAACAAAACATATGCATATGTGAAACCATGAAGACTACAACTTCAAGCAAACTACATGTATGCAACAGAGTGGATTGCAGGACTACCCAAAGGAGCAATTGAAGCTTACATGAATGCAATGAACTGGTCAAAGCAACCCAAACTATCAACAAGCTCCAAAGCAGACTACATGATGATGCCAGGAAGTGGACAGCGCAACCAAATACACAAACCAAAGTAAAAAGCAACTTAACATTTCAATCAACTCATTTGGATATTAAACACATACAACTTGGTTTCAAATCAGAACAGTGAGGCAAAAACTAAACAGTGAAACAACACTGTACATACATATGCATATGTAACAACTAGACCAGTTCAATATGCAAGCATTGCAACACTTCAACCAAGTACAATGCAGACTAGACTTCATATGAAGCATACAAGCATTCAAATGATACCAGTCATCATAAATGAACGAAATCAACAGTACAGTTCAAGCCTCAACATTTACAAGTACATATGTAGTGGCAATATGGATGCAGTGAAGCAGTAAACAATATGTATACATATATGCAGTAATGAACAAGACTGCAATACCAAAGGATAATCACACACATTTTATATGTATGGAGACATCACATGAAAACAGAGGCAAACACATATACATATGCAATCTGATAGTACACAAGACTCAAATCTGCAACATATAACATGAATATATACATGCGTGAACATATATATATATATATATATATATATATATATGCAATGAAACTAGAGGCAACGAAAAATCAATGGTCAAACTACAGAACAATTGACCAAGGTGGATTTCAAACGAGTCAGAGTAAAGTCGGGTGATAACAAGAATCGAACAAGTCCAGACCATCGCAATTTTAAATACCAAAGTCAAAGCCATGGTGACCAAGAAAAAATCGAACAAGCCAAAATCAAAGCCGTGATAATCAAGCAAAAGTATATATGAAATTGAAGTAGTTGGGATGAATCACATGTAATCGATCAAAATCAAACGGCCAAGCTAAAATTATCAAATGAATTCAAACAATATATTCGATCGAAAATTTAGGGCTTTCAACCCTATAAAACCCGTTAACATCATCGGCATATGGATACAATCGAGTTCAAGCATATCAACAAGAATAACAAAGCAAATTACATACCAGATTTTTTCGAGTCGAACTCGACGAATTGAAGCAGCTGTTCGCAAATCAGAGATACGATCGATCGACAAAGTAATCACGAGAATATCAATTCAATCGATCAATAATCAATCGGCTACTTAAATTCCAGAAGCCCTAATTTTCTTAAAGAAGAACGAATGAAAAAGGAAGCAGCCATTTTGTCAAAGAAAGGATATCGGTCGATAGTATAAAAGAAAAAAGGGATAATTTTTATCACTTAACATATTTGGGCCGACATTTTTTTGGGCTTTTATTTTTAAAATTTAGGGTTTCCCATTTTTATATTGTTTTCATTTTGTAATTTACTTTTAATCGTTTGTAATTTTCTAGTCGTTTGACTAGGGGACGAACTACGGTGGTGTAGTTCGAGAATTCGCAACTCACAGGTTGAGTTGTGGCAGGGTTTTGAGCGTAGAGTTAGGTTAGTCCATAGCGGGTGTCGCGAGTTTACGTGTGTAAGCGTCTGACTACTTAATTTCTAGTAGAAACCTTAGGGGTAGCACGTAGGTAGGATTTTACTGAAGCTGGGTAAATCTGTGTTGTTCTATTTTTATTATTCTGCTTTTATCTGTGCTGCCATTATTCTGCTATATCTATGTTGCAATTATTTTATATATTTCCGCATTAAATTTTTATAATTATTAGTATCACCTTATTCACCCCCCCTTTAGGGTGAAATCGATCCTACAAGTGGTATCAGAGCAGGTTAATAGCAAGGATGTCTAACCCTAGTTGCAAATCTAGCGAGAGTCAATCCAGTATTATTCCTCCTATTTTTGATGGAACAGATTTTTTAAATTGGAAATTGAAAATGAAATTGTATTTAAAATCTGTTAATTTTAAATGTTGGGATATAATTGAAAATGGGTGTGATATAGTAGACGAGAAAAATACTTTAATTAATACTCTTGCTATGCATATACTATATTCTCATATTAATCGATATAATTTTAACTATATCTCTCATTGTGAAAGTGCACAGGAAATCTAGAATGCTTTTGATGCAATATATGGTGAAAATGTCAACAATGGTGAGAAATTTCCCACAATCGACTCAGTTAAAGAAACATGCTTGATAGGATTTGAAAGCAGCGATGAAGATTCAATAGCCGATGAGATAAGTGATCTTCCGTTCCATGATTTAGTTCTCTTGTGCCGAAAATCAATTGAAAATAATGAATCTCTTAAGATGAAAAATAATAAGTTGAAAAGGGAACAGTCTAAACAGCGTCAGAAAAATAATGATTTGGAAAATGAGCTTAAAAATATTAAGGAAAATAAAAATTCTAATTGCAAAAGGTGTTTGGACTATGAAAAAGAATTTGCCTATTTTCAAGAAAACTTTCAAAAGTTAGAAAATGAAATTTTAATTCGGGAGAAAAATAAAACTGAGTTGATTTGTAAAAATAACATTTTGCAAAAAGATTTGGATAGTTTTAAGAAGTCAGAAAGTTCTAAATGTGCGATTTTTGAAAAAGAATTAAATGAAGTCAACGAAAATTTCAAAACCCTTGAAAAAGAAAACGTGATTTTGAGCAAATCTGAAATTATTCAATTAAATCACGAGTTTGAAAAGGAGATTGAGAAAATCAAGGATTTTGAAAAAACTGAATTTAAAAAAACTCCAACTCTTTGAAACTGAGATGCAAGAAATTGAGACTAAAATTAGAGAGCTTAAAAATGAAAATATGGACTTGAAAATGAAGAATTTTGAAAAGAGAGATAATACCATTAGTTATTGTTCGAAGCTAATAAATGAAAATAAACTTTTAAAATCCAAAGTTAATAAACTTGAGTTGGTTACTCGAAAATTTTACACTAGAGATAAATCATTTAATATGCTCTTAGAAAACCAACCCTTCGAGAATAAAAGGAAAGGACTTGGATTTGAAAAAGTGTCAAAATATGAACAAACGACTAATAACATTGTCAAAGGGAAATATGTGATAACCAAATGTGTAAAGTGTGGAAATATTGGATATAGCAAGAATAATTGTCAAAATATATACAAACACAAAACCGTTAAACAAATATGGATTCCAAAAGGTACGAATATAAATGGTTTGAAATTTAAAAAAATTTGGATTCCCAAGGGTACAACTGTAAATGTTAACTGTTTGTTGTATAGACAAATTTGGGTACCAATGATTCCAACAGATAATCATAGTGGTCCTACATCCTTAGTTAGACCACTTGCCTTCTCCAAAATTTACACACATAAGTGGGCTAAGGAACAAATTTGATAGAGATAGATTTCAAGTTGTTCTAAATAATTGATGAACTAAAATTTAAATGTTCCTTAGCCTATAAAGTTTAGATAGAGATTATTGCATTCTGGATATCACGACATCAAAGGAAAGTGATGTATGATCTCCCAACTCAATTTTTTTCACATATTGTTAATTATGTTTTGATCGACATCGCTGAAGTATTTCTGCTATCTCAACTTTGATTTTTGAAATTCTTAAAGTTCTGGAAAGCTAATCGATAATGCTACAACTTCTCTATTTTTAGTTTTTATTGTTTCACTTTGGAATGTCATGAAAATAGCTTTGACAATTTTTTGTTTTTGCTCAATATAGATTACTTGTGCTTGTTATAAATGGATGTGCTGAAAATTTCAAAACAAATTCAAGTGTTGAGGAATACACATTTTCTTTTTCTTATATACCACTATATATCACCATGAATATCTCAAATACAAGTGGTATCTTATATCATCTCATGTTGAAATCATTTTTGCAATAATTTAATTATTTATATTGACTTTCAACTAGAAGTCATTTTCACAAAACTCCTTCCAGAAAATAGTTTTTTGTTGACCTTGTTTCAGATTAGTCATTTTATAATTTTAAATGACTACATTAACTAATCTGACTCCCTACTGATTATCGAAAAGATAAATAGTGATTGAAAAAGTGACGAGTGTTGATATTAATCAATATATAACTTGAGAAAGTATATTTAGTAAATTTCTTAAAAAATTTAAACAAGATTTATAATATCTTTTGTTGGTAAAAAATCCATGATCATCTCTATTTCTATCATATTTCTAACGACCATAACTCATCAAAATCCAATATAGTATGTCAATATGTGGTATTTTAAACATGAAAGTATTTGTTTTTATTTTATTTATTTTTTCCAAAGTATTCACTCTCATTTAAAAGTCTTCACGGTTATGCATGGGTGAATTACTTGGAATATTTGTATATGTGCTTTCATGCTCATTTAAAAGTCCTCACAGTTATGCATGTATGGAACACATATCAAAATTGGTTATTAAAATAGACGAGTTGATTCTAATCCCATATAAAAGTCCTCACGGTTATGCTTGGTTAGAAATACTTGAAATTTGTTTTTTAGTTTTTTTTTTAAATTTTTTTGGAATATTACTAATCTCATTTAAAAGTCCTAACGGTTATGCATGGTTAGTAGATATTAAAATTCCTGATATATATATACCCCAAATAGACACAGGTATATGGTTTTACATCATCCCAATCATTCTAAAGTGGAATATGTGCCTAACTGAGTATTTAAGATTTTTTTTGATTTATTATTGAAATTTCATATTTATACTCGATTGGGTATTAATGTTGTATTAATGTCTATCACTTTATCTCTATTTTTCTAACATTATTACTCTTTTGCTGATAACAAAAAGGGGAGAGAAAAGTTAAGATTTTGGAAAGTAAAGGTCAAATATTTTATTTTGTGTTTTCTATTTGCATCTAGGTTTATTTGCATATTATTTATTTATTTTCATGCATATTTGAAGGGGGAGCTTTGGTGTAGAGAGGGAGTATTCAAATAGGGGGAGCAAATTGATGATCAAATACATTTAATAAATTCAAAATTTTAAATATATGTTTATTATCATCAAAAGGGGGAGATTGTTGAATATGCTAGTATATGATTTTTGTTTGATGATAATAAACATATATATATATATATATATTCATTTAAATGTATTTGTTAATGTACTATTTTATTTTTCACATAATTAAATAAATATTTGCTGAATAAAATACATAACACAGAATTTAAATTCAAAAAAATATTTTATTCAAACAAATATGTTATTACATTTTTGAATAGTACAAATTTGAGCTCTCACTATATATACACAATTTTCAATTACAACACAACCTCAATTATAATTCAATATACAAAACTTTCCTCACTACATATTCACTCAACACTCGTATTTGTTCTTAACCATACTGTAGAATGAATCCAGCATCTGAGTTATCTGTTAAATAAACACTGATGCAATAAAAGTGAAAAAGAAATATTTTTTTACGGTGTAAAATAAAATGTGTTTTTGAAAATATTATTTGCCTCAGTTATTTGGGTTGTTCGTCATCATTTATTTTGAATTAATCTTACACGAACAACTTGTGACATGCACAGTGTATCACTGTATATGCCATAAGGCCGTGCACACCGAATACACTTGACAAAAATGCAGGGACATGTGGGCACAAGGTCAAACTAGAGCCAAGGCTGGATTCAACTCAGGTGCAATACAAATACATCACAAAATTGTCAAGTAGAAGTTCTCATGCAACAAGGAGTCATGAAACCAGAAAAAAATTGGCAATGCAACATAATCAACTGGAAACAGCGAGACAGCAGCTCAAATGAGCAATTTCAGACATGACTAAGTCTTAACCAAAAGGAACTTCACATGAAAACTCACAAGTTCAACATACAACAGACATGAACAGGAGCAAGTTCAAAGTTCAGGTGAACCAAGACTGCAACAAGCTACAAACCAAATTCAAGTGAAAACAAAATGTAAAGAGACATGCACAAGTGAAGATATCAAGTGCACCAGTACAACAAAACATATGCATATGTGAAACCATGAAGACTACAACTTCAAGCAAACTACATGTATGCAACAGAGTGGATTGCAGGACTACCCAAAGGAGCAATTGAAGCTCACATGAATGCAATGAACTGGTCAAAGCAACCCAAACTATCAACAAGCTCCAAAGCAGACTACATGATGATGCCAGGAAGTGGACAGTGCAACCAAATACACAAACCAAAGTAAAAAGAAACTTAACATTTCAATCAACTCATTTGGATATCAAACACATACAACTTGGTTTCAAATTAGAACAGTGAGGCAAAAACAAAACAGTGAAACAACACTGTACATACATATGCATATGTAACAACCAAACTAGTTCAATATGCAATCATTGCAACACTTCAACCAAGTACAATGCAGACTAGACTTCATATGAATCATACATGCATTCAAATGATACCAGTCATCATAAATGAACGAAATCAACAGTACAGTTCAAGCCTCAACATTTACAAGTACATATGCAGTGAAGTAGTAAACAATATGTATACATATATGCAGTAATGAACAAGACTGCAATACCAAAGGATAATCACACACATTATATATGTATGGAGACATCACATGAAAACAGAGGCAAACACATATAAATATGCAATCTGACAGTACACAAGAATCAAGTCTACAACATATAACCTGAATATATACATGTGTGAACATAAATATATATATATGTAGTGAAACCAGAGGCAACAACAAATTAATGGTTAAACTACAGAACAATTGACCAAGGTGGAGTTCAAACGAGTCAGAGTAAAAGTCAGGCGATAACAAGAATTGAACAAGTCTAGACCATCACAATTTTAAATACCAAAGTCAAAGTCGTGGTAAGCAAGAAAAAATCGAACAAGCCAAAAACAAAGCCGTGATAATCAAGCAAAAGTATATATGAAATTGAACGAGTCAGGATGAATCACATGTATTCGATCAAAATCATACAGTCAAGCTAAAATCATCTGACGAATTCAAACAATATATTCGATCGAAAATTTAGGGCTATCAACCCTATAAAACTCGTTAGCATCAATGGCATATGGATGCAATAGAGTTCAAGCATATCAACGAGAATAACAAAGTAAATTACATACCAGATTTTTTCGAATCGAACTCGACGAATTGAAGCAGCTGTTCGCAAATCAGAGAGACGATCGATCGACAAAGTAATCATGAGAATATCAATTCAATCGATCAACAATCAATCGGCTACTTGAATTCCAGAAGCCCTAATTTTCTAAAAGAAGAACGAACGAAAAGGAAGCAGCCATTTTGTCAAAGAAAGGATACCAACCGATAGTATAAAAGAAAAAAGGGATAATTTTTATCACTTAACATATTTAGGCTGGCATTTTTTTGGGCTTTTATTTTTAAAATTTAGGGTTTCTCATTTTTATATTGTTTTCATTTTTTAATTTACTTTTAATCGTTTGTAATTTTCTAGTCGTGTGACTAGGGGACGAACTACGGTGATGTAGTTCGAGAATTCGCAACTCAGTGGCTGAGTTGTGGCAGGGTTTTAAGCGTAGAGTTAGGTTAGTCGATAGTGGGTGTCATGAATTTACGTGTATAAGCGTCTGACTACTTAATTTCTAGTAGAAACCTTTGGGGCAGCACGTAGGCGGGGTTTAGCCGAAGCTGGGTAAATCTGTGTTGTTCTATTTCTATTTTTAATATTCTGCTATTATCAGTGCTGCTATGATTCTGTTATATCTGTGTTGCAATTATTTTATATATTTCCACATTAAATTTTTATAATTATTAGTATCACCCTATTCACCCCCCCTCTAGGGTGAAATCGATCCTACACTTCCCTGGTGATAGGGCCTTGCGGATCTGAAGGTCCAGCAGCATTCTGGTCGGTGGGAGGAAGTTGCGCGGGGTTCTGTCTATCCCGTCCTTCTGGATCTGCAGTTGTTGAAGTAGTCCTATTGTTGACCTTGGTGGATAGCGAAGCTCTCTCCTAGACTTGATACAAATATGAATAGGATAGAAGAACTTCTAGGCTTGAAATCTGGATCTTCTCCTTTAATTTTCGCAATCCAATATCGGTAGTAGATCCAATGAGCAGGAGAAAAGATAGGTTTTCTCAGTGAAAGCACCAAAGTGTTTGTACCAAAATTGGACACAACACTCTTCGAATGTGTTTGAAGAGATAGAATGAAGAAAATAAATGTAAAATGAAGCAGATCTAACAAACACACCAATAAACAGATAAGAAAATGCATAGAAACAAACGGATTTGGAGTGGTTTGGCGAATTGCCTGCATCCACTATGAAATGGCTGATGTTTATTCATCTCTACTCACTCGTTACAAAAGATTATAGTAGTACAACAGAAGTTTAATGGTGATTACGGTAGAATATTAGCATAAAGAAGCCAAAAGTCCATTTTCTGTAGGTCTAGGGTCACTATTTATAGGTGTAGACAGCAAATATCTCACCCAGATCTCGGAAGACTTCTTCTCTCATGTGGGTGGGCCCACGGCAGGGAGTTCAGGTGATTTCGGCTCGATCTGGGAGCGATACAAATTGGGTTTTTATCGATCAAGAATTTTTCCTTTTGGGATGAAATTTGTCAGGTACGTTCTTGAGGTTGTAGGCAAGCTCCTGTGAAAATTTGATGGTATTTGGACTTGTAGATCTCGAGTTATGATCGATGCAAGTTTGGATTTGTTGAAGGCTGTCGAATTCATACCGCTTTCATTCGCGTCACTTCTATTCGTATCGCTTATAGGCACGTGATGACCAATGACATGGCGCTAACTTTTAGGATCGATCCACTTTTCATGCCGAGTGACCGAGTCTTCCTTATTCGTTGCGCCTCATTCGTATCGAGCTGGAACAATCTCCTTCGTATCGCTCCCTTGTCGTCCACTTCGTATCACTAATTTGAGTTAGGTTCGTATCGATAGCTTACACTCCCATTCGTATCGATATAGGCTCAAGCATTTCATATCAGTCCTGGGATGCTTATTTCGTATCGATGATTCAATAGCCTTTTCGTATCGTTTTAAAAGGGGTGACGTTCGTATCGATACATGAGGCGCTCTTCGTATCGATCAATGGTCAATCGATATGAAACATGTGAACGGGTGGATCGGTACCAAGGGCATGGATTGATCGACATGAAGCCATAATTCCCTATGGATACGAACTAACTTGATTCTGATGGATACGAAGAAGAATGTATTCGATCGATACGAAGTGATGTATATGTGATGGATACGAAGTGTAGCTGTTTGGGTAGATGGATACGAAGTTGATAATGCTTTGCCATGGACATGAAGTATATGGACACGAATGAGCTTGCTCCTTCCATGGATGCGAACTAGTTTGATTCTGATGGATACGAAGGAAGCCGCCTTGGATGGATGCGAACAAGAATGGATACGAAGTAGTTGACCTTCTTAGTTTTGATCGATCAATATCTTGAGCATATGAACTCCGATTGTCTTGAAATTTGGAACGTGTGCTTTCATTGCTTTTCTTGTCGTGTCATATCGATTATAGCTTGATCCGGACTAGGACAAAATTTACCATTATCCATAGCAGACCTGTGTATAACCGATCTTCGAGACGGACTGTTTTTGGTTTCCAGCCAATTCCTTGGTGTCACTGCCTTGCTAAAAGACGGGATAACACACTTGGTATCAGAGCCTAAGGTTACATGATTCCTATTTTTTTTTCAAAACGTAAAGTATTTTTAAAAAATAACTTGTTTTAAAAGTATTTTTCAAAACGAAATTCTTAGAAAAAGTTTTCAAGTATAAAAGACAGTTTTTATAAAAATCTCACAAAGTCCAGTTCAATCTTCCTTCGATTCTTTCGAGCCTAAATTCTTTTTTTCTTTGCATAGAATAGTGGATGCCCATAATCTTCATGAGGGTGTCCAAGTCCCAGGCTGGTTTCGTAGATACCTTCAAGCTACAACTCCAGAGGTGAAAGGGCAAGCGCCCAATCCAGCACCAGTGGGTGGAAATCCCATCAATCCACCTGTAGCAGTCAATTTCTCTAAGTTATGCAAGGACTTCGCCAATTTAGGAGGCAAGACATTTTCCGGCACAGAGGATTTTGTGGAGGCGAGAGCTAGGTTAAGGAGTATAGAGAGGATTTTTGGGCTATTGGGACTGGAGGATCAGCAGAGAGTTCAGCTTGCATCTTGGCAGCTGAAAGGAGAGGCTTCTTATTGGTGGGAGGCTGTTGGGTTGGAAGGAAGAGACATTGGATGGTTTGGATTCCGAGAGAGGTTTGAGAGAAAGTTTTTGTCATAAGCAGAAGAGAGTATGTAGTTGGAAAGGTTTATTAGCTTGAAGCAAGGAAGTCTTACAATAAAGGAGTATGTTAACCAATTTAATGAGTTGTCACGGTTTGGGATGGAGTTAGTGAATACACCGCACAAGAAGGCCATGAAGTTCACGAAGGGATTGAATCAGCCCCTTCAAGGGTTGTTATTGATTCACGTACCGATGGGAGTTACATATGAGTCACTGGTGGAGATGGCGCTTATGTATGATGCAACTAAGGAAGGAGAGTCTAAGGAGGTCCCTAAGACGGAAGGTTCTAAGAAGAAATGGTGGAAGAACAATAAAGATAAGAAGAAAGGAGAAGGCCCTCAGAAGTAGATTAAGAAAGGAGGGAAGTGCAATAGTTGTGGAATGGTTGGTCATTACGCAAAAGACTATAAGAAGGCAGGGATGAAGGGAAAGTGTTATAATTGTGGACAACCCGGTCACATTAGTAGATTTTTTCCTCAGAAGACGGGGCAAGGAGCGGGTGCACCGACAACATAGATTCAGGCATTAGTGCAACACCTTCTAGCAACGGACCAGATAGAAGTAGGAAAGTCACCGTGGAAGGTTTGATTTCTATTTCTGATTTTCCCATTCAAACCCTTTTCGATTCTGGAGCATCACACTCTTTCATCTCTAGTTCTTTGGTTGATTGTTTGCACTTAGATATCTCCTTAGTAGTGGACCCTATAGTTGTTTCAAACCTGATAGGAGGATCAGCACATTTATCTATGATTTGTAGGAGTTTGAAAAATTTTATCCTAGGCGTAGAGTTTGATTGTGATGCCTATGTATTGGGATTTTCAAGGTATGGGATGATTTTGGGGATGGATTGGCTATCCACATATGGAGCGATATTGGATAGCGAAAGGAGAGTCGTTAGACTAGAGACATGCAGCGGTAGGACTCTTGAGGTTTCTTACGACCCATAGGGGTCAGTCATGTTGAGCTTCCATTATTCCCTCGATTCGTCATCAACAGAGTTAGATTCAGTTACGGTTGTTAGAGATTTCCCGGACATCTTTGAGGAGGTTAGGGGACTACTCCCTAAGAGAGAGATCGATTTTAGAATTTATTTGAATGACAATGCTAAGCCAGTTGCATTGCCCGTGATACACATGGTACCTAGGTAGAGGAAGCAGTTGAGCAAGCAGATTCATGAGCTGTTGGAGAAAGGCTTCATTCGAAGGATCATATCTATGTGGGGAGCGCCAGTCATCTTTGCTACTAAGGCAAATGGTTCCCTTCGACTTTGCATAGAATATAGAGAGTTGAATAAGCTCACGAAGAAGAACCGCTATCCACTTCCTACGATAGATGATCTTTTCGACCAGTTAGTTGGCTCTTCAGTATTTTCTCAGCTTGATTTAGCCACTGGATTTCATCAGCTTAGGGTCGCTGATGATAGCATTTATAAGACAAAATTTAGGACACTCGATGGATTCTTTGAGTGGTTGGTTATGCCATTTGGGCTTACCAATGCCCCGGCTTATTTTGTGGATTTGATGAGTCGTATTTTTACAGATATCCTAAATAAGTTCGTAGTAGTGTTCGTGGACGACATTTTGGTGTTTTCCAAGAGTATGGAGGAGCATGTTGTTCATCTAGAGGAGGTTCTTCGTACACTTCGTGTTCATCAGTTGATGGAAAAGTTCTTGAAGTGTCACTTTTGGCGGGGGGGGAGGGGGGTACGTTTCTTGGGGCACGTAGTCCCAAGAGAGGGTTTAGCTGTTGATCCTGCTAAAGTAATTGCAGTGCAAGATTCGAATGCCTCTAAGAACGTTACCGAAGTTAGAAGCTTCCTAGGATTGGCTGGCTATTATAGGAAGTTCATTAGAGATTTTGCCAAGATTTTAGCACCGCTTACCCGTCTCACTAAGAAGAATAAAGCATTCGTGTAGGACGTGGATTGTGAGGATTCCTTTACGATGCTAAAGAGAGCCCTTACTAGTGCACCAGTGTTAGTTTTACCCGATGGAGCTTAGCCTTTTACAGTATACACTGATGCATGGTGTTGATGCAAGAAGGGAGGGTGGTATGTTATGGGAGTAGACAGTTGAGGATGCATGAGATGAACTACCCTACTTATGATTTGGAGTTAGCTGCTATAGTTTTCGCACTCAAGTCTTGGAGGCGGTACTTGCTATGAGAGAGGTTAGAGCTTTTCACCGATCATAAGTCATTGAAGTACCTATTCTCATAGAAGGATTTGAACTTGAGGCAGCAGCGGTGGATGGAGTTTTTGGCATCGTACGACTTTGAGAGAGTTATACACTTGGCAAGGAAAACGTGGTTGCAGATGCGTTGAGTAGGAAGAAAGCAACCCTTAGTCCTATGTTCGTGGAGTGAAAGAGTCTAGAGTTTATTTCCACCTTTGATTTTAAGCCCTCTACGGACATTACCCCGGGATTGTTGGCAGCACTTAAGGTTAAGCTTACCCTCATAGATCAGATTGGCTCGAGGCAGTGAGAGGATTCGAAGGTTATGTATATTTTAGAGAGGATAAGGAGAGGAAAGATCTCTAGACATCTCCAACGCTATTCCATAGATAGCAAAGGGTGGCTAAGGAGAGATGGAAGATTATATTTCCCCCGTTATAGTGATTTATTGAAAGTAGTTTTAGAGGAAGCACACCATTCTCGAATGACTATTCATTCGAGTGGTGATAAGATGTATATGGACATGAAGAGAATGTTTTATTGGAGTGGCATGAAAAAGGGTGTGGCGAAGTTTGTAGCTAAGTGTCTTGTGTGCCAAAGAGTTAAGGCAGAGCAGCAGAAGCCCGGTGGATTACTTCAGCCATTAGATGTACCCAAATGGAAGTGGGATAGTGTTTCGATGGACTTCATAGATGGTTTACCCCCGGTCTAGGAAGGTGAATACTAGAATTTGGGTGATTATAGATCAATTAACTAAGAGCGCCCACTTCATTCCGGTCAAGAGTAAGAGGACGACATCTTATTTGGCATCCTTATATGTTCGCGAGATAGTCCAACTTCATGGGGTTCCCTCTAGCATAGTGAGCGATAGAGACCCTATTTTTACTAGCGAGTTTTGGAGAAGCTTGCAAGAGGCTTTAGGGATGAAGCTTAGATTGAGTACGGCCTATCACCCTCAGACAGATGGCGAAACGGAGAGAGTTAATAGAGTGCTTGAGAATTTATCGAGGATTTGCATTCTTGATTTTGGAGGAACTTGGGTGGAGCATCTTCCTTTGGTGGAGTTCGCATATAATAACAATTTTCAAGCTAGCATTGGGATGGCACCTTTCGAAGCTATTTATGGGATACCTTGCAAGTCACCTTCATGTTGGATGGAGTCTATGGAGGGATTGCTACTTGGTCCTGACATGGCTAGGGAGACTTCAGAGAAGGTTGATTTGATTAGAAGGAGGATGAAAACAGCCCAAGATAGACAGAAATCTTATGCAGACAAGCGGAGAAGGGACATTGAGTTTGAGGTAGGAGACATATTTTCCATTAAAGTATCCCCGCTAAGGAAGGTGGTAAGGTTTGGATCGAGTGGGAAACTAGCTCCGAGATTCGTAGGACTGTTCCCCATTGTAAAGAGGTAGGGAAGATGGCGTATCGAGTAAAGTTACCAGAGAGGCTCGTGGGAGTACACGATGTTTTTCATGTTTCGCACTTGAGAAAGTGCTTACATGACTCAGCGGAGATTGTGGAGCCTAGTCAACTGGAGGAGGTTGAAGTGGAGAGAGAAGCATCGGTTTGTCATATTCCTACCAAGATCATTGGACGTGACATCAAGAAGCTTAGGAATAAAGAAGTCCCATTAGTGAAGGTGCAGTGGGGAGATGATGTTGAAGATGCTATGTGGGAAGCTGAAGAGAAGATTCTTACCTCTTATCCGCATCTCTTTGATAGTAAGTTTTAGAATTTCCTATTTCCATCTTTAGTTTTGAATAGGTTATGTCCATTATTATCCTTTGGGAGGGTAGAACTTAGGATTTAACCTATGGATGGTAGATTTGATGTAAACATGTTATTAGAACATGTTATGTATGATGGATACTAGTGGTTGCAAGAGGTTGCTAGTGGATGTTAATGGACGCATATACTTACACTAGGCACTATTATCTCTTAGGGATCGGCCTAACTAGGACACTAAGGCATACGCATATGGATGTGTGCGCATTTGCATTTTTCTTTTTCTTTTATTATGTGGTTGCTATAAATGGATGATTATCACATGATTGTTGCATTTGGATGATGATTGTTGCACGCATATAGAACTATCAGTTATCATTAGGGAATTTGCATTCATTTGGATACATGACACAGACATGATTGCATGAAAGGAAATCAACTGAATCAGCAGACCGTCTAATCTTTTGCATTAGTTAGGGACATTAACACTACACTAATTGCATATGTATCATTAATTGCATTAGAAAAACTTAAGGACAATGGATGTAATGGATGATGGTTGAGTAATTGGTTGTAGAACTTGGATGGAAACATTTATTTCATTCTTCTATCCTTAGAGATTTCGGGGATGAAACCCCTTAAGGAGGGGAGAATGTAACAACCCGAAATTTAAGCTATAGTAATTAATTAACGAAAAAAATTAAATAATAAAATAACTTTGTGAAATTATCAGAATTGGACCACAGGAGTTGCACCATTGTGTCCATGGTAATTGTTTGGTCAATTTCCATATATAGATGGTCAAAATCGGAGCTAGAACGAAGAAGTTACAGAATAAACAAGAAATGAGAAAACAAAAATTTATATAGGTCGACCCTAGCAAGTGGCAGGTCGACACCCAGGTTGACCCGCGTGCATTATTTTGCTGGCTTCCTCCATCTCGTGCGTCCGTGCTTCCATCCAACGGTTCCCATCAAGCCTATGATGTGGTTGCACCAAATTTAATCTCCAAATCCAACGGTCCGAGATCCACAAGTGACACTATAAATAAGACCCCATGCCTAGCTATTTTTCTCATTCGGATTTTCTCCATCTGGGTTTATTGCCTGAGGCTAGACCCTAAAAGAAATATTTTTCGAGGAGATCTTTTTAATTAAAATATTTTATACCCTTCAAGTGGATCTGGGAAGGCCAAAGGAAAGAGCTAAGGACCACAGGTGAGTGTTTAAGTAATTATTTTAGATTTTTAAGTAATTTAAAATAATAAGGTTTCCAATATGTAGTTTTTCTACAATTTGGGGATAACCTTTATGCAAGTTTATTTACAGTTTATTTTTAAGTAAATTTTAGACTTGTTTTCCGGTCTATTTTTTTTAGCTATTCTATTTCAGTTATTTACAATTATTTACTGTTAATTCCAGTTTTTTTAATTATTTACAGCTTTTACAGTATTTACAGTTATTTATAGTTATTTACTATTACTTACATTTTATTTACATCTATTCTACGTTGGGATTTCTTTTGTAAATGACAGTTTCTTTTTAATTCCATTTTTACGCGAATGGAATAAATAGAAGAAAATAATTCGTTAATATGAAATAAAATATAAGAACACTGAATTTACAGACAATGGGATGTAAAATAAGAAGAACTATAATAAATTGGACTAGACTGAAATAGGAAAATTTAAGACATTTGCAAGCATAGTTATAACATATAATTATAACTAAAAAGAGAAAATTGAGAAGTAGCTTATTTTTAAACTTAGGTCTTGGGTTAAGTAAATAAGCAGAGTTATAACACACATGTTATAATTAGAGACAAAACAGAAAAGTCTTATTTTAAAGACTTATACTAAGTTAATAAGCAAAGATAGAAGTAGGACCCGTACTGGCAGCATTTCCCTTAGGACATGCTTATGCTCGTTAGGGTAGATAAGTGGTCAATAATTAGAAGTTCAAATCAGGGGATTTGGACAAGGGGCGCAACTAGATTTTGTTTGTTAGGATCAGTATCGATAGCATTCCCCTTCAGTCAGGAACTGGTGGTCTCACAACAAACGGAGGTGAGGCTGGGCACGCTTATGTTGTTTAGGGTAAATAAGAGGTCCAAAGAGGGAGCAATAGGTAGTGCGAGCCTAACGGTGGTCGAGCATGCGGCATCGGCGCAGGGAGATAAGTCGCTATTGAGTTCCAAGCGCTAAACAGGCGTCTTTTGTTGCGGGACCCACAGGATGGGACTAGCCCGCAGTAGGCACAACAGAGATAGAAGGCCGATCAAAGGGTAGAATTAGGACCTCATCCTAATTAAACTAGGATTGGGATTTCAGCCTAATCGAAGCAGTTTTAGAAAAGTGCAAACAATCCAATCGAACTATCTAAGCAAAGCAAACAGTTAAACCATATTTTTTCCAGCTTTATCTTTTCCTTTATTTTCTTTTATACTAGAACTTTTGCCAAGTCTATTATCTTTACCTTGCTTAAGAATACTAGTAATTACTTTCATTCACTAGACTTTTAGTCTGACCCACTCCTCTATTTCTCCTTTCCCCCCCTAGGTCAGCAGACGTAGGGATAGTAGATTTCAGATTTTCTTGGAGATTCAGCTGCGGAGTTTTTCTTCATGTATTCTTCGTCTTCTTTTCAGTTTTATTTTCATGTACTGGCACTTGTTGAGAGGGATGGTTTTATGTATGTACTCTGATATTGTGACTAAGATGATGTTTTCCATAAGACATATGTATTTGGTATTTTGAGACTTATTTTGATTATGACTTATTTTATGAATTTTGATTTTTAATAAGTTATTGTTTTTAAATGTTTCCGCTATTTTATTTATTTTGTCTTGTGAATCTTATTCTCTGTAAGTTTTTAGCTATGCCTAAATGCACCATATTCTTTAGTGTGCCCTTTTTGTGTATATTAAGGGGTGTTGGGTGTTTCAATACACACACACACACACATATATATATATATGCACTTTGAAGTGTCCTGTGGCGACCTATTCGCTACGAAAACACTTCGACTTCTTCTTTTTCTCCACTATAACAAAATAGTTATTTATGTCATCCGCTATCAAGCGGGATTTCAAATCCCAAACAAACAATCAAATAATAATAATAATAAACATATGATTATCAACAAATAACAATCAATAGCTAACATATCATTTGGTAATTAATTCACATATTAATTAACTTCAGAAATAATTTTTACTTTGTAAATGGTGATTTATTCTACTCGATAGATGTCTAAAATAATCTATTTAATTTAATTATCGTAAAATAGTGTTTTATTCTGCTAAAATGCTATCCCAACGAAGTATAAACAATTTACGTTAAAGGTATTAAATTAAATCAATATAATTTTATCATTAGTTTATACTTCATTAAAACTATCATCTATCATCCAAACATTCAATAATAAACTATAACAACATAGATATCATATAGGTTATTTAGAGGTGAGTAAACTCTTCAAAATTCCATTTGATGCTATCGCGTTCCAGTTCGATTTAAAATCAAACGACATTCGATTTTAGCTCAAAAATCAGCTAGCTCCAAATTCAACGAATCCAATTCCAATACAATGATAATGTCGATATGAGTCCAATGCAACTGACCACGTTCAAATCCGACCTTGTATGGAAGAGTTATTGAATTTAAAAGATTTTGATTTAGAAATTATTAATAAATTCACTAATTATATTAACAACTTAATTACTCTCACACCACTAATATATCTTCTTCCCCACACTTAATTCCATCACATGTACAAGTGCACACGGTCTCCAACTTGTGCATGCATGCTCTCGTTCGACCGACACTCAACGAAATCAATTCCCGTTGATTCCTATGCGCTCCACCTTTCGTCCTCTCTTCGTTGTGCATATTGCCTTTGAGCTTGGTCAAGCCAAAAGAAGTGCAACCTGGTGAAGCCTTAAACGACAAGCAAAAAGTTGCAATGTCCAATCAACCGCACGCCTCCAAATCACGTCCACTGATGCTCCTCCTCTCTAGAAATGAAACCGTACTTCCAAAATCACTCATCTGCCTATATCTCAATAAATGACAAACCTTAGCACGATAGTGAATAGTCGACACTAAGACAAACTTGATTGCACTCAACAATTTGGGTATGGATTTGAAGATCTCCACAATACGATCTCAAAGAAACTTGTTTTGTGATTTTTAGTGGAGTAATTCCTTTAATTTTGATTTTGTAAGCTTGAGGCCATTATTTTGTTTATTGAAAGAGAGAAAAGGAGAAAGGTGAAAAAATAATAATGAGGCTAAGAAGGGAAGTTGAAAAATATTGTACTTAATTTATAAACAAAACAATTGCATTACTTTAAACACAAGTTAAACAAAATTTTCAAGCAAACGCAAATTCTCAAGCCACCCATCATATCATATTAAAAATTTTGAATTTTTTATTTGATTTAAGATGATTTGAAAAGAAGGTTTTTGCTGTATTCTACTACATAATATTCCATTCGCGTATGAACTGCGAATTATAGAAATAAAAATACGGTTTGCCCTAAACTGCAACACAATCACAAATTCGATAATAAAATGTGCAGATTATTTTATTCTATGAAATTTCAAAAATACCATCGCTTGCCGTAAATACGACAAACAAAAATTTAATTATTTTACAAATTAAAAATTATGGAAAAATCCTATAAATTAAATTAAAAATGCATCATTAAAAACCAAGTCATTTTATTAACAATTGATTTTTCTTGTTATTTATTCAAACTATTCATTATTGTAAATAAGTTTACAAAATGAGTTCACCATTATTATTTATTAATTAGAAGGAGTTAAATAAGGCTATTGAATCCATTTAATTAATATTTAACTCACAATTCAAGTAGTTAAATAATCCCTATATTTGAATAAAAGTTATTTAAATTTTCAAACACCAATTATTTAAATATTCAAAATTAATTAAATATTCAAAATCAAAATGATGAAATTCTAGGATGTTACATATATACACACACCCCTTAGGATGAAGCCTATAGAAACACCTTGAATGATAGAACAATTCCAAGATCTAATTGGTCACTCTATAGATCTGCAGCAACCAAGAGACAACTATCCAATTTTTATTCAATATTGTTTGACTAAATTTTGGAGTTTTGAAGTCTTTTCGCCATTAAAAGTTTTGGCCCAGAAATTTCTCCGAAGAGGAAGAAAAAAACAGTGGATAGAAATTTGATTAAAGGAGGAAATAAATGTGTAATCAATATATGGTCTATTTTTCTCCTTTAATTAAGATTACTCCTTCATTTCAATTTTAAAAAACTCCTCTCATTCTCTACATCATAGCCGCCTATCATATAGGGATGTGGATCCAAAAAGATTTCCAAAATCCAATTAGTATTATCTCCATTTAAAACTAATTTAAATTTCCTATGGATATCATATAACTATGTGTGGGTCTATAACCTTTTATATACGCACATTCTTGAATACTAATGGAAATTAAACAAATCAAATAAGAAATATTTTTCATCAATTAATATTTCATAAATATTAATTATTTTAATTTATTTAAAGTCCTTTTCAGTATTTATCTTGTTTATATCGAATTTATACATTCCATCGATATCGTATATTGATATGTGCGTTTTATAACTTTTATATACACACTTTACTAAATCCTAATGGCATCCAATAAATTTAATAAAAATTCATAATAAAAATTTAAATATTAATTAATTTTCAACAACTAAAAAATAACTAAATTGTGTGGTTGATTCGGAATATCCATCATTTCAGTTGTGTGACTCAACAGTCAACGATTAATATTGAACAATTCAAATATTAACGTTCACATGACATCATAACCAGTGGTGCTATTTTGGCTAAATTTATCACTTTCTCATCCTTTGGCAAAAACTAATTTTACTTATTATAAGCATTACCCATTAGCGATAATTATTTACATTTCTTTATCCAAACAATATCACTTTGGACTTATGGAATTTGGTAGCGGTCAAAATTTAAACCTAGTACATATTCAACTATATAATCCAAATACGAAGTCCTTGGTTCAATAATAATAGTTATTATTAACTAAACTACTCTGGCTAGAGATTTTTACTTCGAGTTGACTTTATTTGACTACGATACTAACCCTATATAACCAAGGAGACAAATCCTCTCTTGAATAGTGTTCCACTTCCAATACTTCCACTCGACCCAACTTTAGTCATTCGATGGACTTTATGTCATGACTTGACTATAATCAAAGTGGAGCTTTCATATTGAACATCGATGGTATTCTCGAGTTAAGAAATTGTGTAAGTCAGTCACATTGATATTTTTTGCTTGACCCTATTTATATAAACCAACAGAAAACTATCGATTGGGTCATTCCATAGTTATCTAATAACTATCAGTACATAACCCTAGGTCGCCCAACAGTCATGAGTAATACACTGCCCAACAGTTGGAAAGCAATATGTACTCTAATCTTAATAGATGCATCAATATCCAATCTCGATGTATCTTGAGTAGGAATAATTAAAAATGATGTGTTTATTATATTATGATGCAATACTCAGGATTATAACTATTTGTAATTACTATCACAAACACACCATTTATGGATTTTCTATTTAATATATTTTAATCATACATTTAATTTAACATGTTATAACAAATATATAACAGAAAGAAAACACCCTTTACTATGAACGTGTATTGATTACAGAGTTAAAATTCACAATAAATTATAGAATTGCCCCTAAGGCATACCGCAAACTCTTTCAAACTCCCACTTGCACTTGAGGCCAACTATGGAAACACAATCCCATCCCTTCAACCAGCCTCTTGAGAGATGACCAACAAGGCCCTTAGTGAATGGATCTGCTATGTTGTCCTTGGTAACTATCCTTTATGTCATGACCTTTTTCTTCTCAATGAAATCTACAATAATGTGGAACTTCCAAAGAATATGCCATGACTTCTTATATACTTTAGGCTCCTTTCCTCTTCTTATTGCTGCATTGTTATCACAAAACAATGGCATTAGATTCTCGGTATCGGAAATCACCCCAAGCTCACCTAAGAACCGCGCATATAAAAGAGTTAAACCAGACTCATAGGTTCAAACATGTCAGTGATTGAACAAGTGCCACAAATTGAATAATAAAAAGTACATATCACTAACAATTTCATTTCACCGCCTTGAACAAGTGCCACAAATTGAACAAGACATAAATTGAATATGTGGCACAAAATTGAACAAGACACTAACACTAACCAAAAACTCGAACCACCAACATTCACACATATAGGCATACATATGTATATATGTATATACATGGAAATTCAAAGCAAAAACAGGTTTCAACAATTCAACAACATGGACCAGCAAAGATAAAAAAGTGCCAGTATGCACTGCCTTGAACAGGACAGTGGCAGTGCACCAACAAACCAAAGCAAAGCCCCATCAAAGCACCATCAAACAAAGCTTCAAAGTCACAAAACAAAATCGACAGCATATAAAAGAGTTAAACCAGACTCATAGGTTCAAATATGTTAGTAATTGAACAAGTACCACAAATTAAATAATAATAAGTCCATATCACTAACAATTTCATATCACTGCTTTGAGCAAGTGCCAAAAATTGAACAAGGCACAAATTGAACAAGTGCCACAAATTGAACAAGGCACTAATAGTAACCACAAATTCGAACCACCAACATTCACACATATATACATACATATGTATGTATGTATGTATATACATGGATGATATTGGAATCAAAGTGCATAACTTTACCCCAATCGATAATTAAACTTATGGCAAAGTACTAATCCAAGTAAAAACAAAGTGCAGAAAACAATGCAACATGTAAAAAAGTATCAGTTTCAAGCTCAACCATAGAACAAAGCTAAACCATAGAACACGTACATACATGTGTGCATGTATATACATAGATGAACCAAGATAGCATAACTAATATACACATATACACATATGTATATACATGTATATCTGTACATAGTGAGCAACAGCCAGTTTAGACCATCGAATTAGTAAACAGAACATGAAGTAAAGGCACAAGCACATGAAAATGCACATGAAAATGTATATAAGAAACCAAAGCACATGAAAATAATCAAACAGAACAACATGAAGTAAAGGCACAAGCACATGAAAGTGCACAAACAATTAAAGGCATAAGCACATGAAAGTGCACAAGCACATAAGAAAGTATAAGTATAGTGAGCAGCACACACATACACACACACAGATATATATATATATATATATATATACGCACACACATGTATACATGTATATATGCAACACATGTTCAGTGTTGAAGTGCACTGCCTTGAACAAGGCAATTCCACTCAACACTGGCTTGGACAACAAGGTCCAACATAGCAATCCACTAACTCAGACATGAAGTAAAGGCCACATGGTCAGGCAACATAGTGAAAAACAAGGTCCAATATTGCAATCAAATTAGCATACGAAAACCAAAGCAGAATTCAAGAATTAGAAAATCATCAAGAGCGTTCAAACATAAATCGACAGCCGAGAAAAATAATTTGAAAAATTCAAATCATATATTCGCATATTTAGGAAAACAATTCCTATATAAGAAACTCAAATCATCATCGGCCAGAGATTAGAAGTCGATAAAAAAATAAATCAAAAAAGGCATAAATCATACCAATATTATTCGAAGAACACTCGACACGGAGGAACCGCAACCATCAATAGTCAGTAAATCAAAGTACGCAATCTATAAGGAAGGAAGGGAGCAAGGTGATCTGAAGCTTAACTTTCAAGTAGTGGCTTTCATGAAACCTCAATTTCAGAACGAAGATGAAAGAAGTGGCTTTGATTAGGAAACCCTAAGTTTATCAAAGAACATCGATGGGATGGGAGAATGTTAGGGTCGGCAGCAGGCGATGGCTAGGAGGAGGGATATGTGAAGGGATTGAGGAAAATAATTGAAGTAACGAACGCTATTTTTTTCCATAGAAACAAAAGAAAGAGAGGGAAATAATTGAAAGAACGTGGCTATGAAATAATCTAAGCAACATTGAGAGTGAAACTAAAATTTGGATAAGGAGCCAAAATGAAATTTTTGACAATTTCAATCAAACAACAAATAAAATGTTGTCTGACTGGCATGAATGAAATCTCAATAGAACAAATATATCATGGGCTATAACACACAACATATGGTTTTTCCATGTGTTCTGTGAAACAACGGTAAATATTGGGATAACAGCAAATCTAACTTATGTTATGTGATCGCTGTTGTCTGATTCACTTTGTGGCACATTGTTTATTGTTCTAACTCCCTACCCATTACAACACCGGTTAAGGATAGTGTGATGACGGCGACGATGCTTTAGGTTGGAGTGGCTTAAGCTTGTGGCGGTTATTGTTATCTTTTATGATGTTTTATGTTGTACCAATGTATTTAGGTTAAATGATGTAACAGATTTTAGTTGATGATTTGATGGTATTTTGTATTATGACACTTCAAATGGTTTTAAAGTAAATGGGTATAATTTTTTATTATATTTTATTCCTTCCTTTGTGAGTTCTAAAAGAATAGATAGATAGCTCTGTTTTGTTATTTTTACCAACCAACATCAAGCTCTAGAATTGGTCTAAGTTTCGATGGACCTTTTATGGATCGGAATTTAGGCTTGTTTCAGAGAAGATTTTTACAGGTCCAATAGGTTCATGGTCATCCCATAAAATCTATGGCTCGAGTAATGTTATTGGAGAATCCTAATAGGTTCATAGTGATGCCATGAAAACTATAGTTTGAGAAATTTTATGGGAAAATTTCAATCGTTTCATAGTGATCCCATAGAAACTATGATTGTAAAGTGTTATTAGAAGAAGCCAATAGGTACCTAGTGATCCAATGAAGACTATGAATCAGGATAGGCAGTCCCTAAGAATTTTGATAGGTTATTAGTCAGCCCATGAAAACTAATAGGTTCATAGTGACCCAAGGGAAATTATGAGTTGAGACAGACAGTCGGTTTTGTGAGAATGGGTGAACTTAGGGTAAATATAACTCTAAATTTACATGTGAGTCATACTTACCCACATTGCATATATGCATAAGATTATGTTATGTTGTTCTAATCATTGTGATTGCAGGTGCATGAATATTGTTGACATATTTTGGATAGTGTAATAACGAGGGGAAAACTCGTTTCGTTCAACGGCGTGGTTTCACTAGATATATATTTAGTTCGAGATGGAATGTTATTATTCACACCAGACTTTTTGTCTAATCCAAATTTTTTGTTTTTCCCCTTTAACTCTTAGGTACTCATTTGAGTAGGTCAGGAGTAGGGATTTTCAGGTTAGACAAATAAGCTTTCGGAGACATGCAGGGGGTAAACTAACTATTACTAGGAGCTTTTATTTTTCGATGTATGGTTTCTTATTTAATTGATGTAATAATAGAATTTATAATTGTCAAGTATTAGACTCTGATTAACCTAGAGGGCATCTTCATATACTACTCTTGGAGTATTTTGTATTTATTATATTTTTTCTGAATATGGGCAACGAAGGGATTATGTAATGAATGTGAAAATCTTATTTCTGAAATGTAATGAAAGTTTGATTAATGAAATAAGTTTGAAAGATTTTCATATACATGTGCATCAAATATTATACATGATTAACATAGCTGCATTTTGTCACCAGAAATTAATAATAAGGATGACTGTAGCATCCGTAGCTCTTAGTTTCGGGCCTTAAAATGGGGGATGTTTCACGTCTAAAAGGGCCTGAGAAAAGCATCTGCAAGCCTTCAGTACCGTCTATATGGCCTTAATGGAGCACCTTCTAGAGGGAGAATGGAGTAACCCTTTGGTCCCATCTAGGAGACCTAACCAAAGCAGCGGACTAGCCTTTAATACGGTCTCCATGGCCTTATTGAAGCGCCTCCTAGAGGGAGGTTGGGTAAGTCTTTGGTTCTGCTTAAGATAGCTACCCAAACCACCGGAATAGCCTTTAGTATTGTCTCTAAGGCCTTACTAAAGCGCCTCCTAGAAGTAGGTCGGGTAAATCTTTGGTTCTGCTTGAGGAAAGCTAACCAAACGCACCGGACAAAAGGCCTATATCAACACCTAAGACGGTGATAAGGAGTTAGATCTAAGTTGAGATCATCACCTAAGATGGTGCTAAAAAAATGAATCAAGTCAATCCAATTCTGTCCAAAAGAATGGATCAAAATTTATCTTCTAGAGGAATTATCAATCAAAATGAGACGTTTGTACTCCAAAGCAAAATCAATCTTCTAGAGGAAGATAAATCAAAATGAGCCATTTAAGCTCCAAAGCCAAATCAATCATCTAGAAGAAGATCAATCAAAATGAACCCTTTATGCTCCAAATCAAAATCAATCTTCTAGAGGAAGATAAACCAAATATGAGCTATTGTGCTTCAAAGTGAAGATAGAGCGATTTTCAATTGCCAGTTGGATTTTCTGGTCTTCTATGCATATTATTGCCAGATGGATTTTTTGGACACCTATTTCTATTATTTCCAGAGGGTTTTTGGTCTTCTATTATTACCAAATAATTTTCTAGTCTTTTATTATTGCCCAATGGTTTCTTGGTCTTCTATTTTCTCCAAACGGTTTTCTGAACTACTATTATCTCCAGATGGTTTTCTAGTCGTCTATTATTACCAGATGGTTTCCTAGTCTTCTATTATCTCCAGATGGTTTTCTGGTCTTTTATTATTATCAAATTGTTTTCTGGTCTTCTATTATTTTCAGATCATTTTTTGGTCTTCTATTATTACCAGATGGTTTTCTGATCTTCTATTATCTCCACATGGTTTTCTGCTCTACTATTATTACTAGACGGTTTCCTAGTCTTCTATTATTACCAGATGGATTTTCCGATCTTCTATCCAGATGAATTTTATGGTCTTTTATTATTGCCAGATGGATTTTCTTGTCTTCTATTTACACTATCATTAGATGGATTTTCTGGTCTTCTACTCATGTTATTATCAGATGATTTCTGCTCCCATATTGTTTCCAGACAACTTGCTGGTCCCCTATTCAGATGGCATTGCAATTACTCCAACATGGGCCTGCATTAAGTCGACTATCAATTCAGATTGGAATTTAGATTTATTACTAAAATTATGGGAATTTCCATTGCTAAATAAGGTGTCACATATCTATTAATGAAAAGGCTCAAAATACATAAAAGAAGACTGTGCTAATAACAACAACTACATAGCACCAGATTGCAACTGGTAGATTAATTCCTAATCTCAAACAAAGGCAGAAAGAATAGAATATCAACCATTCAGGTATGAGTTTATTTACAATTTTCATGTTAGATATAAAAATCATAAGTAAACAAATTGAACTACAAAAGGGTCAATTAAAATATCTACAAGCAGTTCTATACGAAAAGGCAAGGCTCTATTCCATCACCTTCAGAACTTCAGTAACTAATGAATAGTCAGTAATGTAGCGAATAGCCACGTCCAAAAACTCTTTGAGTTTCTTCTCTTTTCTTCGAATAGTGTTTGCATCATCAACTAGATAAATTTGAGTCTTTAGTGCATGCTTGAGAGTCTTATTGGCTCCTTTTAAGATTTGAACCATACTCTTTAATTCCTTAATCTCTTGCTTGAGCATATGCTTTTCATGCTCAAGCTTTTCAACCTGACTTTCATAATCATTGAGACGTTGAGAAACTTTTTCATTCTATTTCTTATTGAAAAAATGCATGCAGTCAAATTTGACTTATCTACCACATTTGGAGATCACTTCATTACATAGACTCGGAGGTTGGTTTAACAAGGTAGGAAATTCCTTATTAGCCAAAGATTGGGATCTTGTCATTCTCCTAGGAGTAGGAGTAGGAAGGTTGGAATTGCCTCCACTTGTAATAAGTTCCAAAGAGTAGCAGGATACTTGACTCTTCAAGGAAATCCACTTCAAGGTCATTTATCCGTTGATGTAATTTAGCCATTTCTATGTCGATCTCGACTGAAAGTCAAGACGCTAGGACCATGTCTATCTTCTTTTTCAACTCTTGAATTCTTTGTCTTTTTCGTTAATTTAAACCTTTGAACTAGAGTTCATTTCTTTGAAGCGTTCGAATATTCATCTTAATTGATAATATTTCCTATGTCACTCTTACACTTTGGATCATTCGAAAACCGTAAAGCCGAAGAGTCTTGAGAAGAGCACTTGTTTTCAATATCAGCGATTAGTCTATCTTTAATATCGTTCATCCGAGAAATAACATCTAAAGGACTAGATGCGACCATTAGCTAGTTTTCCTATTCAGAATGAATAAAAAAGGAAATTAATACATGGAAAGTAAGCTTTTTCATTAGTACTAGAAAAAATTTACAAAAAATAAAGAAATTCAAATTACATCATAACTCAATTTTAAACATTCAATTAACTCCTAAAATTTTGAAACAATGGTTTTGGCCTTTTCAAGTGATCCAGCAGATAAAGTAAGGATAGAATCAAAAGAAGCTTCAATCCCCTCTGGGGTATTAATCGACGGAAATTGATGATAGTCCCATTTTCTAGCCAGAGAGCTAGTATGACTACATAGCAATTTGGCGTGAGAAGTTCGAATTTCACTAAGTAGTTTATCCTTCTCATCATCCAAGAAGTCAAAACGAAAGTGAGGAAATTGCATGTAAACTTCTTGTAGATCTCTAAGAAAGGAATGCTTTTCTAACTGAGATGTTTTAAAGATTAAAATCTTCTCTTTAAAATCTCTCTTTAACTTAACAGACTTACTCAAAAGTTCTATGGGAATAGGGCTATTGGAAGGTTCCTTAATCTGTACAATATGTGAAAATTAGACTAAAAACAGAGAAACTAAAGTGATAAAGTTTTGAATTACATATTTCAATCATATAATTATTTAGTTTTGTACAATATTGATCTCTTACAAAATTCAGAAACAAATTTCTCCTTGCTATACATAATCTTTTCGGGAGGAAGAGTATTAGGAAAGAAGGGAAAACTAGCAACCCTAGGCAGGTTCCAACAAGTCCCAGGATGAGGATCGCTTCCATAATCATCTAAATATCTCTTATGAAGGCGCCTAATTAAACCTGCACTATTCTCTCCTAAGTAGGAGAAGTCGATAAATTTGCCTCTGAAGTAGACTTTATAGAGAAACTTTACCAAAGCATTTCTATCATCAATTAACATCCAAAAGAGGATCATTAATTCAATATTGTCTCTTGTAATCCTTTCCTGGTATAGACGAGCTCTTTTCAAGCGAGGGGCAGCCTGTTTTTCCTTAAGGAACTTCAACCGCGCAGCGTCATTGGAAAGACGTTTGTATTTGTCAAATAAGTCATTATACTCTTTAAGTTGCTTTTCAAGTTCTCTGTTCAGTTGGTGCTCCTTATTCACGCTTTTTTCATAAAGAATCTCGTAGTAGTGTTTGTTCTATTTCCTTAACTAAAATACTAAGCTTATCAATTAAGGGCTAAGCAAGTAATCTTAAGCATTTAAATAAAGGACTCCATACCCGGGAGGCCAGAACTTGAGAAATGGGAGTTTGAGTTTCTCCTTCGGCTGATGGTTAGGGGAAGCGCTATATTTTGGAGTAGAATCCTTCTTTGAAGCATCCTTAGGATCGGGGAATTTGGTAAAGCCCACATCATGACCAAATGAGTCTAAGTTAGGATCACCTGTTCCATCTCCTTCAACTTTTGGTCTTTCAAGACCCTTTCCATTGCCATCGCCACTGTTATCATTGCCATTATGATCATTATTGTCGTCGTCATCATTGTCGTCATTATCTCTCTCTCCATCAAATTCTATCTCCTCATCAATTGGAGGATTGTCAAAGGTTAGCAACTTTTTAGCGTCGACCTTATCCTTAGTAGAAAATTATTTTTGAACAGACTGCTTATCTTTCTGTAGCTTAAGACTAAACTTTCTTTTGAACTTTTCATTCCAATCTGGAAGGGATGGAAAGTCTAAGTCAGGGCACCTACAGATGTTATCAGCCATAAACAAAGCATCTTTGTAGTACTTCTCATCATCATAGGGAGAGCATTGTTTAGGAAAGAGGCGACTTTCTCCTTGGCGTTGTTGATAATATTTTTCGAGTAGGCCAAGATGTCAGTTTTCCTTTATAACTTGTCCTTTAATGGTTTTTTTTCTTATCATCCAGCTTAGCCTTTTCTTTATTTGCCTTTCTAAAATTTGCTTTGAGTTTGTTGACCTTCTGAAGGTCGACTTTCAAAATTTTTACCTTTTCTTCCAATGATTGTCTAGCCACATGTTCCTCATCGAAAGAGGAAGCAAGATTATCTCTTTCAAAAATAGCTTCATCCCTTGCTGTAACGACATCAATTATACTATTGTTAAGGAAGAGATTTTTTTTTAAACTCGGCCATTTCATTAGAAGGTCCTCGAGAAGCCTTATGAAGAAGGAACATATGCTTGGCTGCCCAAAATGTGTGGCAAAGATGATTCAATACAGAGTTAAAAGATTAGAATAATTAAACAGGAAAAAAAGAATTCATACCAACAGAATTTGCTTAAGGATGACACTAAGATGGTATCTTGAATAAACTGAAGACTGTAGTGGCATGGGTGATGTCAATGAAGGAGATTGAGTGATTCAGGTGGAGAAGATCCTCAAAACTTATAATTGGAGACTGAGCCTAAACTTTTGAAGGAAGAGGATCATCCAGAGAGGGAAACAGACTAAGGTCAGCACACAGGCGACTGATATCTATTGGAGAAGTAGGAAAAGTGATATTTAGGAGAGACTCGGGGGTTTGGGCCTCCTTTGTTTGCTTCTAGGCCTTATCTAAATTTGCCGCATCAAGGTCGAGTCGATGGTCACATGTTCCTCCTCGTCCACGACAACAGGAGTAAAGTCGCCCATATGCTTGGGCTTTTTACTTGTAGGAAGAGATGGAATTTTAGCAGGGGTATCATTGCCCACTTCCATTTCTAGTGCTTCAATTGCTCTAGCGATGTAATCCTTAATGGAAATAGGTTTGCTCAACGGAGATGAGGCATGAACTTCATCCTTATTTTTCCTCTTTTTGGGAACATCATCTTTAACATCTTTTCTTTAGAAGCAACAATAAGAGCGGAAGGTCCTAAAACAAAGAAAAGACTTTATAAGTTAATAATCTTGAAAATTCCATACTAGTCACTGTCTAGTAAAAGCGCTGCTAAGCCCCACAAAATCCTCACTTTAGCACATAGCGCTCTCCAGCCGCTATGCTATTTCAATTTAGCACTATTGAACAGTAGATCCGCTTTGTGCTCCGCTATTTCTGCTACACCCACTAAATTAAGACTTGTTAGTGCCCACTTTTGCGACATTAAAATTCAAAGTTGATTTGAGTGGTTTTCTTTTAAATTAAATCAACAAAGTTAGGTTAAAGATCTAATTTTAAGGCATAAGTGCTCAATATAAGTCAAACATCTATTATAGTCACCAAATCTAGTCATCATAAATCATGATATTCTTCAGTTTTATTATATAAGATTAAAAAATATTTCTTTTTCCTGTGCAAATGTTGTGAGAATGAGAATAAATTAACTTTAAATATTCGGTTTTATATATAATAATCTTTTCGCACCTCCGATATCTCCCGCTATATCCCCGTTATAACTTTTTGCACCTTCATTACTATAGAACTGCCGAGTGCTTTAACTACACATACTAATCATAATAAAAACTTACCGATGAACTCATCCGGTTATTGATAACCAACGAACGCTTCCCTTGGGCATTCCCTTTCATCATCGATGCTCCCCAAGTATTATATGGTTGTCTTGAATCAACGAGTATTGACGAAGATTCACTTCCATCAGATGTGTGAGTCTGTTATCCATGCTTTGGGATGCCAAAGTCTAGGATTTGATAGTTACGCTATCAGGGGGTTTAACTATTTAGGAATCGAATCAAAAAAAGGCCAATATAAGAGGGTGATAAATATAACATAAGCGAAAAGAAATAAAAACTTACTTATAATGGAGAAGGTTCCCCTAACTCTAGAGTAGCATTTGACATAGAAAAAATTGAGTTTCTTATTCCTTCGTCTTGTGGACGGCGTTGATGATCAAGCTTTTCATAAGAGGACAAATGCAATATAATGGATTACCCTGCTTCTCGCCTATTTTTGCAGGGCTAGCTGTGGTATGAAGAATCTCAACACTAAGAGAGGGAAGCATGGCCTCCTTGGAAAGAATTTCCAAGCAAGTCAAATAAGTTTATGAATTTAGAGATAACTGAATTAGAGCGATGTTAAGGTGCTCTCGTAATCTCAAAAGAAAGTCAGGGAAAGGAAGGTATCCTGAGTGCCATATGTATATTCGAGTGAAGGCGAAAAAACCTTTCTGGAGGGTTGTTAATTCTGCTAGAAGGACCGGTGGGAATAGCTTTTATGCCTATGATACCAAACTGTTTGAGAATGAAGTCCACTTCTTCTTGGGTAATTATATACGACTGGTTAAGAATATGATCACCATTCTTAGCAGATAAAGAAGCTTTAGGGCCCTTTCTCTTCTGGGCTGTCTTCTTATCTTCCATTTGTCTGCCAGGTGATATTATTCAAATCAGAAGAGTAGTAGATATTTTATGAAACTTGAAATGTTCATGATATAAAATAGGCTATTAACGCAAAAATAATAGGTAGCACATTAATTATGAACTACCTAAGTTATGAAGTAAAAATGTTAAAATATAAAGTCCATTATAATATTTACAACAAGTCAATGACCATTGCACAGTCAATGTCGAACTCATAACTTTTAAGTCGACTAAGTGTACATAAATAAATGTTAAACTTATGGTATGAAAGTAAGCCTATATGTGTTTATAAGAAACTTAAAGTAATAATTATCATAAGAATATCCAAAGTTTATGTCACATCAATAAGTCTATGTCGAATGGGCGAATTAATGTTGAACGTTATATTAATGACACTATAAAATTACATGTAATGCCATAACTATGGTCAATGTTGAAATGATAACCAATATCAATGAGTAAGGTTGACATAGTTCAATAATGTTTTTATAAGTGACCCATAAATTTACTGCAACAACTATGACATAAAATAACAATGTCAAAAAATATTGAACTAAAATGTTTAAGATGGTTACCGTAAGAAAGAAATAATATATGGTTATTGGTGTCATACAATAACCCCATAAATCAATGTCAAATTTAAATGAAGATGCTTCTACTTAATGTCGGCATAATAAAATACTTCATTATAATCTAAACCGATTGTCGCATCTTAGCGGCATAAGTACCTTGCACTATTAGTTCTCTAAGCTATAGGATTAGTTATTGGAATAATAAGCGAAGGAAATACCTAATTGATACCGAACATCATAGTGATGTCGTAAAACATTAAGTTCAATATAAAACAAAGCAATATCGGGTTTCGGGTTTAATAGGCTATCTGCTTTATCGTTAAATCAGAAACTCCCAAGTATCCGAATCAATGTCGTTGGTCTTTAATCAACCCACCAAATTCTTTAACATTATGAAATTCAAGGTTAATTCTATAAATGTAACCAATCATTGATTTAACCGATAGTATGAAGATTAACAACGAAATTAAGTATCAAAACATAGAATCTAAAACCCTGATGTCGATTTAAAATCGAAAAACATAAATAAAACCCTAACGATGATTCATATATAATGCTCTCTAATTCAAAATAATTGATGAAATTAGAATCGAAAGTCAAACCTTAATAATAGCTCGGATGTTCAAAATATGAGATTTTGAATGATTTTGAGAATTTGGAAGTTTCTTTTGCTTGAGATGGAAACACAGGTAAAGGAGGAAGAAGGAAAAGACTTGACTATTTATAGTGGAAGAGAAGACATGCAGCTACCGTTGGACCAATTTTAAATGAACGGTTGGATTTGCAAAGAATACCAATAGGCGATAAAGAGCTAATGCTGAAGATATTGACATGAAAAGTCAATGCTTTCTTCATACTAGAGGGCAGATGTTACTTCCATTATCGATTACGGAGGTATGAGGGCATATCGACAACAAGAGTGCTAAGATAAAAGTTTTGCAACCAAAATAAGTTATCAATGCAATATGGAAAATTGAATAATACCAGCACATACGACATCAATGTCGCACACCATTAATGCCACCATTATTCAATAAAGGCCATTAAATGATGTCACATTCATTAGCCAATGTCGAAGGTCCACAATGATGCCTCATATCATCTATACCACATCCTGCACATCACCAGTGGATGACATCGTATAAAGCCAATATTTCACCAAGGCAGGAATTGATGTCGTGCACCATTGATATTATATACCGTAAGCAATCAATGTCATAGCGGCATGATGCATCATCCATGTCGCACCTCATTAATGCTGCATTCTAATCAATGTCACACTTCATCCATGAAGGTAGAATGAATGCTGCACTTAATTAATATCACCTCTAGTTGATACTACATCTCTTCAATGTCGTTTCCTTTTGATGTCGCTCCTTGTTGATGCTGCTCATCACCAATTCCGTCTCTTATCAATGCTGCCTATCATCAACGCTTTCGGTAATCAATGCCGCTTGTTATCAATGCTAGCTGGTATCAATGCCACCTATTATCATTGTCGCTTATTATCAATATCGCGCCTTGATGATGCCATAGTCCATCAATGCACTAAAGAATGCTGCAAGTCATCAAATCAAAGCAATATCCTTAGCGCCATCGAGATGAACCTCAATGCCTCAGAACAGGCATCCCGCATAACATCCTTGCCGTGTCTTACTGCCCCTATAAATACCAACCTAGAGGCATGAAGGAAGGGGCGAATCATTCTTTTCTCAACTTCTTACATTTTAAACTTTGTAACCCTAAATTAATTTGGGGATTTTTGCCGATTGTAACAATCAAACTTTGTACACATAAGATTATATGCATTCAACTATTTCATAGAATATGAATAAAGATTTCATAACTTATGGCTTGTTTTGAGCTCCAAAGCACTTATGATTTTTAACCATAAATTGCTTCGAAATTCATAGAAACTCATATTCTCGATTTCTATTGATACAAGATTGTTCTAGATTGGTGACATGGCTTCAACAAGAATTTAAGCATAGTTTCAATATGGAAAATTTGTGATATCACCATGGACTTAAGCATACAAAGCCTATTACCTAAGCTCTTTCTCAACCAAATGTCACTTTTGCCAACACCCATTGTGGTCTATATGGGTCTACCAAGTCCCCACTTAGCCAAGTCCACTTTCATTATAGTTTTTGGGGTAGACAAAGAAATTCATTAACAAGAGGAACAATATTCTTCTACATCAGACGGTGATAGATCCTACCTGCTCCTTCTACGGCCTTGAGATAGCTGGATCATCAAATCCAATTTTTTTTCATCTACTTCATCACAACATTCTGGCTCTCAAGTAGCTTATCGTTCATCTCATTCATTATCCTATCCAGATCAACCCTGGAGATTATTTTCGATGCACCCTAAATTTTAATAGTTCCAAGCTAATTATTTTCCTCTTCATGTTGAGAACCAGCATTCTCCGTATAATTCGTGGGCTTGGAGGTAGTAGACTTTTCCTTAATGTTCCTTGGTGCCATTGTTTTGGTAGATCATATAACAGACTTTTGAAAAATCTAAATAATCATGGACCTTTTAAACAAAGCTTGTAATTATACTTCATGGATTATAACAAGTAAAAGTTTGAAGATAGATCCAACAGCAAGAAATTCAAGTTTTCTCAATGAAAATGTTAAAATATTTGTGTGAAAAGTTGAACAAACACCCGAATAGATTAAAGTAGTGAATAAAATAAAGAAATTATATGGAAATTGAGATAAAACAACATAACAATTTATAGTGGTTCGGTGAAACTCTGGCCTACGTCCGCTTGAACTATTAATGATTTTTTGAGATATTATAGATCGCGATTTCACAATCAAGTGCTTACAACTCAGTAGGTATCCAGTAGAGCGGTAGAGTAAAATACAAATATTCAAAAAATAGGAAAAAATGATCTCGAAATAATGCCCATCTCCTACTATTTATAGACGTAGATCAGCAAAATAGGCTCTGGAATTACCTACCCACATTCTCTACGTTCAAAAGAAGGTTCAGAAAGAAGATCATGGCCACGTTCACAAGTTGTGGGTTAGTTTATTGCCGAGTTAGGCTTTACAACTCGATACTGATTTGTAGCTTGTACCAAATTTGGACTTCTGACTTTGATATCTTGTTTGCTTTGATGGAAAGCACATAACCAATCCCTCTTTGCTTCGAGTCTTACCTTGTTGATGGTTTTCTTCTCGACCATTCTTGATTTGTTAATGTTTACTTAGGCTCATGTTTATGGATCGGCACCGGCTTGTCTTGCATAACTTAGCATAGACTTGTCTTGCACAAATCAGCACATAGTTGGCCTTTCATTCCAGCTGTTAGGGAGTTTCTCTAGTTCCACATGGTTCCATCAGAAGATGGTTAACTCCTTTGACATACTAGTGAGATTTTCATCATTCTCCAAGCTTTGATTGAATTCCAACTTCCCCAGTTATAGTTCTGGATTTCTGGCTCACCATCTGATCGCTCGATGACTGACATGTCTGGATATGGTCTTCTTAAGTTACATATATACATATATGTACACACATACAGATATATATATATAGGATTTTTAGCTCACTATATGATCTCTTGATAGCTAACTCGTATAGACATGGTCTTTCCAAGTTATATATATAGAACTCAAGTGAAATAGATTATTGAAATGGGAAAATAGGTTCGATATCAAACTAGATAAAATTTACCTAAATTTCTGGATGTCATAAATTTGTATGGTTTCATACATCTTGACATTTTGGTTGTTATGGTATTTTGTTTTGTTTAGGCAACAGTTTTGCTGTAAGCGAAATTACAGTCACTATGGAAGTTGAAGTCACACTGAATTACAATGAGTTGTGAACTCCATTTGGCACTACATGTATCTTTAGATCTATTGATTTCAACGGAGACCGATATTGAAAAATAAGGCAACGGGTTTTTGTTTTTCCCATACCCCGATGAGATAATGGATATAGTGCTTTCATTAAGTGGGCAAATACTAAAAAAATCAAGATCGAACCACTGGTTATCAACTACATGTTATATCAGATCTGGTTTAGGTTGTAAATGTAAATAAGAATAGAATCTTTGCGATGGTCCTTGCTGTGTTTGAAGGAACTAAAATGAAGTACAAGGTAGATTTTGTTGGAAGATAGCGGCTAGATTCTAAGTTTTGCTGTCATGCAGTAACCATAACTGTTCATTACAGTGAACTTAGGAAGAATGTAGTAATGTGGTCGTCATTATTGTAGACGAAGATGAATCCCAAAATAAATTAATGGGTTATTTTAGGCCAGATCAATTAAAATTAACTAAATGAAGGCTTCAAATTGATGATGGCTCTGAAGAACATTCAACTTGTTTAAAGCTATGTTTTAATTTGTTATTGCCTGTTTATATTTTAATAAAATATATAGTAGGTGTGCATTTGGACTTATTTTGTGTATCTTTTGTTTGTAGAAAATCAATGAAGAACCAAAATTCAAATGTGTGTGTGTGTGAACTTTTAATCATACATTAATAGTAATAGAACCCTCTTCTATAGGGGCTTTTATGACTTTTCCTGTCCCATGAGAGGTTACACACATCAAATTACCATTCATGTACATGTTTAAATTACATTGACTTTTATAAAGTGTGTAATAAATATTTGGAAGTAACAACCTTAATGTGTGTGTAACCTTCTAAGTTGATATATGCATATATTATATGTATTGACATGGTACCACTCCTATTTTTTTAGAGTGGTACTTTATTCAAGCAAAGTACTCATGCAAGACCACACCTATATATATATATATATATTTCAAACATATGCAAATCGTATATCAAAAAAATTAATCGAGCACCAATTTATCTCCAATTTTAAATAGCTATATAAAAAAATAAAATTTATTTTACAATTATGTAATTGGTATATCATATGCAATTTACAAGTATGTAATTGGTATTATAATAAGATTAATATTATAAGTTGCATCAAGATTTGAATAAGACATAAATCGTGTGTAATATTTTTGAATAGGATACAAACTATAGATCAAATTTGAACAGTAACATACGTTTAACTGAATAAAATAGTATTTTTTATTACCGAATCATTTTTTAATATAATGTCGTATATATAATTATTTGTATTGATTGCCTTACACCTTCAGTATCCAATTAGACCTCTAGAGTACATTGCCATGGTACCCAGCCAATGTAGGATGATAGTCAGGGGAATAATTAACAAGAATTCAAATAAAAAAATCTGTAGAACATCTCAAAGTGCATAAACAAAATATAATAATCAAATAGACTAAGATAGGCGAGATAGTAATTTAATCAAATGAACCATAAATAAAAACTTCAGAGTGCAAAAGGTTCATAGACTATATAAAAACAAAAATAATAGTGTTATGCATTCTAAATCTCCAAATACACTCTAACAACTATCTCTAAAATAATACAAGTATTGACATAGGTCCACAGTACTGCATAGAGGAATATAAGCAATAGTAAGCTCAAAAGTATAGATATATGAAAGCGTAGCTTCCTGCTCATATTCCTTACGGCTCCATGTACTATCTGTGCCTGTTATCCCTAATCTACACATTAAAAGTAACCAAGATAATAATAGCAAAGCTAAAACATTGGGTCAGACAATAGTCCGGTGTGACCGATGCATTATCTCAAAATACCATAAAAATCATATACAGTAATAAGGATATAGGGTATGTAGAATCATACCTAACATGTCCCTGCATCGAAAGAGTAAGCATATAACAATTGATATTTGATAATCTACTATCATTATCATCATATGAGTGTACTACATGTCAATGTACACATTCTGGTGTCTAGGTATGCAAGTCGATAATACCTACATTATGTGACACCTTATATTAATACACGATCATAGCAAAGCATGGCAATCCATTAAACGATCCTCACATCACTCAGGTGCATTGGATATATCTCGTATAGCCTAATCATTAACCAGAGACCTAGTTAAATCTCGGTTTCTTGGTGCTCGAATCCACTCTACATCGTAAGGCTAAGAACTAGACTCACAATTATAAAGTCCAGGGTAATCCACGGTCGCATCTAGACGCAGTCGTAATCCAGGTGAGCGTCTCCACATACCCCTTTTGTACGAGCGCTTTAAGAACCTCTGAGCCATCAATGATCCCTTTGCACACATCTCTATACTAGAACCCAATCATTATTCTATATCGTTTATCTCCATAGTAGAACACAGTTGTTATTCTACTTACAAATTCCCACCGTTGAACTTGCCCTTATGGATCACCATCAAAACTCTTATCCTTGAGTCATCATCATCAAAGCACATCTACACACCCCTTGTATGTCGTACATTTATCATACCAGAGTTTCAAAGTCGTTAAGTTGAAGCATCACTTACATGCTTCATTGGTTGCTACACAAACCACAGAGTCCTTTCGAGTCATCCTGGGGCCATCCACTTCAACTCTAAGTGAAAATCCAAAAACCACAATGCTGCTCTAGGTCTAACCCGAAGCAAGACCATGCCGAACTCGAAGCACCACCTACAACACCCCTATTTCTACCAGTCTGGTATTTCCTAAGGCCCACTCCAAGCAAGCCCACTACTGGACTGAAGCGAAGCACCGAGCACCAAATCGTGTTCAGGTATGACCTCTGAACACACTTTCCTATCCAATAATCTAAATCCACCAAGCAGCACTGTAACGACCCGTATTTTTACGGATCGAAAAGTTCGTAAAAATCTGGAATTCCTAGCGTTGTTAAGTCGTTCCAGATTTTGGGCAGTGATACGGCTAAGTCTTAGGTCGTGAACGACCTAAGACATGTAGTAAGTCGTGTGCGACTTAGGGAGCTTTAGCTCCAACTTACCAGTTGCGTCATCATAGGTTGTTAACGACTTAAGTGATAAGTCATGAGCGACTTAAGAAAAGTCTGCGACCTAAAGGGATTGGCGGTTAACGATCTAGGAGATGGGTAGGTTAGCGACCTAAGGAAGTTAGGTCGTTAGATGACTTAAGTGTTAGGTCGTAGGATGGCTTAGGTCGTGTGGGAAGTTATGTCGTAGCCGACTTATAGGAACTGGCGACCTAAGGAGTTTGGTCTAAGTCGTAGAGGACACAGGTCGTGTGTTAAGCTTAGGTCGTGAGATAGGATAGGTCGAGTGGACGACCTAAGTATTGGAGCGACTTGGTAGTTAGGTCGGCAACGACCTAAGGAACTGGTGAGTAGCAACCTAAGAGTTAGGTCGTGGGTTCTGTGTTGCGTTAGGTCGTACCCTAGCTAAATGTTAGGTCGCGTGAGTTGTTAGCTCGTAAGCGACCTAAGAAGGATAGCTAAGTGTTAGGTCGCGTCTTAGTTAAGTCGTAGACAGGTGAGTTCGCTAGGTCGTAAGTCGCAGGTCCACTAAGTTGTAAGCTGTTAGGTCGGCAAAGCAGTTAAGTCGCGCGCTTGTATTAAGTCGCGCGCATGTTAAGTCGTAGGTCGGAGCTGTTGTTAGGTCGTAGGTCGTCTGGAGTGTTAGGTCGGAGAGAGAGTTGAGTCGGCAATGACTTAAGGAGGCGGACGAGTTAAGGGGGTTTTCAGCCTATAAATACTCGTCCATTTCTCACTTTTTGGGATTCGGATTTCGAAGCGACGAAGTGCTGCCATTTTGAGAGCTCGAGTTCTACACTTCTTCACTTCTTTTCTCCACTCTAATCTAGTGATTCCTTCCATCCATATTGAAGATCAAATTGAAGATTCAAGAGCTTAGATTGAAGATCTTCATCCATTGAAGAGAGATTTCATCGTTTGAAGCGGATTCGTGATAGATCGAGTTAGATCCTTCGCTGTCCAGATCTGAAGTGTGTTGATTTGGGGTTGTTTAGGTGATTTGGTGAATGGTGCTTATCTCTCACACGGATCCAAAGGAGTATATCGGACCGTTGGCTTGATTTGGTGTTAAAGTAGTGATTTCCATGCATTTTTGTAAACCTAAGTATAGATCCATGTAGATCCATTATTCATGATGATTTGACATCCATTTTACTAAGTGTTAACCTATGCAAGTTCATTCATCAAGATTGTAAAGATAATTCTCATGTTTTCATGCTTATTAGACTTTTGACTCCTTAATTACGAAATTGCCATTATTGTTATAATTGCCTATTTAGATCATATTTGAATGCTTGATTACTTGGATAAATGTTTGATTTGATTGATTGCTATGAATTAGATGATTGATGATTTTATTTAGACCGAAGATGATTCAAAAGCTAAGGGAAAGTCTCTTGAATTGGAAAAGCTGCTCGTGGCATATGTAGCGGATGATGAAGCTCATATGGATAGATTTGATGATGATGTTGAGATGGAGCTTTGCTATGATGATGATGAGGCGAAGCATGATATGAGATAGCCTTGGTCTAATCCAGACGGGATCATTCCAAGCAAGTTGATAACTCGGTGATATGGTTCGAGTTAGGGGATAATGGTTTGCTCGAGAGGCGCTTGAGCTAGTATAGAAATAGTCGTCGAGGAGGATGACTAGAAGGCCGAGATCTCATCGTTGTTGAAGGTTCTAGCATGCTCAAAGCAAGAGTACGTTGGGCAGATTCGATAGTCCCTGAAGGCTAATGATTGATAGTCAAGTACTCTGGGCAGATTCGATAGTCCTAGCACGGGTCACGATGACGTGCGGGAGTTATGTCTAGAACCGGGGTTTCCATTAGCCCTTGACGGACGGTTGAAAGAATGTGCCGGTCATTCAATTAACGGTGATATCGAAGCAATGATAACAGTGATAGCCAGAGTCATGGATGTTTGGTTGTATCGTCATTCGGTCTCAAGAGCAGTGTTTTCTAGGTGCTTATCTGATCTTGGTTTAGGCCTTGGGGGTTTGTGCTTGGAAAACATCGCCCTTGACTCGAGTGATAATTGCTTTACTTTACATTGTATGCTCTGCTATGTTTGCTTCTACTTAGTGTGTGTCTGGGGGCTATCACTGTAGAAAGAGGTGGAGTGGGAGGATTGTATTCCTATTCCTTTTTCCTTAATGCTCTTTTGGTATGTTGTTAGTTAATTTACTGCTCACTAAGACTGTTGTCTGACTCAAGGCTTTATGTTTTTAACTCTTATTGCCTTGGGCTGTTCGTCCATTTTAGGACGGGCAGACTAGGTAGCAGGTGACAGGTGCTGTTCTTGCTTTCCACGGTGTTGATATCGAAGACGAGCTGGAGGGTTGCATATTATTTTCTTATTATATGTACTGGATGATCCGTTGTTTGTAGATTCTCTGAGTGTTATGTAGTGAGGCTTGTTGTATTGACTATTCAGATGTTTGTATTCAACTATTATGAAGTTTTATTGATGAGATTCTATTTTGTGAAGCTTCACTATGTATATGTTCTATTGTATTTTGTCCATGCACTGTGAGTAATACGATAGATTCTGTTGTTTTAATTTACCTTGGAAATCGTCCATGGTCGCTTGGCACACTTTACAGCGCACTATCTCTAGGTTCGGTGCAGGGGTCATGGACGGTCGTCACATTTGGTATCAGAGCATTGGTTAATCGATTTTACCCAACGCTCTCTGACGTAACTACGTATGAGAGACGTAATTGTATTTTGATGGATGATTACTATATATAATATAGTAGCTTAGTAGAGTTTGAGTCCTTTATGCAGTTGTTTCCCTAGATGTTCTGATCATTCCTTTTTATAGATATTGAGAATGAGTCGAAGAGGGAGACCAGCTGCTAGGGAAGGCCGTGCTACAGAAGGGGCTGCTGATTATGCTGCTATGTTCGAAGCTATGATGACTTCGATCATGAGAAGGATGCCAGCTCCGGGGCCATCGGTGGATGTTGGAGTTCAAGTTCAAACTCCAAGACCGGTGGATTTTGCTAAGTTGTGTAAGGACTACACTGCTCTTGGAGGAAAGGTTTTCTTAGGAACAGAATCAACTATTGAGGTCCAGAGGTGGATAGATGCTTGTAGAAGGATATTTAGTGATTTGGGAATTGAAGACGCAACTAAGAGGAAGTTGGCATCAAGGCAGCTTCAAGGGAGAGCCTCTGATTGGTGGAACTCTATTACCATCAATACTCCGGAGGAAGAGATTACTTGGGAGCAATTCCAAACTAGATTTGAAGCTAAGTTCATTTCTACAGCTCAGAAGTCTGTTCTGTTCAAGAAGTTTGTGGAGCTCAAGCAAGATGGAAGACCAGTTCTTGAGTATGTTTCTGAGTTTGAGGCTTTGTCCAAGTATGCCCGATCGTATATTGAATCTGCTTATCAGAAGAATGAGAAGTTTGTGACAGGCTTGGATAGTTATCTTGGGAGGCAGTTGGTGGATCATTTGGATGATTCATTTGAGAAGCTTGTGGAGAAAGCTCTCAGGCATGAGAGTCTGTTTCCTAAGGAAGAATCTGTTGTTGCTGTGACCAGGGGAGAGTCTAAACCACAGCAGTGTGGAAACAAGAAGAGGAAGCAACAGCAGCAGAAGGGTAGGGATGGCCAGAAGAAGCCGAAGGGCGAAGTGACTTGCTACAATTGTCAGCAGAAGGGCCATTTCTCGAAGGATTGTAAGAATCCGAAGGCACCGATGAAGTGTCACAACTGTGACAAGCCGGGACATTTCAGGAAGAATTGTCCAGAACCGCGGAAGGACAAGCAGATTGTGCAAGCTTATGCTTTGGGAGCTGTCCCATCATCTTCGAAAGCTCCTACCGCTGAAGAGAAGGGAAAGAGTGTGGTGGTTCAAGGTACTCTTTCCATTTGTGGTGTTCCAGTTAGAGTGTTGTTTGATACTGGGGCGTCGCATTCGTTTGTTTGTAGTGAACTTGTAGGCCGGTTAGGTTTGGAACCGGATATCGTTGATAGGCCATTGGTTGTGACTAATCCAGTTGGGGGTTCGTCTTGTTTGTGTATGCTATGCCGTGGTCTGATTGTATCGAGTCATGATTGCTCTTTTGTTTGTGATTGTTTTGTTCTGAACTTTGCGGGGTTCGGAATTATTTTGGGTATGGACTGGCTTAGGAAATATGCGGCAAAGGTTGATTGTGAGAGGTTGGAGGTGACAGTCGAGAATGTGGAGGGGCGAAAGATTGTGATACGATGTAAGCATGAAGAAGGCGTCTTCATGAGCTTCATGTATTCGCTGGTTGTTCCATGGGATGGGCTGTCATCATTGCCAATCGTTAATGGATTCGAGGATGTCTTTGACGAGGTCAAAGGGTTACCGCCGCATAGAGAGATCGAGTTTCGTATAGATCTAGTTGAAGAAGCCAGACCTGTTGTAATGCCTCTTAGGCGGATGGCGCCTAGGGAACAGCAAGAGTTGAGGGTGCAAGTTGATGATCTTTTGCAGAAAGGATTCATTCGACGTAGTGTGTCCGAATGGGGTGCACCAATTGTGTTTGATACCAAAGCAGATGGATCGCTGAGGTTGTGTGTGGATTATCGTGAGCTGAATAAGGTGACTAAGAAGAACAAGTATCCATTGGCGAGAATAGATGACTTGTTTGATCAGCTTCACGAGGCTCAGGTGTTTTCTCAGATGGATTTGGCAACGGGATTTCACCAGTTGAGAGTGGCTAAGGATAGTGTGCTGAAGACTGCTTTCAGGACACCATCCGGTTTCTTTGAGTGGCTGGTAATGCCGTTTGGATTGACTAACGCGCCAGCATATTTTGTGGATCTTATGAATAGAGTGTTCAGAGATCAGTTGAACAAGTTCGTGTTAGTGTTCGTGGATGATATTCTGATTTATTCCAGAACTGAAGAAGAGCAGAAGACGCACTTGCGTATTGTTTTGGAAATCTTGCGGAAACATCAGCTGAAGGCTAAGTTTGCGAAGTGTCACTTCTGGAAGAGTGAAGTGAGGTTCTTAGGCCATGTTATCTCTGGAAATGGAATAGCGGTTGATCCCGCTAAGGTGGCAGCAATTCAGGATTGGGTTAGACCTAAGAATGCATCAGATGTGAGAAGTTTTCTTGGATTAGCGGGATATTATCAAAGGTTTATCAAAGACTTCTCCAAGATAGCTGCACCGTTAACAGGATTGACGAAGAAGAACCTAGTGTTCAGATGGGAAGATAAGTGTGAGCAAGCTTTCGGAATCTTGAAAGAGAGATTGACAAGTGCTCCTGTTCTGACTATTCCAAGTGGGAATGATGAGATGGTGGTCTACACCGACGCATGTGGTACTGGACTTGGAGCAGTGCTAATGCAGAAGGATAAAGTTGTTGTGTATGCTAGTCGACAACTGAAGCCGCATGAAAGGAATTACCCGACTCATGATTTGGAGTTAGCGGCGATTGTTTTTGCTCTGAAGATGTGGAGACATTATCTATTGGGAGTTCGATTCGAGTTGTTTACGGATCATAAGTCATTGAAGTATCTTTTCTCCCAAAAGGATTTAAATCTTCGGCAGCAACATTGGCTAGAGTTTTTGGCATCATATGATTTTGGTATAGCTTATACTCCGGGAAAAGGTAACGCAGTGGCAGATGCGTTAAGTCGAAGACATGCAGGATTGGGAGCCATGTTTTCAGAGTGGAAGAATCTCGAGTATTTAGCTGGATTTGACTTCAGGCCCAGATGTGAATTGGAACCTGAGATGTTGGCAAACTTATCAATAAGACCGACTCTTGTGGAAAGAATCGGCGACAGTCAAAAGCGAGATGATAAGCTTGTCAAGATTATCCGTGATTTGGAATCTGGATTGGATCCAGAAAAGGATAAAGGATTCGAGGTCGATCGAGAGGGTTGGCTTCGGAAGCAAGGACGACTAGTTGTTCCCGATATCGATGAATTGAGGAATGAAGTTCTAAGGGAAAGTCATCACTCGAAGTTGACAATTCATCCAGGTGGAAATAAGATGTATCGGGATATGAAGAGAACCTACTACTGGGAAGGTATGAAGAAGGATGTTGGAAATTTTATTTCCAAATGTATGAACTGCCAGTTGGTAAAAGCCAAATAGAAGAAGCCAAGTGGACTGCTTCAGCCATTAGAAGTTCCTACATGGAAGTGGGAGCAAGTGTCGATGGATTTTATTGATGGACTACCTAGAAACAGAACGGGAAATGAGGGGATTTGGGTCATTGTAGATCCTTTGACTAAGAGTGCAAGATTCATTCCTGTTCGATCGACTAGGACTGCATCAAAGTTGGCTGAGTTGTATGTTAAGTGGATAGTTCGATTCCATGGTATTCCGAAGAGTATAGTGAGCGATCGAGACCCATTGTTCACTAGTGGATTTTGGAAGAGCTTTCAGGAAGTTTTGGGAACCGAGTTGTGTTTGAGTATAGCTTATCACCCTCAAACAGATGGTCAGACCGAGAGAGTCAACCGAGTTTTGGAAGATCTCCTCAGAGCATGTGTTTTGGATTTCGGAGGATCATGGGAAGATCACCTTCATTTGGTGGAATTTTCATACAACAACAGTTATCAGTCGAGCATTGGTATGGCACCGTATGAGGCATTGTATGGAAGACCGTGTAACTCTCCGACATGTTGGTTAGAGACAGGAGAAAAGCTGATGCTTGGGCCAGAGATGATTCGACAGACTTCAGATTGCATAGAGATCATTCGGCAACGAATGAAGGCAGCCCAAGACCGTCAGAAAAGTTATGCCGATAAGCGTCGTAAGGATTTGGAATTCGACGTTGGTGATATGGTTTTTGTGAAGATTTCTCCACTGAAGAATGTTATTCGATTCAGGAAGAAAGGAAAATTGACTCCGAGATTTGTTGGACCATTTCCGATCATCGAGCGAATTGGAAAGCTCGCCTACAGATTAGAGTTACCAGAGAAGATGTCGAGCGTGCATAATGTTTTTCACGTATCGTATCTACGGAAGTATGTGCACGACTCGAATACAGTGGTTTCTGCTGATAGCTGTGAAGATTTCGAAGTTGATCCAGTCAATAAGAGACCTCGTAAGCCACTTCGTGTTGTGGAAACCGACACGAAACAGCTTAGGAGGAAGGTAGTTAAGTTGCTCAAGATACAATGGAGTGATGATGATAACGACTGTACGTGGGAGGTGGAAGAGAGGATGAAGGCAGCTCATCCTGAACTCTTCAAGGTATGGCCCTAAGGTGTCGTGTCATCTCACGATATTGTAACTTGTTCTGGTTTTAGAGTTCTGCACGCTAAGCTAGAATTGGATGCATGGTTTGTTGATTGCTATGGATGGTAGGCGTGCAGAATAGTCTTTGATTGCTTTGTTTGTTTGGAATTTCGGGGGCGAAATTCCTAAGGGGAGAGAAAGTAACGACCCGTATTTTTACGGATCGAAAAGTTCGTAAAAATATGGAATTCCTAGCGTTGTTAAGTCGTTCCAGATTTTGGGCAGTGATACGGCTAAGTCTTAGGTCGTGAACGACCTAAGACATGTAGTAAGTCGTGTGCGACTTAGGGAGCTTTAGCTCCAACTTACCAGTTGCGTCATCATAGGTTGTTAACGACTTAAGTGATAAGTCGTGAGCGACTTAAGAAAAGTCTGCGACCTAAGGGGATTGGAGAGTTAACGATCTAGGAGATGGGCAGGTTAGCGACCTAAGGAAGTTAGGTCGTTAGATGACTTAAGAGTTAGGTCGTAGGATGGCTTAGGTCGTGTGGGAAGTTATGTCGTAGCCGACTTATAGGAACTGGCGACCTAAGGAGTTTGGTCTAAGTCGTAGAGGAGACAGGTCGTGTGTTAAGCTTAGGTCGTGAGATAGGATAGGTCAAGTGGACGACCTAAGTATTGGAGCGACTTGGTAGTTAGGTCGGCAACGACGTAAGGAACTGGTGAGTAGCGACCTAAGAGTTAGGTCATGGGTTCTGTGTTGCGTTAGGTCGTACCCTAGCTAAATTTTAGGTCGCGTGAGTTGTTAGCTCGTAAGCGACCTAAGAAGGATAGCTAAGTGTTAGGTCGCGTCTTAGTTAAGTCGTATACAGATGAGTTCGCTAGGTCGTAAGTCGCAGGTCCACTAAGTTGTAAGCTGTTAGGTCGGCAAAGCAGTTAAGTCGCGCGCTTGTATTAAGTCGCGCGCATGTTAAGTCGTAGGTCGGAGCTGTTGTTAGGTCGTAGGTCGTCTGGAGTGTTAGGTCGGAGAGAGAGTTGAGTCGGCAACGACTTAAGGAGGCGGACGAGTTAAGGGGGTTTTCAGCCTATAAATACTCGTCCATTTCTCACTTTTTGGGATCCGGATTTCGATGCGACGAAGTGCTGCCATTTTGAGAGCTCGAGTTCTACACTTCTTCACTTCTTTTCTCCACTCTAATCTAGTGATTCCTTCCATCCATATCGAAGATCAAATTGAAGATTCAAGAGCTTAGATTGAAGATCTTCATCCATTGAAGAGAGATTTCATCGTTTGAAGCGGATTCGTGATAGATCGAGTTAGATCCTTCGCTGTCCAGATCTGAAGTGTGTTGATTTGGGGTTGTTTAGGTGATTTGGTTAGTGGTGATTATCTCTCACACGGATCCAAAGGAGTATATCGGACCGTTGGCTTGATTTGGTGTTAAAGTAGTGATTTCCATGCATTTTTGTAAACCTAAGTATAGATCCATGTAGATCCATTATTCATGATCATTTGACATCCATTTTACTAAGTGTTAACCTATCCAAGTTCATTCATCAAGATTGCAAAGATAATTCTCATGTTTTCATGCTTATTAGACTTTTGACTCCTTAATTACGAAATTGCCATTATTGTTATAATTGCCTATTTAGATCATATTTGAATGCTTGATTACTTGGATAAATGTTTGATTTGATTGATTGCTATGAATTAGATGATTGATGATTTGATTTAGACCGAAGATGATTCAAAAGCTAAGGGAAAGGCTCTTGAATTGGAAAAGCTGCTCGTGGCATATGTAGCGGATGATGAAGCTCATATGGATAGATTTGATGATGATGTTGAGATGGAGCTTTGCTATGATGATGATGAGGCGAAGCATGATATGAGATAGCCTTGGCTAATCCAGACGGGATCATTCCAAGCAAGTTGATAACTCGGTGATATGGTTCGAGTTAGAGGATAATGGTTTGCTTGAGAGGCGCTTGAGCTAGTATAGAAATAGTCGTCGAGGAGGATGACTAGAAGGCCGAGATCTCATCGTTGTTGAAGGTTCTAGCATGCTCAAAGCAAGAGTACGTTGGGCAGATTCGATAGTCCCTGAAGGCTAATGATTGATAGTCAAGTACTCTGGGCAGATTCGATAGTCCTAGCACGGGTCACGATGACGTGCGGGAGTTATGTCTAGAACCGGGGTTTCCATTAGCCCTTGACGGACGGTTGAAAGAATGTGCCGGTCATTCAATTAACGGTGATATCGAAGCAATGATAACAGTGATAGCCAGAGTCATGGATGTTTGGTTGTATCGTCATTCGGTCTCAAGAGCAGTGTTTTCTAGGTGCTTATCTGATCTTGGTTTAGGCCTTGGGGGTTTGTGCTTGGAAAACATCGCCCTTGACTCGAGTGATAATTGCTTTACTTTACATTGTATGCTCTGCTATGTTTGCTTCTACTTAGTGTGTGTCTGGGGGCTATCACTGTAGAAAGAGGTGGAGTGGGAGGATTGTATTCCTATTCCTTTTTCCTTTATGCTCTTTTGGTATGTTGTTAGTTAATTTACTGCTCACTAAGACTGTTGTCTGACTCAAGGCTTTATGTTTTTAACTCTTATTGCCTTGGGCAGTTCATCCATTTTGGGACGGGCAGACTAGGTAGAAGGTGACAGGTGCTGTTCTTGCTTTCCACGGTGTTGATATCGAAGACGAGCTGGAGGGTTGCATATTATTTTCTTATTATATGTACTGGATGATCCGCTGTTTGTAGATTCTATGAGTGTTATGTAGTGAGGCTTGTTGTATTGACTATTCAGATGTTTGTATTCAACTATTATGAAGTTTTATTGATGAGATTCTATTCTGTGAAGCTTCACTATGTATATGTTCTATTGTATTTTGTCCATGCACTGTGAGTAATACGATAGATTCTGTTGTTTTAATTTACCTTGGCAATCGTCCATGGTCGCCTGGCACACTTTACAGCGCACTATCTCTAGGTTCGGTGCAAGGGTCATGGACGGTCGTCATAAGCACCCTCCCTATCCCAAACCAACCACATCACCGTACCGAAGAAACAGCCGAACACCAATTTTTTTTGGGTCTTCTACCACCAGCCAGCCTAATAACAAGAAAACGCACCTAGAACTTGAAACTAACTACCAGACACCACCAGGTCGACCACCAAGCACTGGACCAAATTCCTATAGCACTTCTGGTGCCCATATTTAACGCCAATTTATTTACACTTACTACTTTGACCTGCGTGCATCCCATATGTGCGAGCCCAAACACTCTAGAATCAATCTCCTAAGTATAATTCTATGTTTATAAATCTTACCTCCTTTGTATCAAATCGTAAAGCACATCACCACTTCTTCTACACAGAGATCTTGTACCATAAAATCGATCATCGCCTCTATTTTTCTTCGATAAGCTTTTACCACTATTCAACAAGATCCAAACAAGCATCAAATACATTCAATCATCATCCAAACATACATCAAATAATGGCAAATCATTTTAGAACACATCCATAATGTCGCCCAACATTTATATGATCCACTACACATCAAAACAACATGATTAAATCACTTTAAATCATTTATCTCATTTTTACTTTAGATTTTTAAAATAGTTCCAAAACATAATTTTGACATTAAAAATAGGCTAAAACATGAAAAAATATATAGACACATATATAATAGGTTGTGAGATGATAAATCACTCAAAAAACACCCAAATATCGAAGCTTTGCATGTAAAAGGAGATAAATCTGAGAATAGACAGCAAAACCCTAAATTTTTCTTCAAAAATATAGATTTGAAAGCCTGTAGCTAATCCCCTTGCTAACCTACACTAATTATATGGATTTTAGCTTGATTAGGAAGAGATTAAAGAAGGTTTTGGCTAAAAGAAGTTTAATAGAGGTTAGAATTATTTTGGAATGATGGGAAAATGACTTGGGGAGGCTATGACTAGCAATATAACCTAAAACTTGAAATTGGTTGTTGGGCCTCCCCGAAACATCACTATTTTCCCATTATGCTATCTCGAAAATTGTAACAACCCTGGTTTGGAGATTACCTTTCAATAATTATAATTTAATATTGAAAGGTAATCTCCAAACCAGGGTTGTTACAAAAATTGTCTAACTTAAAACAGCCATATTTTCCAAACAATAAGACCAAAAAGCTATAATGACCTATCTATGGAAATAGAAACCATCATAAAAGATTTTCTATGGGGTGGTCATAAATTTAATAATATTTCAAAATGTTTAGTTAAATGAGAAATAGTATGTAAATCTAAAGATGAAGGAGGATTAGGTATTATAAATTTACATAATTTTAACACACCTTTATTAGGTAAATGGATATAGAAATTTACTGATAATAATGAGAATTTAATTTGGAAAGAAATAATATCGAATCAATGGTATAATGCTATATATAATATACAACATATTTCTACTAATAATTTAAATAATATTTCTCATTTTTGGAAATCTATAATTAAAAATTTTGATATTTATAAATTAGGAATTAATAATGCGGTACATTCGCAGAACAATACCACTTTCTGGCCTGATAGTTGGATATCAGTAATTCCTCTTAGAATAGAATTTAATGAACTTTATAAAATTTGTAATCTTAAGAATGTGTTGATATCAGAAATATATAGACCAAATTTAAATTTTCCATTGGAATTTAGTTTTAATCGTACCCTAGTGGTCAACGCTTTAGGACAGTTTGCATTATTGTGTGGTAAATAAGAGCTTTACAATATCAATAACGACAAAGACATTAAAATTTGGTGTTGGGATAATAGTAAAAAATATTCATCTCATTCTTTTTATAATTTTATAAACTATTCGGGAAGTAAACTAAAAATATTTAAATACATGTGGACAGTTAGTGTTCCACCTAAAGCAAAAGTGCATATGTGGTTAGTTTTACATGGCAAATTGAATATCATAAATCTTTTAAAAAAGACAAATATTTTTAATGAAAAAAAATGTTATTTTTGTAATAATAAAGTGGAAAATATTATATACTTATATTTTGAATGTAATATAGCTATATTTATTCTAGTAAAAACTCTTGATATTTTTGATTTGAATTTAAATTATAGACATATTAATTGTGAATTGTATTGGAATGAAGTTAGATTTTCTATAAGGGGCACAATAGGTTTTTTCTAGATACAATTTACACAATAACATGCTAATATATTTTGTTTGAAAGAAATCAATGTGTGTTTAATAATATTAGTATGGACTTGGAAATTTTAATATATGTAATTTCTCTATTTAGTTTTAATTGGATTTCTTCAAATTCTAGTAATAAATTAAATAAAAATTTGAGTATTAAAGTGTTCCTTCAAAAAATAAAAGCTCGCATTGAAATTTTAAAGAACAATATAATGTTAAAGAATAGAAAAAATAGTAAAGAGCTAATTTTTAATTTCTTGGATAACCTTAATATAGTAAAATTTGATTCTTCGTTTTTATTAGATTATTAGCCTCTTTCTATGTCTTTTATTTGTTTCTTTTTATGTAATAAGATTGACTTATATTCCTCAAAACAAAAATATTGGACTTTTATCTACCAAATTCTAGACATTGCGTTTCTTGGAGGAAATGATTTTAGTTATTTGCTTCAGTTATAAAAGTTATTTGCATAAGTGGAAATGATTTAAGTTATAAAAGTTATAAAATATGAAAATTTTGTTTCAATTATTTGCTTCAAGGTTAGAAGGACTAGACTGATTGGTTTTTTAGGTTCATCGTCTTTAACCTAAGGTCGATCCTTAATTATAGGTATAGAAGGTTGTTGTGGTCTTTCAATTTCTTTATGGTCTAGAAACTAAAGAATATACCAAGTCCACCTCATAATGAATTTCCATAATACTTATTACAGCAGGTTTCACCTCAACAAAGTTAATGTTTCAACTCAACGGTATCAATATAATAATATTTATTAATGTAACGAGCCAGATTTTTCGACCTTTAATTTTAAATACTTAAATGGTTTTAAATGTTGAATTTGGAATATAAATTGATTTTTGAATATGAAGAATTTGGTTGAAATTACAGAATGAATTTAAATTTCAAATATAACGATTTAACGTAATACGGGAATGGTGAAGAATTGAAAATTGAGTTGAATAGGAATCAAAATGATTTCTAATGTTGATATAAATTCTATTTGAATTAAAATTTAGTTAATAAGTTTTTAAAACTGAAATTTCAAGTGATTTCGTAAATTTTTGAAATCGTCAATTTAATCGACGTGTAAAAATAGCAATCCAGGGCACAGTCTCAGAATTCGACGAAACTAGTTCCATTGGATCTGTAATAGTTTATTATTATCGAATTTCAAATTTTGTAGCATTTAGAGTTAACGTTTGGTCGTACGGGATAGAAACGCGTTGAAATAAATATTGAAAATTTAATATAATAATAGGATTTGAAAAGCTATCTTCTACATACGATCGAATTAGGGCTTGAGACTTGTTCCATTTCATTCGGAATAGAGGTATAACATTAGGAATGCCAGATGGCATGCCTCAATAGGGGTTCAGAATTTTGAGATATGTAAGACGAGATATTTTCAAAATAAAATAGAATAAAAAAAGTAAAGTACATACATAGCCGACCTTCTTGCCAGACATAGCCACCCTATACTTCTGATCCAGCCACCTTCTCCACGTTTTTAATCGCAGCATGCGTTCCTTCTTCTAGAGAAAATGAAGTCACTTCAAAAATAAAATCGCGGAGTTAAAAATAAAAAATGGAAATCGAAATGGCGTTTGATGGAGGGAAACTCGCGATGGCCATGGCCGGTGATCTAGGGCTCAGATTATGGGTCAGTGAGGGGGATTCGATAGGTGGCAGTTGTTTAGGGTTCTGGAATCGTGCACGTAGAAATTGTCGTGGGTCATAGCCATTGGAAGCAAAGGCGGAGGGATTGGGCGCTCGACGTGGTGGCGCGACGAGGGAGCGGTCGATCGATTCTTTGTTCGAAAAAAAAGAAGAAGAATGAGGAATCATGATTTGGGGTTATCGTGTGTGCGTACTGGGAGAGGGAAACTATGAGGTAATTAGGTTTTAACTATTTTTTTTAGTTAAATTAAATGTTAATTACTATAATTAGTAAAAACAATTATATTGTTTAAATTTAGAAATCTCATAAATGCTATATTTCATTCATACGAGGTCGAAACCAGACGGAATAAGTTGCATTCCGCTCGTGGCATCGAATACCACACATAGGAATTGGTTTGAAATTTTTCGGAGTCAGTTGGGATTTTAGATAATTTAAAATCTGGATGTTCGGCAAATTAAAAATCAAGGTGAGCAAATCTCACTCACTTTGGATAACTCGATTTATTTTAAAGTGTTAAAATTATTTATTGTTTGATTGAATGGATTGATAAATAATTGGATGTCATATAATTATATATATAGTAGTATATGCTGTTAGTTGGGTATATTTCCCACCGTTTGGAGCAAATGAGGCACTATGCGCCCCGTATAATAGCGGATGACCCTATATTACCGCGATATCCCACTTCGAAGCAGGATTGGTATTTCATGTTATATAACATCTGTGGTTGCAGGGAAACAGGTTGGAAGGATCCAACTGAATTCCTCAAATATATTGATTGTTTTTCTTATATAGTGATATATGATGTAATTAAATAATCTGTTATGGTTTGTTGTGTGATTTGATTGATTGGATGCTATAGTAGCACTGGCCTTAATTTTGGTATTTTAAATACCATAAATAATATTTTTGAATTTAAAAAGAAATTAAAAAGGGAATTTTAGAATTTAAGGCATTTATATAGAATCAGAGTATTTTATAAGAAATAGATTTGAATTAAATAAAAGATTTGATTTTTGGAAATTTGTTTAACTATTTTATTAAATGTTTCAAATAGAGATTTTTGAAACTAATTTATACAAAGGAATTTTAAACAATAAATTTAATGATATCTATTAAATATGATTTGGAAGTTGAAATCGAGTTTTCGAGTGGATTTGGAATATTAATTGGATTTATTGAGAAATAGATTTCCAAACGGAATTTTAAATAGAAATTAGATTATAAATGGACGTTTGAAATATGGATCTGTTGTTAAACAGAAAAAACGAGAATGAGTTATGAGTTTATAAACAACATTTATAAAGGGAGTGGAAGGATTATAAGTTGATAATCATAGAAAAAGAAATGAAATAGATATTGGAAATGAAGTTTGGGCAATTAAATGAGATTACTAAGGAATAGCATTGTCGAGATGATTTTATAATAAGGATATTTAAAAAATAAGGAATAGAACTTGGATAAAAATTTAAATTATTAACCAAAGTTATAAATAAGTAAAAATGATCATCAGTTGATAATTTGGAATTTTAAATCCACAGTGTGAATTTGGAACGAGATACAGAAATATGGATTATAAGAGAGAAATAGATGATTCTATTTTGGAAACTAGAATGGTTATGGAATTGGAGTCGAAAATCGATGTGTATGAATTGAGAGAGGTTTATAAATTAGAAATGGTTATATCGGAGTTTTATAAAAAAAATAGATTTTTGTATCGAGAAGCAAAGTTTGATTTAAAAAGGAATTCTTATTTTAAATCATGTAGTTTTAAAAACTATTATGGGTATTTAAAATACTATGGAAAGTTAAATATACAAATGAAATTTGATTATTTTAAATATACTTTGTAAGTCGATGTATATTATTTAGATCGAATTGGAAATCAGTTCTATTATATGTTCAAAAGGTATTTTGATATTTCAAATAATTATTATTCTTTAAAAATACTTATTATTATATATATGGAGTTAAAAATAAGTGATTGAATTTTATTTATAAATGCTCTCGGGATTCGTAATCCAGGTTTATTTAACAAAGTTGATTTATAGGAGGAAGCTTATAATGGATCCTGGAAACTGAGGAAATTTCCAAAATGATTTAAGTACAGAATCTCAAAATTTGAATCCGAGTTTGTAAAGGAGTTATAAAGTGGTAATTGAGATTTTGAACAAGCATAATCGATTTTTGGAAGTTGAAAAAAAATTAAGTAAAATTCCGAAGATTTTGAGTTCCGGAACAAATGGATTAAGGAATTTACAAATAAATTGTAAATGTTTTGAGAATACGAAATGAATGGAATATTTCTCTGTTTGGGAAAATATACTTATGCAGTAAAAAATAAGCTATGAAATATTTCCTAATTATTGGAAATAAAATGATTTTGGAAAAATATATTTATAAATATTTCCTAAGTATTGGACTGGAAGGGGTTTGAAATAATTTAACGACAATAATTTATATGGAAATATCTTTCTAAGAAAGGGAGAATAAATGGAATTTGAAATTTATTTTTTAAGTGTTCATATGTTTTGGAAATATTCCGAGTATGGGAATAAACTACGAATTTGTTTTCAGATATTGAAATACTAAAGGAAATTGAATATATATCTAAATAAAGATATTTTGAAATAAATGTTTGAAGGATTTAATCTATAAAAGAATTAACCATTTGGGGCTAGTGACTGCTTATGTATGTTATTTGATAGTTAAATAACCGACTATCAAATCTGGCCAAATTCGTTGATCGTTTCGAAGAGACCGGGATAGGATTTAATTATTTGAAAACCACTTCGATCCGATTTGTGCGTTATCAATTATGATATCGTGAAGATAATGAAGATGGTGATTTTGGAGATTTGGTTTGTTCAGACCTAGAACATCTTGTATAGATGAATGTTATCATTTGAATCGTTGCCTGGAAGGCATTGTTAGCATTCCAAGTATGAATGTTATTCTTAAGGTAAAACGTAGCCTCATCAACCGGGAATGACCAAAACATGGGAGATGCAGCAGGGCTAAGTGGGTTGCACCCAAGTAGGGTATGCTATCACTTTTCTAGATACCCTCGGATATATTATAAATTATGGATATGGTTGTGAATGGAAAAGAGAGCGCTCGTTAGGGTGGGAACAGCTGAGGTGATAACATATTCGGTACTATCCAGCAAGGGGTAGGCCAGTCCTGTGTTGGCAGGGATCGTTAGGTACGATCTCGATACATTTTTCTAGAGGTGTATCGTGGCGGGTGGTACCCCAGTAGCCCAGTCACTGTATGAAATCTAGTATCCACTACGAGCCTGTACGGTTTTGATTGTGCCTAACTATGTTGAAAAGTGAGATGCAAGCATTTCAGCTATTTTATAGTTTATTTTCTATAGACACTATTATAATATCAAATGATTTTTGATATCAAATGTTTTGGTTATCGCAAGGTAAAAACCTGTCACATTTATGTGTGGTGTGGTCTTACGAGATACCTTTGTTTTTCAAAGGATTTTGATAATAGTAAAAATTCAAATTGAGTGTGTTTTCTCACGCTAGTTTTCCAGACTGACTCGGGTGTTATTTCATTATAATACTCGCCTACTCGGGTCAGACCGAGTATTACATATTCAGGCTAGGATGCTATGGAGCTCAATGAACGAGTTGGAGGATTTCAGATGTATATCACGTACTTGATTATATTCCGTTGTGTATGTCAAGCCATATAGTCTGCACTGGTAGGGACACGTTATAACAACTGTCCATATTGATTTATTAATTGTTGTACTATGATGATTGTATGCATATTAACAGTTATAGATTCTTTTGTATAAAAATCTGTTATTATATATATATTATATTTTGTTCCACTGCGATTGTGAAATTCTATGTTGTTGTTTCTGTTTGTTTCTATCTCTTCTTCTTCACCCCTAGTTATTCTCCCTTTCGTACAATTTGGGCTGGACAAGTGTGGTTTATTGTCAACTCAAAGGGTATGGAATGGCGGGTCGCTACATTTGGTATCAAAGCTGAAGATTAAGCGAGAACCTTGGCTTTGGTGGGGATTCCTCATTAAAGATAGGGTTAGTAGTACCCTAGAATGAGTTTGAGTATATTAATAGATAAGAGCGCGTATTTGTTAGTGGATATAAAATGTTTTATATTGTGTTGATTTATCTGTTGAGTGGCTTATAAATTCTGGCGGAGTAATGGGATGCCACGATATCGATAGGAGTTTCTAAACACTTAGACATGGTAAACCGACATAATATTGTTTTGAAGTGGGTAAATGAAATAGTTTTGCCCAAACTATATTTGATATGTAAGACATAATTTTCAGAAATTATTTAGTATATTTAGGGTGTTTGGATAATATTTTTATAATCTAAACATGATCATAAATTGAAATGGTTTATATAACCAAATAAAAATTGTATAAATATGATTTATGCAATAAACTAGAAATGGATTCAAACCAGAATTTAGAAATTTAAATCCCGAAAATATTGGAAATGTTTTCCAAAGTGTTTTGCAAAGAAAAATAGTTTATTGGAAATATTTTTGGATAAAAAAATTGTTTTAAATGGATTTTGGAAGTGATAAAGCACTGAACTCACTTCAGTCGCTGGAAAATAATCCTGGTAATGGCTGCAACATCATCAATATTCATTTTCTAGTTTCTAAGTGATGGATTGCTACCGTAGTGATTTGATATAGAGATTTTTGTTGGGAAACAAGTGTTGATTTGGAAATTTTGAAGGAAATTTGTTTTGAATAAAACCAAGTTGATTTTGGAAGTTCTAAAGGAATGGTTTGTTAAACCAAAAGAGCTGTATATATATATTTTTGATTTCAAAATGATTTGAAATAAATACCGGGTGTTTAAATTCTTAGATTTTATTTAAATGGTGTGTGGAAGTATCATATAGTAAGTTTGAACTTATAAGTTGAGAATGAAATTAATATGGAAAGGAAGTGTGAAAATTGAATTCTGGAATTAAAATTTAACTTGAGTAAGTTTAAATGGATTGAAGGAATTGAGATTTAACTTAAGCTAAGTTAAATAAAATTGAATTGAAGTTGGAATAATATCTAATTGAATTAAATATCAAATTTGAGTTGAAATAATATCCATATTTAAGCTAAGTTATAAAGGATTGTATAATTATGAGTTATAAATTTTGAATGGAATCAGCTCATGAATAGAATTTATGAAAATATGAAAAATAAGTTGTGTAACTTATAAATTGAAAAAAAAATGAAACTTAAGTTCTAAATGGAGGTCGACTTATATAAATTTCGAAATCTTGTCGAGTAAAATAGAAATGGAAAAGAAAACCAGGTTGAATGGTTAATTGATTGTTTAAAAGAAATGAAAATCCGAATTTGGATTTAACTGGAAATGAACTTAAGATTGATGTGAAATGATATGAATGTTGAATAAAAGGTTATGATTAATTTTAGTGTTAATTTTATTAAACGGTTGATACATAAATTAACATGGCATGAAATTGTTGTTTGTTAGAAAGTAAAGTGAACAAAACTTAGTGAATCAAATGAAAAGCGAATGAAAGAATAAGATGTAAATTGGATATGGATTTAAAATGGATTAAAGGTGTTTGGAACATTGTTGAGTGAAATGGAATCAATTTTAATTTGAATATGAATCAAATTTAAATTAAATATAGGTTGGAAATTTTGATTTGATAATAATGGAATGTTGTTGAACATAAAATGAAATGAATGGATATAAATCAAGTGAATAAATTGAATGTGAATATGAAATGGAGCGCAAATAAAATTTGTTGTGAATCGTTTAAGTGAAATAAATGAAAATGAATAAATTGATAAGAATCGATTTAAACGAATAAATGGAATCTTAGAGAAATGGAAATGTATGTAATGGGTGTAAATATAAATTAGATGCAAATGAATTGTTGTGAACGAATTTGAAATCGAATAAATGGTATGCAAATCAATTTAGAAGTGAATAATTATATGTTGGAAACTTGTATTTGCATGTACATGCAAGATATACATATTATAGCGTGTTTTGTTTGTAGAATTGGTTATACATCCATGATATAACATGTTGGTTTATGAGATAATGTGTTTAACTAGTAGAAATGAATGTAATGCTATTAAATTTCATATATATGAAACTGATGGTATTTATTTAAGTAAGTACAGGTACAAGGAGGCTATTGGGCTAGATTTGGTTGCGAAATTGCATATAAATTGAGCGAGCTTGCTTAATAACGCTAAAATAAGGTACTCTTACGAATTTAGCGCGCAGAAATAAAAATATTGTTATATATTGCATTTTCCAGCCACGAGAGCCAATGTATATCTTTTTATCATATTTTTCATATTGCAAAAGGCTCTCCGTACAAGGTAGACTCTGCCAAAAAATTTCGAAAATTTAGAGTGTTAGAAAAAATTTGAAATTTCTAGAAAAATTTTGTTAACCAAAATTTGATTTCGAATTGTAATTGAAATAAGGGATTTTGGTTTAGAAATGGGAAACAAATTTTTTGGATGAAACTAAAGATTTAGAAATGTGAAATATCGAGTTTTAACTAAGTGGGTTTTAACAAGTTAATGGGTTTGGAGCATTTTCCTACCTTAACACTTTCAGGGACGAAATTCTTTTAAGGGGGGAGGAATGTAATGACCCGGATTTTTCAATATTTAATTTTGAATAATTAAATGGTTTTAAATGTTGAATTCGGAATATAAATTGATTTCTAAATATGAAGATTTTGGTTGAAATTACAGAATGAATTTAAATTTCAAATATAACGATTTATCGTAATACGGAAACGGTGAATAATTGAAAATTGAGTTGAATAGGAATCGAAATGATTTCTAATGTTGATATAAATTCTATTTGAATTAGAATTTAGTTAATAAGTTTTTAAAATTGAAATTTCAAGTGATTTCGTAAATTTTTGAAATCGTCAATTTAATCGATGTGTAAAAATAGCAATCCAGGGCACAATGTAACAACCCGCATATTTTATGATTTTTATATTTAAATATTTTATTTAAATATAGAATCGTTAATCGGATTAAAGTCCAAAAAGCTACTTTTTATAAACAGTCAAATTGGGACTCGAGACCACCTCCATTGAGTCCAAAATGGCGTTTACAACTTTTTTGAGTATAAACATCGATATGTTTGGAGTAAGTTGAATTTTGCTATTTTCTAAGTGGGCTTTTGGGTTTGGGTTTCACCCAACTCATTCTATTACCCTAACTCAGCCCCCTCTTCATCCATTCACTTATTTCATTTTTTACAAACACTCAAGCAAAACTGAAAATGGGGGAAGAGTATAGGAATTAGAAACTACAAGCCCTAGTTTTCATTTGCAAATTCAAGATTCTAACTCCAACATTAAAGAAAAGCTTTGGTAAGCTCCCTCTCCATCTTCTCCATCTCTTCTCCTCTTTAATTTTAGAAATTTCCTAAACCTAACTTAGGAAATGTTCTTCTTTTGATCTTAGATTCAAGCTTCTAGAGTTGGAGTTGAAGTGTAGTTGATCTTCCTTTGCTTTCAAGCTTCTCCTTCATCATTTTTAGATTTAAAGGTGAGTTCTTTTACTCACATCTATATCTATAGCTATCTTTGTTGTTAGGTATGAATTCCTAACACTTGTGCATATTCATCTGCTTTTGATTTGAGTTGATTTGGTGAACATATCAATTTTTGGTGTTTTGAAGTCAAAACTTTGAAAATCCTAGCTTTGATTTGTGAATATGTTTTTGGTGGTGAATCGGAGAGCCTATAGGGCTGGGTTGTCGATTGGAAAAAGCCCCTAAAGTCCATTGCTCGACCGGTTGCAAATGGTGAGAGTTTGCTCTTCCATTTGATAGGCTGGAAAACAGTTTTAGCTACAGCCAGTCGACTGACCCCCTACAGTCGGTCGACTGACTACAGGCTCTGAAAACTCTCGGGTTCTGGTTCAGTCGACTGACTGTAGAAGGCCAGTCGACTGACCTGCTTGATTTTGCCTATTTTGCTTATTTAGCTTGAGATTCCAATTTTTATCGATTCGTGATTATTCGATTTATTGTTATCATTTATTATTGACTTTGATGACTTCCTTTTCGGGAATTTTTGAGAATATCCATTTTGATGGATTCGGTATCGATTTCTTTGGATTTAATTCACGTCTTCGTATGTGGATTTTGGTGATTGATTGTTTCTACAATCATTTCTATGCTTTGTCACTTTAAAATACAAAGGTTTCTATACTAGTAGTAAATATTCAAACTCTTTTACAAAGATGATTTCAACTCCATTTTTAATACAAAGTTCGTTTATAAAACCGTTTTCTATTCTATTAGTATACACAAACCTTTACCTCATTCGTATGAGAAAATCTAATTAAACGGCTTAGCAAAACAAGTGGTATGAAACGCTTGCATTTACTTCATCGGTTAATTTTTGGACTTGTTCGATTGAAATTCTTGTGACAATTTTTGAGTGGGAATCTACAATTTGTTCGTAAATATTTAAGTTAAGCTAGTGGTTATGGGACATGAAGCTAAACTCATATATTTACTAGCTTAGTGTAATCGACACTTTTTATTGATCGATGATGATCATTTTGTGATTTAGACTAGCGATGTGCGATGTCTATTTGTTTGTGGAACTTCGATTCAATTTGGCGGGGTAGCGACCCGTGGTCTTCAGGCCGTTTGTGGAGCTTTGGCTCAAAATTTATGGTTAGCGACCATGGAATAGCGTTCCGTTTGTAATACACTTGTTGGTGAGTTTTCATGCTCCCGTTTGTGATAGGCCTCCCCCTTTTGTGATTTCTGGATTTCTAATTTATGATTTATAGAATTTGTGTTTCACCTCTATTGCGATTGGCAATGATATGTTTGTCAATATTTGTGGTTTGGTGAATAAAATAAAGAATATGACATTCTTTTTGTTGCTTTGAGATTTCTTAAGATATTGTATGATTTTGTTGTTGTTTAAAACATACTTGTCACAGCTTGACATTATTGTTATCTTACGTTTTTGTTATACCTCTACCCTTATCTCTTTTTTATATGATAATTATAGCTAGACTGATCCGTTTATTATTTTCTTCTTAAATAATACTCGAGTCAGACCGAGATGTTACAGGTGCTTCTGCTTGACTCCTTATCGGGAATCATCTTCTGACTTTTGTCTAACTACATTAGATTGGTAGTTTTTGATGTTATACATTTGAGATAGAGACTCCTTGATGTATACATATTCTTTTGTCTAACACTTGTATCTATTCTTTTGTGATAGTGTGGATCTTATTTGACCACTACTCTGATGTACACTTTTATGTGACATATTCATATTTGTTTCCGCCTTTGAGATATGAACATCTATGACTGATTTATGTTATGTTTATTTCTATATTTGTTTCCGAGGTCCACTTAGCCACTGTGTGGTAGCTTTGAGTTTGTATTTGATATGTCGGATTTCCTCTTGAAACGAAATGCATGTTATACTATCTGACATATCGGTACTCGCACAAAACAATTACACGGATGGTCGCTCCTCAACAGCCTTATTCTTCGCGCTAGTCGACGACATTGCTCCGTAGTGTCCTTGGCTAGCGTGAGTATAGAGGTGGGGCACCACACACAATCTTGGAGTTAACGTTTGGTCGTACGGGATAGAAACGCGTTGAAATAAATATTGAAAATTTAATATAATAATTGGGTTTGAAAAGCTATCTTCTACATATGATCGAATTATGCTCGAAACTTGTTCCATTGCATTTGGAATAGGGGTATAACATTAGGAACACCAGGCGGCACGCCTCAATAGGGGTTCAGAATTTTGAGATATGCAAGACGAGATATTTTCAAAATAAAATAGAATAAAAACAAAAGTAAAGTACATACATAGCCGACCTTCATGCCAGACTCAGCCACCCTATACTTCTGATCCAGCCACCTTCTCCATGTTTTTAATCGTAGCATGCCTTCCTTCTTCTGAAAAAAAAGAAGTCAATTCAAAAACAAAAATCTCAGCAGTTAAAAAAATGGAAATCGAAATGGCGTTCGATGGAAGGAAACTCGCGATGGCCATGGCCGGTGATCTAAAGCTCAACATTATAGGTCGACGAGGGGGATTCGATAGGGCGGCAGTTGTTTGGGGTTCTGGAATCACGTGTGCTAAAACTGGCGTGGGTCATGGCTGCTGGAAGCAAAGGCGGAGGGTTTGGGCGCTCGACGTGGTGGCGCGACAAGGGAGCAGTCGATCGATTCTTTGTTCGAAAAAAAGAAGAAGAATAAGGAATTGCGATTTGGGGCATACGTGCGTACTGGGAGAGGGAAACAGTGAGATAATTAGGTTTTAATTTTTTTAGTTAAATTAAATGTTAATTACTATAATTAGTAAAACAATTATATTGTTTAAATTTAGAAATCTTATAAATGCTATATTTCATTCGTACGAGGTCGAAACCAGACGGAATAAGTTGCGTTGCGCTCGTGGCTTCGAATACCACACATAGGAATTGGTTTGAAATTTTTCGAAGTCAGCTGGGATTTTAGATAATTTAAACTCTGGATGTTCGGCAAACTAAAAATCAAGGTGAGTAATTCTCACTCACTTTGGACAATTGGATTTATTTTAAAGTGTTAAAATTATTTATTGTTTGATTGAATGGATTGATAAATAATTGGATGCCATATTATTATATATATTGCAGTATATGTTATTAGTTGGGTATATTTCCCGCTAATTGGAGCGGATGAGACACTATGCGCACCGCATAATAGTGGAAGACCCTATATTACCACGATATCCTGCCTCGAAGTGGGATTGGTATTTTATGTTATATAACATCTGTGGTTGTAGGGAAACTGGTTGGAGGGATCCAACTAGATTCCTTAAATATATTGATTGTTTTGTTATATAGTGACATATGATGTAATTGAATAATCTGTTATGGTTTGTTGTGTGATTTAATTGATTGGATGTTATAGTAGCACTGGCCTTAATTTTGGTATTCTAAATACCATAAATAATATTTTTGAATTTAAAAAGAAATTAAAAAGGGAATTTTGGAATTTAAGACATTTATATATAATCGAGGTATTTTATAAAAAATGGATTTGAATTAAATAAAAGATTTGATTTTTGGAAATTCGTTTAACTATTTTATTAAATGTTTCAAATAGAGATTTTTGAAAATAATTTATTCAAAGGAATTTTAAATAATAAATTTAATGATACCTTTTAAATATGATTTGGAAGTTGAAATCGAGTTTTCGAGTGGATTTGGAATATTAATTGGATTTATTGAGAAATAGATTTCCAAACGGAATTTTAAATAGAAATTTGATTATAAATGTACTTTTGAAATATGGATCTATTGTTAAACAGATAAAACAAGAATGAGTTATGAATTTATAAACATCATTTATAAAGGGAGTGGAAGGATTATAAATTGATAATCATAGAAAAAGAAATGAAATAGATATTGGAAATGAATTTTGGGCAATTAAATGAGATTACCAAGGAATAGTGTTGTCGAGATGATTTTATAATAAGGATATTTTAAAAATAAGGAATAGAACTTGGATGAAAATTTAAATTATTAACCAAAGTTATAAATAAGTAAAAGTGATCATCGGGTGATAATTTTGAATTTTAAATCCACGGTGTGAATTTTAAATGAGATATGGAAATTTGGATTAAAAGAGAGAAATAGATGATTCTATTTTGGAAACTGGAATGGTTATGGAATTGGAATCCAAAATCGATGTGTATGAATTGAGAGAGGTTTATAAATTAGAAATGGTTATATCGGAGTTTTATAAAAAAATACATTTTTTGTATCAAGAAGCGAAGTTTGATTTAAAAGGAATTATTATTTTAAATCATGTAGTTTAAATATTATTTTGGGTATTTAAAATACTTTGGAAAGTTAAATATACAAATGAAATTTTATTATTTTAAATAAACCTTGTAAGTTGATGTATATTATTTAGATCGAATTGGAAATCAGTTCTATTATTTATTCAAAATGTATTTTGATATTTCAAATAATTATTATTCTTTAAAAATAATTATTATTATATATATGGTGTTAAAAATAAGTGATTGAATTTTATTTATAAATGCTCTCAGGATTCGTAATCCGGGTTTATTTAACGAAGTTGATTTATAAGAGGAAGCTTATAATGGATCCTGGAAACTTAGGAAATTTCCAAAATGATTTAAGCATAGAAACTCGAAATTTGAATCCGAGTTCGTAAATGAGTTATAAAGTGGTAATTGAGATTTTAAACAGGCATAATCGATTTTTGGAAGTTGAAAAAAAATTAAGTAAAATTTCAAAGATTTTAAGATCCGGAACAAATGGATTAAGGAATTTACACATAAATTGTAAATGTTTTGAGAATACGAAATGAATTTGTTTTCAGATATTGAAATACTGAAAAAAATTGAATATATATCTGTATAAAGATATTTTGAAATAAATGTTTGAAGGATTTAATCTATAAAAGAATTAACTATTTGGGGCTATTGACTGCTTATGTGTGTTATTTGATAGTTAAATAACCGGCTATCAAATCTGGCCAAATTTGTTGATCGTTTCGAAGTGACTAGGATCAGATTTAACTATCTGAAAACCACTTCGATCTGGTTTGTGCGTTACGAATTATGATATCGTGAAGATAATGAAGACGGGGATTTTTGAGATTCGTTTTGTTCAGACACAGAACAACTTGTATGGATGAATGCTATCATTTGCATCGTTACCTGGAAGGCAATGTTAGCATTCCAAGTATGAATGCTATTCTTAAGGTAAAACATAGCCTCAAGCCTCATCAACCGAGAATAACTAAAACAGGGGAGATGCAGCAGGGTTGAGTGGGTAGCACCGAAGTATGGTATGCTATCATTTTTCTAGATACCCTCGGATATATTATAAATTATGGATATGGTTGTGCATGGAAAAGAGAGCGCTTGTTAAGGTGGGAACAGCTGGGGTGATAACATATTCGGTACTATTCAGCAAGGGATAGACCGGTCCTGTGTTGGCATGGATCGTTAGGTACGATCTCGGTACATTTACTAGAGGTGTACTGTAGCAGGCGGTACCCCAGTAGCCTAGTCATTGTATGGAATCCAATATCCACTAGGGGCCTGTACGATTTTGATTGTGCCCAACTATGTTGAAACGTGAGATGTAAGCATTTCAGCTATTTTGTAGTTTATTTTCTATAGACACTATTATAATATCAAATCATTTTGGTATCAAATGTTTTGGTTATCATAAGGTAAAAAACCGTCGTATTTATGTGTGGCATAGTCTTACGAGATACCTTTGTTTTTTAAAGGATTTTGATAATAGTAATAATTCAAATTGAGTGTGTTTTCTTATGCTAGTTTTTCAAACTGACTCAGGTGTTATTTTATTATAATATTCGGGTCAAATTGAGTGTGTTATTTTATTATAATACCCAAGATACCTTTGTTTTTCAAAGGATTTTGATAATAGTAATAATTCAAATTGTGTGTGTTTTCTCAAGCTAGTTTTTAAGACTGACTCAGGTGTTATTTTATTATAATACTTGGGTCAGACCGAGTATTACATATTCAGGTTAGGATGCTATGGAGCTCAAGGAACGAGCTGGAGGATTTCAGACGTATATCACGTACTTGATTATATTACACTGTGTGTGTCAGGTCGTATAGTCAGCACGAGTAGGGACAAGTTATAATAATTGTCAATATTGATTTGTTGATTGTTGTACTCTGATGATTGTATGTATATTAACAATTACAGATTCTTTTGTATAAATATCTGTTATTATATATTATATTTTGTTCGCTGCAATCGTGAGATTCTATGTTGTTGTTTCTGTTTGTTTCTATCTCTTCTTCTTCACCCCTAGTTATTCGCCCTTTCGTACAATTTGGACTGGACAAGTGTGGTTTATTGTCAACTCAAAGGGTATGGAACGACGGGTCGGTACATTTATGTTATGCCACCATAATGCTATGACTAGTTAAACACCAAAAGTTTCTTAACGTTAGATGAACATGGATTCAATATGTCAAGAAAATCAATTGATGGGGTCACAAATTTACATTTTACTTATCCTGTTTTTGTATTATTAACTATTAACAAATCTCCCTCTTATCGAAGCATATTTTACACTATCCCAATATGGCATGTATATCAGCCGTGACAACTCGTCCAAATTTTATTCTCAACTGGGTTTAACAATTTTTTGCTTGCGTATGGATCTCAAGAATGTCAGGTAGATCCCTTGACTATTCTGCATTTTTGTACTTGCATTTACTCTAATATTCACTCAAAAGTCTATGTAATCCTCTTAACCGCATTTCCTTAATCTTAAAGCCAGTATTTTGTATTCACATGTTTGCTTGTCTTGGGTACATAAAGCAACACTTTAAAATATGAGAGTTGAATGAGTTGCTAAAAGATTTTGAATTTAGTTATGTGCTAAACTTGAAAAAAAATTCTTGTTTTTGATGGTTATTGATTCTGCAAAAAGTTTAAATCTAAAATAAAGTTTGACATCTTTTCCTTCTTCATTGTATGAACATTTCAAGTAACATATATTCTTAGATACAATTCCTAGAATAGTAATGATGCATTAATCGACCATACACATTTGTCCAAAAGCACATGTCTCTTCACTATAATAGAAATACCCTATTACAACAGCATTTTTACATCGATAAAAAAAAGCCTATTGTAGTAGAAACCTATTACAACAGTTTTATGTTGCCTGTTGTAATAGATGCCACCTTTTAACAACTCCTTTACATTGCTCGTTGTAATAGATACCTATTACAACGTTTTTCATTTGTCGGTTGTAATAGATGCATATTATAACTGTTTTCTACTTGTTGTAATAGAAACTAATTTTCATCAATACCTCTTCCCTATATGCCCGTTGTAATGGATGCATATTATAACCATTTTCTTTCGCCCGTTGTAGTAGATGCTAATATTCACAACTCTTTTTTTGCTAGTTGTAATAGATGCATATTTGAATAATTAATAATAAATACAAATTACTATTACATAATAATGATTAATAATCAATTTGAAATATGAAATAATTACTATTAATAGTTAATACTAATAATTAATGTTCAGTAATTAATATTTACTATAATAATTAGTAGATAATAAATAATAATTATTAATAATTAAGAAATAATATTAAATAATTATTAGTAATTAAATAATAAATAGTAAATAATTGATAAATAATAAGTAATGATAAATAGTAACTACTAATAATTAAATGATAGATAGTAAATAGTGAAATAATTAAATACTAAATAATCATTAAGAAATAAATATTATTAAATAATAATTAATAATAATTAATATAATAATTAATAATTAATATAATAATTAATAATCAATATAATAATTAATAAAAAATAATTAAATAAATAATAATTAATAACTAATATTAAATTGTTACTAATAAATAATTAAGAATTAAATAATGATAATTTATAATTCATAAATAGTAATTGGTTTTAATAATTAATATTAAATATTTAATAATTAATAACTATTATTAAATATTTAATAATTGGTAATACATACATAATAATTAAATTTCAATAACTACTATTAAATAACTAATAATTATTACTAATAAATAATAATTAAGAGTAATATTAAATAATTAATAATTAGTAATTACTATTAAGTAATTGCTAATAAATAAATAATAATTAAATTTTAATAATAAAGAAGTATTATATATTGTTTAATATTGAATATTTAATAAATAAAATTATTAATTATATTTAATATTTAAAAGAAAATTAAATTTTGTGAAATAAATTTAAAAATATTGATTAATTTTAGAAATAAAATTTTGAAGTTTTTAATAAAATTTAAAAATAGTAAAGTTAAAGTTTCAAAAAATATTCATGATTTTAGAAAATTTGAAAAGTGTATCGCAACCTGTTTATGATATAAAATATTATCTCTATATGCATTTAATATATTTTTTATAACTTCATTCTTTGGCATACATAGGCTTTCATTTTTCTTCAAACCAAATTTTTTTGCTCCAAACTCAAATATTAGACTCCAAATCCAATTTTTTGGCTCCATACCCTAAGTTCCAATATAGCATATGCATCGTTCATTTCCGTTATCCCACTGCTTCCAAATCAAGATCGAAAGCTTATATCCAAATCCAAATTGAAAACCAAATCCATGTCGAAATCCAATTTCATATTTAAATCGAAATCCAAATTAGAACCTCTTCTCAAGTCCAATCCAGACTCTATTACAACAGCATTTTTACAATGGTCACAAAATTCTAGTTGTAATAAAGGTTTTTTTACAACGCTTTATTCAAAAAGTTATGATAACCTATTTTTAGAAATACTTTATTTTGCTAGTTGTACTTATAATAGATGTCTATTACAATCTTTCCTTTTTACCAGTTGTAATAAATTCTTATTTTTAACAACTATTCTTTTTTGCCAGTTGTAACAAATGCCTATTACAACCTTTTTTGTTTGCCCATTATAATAATTAATGAATAATAATTATAATTAAATAATAATACTTAATAATTAATAAGAAAATTAATAATAAATAATAATTACTATTAGATAAAAATAATTAATAATTAGTTTGAAATATGAAATAACTACTAATAATAATTAATATTAATAACTACTATTCAATAATTAATAATTAATAAAATAATTTATAATTATTATATAATAATTAATAGTTAATAAATAAGAATTAATTTTCAATAATTAATATGAATAATTAAGAAGAAATATTCAATATTTGGCAATTAATTTTTAATAATTCATAATTTATAATTACTAATTAATAATTAAGTAATAATAATTAATGTATAATAATTAATAGTTAATTTGAAATATGAAATAATGCGCACTAATAATAATTAATTAATTAATAAATATTAATTAATTAATATATTAATGATCAATAAACAAATGATAATTTATTAATAATTACTATTAAATAGTAATTAATAATTAATAATAAAAATGTGAGAGAATTAATTAATAATTTGTATTTGAAATAGATATTTGTATGAATTAATTAATTGTTGATATTATTGTTTTTAATTTGTTATAAGTATTTTTAAATTTATATTAAATTAATATTTAAATTGATATAAAATTAAAAATAATATTAAATTCAATATCTAAATTACTATTAAATTATTAATGAATAATGTCATTATTTAGTAAAAATTAGAAAAGTACTATAAAAAACAAGACGGTACAAAATGTTCAAAAATGTATATCTCATTGGAATTTGAACAAATATTCATATAGAATTCTTTTAAAGTGGAAAATAGGCACAAGGACAAACTTTGAAAAAAAATTAGGCTAAAGGACAAAACATTTCATTTTTAGGCTGAAGGACAAATTTTGAAAAAATTAGGCTGAAGAACAATGCTAAATATAACTAGCATTTTTTACAGTGTAAAATTGAATATAATGTTAGTTATAACTAGCATTTTGTATAGTGTAAAAACTTAATAAAATTCTAGTTGTAACTAGCATTGTCCTTCAGTCTAATTTTCTTCCAAAGTTTGTCCTTCAGTCCAAAAATGAAACTTGGTTTTCTTCAGCCTAATTTTTTTTTCAAAGTTTGTCCTTGTGCCTAATTTCCTTTTTTTAAAATAGTTTAGTTAAATGTATTGTTACACTAAAAATCAACCTTCCGTCTAAGATGCAAGGTCTCTCAACAAAGATAAAAGAAAAGGAGTTTAGTTCAAATCTTTCGAAAGAGTCAAAGGGATGCAGTCAACAATGTATAACAGTCCCAGAACTTTCGAAGGAGTCAAAAGGTTTCATTCCTCAACATTCAAAGTGTTCTTTTCTTCCAAAGAGGATGAAGAAGTCAAATCAAGTGTGAGCAAGTACTTAATTACCTTTTCGAAAGCATAATAAGTCTTTCGAACCGGTTGAAGCACATCCAGGGCACTTTTCGACAATAACGAAAGGTTTTTGAAGAAAGCGACACTCACAAGTCAACAAAGGATGAAAGACAACCTTTCGACATCATTAAAGAAGAGCAACCTTTCGACAACGTCGAAAGGTTCACAATAAACAATATAAGAACAACATTCCAACAACATCGAAAGGTTCACAATAAACAAGAGAAGTGAAACTTTCCGACAAGGTCGAAAGGCTCACGGTAATTAAGAGAAGAGCAACTTCCGACATGATCGAAAGGCTCATAATAAACAGTATAAAGAGGACAAACCCTTCGGTAAAGGTGGAAGGATGATGGAGACATATGAGTAACAAACCTTTCGACAAAGGTGGAAGGTTCATAATAGCAGATGAAAAAGCAAACCTTTCGATGAAGACGAAGGGTTTATGGCGGCATATAAAAAGGAGACATTTCGACCCAATTTAGAGCATGAAGTGGACAGGAGGGCCACCTGCATCTATAAATAAGACCCAAGGGGGTCAAGCTGGAGGATCCAATTCCTTTCATTCTATTCTTGTATCTTCTTAATTAGAGCATTGTAACCCTAATTTAATGTTGATTTGGGAAATTTAATAAATAAATCTTTTCTTGGATACAAAGGGAAGTTCTTAGCTTTGTTAATTACTTTACCATTTACTTGAATCTTTGTTGGATTAACTCATATTTTCAGGTTAAACCCCTTCGGAAGATTCTTTTCGACAGAATCAAAAACACTTCTGTCATTAGTAACTACTTCAACCCTTCGAAGCCTACAACTCTCCAATCAGAACCTTTTGATTAAGTTGACGACCAAATCTGATTAATAATCACTAAAACCTTCTGAAATCATTGAATCAAAGGACTAAACCTTTCGACGAGATTGATAATGCATCTAGTCCAAACACTAACTTTAACCTTCTGGAGTGATTAACTTAGAGTCCCAAACCTTCCGGCTAGGTCGACAGCTCTTATGCTATAACCATCCCAATAACCTTAACCTTTCGACATTATAACCCAAGTCATCAAACCTTTCGACAAGGTCGAAAACTGCTGCATATTCAACAAGGAATCTAATGACCAGCCTAAACCTTAAGGTAACTTCCACCTTCAAAAAGGATAAACTTAGAGGAATCCAATCTAACCTAAAAAGGAGACCACATACAAGTTTAACAAAAGATGAAAGGAATCAAACTCAAGCAAGTTCCTAACCTTTCGATGTCGTCGAAAGGTCTGATTCGAAAGATATATACAAGCAAATTACAAAGGCAATTCTTAAGGCTATCAAGCCCTTATTCAAACCGGATTAACCACACTAGCTGGAATAGTTTTGGGGTGTTGACCATAAATTTGGTTAACATTTTAGCGCTAGAAGGAGGGCTTGAACCTCCAACCTTATTGAGTTCCCCACCTACTCTTCTACATGGATAAATCTCTTAAAGCTTATCAACTCCTCTTTTGAACAAGAAAGGATTTATTTTGGATAAAAGACTCACAATTCTTCTAACTGCATTTAAAGGATAAGGAATAGATTCAATGTTCGAAACAAGAGAAAGTTTTTACAAAGGAAAATCGATTCATGGGCCCACGGAACCTTCGAAAGTAAGGTCTAATTGTCAAGTGGATTATAACTCACACTTAATTGAAGAGCAATCCCTTCGGTTTCAAGCTCTACAAGTCATTAAGAGGAAAAAACAAGTTATGCCCTATGACCCTCTAAAATGGAGTATCAACTCATTTCATTTGGGATCAACCTTAATCTTTTCTCTCGAAAAGGAAGATTCGAGGAAAGAAAACCTATTTCTACAAATGAGAAGGACCATTCTGTCATATTCCCATAGGACTATTTTTGAAAAGGAAATGATAAAAGATTATGACAGTTTTACATATAAATGGAGTAAGATTATATATGAGGCTCACCATTCAAGGGAAAACCATGAACGCATAGAAAAATCCACAACCGAAGAATTGAGGATAGTAAAGGAATTACCAAGAGGGAGTATAAAGATTACTAAGAAATTTTCGACCGAAACCTTAAGATTGAAAGAAAGGCCCTTGAAAGAGGATCAATGAACAATGAAAAGGAAACCTACTCTTCAAGAAGAGGTACTTGAACCAAGTCAAAAAGAATTAGACGCCAGTCAAAGATGGCTCAAAATTCAAGACTTCTTAAAAAATGTAATCTTACTACCTCGGTTGAAGACAACTATATCCAAACCAAAGAAGAACTGAATTATTGGCCTTCCTAGAAAAAAGAAGTGGGATTTGAAAGGAAACTTAAGGGATTATATTGCAACTTTCATCTAATAAATGGACATGATACAAATCAATGCAAGGTGCTTGAAAAGATGGTCCTACACTTCGTAAGACAAGGAAAACTTAAATAGTTTGTAAAGGACTAAACAATTTATGGAATAAAATTTCTATTCTCAAAATAAGAAAAATCTACATGGTCAGGAGTAAAATTCTCCTTAACTTGGACTACCTAAAATGGTAGGCTATCAGTAATGGTAGAAAGCCCTTGGTCGTGCCAAGATGGCTAGGTCAAGGCACCTCCTGGAGGGAGGGCGTAAGCCTTTAGCTGCGCCAAAGTTAGAAATGGCCAAGTTAAAGCAGCATAAGCCCTTATTCGCGTCATGCTATGGCCAGGATAACGTGCCTCCTAGAGGGAGGACGGGTAATCCCTTGGTCACACCACGCTATGGCCTGGCTAAGGTACAAAACAAGTCCTTTGTCGCGTCATGCTATGGCCATGTTAAGGCGCCTCCTGGAGGGAGGTTGAGTAAGTCCTCGGGCCCTGCTTGAGAATAAGCTAGCCGAGCGCACCGGAAACCCAGATGAAATGTCCAACGGACTAAGAAAAGTCCCTGCTTGAAATGGGCAACTGCCAGAAATCGGCACCGCTTAAAATGGCAACTACTTAAATAAGCACAAGAATTAGACGAAAGAGTCCCTGCCTAAAATAGGCCAAAAAAATGAGTAAAGAAACTCGGGCCCAAGAAAGGAAAAACATGCAAAATATCATCAAAGCTTGAAGATGGCGCATTCGACAAGAAAATCAGAAAGAATTCACTAACTTCTTCTCATGAACATCTGCCAGATTAGTATTCTGGTTTTCTATTACTTATTACCAGAATGGTATTCTGGTCTTCTATTACTTAATACCGGAAATGGTATTCTGATCTTCTATTACTTACTACCAGGAATGGTATTCTGGTCTTCTACTACTTATTACCAAAAATGGTATTCGGGTCTTTTATTACTTATTACCAAAAATGGTATTCGGGTCTTTTATTACTTACTACCAGGAATGGTATTTTGGTCTTCTATTAATTATTGCCAGAAATTGTATTCTGGTCTTCTATTACTTATTATCAGGAATGGTATTATAGTTTTCTATTACTTATTGCCAGATTGATTCTCTGGTCTTCTATTACTTATGGCTGAAAATGGTCTTCTGGTCTTCTATTATTAATACCAGATTAGTAGATATGGATTTATAAACTCTTATCACTCATTACCAGAAAGGGTATTCTAGGCTTCAAGATTCTCACATATATGAACTTCAAAATCTAATACCCAAATTCGGGTTCCATGATACTCATTTCAGAGCTTCACTATTAAAACTCGAACATGAGTTTCAGATCTTCTATATAAAAATCTCGTCATCTGAATACCCGAATCTGGGTTTTGAGTCATTATCAATCTCTAGTATATTATATCTGAATTTGGATATCAAGACTGTTGTCTAATTAAGCCCTAGTCTAGGGACAAGATTTTTGGACTTCTATTCGTCTCGAGTGCTCGAATCTGAGCCAAAGAATATTATCAAAGAGAATACTATTAAGACTCCTCGAATGGGGAATTCGGGCTTCAACTATGTCAAAATAATGGGTGAGAAAGTTACTACTCCGAAGATTCAGACGTGAACCCCTGAATTAGGTTCTTCATTTAATGAAAGTTATATTTTAACATTCATCACCGTACGATAAGGCGAGATCTACTTCCAATAAGTCTTATGCATTCCAAACAAATGGAAGGAGTTAAATCCATGATCATTTCTCATCATGGTCAAAGATGAGATCTTAACATTTTAAATAAATTACTTTTCATACAATTGGCAAAATGATTTGCTCATCTAGGAAAATGGTATACATATACGAATATGTCAATTCCAAGCTAACAATTAAAAATATTGTTTGCTACATGGTTTCCAGGAAAGTCAGAATGGAAAAAGGTTTAAAAAACAAAAATGTTGCTGAATGAGTAATTCAAAGATACATCAAAAGTTACACTACAAAAATGGATCGCCAAATAGGTGATATTTACAAAATTTCCATAATTTACATAAGTTATGTAATTATATACAAGCAACAAAAATCATGTATAAGATAGATTTACATGGCTCAAATACGTAAATTACAAATCTTGAGCTGCTTTATTAAAAGTCTCCACCACCGAAGGATTAATTACATGGTTAATTGCTGCATGGAGAACTTCTTTAAGCTTTTTCTTCTTTCTCCTAATTATATTCTCATCATCAATTGTGTCAATGTTGGTCTTTAAGGCACGATTAAAAGCTCTATTCACAGCCCCGATTGTTTTATTTTCCCTTTCTAACTCAACAACCCACTTGTTAAGCAAATAATTATCACGCTCAAGCTTTTGATTCTTGGCGGCGTAGTCATTGATAGTCTTGAAATACTTGATTTTTTGCTGCTCATCAAAATACTTGGCAATTTCAAACTTCACCCTCCGGCACCAATTTCCAACTACATTATCATCTAAACCTGGAGGAGAGTTCAGCAAGGTTGGAAATTTCCAAGCTGCGAGAAGTTTTGACCTAGTAGGCCTAACAACTGGAGGAGTTGCTTGTGGGACCGGAAGTTCAATCTTTGAAGCATTATCACCCAAAATGAAATTTAGAGAGGCACATTGAGCCTGACTATCTTTTAATTTCAGCTCTAAATCACTTATCTGCTAAATAAGCTCGGACATCTTTTGATCGAATTCGACCAAGGGATTTGTCCTCACTTGTCGTTTGAGTGTAGTGATCATCTCATCTCTTTTCTTGATATCAGCCTCGAGATAAGCTATTTGGTCTTTGTGGCCACTGGAGATGGTCTTTTGAATTAGATATATTTTATGCCACTTCACGACTTCGGTGTTACCGCCAAAACGCTCAAGAAGGACTTCGTTATGAACCATAGTCCCGCCACTTCTTGATAGTAGCCTATCCCTAATGGTGTCAACACGAGAAAGTATACTCTGAGAGAGATGAGACGAAGATGGCCGTATCTCCTATTTCTTTATTTAAAAAATAGAATAAAAATCAAGATAGAGAGAGAAATGTTTTTATTGTTACGGTAACAAATTACAACCCAAATAGCCACAAAGTTAAAAGGGTACAACAAACACTTTCATTACATCTAAAGTTGAGAAACTACATTTCTAACTTTGTCTAAAGTATTAGCCAAGCATAACTGTTGAGTCAAAAGGTATAGTGACTCCTTCAGGAGTTATAACTGGTGGACATTTACTATAATCCCATTTCCCGACCGGTAGGCTATCACGACCACAAATCAACTTTGAGTGAAACATTATGATTTCTTTTAATAAAATTTCCTTCTTTTCGCCAAGGAAGTCAAAGTGGAGACGAGGGTATTCTAAGTATAGTTTTTGTAGATCCCGAAGAAAGCAATATCTCGCTAACTTCAAAGTCTTTAAAGTTGGTGCATTTTTAGAGTAAAATCTCCTCAAGTTAACAAATTGACTTAAGTGGTCTCTTGGGACGACTCGACCCAAAGAACTGATGTTCTGAAATAGTACAGTAAAAGAAACTAAGCATAGAAATACATAACAAGAACATGTGTTCATAAATCAATTACTTGTTACATATTTGCAGTCATGCATCTGGTTCATACAAAATAAACTTAGAAAAGAATTCAGAAACAAATTTGTTATTGTAATACTTAATCTTTTCAGAGGGAAGGTCTTGAGGAATCGATCTGACCCACGGTAGGTTCCAGTAAGCCCTAAGATGCAGGTCAAATCCGAATTCATCTAAATATCTTTTATGAAAACGTTTGAGTAAACCCCCACTGAAGTCACCTAAGTACGAAAAATCTATGATCGAATGTCTATAATATGTTTTATACAAGAAGTTAATTAAAATATCTCTCTCTTCAATCATCATCCAGAACAGAGTTAGTAACTCTTTATTTTCCTTTAAGAGAACGTCATATCGGTGGTGTGCTCTCTTTAATAAAGGGGCAGCTCTCGAATATTTAAAAGGTGCTAATGGAGAGGTGCTTGTGTCAAGGTTATGATATTTCTCAGATAGAACGTTATGCTCCTTTATCAGTTTGTCTAACTCCCTATATAACTTGTTAATTTCTGCCTGTTTTCTATCATGTTTTGTTCTATGGGGAAAAACAAACATCTTCTTTATCTAAAACAAATGATTTAGCACTAATTGTTATCTTCGAAGTGCAAGACATTTAAACAAAGAAGCCCATACCTGTGAAACTGGAATGCAAATCTGGGAGATCAGCTTCTTTTCTTTTGGATCTTCAGCATGGGTGGGAGTAGTTTCCATCTCAGGAAGAGCAGATGGCCTAAGGGATTAAGGTGGCATATCCTTATGATAAGATAGCTCCTTCTCATGAAGTTCATCTTGATTGCCACCATCTTTTTCAGAGGCACCAGAGAGACCACCTTTATCTCCATTAGGGCCTTGGCCTCCAGTAGGGCCATTGTTGTCATCGTCATCGTCATTGTCATTGCTGCTATCATCGTCGCTATCCTTTTCCTCAGAATCATCATCTTTGTCACCTTCCTCTTCAGAATTTGATTCAATTTCGAAGGTGGGGACATCAAAAGAGAGAATTTCAGCAACATTGGTTACCTCCTTCTTACCCTCAGGACCAGTACCCTGCTTTATCTATTTAATTTTGTCCATTACTCTTTCGGCTAAAGTTGGGTCGAGAGAAGGGAAGCCGAAGTCAGGACATTTCTCGTAATTTTCAGCGTATGCAAGCATAAAGGCATCCTCATAATTTTTTAGCATCATAGGCCCTAAGGTAACATCAACAAACTGAGAGACTTGCTTCTTGATGTCGGAGAGGGTACGAACGGCCAATTTAAGCGAAGCCCTGGTCTTTTTTAATTTATTTCTCAAAGAAGTGTTCTAGCGACCAATCGAGCTTTTTCATCTTCTAGATCTTTCATTGATAGCTCCATTACATATTTTTCATCAGAGGTGAGTTGGTGAGCTCATCTCTCCGCCTCTAGATCCGCTTCAGTCCTGGAGAGAGAAGCCTTTATTCGCCCCAATTCAATGGAAGCATCATTTTGAGTGGTGGTCAAAGAAGATAATTTATTTTTGATCTCAGAATTCTCCATCTACAGCCTAGAGGATTCAGACGAAGACTTCGAAACTTGATCATTTAGAGCTATTCAGTTCCTGAAAATCTGTAACAAGAAGTGAAACACGAATTAGCAAATTGAGAAATCCAACAATGATAAAATCAATTGGGTGAGAGTTTACCAAAAGTTGTTGCGCCACAAGAGAACGATAATTTTCCACTAAGCCTGGAGCGAACAACGGCGGAGAGGAAGAAGTAAAAGATTCAGAATGTAAGATGAACTCAACGAATTCTTCAAAAATCATAGGCGAAGGAGCAGAAGATGACTCTGGAAGAGTTTGCTTTACAGAAGGAGTCATCAAAAAGGACAGTTGCATCTGCTCGAGTGTTGACGGGGAGTCGGAGATCGAGATGTTTGGAAAGGGATCAGAAGTAAGCGGAGATTGTGCTAGCTTGTTCTTAGAGGCTTCAGCGATAGGGCTCTTGGAAACCTTTCCAAGAGATATGTGTTCCTCCTCTTCCTCTATATCGATGATTTTAGGCTCTTTCGCCGGAGGATCATCCTCAGAAGGCTTCGTTAGTTTTCTTTTAAAAGATCTTTTGGATTTAGCAAAAGCCTCCAAGATAGATGTAGCTCCATAAGATGATGAAGGAGGGACATCACCGCCAGAAGATACAACGTCCTTGGAGGGAGCTAAAGCAAATTCAAACTGATATAAAATCAATCAGAGCAATTCAAGAATTCTATAAACAAAAAGAGGAGAATACTAAGCTAATAGTATACTTGGAATGTCAGAACGAATGGGGGACAATGAAGTAAAATGTTCAGCATCTCCTGAGGAAAAGAAGCAATTTCCTCGAGAGTTATGCATAATGGTAGACAGAATGCCAAGAATCCTTTGGCCAGTTGAAAGCAAGGAATATTTCCTTAGATTCGAAAGAGTTAGGAGTGTTAACCTACTCCTAAGTCATTCTGGAGTGGTAGCTAAAGAATTGATGATTCTTTGGTTTGCGTCACTAAGTGTCTTAAGAGGTTCACCTGAAAAAGATTAGAGATTAGCTCACAAGAAGCATAGAGAAAAATGAAGATGAAATTGAAACAGACTTACGAGGGAAGGCAAAAGTACTACGTACACCAGTAAAGCACTTGACAAAAAAGAACCGATTCTCCTAGTCTTTGAACCTGTTAATGCTATCTGAAATAAGATTCTTGTAGACATTCACTCTAAAAAATTACTTGTTGAGATTACCTGACCTTGCCAACTTGGTCAGGGAGTTCAGAACTTCAGCGTTAAGTAGAGGAAGTCCAAACTCCAATGCCAACATTTCTAGGGATAGGAGGTGAGTGTAAACATTCGGAGATAATTGTATCGGAGCAACTCCGACATGAGATATATAAGAAAGCAGGTTCTCAGGAAATGGAATAAATCCACCATGCCAGATGCGGATAGCCGTATAAGTGAAATACCATTCTAGAGGGTTATCAATAGTATCAGTTGGTTGTGGAGGGATGGCTTTGATTCCAGTAATGCCGAAATCTTTAAGAATAGCATCGACTTCATCTCCAATAGAAGAATGCTTAGCAATAGCTTCAACTTTAGGAGGATTCATGATTCTTACAGGTGAAAATGTTTTAGTTAAAACTGTTAATTATTTATGAATTATTTTTTTTACTTAAATAGCTCAAGCATAAAAACATACATGAAATCTTAAAATGGTGAAAATACTAAGTAGTTAAAGCTTTTGATAGTGTCGAAAGGTCAACAATTCAAACTTTCAACAAAGCCGAAAGGTTAGCATCCTAAGCTCTCGATAATGTCGGAAAAAAGATAGCATCAGCCTAAGTCATTATACTCTGACACTATTGAGGGCCTAAGGAGTAATTAGTTAATAATATGAATTCCTCAGGCTATCCACAAAGTCGAAAGTAAAAGATAAAACATTAATCCATTCATCACCTTTCGACAACATCGAAACCTCAATGGAAGCCTAGATCTACTTCGAATGTAACATAAGGTTAAATAGCAAGACCTTTCGACATGGTCAAAACTAGTAATTCAAAGTTCCAAAGTACAAATAATAGTGTTGATGATGTTGTCGAAAGGCCTGGTTAATATTATCAAAACATGTCTTACGATTGAAATCGAAAGGTTTATAACAAAACCTTCAAGTTCTTAAGTTAAAAATGTTGATATTGTTAATATTGTCAAAAGGTCCGATAAATATTGTTAAAACGCGTTCAACCCATTGAAGTTGAAAGTTTCAGGTTTGATTCATGTGTACTTTAAACGTTTCGACAATGATGGGTGGAAGCAGTTATAAGGTTGAAGAGTTCCAACCTTGCCGAAAGCTGGTAGTCGAAAGGTTTGAAACTCCTCAACCTTTTCGAGAGCTTGTTATCAAAAGATTAGATCATTTAATTATCTAACCTTTCAACAGCAATGGTAAAATTAGCATCACAATACCTTTCGACCCCATCTAAAGGTACAAAGAGCGCAAATTCATTATTACCGCCTTAATCTCTTTCGTAGGGATAGAAAAGTCATTTTGTGTAATCAAATTTGACATGGGTAGGTTCCAGGTTATCATATTGGGTTTAACCAAACCCAAACCCGATAATAAATGAAGTTTTCAAACTTTTCTTGAAAAACAAGTATCACAAACCCACTAATGAAACTAATTTTGTCTGAAATCAATCTAATTCGATTTCGAAAAGAAAAAAAACTATCAACAAATCGAAAACCCAAAAAAAAATTAATTAAGGACTTTAGGTTAAAAGTTAATCTCGATTTGGGGATTTCGGTTATCAAACACCATACGACTTCAAATCCAAAACCACAAACGAACATTGTAGAAACTAGTTTGAAAGAAATTTTTTCAGAGAACTCATCTGAAATTGATCCAAAATTTGGAAATTCAACTGAAAACCGATAAAGGTGAAGTTTAGATTAAAATTTACGAATCAAATTTAAGAGATTACCTTATTGTTTTGAAATGAGATCTGGAAAATTTTGGAGAACTCTTTTACTCATGTGCGATAATTTTGATTTTAGGTAAAAGAGGAAGAAAGAGAAGAAGAGTATTATATAAGAAAAGTCATCCAAATTCTCAAACGCTAGATCAAGGTTAAAATGGACGTTCCAGATCGGCGTGGGAAGGCCAAGAGGCGGGAAAAGTTTGTAGCTATCGACAAATATGACTTGGAAAGTCAAGAGCATCCCTTCAAATGGGGGGGGGGAATGTTACACTAAAAATCAACCTTCCATCTAAGACGAAAGGTCTCTCAACAAAGATTAAAGAAAATGAGTTCAGTTCAAACCTTTCGAAAGAGTCAAAGGGATGCAGTCAATAGTGTACAGCAGTCCTAGACCTTTCGAAGGAGTAAAAAGGTTTCATTCCTCAACATTCAAAGTGTTCTTATCTTTTGAAGAGGATGAAGAAGTCAAAGCAAGTGTGAGCAAGTACTTAATGACCTTTTCGAAAGCATAATAAGCCTTTCAAACCGGTTGAAGCACATCCAAGGCACCTTGCGACAATAACGAAAGGTTTATGAAGAAAGCAACACTCACAATTCAATAAAGAATGAAAGACAACCTTTCGACATCATTGAAAAAGAACAACCTTCCGACAATGTCGAAAGGTTCATAATAAACAACATAAGAGCAACCTTCCGACAACGTCGAAAGCTTCACAATAAACAAGAGAAGAACAACCTTCTGATAAGGTCAAAAAGCTCATAGTAAACAAGAGAAGAGCAACCTTCCAACATGGTCGAAAGGCTCACAATAAACAATATAAAGAGGACAAACCCTTCGGTAAAGGCAGAAGGATCATGGAGACATAAGTGGAACAAACCTTCCGACAAAGGTGGAAGGTTCATAGTAGCAGATGAAAAAGCAAACCTTTTGATGGAGACGAAGGGTTTAAGGTGGCATATAAAAGGGAGACCTTCCGACCTAGTCGAAAGCATGAAGTCGAAAGGAGGGCCGCCTGCATCTATAAATAAGACCCAAGGGGGTCCAGCTGGAGGAACTGATTTCTTTCATTATAGTCTTTGCATCTTCTTAATTAGAGCATTGTAACCCTAATTCAATGTTGATTTGGGAAATTTAATAAATAAAGCTTTTTCTTGGATACAATGGGAAGTCCTTAGCTTTGTTAATTACTTTACCATTTACTTGAATCTTTGTTGGATTAACTCATATTTTCATGTTAAACCCTTTCGGAAGGTTCTTGTCGACAGGATCAACAACACTTCTGTCATAAGCAACTACTTCAACCCTTCGAAGTCTTCAACTTTCCAATCAGAACCTTTTGACTAAGTTGACAATCAAATCAGATCAATAATCACTAAAACCTTCCGAAATCATTAAATCAAAGGACTAAACCTTTTGATGAGATTGATAATGCATCTAGTCCAAATACTAACTTAAACTTTCTGGAGTAATTAACTTAAAGTCCCAAACCTTCCGACTAGGTCGACAGCTCTTATGCTATAACAATCCCAATAACAATAACCTTTCAACATTATAACCCAAGTCATCAAACCTTTTGACAAGGTCAAAAGCTACTGCATATTCAATAAGAAATCTGATAACCATCCTAAACCTTAAGGTAACTTCCACCTTAAAAAAGGATAAACTCAGAGGAATCCAATCTAACCCAAAAAGGAGACCACATACAAGTTTAACTAAAGACAAAAGGAATCAAACTCAAGCAAGTTCCTAACCTTTCGACGTCGTTGAAAGGTCTGATTCGAAAGATATATATAAGCAAATTACAAAGGCAATTCTTAAGGCTATCAAGCCCTTCATTCAAACCGGATTGACCACACTAGCTGGAATATTTTTAGGGTGTTACCATAAATTTGGTTAACATGTATAATACTTCAAATTGCATGCTTCGTATTCACTAAAAAAATACTTTAAAACGCATAATACTTCAAATCGAGCTTCAGATCCAGTCGTCGAACTCCAGATCTCTTCACGTCATCGAGCTTCAGATCTCGACGTTTAGTGAGTTAATTGATCACGGCAATGTCAAGCTCCTCCCATCGCGAATACCCAAGCGTCTTAGGAAGAATAGCAAAGGTGGTTGAAAAGTGAGGCAAGGTGGGTCAATTATTGTTATAAATTGCTTTTTATATTAGTTTACATTAAAAAAAGATGTATATAGTTGCATTTTGATACATTTTGCTTCTTTTATTTAGGATCATATTTGTTTAGATAAAATTATAGCACATTATAATAACTGTGAGTGATTGTTGCATTGTTCTGCATATGTTCTATTGTTCTGCTGTGCTGGTGTTGTTTATATGTAAATTAGCTTGTTGATTGAATTGAATTACTAATTAGTATTATCCTACTGTCAATGTTAGTTATTAGTATTTACAAGATGAATTTAAAATTAAAATACTACATGCTGATGGGTTTTTACTGAAATTATCTATAGTAACTGATGTTTATTTAATGGTATAAATAAAAGTTTTATGACTTGAAGGAGGAAGTATTTCAGAAAAACTCTTGAAGGAAGGAGCTAACTTGATCAATAGGTATTATGTGCCAGAAAGTTGTATCTTGTGAATTGAAGAAGGTGGACATCCATAAATGATGATGATCAGTATTTTTTATAATTGAGGTTGAATGTATTTTATATGTTTATTATGACATTTGTTTCAGATAGTTCAACCTTTTTGTGGGCGTAGTGTATGGTATTCATGTTTTGGGCTGATAAACACGATTGAAGATTGTAGACCAGAGGGAAATAATTATCAGACTTCCTCAAGTATCACGGTTATTTAAATATTCACCAAGACCAATGTACATGGTGTTATCATCTACAGATGAAACTAATTCTACTCCAATTTTAACAACATTCACTTTCATGCAAGTTGTAAAATTATTTTCAATTAGTAGTATATAGGGCAGAACATGGATACAGTTGAAATATCGTGAATATGGTTCTACTATCCAAAACTTAAACATGACAGTTTGGTTCAAACTTTTGTCAATAGACTAACCAATCCCTACATCTGAAGTAATAGATGTTTATAACCACACGCTGTAAGGATGCAAATTTGTGCATTGACATGGTCAATTGATATCTATAGTTGCAGTTATTAGGACCTGTTCATATACCTTTTATGTTAGTCATCTAAGTGTAGTCTTCCTTTTTAACTATCAAGCATTAAAGCATAAGATGACCAAGCACTTCATGTGTTTATGTGAGCCAACATCAAGTTTGATAAATAATGGTATCTGTGTTAGCTAAAACAGGAATTTATCTACTAAGCATGTAAGTTTATTTACGATTGCTCAATGTACTCAAGAGATTATGTCTCTGTTTTTTCACTATCTCACACATTAATTCAGTTTTATAATGTTTTATTTCATAAAACTTATCAAACAGAAGATTGCTTGAAGTGTACATGCTTGCATTTTAAATTAACATGGCAAAACTGATGCTACTTTAGCCTTGGACAAAGTAGATATTAGCCATTAGCAATAGACTTGAAGTGGTTTCATCAATTGTAGAATAAATATTTCTCACATCGACATGCTCATTAATAGCTTCCCTGGAATATAGAAAAATTCCGTAGTTTGAAATCAATTTGCTGGAATAAATTTACTACACATGTAAATATGTTATGAGTTGCTAAGTTGCATACAGCAGAAACACAACTAATTATCCATTCATAATAAACTTTTCTCTTTTCTTCCATGCCCATTATTGCAGAAAAAACCAAAAATGGTCTGTTCTTTTGTTATTGGTTCGTACTCCACTAAAAATATATGAATTGAATACTTATAATCTGAAGCAAAACTAATAAAGGCGGGCGTAGAAAGAATTAATTCCATTTTGACTGGAATATCAAAATTGCAGCAAATGCGGTAAGTCTAAATTTCATTTTTGAAAATTGCTAATTGATGTTAATCTCTTCTTCTTTTTTATGTAGATTTTTCTCACTAGGTTACAACATTTCCACGACTCGGGCTACCCATACTAATCAACACTAAAACTAAGCGTAGAAATGAACTAGTCTATGTTATGTTCTTATTTATCACCATCTATATAATACATTTTTATGAGGTTGAATATGCTGATTTTGATAAACAGGAAATTATTGTTAAGGACAAAATTTCTCAGCGTTTTTTGCCTCAAGGACAGACCTTCAATATTTTATCCTGAAGGACAATTTTCTTTAGGTATCAGTTTTTAGTCATTGATAGCAGTTTTTAGGTATCAGTTTGTAGTTATCGGTAGCAGTTTTTAGGTATCAGTTTTTAACTTGGTAGCAGTTTTGTTGTCCTTATGAATAATTTTGAAAAATGTTTGTCCTTATGAATAATTTTTTGAAGAATGTTTGTCCTTATGGTAAAAATATTGAGGTTGTGTCCTTGAGGCAAAAAATATACAAATCTTTGTTCTTTAAATTAATTCCCCCGTTCCTTATCACAATTTAACTTTTCACTTGGTTCAATAAATAGAACTCGAAGGTGTATTTGATAAAATGAATAAAAAATTTCCTCTTTCTCTTTTTGTTTATTATTATTATTATTATTATTATTATTATTATTATTATTATTATTATTATTATTATTATTATTATTATTTGACTATACAGACAAATATGATTCTATCTGGCTAAATTATGATGAATTAATCACCTTTTTTGCCATTATATTTGATCCCTCTTATTTTGATCATTGGTCAGAGTATCATTGATCAAAGTTCCAATTTTGTTTTTTAACATGACATTTAGATAGTATATGAGATGCTAAAGCTACTAGTCAAACTGACCGAAGGAAGATTTGCCTACTTCTACTAAGCAAAATCAATTTTCCTGAAGCCAAAAAAACATTCCTCCTGGTTTTTTTTTTTCCGTATCATTCTCCTCGTATTTTCTCTCGTTCTTTTTCCCCGTTTCCTTCTCACCCGTATTTTCCCCCGTATTCGCCTGAATTTCCATGCCTTTATGATCTTATCAGATTGTCATATCAACCCATATGCTAGCAAACTTATTATGGAAGGCGATTCATCCATTCAGATTGTCATGGTTAAGCTGCAGAGTTATAAAGCTAGGGTTGTCCTCAATTTTGAGATTCGTAAGACGACCGAAGAGGCGTTCGTGTGGATACAATAGAGACGTTATCCAGTGGGGTTGTGTTGACGATTCTCTGCATCCCAGATCTTCATCTCCATCACGTATTTCTACACAAATTAAATTGGTACGTCTTTCTCAATTTATTGGATCTCGGTCCTAATTCCAGTTCAAAATGAAGGTTGTTGTCACATATTTTCTCATTGTTTTGGGCGCAATTGTCCATCCAATAGTGGATAATATCGTGGGATCTGGTTTTATTATTAAAAATTATCTAATGTTTTTACTTTTAATTATTTTATACACCCATTTAATGTCCTAGCATGTTTTTCAAATGTACTTTTAGATTTTTGACATGCTTTAGACTGTTAGAGTTTTGTCCTTGCATAAGATAATGTGAACTCAGAGACAATAAGCTGAAAACATATTGAGTAAGTGGATTCCATACATATTCTAAGTTTCAAATTATAAAAGGTATTGAGCTTTAGGTTCATCAATGTATTACCCATGCAGCACTTGGTGTTATATTTTGTTGAACTAGGATTTATTTAAATAGTTGAAAACTCTTGATTACTGAACTGGTATGTTTACTATTGAGATTTCTATCTTTAAGCAAATAATCCATCTAGAAACAACAATAACTAACTAGTAAAGATATAAGACATAAGCAAATAATCCATCTAGATACTTGAGAGTTTTGTCCATGCAGCCACTAAACTTCTATATGTAAAGCTTTTGGAATTAGAAATTGACATCTCATGCAAAAACTTAGGTATATCTTAAGCTGAAAAAACAGCTCACTTTATTTGCCAACAATGCGAGGCTTCATTGCATTTCCTTTTCATGTTGTGTCAACAAAAGCTTTTTCATGACCGACTTTTCAAATACAAGGTGCACACAAACTAACTTTAATTTTTCTATATGCATATTTCTTTCTTGTGTTGTTTAGTTCATTATGAAGAGAATGGAGTTCTAGTCAGACCAAAGCTTTTACTTTCTATTTCATAAAGGTATATACTGCCTTGTCAGTTTTGAAGTATAAGATATGCACTTAACATAAAGAAGAATGATGTATCATAAGTTTCATTTTATCTCTCTAACAGGAATGAAACTATCCCCAAGATGCACATTGCTCCTATGTTATACATTATAATTTTTAGAGCTGGCTTGAGTTTAAGGGTGCTATGGATTTTGTTGTAATAACCGGAAAAAAGAAAAAAATGGATTTCACCTCCATTAATTCATGCACACAAACACAGTTATACTGACATATTCTAGCATGCTTTATTGAAGCACCCTGCTTCTTGATAGGGAAAACAAGAATTGCCTTTGTCATTGTTTAGACAAATTTACTCTTTATGCCATCACATTTGCATCTGTCATGATTTGTTGCACGCACATACGATATACATAACGCAAACACACGTATACGCGCGCGCGTGCGTGCACACGCGTAATGATTTTTTGATGCTTTATATTTGTCTTGAGATAACTATGATCTACAAATCGCCAGTCTGAACTTTATTTTCACAAAGTTTACAATCGACTGGTTATTTGTTTCTATGGAATTTACTTTTTCATGTCTGTGTTACTAACGAATAATAAGCATGGTACATGTGGTGTGTAGAACTGGAAGTATTCTTTCATTGTGTCATACCACTCTTAAGTTAAAAGGAGCAAAAGGTATTGCAGAGTCGACAACCACTGTGAATGCTATTTTTAAGCTGAAATCAAAAGCTCTTTCTATTGTAAGTTAATGAGAATCATACTGTTTAACTTATATAACTCTTGGTTTTGTTATTTCATATTCTATTGCGATTCAAAGCTAGGGTTTTGTTCCTTCCTCATCTCTTAACCGGCGAAAGATGGGTCACGCTAACGTTTGGAACATTCATCCCAAGACTTATGGTCCCGGATCTAAGGCTTGCCGTGTATGTAGAAACCAACATGGGTTGATTAGGAAGTATGGGATCATGTGCTGCAGGCAATGCTTCAGAGAAAATGCCAAAGATGATTGGCTTCGTCAAGTATCGTTAAGAAAGCCTGCTGCTAGAAGCATGGAGATGGATCCTCGGGTGTATTCTCTACAATGTTGCTTATTGGGGTTTATATTCTGTGAATCTAATCTTGTTTTGCTTTTCAATTTCTGTGTTTATATTTATATTCGGGTACTGAGACAAAACTTGTTGTAGATACTTCCAGAGGGGAAAGATTACATGTCAATTTCGACATTACCTTTCCACACCTTGCATGTTCTCTTATAGCTGTTGATACAGTGGATAAACAGCATTTTGATATTAGACATGACATACTGAAAACAAGAATAGGTAGTCTTGGTAACGTGATCGAATCAAAACAGGATTCTATTGGTGCACACAAGATTGACAAGCCATTGCAAAGGCATGGTGGAAGGCTCGATCATAATGAGGCTTATTGTGGTTCTTATTATGGAGCAGAAGCATCAGATGATCACTGTTGTAATTCATGTGAAGAAGTTCGCGAAGCGTACCAAAAGAAAGGATGGGGTCTTTCAAATCTAGATCTAATTGATCAGGTAATCTTGGTAAATTAATTATTTTGTTCCTATTCTCTTTTCTTGTTTGTATACTTTGTGAAGGACCGACTTTCTATCTGTAAAATCAATGAATAGTTACATAGTAAACTTTTTCTGTGAATACTTCTGATGAAGCTTGAATCTTGATTGGTTGTGTTAAATATTGTGGCACATACATCATAAAGAAATGTATGATGGGATGTAAGTTAGTTCCTTTCCTCCATCAGTTTCCCCTTTTTGTATGTGTAATTTAATCTTGAAACATGATAAATTGATGTGTAAAACCCATTGTTGATTTTCAGTTAAATATAAATCCTGCACTCTTTAGACTTTCGATTCATCTTTCTACTGGCTGTACCAAATTTCCATTTCATTTTATTTAATTCCATGTACTAGTCTAGATGCATTATCACCAGTGGTACAAAGCTGCGTAGTGTGTGTACTTGTTCGCATATGTACACCTGTGTGTTTTCTTCTCATCCAACCCTTTCTCATCTGAATTTTTTCTTTCTTATTAGATTCTTAACCTTTTTATTCTAAGAAGTTATCTTACTACTACATTCAAATTCAACACTATCCCTAGAATTTGTACAACGTAGCCTTTCAAAGAAATGGATTTCTGATTTTGTTGTTAGATAACTCAGTTGAAAAAATTACTTCAAAAAAAAACTTATATAACTCTTAATGACACATTGAATGTTAACTGTTGCAGTTGCTTCAACTTTGTGACGTGGAGAGTGTTTCTTACCTTGATGAAATTGTTGTGTCCGGAAATAGCATGCGCTTGGCCAAATATGTAGCATTGTTGGTCTGTTATTTATCAACATGTATTAAATTTGGATAAGTCCCCTAAATCTCACTTATCCAATATATTGATAATGAAATCTCGAGATTTGCTTCTGAGTCGTAACTAAATTAAGTTCTAGATTGCTTCAACTAAGTGCCTTTTTAGTGTAAAATGGTAAATTTGAATTTTGAAGGCCTCACAGTGGATATTGAGATTTAGGGAACATACTTTAAATCCTAAAAGTATGAACAATATTTGTTTGGTTAATATGAGCCGAGCCACCACTTTCTATGGTGCAGATTCTTGATATACTTCAGACTACATTTGGGAAAGAAGCTAGAGGAACTAGATTACATATTGATAGGAGCAACCAATAAATTTGTTTAATCAAAATATTTATGCTTAGATTTAATTTACAGAACCAAAACTGTTATAGGGAGAACTTGCTCTAGAAATGGTTGATGAATCATCTATAGTAGCTATTAAATACGCAAAAGTTGAAGATTTTCAAGGTAAAAATTGTTCTATTTTTTTAACTTTTGCTATGCCATCGTTTTTTAAGATTATTTAATGTTTCTCCAGGTTTATCTTTATCAACATTGAGTAAAATTAACAAATACTTTTTTCTTTGATATCAAATAACACAACGGTCGGTTTCTCCACCGTTGTGCGGTTATACTAGTACTACCATATCCCCAGATCTATCATATTTATAGGTCAATAATACTTTTGACTTAGACTGACCTATTTTCGTATGCATATTTAGTTTTTAAACTAACATAAGATACATTCTTTTTTTATTTACTTTTGAATCGGTCAAATAATCTCAATGTGAAATATTGCTCTTTCCATTTTTTATCGTCTATATAGCTTGAGGTATAATTTTTTACCTTACTGTATAATATATATTACATTAACTTTTGGCTTCACGCTTTTGTTTTATATAAATTGTCTGCTGTTAAGGTTTTTTCCATTTTCAATGTTTATACAATTGGAGCTGATAAGCCCTACGACAAATGTACCAGAGCTTGGAATGATGAGAACTGTGACTTCAGGTATGTGAAAACTTCACTAAAGCCAACAAATGCAAAGATGAACAATGTATGTTTAGGTTCATGTTTTTCTTTAGATGAACAAAGTTGAACAATCTATGCATGTTAAGTATCATCAGCTTCCTTTATATTAGTTTGGGCTTGAATGATAATGATTTGTAATTATATTAAGAATTTATAAATGATATGAATTTATAATTCGTTTTGGTTTTTTAGTAATTCTTTTTGTATGGGTGATTTTGGTTGTTTTATGATAATATTTATTAGTCGTTAGATTAATAAATATTGGTACATGTGTATTGTAGTATAAAAGTTGCGCTTAGTTTTTTTATTTATTTTGCATTTATTTTGCAACGGTCGAAAAACAGTTGCAAAAGGAAAACGACAACGGTCAATGCTTGTTGTGGTTGGAGCGTATTGCAACGGTCCATGCCTGTTAGTTAAGGCATATTACAACAGGCCATGCCAGTTGCATTATAAGCTACTACAATAGTCAATGCGTGTTGTGATATCATTCTTTTCAGATAAATGTTATAGATGTACAAAAAGCAGTTACCATTGTAAAAGACCCTATTACATTGGTTGGAGACCGTTGTAAAAAATATTTACTATAACGAGCTTTTACAACGATTTTAAAATATTGTAAAATCTTTTGGGTCTATACAACATCGAATAATAAGATGGGTTCAAGTCCGTTGTGAAACCCCTATTACAACGGGTATTGCCCGTTGTAAAAAGGGTATTTTGTTGTAGTGCATTATTGTTTCCTTACCGAGTGTTAATTAAAATGTTGCTTACCTTATGTCTTTTATTATTAAGTTAGTTTATTTTTATTTCACATATATATGTATTTATATACATATATATGTACTGATCTTACATTTTTGGTATAGTTTTCTTAGCAGCTACATGTATAGTTACCGGATTTTGTGGATCCAGCTGATTTTGAGGATATGAGCATTTGTTGCATTTGGTAGTTTTTTCACTATATTTTTCTATTATGGACCTTAGTTATATAAGAATGAGGGTTATTTTATTTTTTATTTTATTTTGTACGGGGGGTATCGCTACTTGTCAAGCATATTGACATCTTCTTTTTAATTGTAGATTAAATTACATGAGCGCTCTCCTTTACTAATAGAAGATCACTCATTATTCAAAAAAAAGAAATAGTCATATCTCTCAAATGGAAGTGGTATCGGATCCTAATTCAGCCTCATTAAAAAGTTATATCCATTATAAGTATTCAAAGGTAAAATCATCCAATATGATTTCTAAGGGAAAAAATGTCACTACTCAACATAACCTAAAGTTATGGTGTCATACGACACAATATGAATTTTCAAATAATATTTTACGATCCTTCAATATGAACAATACGGGTCCTTGCACTCTTCTTCATTTTTAGGAATTTTTCCCTCGAAATCTCCAATACAACCGAGGCAAAATTAGACTTAGTTACCCCCACATGCCTAATAACCATAAGAAAATACATCAAACGTCAAACATGTGTTAGTTCCTGAGATTATGGTTTTGATGACAACAATCTTAGGATTTGTTATAAAATATAAATTCTAAAATTCTTGTTTAGATATATATATATATATATGTATGTATGTATGTATGTATGTATGTATGTATAGGCAGGATATATATATATATATATATGCAAGTACTGAGAATGAAGACTGTACAATATAAAGATTCAAGACTAAGTATAAAGATTCAAGACTAAGTATAAAGATTCAAGAATGACGAATTCAAGATTGAAGAAACCAAGACTGAAGACTCATGAGTATCAGGAGTTCAAGATTTCAAGAGTTCAAGATATCAAGATAAGTAATAGAGTATAGATTTATGTTAAAACTTCATAATAGCACTAAAATCTTTATTTGGATTTTAATTGTGGAATGGAATCCACCTTCTCGCTTTAATAGTGGGATGGAACTCACGACCTCTTTAGTAGGATGGAACCCACGATCTTTTCTAGTGGAATGGAATCCACGAAATTTTCAAAATGATTTATTTTAAATATTTTTCCAAAAACCTTTTAAAAGTCATCTCTCTCGGTTTAAATATTTTAGTCTTAAACTATTTTTATCATCTTTTATATTTTTATTTCAAAATCATCTCTTGTTTTTAAACTATCTCCTGGTTTTAATATTATAAGCTTTAAATCTCAAAAATACATTCTATACTTAGTTTTTAATATTACTTTTATATTATAGATTATATATTTTTAAGATTACCTTTTGAATCTCTTTTATAAGTTTAAACTATATTCAAAATGGTTTATAAACTTCAGAAATTGTTTTGAAAAGTTTTAGAAAGAAAATCTCTTTTCAAAAACAAAAATCAATTTTCAAAATTAACTAGGGCATGTCGACATACCCCATCCACGCATGTCGACATGGTAGCCGTAGAAATTCAAATTTCAAATTTTCAAATGAAGTGTCTATTCGTCATAACCTTTCACGAATGGACATGACTGTTGTTCTTCTATAAATACCAATTGTTTTCAACGAATTTTAAGTTAGTTTTTCTTTATTTCTTCACTCCTTCTTCTCCACTCAAATATTCTCTTATATTTTAACAAAACTATACCGAAATCCTAAGTGAATCAAACCCAATCATCTCTAGTTTGATTCTCTGTCACACTCTCTTAGAGATCTCAGTGCTATTCAAAGTTATAGGATCATTTGTAACCAAAGATCGAAAGATCAAAGTGTATCGAGTCTCTCTCTATCAAAGTGTGATTGTGGCCTATAAATCAATTGGGTGTGATTATAGCCCATAAATCAATTAGGTGATCTTGTAGCATGCTTGAAGCACCCCACACCCCATAGTATACCCAAAAGAACACACTAAAAGGTGTATTGCGTTGTAGGTATAACTAAAGCTAGCAGAGACTAAGATTCATAAGAAAAAAATAGATAAAAACAGCGGAAACAATTGAAATAATAACTTATATAGAACAAAACTTCATAATTACTTTAAAAACCAAATAAGTCACCAAATACCAAATACATCATATGTCAAAATACCCATGCATGTCTTGCGAAATTAAAAACCATAGTCTCAACAAAATCAGAGCACAAAACATCACTCAAATAGCGCCAGTACAACAAAAGAACTTAAAACTGAAAATGAAGAAAAGGAATGCATGCAAGAATCTCTGCCAAAGGAGTCTCCAAGAATCTGCAGTCTACCGCCCTTGCCCCTGATTGCCTATGAGGGCAAAAGGGGAAAATAAAGGAGTAGGTCAGACTAAAAGTCTGGTGAATGGTAGTAATTACTAGCATATTTAAGCAAAGTAAAGATAATAGACTTTGCAACACTTCTAGTTATAAAAGGAAATAAAGGAAATAGAAAGAAAGATAGGGCTGGAAATAAATACGATTTAACTATTGCTAAATTAATACGATTGGATAACTTTGATTGTTTGCACTTGTCTTAGATAGCGGCTTTGATCGGGCTGAATTCCCAAACATATTTTAATTAGGCTGAAATCCTAATTCTACCCTTTGATCAGCCTGCTACTCCATATAATCTACTGTGGACTAGACGATAAAGCTTCCTACACAGTAGATATTGGTATCTACGAAAGATATACACTAAGCGCTTGAACTCATAACGATTACAGAGCATCAAATGGAAGTCGCACGCGTAACCGCCACCATGCTCATGTTACCTGTTGTTCCACCTATTGGGTCTTATTTATAGGGGTAGAAGTGGATCTCAGACCGTTGGATTTGGAGATTGAATATGGTGCAACCACGTCATAGGCTGAATAGGAGCCATCAGATGGAAGCACGGATGAACCGGATGGGAGCAAAAATCAAATATGACGTGTAGAAATCGTAGGCGAGCGAAGAAATCAATTCTTCGCTAACCAACAAGGGTGGGTCGACCTACCTGTTGATCATCCCCCCTCTTAGGTCGACCGACTGGTCCACCTAGGTGGTGGTTAGGTCGACCTGGTGGTCGACCTGGCCCTATTTATTATTATTATTATTTTATTTTTTCTTGTTTTCTTGTTTAATTCGTAACTCCTTCATACTAGCTCGGATTCTGTTGTTTTATATATGGAAATTGACCAGAAAATTACCACGGACACAATGGTGCAACTCTCGTGGCTCAATTCTGATAATTCCACAAATTTATTTCATCATTTAATTAATTTATTAATTATTATAGCTTAAATTTTGGGTTGTTACCTTAAGGGATTTCATCCCTGAAATCTCTAAGGATAGAAGAATGAACTAAATGTTTTCATCTAAGTTCTACAACCAACTACTCAACCATCATCCATTACGTCCATTGTCCTCTTTCTAATGCGATTTATGATACTTATGCAATTAGTGTAGTGTCAATGTCCCTGACTAATGTAAAAGATTAGGCGGTCCACTGATTCAGTCGACCTCCTTTTATGCAATCATGTCTGTGCATTGTATCCAAATGAATGCAAATTCCCTAATAAGAACTGATAGTTCTATATGCGTGCGGCAATCATCATCCAAATACAACAATCATGTGATAATCATCCATTTATAGCAACCATGAAAAATAAAATAAAAAATGAAAAGGCGCAAACATCCATATGCATATGCTCGAGTGTTTTAATTAGGTCGATCCCTAAAGGATAACAGTGCCTAGTGTAAGTATATGCATCCATTAGCATCCACTAGCAAACACTTGCAACCACTAACATCCATTATACATAACATGTTCTAATGACATATTTATATTAAATCCTACCATCCATAAATTAAATTCTAAGTTTTACCCTCCCAAAGGATATTAAAGGAAAGAACATATTCAAAACTAAAGATAGAAATAGGAAATTCTAAAACTTACTATCAAAAAGATGAGTATAGGAAGTACGAATCTTCTCTTCAGCCTCTCATATAGCGTCTACAACATCATCTCCCCACTGCACCTTTACTAACGGAACTTCTTTATTCCTAAGTTTCTTGGTTTCTCGTCCAATGATCTTCGTAGGAATATGACGAACCGATGTTGTTAGTCCTTGAGATGATGGTTTTGATGACAACAACCTTAGAATAAGATTATAAAATATAAATACTAACATTATAGTTTAGATATATATGTATATGCAGGATTTAACCATGCAGGTATCAAGAATGAAGACTGTACAGTATAGAGATTCAAGATATCAAGATTGAAGACTCATGAGTATCAAGAATATCAAGAATATCAAAATTATTAAGAGTTCAAGATTTCAAGAATAAGTAATTTAATTAGGAATTTTGTTAAAACTCCTAGAAAAGCACTGACATCTTAAAATCCAATTTAGTCGTGGAATGGAATCCACTTCGAGCCCGTTAAAAGGATGGAACCCTAAGTAGGATGGAACCTACGAAAAATCTAGTGGAACATTGTTTTGTATCCGCTAACTTTTATTCAAATGATTTTACAAAATTATCTTGTTTCAAAAATGATTTCAAAACCTACCTTTTAAAAGAATCAAAAACATCTATCCTGATTTTAAATACTTTTAGCCTCAAAATAATCTTTATTTTCAAAATCAAATTATCCTCATTTTTAAACTATCTTTAATAATAAATTTAATATTTATACTTAGATTTAAATATAAAATTATAGTAAAATTATATATATATTATTCTCTATATTTACTTATGTGTTTTAACTATAGTTAAGTATATTTATAAAGTTTAAAATAGTTTTAATATAAGATAGAAGTAATTTTCAAAGAAAAACAAATCACCAAAATTTCCTTTGGGATGTCGACATACCCAAGATACCCATGTCGACATAGTGGCAGTTGGTTTCAAAAATTTGAATTTCAAAAAAAGTGTCTATTCGCCATAACCTTTCACGAATGGACATGGATATTGTTCTTCTATAAATAGAGGATGTTTTCAATGAATTTTCAATAATATTTTTCTGGTTTTCACTCCACTTCTTCTTCCACATTTCTTTATATATATTCTTACCATTACTTTGCCGAAATCACCATTGAATCTAACTAGATCATTTCTGGTTTGATTCTCTATCACTATCTCAACAAGACCTCAGTGCTATTCAGAGTTATAGGCTTCTTTGTAAAGAATCAAGTGAGAAAAGGTGTGATTGTAGCCTTGGAAATCAATCAAGTGAGAAAAGGTGTGATTGTAGCCTTGGAAATCAATCAAGTGAGAAAATGTGTGATTGTAGCCAAGGAAATCAATTGGTTGAACTTGTTGCCTGGGAAATCAAGTATCTCTACCCAGAGGATTGTGAATCTGGAGTGGTGTACATCGTGGCCTTGAAATCGAGGGTTTTAATTGTAAAGATTGCTTTTGAAAGGAAATCCGTACTTGTGTGCGGGACTGGATGTAGGGTAGCTCCGAACCAGTATAAAATCCGGTGTGTTCTTTCCTTTACTGCTTTTACTTTATATTTGCATCTTTGTTTGAATCTATGATCATATCTGTGTCTGAATATTGCATACATTTCGGTTCAAATTAATATAAACTCAAAAAGAATTAGTAATTCCTTAAAACACTATTCACCCCCTCTAGTGTTTATACTAGCCTTAAGATCTGTAATCCGCATTTCTCACATTTGGTATCAGAGCAAGGTTTTCAAAGTTTCATAATCTGAATTTTGAAAAGTTTTCAAAATGGCTACCAACACTGGTACTGTTACTAACACTAGTTCTATTACTACTGTTACTAGTTCATTTGTAGAAGGTCAGTCTACTGTCAGACCACCACTTTTTAATGGCAGTAACTATGAATATTGGGCATGTAGGATGAAAATATATTTACAATTTGTAGGACTAGACACTTGGAATATCACATAGAGTGCATATTCTGAACCCACAACTGATTTTGCACAGTGGACCGTTGAGCAAAAGACTGTTGCATAAAATAATTCTAAAGAAATGAATATTCTGTTTTGTTCACTTGATAGGAATGAACTTAATAGAGTGTCAGTTTGTAAGTCTGCATATGAAATCTGGAAAACTTTGCAAGTTACTCACGAAGGAACAAGCAAAGTTAAACAGACCAAAATTTCCATGCTCACAAATCAGTTTCAATTATTTAAAATGAATTCTAATGAGTCTATTTCAGATATGTATAGTAGATTTCAGGATATTGTGCATTCTCTAATATCCTTGGGAAAGGAATTTTCCGAAGAAGATCAAGTCAGAAAAATCTTAAATTATCTTACTCCAGAATGGGATCAAAAGACACTTGCGATCGAAGAGGCAAATGACATCAGTACCTTAAAGATAGAAGAATTAATTGGAAATCTAATGTCATTTGAAGTTCAAATGATCGAGAGAAGAGAAAGCAAAGCATCTGAAAAGAAATCAATGGCATTCAATGCATTAACCGATGGATCAGACTCAAACAACGATAATGATGAAGAGATGGCCTTTACGACCAAGAATTTTCGGAAATTCCTGAAATACAGAAAGATGAATAATCTCAAGAGAAACAACTATAAGAAAGCTGGAAATCAAAATGTAGTGCCAAATAATATCAAATGCTTCAACTGTGACAAATCAGGCCATATCAAAAGAGACTGTCCATATCCAGATAAGCAAAACCTTCCTATAAACAATGATTCCGTAAAGAAACGAAAACGTGCTTTTACTGCTACTCCAGATGACTCAGACTCGTCTTCAAGCGATGATGATCAAAAGACAGATAATTAAAATTTGTGTTTCACGGCAGTTCACGACTCCAACGAATTCAGAGAAACGGACTCAGAAAAAGGTACACATTTACAATACAATTGGTTGAAATTGCATGCTTAGAATTGATTGCTTGATTGATTGATTTTGAATTGGTGTGTTGTTTGAAATTTAAAATTTTTATTTTTTATTATTATCTTATTTTATTATTATTTTTATTTTTATTAGTATCATAATATTTTATGGAATATACTAATAATATTCCAGATATATATAGACATTAAAAATAATAAGAATATATATATATTAGAATTCTTATGAAAAATAAATTAAAGAAATTCAAAGACACATGTCGACATGGTCCCTACCATGATGTCGACATGGGTATAGAATTTGAAATTCAAAATTTGAATTCAAATGGTTGAATTTCCCTCCACCTTTTCACTTCATTTAATTCTCTGAAAAGGCATCTTTTGACCAAAGAATGTCCTTTGAGAATCTATTTATTCACTATCTTTTATCACATCTTTTCACTTTCATTTTCAAATTCAAACTCTCTCTTCAAAACTTCAACCTCTCTACTCTCTACTCTAATGGCTTCTTCAAGCAACCCTTCCACCATGAGAATCTCCAAAAAGATAAAAGAGCAACTCTTCAATGATCCAGAGGCCATAAAAGAATACATCAATTATGCTAACTATGGAAAAGTCCATCCCGGAAAGTTTTCTTTATTTCAAGATTTTTCTACTTATGAAATTGATTCTCTTTTTGCAAATAATCATGTTCTTAGTCTTATTGATGCTTCTCCAAATGATTTTGTTTGCTATCCAAATCCTGTTAAAATTTTCTATGCGAATCTTAATCGAGGATTTTATAATGGAAACGATGATGAAATTTGGAGTAGTGTCAAAGGCACTAGAATCGTTTTAAATTGTGATTATTTGGGTACCATTCTCAATTGCAAGAATACGGGAATGGATCTTTCTAGTTTTAATATTGATGAAAATGATCGTGAGACGTTTCATCACATTTTTGAAGGAAATGATGATTTTGAATTCAAAAATCGAAACTTTCGACCAAAAGCTTGAATTGTCAATCTTCTTTTACAACATACTTTGACTCCAAGATCAGGGAATTTTAACAATCCTACTTCAAAAGTTTGCAAAGCACTGTTTGCTATTTTTGGAAATTATGATGTTAATTGGGCGCAAGTTATTTTGGATGAACTTCGTCCCAAAAATCTTGAAATGGGTGAGAATACTTTGTATCATGGAATCTATCTCACTCGGATTTTTAACTATTTTGGAGTAGATTTCAAAGGAGAAGAATTTGTTTCAAGAAAGGTTTTCAATCACTCAAATATTTCTCTTATGAAAATTCCATTTGTTTTTCAACCTTATGAGACTCTTGCCGAAAAGGAAGAGCGTTTGGCTCATGAAGAGATGGAAGAGGAGGAAGAGGAAGAAGAAGAAGAAGGGGATGAAATGGAAATAGAAGAAGAAAAAGAAGGTGAAACATCCTTGGAAAGTATTGACTATCCTCCTAATCCAACCAACAAAAATCTTCTCAAAAACCAAAAGACCATTGTTGAGAATCAACGGATTCTTAAACGATCCGTTAGTAAGAAGTTGGATAAAATTTCATCCAAGATGAACAAGTTTATTTCCAAAGTAAGCAAGAAGCTTGGATTATCTTCATCGTCATCATCCTCTAACTAGTTCTATCTTTTCATTTCAGGTTGTATTAGTTTAGTTTGTTTTAATGTTCATGTAGTTCTTTATGATTAATCATTGTATCACTCTATTATGCAATGAAATTGAATTCCTTTTTCTGTTATCTAGTTTATCTTATCTCCAGAATAAATGTTAGTATATTATATAAATATATATATACACAATTATTCACAAAATCAAAATAAGCCATCAAAATTCATTGCGCCATGTCGACATCCCCCTTATGACCATGTCGACATGTACTGGTCAGAAATGACATTTCATTTTAAATTTGAAATTGGAATAACTACCTTATGTCTATTCATTTCAAACGAATTTCTACACCTATAAATACCCAATTCTTCCAATGACAATGAAAATTTGGATGCCATTAAAGCACACCCTATTTTTGGAGAAGAAGGATGGGTGGAAGTTCCAAGTAATGTTTGATTTGATTGTTTTGTTTGATTTGAATTGATTGCTTTGATTGATTTGATTTCATTTGTTTTGATTTGATTTGATATGGATTGATATTTGGTGTGGATTGATATTTGTTGTACAAAACATGTATACATATGCATTGATATTTATATGATCTTTGATTAATTATCATGTTTATCGATATAATTATCTCTTAATCTATATATTATATACTCCATTGTATAGTTTATTAATGCAGGTACTTTAGTACAAGAATGAGGGGGAGTTATATAGTTTGGCGTTAGTTTTTTTTGTTGATGACAAAGGGGGAGAAGTATAAAATAGGATAGCTAGGCATAGATTAAGGGGGAGTTATCAGTTTTAGGTGGAGTTATTAGAAAAGAAGTAATATTTTATAAACAAAGGTTGTCATCATCAAAAGGGGGGAGATTGTTAGTCTTTGAGATGATGGTTTTGATGACAACAACCTTAGAATAAGATTATAAAATATAAATACTAACATTATAGTTTAGATATATATGTATATGCGGGATTTAACCATGTAGGTATCAAGAATGAAGACTGTACAGTACAAAGATTCAAGATATCAAGATTGAAGACTCATGAGTATCAAGAATATCAAGATTATCAAGAGTTCAAGATTTCAAGAATAAGTAATTTAATTAGGAATTTTGTTAAAACTCCTAGAAAAGAACTGGAATCTTAAAATCCAATTTAGTCGTGGAATGGAATCCACTTCGAGCCCGTTAAAGGGATGGAACCCTAAGTAGGATGGAACCTACGAAAAATCTAGTGGAACATTGTTTTGTATCCGCTAACTTTTATTCAAATGATTTTACAAAATTATCTTGTTTTCAAAATGATTTCAAAACCTTCCTTTTAAAAGAATCAAAAACATCTATCCTGATTTTAAATACTTTTAGCCTCAAAATAATCTTTATTTTCAAAATCAAATTATCCTTATTTTTAAACTATCTTTAATAATAAATTTAATATTTATACTTAGATTTAAATATAAAATTATAGTAAAATTTTATATATATTATTCTCTATATTTACTTATGTATTTTAACTATAGTTAAGTATATTTATAAAGTTTAAAATAGTTTTAATATAAGATAAAAGTAATTTTCAAAGAAAAACAAATCACCAAAATTTCCTTTGGGATGTCGACATACCCAAGATACCCATGTTGACATAGTGGCAGTTGGTTTCAAAAATTTGAATTTCAAAAGAAGTGTCCATTCGCCATAACCTTTCACGAATGGACATGGCTGTTGTTCTTCTATAAATAGGGGATGTTTTCAATAATATTTTTCTGGTTTTCACTCCTCTTCTTCTTCCACATTTCTTTATATATATTCTTACCATTACTCTGCCGAAATCACCATTGAATCTAACTAGATCATTCCTGGTTTGATTCTCTATCACTATCTCAACAAGACCTCAGTGCTATTCAGAGTTATAGGCTTCTTTGTAATCAATCAAGTGAGAAAAGGTGTGATTGTAGCCTTGGAAATCAATCAAGTGAGAAAAGGTGTGATTGTAGCCTTGGAAATCAATCAAGTGAGAAAAGGTGTGATTGTAGCCAAGGAAATCAATTGGGTGAACTTGTTGCCCGGGAAATCAAGTATCTCTACCCAGAGGATTGTGAATCTGGAGTGGTGTACCTCGTGGCCTTGAAATCGAGGGTTTTAATTGTAAAGATTGCTTTTGAAAGGAAATCTGTACTTGTGTGCGGGATTGTATGTAGGGTAGCTCCGAACCAGTATAAAATCCGGTGTGTTCTTTCCTTTACTGCTTTTACTTTATATTTGCATCTGTGTTTGAATCTGTGATCATATCCGTGTCTGAATATTGCATACATTTGTGTTCAAATTAATATAAACTCAAAAAGAATTAGTAATTCCTTAAAACATTATTCAGCCCCCTCTAGTGTTTATACTACCCTTAAGATCTGTAATCCGCATTTCTCACAGATGCTTCCTTTTCTTCTTCCACTTCCTCCAACTGAATAGGCTCCACAACCTCCGCCGAGTCATGTAAGCAATTTCTCAAGTGCGAAACATGGAAAACGTCGTGCACTCCTGCGAGCCTCTCCGGGAGCATCACTCGATACGCCATCTTCCCTACTCTCTCTACGATAGGGAATGGTCCCACAAATCTGGGGGCTAACTTCCCACTCGATCCAAACTATCACGACCCAGTTTTTCGACCTCCGACAATCGACATAAATACGTCCATAGTATTAAATGTTGAACAATCGAATGCTGGAAATACCTGACCGTAAGGGAAAGAAGAAAGAGATAGAAGAAGAAAATAGAAAACAACAACACAAAATCTCACAGTCGCAATGGAACAATATATAATAGATAACAATTGACCTTTATACAAAAAGTACTATAACTGTTTATAGATCTCATCATCAGAGTACAACACAACATAAAACACAATACTGGATAGTTATAATAACTTGTCCTCACAAAGCTGAATATACAGCATACCATACACAGCAGAATATAAGTCAGATACGTGAAATACGTCTCCGTCATCCAGCTCGTTTCCTGAGCTCCATAGCATCCTATCCTATATCTGTAATACTCGGTCTGACCCGAGCATTATAATAAAATAACACCCGAGTCAGTCTGGAAAACCAGCGTGAGGAAACACACTCAACTGAATTATTAAAGTTTTCAAAACCCTTTGAAAATCAAAGGTATCTCGTAAGACCACACCACAAATAAACATGTCGGGTTTTTACCTTACGATAACCGGCACATTTTATATCAAACCGTCTGATATTATAATAGTGTCTATAGAAGGTAAAATAGAATATAGATGAAATGCTTGCATCCCATGTTCCAGCATAGTTGGGCACAATCAAAACCGTACGGGCGCTTATTAGAGAATGGATTCCATACAATGGTATGGCTACTGGGGTACCGCCCGTCACAGTACCTAGCCTAGATCAGAGTACCGAGGACCACTCCCGTTCCCCTGCAACAAAAGACCAGAGCTACCCCTTACTGGATAGTCTGAATAAGATCACCCCGCGGTTGGGATTAGCAACCGCCACACAACCGAGATCAAAAGAGACTCTAGATAGGGATGACCTTACCCTAATTGGGTGCTACCTACTTAGCCTTGCTGCACCTCCCCTGTTTTAGCCATTCCTGGTTGATGAGGCATGAGGCTTAGCGTTACCTTTTTAAAGATCTCATTTACTTAGAATGCTCACCGTCCTCCAATGACGATGGTCTGATAGCATTCGTCCATACAAGTTGCCCTGGGTCTGGACAGACCGAATCACCGTCTTCATCATCTTCACGGTATTCATTCGCTACGTTCAAACCGGATCGAAGTGATTTTCGGATAATCAAATCCGATCCCGGTCTCTTCGAAACGATCAGCGCATTGGCCAATATTGATAGTTGGTTATTTAACTATCAAATTAAATAATCATTCAACCAATTATTTTATTTCCACTGAAAAACCCCAAGTCTTTTTAGATTTTAAATAAATTAAATCACTTTATTCCAAAAATATACACTTAAAACATTTAAGTACAAAACCACTTATATTCTTTATTCAAAATAATACTTATGAAATTCTAAAATAATTCTCTAAGTAGAACTTAGCCAAAACTACTTTTTAAATAAAACTATTGTATAAAGTATAAATATTTAATAATTATCTTTTAAACCATAATACTAATTTAACCTTTAAAATAATTACTACTAAAATTAACTTAATTAATATTTACTTTAAAAAATTTGAAACATCTAAATAATAAACTTTTCTAAAACATTCCTTTAAAACATCTTTAAAACTTCTAATTTATACTTAAAACCCTTCCTTTGAAAATATACTTAGCTTTTCAGGAAAATACACTTTCCACTCCAATATAGCCTGTCTAATCATCTATAAATCCTTCTCGATTTATTCCACTTTAATTCACGTCCCAAATCCTGTAAATTTTCTTCCCCGTACTTTTAAAAATAAAACTCTCTTTTATTTTTAAAACGATTTACTCATCCCCTTATGAATTTCCACCGTGAATTTATAATTTCAAATTATCCACTGATAATTACCTCACTTTATTTATATACTCAGTTTATAAATCCATAGCCTCACTCTCTTTTTTATCACTATTTCAAAAACACCTAATCGATTTTCAAATCGATTCTCTGAATTAATTTCATTTTGAAATTTATTTCTGGATTTATCAAAATTACCCAAACCCTTAATTTCAAATCTACTTGCCTCTTCTGATTTAAAATCTTATTTAAACCTGAAACATTAATTCCACACTTAATTTCAAAATTCCCCTTTTTATTTCTCCCAAACCATTTTAAATCCTAAATTTAAAATAAATCCTTTAATTCTTAAAAAATATCGTTTAAGTCCTCAAAACTCTTTATTTCCCATTATCCAAAATCTCTATTTCCCATTCCTCGGAATTTATTCAATAGGATTTTCAAAGTCAACTATTTACTTTTCTCAAATTCACACTTTTTATTTATTCATCTTCACTATAATTATTTTACTTAAAATTCCCTTTATTTTCCCTCAAAACCCAATCTTTATATTTTTGATATCTTAAAATACCAAAATATATTCAGCCAAACCATACCATTCAATAATTTCAATTTACACTATAATCTATCACAGATTATCAAATAAATCCTATCTCTGAATATGAGAATAAATTTCAATATTTTTGAGGAATCAGTTGGATCCCTCCAACCTGTTTCCCCGCATCCACAGATGTTAGCACAATATAAAAATACCAATCCCACTTCAAGGGGGATATCGCGGTATATAGGGTCATCCGCTATTACGCGGGGCGCATAGGGTCTCATCTGCTATATAATGCGGGAATATCAATCACTCCAATATATATATACTACTATATATAATATCACATCCAGACTGATAATAATTATCAAATTCAATCAATCATCCAATAATTTAATTTTAACAAATTAAATTACCCAGTAATCCAATTTGAGTGAGATTAACTCACCTTTAACTTTTAATTTGAAATTTGATCCAAATCGGCTTGTCTCTCCATGATTTTAGACCTTGTATAAACATTATACGGTTTATTAACATTTGAAATAATCGAGCAGTACCATTTATTAATTTAATTTAAAAAAAATTTCCTAAAATAAATAAATTTTAAGTTAGTAAAATAATTAAATAAGTTAATCTCCATAATTCCTTATTTTAAAATAAACTAGTAAGTGAAAATATGTATGTATGTATATTTATTTTTATTTTTTTCTTTGAAACTACATATACTAAAAATAACCTATATAGATTTAAAAATCAAATTTTTATATAAACCCTACAAACATTTAAAAAATTCCATTTTCAAAATCTCACATATATATATATTTACTGTCCTAATTTAAAATATGTATGTGAATGTATATATATTATTATTTTTCTACTTTCTGTATATATATTTCTCTGACTAAGAAAACGTTTTCTGTTTTTTTCCAATCTGTGTATATATATATATATATATATTAAATCAAGTTTAAATCGGAAGGATCAAATTCGAATACCTCACAGCTATCGAACCCCACCAGCAACCGCCACACATTGACCCTCTACGGCACTACCTCGACGTCGAGCGTCCATCCTAACATGCGCGCTCCTCGAATGCGCCACCATACCGATTCCTGCCGGTGTTCACCCTAGCGCCGCCGACCTATGCCAGTATCCCCTCGCCTGCCTCGCGACCTCGAGCCCGACATCGCGATGAAGTCGCCTCTCCTCTTCTCCTTTTCGATTTCCATTTACCACTTCTCCCTGATTTGAATACGAGATGAAGCTAAGGATTGTTTGCATTCGATTTGAGACTATAAGAGAGGAGGGAGTCAGGCTTTTTTTTATAGAGAAGACGACACTCGATTTGGGTTTTGTTTATTTCCTTCGGTTTTCGATTGATCTCGTTCCATTTAAGAATGAAAGGAAAAGGAATTCGCTATTTCATCTAATATATATATATATTCCTTTCGGTGGATCTCGATTTTGATTTGAAGGCAAGGAAAAGCTCGGCTACTTATAAATAAAAGAAGAAGAGGGAGATAAGATATTTAAAAGGGGGACGTGATTTCGAAAAGAAGGTTGCGTGCTAGAGAAGAGCTACAGTGGTTTGAGAGAAAAGTAAAAAAGCCGATGTGAAATTTTTGACTGGTCAATGTATACATTATATATATATTTTAAAAATTCGAATCGTCCCGAATACGTAGCTTAAAATCTTGACCTCTAATCGAGACGTGCTACTAGGCATTTATAATGTTATACCCCTATTCCGAACACAATGGAAAAGGTTTCGAGTCCTAATTCGATCGTATGGAGAAGATAACTTTTTGGACCCAGTTTATATTGAATTTTCGATATGAATTTCAGCGCGTTTACATACCGTACGACCACACGATAACTCCAAATGCTACGAAATTTGAAATCCGATAATAATACACTATTACGGATCCAATGGAACTGGTTTCGTCGAATTATGTGACTATGCCTCGGAAGGCTATTTTTAAATATCAATTTAAACGATATATTTTTAAAACCGAACAAATCACCTTTAAATTCACTTTTAACATTTTTATTATCTTCAGTATTATCAATATAAATTTTATAAGCCTTCAAATTATTTTTTACGAGCTTAAAACTCCAGATTTCATATTTTACCCAATTTCCACTCATTTAATTCAATAATTAAATCACCCAATAAATAGTGATATTCGAAATTCAAGTTGAAAATTAACTTTTAAATATTTAAAACCGATTAAATATTCCAATTTCAAATATCTAAAATTCTGGGTCGTTACACAAACCTTACCACCTTCCTTAGCGGGGATACCTTAATAAAAACTAAGTCTCCAACCCCAAACTCAATGTCTCTCCTCCGCTTGTCCGCATAAGATTTCAGCCTATCTTGGGCTGTCTTCATCCTCCTTCGAATCAAATCCACCTTCTTCGAGGTTTCCCTAACCATGTCAGGACCAAGTAGTAACTTCTCCGTAGACTCTACCCAACATGAGGGTGATTTGCAAGGTCTCCCATATAGAGCTTCAAATGGTGTCATCCCAATGCTAGCTTGGAAACTGTTATTATATGCGAACTCCACCAAAGGAAGATGCTCCTCCCAAGTTCCTCCAAAGTCTAGAATGCACATCTACAACAAATCCTCAAGCACTCTATTAACTCTCTCCGTTTGGCTATCCGTCTAAGGGTGATAGGCCGTACTCAATCTAAGTTGCGTCCCTAAAGCCTCTTGCAAGCTTCTCCAAAACTCGCTAGTAAAAATAGGGTCACTATTGCTCACTATGCTAGAGGGAATTCCATGAAGTCGGACTATCTGACGAACATATAAGAATGCCAAATAAGATGTCGTCCTCTTACTCTTAACCGTAATAAAGTGGGCACTCTTAGTCGAACGATCTACAATCATCCAAATGCTAGTATTCCCCTTCCTAGATCGGGGTAAACCATCTATGAAGTCTATCGAAACGCTATCCCACTTCCATTCGGGTATATCCAATGGCTAAAGTAGTCCACCGGGCTTTTGCTGCTCCGCCTTAACCCTATGGCATCAATGGAATAACGTTGGAGATGTCTAGAGACCTCTCCTCAGCTAATCCTATCCATAATATCCATAAGCTCTGAATCCTCTCGCTACCTCGAGCCAATCCGATCTATAAGGGTAGGCCTCACCTCAAGCGCTGCTAACAATCCAGGGGTAATGTCTATAGAGGGCCTGAAATCAAAAGTGGAAATAAACTCTAGGCTCCTCCACTCTACGAACAAAGGACTAAGGGTTGCTTTCTTTCTACTCAACGCATCCGCAACCACATTTCCCTTGCCAGGGCTATAAGCTATCTCAAAGTCGTACGACGCCAAAAACTCCATCCATCTCTGCTGCCTCAAGTTCAAATCCTTCCGTGAGAATAGGTACTTCAATGACTTATGGTCGGTGAAAAGCTCGAACCTCTCTCCAAGCAAGTAATGCTTCCAAGACTTGAGCGCAAAAACTATAGCAGCCAACTCCAAATCATGGGTAGGATATTTCTTCTCGAGCGTCCTCAACTGCCTACTCCCATAACATATTACCCTCCCTTCTTGCATCAACACCGCTCCTAGACCCGTCCCATATGTATCAGTGTATACTATAAAAGGCTTAGCTCCATCGAGTAAAACTCACACTGGTGTACTAGTAAGAGCTCTCTTAAGCTTCATGAAGGAATCCTCACAATCCACGTCCCACATGAATGCTTTGTTCTTCTTAGTGAGGCGAGTAAGTGGTGATGAAATCTTGGCAAAATCTCTTATGAACTTCCTATAATAGCCAGCCACTCCTAGGAAGCTTCTAACTTCGGTAACGTTCTTGGGGGCCTTCCAATCTTGCACTGCCATCACCTTTGCGGGGTCTATAGCCAAACCCTCTTTCGAGACTACATGCCTCAAGAAACGTACCTCCTCTCGCCAAAAGTGACACTTCAAAAACTTTGCCCTCAATTGATGATTATGAAGTGTGCGAAGAACCTCCTCTAAATGAACAGCATGCTACTCCATACTCTTGGAAAACACCAAAATGTCATCCACGAATACCACCATGAACTTATTTAGGACATCTCTAAAAACACGGCTCATCAAATCTACAAAATAGGCTGGAGTGTTGGTTAGACCAAAAGGCATGACTAACCACTCAAAGAATCCATCGGGTGTCCTAAATGCGGTCTTATCAATGCTATCATCAGCGACCCTAAGCTGATGAAATCCAGTGGCTAAATCAAGCTAAGAAAATACCGAAGAGCCAACTAACTGGTCAAAAAGATCATCTATCCTAGAAAGTGGATAAAGGTTTTCTTCATGAGCCTATTTAATTCTCTATAGTCTACGCAAAGTCAAAGTGAACCATCCGCCTTAGTAGCGAAGATGACTGGCGCTCCCCGTTCCGATATGCTCCTTCTAATGAAGCCTTTCTCCAATAGCTCACGAATCTGCTTGCTCAACACCTTCCTCTCCCTAGGTTCCATGTGCCTCACAGGTAATGCTATTGGCTTAGCATTATTAGTCAAATAAATCATGAAGTCGGTCTTTCTCTTAGAGGGTAGTCCCCTATCCTCCTCAAAGATGTCTGGAAAATCTTTGACGATAGGAACCTAATCTAACCCTATTGATGATGAATCGAGGGAATAAAGGAAGCTTAACATGACGACCCTTGCGGGTCGCAAGAAGCCTCGAGAGTCCTACCGCTGCATGTTTCTAGTTTAACGACTCTCCTTTCACAGTCTAATATAGCTCCATAAGTGGATACCCATCCATTTTCAAAATCATCCCATACCCCAAAAATCCCAATACATAGGTTTCACAGTCAAACTCTACGCCTAGGATAAAAGTTTTCAAATCCCTACAAACCATAGAGAAGTGTGTCGATCCACTCATGGTGTTTGAAACAAAAATGGGGTCTACTACTACTAAAGAGATGTATAAGTGCAAACAATCTACTAGAGAACTAGAGATAAAAGATTGTGGTGCTCTAGAATCGAAAAGAGTCCAAATGGGAAAATTAGAAATAGAAATCAAACCGTCAACGGTGACTTTCCTACCTCTATCCAGAATGTTGTTGGAAGGTATTGCGTCTAAACGCCAGAATCTGCGCCGCCGGTGCACTCGCTCCCTGTCCCGTCCTCCGGGGACAATTTCTATTCAGGTGACCGGGATGTCCGCAAGTATAACACTTTCCCTTCATCTTTTCTTTCTTGTAGTTTCTTGCGTAATGACCAATAATCCCATAACTATGGCACTTCGCTCCTTTCTTGATTTTCTTTTGAGGGCCTTCCTCTTTCCTCTAGTCCTTATCTTTCTTGTCCTTCCACCACTGCTTCTTAGAACCTATAGAAACCTCCTTAAGTTCTCCCTTCAGCTCCCAGTATGTAGGTTGAATTCGCTGTCGGTCCTCCAAACCTAACCACCTAAACCTTCACTCCATATCCTCCAACCTAGCTTGTGTCTCCTTGAAATCCTCCATGCCAGAAAACGTTCCACCACCTATGCTAGCGAAGTCCTTGCATAGCTTAGAAAAATCGGCTGGTGTAGATGGATTAAAAGGATTTCCACCTACCGGTGTTGTATTGGGCACTTGCCCTTGCACCTTTGGTACCGTAGCTCTACGAAACCAGTCAGCCATACTATGTAATGAAAAGGAAACTTAGGCTTGAAAGAATCGAAAGAAGGTTGAACTGGACTTTGAGGGATTTTTATAAAAACTCTTTTATATTTGAAAACTATTTCTAAGAGTTTCTTTTCTAAAAATACTTTTTAAAACAAGTTATTTTGGAAAATACTTTATTTTAAAAAAAAATTAGGAACCCTATAACCTTATGCTCCGATACCAAATGAAACACCCCACACCCCTTAGTATACCCAAAAGGACACACTAAAATGTGTGGTGCATTGTAGGTATAACTAAAGCTAGCAGAGACTAAGATTCACAAGACAAAAATAGGCAAAAACAACGGAAACAATTAAAATAATAACTTATTTAGAACAAAACTTCATAATTACTTTAAAAGCCAAATAAGCCACCAGATACCAAATACATCATATGTCAAAATACCCATACATGTCTTGCGAAATAAAAAACCATAGTCTCAATAAAATCAGAGTAAAAAACATCCCTCAAATAGTGCCAGTACAACAAAAGAACTAAAAACTGGAAATGAAGAAAAGGAATGCATGCAAGAATCTCTGCCAAAGGAGTCTCCAAGAATCTACAGTCTACCGCTCTTGCCCGTGATTGCCTATGGAGGAAAAGGGGAAAATAGAGGAGTGGGTTAGACTAAAAGTCTGGTGAATGATAATAATTACTAGCATATTTAAGCAAAGTAAAGATAATAGACTTTGCAATAGTTCTAGTTATAAAAGGAAATAAAGGAAATAGAAAGAAAGATAGAGCTGGAAATAAATACGATTTAACTATTGCTAAATTAATATGATTAGATAACTTTGATTGTTTGCACTTGTCTTAGATAGCGGCTTTGATTAGGCTGAATTCCCAATCATATTTTAATTAGGCTGAAATCCTAATTCTACCCTTTGATTGGCCTGCTACTCCATAGAATCTACTGTGGACTAGACGCTAAACCTCCCTACACAGTAGACATTGGTGTCTATGAAAGACACACACTAAGCGCTTAGAACTCATAACGATTACTGAGCACCGAATGGAAGTCGCACGCGTAACCGCCACCATGCTCATGTTACCTGTTGTTCCACCTATTGGGTCTTATTTATAGGGGTAGAAGTGGATCTCAGACCGTTGGATTTGGAGATTGAATATGATGCAACCACGTCATAGGCTAAATAGGAGTCGTCGGATGGAAGCACGGATGGACCGGATGAGAGCAAAAATCAAATATGACATGTAGAAATCATAGGTGAGAGAAGAAATCAATTCTTCGCTCACCAACAGGGGCGGGTCGACCTACCTGTCGACCGCCCCCCTCCTAGGTCGACCGGCCGGTCGACCTATGTGGTGGTTAGGTCGACCTAGCCCTATTTAGTATTATTACTATTATTATCATCATTTTATTTTTTCTTGTTTTCTTGTTTAATTTGTAACTCCTTCATACTAGCTCAGATTCTGACGTTCTATATATGGAATTGACCAGAAAATTACCACGGACATAATGGTGCAATTCTCGTGACTCAATTCTGATAATTTCACAAAGTTATTTCATCCCTTAATTAATTCATTAATTAATTATTATAGCTTAAATTTTGGGTTGTTACACTGGTTAAATCAAGAGAGTTTGCACTAGACTCCGAGATAGGAGGGTGTATCTCGTAGCCCTGAAATCGAGGTTGTAATATCGACATTATATTTGAAAAGAAATACACACAAGAAATTGTGTGGGACTGGATGTATGGTAACTCCGAACCAGTATAAAATTCTAGTGTGTTCTTTCCTTTACTCCTTTTATTTACTATTTGCATCTGTGTCTGATTCTGTGATTGTTTCTGTGTTTGTGAATTGCATCTGTTTGGATTTAATTTGAAAAGATTTCAAAAAGATACATAAATTTAATTAAACACTATTCACCCCCCTCTAGTGTTAAACCGGCCTTAAGATCCGTAATCCGCATTTCCTACATTTGGTATCAGAGCATTGGTTTTCAAAGTTTTCATGATCCGATTTTTGAAAAAATTTCAAATGACTGCCAACATTGGTAATTTCAACACTATCAATAGTTCATTTGTAGAAGGTCAGTCTACTACCAGACCACCACTTTTTAATGGTAGTAACTATGCAAATTGGGCATGTAGGATGAAAATCTATTTATAATCAATAGAATTAGACATTTGGAATATCACATAAACTGAGTACATTGAACCCACAACAAATTTTGCACAGTGGACCGCTGAGCAAAAGATTATTGCACAAAACAATTCCAAAGCCATGAATATTCTATTCTGTTCACTTGATAGGAATGAGTTTAATAGAATGTCCATCTATAAGTCTACATATGAAATCTAGAAAACTTTGCAAGTTACTCATGAAGGAACAAGCAAAGTTAAACAGACCAAAATATCTATCTTAACCAATCAGTTTCAATTATTCAAGATGAATCCAAATGAGTCCATTTCAGACATGTACAGTAGGTTTCAAGACATTGTGCACTCATTAATTGCATTAGGAAAGAACTTTTTCAAAGAAGATCAAGTTAGAAAAATTCTGAATTCACTCACTCCGGAATGGGATCAGAAGACACTAGCAATTTAAGAGGCTAACGATATCAGTACACTGAAAATTGAAGAACTAATTGGAAATTTGATGTTGTTTTAAGTACAAATGCAAGGGAGAAGAGAAAGCAAGGCCTCAGAAAAGAAGTCAATAGCGTTTAATGCAATAATAGATGGTTCAGACTCAAACAGTGACGACGATGAAGAAATAACCTTGATGACAAGGAATTTTAGAAAGTTTCTAAAATACAGAAAGATGAACAACTACAAGAGAAATAATCGCAAGAATTCTGGAAATAATAATGAGACTCTCACCAACATCAGATGCTACAATTGTGATGAGCCAAGCCACTTAAAAAGAGATTTTCCGCATCCGGATAAGCAAAATTTTCCTCCAAGTAATGATTCGTCAAAAAAAGGAAGAGAGCGTATACTGCTACACTAGACGATTCAGACTCATCCTCCAGTGATGAAGATCAGAAGACGGAAAATTCAAATATGTGCTTTGTAGCTATTCACGAATCTGATGATCTCAGGAATATGGATCTAAAAATAGGTACGCATTTAAATTATATTGGTTGAAATTGTTTGCTTGAATGTTTGAATGTTTGATTGTTTTTGCTTGCTATTTGAATTTAAAATTTTGATTTTCAAAATAATATTATTTTAATAATATTTTTAATATTAAAATATTAATATTAAAGTGTTATTATATTTATATTATTTCAGATAAAATATAAATTGGATTATAGGATATATATATATATATATAGATTTTAAACATAATAAAAAAATAGTCACATGTATTATAGGACCCATGTCGACATCCCTACCAGAATTTTAAAATTCAAATTTGAATTCAAAACTTTGAATTTCCCTCCACCTCTTCACCAACCCCAAAGCTCTGAAAAGCTGTCTCTTGACCAGAGAACATGACTATTGAATATCTATTTATCTCCTTAACCTTATCCGATCTTTTCACTTTCATTTCAAAATTCAAACTCTAAAGTTCTCTACTCTCTTCAAAAATGGCTTCCTCAAGCACCCCATCCACCATTAGGCTATCCAAAGCCACCAAAGAATTCCTCTATAATGACCTGGAAGCTATCAAAACTTACATAAGCTATGCAAACTTTGGAGAAGTCCATATGGGAAAATTTGCTATCTTTAGTGATTTTCCTTCATATGAACTCAATGTTCTTTTCGAAGAGAATCAAATTCTCATTTTAATTGATGATTCTCAAAATGATTTTATTTGTTATCCAAATCTTGTTAAAATGTTTTATGCTAATTTGAATCATGGTTTTTATGATGGTAATGAAGGGGAAGTTTGGAAAAGTATTAAAGGAATGCAAATTGTTTTAAATAGTGAGATTTTGGGAAATATTTTGGGTTGTAAGTATACAGGAATGAATCTTTCGAATTTTCAAATTGATGAACATGATCGTGAGACACTTCATCACATTTTTGAAGGAGATGATAACTTTGAATTTATAAATTGAAATTTCCGTCCAAAAGCAAGAACTTTTAACCTTCTTTTGCAACATACCATAACTCCAAGATCGGGAAATTTCCATCACCCGACCTTAAAAGTTTGTAAGGCTCTTTTTGCTATTTATGGGCACTATGACATTAATTGGGCGTAAGTAATTTTGGATGAACTTCGTCCCAAAAATTTTATTTTGGGAGAAAACACTTGTATCATGGGATTTATCTTACTCGGGTTTTTAACTATTTTGGAGTTGATTATAAGAGAGAGGAGTTTGTTTCTCGAAAAGTGTTTAACCATACAAATATCTCTCTTATGAAAATCCCACTTGTGTTTCAACCATATGAAACACTTACCGAAAAGGATGAAAGGTTGGCTCATGAAGAAATTAAAATTAGAAGAAGAGGAGGAAGAAGGGGAGGAGATGGAGATTGAAGAAGAAGTAGAAGAGGAGGAAGAAGGGGAGGAGATGGAGATTGAAGAAGAAGTAGAAGAGGAGGAAGTGACTTCTTTGGAAAGTATTAAACACCCTATCACTCCTAACAATTTATCCAACAAGACACTTCTCAAAAACCAAAAGATAATAGTGGAAAACCAATGGATTCTCAAAAGATCCGTTCGTAAAAAGTTGGACAAAATTTTCACCAAAATCGAACAAGTTCATTGGGAAAGTGAGTCGCAAACTTGGATTATCATCATCTTCGTCATCCTCTATCGAATTCTAGTTTTCATTTCATGTTGTAGTAGTTTATATCTTTTGATTAGTTAATGTGATGTATTGTTTATGTAATGTTAACTAAAATTTATCAATGAAAATCGTTTATTTCTGTTCATTAGCTCTAAAATATCTCTGGAATGCTTGCTTTTATATTATATAAGTTTATATATACAAAGTTGTATATAATATATAGAAACAAAGCAAATTGCCAAAATCAACATGGGCATGTCGACATCCCCGTACCCCCAAGTCGACATGTAACGGTCAGAAAGTGGTTTTTGTTTTGAAATTGAAATGACATAACTACCTTGTGTTTATTCATTTCAAACGACTTTCTAACCCTATAAATACCTGTGTCTTCCAGAAAAATGCATACTTTCAAACTCTCCTTATTTTCTATTGAATTTCTTCATATTTTATTAAAGAATGGCCTCTCTTATTCATAATCTAAGTGAGAATCTTAAAGAAACTCTTAAATCTTTCAAGAACATACTTACTTTTATCCTTCGCAATCAATGTCACTTAGAATTAAGCCAAATGCAGATGATAAAGGAACAAGAAAGGCACTTCGATGCCATTAGATGAATGATTTCAGCCCTCAACAAAGAGGAACTCGAAGAAAATCCAGAAGGAACTCTGAACAAGGATAATGAAGAATGGAATACTATAAAGTCAGATCCTATCTTCGGTGAAGAAGGATGGGTTGAAGTCCCAAAAAATGTTTGAATTGACTTGTATGGTTTGATTTACTTTGATTTGATTTTGTTTGATGTGGTTTGAATTGTTTGGTTTGATTTGACTTGATTTGAATTGTTTGAATTGATTTAAACATGGAATGTAATATATGATTGAAATGGTTTGGTTTGATAAATATACTAATTGACTATGTTTGAAATTTTCATATCCCTCACATTTACCTTACTATATTATTATTTGTCTCATTTATATTCTACTATACTGTGTTATTATCCTATATAATGCTATAGTTTAAGGGGGAGTTATGTAATTTAGGATTAGTTTTTGTTGATGACAAAGGGGGAGAATTATAAAATAGGTTTGATAGGCTTAGATTAAGGGGGAGTTAGTAGTTTAAGGGGGAGTTGTTAGAGTAAGGGGGAGTTGGAGTAGAATCAGAGTTTTGTTGAGTAGATTTTATAAACAAAGGTTGTCATCATCAAAAAGGAGGAGATTGTTAGTTCCTGAGATGATGGTTTTGATGACAACAACCTTAGGACTTGTTATAAAATATAAGTACTAATATTCTTGTCTAGATATATATGTATATGCAGGATATATATATATGCAGGTACTCCGAATGAAGACTGTACATTATAAAGATTCAAGACTGAGATAGAGATTCAAGACTGACGAATTCACGATTGAAGAAACCAAGACTGAAAGACTCATGAGTATCAAGAGTTCAAGATTTCAAGATTTGAAGAGTTCAAGATATCAAGATAAGTAATAGAGTCTAGATTTATGTTAAAACTTCATAATAGCACTAAAATCTTTTTTCGGATTTTATTTGTGGAATGGAATCCACCTTCTCGCTTTAATAGTGGGATGGAACCCACGACCTCTTTAGTAGGATGGAAGCCACGACCTTCTCTAGTGGAATGGAATCCATGAAATTATCAAAATGATTTATTTTAAATATTTTCCCAAAAATATTTTAAAAGTCATCTCTCTCAGTTTAAATATTTTAGTCTTAAACTATTTTTATCATCTTTTGTATTTTGATTTCAAAATCTTCTCTTGTTTTTAAACTATCTCCTGGTTTTGATATTATAAGCTTTAAATCTCAAAAATATATTCTATACTTAGTTTTTAATATTACTTTTATATTATAGATTATATATTTTTAAGAATACTTATTAAATCTCTTTTATAAGTTTAAACTATATTCAAAATGGTTTATAAACTTCAGAAATTGTTTTGACAAGTTTTAGAAAGAAAATCTCTTTTAAAAAATAAAAAACAATTTTCAAAATTAACTAGGGCATGTCGACATACCCCATCCCCCCATGTCGACATGGTAGCCGTAGAAATTCAAATTTCAAATTTTCAAATGAAGTGTCTATTCGTCATAACCTTTCACGAATGGACATGACCGTTGTTCTTCTATAAATACCTGTTGTTTTCAATGAATTTTAAGTTAGTTTTTCTTCATTTCTTCACTCCTTCTTCTCCACTCAAATATTCTCTTATATTTTAACAAAACTCTATCGAAATCCTAAGTGAATCAAACTCGATCATCTCTAGTTTGATTCTCTGTCACTCTCTCTTAAAGATCTTAGTGCTATAAAGAGTTATAGGATCATTTGTAATCAAAGATCAAAGTGTATCAAAGATCAAAGTGTATCGAGTCTCTCTCTATCATAGTGTGATTGTGGCCTATAAATCAATTGGGCATGATTGTAGCCCGTAAATCAATTAGGTGATCTTGTAACCTGGTTAAATCAAGAGAGTTTGCCCAGGACTCGAAGACAGGAGGGTGTATCTCATAGCCTTGAAATCGAGGTTGTAATATTGACATTATATTTGAAAAGAAATCTGCACAAGAAATTGTGTAGGACTGGATGTATGGTAACTCCGAACTATTATAAAATTCCGGTGTATTCTTTCATTTACTACTTTTACTTACTATTTGCATCTATGTATGATTCTGTGATTGTTTCTGTGTTTGTGAATTGCATCTATTTGGATTTAATCTGAAAAGATTAAAAATAGATACATAAATTTAATTAAACACTATTCACCCCCTCCCCTCTAGTGTTAAACCAGCCTTAAGATCCATAATCCGCATTTCCAACAACATGCACATATAAGCAAGAAATAATATCCATACCTGTCCAAGCATGCATAATATTAAACTACACTATATAACATCAAAAAGAAAAGCTAATACGATTAAAAGAAAGCCTCACAAAGTAAAGAGCTACAGATAAGCAGTTATAATGCTCTTCTTTTTCTTTCGAGTGCAATCTCTCTCGCTTTCACCTCACTTAACCTTCATCAACTTTACCATCTTCCTCCTAAACTGCTTCATATCATGTACGACGATATAAATAGGCCTATGAGATCTTGAAGCTTCTAGTTCAATCTCGATATCACCAAGTTGATCCGGTGTAATAGTCATGCTTGAGATTTGCATAGACTTACACAAATGGGAAACGTGGAATATATTATGCATGCCTACCATTTTCTATGGTAAATCGACTCTGTCATTACTACAAGACATGTCATTTGCTTTGGTCGCTACCTCCTGTTGCTTCGGTTGTACGACCGAAGCAACTGAAGATGATGCAATAAGTCATTTTCTATTGTGTCGGTTGTATAGCCGAAGTAAATGATGGTCATTTGCTTCGGTCGTTTCCAAACAATCAAAGCAAAAGACCATCGTCTGCTTCAATCATTTTCCAATGACCAAAACAAATGAGCCTGCACATCAACACAAATGAGGGTGTTTTTCTTCGGTCGTTTGGTAATGGCCGAAGCAAAAGAGTGTCATTTGCTTTAGGGTATTGATCGAAGCAAATGTTAGTTGAAGCAAAAAAATTGACAACGTTTTAGGTTTTAAAACCTAAAAGGGTATCAAATTGCATTCAAGAAATATTATACAACAAAGTTAAAGCAAATAAAAATACATATTATACTAGATAATTAGAAATCAGATAAATTTATACTGAAAAAATAGAAATCAAATAAAGTCATTGCTTGTACACTAGAATCTACAGCTTATGAACAAAGGTACATAAACTATATAAAATGTGCCATAACAAAATTTCAAATCATAAATTATCATCATCCTCGACAAATTTTAATAAACATCTTAAAATTGAAAGTTCAAAATGTGGATTGCAATCTATGTTATATTTAATCGCCATTAGACCTTTCAATAAACGGATTGCCTATACACCTCATTTGTTGTACTTCCCAAATCTTGTGCACTTCCCAGTTTCAACATAATGTTTCAAATTTAGCAAATGAGCAACTTCACACATCTCAAATTTCAAGCACACCCTGTACAATTGAAATGAATCAACATTCAACCCAAAACAAAGCTAAAAGCTCGAACCTGATGACATCTAATTCCTAATGATAGATGACTAACATGATATAATACCCTCTCCCACTATCCAGAACACTTCAACCAATAATGAGCAAGTAGCTTTGAACATTTCCTTTACAACAAATTCCAACCAAATACAAATGATCGGTTTGACTTAAACCGTGATCCTTGACAAAAGAAAATACTATAAAGAAATTCAATGTAAAATGAACAAGATACAAGAAATAGGAAACAATCCACATAGTTTACAAATGAGAAACATGCCTCCTCTCATTTACAAGAAATAAGAAAAATTCCACTGTTTTATTTTTCTTTTTAAACACTTTCTAAAAAAATTAACATCAGATACTAAATATAGAAAGAAACAAACATATGTTCTCAAAGGTTTAATAGTTGATAACATGAAATCGGCATCATAATGGAAATAAACACTAGAATGGAAGTTTACCAAGTTCCAACTCAGAGTACAATTTCTATTTCTTTTACAATTCCTTCTATTTTATGCAAGAAATGAAAAATAGAAGATTTAAACTTACATGTACTATCTTGAACTTGTTACCGTAACAAATCCCTCATCAGAAATAGTAGAACCATCATCTTCAACTGTGGTAGGAAACTTGAGATCAACAAACCCACTACTCGATTTCCTAGTATTATAGTTACTACTACTGCCCTCAGTGCCCTGATCAACCAAACGAGTCCTCTTCTGGCCACCTAAAGCCTGACCAGACCTAAAAACCCGATAGCAAACCGGACACTTGTGGCCAGTAGCTTCCTTATCAAATCTCGACATGCACCCGTTTGTCTTCTTACGGCTGGACCGGTGCCTAACCAAAGCTTGGAAGGATTCAAATGTTCTCTTGCTGGTGGCAAACTAGTACTTGGCAATGGTTTGTCCACTTACAAGGGCGGATCCAAACATCCCTGGAAAGGATATGGGTGATATAGCCAGGTTCTTTTCGAAGGTGATGGCTTCCAGGTCAGGCTTGGAGTGCTTCCTAACCCATTTGGATCTGGGTCCACGTGATCAAAATGGTGTTATACTACCATGTTGAATTCTGCGTCTTTTGAATCCAAAGTAGTAGATATTTCTACTACCATGTTAGACAAAAACATCATAATGATATCAAAATTATGCAAGCTTGCCGAGAAGGACAAGATGAATGGAAGTCTAAATCTCACATGAAGTGATCGTTGGCTTACCTTGCCAATTTAGACGATTCTTGAGCAAGCTTCTCAAAATATCATTGAAAAGCCAATTCATGATTCCCATAGCCTTGCTTGAAATTCCAACATCGGGATGTACTTGTTTCAACACTTTGAAAATGTAGATCTTGTAAGTTTCAACAAATTTTGACTTCTTCTTCTTATTGTCGGTCGTCGCTGATGCATCTTTCGCAGGGAGCTTCTTCTCGGCTTCGAGCTTCTTACCTGTTGGCATTTTCTCGGTGGCATCATCTTTTCTTCTTCATGCTTTTTCTCTAAGGGTTTCTTTTCAGTTTTGGGTGCCATGGCACAAATTAGGGTTGTTTGGATGATAGGATTTGATTTGGGTAATTGGGGAAAAAAGAAACTGCGATGGAAAGTATATGAGAAATGAAGTGATTTACAAAGGCATAAGGCTTTTATTTGATTGAAGGAGAGGAGATGATATAGAGCAGGATGAATGGTTTCAAAGCATACGATTGATGAATGGATTAACAGTTTACATTTTTTAGGCATGGTGAGAAGCTTGGATTGATGAGTTGAACAAAGGCATAAGGGTTGGAGGGAAAATTTGGACTTTGGAGCCAAGTTTTTTGGACTTTGGAGCTAAGATTTCCCTTATAACAATAAACTTTTAGTCGTTAATTATTTTTATTACTTATTAACTTCTAGTTTATTTTATTTTTTTGGCAAAGCCAGCCAGCTTTATAGCGGCGATACTGCTATTATTAATATATGAAACAGTTGTTCTGTACATGCATAAAACAACTAATAAAAGAAAAATACAGAACAAGAGTTAGGAAAAGGTGCCTAAACTACTATAAATGACCTAGAGCTAGTCCTCCTCAGTAGAGGAGGAACCACTTCTATCATCTAGAGGAACAGGGCCTAACGCATGTAGATAGTTTGCGAAAAGGGACACAATTTTCGGAAAAATCCATATTAATCCTTGCAGAAGACAAATTTCCTATCTGAATTAGAACCAGTAAGGATGACCCTATTCCTAGCACCACGGGCACTGAAACAGTCAGCACAAGGTCTTCACCAACAACAGTATAGTGAAGACGTCTGGATTCACCATCAACTTCACTAACAAACATATGAAAATCATATCTAGCAGGTTCATACCTCATCTCAAACGGTCCATGTATCCAAGCTTTCTCAGAAGAATTCCATTCGACAACATCATCCTGAGTGGCAAAAGAAGCTGTAGTATCAATAATAGTACCATACAGAATCGATAATAATATCAAAGGGGGAAATCACAAGTAAAACAGTATCGATAATAAATTCTAGTTTATTATTTATTAGTTATCAACTATTAATTTTATTTATAAACTATTAAATATAATTAATAATGATTAACTATAATTTACTAATTATTGATAACTAAGAATAATAAATTAATATATAGAAACTATTATTTATTTCTAGTATATTTACAATTTTAACTAATTTCTTGTTTATTAATTATAATTTAATAATTTACTTCTAATTTATAAACTATTATTTGTTAGTTATTACTTATTTACCTCTAATTTGTTAATTATAATTATATTTATTAGCTATTAAATATAATTAATAAATATTAACTATAATTTATAACAATAATAGATTATTGGTTATAAATTAACGATTAAACATATTTACTAATTATTACTTATTTACATCTAGTTTATTAATTATATTTATTAACTATTAATCATTTACAATAATATATATAATTAACAATTAAATATATTTATTAATTATTGCTTATTTACTTCTAGTTTATTAATTATCAATTATCAATTACATTTATTAAATATTAAATATATTAATAACATTAATTATTAAATTTTTAGTAGTCGTTATTAACTAATAATTATTTAAAATTAATTATTAAATGCTAAATATCACTTCATAGAAATAAACTTTATTAGTAATTATTAGTTACTAAATATTAGTCTTAATTATATTATAATTATTAATAATTAATCATTTAATAGCAATCATTAATTAATAGTTATTAAAATTTATTATTAAATATTAAATATTACTTATTTGTTATTAAATACTACTTTAATTATTAATTAATTATTGATTTATTTATTAATTATTAAATGTAATTAATAAATATTAACTATAATTTACTAATTATTCATAATTAACTATAACATTTTATTAAATATAAAAAATTAATTATTGATTATTTATAATAATTATAAATTATTTATTGATAATAACTAATTATAAATAATGACATATGTAAGCTGTTGTTTATGATTATTGATATATGCATTTTCTCGAATTGAAATAATTTGCAGTTGCTTCGGTTCTTAAGAAACCGATGCAAATAACACTATTTTCTTCGGTTGTAAGGACAATCGAAGCAAATAACATCATTTGCTTCAACATATTTCCTTCGATGTTTAATACAATCGAAGCAATTGATACTATTTGCTTCGGCTGTCCTTACAACCGAAGCAAATAACACTATTTGCTTTGGTGCATTTGCTTCGGTTGTGTTAACAACCGAAGAAAATGATACTATTTTCTTCGGTTATGAGCAAAACTGAAGCAAATGAGGCGAGGCAGCAGACATTGTACTAGTGTGTAAGCTAGGTTCTCAATCCTCTTAAGTATCGAAAAAGGCCCTATAAATCTCGATGCCAACTTCTCTCGAACAACATTCTTTAGCGGAGAGATCTTAACAATGACCATTTTGCCGGCAGATAACTCCATATCACTTCTTCTCTTATCTGCATAGCTCTTCTATCTATTAAGAACAGCTTTCATTCATCCCCAAATGATCTTGATCTTCTTAAATGTCACCTGATCATATCTAGCTGCAGTATCGGTTTCTTGCCCACTTCCCACCAAAATGAATTGCATGGTCGGACATATAATGCCTTAAACAGTGCATACCCATGCCTAGACTGAAAACTATTGTTGTGTGTAAACTCAACCAAATGTAAATGAGCCTCCCACGAGCCCCCAAAGTCGAGTATGCAAGCTTGCTAGAGATCCTCTAAGATACGATTCACCCTCTCGGTCTGCCCATCAGTTTATAGATGATAAGCTGTATCTAGATGCAGCTCTATCCCTAATACCTCGTATAAGCTCTTTTAAAACCCACTAGTGAACAATGGATCTCGATCACTTTCTATGCTCTTGGGCACACCGTGGAATCGTCTAATACACTTCACATACAACCCGACCAATTTGGATGTCTCTCTACTAGACTTTATGGGTATAAATTTTGCAATCTTCATCAACCTATCAACTATAACCTAGATGCTATCATATGTTCCTCCCCGATGATCCATTAATGAAATCCATCAATATCGGCTCCCAATTCCATTCGGGAATCACCAACGATTGCAGCAAACCACTTGGTTTCTTCTGTTTAGCCTTCACTAACTTACAATTCATGTACTTCGAGATGAATTCCCCAACGTACTTCTTCACCCCTTCCCAATAAAATATCTTCCTCATATCATGGAACATTTTATTTCTTTCAGAATGTATAGTCAATCTCGAATGATAACACTCTCGTAGCACCTCATCCCTCAACCCATCGACATCAGGCACAAACAGTCTTGCATTCTTATGGAGCTAATCATCATGGTTAAGCTTGTATTTCTTCATCTCCTTGGAGTCTAGTCCCTCCTTTATCTAAGCCACGATCTCCGCTAGTCTAGCATTTTGCTTCTGGCTAGCAATGATCCACTCAAAAAAGCAAATCTAATAGTCAAACTAGCAAACACATTCGAGTCTAGCTCACATCGAGGTCTGAAGTCATAACTAGTAATATACTCAAGCTACTTCCACTCTATGAACATTGCTCCAAAACTGGCATGCTTCTATAGTAATTGCATTTCCCTTACCAGGCGTATAGGGAATGTCAAAGTTGTAGGAAGCTAGTAACTCTAACCATCGTTGTTGGGGAAGGTTAAGATCCTTCTAGGAGAAGAAGTATTTTAATAAGTTATGGTCATCTAATAGCTCTAACCTCTCTCAAGTATGTAGTGCCTCAAAATCATCAATGCAAACACTATCACCGTCGATGCCAAATCATGAGTCAGCTACTTCCTTTCGTGCAATTTTAGCTATTGAATAGCATATGCTACAACTTTTACCCTCTACATCAACACCGCACCTAGTTCAGTACCACATAATACTATGTATATTATCAACTCCTCATTCTCATTCAGAATGACTAACACTGACGTACTTATTAAACCCTCCTTAAGACACATGAACACTTGCTCGCATCTCGCGTCCCAAACAAAAATTTGACTCTTCTTCATCAAATGGGTTAACAGTTTGTTACCTAAAAGAAGTCCTTGATAAAACGTCTATAGTATCCCACCAATCCAAGGAAACTTTTCATGACTAAAGCATTCTTTGGTCGATCCCAATCCTGCATCGGTGCCACCTTCATAGGATCCACAGTAGTGCTTGCTTAGAAAAAATGTAACCCAAAAATCACACTTCTCTCCTCCAAAAGTAAATTTAGAAAACTTCGCCTATGGTCGGTGCTTTCTCAACACCTCGAGCACAATCCTCAAGTGCTCCTTATATTCTACCTCCATCCTTGAATATATAAGGATATCATCTATGACTACAAGCACAAACTTATTCAGCCGATCTCTAAAATTATGATACGTTAGATCCACAAAGTATGTAGGTGCGTTGGTTAGCCCGAACGGCTTAACTAACCACTCGTAGAATGCAGATGGCGTACAAAACACTGTAATTGGCACATTTTCCTTCACAACTCTTAATTAATGAAACCCCGTCTCAAGGTCCAACTGAAAGAAAACTTTGCACTATGGAACTGATAGAGCAAGTCATCAATATGTGAGAGTGAAACTTGTTCTTCATTACCTTACCCGACTCACGATAAGCAACACACAAGCTCAAAGAGACATTCGCCTTGGTGGCGAGTACCACAGGTGCAGCCCACACAAATATACTCATATGAACGAACCTTCATCTCAATAGGTCATTCACTTATACCTCTAGTTCATTCTGCTTTGTGGGTACCATACGTCTCAGTGGCATAAGTACTGGTATGACATCCTTCATCGAATTTATACGGACTTCTATCTACCTATGTAGTGGTAATCTAGTCTCCATCTCGAATATATCTAAATACTCCTTTTCTATAAGAACTACCGACAATTCATCATGCAAGACATCTAGCGAATATAGAAAGCTACCATCACCCATCGTCTAGGAAACAACCCAACACTACCCTCCACACTCACTACATCCCAATCATCACAACCATCCTCTCACAATCCACCACGACTCTGTACCTCTTCGGCCAATGCATTTCTAAAATAATGCCAAATTACATGAAACCCAAAACAAAACAATCAAAAATAAAAGTACAACCATGACTCGATAAGACTATATCATAACAAATCATTAAAAAAACTAGCTGAACCTCCCATAGAATTTGACACAATAAAGGATATGTCTACTATCTTAGGCCTCAATCCTAATCTATCTATAGGATCACTAGATATGAAGGAACATGAAGTCCTAGTACCGATTAAAATACATACAGGTATATCAAAAATAGAAAGCATACTCTATATAACAAAGCTCTTTCCCTTCTCCTTTGTCAATGGAGCATTCGATGAAGTCAGAACAATGTTAATAACATATACCATTCCTACCTACTTATACCTCAACGATTTTAGACAATCCTTCTTAATATGTCCATACTAGTTATAGCTGTAGCTGCTTTCATCTTTATAGTCCTTAATAAGATGGCCCTTTTCCCTACAATTATAGCTCCTACTTGCACCTTTTCCAGCCAACCTTCTTCTTAAGCTACTTCCTCGTATTTTTGTTGTTCGGCTTCTTCTTGCCCCTTTTATCTCCTTGCGGCTTTTGCTTATCCTTGGAATTAACAACTGGCCTAAATTTTGGATATAGACTACCGTATCGTAGAGCCTTCTGTAGCAGCATCTCAAAGGACTCATCGATATATCCTACGATCTTTTCTTTGAGATAATTGTTCAAGCCCATAATAACCCTCTCATTTTTTTAAAGTGGAGTATCAAGGCTGTACCTCAACAACATATCAAACCTGGCCACATTCTCTGAGATGGTCATATCTCCTTGCCTTAAGTCAGCAAATTTATGGAATTGAATCGATTTCTGGGCAGCCGACATATACTTCTCCTCAAACCTCATCATAAACTGCTTCTAGATACTCTTATCCTCAGGAGTACTAATCTTGATGGCATTTCACTACACAATTGCTTGCCGCTGAACCTATCTAAAGGCCAGCTTCCTCTTTATAGCATCATCTATCTCCATATCCACAAAGATGCATTCGTAGGTGTCCAACTAATCCTGGTCTTTGATGGTTAATCTATTCCAAGAAATGGTTTTCCACCAAGAGTTGAATAGTCTTTGTTTAACTTTGAAATGTTAACCCTCAGCGCTGGCATTGTAGCACCACCACCAACAGCCACAACATGAGCAACTCCTTGGGCATTTTGTAGCATTTCCAAATCATATTATTGAATACGGCCTAAATATCAGCATTCACAGCTTCACTATCACTCGCTCCCCGCTCTATGCTTGAAGTATAAGTCCTAGTAGCATTCCTCATTGGCTGGCTAATTCTTATAAGATGTAATCAGAATGACCAGCTGAAAAAGGAATACGTGGCATCTGTGAATGTAATGCGACTCATAACATATACTACTATAGTTTTGAAAACTAAAATATGTCAAGATCTCTCTCCCATATATCATCTGACCCATCCTAAGGTGATAACACTTCCTTATCTCTGATGAATTTAAGTATCAACTTAAGTCAACTATGCAACCTAAGCTTTTATACCAAATGTGGTGATTATCTTAGAACTTCGGTACCCAATAAGACATATAGAGTGTGCTTCCATGGTACCCGGCCGATATAGGATGACTGTCAAGGGAGTAAAGTAGCAAGAATTCAAATCACAGAACTTGTAGAACATCCCATAGCATATAGAAAAATATATAATAATCAAATGGATATAAAATAGGCTAAATAGTAATATGATCGAATGAACCATAAATAAAATTATCAGAATGTAATAAGTTCATATATTATATAAAAACAAGAATAATAGAGTTTATACATCCCAAATCTTCAAATAAACTCTAACAATTTTCTCTCAAATAATACAAGTACTAATATAGCTCTACAGTACTGCATTGTGGAATATAAGCGATAGTAAGCTCCAAAGTATAAATATATGAAAGCGTAGCCTCCTGCTTGTACTTCGCAAAGCTCTATGCGCTATCTAGTCCTATTATCCCTAATATACTCATTTAAGATTACTATAGACAATAAGAAGCAAAGCATAAAACCTTGGGTTGGTAAATAGTCTGATATGAGCAATATATTATCTCAAAATACTATAAAAATCATATGTATCAATAAGGACATAGGATATGTAGAATCTTACATGACTCGTCCCTACATCCAAAGAGTTAGCATGTAACAATCAATACATGGTAATCTACTATCATCATCATCATATGAGTGTGTTATAAATCAAAGTACAATACCTAGTATATAGCCATACAATAAATAATACCCATGTTGTATGACACCTTAAAGTGGTAAACAATCTGTTAACCTAAAAAATGGATCAACACCCTAGAGTATGATGTGAAAGCACTAGCCCTGTTAGAACAGAGAAAGTATAATAGAAAATCATAGAAAAGTAAATGAGACATAGAGATTTTTATAGTGGTTCAGCTGTTAACTAATCCTACATCCACTTTATAGCTTTGATTATTGGTTTGATCAAGCTATAGTGAGATTACAATTTAACTGAGAAAGAATTAGTCACAAGTATAGGGGTTAGACTGATTCTAAGTCCAAGAATTGCCTAGAGTAGCCGCCTTGGTTACTATGGTGAAGAGGAAAGAGTTGTAGAATAAATGGAGATACCGCGTAGTGATAGCAGAATCCCGATCCTTTGTTGGTTTCTCTATTATTTGTATTATAGGGGGTAGTAGCCATATTTGATCAAGTTCACTACCAAAGAAGTCCAAGGACTGGCCCAAGATAGCATAAGAAATGTCATGACCACACGAGCTAAGTGTTAGATTTGGGGTCGAATTAAGCCCTTATATTCGAGGCCGAATCTAATCCTTAGTCGAGGGATAGCCAAATCCTCTTATCTGAGATGGGTATCAGAGATGATGAGTATCGCGTGGATTTCTATGATTCGACCCATCTATGACATAGCCCTCGTGTGACATAGTCCTACACACTGGAATTTCAGACTTATATTAGCTAGAGGCTATTAGCTAAAGTATAGGGTGCCACCCTACACCAGTCCTATCTAGTCTTCTAATATCCGAGTCATAAACTTAGGGTTAACTACCCTATTCATATTTCATTTCCTGTAATATACTTAGGGTTAACTACCCTATTCAATTTTCATTTCCTCATAAACAATCTTTGCAAATGATTTACCCCTAAAATCATAACTTTACAAAACAAGAAAATCATACTCTTTTGTTTACTCAAAATACTTATGTTATGATATATGCTTTACACAAAACAATGTTGATGAAATCTAATCAATGGGATTATCTATCCCTACAAAATAAGTTGAAACCTCTTTTTAACTTAGAAAACTCTAGGCTATAAGGCCAAAACAATACCTTCAAAACCTTTGTTTAAAACCCTAAACAATCCCTTTCGAATCATTGAGAGTACCCCTTTCAAAATAAGTTAACTACTTTAGCCTTGAAAACAGAAGGCCAAAAGGCCAAAACATACCTGTCAAATGTATTGAAATATGCCCTTCGAAATCATCACTTACACCTTAGACATCCTCTTTTGAAACCATTTAAATAACCCTTTTCGAAACACTTAGAAATAAACCTTTCGAAACACTCAAAGTATACCTTTCGAAACACTCAAAGTATACCTTTCGAAAGCATTGGAATCCTTCCCTTAAACATTCCTTTCAAAAGTATTGGGTTCATGTAAGAGTTTGTGGAAACATAGCTTCGAAACCATTTAAAACTATTCCTTTAGAAACCTATGGGTTTAACATGTAGTATAACTACAGGGTCATAAAGAACAGAGGTGAAAGCATTGCTTTTGAAAGTATTAATCCCAAGTAAAAGAAAGAGGATAGTTTTGAAACCCACCCTTTCGAAACCATTGCCTCCAAAACCCTTTTGAAAGCGGCATTGAGAAGACAGCTTCAAAGTAAAAGGAAAAAGCACCCTTTCGAATACATTGCTTTAAGGCTATAAAGAAAAGCAGCCTTAACTAATTTGAAAGGTTTTAATTTGGCAGCATGGGTTTCAAATGAGTTCAAAAGCGGCTATCCTTTCGAAAGCTTGTTTTAAAACTTAAGTAAGCGACAACTCATTCGAAAGCTCTTTTCTAAAAACATAGGCAAGTCGATTGATTCGAAAGCTAATAAAGTTGGCTTTAACCCCTTCGAAAGTATCTATTATAAATATAAGTAAGTAGTGGAGTCGAAAGCTTATAAGAATAACTTCTACCCCTTTGAAAGCATGGTTTCGACACATCCCTTCCGCCTTTCACCAATGCACTTTATACCAATTTCTTGATATCATGTGCTTTGGTTTCGAAAAAGTGCGAAAGGTCTAGTTGGCATGTTAGCGAAAGCCAGCTAAGGAAATGGCGAAGTGGTAATTCATAACAAAATTTATTTTATGCCTATCAAAGAAATTTCTTTTCACCTAACTTGCCTTATTTGTCAAAATGTAATTAGTTGCCATTTCTTTATCAAAATCCTTTCCTAGAAAGGCTTTTCAAGACTATCAGTTAAAAACATTTTAACAAATATGCCATTCTCCTTAATAAAACATATAAAACATTTAATCCCTTTACTTAAATAATTTTATAACCATAATAAAATACTTAGGAAAATTCCCAAAAAATCATCGTAATTCACTTTTAATATATTTTCTAACATATTTAAATTTCAAAGCCAAATACATTACTTATTTGTCATAATAATTTAAACCCAATATCAACCATTTTCTCTCTTAGAAAATTCATAATAAATCAACAATAACTTAGAAAATTATGAAACTTGAAACCCTCTTCTAAATAATGTTTTTGACTATATATCAAAAACGCAAACCATTTAGATGTCATTTAATAGGTTTTCCAATCTAAACTTATCATAAAATCTTTATGAAACACTATAAATCATCAACATGCATATATATCCATTCAAACAAATGTAACATGACATATTATTTGCAAAATTAATTTGGGTCAACCCTTGAAACCGAAATCATTATGAAAAATGAGATGTAAGATAATTATTAACCTTAGCTTGATGTTAATCAGGTTCATATTTGCCTTTTGATTAATTTATTTAAGCTTTCTACTTATTTCCTAACTTACCTTTTTTGATTCTTCTTAATGGTGGCCAGCCGAGCTCTTGGGAGTTTTAGTTTTGTTTGGGAATCTTAAAATGAATAAGGAATGAAGGATAGAGGGATTTAGGGTATAAGAACAAAGGCTATTCCTATTTTTCCCTTACCATATTCCTCCTACTTACTTATTTTTAATTCTCTTTTGCTTATATATTTATTTAAGGCACAACCCCTTATTAATTAACAAATCTCAATCCTTTAACCATCTACATCATTTCATTTTATTTATCTAATTAAATGTCCAAAATAACGTCAGTCAAAATTAGGGTCAATACATAACACTTGGAATTCGATTGGTTAGCACATGCCGACTTCCTTTGGATTTTAAATATTAATCGCACAGGGCTTTTTATTAAAAATAAAGTGTACCTAACCGTAATCAATAAATTTTATTGTCTAGAATGACGTGCCAGTCGATGTGTCGCAAGTTCATTGATGGGGCGTCCACGACTTCAGAAGCTGGGTCGACAACTGGCCCAGTTTCTCCATCCATTCCCATAAGGCCAATTCAACCTACGACTGATTTCTATGGCCCGTTAGTTCCGATAGGACCTGCACTTGACCAGTTGCCTCTCGGGATGAGAATTCTAACTAATCCTCTAGAGCAAGTGCCTTCAATCCTGACAGCTAAAAGGCTTATAAACATATGCGTGCATCATGACATTCCTAAGGGTGATGTTCGTCTTTCTACTTGTGCTAAATTTGCACATAGTCCACTCCCCGAAACTTTACTGCTTGTACCCGATACATGTGCCTAAGTTGTGGTGACCCTACTCTAAAACACATAGATTTTTTTTTGTCTTTTTTTTAAAAGAATACAAAAGGAATTCACCACTAAACCCCATTTCTTCTATAATTGAATATTTAAATAATTTCCAATATTTTTCCCAAGACCCTGGATTTACCAATATAATCATATCAGTGCACAAAACATATTAAGACAATTACATATTTGATGATATATAATTGTTTCCCTTTGCCTTTCAGAGCTTAACAAATTTGCAAAGAGAATTTGAATCAAACAGGCAACAAAATACCATATATGTTGTCAACATAACCATTTATTTCTTCCCTAATTTTGTTCTACTGCAAGAGATAGATTTTTAGCAATTATAATACTTATATGTATAATATTGCAATGCACAGTGCATTTTTTCATGGTTTCTAGACTTTCTGCCTAAATAAGTCTATTTACACTAAAATGGCACTTAATTGTTCTTATGATAGTTATCAAGTACTTGTATGAAATCACTTCAAAAATTATACTTGCAGGCATGAACATTGGAACTAATTCCTATTTACATTTCAGGTTGAACAATTAAAGCCATGCTGCACTTTTAAGTTTAACATGGTGCAGACTTGAGTACTTGGTGTTTTATTGAAAATACTTGGGGTCATTTGAGTGTTGCTTGGAGTTTTTTTTAGAAATCAAATACACATATGCATGTTAATTGATTCTTACTCCAGAATTCATGCACAAGCCTGTATCACTTACGTGCCATGCACAAATTCATTTCTCTTGAATACACCTACTCAAATCTTGTGAGCTCATTTTTAAATCAACCACCTTAGCTCTTTAATTTTCATAAATCATAATATAAATTTAGGCAATAAAAATCAGAGATTATCACATACACATATCATATTTATATGATATGTCCATCCCCTTGTTTCTCTAAATCAGACATTCATAAAATCAGCAGTTAACCAAACATCATCAATAGTCGTTCAAAACAGGTTTACTTAAGTACATATTTTAATCCAAATACTTAGAAAACTCCCTACAATTAACTTTAACTACAACATGAAATCTGACTAATAAATTCATTACAAAACAACTGCAAATTTAAAACTGGTTTCTTTTATTTATACTAGCAGCTAATGCCTTCTTCATCCATCAAGCCAACTTCAATTTCCTACAAGCAATTCACTGACCTGCCCCAATTTTAATGAGACACCCAGATGATTGCAAGGGCAACCAAAAGGGTCAGTTTTCACTGGTATGAGCATTTATCAAATTTATACACATATTCATAATTTTTGGTGAACTTGCATTGTCTTCCTAATTTAGAAGATTTCATACTTAGCATATTATTGGTTAATACCAAGTGATACAAAGATACATTCATTCATTCAAACAATACCCAGCAAACAATCAAAATAAATATATATATAATTGTTGATTCATTTTTCTCCATTTCTGAAAAAGTAAACTCAGATTTTATACTCCCAATTTCACCCAGCAATTAATCAAAGCACAATATTTAAACTTGATTGATTTAACTCCATATCTAGATATTTATAATCCAGATTTTTAAACCCCATTCTCCATTTATTTTATGGTCTTTAACTCCCTGTCAAATGAACACCATGTATGCATTGTGAAGGAAACTCCCAGGTTATTTAATTTATTCCAACGCACAAAGGCCTCAGGGTGCAACTGCACCATGCATATACTTACTCCCACCTGAAGCAAGCAGATCATTGACTAACTCCCAAATGACCAATTTAATTTTTCTTTAATAAATCCCCCTCTAGTTTCTGCTTATTTTATTAAGCTTCTATTTATGAATTCAATCATAAAATCTCCTAATTCATTCATGTTTCAGAAAGACTTATCTACTTTTATACTTTCTGGTTCAACCCCATGTTCTACATTTATTTTTCCTTATTACAGAAAATACCCCAACATACCTATGGTTTTTCATAAAAATAATTTAAGCATCATGATCCTACTATCTTTCTCCTATATTATTGTGAATATAAGAATAAGGGTTTTATTAAGGAAATCCCTTAAAACCCCAGAAATTCTCCTCTGACTTATGATATGAATATTTAGTTTCATGCTTCATTATCTAAGAAATAAACATGAGCTAGATCACTGTCTTGCTGCCTATTTCCTAAATAATTTAGATCCATACTTCATAATAATAAAATAGAACAAAAATGCTCAAACCATTTTAACCTTGAAAACCCACATACAGATTAAAACCCCAAACAAGAATGCACAAACAAACAAACATCTCACCCATAACAAATCATTTCAGAGATTCTAAATGATTTATAACATTTTAGGCTGCCTACCAGAGGACTTAATGCCATTGCATACAAAGGGATAAATACTCACATAGTGTTCTCCTTTTACTGCCTTAATCCCCTGAACAGCAAATCCTCCAAAGTTTCAAGCTAATGTTTCTCCTATTTTATTTTATTTTATTTTTGATCCCGAGAGAATGGTGGATATGGTTATGTGCAGGTATTATAAGACCATTCTAGGGTTTAATAAAAATGGGTAATTTCCTTGATGCCCTTAGATATTCATGCACAAATCATTTCTCTGTGTGGTCCTTAATTGGGAATGCACACTTCTGGTTACCTCAATTAGTTATTTCGGGAATCAAGCATTTTAAACACTTCATGCCATTTTCATGACTCTATTTTACTCATGCCATATGCATGTGACCCCTTGTTTATTTTTATTTCTTCTAAGTTTAAAGAAACTGCAAACCCCCTTGTGTCTTCTACCTAACTGCCATCTCCATTCAATCATGCATACTATCATACATAATCATGTGAAGTAGAAATTATTCACACTATGTTATTTGCTTGAAATAAATATAAGATATAAAATTCATATTTGATCCTATATTTTTTTTATTCTGCCTTTAGTTAAAACAGCAACTCCTCATACACCTTTATGTGATAAAAAAAATCACATATATCATGATAATTATTTCTAGCATAAATATGTAAGACATTTAAACTTTATATTAAACTTCATTTTATTCTGTCTTTAAATAAAACAGAAAACACCCCATATATTAAATATATGTATTTATATAATTCTTTGGACATGGAACTATATTTGTTTTGAGTCCCAATTTTTTAATCACCTTAACTCCTTGCATTTTATCAAACAGAAGCTCCTATGCACATTTTATTTATTAACAAGCTTTTTTCTGTTTTAATGCATTATATATTTTATAATTTCAGAAATTCTTAAAATAAATGTAACTTTCATTTTTTTTCTTTTAGGGTCATTACATAAGTGGTGTTGTACCACCATTCAATCGGTTCCTATTTATGGTGCTTCATGAGTTGGGATTAGCGCCATTTCAAATCTACCCTAACGGTTATGTGCTCCTAAGCTCCCTGTACATCTTATTTAGGACAAGACTTGAGCGACCCCTAAGTTAAATAATCTTATATATCTCCTACACTTTAGGAGGAGGCATAATCGTCCATCCTTCATAATTATAAAAGCGTGGAGGGGATGTAAGTTGAAAAAAGATCTTCACAATAAACGTTTGGTTTTCAAGAATGAGTTTTTCTTTGTTCGACGTCCAAAGGGCTTCAATCACTTCCGGTTATCTGGAAGTAAGTCCTCATTCCTTAGTTCTTACTACTCCAAGTGATTTTCCAATTTCATAATCTATCATATATCTTATTGCAGTCATCCCGAGGCAGGAAAGTAACGACGAGCTCAAAGCAATGCTTAAAACTCTTAAAGTCATGAGAGCTTTCGAGCACACAATGGAGTTCCTTTTGACAAATGAGAACCTCTGACGGTTCGACTTACTTCATCCGGATATATTTGCTACTAATAAAGAGCCGTCAACATCGAGTGGCCCTAGAAAATATATTCGTTCCTCAGCCCATGCTTGTGATTCTGTCAAGGAGGCTCTAGAAGAAGTGGCTAGTCCATCGAAAGAAGCATAGCCCGATGAAATTCCTAAAGTTGATATAGACTTATCCTCTAGAGAGGACATTATGGGGATAGGGATGAGACCCACAGGATGTCTTTGATCCCAAAGAAGGAGACAAAACATTTCAAAGAATAGATGAGAAGCAACCCGTGGTTGAGAAAGGAGAGGAAGAGGGCTCGGATGATGATGATAGCGACTTTCGTATCTCCGTAGAAAGAGATGAATCTTTCGGTGAGTCGTCGGAAATCAGTATCGATCTTCCTAAACTGCCTTCTCCTGACTTGTTGACTACTGAGGCATTAAGCCCTGAACTCCTAATTTCTCCTCCTCAAGAACAACCTACTATCGAGACTCCATCGCCTGCTAGAGGTTAAGCTACCGAGACCCCCACGGGAGATACCTCTTCTTATGATTTGATGACAGATGTCACCATCTATATACATGAACATGGGGATATCTCCATTAGCGAAATGATAGCTAAGTTCAGCTCAGAAATCAACATTTCCTCAAGCACATTTGTGAGTAGTGGTGAAAAGACTACGACTCTTAAACCTTACCAATATAGTTGGTAGAGCATATAGGAGGTTATCAGCACTACGCACTTCAATTTTAGGATCACGAACACACATCTCTGCATAGCACTAAGTTCCTAAGTTTGAGTATTAACTTCACTCTATTTTCATTTCAAGGACCATGGGACATGGGTTATACCATCAGTTACATTAAGACACCAGCTCCTACAAAAGTAAAACTTCTAATTTGGCTTATTACCCTCCTCATGAAAAAGATTAGTAGAGAAGGAAAAGAAAAGAGGACGAGGCACTTCACTGGGATTGGGAGCGCGAGAGGTGGGAGAAAAGAAAAGGAGATAATTAGAGTAGTGCCCTCGGTGATGCAAACAAGCACGAGAGAGAGTTTGATGACCACTGCAGGCCCTCATTATCTATTACTCCTCCCCACACTGATGGTTGAACCTTTGAAATACCAACAATTCCATCCTTTCAGACAACAACCATTGCAATGGCCTACACTACTTCCAAACGAACTGAGTACTTCCATCGAGTCCACCCATGCTTCATGCTACCTTTCCAAATCTATTCTTAAAGGGAGTCAAGTTTGACAAGAAAATAAAGCCCCATAACAGGGCCACTTTCCTCAGCAATCTAGAGACAATCCACGAGGACTTGGAATCCGGGTGTGACGTGTAGCATTTAGTGAAAGCCCTTGTGGATGTCAATCGCATTTACTATTTGGAGATGCTCTCATTTATGGCTGAAAGGGAAGACCATGCTAAGGCGATCAAAGATCGTGATAATGAGATAGTCCAGTAGAAGACTAAGAGGGATGCAACCCTAAAAGGAAAGGTTGCCATTGACTAGTTGTTGATTGAGGCAAACTAAGGTCACGATAGAGCAATTATTGTGATAAAGGATTAACTCAAAGATGCTCATATTGAATCCGAGAAACTAAAAGAATGGCTTATCGAAACAGAAAACACCATTAATTCTCGAAACCAAACTATCACTGGTCATGCTGCTGTCACTACTGAGCAGGCCACTGAGCTCACTTATCTTTATAAGGAAAATGCATGGCTGGTGAAAGAGAAGGAAGAGGCTGCATTCGGCAAACTGGCGGAGGAAATCGAACATCTATGCACTAAGTCAAAGCTTAAAGAGCTACGATCAAAATATGATGACACTATAAGCCAAATGGACGCCAGTGTGCTTCATCTTTGTACTGGCTAAGTGATGAATAAGGGTAGCTTGAAATGGCTTGGTAATAACTATCCATGGACTCTTGTCGTGGTTTGGGAGGAGGTATTGGTCAAGTCTGAGGAGGCCAAGGGTACGCGTTCTAAGGAGGAATTGAAGGCTACTTATCTCAGTCCTAAAGATATAAACTTCTTGGCTGCCGGCGGAGAGATCCTTAGAGAAGAGAGGGAGAAGGAAGCTTCTAATGCTGCAGCCAAAGCTCCTACTGGCCAAGCTCTTCGGGTCAGCACCTAACACTTATTCATACTTCTCAAGAGTAGATGGCAACCATCCCCATATCTGTGGCTATTATTTCTGAAGCTTCTCACGCCTATGCAACTTCCATAGCCTTGGGTGATCCGTGCCCTTTTCCAGCTATAATACGACCTTCAGAGATGGGGACTAGCGGTGAAGCCTTCAAGATTAAAGTTCATGACCAAACCCCTGGGTTAGGTATTTCTCTTATCTCTCCGATGCTCCAAACACTTCGATTTACCCCGGAATTCTTTTCTAAATTATGCGCCTCTCTTTCCCAACTTGTAGGTTAGCCAATTCTCCCTCCTCCTCCTCCTCCTACTATTCAGGGTTCAGGACTCGCTGCTATTTTCACGGCATCCATCGCTATCCCTACAGTGGCTTCTGGCATAGTTCTTGTCTCCAGCTCCAGGCCTGGGCTCGATTCCAAACAGATAGAGGGGCTACAAAACTTGGAGGATGTTTTAATGTATGTGGATAAAAAGGTAGTGGTTACCAGCGAGGCGGGGCCAACGAACAGGACAACTATAGCAGAGAGAATGGAGGAGGAAAAGATGGGGCTACAGATGAAGAAGGAAAAGGAGGAGTAAAAGTGCAAGACTCCCAATACCATCACGTTGAAGGTGTTGAAGAAGGGGAATTCATCTACCAAAGGGCTAGAGGAGTCCAGCTTCCCTATGAGAGGAGGGACTAACAAGGATAGTAGGAAGAAGCTCCCGATTTGGCCGAGCAAGGGTAGTAAAGGCAGAGGGTAGGGCGGAAAGAAGTCAAGACGAGCTCGAGCACCAATGTAGTAGGGTACTCGTTGTCTTTTTATGTATCTTTGTGGTGTCAGAGCATGCACAAGTACAGAGTCTGTACTTAGGGTCTTTTCTTTCCTTTTGTTGTATCGTCAATGATGTATGAACTTTTTCTTTTTGATCTCTGAAATAGACAGATATTGTGCAGATATGGCCCTTACTATTTGATATTGTATATAAAATTAAATAAGTAATGATAAAGATTAGCATTTTTACTGTAATCTCTTCTATGTACTTTTCTATATTCTATATACCATGCCTGTTTATATACCGTTGTATGTGTACATAATATGATTGCTTGTCCCGCAATTTCCATACTATATACTGCTCTATCGTGTGATATATGATGTGTTTATTTATTGCATTTCTATGCATGTAAATAGTGTACTAGCATAACTTGTAGTTATTTAGTGTACTACTTTACTGAGCTCTGTTATGATTGCCAAAATTCTCTGTTTGGCAACAGAACCGTGAAGTGATTTTCATTCTAGCCAAGTGTTAGTGTGCCTCATAGTCTATGGGGCTGGTTACTCTGAACACATGACATGAGACCGGAAGCTCTGGGCAGCTCTCTAGTTGCCCCCAGTCCATGGTGTATTGCAGCTCCTATCTCTGGGAATTTGTAATTTGGATGCTTGACTCCAAGCACCCTGTATTTTGATTTGGGTTGATTCTCTCCAAGCTCGATACTGAGGTTTTATATAAGCATCAGTCTCTATTCCCAAAAACCAATGGATAGCTCAGTCCCTTGGATTCTCTTTTGACTTCTCCTATCTCTGAGTGACGTCGAGTTTTGGGAGGTGGGGATTAATTTCTACCAATCTTGCAACTGATGAATTTCGCGATGTTGGCAGAGCAGTGTCGGTACTTAGGTGATTTTGATAGATTGACGATGTTACCAGGGTAACATTCATGATTCGGAGTGCACTTGAACGTTGTTTCATTGGTTCAAGTGGTAATATAATGGATGCTACTTGGATGCGGTTCCATTGGTCCTCCAAGGAGCGAAGAAATGGAGTGTGCACTTGAACGCAGTTCCATTGGTTCAAGTGACAAAAGAATGGATGCCTACTTGGACACAATTCCATCGGTCCAAGAAGCGAAGAAATGTAGTGCACCTGAACGCAGTTCCATCGGTTCAAATGGAAAAAGGATGAAGGCTTACCTGGACGCGGTTCCACTGATCCAAGAAGTAAAGGAATGGAGCGCACTTGGGTGCAGTTCCATCGGTTCAAGTGGAAAAAGAATGGATGCCTACTTGGACACGGTTCCATCGGTCCAAAAGTAAAGAAATGGAGCACACTTGGACTCAGTTCCATCAGTTCAAGTGGCAAAAAAATGGATGCCTACTTGGACACGGTTTGATCGGTCTAAGAACTAAAGAAATGGATCACACTTGAATGCAATTCCATCGGTTCAAATGGCAAAAGGTGGAGGCTTACTTGGACGCAGTTTCATCGGTCCAAGAAGTGAAGGAATGAAGCGCACTTAGATGCAGTTCCATCGATTCAAGTGGAAAACGAATGGATGTGTGTGAGGGTTGGGCCTTTCCAATGTTGCTGGAGCAACAGTGGTTCTTAGAAAACTAGGGTCAATTTTCCCCATTAACCCAACAGTTTGAGTCGATTTGATACCATCGACTCAGTGGGTTGCTTACAAGAACGCGGTTCTATTGGTTCAAGAAGCGAAGTTACTTTACTGATAAAATAAAGAGAAAGGCAAGTATCGCCTATCTAAAGTGCTCCCAGCATTCTTGGGTGACTTATTTACAGAAATAGGAAATACATAGATAAGTACGAAATAAAATAGTGCCACGGCGAGTCAATGTTCCAAGTAGGGAGAATCGGAATTCCATTGACTGTTGTGAGCTTGAATGTTTCATCTCCATGTTTCTGGCCGTTAACATAGGGCCTTCTTAGTTTGGGTCAAGTGCTCCCATACCCTGGAAGATCGGTTTCAAGACAGAATCTCCCACTTCGAAGGTGTGGCTGCGAACTTTGGTGTTGAAGTGTCTCACTACCCTCTTCTGGTAAGCAACAGTCCTTAGTTCTGCTTCTTCCCACTTCTCATCGATCTGGTCAAGTGACTTGAGCAAAATCTGCTCGTTTTTATTTTCGTTGAAGTGTCGTCTCCGATGAGAGGGGACTTCTATTTCCATTGGGATCATTGCTTCTGAACCATATGCTAAGGCGAACGGTGAGTGCCCTGTCGTAGATTTATGTGTTGTTCTATAAACCCATACTGCAAGTGGAGGTTCATCTACCCAATTTCATTTAGCTTCTGTTAATCGCTTCTTGTTGTTGGACTTGATGATTTTGTTCACTGCCTTTGCTTGCTTATTAGCCTACGGGTGTGCTACCATGAAAAAACTCTTCTCAATCCGATAACGCTTTCAGAGGTCTTTGAATTTAGCACTCTCAGAACTTAGTTCCATTGTCCATGATGATTTTCCGTGATACTTCAAACTTGCAAATAATATTTTTTTGTTACAAAATTAATCACTTTTTTAGTGGTAATGGCAGCGAGTGGTTTTGCTTTAGCCCACTTGGTAAAGTAATAAACAACAATGATAGCATATCTGACTCCTCCTTTATCTATTGGTAATACATGGATTAGATCAATTCCCCAAATTGCAAACGGCCAAGGGCTGACCATTTGCTTAAGTTCCAAGGATGGGGTTCTTGGAATCTTTGAAAATCTTTGGCACCAATCACAGCTCTGTATGTAATCTGCTGCATCTCGGTTTATTGTGGGCCAGAAATATGCATATTGTAAAACCTTCTTGCTAGTTTCTTACCCCTGGTGTGGTCGTCGAAGCTACCTTTGTGGACTTCCATTAGAATCTTCTTTGCTTCATCTTTGGTTACACTTCTTAGTAGGGGTGGAGAAACCTCTCCTGTATAGTACTCCATCGTGTAGCATAAATCATGGCGTCTTTCGAAGGAGCTTCTTTTGTTTATTCTGGTTTATGGGGAGTATTCCTTTGAGCAAATAATCCTTGATTGTCATCATCCATGATTTTCCCTCCCGTGGTCTCTAGAACCCAATCTACATCCCCCTGATCTATGCTTGGAACTGTTAACACTTCAACTGGAACCAATCCAATTGATTATGCCTCTTCGAAATTGGCCAGTTTGGTTAAGTAATCGGCCTTCATGTTCTATTCTCTGGGAATATAGGTTATCATGCAGTGTTCAATGTCGTTGAGTAGTTCCCATGCTTTTGACAAGTAGGGAGCAAGATTTTCCCCTTTAGCTTCATATCCCCTCTTTACCTAACAAACGACTAGTTGAGAGTCACTTTTGATGTGCACAACTTTATTCCCAGTTTCTTCACAATCTTCAACCCACCATCAACGTCTCGTATTCTTCCTCATTGTTAGTAGTAGGGAACTCCAGTCTTAAGGCATAGCAGATTGATCGTCCTTCACGAGTCTCGAACACAACATCCGCTCCTGAGCAAAATTCATTTGATGCGCCATCGACGAACAGCTTCCATTATGATACCACTTCCTCTATCTCCTACTCTTCTCCATCTTGAATGGTGAATTCCACGATAATATCAGCCAACACATATCCATTAGTTACCCTTCGAGGGTGATAAGTCACGTCATACTGGCTTAATTCAATACTCCACTTCAGAAGTCGCCCTGAAGTCTCAAGTTGATAAAGTATTTATTTCAAAGGTTGATTTATCAACACTTTAACTAGATGAGCTTGGAAATATGGTCATAACTTTCTTGAAGCGTTCAGTAGGCAATAGGCTAGTTTTTCCAACTTCGGTTAGTTTATCTCGGCTCCAGCGAATCGCTTACCGATGTAATAAACAGGTCGCTAGATCCTAGCTTCCTTACATACTAGCGTTACGCTTAGAGCATGAGTTGACACTACAAAGTAGACGAATAGGTCTTACCTGTCTACTAGATTAGATAGAATTTGTGATGTCTCCATATGTCGCAATAATTTCTTTAAAGTTGTTTGATAGGCCTGATTCTATTCGAAGTTTTCTTACCCTTCTTCAGTGCGTCGAAGAACGGTATACACTTGTCTGTTGCTTTGGAAATGAATCTGCTAAATGCTGCGACCTTTGCATTTAGACTCTACAACTCCTTTTTTGTTATAGGGGCTGTGACATGCTGCAAGGTGGTAGTTTGCTCAGAAGTAGCTTCAATGCTCCTAGCATTTATGATAAAACCTAATTTTTTTTCCAGAAACCACACCGAAAGAGCATTTCAAGCGGTTAAGCTTCATTCCATACTTTCAGAGAATTTCAAACATTTCCGAGAGGTTATCCAAATGATTCCCAGACACACATGATTTGATTAGCATATCGTCCACGTAGACATCCATTGTTCATCCAATTTGATCCTTGAACATTGTGTTCACTAACCATTGATAAGTTGCCCCAATGTTATTCAGGCCAAATGGCACTACTTGGTAACAATACAATCCGAGGTAGGTTATGAAGCTTTGTTCTCTTAATCAAGTTCGTGCATCATAATCTGGTTATATCCTGAGTAGGCATCCACAAAAGACTAGTTCGTGCTCTGATGTTCCGTCCACCAGCTGGTTAATTCTAGGTAGTGGGAAGATGCACTTTAGGCATGCTTTGTTCAAATCCGAGTACTCAACATAGGTCCACCACTTCCTATTTGATTTCTTGACTAATACAGGGTTCGATACCCATTTAGCATATGCCGTGTAATGGATAAAGTCGTTAGCCAATAGTTTATCCATTTCCTCCTCCAGTGCCACAGATCGATACAGACCCAGACTGCATCTCTTCTGCCTCATTGAAATGAACAAGGAATCAATATTGAGTGCATAACAAGCTATCTCTAGCGATATCCCATACATATCGGAGTGCGTCCAAGCAAAAATGTCCAGGTTGATGTGAAGAAATTTGATCAATTCTTTTTGCATTTTGACCCCATATTGCGACCCTATTTTCAAGACTCGAGTAAGATAATCCATATCGACAGGGGCTAACACTGTAATCTCTGCCAATGCTACATGTTCCTCCCTTGAACTCTTCTTCCTAGGGTCCTAATCCTTGTCAAAACGACTATGTTCTTCGAGCCAGGGGTGGTTCTGTAATGGTTATGCTAACGGTTCGCGAATGTGAAGAGACTAACCCACATTATTTCCCTTTTCCTTTTGTTTCGATTCGCATACCTCGGGGACTTAACATTCTCTAGCGATGCTTTGATCTCCCTTTATAACTCCAACCCCATTCACCGTTAGGAATTTAATGGTAAGACACTATGGAGCCAAAGCGATCCTAAAATCAACAAGGTCCGGTCAACCAAAGAAAGCACTGTAAGCTGACATTTTATCCACGATCATGAAGGTTGGATAAGGACTACCCTTCATTCTCCTTCTTCGAGCTCCACAAGCAAGTCAATCATCCCACCTAGCTATTTTAGTTCTCCCGTAAAGCCCTAGATTTTCATTCGGCAAGCAGATACATCCTTTATACTGATCGTCATCTGATGAACGTATCTCGAAACAAGATGTTAATTGAACTTCCTCAATCCACCAGGACTCGGCGTACAACTACCGCTCCAATTCCAACTGTCACTGCCATCGGGTCAAGAGTTGGTACTTCTACTCCTTTAGTGTCTCGGTTCCAAAACACTATGTCATCATTCAGTGTCCTTTGCTGCTTGGCTGGGGCACATCCTCAATCGCAAAACAATCTTCTTTCGTAGTGTGTTTTAGTGAATTCGCACATCGCTCCATCTACCCCCAGCTCTTCTATGCTGGGTGAGGTCCTTTAGAAATAGTGCCGATAACTAGTCTCTTTTCCGTTCCTTTGGATCCTTCTCTGTTGGGTCCAGATTTTTTTCCTCGAGTACTTGAAACTTAGGCTCCAATAGGCTGGTCGGAGTTTTGCAATTTCTTTATGTACTTCTGGAGTCTATTGTTCCTTATCAATTCCTCAATCGGATCATTTAGAAATCGTCACTCATTTATGTTATGCCTATGAGTCTCATGGAAGTAGCATAACTTCACTTATTACTTCTATTGTTCACATTCTTCCTTCCTGGGAGGCTTGTTGTATCGCATAGTTCCCCGAGTTGCAAGGTAGATGTTCTCCAGCTGTCATTCAACGGCATATACTACTTGGCTCTCAAGTTCTTGATCCACTTTCCATTCCTATCACGCTTACTAGTTTCTGGTATTTCCATTTTTGATTTCCATCTTTCCCTACATTTCTTGTCGTGGCTCCAAAATTGCTTCCATCCTGGTTGACCGCTACATTGCTTTGAACTATCTCCTTTGGTTGCATACTGGTGGTCTTACCCTCCAATGCATCTGCCTCTTCTAATCTCAGATATTGACTTTACTTTCGGTTGAACTCCTTTGCAGTGGATGGTTGTTTCATCTTAATCCATCTTTCAAAGTTCGTATCTGGATAGATAGCTCAAACTAAAGCCACGAATACCATATCTTCCTTAGGATTGCTCACTTTAGTAACCATAGTATTAAACTGTTCATAAAGGTTTTTAATGACTCATTTGGTCCCTAGAAAAGGCCAGATAGAGACATCATATCTTTTGGTTGTCCTGTGGAAGCCTGATCTATTCCAAAATTTTCTTTGCTAACTCGTAAAATGTAGAAATGGATCTTGTTGGAGGTCTGGTAAAACAAATAGAAGCGATGCTTCCAGGAAGATAGGGAAACATCTACAGCGAAAAACACCCATTGCCCTAGCTCCATCCATGTACCTATTGTACTTATACAACTACTATTTGGGGTCCGTTCTCCCTTTGTAAAATGGCATAGTGGGCATTGTAAACTTCTGGGGGTACTATTCCCTTAAAATGTTTTCAGTAAACGAAGTTCGACTTGGTGCAGAACCGTAATTGTCATCCTTCCTGCCCTTACTTTTTTCTACCAAACATTTAAACATGTCTGCAATGAATGCATCACTTGTCTGGTAGTCTACAGGTCGACTATCAAGGGCTACTCCAAGAATTTGAATCTGCAAACAGCCTTGGTTTTCCAACTAAAGTCTAGATTTTCCATTCTTTGGGAGAACCACTCCTGTAGAATTCTGTTGGCGCGTTGTTGGTTTTATAGTGGCAGTTTGAACTTCCTTTCTGCATTTTTCCTGACTATGTCAGCACTCAATTCCAATCCTTTAGCATCAAGTTGCATGTCATCTTCAGAATCAGAGTGAAGCATTGCGATATTCCCTTATAGAGCCTTCACTCCAAGGATGCGGTTTGTCGTAGATTGTCCTCCGACAGGAGGGGTACTTCCATTACCTTCAATAACAATTCCAGTCACTCCACCAACTATCTCCTTTTGCTTTTTCTTGTAATCCCTTATATTCAAGCTTGAGATGAAGGAATTCTTCTGTTTCATAGCCTTTGCAGTTTTCGACCTAGCCCTTAGTACAGTTGGTGGTTGTAGCACTAGAAAAGCATCAATCTTGTCTGTAAGAGCCTTTTGACTACCAGGCATCTTTTGGTTAAGTTGATTAAACATTTGGTTAAGCTCTCCTCTGGTTACAACCTCCTATTGAGCGAAAGCACATGGTGCTAGGTTTATAGCATTAATCTCATTTCGATGATTGTTAGCGTTGTTCACTTTCATTTATTGGAGATTGATTTCATCAACACCAAGTGTTATCCTAATAGATCTTCTAGATGTTGTCTTCCTTGTTAGAGCCATTAGAATAGCAAATCTCTAATCTTCTTCAAGCAAACTTTCCTGATCTAACCTCTATATCTATTCAATCCAAAGTAGGTAGCTATATCCGAGCCTGAGTTCTTTGTTCTTAGTGAAAGCACCAAAATTAACCCAAAAAATGGATCAACACCATGGAGTATGATGTGAAAGCACCAGGCATATTAGAACAGAGAAAATATAATAGAAAATCATAGAAAAGTAAATGAGGCACAAAGATTTTTAAAATGGTTCGACTGTTAACTAAGCCTACGTCCACTTTATAGCTTTTATTATTAGTTTGATCTAGCCTGAATGAGATTACAAGGTGATTGAGATATAATTAGTCACTAGTACTAGGGTTAGACTGATTCTAAGTCTGAGAATTTCCTAGAGCAGTTGCCTTGGTGACTATGGTATAGAGGAAAGAGTTGTAGAATAGATGGATATCCCACATAGTGGTAGGAGAATCCCAATCCTTTCTTGGTTGCTTTATGATTCGTATTTACAGGGGTAGCAGCCATATTGGATCAAAAAACCACTACCAGAAAAGTCCAGGGACTGGTCCAAGATAGCATAAGAAATGTCATGACCACACGAGCTAAGTCTTAGATTGAGGGTCGATTTAAGCCCTTATATTCGGGGTCGAATCTAATCCTTAGCTGAGGGATGGCGAAATCCTTTTGTCTCGAGTTCCTTACTTCATCTAGATGTCCTCCATGTAATTTGGTATAATGCTGACGAGTTTTGATTATCCTTCCGACTATCCTACAGTATGGACCGTCATGTCTTCATTCTTGAGGATATACTCTTTGGAAATCTACAAACTTCACGAATATTCATATGAATACTAGGGTATCACTTGTCAAAAGTATGAATGTGCCAGGACGTTGCACATAAATTTAGGGATTAATCAAGGATGTTAATTAGGACCGTGTATAACTCTTAACACATTTTTGGGTCTAGACTTACTTGAGCCTTTCCTCTTGTCCTTCTGAGTATCTTTGCCAAGTTTTAGGTCGTTTTGCCTTTGTACCGATATTCTAACTCCTATTGATTCCTGCTTGGATAAAAATCCAGTAAAAACAATCATAGCAAAACGTAGCATCCATAAAACAATCCTTAAGTCCCTCGGCTGCGTTAGATATATGATAACTCGTATGGCCCAATCGTTAGGCAAGGACCCAATCAAATCTCAGTTTCTTGGTGCTCGAATCCATGCTACTTCGTAAGGCTAGGAACTGGACTCATAATCATAAAGTCTGGTTTAATCAATAGTCATAGGATCTGGATGTAGTCATAATCCAGGTTAGCATCCTTACATACCCTATCTGTATAAGCACTTTAGAAACCTCTAAGTCATAAACGATCCCTTTGCACAAATCTCCATAATTGAACAAAATCATTATTCTATATCATTTATCTCTATAGTAGAACACAACCATTCTACTCACAAGTTCCATTTGTTGAAATTGCCTTCATGGATCACCATCGCAACTCCCATCATTGAGTCGTCGTCATTGGAAAACCTCTACACACTCCTTAATAGTATAGAGTTATCATACCAAAGTTTCAAAGTTGCCACGTTGGAATGCCACATCATCCCTTCATTGATTGCTATACAAATCTCAAAGTTGTCTTGAGTAGTCTCGGAGTCATCCACATCAACTCCAAGTCAACTTCTAAAAACTATCAAGTAGTTCGAGGTTCACCCAAAGCAACCCCATGCCAGACTTGGAGCACCACCTGAAGCATGCCCACTTCAACTTATCTTGTAACTCCTAGCGCCAACTCCAAGCAGAGCCACCACTGGACAGAAGCAAAACACCAAGCACCAAATCTTGTTTAACATGATCCCCGAACACACTTTCATATCCCGTAATTCAAAACCACTAAATAGCACCCTCTTCAGCCCAAATCAACAATAGGTGCAGACAAGAACAATAATCGAACAAATATTTTTGTTCAGGCCTTCCATCATTAGCCAGCCTTACTCCAAGCAAACAACCCCTGAACCCAAAGCCAACTACCAGACCCCACCAAGCATTGGACCAAATTTTTATATCACCCCTAATGCATCGATATCGTATCGATTCCATTGCTACACTTACTACTTCAGCCCACGTGCATCTCTTATGCATCGATGCAACCCCAAACACTCTAAAGTCGATCCACCAGAGCCTGATTCAACATTTAGGAATCTCCCATCCTTTGTGTAACGAATTGATGAGTACATCATGAAAATCTATAAGAGCTTTGTATAATGCAACTTATATATAAGTGTGAGAGTGTATATTACCAATTACACTAAGCAGAGAATAATAACTAAATATAAAGAAGGTAAATAATAAAAGTAAGCACACCAGATATTTTATACTGATTCAGACCTCCCGTCCTACGTCTAGCCCCGAAGCTCCCCTTCGGTATTTCCTTTAACCAAATAACCCTCACTTCGCCCGAAGTAATAAGCTAATACAAAAGAGTTTCTCTAACAAACTTTGTGTTCCAAATACCATAGATATTGACTACTGGTACAGTTCTTCCTATAACCTCCTTGGTAAATGGAAGTGTATAGTTTGTGATTATGGAAGTAGTTTGAGTGAATATTGAGAATTGAATTGCAGTGAGTACTAAGAGATCAAAGAATATAGAAACAACAAGTAAGCAAGTTAGTTTTGGAATTCCAATCTTGTAGTGTATTTATAGAAATCAAAGAGGTATAGCAAAAGGTTGCAATCATTCATAGATGATTATTACTGTTAGAAAGGTTGCAACTTTTCAAAGTGACTCTTTAAAAAATAGCTATTTTACAGCGTTCGGTCAGCTGAGTATAAAATTCTGTCTACTAAATAAGAACATAAGAGTTCATGCTAAAATTTCAAAAAATCCGAAGTATGGTAAAATAATAAGGTTCAGGTTCAGTTGACTGAGGTGTTTTCTCTATCGACTACCCCCAGTTGACTGAGAAAATACCTTAGTCGACTGAACTGGGTAAATTCAGGAAACTAAGAGTTTTTCTTTTTTCGAAACATAGATATTAACAATCTCTTTGTAACCAGTTATGTATGCATGGGTGTATATGCGTATATATGAGATACCAAGGAGATTTTATATATAATTCTATGACCATATGCATACTATAGTTTGATGATCTTTGAATTTCTTGAATGTGGTCAATCCTTCTTGGTGATAGTTATATTATCTTTGTTGTAGCTCTTTCTCCTACAATATAGTTACATACTAGAAATATATGATGATATAGTTGTCGTCATTAAAACACTAGAAGCAGAGATTTAATCATCTCCCACTTTTTGATGATGACGACTATATATATAAATGAGTAAAAAAATGAGCCTCCCCCTATACGTATGCTTCCCTTATCACAAATCTCTCCCTTTGTCATCAACAAAAAATAAACATTTTGACATTGAAACGGCACATACCCAAAGATAACATGAATTAGTACACATAACAGAAGAGAGATTAGATACACAAACACTGAAACAGAAACATAAGTTCACAAATACATAATTTTTAGACAAGTTCAACAACAACCAGGCAAAAACATAACAAAATACCAAAAGAGTTTTAAAAATCACATAGTTCGTAAAAACAAACACTTAGATAAGCAGGAAATATAGAGAAATCATGGAACATAGAAAGCCATAGTAGTAGATAGTCTTACCCAAGTATCTATGATTCCAGCTCCGTAATTGATGGTAAAGAGGAATGATAATATGAAGCAAGGTTGTTCCAAATCTTCTCCAAGAATCTGGGAGTTGTCTTTTCAAAAGTTCATTGGCGTTTGATCAATTTCTTTTGTTGATTGAAGATTATTTCCTAATTTTTAAGAATAGCGTCCGAAGTGGTTACATTTTTAGATGGTTTAAACAAAGTGATTCCTTGATCACTATGCATGCTCCATTGAGTTTCTTCCAGATTTTCTTGTTGAATATCCTATTGTTCTAGTTGTCGAGTTGAAGATTGTCCTATAGTGTCATGAACAAGATGAGAAACATATTCTTGATATGGAGGAATAGTTTCCATTTAAGATGGAAGCTTCATTAGGGAAATAGATTTTTGGTCCATAATCATTGGATGAAGCAAGTCTTGTAGCATGTCAAAATTGATTCCAAAATGAGTGAAGATTTTTGTTAAGTAAACACCATAAAATATCGTATGATGAGAACGAGCGTGAAAGCTTTTGATTTCATCGTGAATGATTCGAGCCCAATTAAACTTTTGATTTTAGTAAATCACATACAAAATTTTATAGTTGTTGTCATACATCTTTTCATAACTTCCAGTTCCAGGTAAAATAGTGTAAAGGATCATTTTGTTAATTACACATGCTTGAGGTTGTAAATTGATCGAATGTTTTTTTCTTTTCGGTTCAGAAAAGGTAACCTACTTCATCATAAGCCATTTTATGGTGATTTATATCCTCTAGTTTTGCACCAAAGGTATTACAATCAAGAATAACTCCTAAGTCATGGACATTTAAGACTATATCAACCCCTAAAACCCTACTCCATAATTGCCCTTCATCATCACCATATAGAGGTTTGTAAAAATCACCCTGAAGGTTTGCGTAGAACATTCTTACTAAAAAGGGAAAAAATTTCACCTTATTCTACTTAGCATCGATTAGTGATAGAAATCCATGTTCCCAGGCCAAAGCTTTAATGTTGAATTGAGAGAAATCAGAAATTTTGTAGAAAGTTTCTTGAAATATACACTTAGCATTCAATTTGTTGAAGCATTAAAGAGATTTTTACCTCCATTCAACCATTGTTGCAATTGTTCATCCGGAGCAAATTCAGATGAGATGGACCATCCGGTTCATTGCCTTTTTGTGCTCACTTCGTGGAAATGGGATTCTTTGGACATGGAGCCATTGATTTTGAGGAAGAAGAATTTAGGGTTTTTGATTTAGGAAATAAATTTGGAGAAAGTGATGAAGAGAAGTGATGGTTTGGGTTTATAAAAAGCAGGCTGGCCCGTTTCAATCGACTGAGGACAATATTCAATCGACTTAAATAGGTATTTTTGATCCAGAGAATACTTGACCATTTTCAATCGACTGACCCATGATTTTAGTCGACTAAAAAGGGTAAATTTGATACAGAGATTCGAGAATGAATTCAGTAAGCTAAAACTGAAAATTAGAATGCTGAGGTGTTAATTTCGGTCGATTGAGTTTCATATTCAGTCGACTAACCTGTAGCCAGTTTGTTTTTCAATTTTTAACTGTGTTGAGAATATTATTCGTTTGTATTTTAAACTTTGTTTTGAATAATTGAATGTGGAAACTTTTAAAGTTTACTCAAAAGAAAAATTCAAATGATTCTTACGTTCAACATTATATATAAAAAGAATACAATATTATTTCATCAAATAAATATTTAGATGTAACGCCATCATAATTTAGTTTTCGTCAGAGGAGTCGGACATTCTAATTTCTTGTAAGTCCTACAAATTCGGCTCAACTTTTGTCTCTTCAACAAACAACCTCAGTGGAGACTAATATGAGTGATTTGGAGTTCTAGGTGATTTAGTTTGGTTAGGCAGTCCCGCTCCCTACATATTTTGAGGAGTAAGATTGCTTGGTCTAACCAATGTCTCAATTATACATGTTGATTTTGTATGGAGATATTCTTTAATTAGAGAATGTCCATATATAGCCAAGATGCATTTCTCCAAGAAATTAGGGTGTCTTCCTTGCCGTCACTGCTCGTAGTGAATTTCATGTTGAACTCCCATTATCTCATGCTGGTAATGGAGGATTTCATCTACTTTAATTTCTATTGACGATGAATCGAGATTGATTGCACATTTTATCTTTTTCCCTTTCGGGGAAGAGTCAGTGTGGTATGTTGGAGAGTTTATAGTATTTAGAGAGGTTGATCTATCTGAGGGTGGAGTTGCTGTCTTTAGAGAGGTAGTAACATTATTTGGGGATGGAGAACTAAAGTCAATTGTGGAGTAAGTATAATTGTGGTCAGACGAAATTTTGAATAAAAGAGGTTTAAGGTTTTTAAACAGAGGTTGGTAAAAAGGATATATGAATTTAGTTTACTGGAGATTTCCTTTACATAAGATTTGTTTGCTATTTTTAGAAGTTTATTTGTAGGATAGTAAAATTTTAACCATAGAAATTAAAACAGAAGTTAGTTAATTTTTATATGGATAAAAACATTTGTAAATATTTTTACAAAATTATTTTATGCATTTTATCTGAGTTATTAAGTTATATACCTTAGATACTAATTCATTGTAAGAATAAATTCCTAGGTCTCGTCTTATTTTTATAAAAGTTGGTTCACCGAGTAGTTTGGTAAAAATATCCGAAATTTGATTTTCAGTATTCACAAATTCAAGTGATATAATTCCTTTTTCAACATTATCACTTAAGAAATGGTGACGAATATCAATGTGTTTTGTTCGAGAATGATTAATATGATTTTTGGAAAAGTTTATGGCACTAGTATTATCACAAAATATAGGAGATTTAGAAATCAATTTATCGATATCTTGAATTGTTTGTTTAATATAAATTACTTGAGCACATGCTAAAGCCGCTGAGATGTAACCGGCTTCATACGTCGAGAGAGAAACACACTTTTGGTTTTTTTACTAAACCACGAAACTAAAGATTGACCTATAAAAGGCATGTGCCACTTCTGCTTTTTCTATCCATTTTGCAACCACCGAAATCAGCACACTATATGACACAAGTTCGAACGAGCTACCTCTCGGGTAGAAAAGACCGTAATCTTTGGTGTTGGTTAAGTATCTTAAAATTCGTTTAACTGCTCGATGATGTGATTCCTTCGGTTGTGCTTGAATTCATGCACATAAACATATGCTCATCCTAATGTCAGGTCTGCTACTCGTTAAGTATAATAAGGATCCTTTCTTACTTCGTTATAATTTTTGATCATAATGTTTTCCGTTTTCATCTTTATCTAAATGTAGAGTAGTACTCATCGGAGTCGGTTTACTTGAAGTATTTTTCATTCCAAAACGTTTTAATAAATCTTGACAGTATTTTTCTTGATTTATAAAAACCCATTTTCTGGTTGTCTTATTTGCAAACCCAAAAAGTAGTTTAATTCACCCATATATGACATTTCAAATTCATTTTTCATTATATAATAAAATTCGGTACATAATTTTTCATTAGTTGATCCAAATATAATGTCGTCAACATATATTTGTACAACTAATATATCATTATTTTCTTGTTCTATAAATAAAGTAGAGTCAATTTTACAAATTTGAAAACCGAAATTTTGTAAATGAGTTTTTAATCTTTCATACCAAGCACGATGTGTTTGTTTTAATCCATATAGAGCCTTTTTAAGTTTAAATACATAGGTATATTACTTTCATGTATAGGTACATTAGTTTAATTATTATTTATAACTTCTTCATCATCATCATTTTTATTATTTTTAAAATTTTCATCGAACGAAATATGAAGACTTTCTTCTATAATATTTGTTCGTTTATAAAAAATTCTATATGCTTTACTTCGATCCGAATAGCTAACAAAAATTCCTTCATCAACTTTACAATCAAATTTTCCTAGATGGTCTTTTGTGTTTAAAATAAAACATTTTGATCCAAATACTCGAAAATACGATACTTTGGGTTTCTTTTTGAATTTTTTTTCATAGCATGTGTTTTTAGTCATTGATCTAAGTGTTACACAATTCAATACATAACATGCGGTAACAACAGTTTTGGCCCAAAAACTTTTTGGTCGGTTACTACTACTTAGTAAAGTTCGTGCACATTCTTGTAAAATTTAATTTTTTCTTTCTACAACACCATTTTGTTGTGGTGTACGAGAAAATGAAAAATTATGACTAATTTTGTTTTTGTTGTAAAAATTTATAAATAGTTCATTTTCAAATTCACCTCCATGATCGCTTCGTATACTTTTAATTTTTAAATTCATCAAATTTTTATTTCTTTTAGCAAAAATTTTGAACATTTCAAAAGTGTCGCTTTTATGTTTTAAGAATAATGTCCAAGTATATCATGAAAAATCATCAATAATTACAAAAACATATTTGTTATGATTTATTGAACATACCTGAGTCGGTCCGAATAAATATAGATGGATTAGTTCGGGAGGTTGTTTTGTGGAAATTTCCTTTTTAGATTTAAAATAACTTTTCGTTAAATTACCAAATTGACAAGTGTCACATAGGTTTTTAACCTTGTAGTTGATTTTTAGTAATCCTCTAACTAATTCATTTTTAGCTAGTTTGTTGATATTCTTAAAATTTATGTGACAAAAACGTTTATGCCATAACCATGGATCATCATGATTTGCGGCTAAGCATAAATTAGTGCTATTTTTGACATTCTTGTTTAAAACATATATGTTTTGATTTCTAAATCCTTCAAAAATTAGATTTTTACTTTGGTCAAAGATATTGCATTAGTTTTTTTCGAAATCAATTTTAAATCCTTTATCACATAATTGACTTATACTTAATAAGTTATGTTTCAAATTTTCTACTAATAAAACATTTGTAATAATAGGAGAATTAGAAATATCGATATTGATGACTTCTCCAATGCCGATGACAAATCCTTTTGAATTATCTCTAAATGTCATAGTGCCACCATCGGTATATATCATATTTGATAACATATGAGCATCTCCAATTATGTGCTTTGAGTAACCACTTACGAGTATCCACTTCTCTTTACTCTTTATTTTAATTTTGGGTACCTGCAAAATAAGAAAATTTTAATTGGTACCCACATTCTTTGTTTAGGTTCCTATGTGTTAGTGGAAGAAGGTAGACATATCCACGAGGATTTGGTTCCTTTAGAATACACATTATTGTTATATACAACTTTCTTTAAATATTCATCAATATACTTTTGTCTAATCAGTTTATTATTTGTTTTAGGCATCCATATTTTGACCATATTTGTGTATGAATTCTTAATCTTAGTTTCTAACTTTGGCCTTTTGAATTTAGTGTATAATGTGCTATAATTCTTTGGCTTTTGTTTCTTTTTAAACCCAATCTATTTTGATTTCCAGATGGTTCAGATATTTTAATCAAATTTTCTAAAAGAAATTTCCTATTTTGAATTTTGTCACATTATTTGTTATTTTATCTAACTTACTTTTAAGATCATAAATATTAATATTGCTAGAATCTAAACTTGCTTGTAATTCTAGTTTTTCTTTTTCAAGATTAAATTTTTCTAACTTATAATTTTCTAAATCATGTAATAAGATGTCATTTTGAGATAATAACATTGCATATTTTTTTGAGTAATTTCTAGTTCTTCTTCTAAGATTTTTTTTTCATCTTTTAATAATCCAATTTCTAATTCTGCTCTATTTAACTTTCCTATATATTCCTTATTTAATTTTTTTGATTCTATATACTTATCATCTAATTCAATGCTAATTTCCATTATTTCATCATAAGTAAGTTCAGGGCATACCTCATCGGTGTTTGCTATAAAACACACATTTGCTTGTTCTGAGTTGCTTTCACTATTGTTGTCAGATGAAGAAGATGAATCTGAATCGTCCCATGTTACTTGAAAAGCTCTTTCTTTTTATTGAATTTCTCAAACTTGCTTTTCTTTTTATCATTATTGAGCTATGGACAATCTTTCTTCACGTGGCCAAATTTGTCACACTCATAGCATTTAATCGATGGTTGATTTGAGGAGTTTGGTTTGCCACCATTTTGAAATCTAGTCATCTTCTTGAACTTCTTGAATTTGTTGTTGTTCTTGGCAATAAAAACAATCTCATTTTCTTCTAAGTCTGAATCTTCGTTACTTGCTTGGAATGCTATGTTTTTCTTAGCATTTCAAGCTTGCAAGTTAGTTTCATACGACATCAGATTTCCTATTAGCTCTTCGACTTTGAGTTAAGAAAGATCATTAGCTTCTTCGATGGCTAAAACCTTTCTTTCCTATTCATTTGTCAAAAAGTTTAAAATCATGTGACTAAATCAAAATCCATGGATTTGACTCCAAGCGCCATGAGATCGTGTTGAATGGTTTGAAATCTAGCATACACATCAATAATTGATTCATTTGCTTTCATTTTGAAAGATGAAAATTGATTTTTTAAAATTGAGATTTTAGTTTACTTGACTTTAGTTGTGACTTCATGTGTGACTTGTAAAGTGCACCATATATCATATGCAGTGGTGCAAAGCATGACACGTGAAAACTCATTTTTGTTAAGTGAGAAAAACAACACATTCAAAGCTTTGGCATTGTTAGATGCAGCTGCTTTTTGTGCATCATCCCAAGTGCTAATGTCTAGGTGCTTCATATTTGTTTTGAGTTGCTAGTCATATTTCTAACCCATATGCTTCCATAAAAATTCTCATACAAGTCGACTGGTAAGCATAGTTAGAACCAATAAATAGTGGAGGATGAGCAGTTAATTGACCTTCTTGAAAAGTGCTTTCCATATTAATGATTTTTCAACTACGTGTTACTATAGATTGAAATGACCATGCTTTGATACCAAATGAAAATCTGTAGGATATTCGTATAATGCAACTTATATATAAGTGTGAGAGTGTATATTACTAATTACACTAAGTAGAGAATAATAACCGAATATAAAGAAGATAAATAATAAAAATGAGCACACCAAATATTTTATACTGGTTCGGACCTCTCGTCCTACAACCACTCCCGAAGCTCTCCTTCGGTACTTTCTTTAACCAAATAACCCTCACTTCTCCTGGAGGAATAGGCTAATACAAAAGAGTTTCTTTGACAAACGTTATATTCCAAATAAAACAGATATAGACTACTGGTACAATTCTTTCTATAATCTCCTTGGTAATATGGAAGTTTAAAGTTTGTGATTATGGAAGTAGTTTGAGTGAATATTGAGAATTGAATTGCAATGAGTACTAAGAGATCAGAGAATATAAAACAACAAGTAAGCAAGTTAGTTTTGGAATTCCAATCTTGTAGTGTATTTATAGAAATCAAAGAGGTATAGCAAAAGGTTGCAACCATTCATAGATGATTATTACTGTTGAAAGGTTGCAACTTTTCAAAGTGACTCTTCAGAAAATAGCCATTATATAGCATTCAGTCAGTTAAGTATAAAATTTAGTCTACTGAATAAGAACAGAAGAGTTCGCGCTAAAAATTCAAAAAATCTGAAGTATGGTAAAATAATAAGGTTCAGGTTCAGTCGACTGAGGTGTTCTTAGTCGACTACCCCTAGTTGACTAAGAAAATATCTCAGTCGACTGAACTGAGTAAATTCAGAAAACTAAGAGTTTTGGATTTTTTGAAACATAGATATAAACAATTCTTTTGTAAACAGTTATGTATGTAGGCGTGTATATGTGTTCCAAGGAAATTTTACATATAATTCTATGACTATATACATACACTAGTGTGACGAACTTTGAATTTCTTGAATGTAATCAATCCTTCTTGGTGGTAGTCATATTATCTTTGTTATAGCTCTTTCTCCTGCAATATAGTTCTATACTATAAATATATGATGGCATAGTTGTCATCATTTAAACACTAGAAACAGAGATTTAGCACATCGCCACTCATTCTAAAAGGAGACCCTTGACGCTAGAATCGACCATCGCCCCTATTTCACTCTGATGCGCATTTATAACCATTCAAACATAAAAACAACATTTAAAAAGAATCCATCGCATTCACTTATCATCCAAACATATAAATATACATCAAATCATGGAAAATCATCTTAAAACACATCCATAATGTAGCCTAACATCTGTATGATCCACTACACATCAATAAAACATGACTAAATCACTTTAAATCATTTAAATCTCATTTTTAATTTAGATTTTATTTTAAAATGGCCCCAACACATATTTTTTACTTTAAAAATGGGTTCAAAACATGTTAAAATGTATAGTTACATATATAATAAGTAATGAAATGATATATCACTTACTAAACACCCAAAAATCCAAGATTTGCACGCAAAATGAGTAAATCCAAGAATAGACAATAAAGCCCCAAAATTTATTCTTTAAGAATATATAGTTGAAAATCTCTAGCTAATCCTATTGCTAATCTACCCTAAATCTTTGGATTCGGTTTGATTTGGAAGAGACTAGAGAAGGATTTGGCTAAAGAGTCCATTTTGGGAGGATGAGAAAATGATTTAGAAAGGCTATGGCAGCCAATATAACATAAAAACCCAAAATGAATTGTTGGGCTTCACCCAAATATCACTAGTTACCCATTAAGTTGTTCCAAAAACTATCTAACTTCAGACAACCAAATTTCACAAACCATAAGTCCAAAAAGCTATTATAGACACTTTATTGAAATAGAAACCATCATATATCTCTAATGAAAGTGGTCTCGGACCTAATTTAGCTACTCAAAAGTTATAATCATTATAAGTTTTTATGGGTAAAGTTATCCAACAAAATTTCTAACCGCCAAAAATATCACTATTCAACATAACCTAAAGTTATAGCATCATGCGACCCAATATAAATTTAAAATAATATTGTACGATCCCTTGATATATAAAATATAGGTCATAAAATTATTATTACATATATACATGTATAATAAAAATTATAATCAAAATCTTATTTTAAAAATCTAGCCGACACTTATCATAGTGTGCTTCCAGGGATGACCACAACAAAGACCCTCTTTATTTTCAAAATTATTTACAAGAGAATTTTGAAGAGATAAAATTAATCTAGATTTGAGGAAGTTATATACATATTATGTGAAATTTTTTTATTCATTTGACTTGTAAGGGAAATCCCTCTATTTATATAGGCTTATATGACTTTACTCATCCTACAGATGTAGATACTAAGCCAGTCTACAGCAGAGTTAAAGGGTAAATTTCAAAAAAAATTCCTTTATTGAATTTTTAATAGGCCTATAAAGTCTAATCCATTTAGAACTTTTCTAAATTTTCCTTTAAATAAAAGCAATATTTTATTCAATTTCATAAATAAGTTTATCTATATATTATTTTGTATTATATTTTTGATATATCTATCATATACACATGTGTGAGCATGCACATGCAATAAAATAATGTGTACATGGTTTAATATGCCCGCGTATAGATGCTGGGATTTACACCACAATGGATATGTTAGTCTCTCATGCATTGTACGATATCATAAAGGTACAATATAGAATACCATAGTGGATGTCCAAATGTCCCTATCTACAATACCTACTCCAAATAATATCTCAAGTTATAGCCTACTAAAGGAAAGCAACCAAAGCAACCATAGCATCCATAAAAAAAGACTCACTATCACTCTTCCCTATGCTCTGAATATACGATAACTTGTATGACCTCTTTGCTGCCAGGGACTAATAAAAATCCCGTTTATCCATTGTACTCTCGTATCTCGCAAGCCAAAGCTGGATATGTGTCTCGTAGCCCAAATTTGACCACTAGATCCAAAGCTACAGGTCCAGAGTATACAGATCCTTGCTATCATTCTATAGGCATCCCCACTTATAATACCCCTACATCGGGTATAATAGAAAACACTCTGAGCATCAATGATCCCTTAGCACATACACCCGAGCCCTCCTTTGCTCCATTTGGATGTCAAGCCTTTCTTGCTCAATCCAGTTTTCATTATTTACAAGGAACCCTTCCACATTCTCCGATCCTCCTTCTTTTTTGAGCCGCTATCTTTGGAACCTACTTCCAATACGAGCCAACATCCGAAGACCATAGCTTTTATCATGCTATTATATTGCCATCCATCCCTAATGTGAATGATTCGCCACCTCTAACACAATCTATAGAACCTCAACAATAGTCCCTAGAAGTTCCACTATCACCGGACCTCTGAACATAACTCGAGGCCTAGTTATCATGATAACTCGTCATCTAGTCATCACATAGCCATATCTCAATCCAGTCTTCCTTTCTACTTTTAGTACTCTTTCCCAAATGCTTAAGACCATGGCCTATCCATCATAGCAATTTGGTTTTCACTTCCAAGTTCTAGAAGCAACTCATCATATCTACCAACACTTAGTCAAATTCCCTGCACTTTGGCATAGACAACTTTTATCAGCCTTGCTCTTTCCAACAATCAAGTCGCAGAAGCACCACGAGTCATCCATATGAGTCGGACACGACTCATGCAATAACTCGATCACAACTCATGCCTTCAACTCCATAGTAGATGAGAGTTACACCATAGCTTCCCACCTTGCTCCAGGGCACATCCAACAAGTTTCATCAAATTTCGACCAACCATGATAACTCATTGCCAACTCATCCCTATAACTTAGGGCCGACTCATCATTTTTCACCTAATCAAGGTGCAAATTATCATGTAGCCTCTACTATATTCCAGAGCCTATCTGCCAAGTTTTGTCCGATTCGGCCAACTTTGCCTCTGATTTGATCAATTCTTCGAGTAATCTTTCTATGATGTCACAAAACTAACAAAAAATATCAAAACATAACATCAATCATAGCATAACAAGCAATTTCATCCATTCAAAACATGTAATTCATAGAAATAAGATAAACAAGTCAATTTCTAACATTGATCTATATATAGCGCGAATATATAAACATGAACCAAGGTGATTTCTAATCAATTTATATCATATGCATGGATCAACATGTAATTAAAACTAGAAAAGGTTTTTATAGCCAAAAACCAATTTAAAACTTGTTAAATCCATAATTCTACCATATAAACATGCATAGTAGAGTGAGAAGGTATAAACCACTCACCAACTATTAAACTCAATCAATTTGTAATAACCCAAAATTTCAGTCGTTTGACTTTGGAATATTTAATTAATTTTAAATATTGAATAATTATTTTTATAAGTCAAATAACTCAAATTTCAAATATAGTAATTTATTGGATAATTTAATTGTTGAATTTAATAATTGAAATTGGTTAAATAAAAATAATTTCAAAGCTTATTTAAATTCTATTTATAAAGACATAAAGATAATAAAATTTTTAAATTGGATTTAAAAGTGATATACTCGATTTTGAAAATAACTCGTTTTAATTAACATATAAAAATAGCCTTCTGGGGCACAATCTCGAATTTCGACGAAACCAGTTTCATTAGATTCGTAATAGCGAATTATAGTATGCCGTAAAATTTCATGGAAATCAGATGAATTGTTTGGTCATGCGAGATCGAAACGCGTAGAGATTAATATTGAAAATTTAATATAATAATTGGGTTCAAAAGGCTATCTTCTACATACGATCGAATTAGACCTCGAAACAAGTTCCATTGCATTCAGAATAGGGGTATAATATATAGAATGCCAGATGGCACGCCTCATTTGGAGTTCGAGATTTTCTGGTATGTTTTGTTGAATATTTTAAAAATTAAATAATATAATTATTATTATATAACCATATCACCATACTTTTTCCATTTCCCATTAGATATACTACCCACGTTCGTCCGTACCTCCCTCCTTCGTATTTATTGCACCTTTAGTAGAGAAACTTCTCATTTTTCAAGTTGTATATGAATCAACTCACTCATCCAACGATCCACATTGATCGGTACCATTTCGTGCAACGTTATGCTTCGGTATTAACTAGAACTTATTCGTAGCATCGAGATGAAGAAGATCAATCGTTGGCTTAGGTTATATTGATGTGTGGTGGCAACAGTTCATCGTTGAACAGCGCCTGTGTATCTCGTCGATTACGGCAAATTAGTGGCTCATTATGCGAAGGGACCTAAAGGGAAGTTGTAGGGGTTGGCGAGGGCTAGACACGGCCAAAATTTGGTGGCACGAAGTTGGCTCCGGCGGTGACATTTTGGAGTTGAACGGAAAATGATTATTGGGTTTTTCGTGGTGGTGGCGGCGTCGTTGAAGTCGAGGGTGGCGGCGGAGGGGAGCTCGTGGAAGAGGCTTCTCGTGGTCGAATGTGGTGGGACCAGGTGGTGCTAGGCCGTGACGAGAGGCTTTTGAATGGAGCGGCAAATGGGTGGATGTGTTGGAATGGTTTTGGGGAGGAAGGTCATTAGTATTGTAATTAAATGTAATTAAGTGCTTAGTTATATATTATATTATTTAAAAATGGTAAAACTTGTCAATGCTTAACTTCTTCATACGAGGTCGAAATCAAGCACGACGAGTTGCGTTGTACTCGTATTAGAGAATACATCGATATGAAATTGGCTTGGAAACAATTGGAGCATGTTGAAAATTGGGCTAAAATCGGACGACGTTCTATTTTAGTTCCAAACCGGAACGCCTCGGCGACAACAGAAAATTTCGGTGAGTTAAACTCACCTTTTTGGATAACTAGTATGATACATACTTGATAAAAATTGTTAAATGATTGTTTAGATGATTTACTATATTTATTAGTTAGTTTGGATATATTCCCACCTATTGGGGCGGATGAAACCCTATTGCATTACCGTCTAAGAGCAGATGACCCTTTGTATATGAATCCCGCCTCAAAGCGGTTGATTTATATTTTATGATTATATAACGTTGGTGATGCAGGGGAAACAGGTCGAAGGGATCCAATAGGATTCCTCACAACTGTTGATTTTATTTACATATATATATATATATATATATGCAAATATATATGAGCTGTGTTGCATGGGGACATGTTGGAGGGATCCAATGGGATTCCTCAACATTGTTGAATTGTTCCATAATATTTCTGTTATATGGATTATTGAAAAATGAACCTGATTATGGACACTGTGGTTATAACATTGTTATATGTTGAAGACTAAAACCCAGTAGTAACAGAAAATCAATATCGATATTGGTTGAGCGTTGGGTGGCTATTGGCCTCAAATTAGTATTCTAAAAATACAATAAACTGTCGTTTGAGTTGAAATTGGTTTTTGAGACAGGAAACGACTTTTAAATCCGAAATTGGATTTCAAAAATATTTTGTTTTAAAGATTATCGATTTAATTATATTTAATATTGTTTTTAAAATTATGTAACTATATTAGTTATGTTTTAAGGTTATTTAATTATAGTAATATTATTTTAAGGTTATTTAATTATATTTAATATTGTTTAAAAGTTATTTAATTATATTAGCATAGTTTTAAAGTTATTTGTTTATAATTAATATTGTTTTAAAGAATTTATCAAAATGTTAATATTTTGAAAGGTTAATTATTTCAAGGATAATTATGATTTGAAATTAATAATAAGGATTATTAGTAAGGTTTCAAAGTAAAATATTTTTTATTATTATAATCGTTTCCGAGATCCATGAATAGAATTGAAAGCTTTGGATTTTATAAAGGAATTTATAAAATGGTTTGAAGACTTAAGGGAAGATTATTTACATGGTAAAAGAGTTTATAAATGGTTAGATATTTATAAACAAATTTTAGAAATGGGTTTATTGATTTATGAAAGAAGGTTTATAAGTGGTTTAGAGATTGTAAAGGATTTATAAATGGATTTAGAAATATACAAAAGAAGTCTTTATAAATGGTTCCAAAAGTTTTATAAATTGGTTTATAAATTGTTTTAGAGAATTATAAGGAGTTTGTGAATGATTTTTGAATCGAATAAAAATGGAATCTTTCTCAGTATGTAAATATACTTATACCGTTGAGATAAGTATATGAATATTTTCTAAGTATCGGGGATATAGGAATTGGTGAATATATCTTTGTAAAAGTGATTTATACAAGTAATTTACAAATGTTTTATTTATGAAAGATTTATAAATGGAGGCTAGTGATAGCATATGTGCTTAACCAATGTTGTTTTTCCAATGGAATAAAACCCCTGATTAAATGTTTGTTATTCGATAGTTAAATAACCGACTATCGAAATTGGACCCAAACGTAACTTTGGAAATTTCATGGAGAAACACATGAGTTATATAGCACAGTCATCTCCGATGATGCTGTACTATGCGTATAAATCTCGTTTCTTTCTTTTAAGATAATGATAAGGAAATCCGTCCACTAACGGTTAGGAGATGATCTTCGATCTTATCTTGACTGTTTATTTCCTAAAGAACCGGAGTTGAGTTCACCAAGAATTATTGAATGTTGTTTCGAAGAGATCGGGATCGGGTATGTTATCCGAAAACCACTTCAATTCAACTTAAGCATTGCGAAGTGAAGACATCTTGAAGATGATGGAAATTGGAGATGGAGCTCTCAAGTGTTTTGTTCAATCCCGGAACGAACTTGTATGGATGAATGCTAGTATGCATTGTTGCCTGGAAGGCAGTATTAGCATTCTAAGTAGGAAGTACTATATAGAAGGCATAATTTAGCCTCAAGCCTCATCAATCGGGAATGACTAAAACATGGGAGATGCAGCAGGGCTGTGTGGGTCGCTCCCAAGTAGGGTATGATCATCCCTATTTAGAGTCGCTATTATCTTTCATTTTATGCTTCGGGGCCCATTAATGGAGGGGTGATCATATTCGGTACTATCCAGTAAGGGGTAGGCCGGTTCTGTGTTGGCAGGAGTCGATAGGTTCGACCTCGGTGTTATTTTATCTAGAGATACACCGTGATGGACGGTACCCCAGTAGCCCAGTCATTGTATGGAATCCATACTCCAATAAGCGCCGTACGGACTTAGTTGTGCCCAACTATGCTGAAACGTGAGTTGCAAGCATTTCAGCAATATTCATATTTTACTTTGACCATAGACATTATTATAATATAAATGGATTTTCTATAGAAAATGTTTTAGTTATCATAAGGTAAAAACCCATCCGTGTTTATGTGCGGCATGTTCTTACAAGATATTCTTGATTTTCAAAGGTTTCTATAACTTTAAAATCCAGTTGGGTGTGTTTTCTCACGCCGGTTTTCCAAACCGACTAGGGTGTTATTTTATTGTAATGCTTGGGTCAGACCGAGCATATTACAGATTAGTTTGGATTATTTGGAGCTTCAGGAGACGAGTTGGCGGCCCAAAGACATATTCATGTAGATGGTTATTTTTCCATGGTATTCGCTGTTGTATTTATCAGCAATTGTAAGGACAGGCTGTTGTAACTGTCCAGGCTGAAATAGGTTAGTATACTCCGATTGATGTTTTGAATATACATACATTAAAGTTTGTTTTGTGTAAAGATTGATGTATATTATAGATTATTCGTTCCGCTGTGAGATTCTACGTTGTTTAGTTTTTTTCTTATCTTCTTCCATTTTTCTTTTTCCCTAACAATCAAGCTTTTTGGCGTTCGATTTCTCGGCATGTAATACAGTGGACGTATTAATGTCGATATTTGACGGTCTAAAAACCCCGGTCGTTTCATTTGGTATCATTACTGAAGGTTAAGCGAGAACCTTGGCTTTGGTTGGATACTCTTTAGAGATAGGGTCAGTAGCACTCTAGAATGAGTTTGAGTGTATATATATATGAGCGCGTATTTGTTAGTGATATAAAAATGTTTTATATTGTGTTGGTTGATTTGTTGAGTGGCTTATGGATTCTCGTCAATACGAGTAATTAACGTTATCGATAGGGATCTTTAAACTCTTGAACAGAGCAATTCGACGTAGTATTGTTTTGAAATTAGGTAAATAAAGTAATTTTACCTTGATTATATTTTATATATAAAAGAATAATTTTTTAGAAATTATTATAGTTATATATGATGTGTTTGGTTGTTAGAGAATAATAATATTTTATGATTATCATTTGCTGTAGTGATCGAATAAAAGTGTTCATATTATAATGTAAACAAGATTAACAATTACGGAATGATTTTAAATAACAAAATGGAATTATATAAATATGAGTTATAAATGTGATTTATAAATTAAAAGGAAATGAAATTCCTGAAGTATATTATAAATATAATTGTAAGTAAAAAGAGTTTAAAAGATGGGAATTTGGGAATTTAAATCCCGTTGGTTTTGAAAATGATTTTTCAATGTTTTGGAAAATAATAATAATATTATTTGGAAAACAATTATTGAATGGAAATATTTTTAAAAAGGATTTTAAAGGGAATAAAAGCACCGAACTCACTTCGATTGCTAGAAAATAATTTCGGTGATGACTACAGCATCATCGATGTTCATTTTCGGGTTTCCAAGAGAGGAATTGCTACCATTGGAGTTTTGTTTTGGCAAAACTGGTTTTGATTTTAGGAATTCAAAAGAATTATTTGATATACCAAGGGGATTTTATGTGTATATATATGGTTTCAAATTGATTTGAAATACTTAAGAACAAGATGTTTAAACTCTGGGATTTTCATTTAAATGTTTTATTTAGAATAAGAGGAAATAAGTTGATAACTTATAAACTTTGAGATTTTGTAAGTGAAACAGGGTTTTAAAATTGTTGCATGTGAATGTTAAGGAAAGTAAATTTGAAATTGAACTATGGAATTAAACTTAACTTAAGCTAAATAAAATGAATTATGGAAAGATATTTAGCCTAAGTTAGGTTAAATAAAATAATTTTTGGAAATGGAATTGGTGGTGTTTGAAATGAATTAAGGAATGAACTAATTGAATAAATTTGTGAGTTGAATATGATTTTGGAATATGGTTGAAATATTGAAATTGAAACAAATGGATTGAGTCAAATTGAATTGAAATTGGTTTAAAAAGGATGAGGACTTAAGTTGTAAAGTGATAGTAAATAGAGAAGTGGTGTATAAAATGTTTATAATAAACTTAAGAAAATTTAATGGGATGGTTCTTAAGTGATATTGGTATTGAAAGAATATACTAAGTAATAAATGAAATGAATGTGAATAAAAGAAGAATTTGGTTTAGAAATCAATTTAAATAAATACGTAAGTTGTACGTATATTATTTTATTCACATAACGGTTTAATCTAGATTCGAGTACATGATTTCGAGATGATTTACATCGGTCCGAGTTGGGAATTTTCACCTAATTCTCGACGGCGAACACTGGATGTGGATTTTTGGTTGATTCTAGAATTCTCTATCATAGTATATGGCTATGCAAGGAGAATAATGGTTTCTAATCAAAGAACGAGTTCTGAGACCGCACTAGACTGGTCGTGTGAACGATACAAGTTCAGAAGTGAAATTGTGTGATCGAGCGAGCGATCAAATTCGTTATTACATACGGATGATACTTGTACATCGTGCGGGCTTTAATAAAGTAAATGTTGGAAACTAAAATTGCAAAATAATATTTTATGAATTATATGATTGGATATCATTGGTAAATAAGATCCAGGTATATATAAGCAAGAGCAAGTTTAACGCCTTTGATTTCATAAGTAAGATTTGGTTGCCCAACAAAAAGGTACATATTTATATTGTTGATTTATTTGATGGTTTTATGATTAAGCCACTTGGCTTTTGTATTCTTTTGCTAGTTTGATCCCTGAGCGGCGATTTGTAGTTGTTTCGATCCAGCCGCGCAAAGAAGACGCTGGTGAAAATTTTCATAGATTTGAGGAGTTAGAAATTTTTTTAGAAAATTTAAAGAAATTTTTGATAACTAAAATTTGATTTTGAATTATAAACTGAAATGATTGAATGAATAATATTAGTTGGAAACTAAGAATGAATGTGAAACTTAGTAAAAGTAGAACAAAGTTCAACTAGTTGTTTTTTTAGGAAAAGTTAAGGGCTTAAAAGGATTTGGAAATCTATTTCAACTAATTGGTTTTGAAAGGTCATGGGTTTTGCCATTTTTCTTACCTTGGCAATTTCGGGGACGAAATTCTTTTTAAAGGGGGAAGAGTGTAACGATCCAGAATTTCAGTCATTTGACTTTGGAATATTTAATTGGTTTTAAATATTGAATAATTATTTTTATAAGTCAAATAACTCGAATTTCAAATATAGCAATTTATTGGATAATTTAATTGTTGAATTTAATAATTGAAATTGGTTAAATAATGGAATCTTGGGTTTTAAGTTAGATAAAAATAATTTCAAAGCTTATTTAAATACTATTTATAAAGACATAGAGATAATAAAATTTTAAATTGGATTTAAAAGTGATTTACTCGATTTTGATAATAACTCGTTTTAATTAACATACAAAAATAGTCTTCTGGGGCACAGTCTCGGATTTTGACAAAACTAGTATCATTGGATATGTAATAGTGAATTGTAGTACACCATAAAATTTCATGGCAATCGGATGAATTGTTTGGTACTGGGAGATCGAAACGCGTAGAGCTTAATATTGAAAATTTAATATAATAATTGGGTTCAAAAGCTATCTTCTACATACGATCGAATTAGGCCTCGAAACAAGTTCCATTGCGTTCGAAATAGGGGTATAACATATAGAATGCCAGCCGACATGCCTCGTTTGGAGTTTGAGATTTTTGGGTATGTTTTGTTGAATATTTTAAAAATTAAATAATATAAATATTATTATATAACCATATCACCATACTTATGCCATTTCCCATTAGCCATACCACCCACGTTCGTCCGTACCTCCCTCCTTCGTATTTGTCACGCCTTCAGCAGAGAAACTTCTCATTTTTCAAATTGTATATGAATCAACTCACTCATCCAACGATCCTCATTGAACGGGACCATTTCATGCGTCGTTAGGCTTCGGCCTTAACTAGAAACTTATTTGCAGCATCGAGAGGAAGAAGATCAACGGTTGGATTGGGTTATATTGATGCATGGTGGCTGCAGTTCATCGTTGAATGGTGCCTGCGTTTCTCGTCGATTACGGTGAATTGGTGGCTCGATAGGCGATGGGACCTAAAGGGAAGTTGTAGGTGCTGGCGAGGTCTAGACACGGCCAAAATTTGGTGGCATGAAGTTGGCTGGGGCAGTGACATTTTGGATTTGAACGGAAAATGTTTATTTTGTTTTTCGTGGCGGCGTTGTCGTTGAAGTCAAGGGTGGCGGTGGAGGGGAGCTCGTGGAAGGGGCTTCTCATGATAGAAGTGCGGTGGGACCAGGTGGTGCTAGGGGGTGGCGAGAGGCTTTTGAATGGAGCGGCAATGGAGTGGCTGTGTTTGAATGGTTTTGGGGAAGAAGGTCATTAGTATTGTAATTAAATGTAATTAAGTGCTTAGTTATATATTATATTATTTAAAAATGGTAAAACTTGTTAATGCTATAACTTCTTCATACGAGGTCGAAATCAAGCACGACGAGTTGCATTGTACTCACATCGGTGAATACTTCGATATAAAATTGGTTTGGAGAAAATTGGAGCATGTTGAAAATTGGGCTAAAATCGGACGACGTTTGATTTTAGTTCCAAACCGAAATGCCTCGGCGACAACAGAAAATTACAGTGACTTAAACTCACCTTTTTGTATAACTAGTATGATATATAGTTGATAAAAATTGTTGAATGATTATTTGGATGATTTTCTATATTTATTAGTTGGTTTGGATATATTCTCGGCTGTTGGAGCGGATGGACCCTATTGCGTTCCTGTGTAAGAGCGGATGACCCTTTGTATACGAATCCCGTCTCGAAACGATTGATTTTTATTTTATGATTATATAATGTTGGTGATCCAGGGAAAACAGGTCGAAGGGATCCAACAGGATTCCTCACAACTGTTAATTTTAATTACATATATATGTGCTAATATATATGAGTTGTGTTGTAGGGGGACAGGTTGGAGGGATCCAACGGGATTCCTCGACATTGTTGAATTGTTCCATTATATTTCTGTTATATTGAAAAATGAATCTAATTGTGGACACTATGGTTATAACATTGTTATATGTTGAAACTAAAACCCATTAGTAATAGAAAATCATTATCGATATTGGTTGAGCGTTGGGTGGTTATTGGCGTCAAATTAGTATTTTAAAAATACTATAAACTACCGTATGAGTTGGAATTGGTTTTCGAGATAGGAAACGATTTTTAAATCCAAAATTGGATTTCAAAAATATTTATTTTAAAGATTATCGATTTAATTATATTTAATATCTTTTTTAAAATTATTTAACTATACTAATTTTTTTAAGGTTATTTAATTACTCTAATATTATTTTAAGGTTTTTTGATTACATTTTATATTTTTTAAAAGTTATTTAATTATATTAGTATTGTTTTAAAGTTATTTATTTATAATTAATATTGTTTTAAAGAATTTATCAAAATGTTAATATTTTGAAAGGTTGATTATTTCAAGGATAATTATGATTTGAAATTAATAATAAGGATTACTAGTAAGGTTTTGAAGTAAAAGATTTTTTATTATTATAATTGTTTCCGAGATCCATGAATAGAATTGAAAGATTTAGATTTTATAAAGGAATTTATAAAATGGTTTGAAGACTTAAGGGAAGATTATTTACATGGTAAAAGAGTTTATAAATGGTTAGATATTTATAAACGAATTTTAGAAATGGGTTTATTGATTTATGAAAGAAGTTTCATAAATGGTTTAGAGATTATAAAGGATATATAAATGGATTTAGAAATATACAAAGAGGATTTATAATTGATTTGAATGTATAAAAGAAGTTTTTATGAATGGTTGCAGTAGTTTTATAAAGGAGTTTTTAGGCTCAAGGAAAAAGTTGCTAAAAAATTTAGACTCAGGGACAACAAGTTTGATTTTTAGGCTGAAGGACACTTTCTAGTGCAAATCACAGAATGATAGTTGTAACTATCATTTTCTGTTTACACTAAAAAGTGTCCTTCAGACTAAAAATCAAACTTGTTGTCCCTGAGTCTAAATTTTTTAACAACTTCTTCCCTGTGCCCATTTTCCTGTTTTATAAATTGGTTTATAAATTGTTTTAGAGAATTATAAGGAGTTTGTGAGTGATTTTTGAATCGAATAAAAGTGGAATCTTTCTCAATGTGCAAATATACTTATGACGTTGAGATAAGTATATTAATATTTCTAAGTATCAAGGATATAGGAATTGGTGGATATATCTTTGTAAAAGTGTTTTTATACAAGTAATTTACAAATGTTTTATTTATGAAAGATTTATAAAAGGAGGCTAGTGATAGCTTATGTGCTTAACCAATGTTGTTTTTTCTATGGAATAAAACCTCTGATTAAATGTTTGTTAATCGATAGTTAAATAACCAACTATCGAAATTGGACCCAAATGTAACTTCGGAAATATCTAGGAAAAACATGTGAGTTATATGGCATAGTCATCTCCGATGATGTTGTACTATGCGTTTAAATCTACTGTTTCGTTCTTCTAGGACAATGATAAGGAAATCCGTCCACTAACGGTTAGGAGATGATCTCTGATTTTATCTTGACTGTTTATTACCTAAAGAACTGGGGTTGAGTTTACTGGGAATTATCGAATGTTGTTTCGAAGAGACCGGGATCGGTTATGTTATCTGAAAACCACTGTGATTCAACTTAAGCGTTGCGAAGTGAAGACATCTTGAAGATAATGGAAATTGAAGACGGAGCTCTCAAGTGTTTCGTTCAGTCCTGGAATGAACTTGTATGGATGAATGCTAGTATGTATTGTTTCCTGGAAGGCAGTATTAGCACTCCAAGTGGGAAGTGCTACATAAAAGGTAAAACATAGCCTCAAGCCTCATCAATCGGAAATGTCTAAAATAGGGGAGATGTAGCAGGGCTAACTATCTAGAGTCGCTCTTATCCCTTATTTTATGCTTCAGGGCCCATTAATGGAGGGGTGATCATATTTGGTACTATTCAGTAAGGGGTAGGTCGGTTCTGTGTTAGCAGGAGTCGATAGGTTCGACCTCGGTAGCCCAGTCATTGTATGGAATCCTTTCTCCAATAAGCGCTGTACGGACTTAGTTGTGCCCAACTATGCTGAAACGTGAGATTCAATCATTTCAGTTACATTCATATTTACTTTGACCCTAGACATTATTATAATATAAATGAATTTTCTATAGAAAATGTTTTGGTTATCATATGGTAAAAAACCGACCGTGTTTATGTGTGGCGTGGTCTTACGAGACACTCTTGATTTTCAAAGGTTTTCTATGACTTTAAATCCAGTTGGGTGTGTTTTCTCACACTGGTTTTCTAGAATGACTCGGGTAATATTTAATTTTAATGCTCGGGTCAGACCGAGCATATTTCATATTACTTTGGATGCTTTGGAGCTTCAGGAGATGAGTTGGAGGCCAGAGACGTATTCACGTAGTTGGTTATTTTTCCGCTGTATTCGTTGCCGTATTTATCAGCAATTGTAAGAACAGGTTGTTATAACTGTCCAGGCTGAAATAGGTTAGTATACTCTGATTGATGTTTTGAAAGTACATACGGTAAAGTTTGTTTTGTGTAAAGATTGATGTATATTATAGATTATTTGTTCTGCTGCGAGATTCAATGTTGTTTAGTTTTTTTCCTTATCCTCTTCCTTCTTTGTTTTCCCCAAACAATCGGACTTTTCGGCATTCGATTTCTCGGCATGTAATACAGTGGACATATTAGTGTCGATATTCAATGGTCGAAAAATGTGACGCCCCACCCCGAGACCCACATTAACAAAGAGAATTACTGAGTAATTCTGTCTGCTAATGCGAAGAGTAGGGCTGGTTAAGGGCGACCATCATAGTCTTGCATTAAATAAGAGCTAAGTATGTTGATTTGGTACTCATTTTTTTTTCTTTCCCTTTTGGTTTAAGTATTCGACATACTCGATTCCTATCTAATACATTACTATAGTGGCTACAGGATCGATTCAGAAACAAAACACAATAATCAACATCAATCATAAGTCACAGAACAATAACGCAAATAATATACATACACATACATCTAATGTAATACAACCCGTCACAAGTGGTATTCAACCATAATATATACATACATCCCCATAAAAGAATATATACATCACAAGTTCCCAACAAAAAGACTACAACACAAAACAAAGCCATCTATTCAAAGGTAAAGGAGAAATCCAAAAGAGATAGCTAGCAAAAGGGGTCCAACATCCTAACCCGCAACTCGGTCTGACCCGAGTTTTGAATACACGGGTCAGGCTAACTAGAACTTGATATTACCATATGATAAAGTGATACGAATGCATAAGGGAAGTATTCCTTTAATTCTAAAGGAATAGTATAAGTAATGTCTATTTATACATCCAAGGGTGGAAGCATCATAGAACCCATAGATAATTCATGAAAGGTTTAACATGTCATAAATTGTTCGTGTTCAATGGAATTCAAAATAAGTGAATCTAGCAAACTTATGAGCCATAGAAGAAGCATCAAAATCCTCAAAATCAAATATCACGGAACTCTAATACGAGTTTAAAATCTAATTACTGAAATCACCATAAAAAGGAATATATATATATATGCCTATCTCTAACTCAAGGCTACAATAAAATCATCATCTCAAAATGGTGAAATCGAAGAAAATCGAAACTATAAGAATCCCCAGATGGGCCAAATCCTCGATTGCATGTCGAAGCGATGCTGCATGTGCCAAACTCAGACCAGTACTATATATGTATTATAGGTACCCATCTCAGACGACCGTAGTCGTAATACATCGTGACGACCAAAGTTGTAATACATTATGACGACCGAAGTCGTTGAACATAGTGACGACTGAAGTCGTAGAACATCGTGATGACCGGAGTCGTAAACATCATGATGACTCGAAGGTCTATAGTACTGGTAAACATCGTGAGTGCGTCACAAACTCTCAGATAGGAACCCGAAAAGTATTAACATGCGTCCCATACCACACGTTCGCACTTAGCGGTTTACTAACTGCTTGTTGATGCCACACTAGAAAACATTATTAAATCAAAATACTCAAAAAAGTCATATCTCGCCTTATCTCATTAGCGGGCAGTAAAAAGCATCATACTTGTCTCATCTCATCGACAAGTATAAGACATCACGATGGTTTTATATAAACCATACTTGTCCAAAAGGAAAACCCCATCTTTAAACTTGCCTCATTTCATCGGCCAATAAAATACATCATGATGGTTCTCATCGATTATACTCCTAAATAGGAGATCTCGAACCATAAAGCTTACAAATATTGGCCATCTCGGAAGATTCCTAAATATAGGAATTAAAATCCTCAAAATATGTCATAATATGGCAAATCCCATAAATCATCTCAAATCAATATACTCGAGAGGTTTCGATCGATACAAGTCTGGAATTCACCGATAAAATAAACTCACGTGTCCCATACCACGTGTTTTACTAAATTATTTAATTCTATTTATCATATGTCCAAAAAGTGTAAAAATAATATATATTATATATATATATAATATTTTACTTGAGAAAACAGGGTTTTTAAATAATTTTCTAAAATCATTTGAAGAAATTTTATTGGAATTTCTCCTTATTATAGGAAATAAATATATTTAAAATACTTTGAAATAATTTATAAATGATTTGAAAATATTTAATAATAATGATTTCAAAAACCAAATCATTTAGAGATTTTCTCAAAATTTATTTGGAAGAAATAACGCTTGAAATCGAAGAAAAACGAAGAATTCACTCCAAATCAGTATTCGAATTAAATTTGAATTTAAAACAAATTTTAAAATTCCAAATTCCTCCAAAACTTGGCTAGTCCATTAATGGATATCATAGCCCATAAGCATCATCAAAATCATCTCAAATTTTTCATCAAAACAAGTGACAAAACCATAGCAATTCAAAGGCAATGCTACGAAACAAGCTGCAAAAGGAATAGGAACAAACGACCACAACTTCACGTACTGGGCCAACTAAGGGGTTGATCTAGCCTTGTAGCCAATTTGACCGCCTGGTCGACCGCCAGGTCAACCTCCAGGTTGACATGGTGGTTGCTGGGTTGACCTCCAGGTCGACCCATGCTACGGACTTTTTCCTGGGTAATTTTCCTGCTTCGAACTCAACTTCCAACAGCAAATTAGCATAGGAAATGATCAAGTTTTGCAGCGAAAATTGACATGCAAAGAGTTTGACAACTAAACTACAATCTAGAAAGGATCCTACAGCAATTCGAGTGGAAATCAAAGAGTTAGTCGTGCTCAAAGTAGCAACCAGAAGCAAGAAGTTTATATAACAAGAACATAGACTTTTATATTTACAGTAAGATATTCTATGAATGATTTGCTCAACATTCAACATTTCTAGCTAGCATTTGTGACTACTAAACTCACCTTGATGATTTAGCAAAGTATCGTTAGCAAGTAGCGATTTTTGGTGGAGAATAGAGGCTCTATGCACCTGTACCAGCTGAGAAAGAAGCATGCAGAAAGGATAGAACAAGTTACAGTAAATTCATACCCAATTCAAAACCTTTGATGAAATTTACAGAGTATTGGGGTTTGACTACTTTTTAATTTCTTATTCTAGTGAATTATCTTCTTGAATTAGCAGCAAATTTTGGTGGAAATTGATTTTACAAGAGGATAACCATTATTTTCTTTCTTTGTTTTACTATCTGGTTTGTTTTGAGAAGATGGAGTAATGAAACAACGTACAGACATATTTTTCACAAAACAGAAGCTTCTAGGTTAGGCTATTGGATCCCATTCTAACCCAAAAAGCCCGAGGACAAAAATACTTAGAGAAAAATGAAACTATGTGCATGTTTTCTCTTATTTTAACATTATATTCACGTTTTTAACATTTAAATGCCAAATAAAAATGTATACATCCAATTGTATTGAAACAAAATTGTTATTATAACAAAATAAAATTTATTTCAACAATAAAAAGTAATTTTTTTAAATAAAATCCAATTTTTGACAATATTTTACAATTTACACTATTTTAGTGACAAGCTTAATAAAAATTATTCTCTGGTCAAATAAGTTGCAATAAATCATTCTAACTTTATTAAATCATCAAAATATTATTTTCAACCAATATTTCATCTTTTATTTTAACAAAATACAAGTTTACTTCATATTTCTCCTTTTTAAATTCAATAAAAGGTTAATATTGGCAATAATTACCAATATTACTATATTTACCCAATTTAACTCAATAATTGGTTATTTTCACTCCAAATCCTCACAATAAAGTTTTTAAAACTTTATTTTAATCAATTTATACTTATTTTGACAATTAAATGTTGAAATGCATTACTTGATTAATTTATTAACTCAATTTACCAAAAATTCCAATATTTTCCATTTATTAACCAAAACTCCATACAATAAATTTTTAACTCAAGATTTAACTTCAAACTCATTGTTTATTGGAAATAAACAATCTTTAACATATTTTAACTTCTCTATTTCATTTTGTTCTTAATATTAAATTATAACTATCGTTATAATTTAATATCATCGGTAATCACCAATACCAGGGTTGTTACAGGCTCCCCCTTATAAAAATTGCGTCCTCGTAATTTCTAGGGGAAATCTATATTCAACACTCTTTATTTCATCTAACAAAGGAAATATAGATAGATTAAGATGGAAAATTCTTAACTTCGTCGCGAGAAGATAAGAATCCAGGATACCATCGCTCGATAAATTCTCTGGTTTCCCAAGTGCAGTCATTAGGATTATCGGACCATTGAATCTTCACAAGCGAAACACTCTTGTTTCGAAGACGTCTTGTCTCTAAAGCAAGAACTCTCATAGGGTGCTGCACATAAGATAGATCAGGAGAGACCTCTAACTTCTCTAAAGCACAAGAATCAAGCACATAATTTGAATCTCGTATACACTTCCTCAACTGAGAAACGTGGAATACGCCGTGAACTCTAGAAAACTGATCGGGAAGTGCTACACGATATGCAATAGGGCCAATACGCTCTGTAATAGGAAATGGCCCAGTATAGTGTGGTGCCAATTTCCCCATCTAGATGAAGTGTATCACTCCCTTCAGAGGAGAAGCCCGGATATAAACAAGATCGCCCACTGAGAATTCAAGAGGCATCCTACGGTTGTCCATGTAGGATTTCTGTTGACTCTGAGCCTCTTTCATTCTCTCTCGGATAAGATGGATCTTCTCAAATGATTCACAAATAGACTCGGGGCCTAGAATGAGCTTTTCCCTCGACTCAAGCCAACAAGATGGAGAACCACACAGCCTTCCATATAAGGCTTCAAAAAGAGCCATGCCGATAGAAGATTGATAGCTATTATTATAAGCAAACTCAACTAGAGGAAGATGATCCTCCCAGCTACCTCCAAAATCTAAGATACAAACACGAAGCAGGTCTTCTAGGATACGATTCACCCTTCAGTCTGTTCATTAGACTGTGGGTGATAGGCTGTGCTAAGATTAAGCTTTGTGCCCAAAGCTTGATGAAGACTTTGCCAGAAGTGACTTGTGAAAAGAGGATTACGATTACACACATTAAATGAAGGAACACCGTGCAATCGCACGATCTCCTTAATATACATCTTCGATAAGAAAGATGACGTCCTATTAGAGTTAATAGGAATGAAATGTGCAGACTTGGTGAGATGGTCCACAACAACCCAAATACTGCTATGTCCTGACCTCGAACGAGGTAAGCCATCGATGAAATCCATAGAGACTTGGTCCCATTTCCAAAATGGAACCTCTAAAGGCTGAAGGAGACCACTTGGACGCTGATGCTCGGCCTTAATAAGCTAACAAGTCATGAAATTGCTTACATAACTTGCGACATCACGCTTCATGCCTTCCTAGTAATAGAGACGATGCATATCAGCATACATCTTGCTGCTGCCTGGATGAATGGTGTACTTAGAACGGTGACATTTATCTAGAATGTCCCGCCTAAGTTCTGGAATAGAAGGCACGACAAGACGGTTATTCTTTCGAAGACACCCATGAATATCGATGCTAAAATCCCTCATCATGATATCATCTTGGGATTCAGACTTACGCTTCTGAATAAGAGCAGATATCTCGGAATCTTGTCGCTGCTTCTTGGCAATCTGATCTAGGAGAGTAGGACGAGCTTCCATGCTATATAATAGAATAGAAAAATCGAAAGTGGAAGCACGATCCTGTACATATGGAAAGAGTGTCAAGAGCTTTCCATTTTGCAATCATCATGGAAATAATAGCTGAATGCTTTCGGCTCAAAGCATCAGCTACTTGATTCCCTATGCCAGGGGTATGCTAAATATCAACGTCATATGAAGCTAGAAACTCGAGCCAACGTTGCTGTCGCATGTTGAGCTCCTTCTGAGTGAACAAATATTTGAGAGACTTGTGATCGGTGAAGAGAGTAAAATGTTCATCCAACAGATAATGACGCCATAACTTCAAAGCAAATACAATAGTGGCAAGCTCTAAATCATGGGTAGTGTACCGAACCTTGTTCGGACGTAATTGCCTTGAGGCGTAGGCAACTACCCTATCCTTTTGTATAAGAACAGCACCGAGGCCGTTGTGACTGGCATCGGTATAGACCATAAGATCTTGATTCCCTTCGGGAACCACAACAACAGGAGCATCAGTGAAAAGCTCCTTCAATCTTTGAAAGGAAGCCTCACACTTATTAGACCATAAGAAGCGAACGCCTTTCCTCGTAAGGCAAGTCAAGGGTAGCACAATACGGGAAAAGTCTTTGATGAAATGACAGTAATAACCTACCAAACCCAGAAAGCTACGAATCTCATGAACATTCTCAGGCCTCTTCTAATTCTGGATGGCTTCGATCTTAGATGGATCGACCGAAATGCCTTCAGAAGAAACAACATGACCTAAGAACTTAACTTGTTTTTCCCGAAAATGACTTAGAAAGCTTTGATTTGAGTTGATGCTGACACAAAGTACTCAAAACAATTCTAAGATGTCGAACATGATCAGCTTCGGACTTAGAATACACAAGAATGTCGTCAATGAAAACGAGAATAAACTTATCGAGATATTCTCAGAATACTCGATTCATAAGGTCGACGAAGTAAGCAAGAGCGTTCGTCAAACCGAACAGCATGACAAGCCACTCATATGATCCATATCGAGTGTAGAATGCTGTCTTTCGCAACTTGGAGCTGATGAAAACCGGTGGCAAGGTCAAGCTGCGAGAAAACCTTAGCGCCACTCAACTGATCAAACATATCATCAATCCTAAGTAGGGGATAACGACTCTTGATGGTTAACTCATTAAGCTTGCGATAATTCACGCATAACCTAAGAGTCCCATCGGACTTCCTCACGAACACCACCGCGGCTCCCCATGGTGACGAACTAGATCAAATGAAATGCTTGGCTTTAAGCTCAAGGAGTTGCTTCTTGAGTTCCTCATTCTTTTTTGTAGACATCCTCATGGGATAAGGTCGATGCGGAACTTGATAGCCCGCTTGGGTGGTAATACCGAAACAGGTTCAAATAAATCTGGAAAGTCACAAACAACAGGAATTCGAGACACATCATCATCATCATATCGAGATTCAAGAGAGAATAGAGAAGCTTCGGAATCACGCTTGATATCCCTAAGAATAAGAGACAGCTGAGCAGGAGGGTCAGGATGTCGAAGATACAAGACTCTCTCTAAACATAGAATCCTGGCACCGTATCGAACTAGCCAGTCCATACCCAATATCATATCGAATCCAAGACAAGGAATTACGTGCAGATTTGCACGGAAAGAAAAGCCACAAATAAGAATCTCAACATCATCACAAAGCATACTAAGGGTTGCAGATCCCTCGATAGGATTCGCAATCCCCAAAGAAGTAATCAAGCAAGAAACATCCAATAGCAAAACATCAACGAGTTCCTTTGATATGAATGAATGCGATGCACCCATATCGAGTAGAACTCTAATAGATCGATCATGGAAAAGAATGGAACCTTCTAAAATAGTAGGAGATATACCTTGAGACTGAGAGGCACTACCAGAAGCCTTCGCAACATTGAGATTCCCCGAACTAGGACCTCCGTCCCTCTTAGGACAAGCATAAATCAATGCCCTTCCTTCTTACAATATAAGCACCTCTTAGGATTAGGACATTCCCTCATAAGATGATTGCGAGAACCACAATTATAACATGCCACAACCTTGGCTGAAGGAGGCGTAGCATGAGAATGAGAAGTAGAACCACCCTGCTTCTTCTTCTTACTAGGCTGGAATGGCTTGGATTTGCGGAAAGGAAACCTCTTCTTGTTCAGATTTCTCCGAACCTCTGCCTCACCATCACTATCTTTCTCTTTCTCGACCACTTCAAGGTGAAGGGCCGCATCAACAAGTTCCTCAAAAGACAATTTGAGTTAGAGCATAAGGGATTTCTTCAGATATTTCTTAAGTCCAAAAATGAACTTAAGATTCTTCTTGTAAGGAGTGCTAATATGCTAAAGACCATATGTGGACAAATCCCGAACGAAGCCACATACTCTGAAACTGTCGACTTCGCTTGCTTAAGATCAATGAAACGTCGAGCTAAGATAGCCTTCTCGGATTCTGGAACAAACTTAAGCTCGAATCTCTCTCTAAAATGCTCCCACTCTAAAGTTGACTCATCAATCTCTGAAATGAGTAATTAATACCAATCCAATGCACGTTCTTGCAACTTACTAGATGCGACAAGAACGCGATGGTGGCTAGAAATCTCCAGACGAGTAAATATGCGCTCGCATATACGGAGCGATGCCTGGACCTCTAAGACTGACTCCGTGCCTCTGAATGGTTTGTATCCAAGATGAGTATAATCGCTACTCATGCATGCAAATACAGATTTGCACGGTGGGGAAGAATGGGCTGGAGCTGGAGGATGAGTGCTCCTAAGCAGCTCAAGAATCTAATTAGTCGACATATAAACTCCTTCGAGACGAGAACCACTGAACGGTCCCGCCACCGAAATGCGACCTCTTCCACTTCCAGCCATTGCTAAACGTTAAGATAAGATAGAATTATTCACATGGGTAGATATTAGCAATTCAAATTAAATAAGGAATACTATGGAATTAAAATTAACATTCCTAGACATATTCCTTTCAATCTACCCCCAAAGTACTCAAACGGTCAAGGACAAGGTTGGGATTGACTATGATTGGGGATGATGTTTGCAAGTGTATTATACTTGATGTATGATGATCGTGTATATCGTTCTGTGTTTATTACATTTTTTTCTGAATCATGCTCTGATACCAAGCTGTGATGCCCCACCCTGAGACCCACATTAACAAAGAGAATTACTGAGTAATTCTGTCTGCTAATGCGGAGAATAGGGCTGGTTAAGGGCGACATTCATAGTCTTGCATTAAATAAGAGTTAAGTATGTCGATTTGGTACTCATTTTTTTCTTTTTCTTTCCCTTTTGGTTTAAGTATTTGACATACTTAATTCCTATCTAATACATTACTATGGTGGCTACAGGATCGATTCAGAAACAAAACACAATAATCAACATCAATCATAAGACACAGAACAACAATGCAGATAATATACATACACATACATCAAATGTAATACAACCCATCACAAGTGGTATTCAACCACAATATATACATACATCCCCATAAAAGAATATATACATCACAAGTTCCCAACAAAAAGACTACAACACAAAACAAAACCATCTATCCAAAGGCGAAGGATAAATCCAAAAGAGATAGCTAGCAAAAGGGGTCCAACATCCTAACCTGCAACTCGGTCTGACCCGAGTAATGAATACATGGGTCAGGCTAACTAGAACTTGATATTAGCATAAGATAAAGTGATACGAATGCATAAGGGAAGTATTCCTTTAATTCTAAAGGAATAGTATAAGTAATGTCTATTTATACATCCAAGGGTGGAAGCTTCATAGAACCCATAGATAATTCATAAAAGGTTTAACATGTCATAAATGGTTCATGTTCAATGGAATTCAAAATAAGTGAATCTAGCAAACTCATGAGCCATAGAAGAAGCATCAAAATCCTCAAAATCAAATATCACGGAACTCTAATACGAATTCAAAATCTCATTATCGAAATCACCATAAAAATGCATATATATATAAGCCTATCTCTAACTCAAGGCTACAATAAAATCATCATCTCAAAATGGTGAAATCGAAGCAAATCGAAACTATAAAAATCTTCGGATTGGCTAAATCCTCGATTGCATGCCGAAGCGATGCTGCACGTGCCAAATTCAGACTAGTACAATATATATATTATAGGTACCTATCTCAGACATCCATAGTCGTAATACATCGTGACGACCAAAGTAGTAATACACCGTGACGACTGAAGTCGTAGAACATCGTGACGACCAAAGTCGTAAAACATCATGATGACCGGAGGCGTAGAACATGGTGATGATCTGAAGGTCTATAGTACTGGTAAACATCGTGAATGCATTACAAACTCTTAAATAGGAACCCGAAAAGTGTTAACGTGCGTCTCGTACCACACGTTCGCACTTAGCGGTTTAGTAACTACTTGTGCCATACTAGAAAACATCATTAAATCAAAATACTCAGAAAAGTCATATCTTGCCTTATCTCATTAGCGGGCAGTAAAAAGCATCATACTTGTCTCATCTCATCGACAAGTATAAGACATCGCGATGGTTTTATATAAACCATACTTGTCAAAAAGGAAAACTCCATCTTAAAACTTGCCTCATTTCATCGGCCAATAAAATACATCATGATGGTTCTCATCGATTTTACTCCTAAATAGGAGATCTCAAATCATAAAGCTTGTAGATATTGGCCATCTCGGGAGATTCCTAAATATAGGAATTAAAATCCTCAAAATACGCCATAATATGGCAAATCCCATAAATCATCTCAAATCAATATACTCGAGAGGTTTCGATCGATACAAGTCTCGAATTTACCGATGAAATAAACTCACGTGTCCCATACCACGTGTTTTACTAAATCATTTAATTCTCTTTCTCATATGTTCGAAAGGTGTAACAATAATATATATTATATATATAATATTTTACTTGAGAAAATGGGATTTTTAAATAATTTTCTGAAATCATTTGAAGACATTTTATTGAAATTTCTCCTTACTATAGAAAATAAATATATTTAATATACTTCGAAATAACTTATAAATGATTTGAAAATATTTAATAATAATGATTTCAAAAACCAAATCATTTAGAAATTTTCTCAAAATTTATTTGGAAGAAATAGTGCTTGAAATCGAAGAAAAATGAAGAATTCACTCGAAATCGATATTCGAATTTAATTCGAATTTAAACCAAATTTTAAAATTCCAAATTCCTCCAAAACTTGGCTAATCCATTGATGGATATCATAGCCCATAAGCATCTTCAAAATCATCTCAAAATTTGCATCAAAACAAGTGACAAAACCATAGCAATTCAAAGGCAACGCTACGAAACAAGCTACTAAAGGAACAGGAACAAACAACCCCAACTTCACATACTGGGCCAACTAGGGGGTCGACCCAGCCTTGTAGCCAGGTCGACCCTGGCTACGGACATTTTCCTGGGTAATTTTCCTGCTTCGAAGTCAACTTCCAACAGCAAATTAGCATAGCAAATGATCAAGTTTTGCAGCAAAAATTGACATGCAAAGAGTTTGACAACTAAACTACAATCCGAAAAGGATTCGGTAGCAATTCAAGTGGAAATCAAAGAGTTATTGGTGCTCAAAGTAGCAACCAGAAATAAGAAGTTTATATAACAAGAACAGAGACTTTTATATTTGCAGCAAGCAATTCTATGAACGATTTACTCAGCATTCAACCTTTCTAGCTAGCATTTGTGAGTACTAAACTCACATGGACGATTTAGTAAAGTATCGTTAGCAAGCAGCGATTTTTGGTGGAGAATAGAGGCCCTAAGCACCTATACCAGCTGAGAAAGAATGTAACAACCCTGTTGTTAATTACCTAATTAATTAAAATTAATTAAGGATAATTAATTTATAATTGTAATTTGTGAAATTTAATTGTGGAAGTAAATTTAGTATTGAGAATAATTGATTAGATTTAATTAAGGAATGAGTTTCATTTCTTAAATAGGATTTCAATTTAAAATTTTGAAATATTATTAAATCAATTATTTGAATTTGGTGTTTAGAGCAAAGTGTTTATATTGAGAATTTTTGTTAAAATGCAATTTTTAAATCGTTAATTGGTTTTGTCAAATTTGAGAAATTAGTGAATAATTTTGTTAAAACATTGTTAGAAAAAAAAATTGAATTATTAATGATAGAACTAAACAAATATTAGTAACACTTAGGAAAATTAGCAACACCTTGTTAGTGGATCCTCATCTCAACTTTCTTGACCCATTAATGCAAATATGATAAAATATCTCTCCTTAGTATGCATTCATGTTCATTCTAAAGTCAGAAAAGAAAAAAAACCAAAAACTAAACTCCTCCTTCTCAAAGCTTTAAAACCTTAGTTCCTAATTTCCAAATTCAAAGCTCAAATCAAAGGGATTTTGTCCAATAATGTAGAGTAAGTGTTTTAAACTCTATATCTATCCTTTAGAACTCTAAAAGAATGATTTTGATCCCTTTTTGATCAAATTACTCGCTGTTCAAATTTTGTTCTTGAGTTTTTAGGTGATTTTGGAGAAGCTAGGAGGTTAGCAAGGCTTAAAAGAGGATTTAACAAGCTATAGGAAAATAATAGGTGAGTTAATCACTCACACTATTATCTCTAACGCATAAGAATAATTGTTAATTACTGTTTGGATTAAATTGGTTAGTTTGCTGATTAAATTGCTTTCAATTTGATTGTGAATTGGTTGTTTGAATCTGGTGATTATTTGATTGTTTGCTAAAAATTGTTTGTGAAAAATCGTTGTAGTAAAATAACGATATCTTAGTGCATAATTATCCGAATTAGCTAAATCTTTTTGCAGTTGAAAGAAATTTCTGTTAACTACAAGTTTTCTTTTAATTACTTTACGAAATTCTATAGTTTAAGGGTCAAAATTAAGTTTGAATCTGATGGTGTAGCTCTGGCCTGTGCAATTTGTTTTAAGTCAAAACCTAATATTAAAATCACCATAACTTTCGATTGGTATAACAAAATTAAGTGAGATTTTTTTCAGTTGAAAGGTATTTTTATAAGGAACAACTTTTATGTTCATCACTTTTTGTGAGTAAGCAGTTACTAAGAGTAATTTGGGTTTGAAGAAGATGTAACCTCTCTGTCCTGTGTTTTAATCTTAGCTTTGAAACATAGAAATTGTTTTAGGCATATCTTTCTCGTTTCTCGTCGGATTTAGATGATTTTTAATGTTCCGAAAAGCTTATTTTGTGTGTGACAACTTTTATGTTGAACATATTTGCATATTTTGAAAATAGGTTGATAAAAATCCTGTTGCAAACTCTTAGCTCTGTCACTGTGATAATTACATTCTATAAACTAAATAGTTAGTAAATTAGGCATATCTCTCTCGTTTCTTATCGGATTTTGATAATTTTTAATGTTATGGAAAGCTTACTTTGTATTTGACAACTTTTATGTTTTGAGTTTTGCATAATTTTTAAGTATAAATGGTCAAAAATTCATTTATGTGTCACTGCTCTGTCAATGGAAGAGAATTGTTTTTAAATTTTAAAATCTTAGAATTGTTTCTAAATTATGTTAATAAATATTAAAAATGATTTTTTTAGCAAGTTATTTTAAATATTAAGCATGCTTAGTCAAATATTTATGGATCTGGAAATATGACTTTGGAAATACAAATCTAATCTATTTTTACATAAAAATGATTATGGAATTGGAATATAAGTATTATGGTTTTGTTACATAAATAATTTAGGATTCATGGAATTTGGAAATGTTGTTTTGAAAAATATAAACTTAGTTTATTTTTAAATAAAATGGTTATATTTTAATATGGATTTAGAAGAGTAATAAAATATGGTTTTAAAATTATAGTTTTGTGAATAATACAACCATATGGAAATTCGAGACAACTTTGTGTATATAAATAAATCTTGAAAAATTCAGTTATGGAATATTTTAACAAATCTGTGAATATTTTTACAAAGTTGAATAATAAACGGATTTATGGAAAATTATAATAAGCGTTTTAAATAATAAACTCAAAAGAGAAAAATGTTTTGAGAACCTTAATTCTATAATTTGAGGAGTACTAATAATCGACTTAGTGTTATCGATTGGTTTAAATGCTTTCGAATAACGCTTCGTTGAATATGGTATAACTCATTGAATAGAATGTTTGAGTGGAACTTACTAACCCATTAGCGAATACACGAATCCCACCGGGTAGTATGGGATGCCTTGGTTAAATTCTTGTGATTGTATTGGGAAAGTACTTAACACTTTAGAGTTGTATTCTCTTCTAGTATGCGACAAGTGGTTGCTAGATCCTTATGAGAATATAGTTCAGCTTTTCAAGTGGTATCCGTAATAAGTGATATTTACTAGCTTTTAGTAAATACTTGGATTTCACCATACGGTATGGGACATATTGATTAAATTCTAGAAATTACTAAAGGTGATAGTATTTGGCACTTTAGAGTTTACTCTCTTTTGGTGTGCGGCAAGTGGCTGCTAGACCCTTAAGAAGTTACTCCTGGATTTCTTTTCGAACATAATAATATTAAATAAATGTAGATTTATCGAGTCATGGTTTCTATGATCACCTTGATCAGTATGGACTATCCTTAAGATCATTCTGTAATTCTATGTTCCCGGTCTCAGTACGATCCTTGGTATCAGATCGGTTTGAGTGATACCAATTTGTTTATTTGTTTGTCACAGGTTTTGAGTACAATCATTGCGATTGTTTTGTACGATCATTACAATCGGTTTGGATTAAGATCTCTTGGATTCTGGATATTTGGATTCTATGACAATTCTGTGTTTGTGAAATAAATATATATTCTTGTGATGGATGTTAAGTTAATTCTGTTATTCTGTGTTTAGGGACTAGGTCGTGTTTGTGACTTGAACTTATAACCATGTTCTGAGTTAATCATTGATATTTGTGTGCTTAGAGATATTGTGTTTTGTTCTGTTTTTTTTTAGCGACACGGTTGTGTAGCGTGGCACTACACAGCCGATTAAATATCATATAAATAGGTAAATAGTGCGATCAACAAGCCTGATCGCTGGCCAAAAGGTAGTAAGATACAGCAAGCTAGTCTTTGCGAGACAGAGTTTTATATACAGAATACATATTGCGAACAACAGGAATGAAAAAGGCCAAAACTATATCGCGGTTAGTGGTGCCCACGATGCCTGCCAGGAGGAACTGCTGATGTGCTGCCCGAGGATTCAGCTGGTGGGGAGCTGGGGTGTGGCAATCTCAGCCTAAACGGTGCGGAGAAGCTACGACCTGATACAGACGAGAAATAGTGAATAATACGTCTACAAGTTCCTTCAAAGTTTGATATGGGCTTGCGGAATACATGTGCATTACGCTCGGCCCAGATGCACCAACTGAATATAGCTATAATGAGATCTAAGAGATAGTTGGGGGGGCTGTTCTGCCAGTGGTCGAAAAACGAGGTGAACGTGGGAATGTTTCCAAGAATGTGAACCGTCGTCGCCGCCCAGACCCTAACAGCAAAATCACATTCAAAGAAAAGATGTTGTAACCTTTCTGTTGTGGTAGAGCATAAGGCACAGCAGGGATCAACTACGATGTTGTGGCGAAGGAGCCTGTCCCTTGTGTTAATTCGCCCGTGAATAAGGCACCATTGTAGGAAAGCGAAGCGGGGCTGGATCCTGCACTTCCAAAGTCTGGGGAAGGTGAAGAGGCGTCCAGGGTTGTTCAGGTGAGCATAGCAGGAGGAAACAGAGAAGCCGGTTGATGGGTTGGGTGCCCAGGTGAAGGAGTCAGGCCGGGGGTTGAGGTGGGTGATACTGAGAATAGAGGTGACAAGGTGAAGCTCGGTGAGGGTGGTGAGGTCGAAGTAGGAGGTCGGGAGAAGCTGAACTGGGCCCGAAATAGAAATGTCTAGGGTGGAGGCGAAGCTGTTAGTTGTGTGAGCGAAGAGGTTGTGCAGGATGGAGGAGAGGGGAAGCTGGTTATGCCATGCATCCAACCAGAAGAGGCAATTAGCCCCGTTGCCCAGGTTAACGTGGAAGAGCCGTTTGACACGTGGTAGGGTTGATACGACCCCAGACCAGAAGGGGGATGGTTTGATTCTGGTGGAGGCATGGAGGACAAGGTGAGGGTTTGAGTGATAGTGGAGGGAGGTAATCCAAGATTTCCAAAGGTAGGAGCCGGGGGTTAGGAACCGCCAGAGCCATTTGGCGAGGAGCGCGATGTTGAAGTCATGTAGATTAACGATTCCAAGGCCGCCGCTTTTCGTGGGTAGGCAGGCGGTCTGCCAGTTTACGAGTCTCTTTATATTACTACCATTCCAAAGAAAGGAGCTTCTGATCGAGTCAATTTTTTGATTACCCAGGAAGGGAGCTTGTACAGTGACATCCAGTAAGTGGGAATCGCTGATAGAACAGATTTAACAAGGACAAGGCGCCCTGCTGAGGACAAGGAGTAAGCTTTCCACGAGTGGAGTCTGTTTTCGATTTTGGCGATGAGGGGGAACCAATCAGATCTATGTAATTTGGTTGGACGGATTGGGACTCCGAGGTAGGAGATGGGGAAGTGTGTGATCTTGCAGTTGAGCAGGCTGGAACAGGTTTGCCCGAGATGGTCAGCGTTTAGTGACTAATATGTGTTTGTGACTTAAATGTATAATCATGTGCCTTATGATGAACTCTAAGTTAAATTAATTCCCGTGACTCGTCATTTCATGGACATCTGTATTTACTTATATGATGTTTATTCTTGTGTTATATTTTGTTCTCACCCTATTGGATATTTAGAGAGAGTCTGACCCGGGTGTTATTTTGCTCGGGTCAGGCCGAAACTTTTCAGGTTACAGGACAAGTTGACCTTTGGATGTTTAGGCTAGCAAGGAGATAAACACTTTTGACTTTTTAGTTTATCTCATTTAGGAAATTTGTGAATATGTTTATAAGATGTACAATTGAGATTAGAGAATTGTAAAACTGTATAACAATCGAGTTGGTATTTCATTTTGTAAACTAAAAGTTTGTATATGTATAAGTTGAGATTTATTCCGCTGTGATCTGTGACTATTATTTATATGATATATTGTTCTGATTTTGAGAAATCGGTGTATCTATTACTTTGTATTAATAGTGTACATGTCAATTTCAGTTCAAATATTAAATGAAAAGGTATAAATGACGTGTCAGTGTTAGTATAAAGATATATTCATATTCGATCGCCCTTAACAAGCCGTATTCTCCGGATTAGCAGACGACATTACTTGTAATGTTATTTGCTAATCTGGGTATCGCGGTGGGGTCGTTACAAAGAAGCATGCAAAAAGGATAGAACAAGTTATAGTAAATTCATACCCAATTCAAAACCTTTGATGAAATTTACAGAGTATTGGGGTTTGATTACCTTTTATTTTCTTATTCTAGTGAATTATTTTCTTGAATTAGCAGCAAATTTTGGTGGAAATTGATTTTACAAGAGGATAGCCATTATTTTCTTTCTTTTGTTTACTGTCTGGTTTGTTTTGAGAAGGAGTAATGAAACAACGTACAGACATATTTTTCACAAACTAGAAGCTTCTAGGTTGGGCTATTGGATCCCATTCTAACCCAAAAAGCCCAAGGACAAAAATACTTAGAGAAAAATGAAACTATGTGCATGTTTTCTCTTATTTTAACACTATATTCACATTTTTAACATTTAAATGCCAAATAAAAATGTATACATCCAATTGCATTGAAACAAAATTGTTATTATAACAAAATAAAATTTATTTCAACAATAAAAAGTAATTTTTACAAATAAACCCTATTTTTGACAATATTTTACGATTTACACTATTTTAGTGTAAAAACACTATTTTTAACACGACAAGCTTAATAAAAGTTATTCTCTGGTCAAATAAGTTGCAATAAATCATTCTAACTTTATTAAATAATCAAAATATTATTTTCAACCAATATTTCATCTTTTATTTTAACAAAATACAAGTTTACTTCATATTTCTCCTTTTTAAATTCAATAAAAGGTTAATATTGGAAATAATTACCAATATTACTATATTTACCCAATTTAACTCAATAATTGGTTATTATCACTCCAAATCTTCAAAATAAAGTTTTTAAAACTTTATTTTCATCAATTTATACTTATTTCAACAATTAAATGTTGAAATGCATTGCTTATTTAATTTATTAACTCAAATTACCAAAAATTCCAATATTTTCCATTTATTAACCAAAACTCCATACAATAAATTTTTAACTCAAGATTTTACTTTAAACTCATTGTTTATTGGAAATAAACAATCTTTAACATATTTTAACTTCTCTATTTCATTTTATTCTCAATATTAAATTATAACTATCATTATAATTTAATATCATCGGTAATCACCAATACCAGGGTTGTTACAAAAATTCGATTCGTTACACAATTTATGTGCAGATCTGATCTAGACAGTGAAGAAAAGTAGTCCAAATCAAGAAAATCAATGATCTCTATTTTCTAATTGATAATCTAATCACTAATTAACAATCTAGTTTAATTTAAAGAACAATATTGATGAATTATGATGGATCTAAGGCTAATTTGGGTTTAGACCTGATTTGGAACGGGAGTGAAGGTTTTAATTTGACTCCTACAACCCATATTTATAGTAATATCTAATTAGACTAATGAGCTTTGTTAATTACATACTAATTCTGGCCATTAGTTATCTAAATTTAAAAATGGCATAACTTTTAACCGTAAGTCCATTTTTCTATTATGATCACTCTACAGAAAGTGAAACCATCATCCTGAAGCAATGGAACTAACTTGAGAGCCTAATTCGACGCCTATCAAAAGTTATAGCCCAAAAATGATTTTTAGGATCAAAATGTCATATAGAAATTTCAAAAAATATCATATATGTGTAAAATGTTCCTAGGAGTCATATACCAAAATTATAAAACTATACGACCTCATACGAATAAAATAAAAATATTTTACGATCTTTTGGTGTGTAAAATACAGGTCATTACATTCTCCTCCTTTAGGAATTTCTCCCTCGAAATCCCTAAAAAAAGCCAAAGTATAAACAAGCATAGTTGTCCTGTATGCCTACCAATCATAAGCAACCATCAAACATATCATACATGCAGCCATGCAACCAATAGTACAGTGAAATTATCCTAGCATGTGGAATACTAACTTATCGAATATAAAATACAAAATTGAAAGTAGATAATAACCGTTGGGTCTTACAATTCAATGAGATTCGGACACCTAATCGTAAAAACCCACCATTTCAATCCTCAGATGTCACCCGAACATGTTTTCCAGATCTAACTGGACACTTTGGAGCTTCAGGAGATGAGTTGGATCCTCCAAGACGTATTCCCGTATTTATCTTCCACTATTTGTTCTTGACTTTATTTATCAGCGTTGTAAGGACAGGTTGTTATAACTATCCAGGTTGATGATATGTTAGTTTTGCTCAAATTTAATGTATGTATACAAAAGTTTTCCTTTTGTAAAGATTATTGATATATTATAGATCACTCGTTATGTTATGAGATTTTGTTCTGCCTTTTCTTTTCTTTCACCCCAATAATATATCTTTTCGACACTTAGATTTTCGGCACATTAATGCCATGGATGTATTAGTATCGACATCAAAGGATCGAAAAGACGGGTTTTTACATAGTCCTCATGCTCTCTTCCGTCTTTCATGTACAATCGCCATCACTTCCGCTCCATTGTACCTTGACTAGTTTCATCATCTTTCTCTTAAGCTATTTCATTTTGTACCCAACAATATAAAGTAGCGAACAAGCCACCTCTTCGTCCTCTAGCTGGTCCAGGGTAATTACCACACCTGAGTCATGCACAAAATTCTGTAGATAGGTGATATGAAAAACATCGTGCACATCCTCTATCTTCTGAGGTAAGTTGATTCTATATGCTAGCTTTCCAATCCTTTTAATTATCGGAAAAGGACCTACGAATCTCAATGCTAATTTCCCTTTCTACCAAATAGAAATACATTTATTAGAGGCAAAAGCTTGATGAATATCCTATCTTCGATAAAAAAAACACCAAATCTCTTCGTCTTTTATTTGCATAGCTTTTTTATCAATCATGAGCAGCTTTCATTCGCTGCTGAATGATCTCAATCTTCTCTGATGTCTATCTAATCATATCTAGCCCATGTATTAATTTCTCGCCTGCTTCTCAACAACATAAAGGACCGTTACATGGTCTTCCATATAATGCTTCATATGGAGCCATTCCATTATTCGACAAATAATTATTATTGTATGCAAACTCCACCAAATGCAAATGTTCATCCCATGATCCACCAAAGTCAATAATGCTTGCTTGCAAGAGATCTTCCAATATACGATTTACTCTTTCAATCTGCCCATCCATTTGTGGGTGATAAGCTATACTAAGATGCAGCTCCATCCCTAACACACCTTGTAAGCTCTTCCAAAAACCACTTGTGAACAATGGGTCTCAGTTGCTCACAATGCTCTTCGTCAGATCATGAAATAGTACTATCCACTTTATATACAACTCCGCCAGCTGTGATGCCATTCAACTTGACTTGATAGGTATAATCCTCGCACTCTTCACCAACCAATCTACTATGACCAAAATGTCATCATACCCTGCTCGAGTCCTCGGCAGTCCGTTTACAAAATCCATCAATACTTGCTTCTATTTCCATTTAGGAACCTCTAATGGTTGCAACAGTCTACTAGGTTTCCTTTGCTCTACCTTTACCAAATGACAAACATACACTTGGAGATGAGTGCTCCAACATCCCTCTTCATGCCTTCCCAGTAGTAAGTTTGCTTCTTATCTCGGTTTTGTTAGTCGCTATGCACTTGATCGAAAATGGCCGATAGTAGTAAACAATGTAAATGCAGCAGAATAATATAGTTGAGCACACAATCGATTTTATACTAGTTCGGACCTCCTGTCCTATGTCCAATCCCGAAGCTTCTCTTTGGTATTTCACTATCAACATCCTCACTTCACCTGGAAAAACAAGTTTATAGACTCTGCCTGAACAACCAAATAGGTCTTCAACAATAATTGCAAGTAGTGTGACAAAAACGTTACTCTCTGACACAGTGTATCTTGATATGTAGAATGTCAGTTAGTTTTACAATGATTCCTATAACCAAACCAAATGATATTGAGTGGAGATGTAGAGGCTAAGAAGTTTATTCGACTAGAGTATGGGATGTGGAGATGAAGCAAACTAGTCGAAATCTCCAAATTAGATGAGTTTCTTGGAACTCGGAGAATTGCTTTAGGAATTGAGAGTTTAGGAGTGGATATCAAAGCATAGAGTTGTCTTATGATACAAGGATGGTTAGGGGTTTATACAGATGTTGTAGGGATGCTAAAGTAAGGTTGCAACACTCCAATTTTTCCGTTGATGAAGAGAAGTGACTGCAGGAGCGAAGAGATGCAACTTATTGAACAACTAATTTTCTACCGGGTTAGAAAATCATCGAAAAATTGTAATAGAAATAACCGCAAGTGCACGACTATAATTTTAGTACGTAATGAGTAGGGTCGATCCGTAGGGAATTGAAGTGATTTAAAAATTCCATTCAATCAAATTAACTAAGAGTTGAGATTGTTTTTAAGCTAAAAAAAATGTAAAACTAGCTAGAACAAGTGAATGGAAATATGAGATTAGAAAACAATCTAGAGGCAAATCCACTCTCATATTTTTACCTAAATCAACACAGAAACAATCTATGATTTCTCAATTTTGATCTCAAGTGGAATTAGTGATGTATTTATCATAATTATGGTCTATTTATGTTATTAAGTAAACCATCAAACTATAATACAACAACTAAAACCACTTATCAATTGTAATGAAAATGAACATGAAGATCAAAGTAAAAACTATTTTAAGTATGATATATTTACTATTTGGTTTAGTAACATAGATCATCAAATTTTGTTTCTCCTTCAATTTCATGACCAGAAAATTTTAAGTAAAGGATGACTTAAATTGTGTTTATGTGGATTAAGCATAGCCCATTTGTGATTACAACATAGGCTATCAAATTCCCTTTATGAACTTACATAAAAATTCACTTTTCATGAAGTATTAGAGAGATCATAAATGACAAAATATGCTGAATTTACATAATCTAAGAGAGTTTCATTACTCCTAAATTGAAGGGGTTTAGCTACTCATTTGTGTTATCATTTCAACACATGTAAATTTCAACATTTAAAAGCAAGGAAAGTAAGAGCAAATTGAAATAAAAAGAGAATTAATCTACTTGCATAAAATAAATCTAAACTACTAACACGAAATGAAAGAGGGCATATAAATGAAAATAAGTATAAAAGAACGTGAAAGCATGAAATAAAAGCAAGTAGAAAACGAAGAAGAGGCTTAGGAAGCCATTTTTATTTCTCTGTCAATTTGAGGCTACAACGTGCATGATATGATAATGTAAAAAAAAATTCATTGCATGAACATAAGAGGGGCATTTATACATACCTAAAACCCTAATCCATATTTTAGGAGACTACCCAATATCCCTTAGGGAGTATGGCCACCAAGTTATCATTAGCTTATAATCAATCATCCATTAAGTATGTATATAACTTTAATCTCCACTAACATGTGCATTAGCTCATAATTGTAGATCAAGGTAAGTGGGTAGGTGGGGTCCTCCATATTGCATGAATTGGTTTATTTCTTCATTCCTTTGTTCTTCCATCCTTTGTGCATGCATACATATATGAAGCCTCTCCATTTTCCATCCAAATTTCTACAATTAAAAATAAAATGTGCAAGTGAATATTCTCAAAATTAATATATGCAAAAAATTACAATTTTACCCCCAAATTGATGCATGAATGTTGACTTGAAAGCATTTTTGAAATTTGGTTTTAAACATGTAAAAACGCCCAACTATGACATTTATTAAAAATAAAAGTAGATTAAATATGGATGTAAAAATATGCACATTTACGTGCACATCAAATTTCCCCACACCTATCTTTTTATTCATCCTCGAGTAAAGAAAAACTATGATAAATCCGTTTTCATAGGAAGCACGATTGCATTGAGCGTATATATGCAACAAGCCGTTAAACCTCTTGGTGTCCTAGTAGGACGAGTATTGTCTCATGAGGGTTTTCAGTAGATACTACCCACAAAATCCAAATGCAACATGAAAAATTACTAAATGCAAGATTTATTTACAAAGATATGAATGCAAGTTTTTGAAAATATTTACAAATAAAGAATTTAAGAATTTAGTTTCAAATTGACACGAACAAGTTTAATATAAGTTCTGGTCATTATCAAGAAATTTAAGTCCTTTTACTTGTCAAAACTTCCAACAAAAATTAAGTTATCATCACAATTAGACTCTAGTTTGGTTAGTTGTTTCGGTTGATAACGTAGTGCAACTATGAAATGGATCCTTAGTTGATTATCAAAGTTTTTCAAAGTGGTATTTTTTATTTCTTTTGAATAACAAGTCAAATCACATAAGTGAAATAGTGCTTGAATTTCAGTTGCTTGCTCTCTCTTATTTGAAAATTTTATTGACATTAACAATATTTACATATGCCTAACTCAGAAAACTGAGGCCTGATATACCACCCATGCACTGCCTTGCGGGCTTACGTGAGAGGAATACAGAGCATGGTGAGTGTACACACAAGTATGTACACCTATCAACTGTAGGCGTTATTAATGAAATTATTTTTGTATACATACACCTAACTCGGATAAAATGAGACCAGATATACCGTCATGCACTGCCTTTCAAGCTTATGTAAGAAGGGTACAGAGCACGGCGAGTGTACACACTTGCATGAACACATGACTCTACGTGTTAATAAAATATATACATATATACAACAAGATTTTTTTGGAATTTTTATTTATTTTTATGAAGAGAGAGTTTTACAACATTATTTTAGCACTACTTAACATAGAAAATTAAAAATGTTATCGCCTTTATTTTAAATCAACCACTTATCAAACAAAGATTTCAATTAGGATATAATTCATACTTATCACCCATGAACCTTCCTATATGCTACTTAAACCATCGTTACTTGTAATCAAACTTTATTTTTATTTTTGTTGAGACAAATAAATTTTCGAAGATTTCAATTTAATAACCAAAACTTGTAATTATCCTATAGTGTTTCTTCAAAAATAAATCAAGATGCTAAAAAGAAAATTTGTTTTGGGATTTTTTTTATAGAAATTTTGTGTTTTGGAAAGAAAATGCAGAAAATAAACCATGAAAAATCAAAAAATGAACATGAGAGTTCCCCCCACACTTAATTTTGACTGTGTCCCCACAGTCAATGCATGATATAATGAGTGTAACAGGGAAAATATAGACATATTTACAAAAGAGGGTTAAAATTTATTACTAGACGTAGCATGGCTCATGAAGAATCATGAGCTCCTCCTCTTGATCACAAGGAAACCCAAGAATAGTTTTAAACGATGACCATTGACTATGAATATTGTTCCATCCATGGGGTTTTGTATTTCTATGGCACCGTATGGAAAAACTGGTTGTACAATGTATGGTTCGGTCCATCTTGATTTTAATTTTCCAAGGAATAAATGAAGTCTAGAGCCATACAAAAGAACGTTTTGGTTTGGTGAAAATGTTTTTCTTAGGATTGACTAGAAAAAAAATTGTGTTCTCGCTTTGTAAATCTTTTCGTTTTCATATGTGTCGTTCCTAATCTCTTCTAATTCATTGATTTGCAATTTTCAGTTTTCACTTGCTTTTTCAAGATCAAAGTTTAAGTTCTTTATTACCCACAACACTTTGTGTTCGATTTCAATGGGTAAATGGCACGCTTTCCCATAAACTAAACGAAATGGGGATATCCCAAGGTTAGTTTTAAAAACAGTACAGTAAGCCCAAAGCACGTCAGTCAATTTCGAAGACCAATCTTTACGATTTTTATTAATAGTTTTCTCCAAAATTTGTTTTATTTGACGATTTGAAACTTCAACTTGGCCACAAGTTTGAGGATGATATAGAGTGGATAACTTGTGTGTTATCGAGTATTTCTTCCTTAAAGTTTCAAACGAACAATTGCAAAAATGGGTGCCATTATCGCTTATTATTGTGCGAGGTGTGCCGAACCTCGAAAAGATGTTATCTTTAAGGAATTTTACAACAATTCCATGGTCGTTGGTTTTACATGGAACAGCTTCGACCCATTTCAAGACGTAACCAACAGCGAGAAGAATATACAAATTTCCGAAAGAATTAGGAAATGGTCCTATAAAATCACTCCCCCAAACGTCAAAAATTTCAATCATAAGAATGGGGTTTAAAGACATCATATTTTGTTGAGAGATTCTTCCTAGCATTTGGCAACGATCACAAGTTTAACAAAATTCAAATGAGTCTTTGAAAAGAGCGAGCCGGTAGAAGCCAAATTGAAGCACCTTTTCAGTAGTTTACTTCGGACCGAAATGTCCACCGCACGCTTGATCGTGACCAAACGATAGAACACTCTTTATTTCATTATCTAAGATGCAACGTCAAATGATTTGGTTAGAACAGTATTTAAACAAGTACCGATCATCCCAATAGAAGTACTTGACTTGGGAAAGAAATTTATATTTGTCTTGTTTTGACCAAAATGAAGGAGTTTCCTTAGTGACTAAATAGTTTACTATGTTGGTATACCAATTGATCGACAGAAACAGAAAGGAGTTGTTCATCGGGAAAGTTTTCATTGATTGGTAAAGGCGATAGTGCATTGGGAAGATGAGATAAACGATCGGCTATGACATTGTCGGATACTTTTTTGTCCTTGATTGTAAGATCAAATTCTTGTAGTAAAAGGATCCAACGAGTTAAGCAAGATTTAGCATCCTTTTTAGCAAAGAGATATGTAAGAGCAGAATGATCAGTGTAAACAGTAATGTGTGAGCCTATCAGATATTGTCTGAACTTTTCAAGTGCGAAAACTACCGCTAGAAGCTCTTTTTCAGTGGTTGTGTAACTAAGTTGAGCATCGTTCAGAGTTATTATAGAGTAGTAAATAACATGAAGAATTTTTTTGATGCGCTGTCCTAATACAACACCAACTGTAAAGTTCGAAGCGTCACACATTATTTCAAATGGAAGATCCCAATACGGTGAGCAAATTACAAGAGCAGAAACAAGTTCATTTTTGAGACGTTCGAAAGTAGAAACAAAATCAAAATTAAAGTCGAATGGAACGTCTTTTCAAAGAAGAGTCGTAAGAGGTCGAGAAATCTTACTGAAGTCTTTCACAAAGCGTCGATAAAAACTTATGTGTCCAAAGAAAGAGCGAATGTCTTTAACAAATTTGGGAATGGGTAGATTTGCAATGACATTGATTTTCTCTTTATCTACCTCAATGCCTTTATTTGAAATGACATGTCCAAGGACCATGTCTTGAGTGATTATAAAATGGCATTTTCCCCAATTTAGTATTAAGTGTTTATCCTTGCATCGTTTAAGAACCAGCTCAAGATGGTGCAAGCATTCATAAAAAGAGTTTCCAAAGATAGAAAAATCGTGCATAAATACTTTAAGAAATCGTTCAATCATATCAGAAAAGATGTTGACCATGCATCTTTGAAACGTAGTAGGGGCATTGCAAAAGGCCAAAAGGCATGCGTCGATACGCAAAAGTGCCAAAGGGACATGTGAAAGTTGTATTCTCTTGATCTTCGGGAGCAATTGGAATTTGATTATAGCTGGAATAACCATCAAGAAAGCAATAGAATTCGTGGTCGGCTAAACGTTCAAGCATTTGGTCGATAAAAGGAAGAGAGAAGTGATCCTTACGTGTTGCATCATTTAATTTTCGATAATCAATGCAAACACGCTAACCCGTTTGAGTTCGAGTTGGAATGAGTTCGTTAGAATCGTTCTTAACAACGGTCAGTTCAAAAATTTTCGGTACAACATGAATTGGGCTAACCCATGAACTATCAAAGATTGGGTATATAATTCTGTTATCGAGAAGTTTAAGAATTTCATCACGAACCGCATCCTTCATTTTTGGGTTTAACCGTCGTTGCGCGTCATGAACTGGCTTGGCATCATCAATTAAATGGATGCGATGATGAACAAGAGCGAGACTAATTCCCTTTATATCGGTGATCGACCATCCAATTGCTTCCTTGTTTTTCGAAAGGATTGAAAGTAAGGTAGTTTCTTGATCAAGAGAGAGATGCATAAATTATGACGGGAAAAGTTTCATTGTCACCCAAGTATGCGTACTTAAAGTGATCGGGAAGGGGTTTAAGGTCCAACCTCGAGGGTTTCTCGATCAAAGAATCAGGCTGAGATTCGGACTCAACTTGAAGTGATTCAAATGGGAGCGTGTATTCAATCTCGTTAGGGATTTTTGTAACAATCTTTCCTACTCAGCCTTGCGGTCATCGTTAAGGTCAATCATCTCGTTTTCGAAGCTTTCATGAATGGCACTAACTTCCAACGTTTGGTCACGAGGTTCATTCGATTGATTTTCAAGATTGAAAATGTTAAGATCCAAACTCATGTTTCCAAAAGAAATTTTCATCAAACCGTTGCGACAATTAATTAGAGCATTTGAAGTAGCCAAGAAAGGTCAGCCTAAAATCAATGGAATTTAACTCATCGGATTGTTCATGGGTTGAGTCTCCAAAACGATGAAATCGACGGGGAATATGAATCGACCAATTTTATTGAGTACGTCCTCGATTTCCTCCGTGGGTTTCTTTATCGAACGATCGGCAAATTGAAGAGTTACTTTTGTCGGTTTTAGTTCACCCAAGCTAAGTTGTTGGTAAACGGAATAAGGAATCAAATTGACACTTGTACCCAAATCGAGTAAGCATTTGTTAATAGTTTTGTCTCCTATCGTGCACGAGATCGTCGGACATCCATGATTTTATATTTAATGGGGATCGATTGAGACAAAACTCTGCTAAGTTCGACGGCTAAGAAAACTTTCTTGGGTACATGAGTGTGTCGTTTTTGAGTACACAAGTCCTTAAGAAATTTAGCGTAAGTTGGGACTTATTGAACAATATGGAGAAGCGGAATATTAACTTTCACTTGTTTGAAAATTTCCCACATCTTTTCCATTTGGTCAGAGTGTTTCTTAGGTCGAAGATGATGTGGAAATGGAACACGATACTCAATAGGAGCGTCTACTTGAGTAGAAGAAGAACTTGGATTGGAGTTTGATTCGATGTTTCACTCCACATTTTGTTCAGATTCGTTTGTTGTTTTAGAAGTGTCGAGAGGGGTTTCGGTGAATCGTTTGGATTAACGACCTGATTATTGATTTGTTTACCAGAACGCAAAGTCATGAAACATTCATTTGGGTTACATTGCTATCTTGAACAACATGGGCTTGATTCGGATTTGTGTTTTGATTTCTGGGATTTCGAACTGGCTGACTTGGAAATGTGCCTAGTTCACGTTCACTTACAGACGTGGCTAATTGAATCATTTGCATTTCATGTTTAGCAATTGATTGGCTCATGTTTTTCATATATGAGGTTACCAAATTTTTCAAATTTGTTTTTGTTTGAGGCTTTGAATTGTTGCCTTAGCCAAAGTTTCGAGACTTTTTTCAAGTTAACTTAATCGTTTATCGTCTTGAGGAGAAAAAGGTTGTTGCGGTTGATTTTGAGACAGTCTCAGAAAATTTTGTTGAAACAGATTGGGTTGAAAGGTATAATTTGAAGCATTATTTGGAAATGCTTGAAAATTAGGATGAACTAAATTTGTGTTGGGATTATTTTCGTTCCAAGCAAAATTCGGATGATTTCTCCAACCAGGATTGTACATTGGAGAAAACGTGTCGTTTTTAACCTTGTTGAAAGCTTGAGTTGTTCTATTGAATTAGGACACTGATCAGCTATGTGAATCGGATCGTTACATTTATAACACATGGGTTGGGAAGCTTGGTTCATTTAGTTGGATAAAAATGTTATCAAATTTATTAATCATTGCGTCGATTTTAGCTTCCAAAGGTAAAGATGATCCTATCGAGTGTGCGCTCGATCATGAGTAAACTAAGTTTTTGTTGGAACGTTCCCATTGGGATGATTTTTCGGCCAAGTTTTCAAGGAATTGCCAGGCATCGTCATGATGTTGGGCAAGAAATTTGCCTTGGCACATTGATTTAAGCATGGTTCGCGAGCTGGTTTCGAGTCCATCATATAAGATTTGGCAAAGAGTCCATTTTTTGAAATTATTGTGTGGACATTTTATCAAAAGCTCTTTAAATCTTTCAAAATATTCTCCAAATGGTTCACCCTTAAATTGATGAAAATTAACGATTTTGTTTCAAATTTTAGTTGTTTTTTCCAAGGGGTAGAACTTTTTAAAAAAAAACTTTAACGAATTCTTCCCAAGTTTTAATCGAGTTCGATGGTAAGCAATACAACCATTTTTCAGCATAATCCATAAGAGGAAATGGAATTAATCGAAGTTTGATTCCATCATCAGAAAGTTGTTGGAGTTTCATGGTTGCGCAAACTTGTTCGAATTTTGTTAAGAAAATGTATAGGTCTTCGTGTTCAAAATTGTTAAAGTTCGGAAGCGTGGCAATATGATTGGATTGAATTTCAAAGTGATTACTCGTTAGGGCCGGTAGCGTGATACAAGTAGGAATAGAAACTCTATCGGGAAAGATTTTATCCATAAGAGTTCGAGGGGCATTTTCTTTTGCCATTGTTAGAGTATCGTTTGCTGGAGTTAAATGATTCTTTGTTGAGTTATGAGTCCAAGTACTCATGCAAAATTAAAAGTCAAGAAGAAAAAGAAGTAGAATCGAATTTAAGAGAAAGAAGAAGGTTTAGAAAATGAAGCGAGAATATTTTTTTTAGGAAGAAAAATATTTACCAAAAAAGGATTTTTTTTGAAAGAGAAATATGATTTTTGTTTGTTTTTTGGATTTTCAATTTTTTTTTTGTGTTTTTGAAAAGACATTTTTTTTTCTAAAAAAAACTAACTCAAATTTTTTTTTCAAAGGTAAAATACTTGTTTTTTTATTTTGATTGAAAATTTTCAAAGGAATAGATTTAAAACGCTTTTTTGGATTTTTAAAAAACTAAGTTAAGTCAAATTTACAATTTTTTTATTTTTGGATTTTTGAATTTTTTTCCTTTTTTTTAAAATATGCATGAACAAATGCAACTAAATGAATGCAATGACTTAATTACAAATTTCTGTCCTTAGTAGCTCCTAACCGAAAATTGTATGATCACACATTTTCTTAATTCAACAAGATAGTTCTTAGCCAAGTAACGGACATGAGTTATCGGTGCACCACGAATCGTCGTAGCAATGCAATCGAAGTTTAAGTACCTTCAGAGAAAAAATCAATATAATATTTACGAATCACCGTAATATTTATAACTGATTATTGCTCTGCAGTAGCCTAGACACGAAGAAAATAAATTTTCAAAGAAGACAACTGTCAAGATACAATTAAGCCCTAGGTGAGCTCGTGACACCCTTAAGTCAAACGTCTAATCGTTATTATTAGCAAATTCTAAGATGAAATGCAATTTGTGGGCCAAGGAAGGGATGATGAAATCCCTCACCTTATGTGGGTTTGGGCGTTGCCCTTAGAAAAGAAAAATAAGATGGAATGAATGTAGAACAGGAATTAAACAGGAATTAACAATGCAACTACAAATGAATTTGTTTTTATTTATTTTTTCTAAGATTTTTTTAAAAAATGCAAGCAACCAACAATGCAAGATAAATAAAAACTAGAGATGAGAGCACGATATCAGAGCGTGCAGAATTACAAGCAATTTATTTTATTATTATTTTTTAGCGGCGATTTTTTATAAGAAAGCAAAGCAACGCAGTTTTTAGCAAGCACTTCTTGCCTTCTTATGCAACCTGAAAATTTGATCAACGCCTGAAAATTGAGAACAACAAATGAAAATTGGAAACAAAGCAAATCCTCTTTTTTTAATCTTTTTTTAAATTTAGGATGGAACTAAAAACAAATTAAACAAATTAAGAAAAAAAAATTGCTCATGCCCTCAAGCCCGGCCCAAAACAAATGAAATTTCAAAACGAGCTTACAAATACAAATTCTCTAATCAGAACTCACAAAATCTCTAATCAAAATTCCCTAATCAAACAACCGTGGATTAATAAATTTAACCACCGCGACCAATTTTTTTGGCGAATCGTGTTCGTGTTTCGCGATTTTCGGGAGGCAATTTGAGTGATTTGGTTGATGGATGAATTTGGGTGAAATTGGTTCAAATAGTGGATGTGGTTCGTAATTTTAGGTTGGCAGTGAAGGGGATGGGGGCGTGGGTTCCAGTGGTTATTGGGTTTTAGGTTTGGCGGTTGGGTGAGGTTGGAGGAGTTCATGGCAATGAGGTGGTTATTTGGTTTTTTACGAGATGGTGACACTGTTGTTTGTTTGATGGGTATGAATAAGTGAGGCAGTGCAGTTGGGATGATTGGTAATGATGAAGTGAAGTTGTCTGGTGGTTCAGAAGCGATATGGCAAAGGGGTAATGTTGAAGCAATTGATGTATAGGGTGGCAAAAGTGTAGGGGTATGCACTGTTGTTGTATAAAAAGGTGAAGTTCACTATGGATGTGCAGAGTTTGGGTGAAGTGGGCATGTGGCAGTGCAACATAGGGGTTGGTTAGTGACTGTTTTGTATTGATGAACTATGAAGGTAGTTTGTTAAATGTATGTGTTGCTGTGAGTTGTGTGGATGGTAATGAGGCAATTGAAGTGGTTAGCGAGAAGTTTGCGTGATTGGGTAGTATGTTGTAGGTAGTGTGACTGGGCAGTATGCAGTGGTAGTGTGACTAGGTAGCTGTTGTAGGTTGTTGTAGTGTGGATGTAGGAAGAGGGCAGTGATGAAGTGATGATGGTATGCAAGTGTACAGTGAGGAAGTGGATGTTGGACAGTGAAGTTGTGGTGGGAATGAGCTGTTACTGGTGATGCTTGGTTGATGTTTGATGAACTACATGGGGTGATAGCAGTAAAGTATGACAGGGAGATGATGTATTTGATGTATGACAGTGAAGTTGGCAATATGATGTATGACAGTGAAATATGGTGGAGTTGTATTTATTGTTGGTGGTATTAGCAGCTAGTTGTATGGTATCGCTGTCAGTGAAGTGAGGAGGAAGCAATGGTGTGACAGTTCAGTCGAGTTGAAGTTGAAGGCTGGAAGTGAGGATGTTGATGGGAACAAGGAGGATGAAGTAGTGGGTACTGTGCAGGTAGGCAAATGATGGTTTGATCGGGAAGTGGTGAGTAGTGTTGAAAGTTGGTTGGAGAGGCTGGAGTGCAGGGAGAAGGAGATGATGGCAGAAATGTCAGTGAGGTCAAGTGTGGTATATGGCACAGTAATGGCGAATGTGCAGGGTGCAGATGGTGGTGTAGTAGTTTGCGCACAGAATTGCACAGAAGATGCACAGTTTTTGTAATATGCACGCAGTGGTTATGTATGGAAATGTGAAATGTATATATGTATGTAACACCCCATATTTTTATAAGTTGAGAATTGATTAGCTAAGAGTAGTCGTGCTATGTTAGTGATGCAGCCCAAGTCTTAGATCGCGAGCGACCTAACGTGCCATTGAGGCGCATACGACCTAACGTGGAAGATAAGTCGTTGGAACGACCTAACAAGGGGAATAAGTCGTTGGAAGTTGAAGTCTTAGGTCACGAGCGACCTAGCGAGTTAAAGCAGATCACATTTCACCCAGGTTTCTTAGGTCGCTCAATGATACAACTTTGCGACCTACGACCTAAGATAGGTCGCTCAACGATACAACCTTGCGACCTACGACCTAAGATAGGTCGCTCACTGTAGACCGCTACCGTGTTATTCTAAGTCGCTCCAGATGCCGTTCATTTTTAGATCGCTCGACCTTATGTACTGGGAAGATATGTCGTTGTGAAGCCTTAATTTTAGGTCGCTGATGCTGTGTATTTTAGGTCGCTCAACCTTATGTGATGTTGTATATATTAGGTTGTTTACTGTTGTACTTTGTTAAGTCGGATACAGGGTTGTGCATTGTGATGTAAGTGTTGTGTTGTATTGTACTTAATGTTTTTTTTCTTTAAGTCGCGTCTGTTAAGTCATTAACGACCAATGTTAGGTCGCGTGTACTGTTTGTTTTAGGTCGTCTGTTTTTAGGTCGTGATGTTTAGGTCGTAAGCGACCTATGTGTTGTCCAGATTTGAGTTGTGTGATTTGTAAGCCTATAAATAGGCGGATGATATCATTTGTAATTTTAGTTGATTTTGAATAAAACTTGTTTGTGTGTTTTGTGTCACTTCTTAAATTGGTAGTTGAGTGTAATCTCCTATCTCCTCTTTCGGCATTCGAGTGCGCTCGGATCAACGACTGTAGAAGCCAATTCACGGTATCAAGTGCGCTTGATCAACGTCTGAAGAATTGCAGATCTTCTTTCACGGTATCGTGCGCGATCAACGTGACGAAGATAGCTAGAATCCGGTATCTTTGGATCAACGGATTTGGGCCTTTGGTATTCTTCAACCCACCGATTCCTACTTTCACCGTATCATTCATTTTTGTTATCCACTGCTGCATCATTTGGTATCAAAGCGAGACTTAGCCAATCATAGCTAAGCCGAGTCTTAGAGCCAATTCTTATAGAAGAGTTTGAGGAGTTAGTGAAGCCGAGCTACATCAAGCAAAGCCGAGCTAGGAGAAGTGTTTGAGCCGTGCCTAGTTGTTCATTTATAAATCAAGGCCGAGAGTTGAAGTTTGACAATGCCACCGAGAATGTAACGACCCGTAAATTCCAGTGGTTTTATTTAGTTGAAATTTTGTGAAAAATTTTAAACGATAAAATTTTGAAATAAAATTTAATATTTGAAATGCGTCTAGTTAAACATAGCGACTGGTAAATTTTCGTCCGAAAATATGAAAGTTTATTTCGCGCGTAAAATCACTTCAATTTAATCAGTTAAAAAGCAATGAAAATAAAATGTTTCCGAAACCTAAATATTTTTACATAGAAAAATTCTAAACCATCTTCTGAGCAAGATGTTTGTTTGTCGTTTTTCCAAATTCGGACATCTTTGGCTCCGTCGATCTTATTTTTCTGCGTTTTTCTTGCATTTTCCGCCAGTTGAAAATTCAAAATTTTATAATTCAATCGTACCACTGATATCTGTATACCGTTTTGATCCCCTCGTCGTGTTGATCTCTACGGTGTATTCACTCCTGTGTTTCGGTGTCCGGAACGCGTCAGAACCCACGTAATGGATGACCGTATCAATGCTTGTTATTTTGAACCTCTATCTTTCTTTTGCCTTTTCGTTAGCCAACCTGGAAACCAACAACCATCTGTTCCATATTCCCAGAACTTATTGCTAAATTTATTTTTTTCAAATTCTTATGCATGACTTTTTTTTTCCTACTGGTTTACATTTATATGGCTCATTTCTCAAACTGTTGAAACGGACAACCATTGTTTTAATCATAGTTTTCATGACCGTGCCGTGCCTTGAACCGTGATGATTGAAGGTTTAAGGTTTTGATGGTTCAACCGGTCGAACCGTCGGAACCGTGATTTTTTTTTTGAAAAATTTGCACATTTAGCTACAAACTATACACAAAAATATTGAAATAATAATGTTATGTACACAAGCTATAGACGGCCTTCAAGGTATACAAACTTGACGAGTCTTACAGTGGTATCAGAGTAGTTTGCAGCAGTGAAGAACAAAATGATGAAGTTAGTGGTTTAAAATTTGGAACGATAATGATTTTTGAAATATATATTTACTTATTTTCTTCAAAGCAATGAAAATAAGAGAGAATTACACGATGGGAATGTAAGAAAAAACAAAAGAACCGTGGTTCAACCAGGTAAAATTGACGGTTGAACCGTTGGTTTAAAGGTCCGACCAAGGTTCATCGATAAATGAGGTCCGATTGAGTTTCGGGCCGTGGTGGTCCAAGGTTCAGGGTTATTCGAGGTTGAACCGCGGCAGGGTTGGGTCATGAAAACACTTGTTTTAATATTCCCAAAAAAGTGATTTAATATGTGACTTTTAACATTCATGTGGTTTCATTTTATTTTGGTTCCTTTAAAATTTTTGGTTCGTTCGCTTCCTTCTGCTAGCTTTACTGTTGCATTTGTGAATAAGAAATTAAACATGCTAGCTGCTTCGTTTTCATGGCCACCCCTTTTTGACCCGTGCTCCAACCTTTCTGAGGTGGTCGTCCACCCTCTTAACTCGCGTTGCCATCAAACACAGCCGACCTCATCTGCCACCGTCTCCATGTTCCTCACGCAACTCGGCCACCTCATCAATGTCAGCCAACGCCAAGCCTTGAAACTCCCCACCTTCTCCTGACTGAAGCCACTTCACAACCCTCCCATCTTCGCCGGGCCATCGGCCGCCCCTCTGGCCATCTCAATCACCCAAATGCACCGATCCCCTCCATTCTCAATCCGAAGCCTGAGACCCACGCCTCCACTTCCTCGGCCTTGTGCCTCCACCGCGGGCAACGCGCCGAGCAAACCTATTTTTCTCTGGCCGAAGCTATCTTCGCTTTGCTGAGATCTAAGTATATGCATATAAATTTAGTAAGTGGTTATATTATTTTTTTTCGTTTAGTTTTGTTTTTCTTTTCTTCTTTGGTGTTTATATATGTTTAAATAACTATTTATTTACAGTTTAAAAGTTTGGTTTGTGATAACTTGTATGTATATATATATTTTAGCAACTGCATATGTTGTCCAGTTCTTTATTGTATACACTATTTATAAGTTAGAAGCATGTTTGCTGAATGCACAATAGAACCTTACTATGTTTGCACGAATGTTAGAAGCATGTAGTCTGTTTTGAAGGGTTTGCTTTGTCAATAATGTGTACTGCAATTATTATCAACCGTTTATTCCACCAGTGTGCTGTTTTTTTTAAAAAAAAAAGAGAAAGAAAGAAAGATATTTAGGCATGGTGTTTGTGTTCATGCGTGACTTATGGGTACGTAGCATTTCAGTAAACATTTCCATGCCTCATTCTCTATTTGCATTCACCTGTACAATTATGTCTTTGTATTTCTTCTTACCTGCTACTACTTATTTTCAATTTCTTGCATGAGTGTGGCGTGTACGTAGTGTATACATTAAAGTGTAAATTAGAATATGTCTCTCTGTATATATCTATTGCTATTTATTAGCTTTGAGAATTCATGTGTTAAGTTTTGTGTGGGCACGTGAATATATAAGTAAGTGGATGGTCACAAATGGTAAGATAAGTTGCTACATATACATATATAAATAAGTTTTGTATAAACATTTAGAAAAAAAAAATTGTTATGCATGGCTAATATATTAAGTTTACAACTAAAGTAATATGAGTTGCGTGGCGAGTCTGTTTTCACTTGGTTGTTCCTCTTGGTTTACTTATGTTTATTTTTTGACCTATTCTATTTTTTTTTCTCCAAAACTTATGTATAAGGTTTATATATGTCTTGATTTCAAAGTGTATTTGAATATACGTCATAATTATGTTGATTTTAATGTATGTTTAATTTATTGATCTTTAAGTATATATAAGGGGGATATTATATGCATATGCTATAAAGTTTACACTTTTATATGAATTTTAAATGTAGAGATTTTGAATATAATATGTATATTTTTTATTTAAGAAAATATGTATGTATGTATATATAAAAAAAGGTGATTTTTTTATATATAATTATATAAGGGTATGTAAGTCCACTTATACCCATTTTATCCATCGATCCGATTCTGATTTGATTCTGTCCATTCTTTTCTATCAGCTTTGATCGTCGAACTCGTGTCCGTCGTGCTTTGCTGCGAAATTCGTGTTCAAGATTCGTAACCCATTTCATCGTCAAACATCTCTAGCCTCGAAAGGTGAGCAATTCACTCACGATTAACGTTCTTTTATTTTATTAAATTTGATTTCAATTGAAATGACAAT